>CM052011.1:0-1359526 GCA_028455935.1 Simplicillium aogashimaense
CTAACCCTAACCCTAACCCTAACCCTAACCCTAACCCTAACCCTAACCCTAACCCTAACCCTAACCCTAACCCTAACCCTAACCCTAACCCTAACCCTAACCCTAGGAATACTAGTATTTTCTTAGGAAAGCCTACTTTAGGAGGGTATTTTATACCTTTTATTACTTGTAATTTAGTTGCTAGCTAGCTTAGAGTAGGAAATCTAACTCTATCCTAACCCTACTATTATAACCTACCTCTTCTATAATTAAAACTACTTATTTTGCTTATTGTCTCCAAACCAATATCCGACCCGCTGCTTACTATTGTTATCTTCGATCTTCTCCCACGGAACAGCCAGCAAACCCTCCAAACCCTGCTTCTCTTCTAATTCGTTATAAAATATTAACTTTTCTATTATTTCCTATACTTTATAAACTATACCATAGAATATCTCCGTTAACTATATTATCTATAACTTAATATAATAGAATTGGATTATATCTTCTTATTAATTAATAATACCTCTAGCTATTATTGTAAACCAAATCTTTATTCTATATATTTGCGTTTCTAATATCCAATCTATCGGAACTAGAAACTAGTCAATACCCTAGCTAATTTGCATTATATATCACTATATAACCTTGCAAATCTATAGGAAAATCCCTATAATTTTGCTATATACTATCTCTAAACTTATCTTCTATAGTATGCGATTGTATTTCTTACTCTTCTTTAACTCTCTCTCTTTCTATACTACCAAATACTGCCGCGCTTTGCTCTTGCGCTGGCTATATATACTATATATAGCCAATATCTGCATTACCTTGATAATTGCTAATATCTTTAGCATATAATTTATTGTATTATACTAACCACCATACTTATCTATACCTATAATAGCTATTATACTAATTAATATATTTTTATATTTATTATTAATAATATTATAGTCAACTAATACTATTATTATTGCTAATACCTGCTATTCCGTAGCGTTTAGATGTCTTGTTAATTGTGTTTTTAAATGGTTAATTTGCTACTTCTTTTACTATCTCTACTACTTAAACCTTCTCTTATACCCTAGAACGCTTATAAAATACTATCGTTACTATTAATCTCTCTAGCTTTAACTCTAGCTTTAGCATTGCCTTCTATAGATTTCTATAGGCTTTATATATTACTTATTGCTTTCTTTGCTTTCTTATAACCGCTCTATATTATATTCCATATCAAAATCCAATTCCCATTTACTTTCACTCTTACTTTTACCCTTACTCTCTCTCTCTCTTCTACCTCTTTCACCTTTGCTTTCGCTTTCACTACCACTATCACTATTATTACTCAATATACCATACTCCTCTTACTCCTTAGCCTATCTCTTCTCCTCTTCTTCTTGCTCTCTAGCTCTTATAATGGTATATATACTTCAAAACTATAACTTCTATATAGCTTGCTATTCTTCTATAAACCTATATAGTAGCTGCTCCTCCAGCTCTTTCTACTTAAACCAATAAATAATCTAAACCACTATTAATATAACCTGCTTATACCGTATCTATAAATTGCTCTCTATATATATCTTAAATGGCTTTATAGCCTTATTACTGCTTTCTTAACTATTAATCTTAAATAATATAAATATTCTAATAATTTACTACTTATATATCTCCTTTACTATATCTATTACTATTTCTAAATTATAATATATCTCTTATAATATACTCTCTTTTTTACTTAGTAGTTATATAGCCACTAACAACTCTTTACAATCTAAACCACTTAAATAGCTTGCCTAACTAGTCTAGCCCAACCATGTATTCAGCTCTTGCTTCTAGTTATCTGCAATAACCACCTCTCTCCAATTTACCTAGATCTCTTCTTCTTTCTTAATTATCAACTTGGTAAATAACTACTAGCTATTGTAGGTTAGTGGCTCTTCTATTATTATCTCTCTCTCTACTTCTTCGCCGAATATATCTAATAATTCGATCTATTAGCTTATCTCACTATTTAGAAATAACTACTAGCACTAAACTCCAATCTTCTATAATACTTCCTATTATATATTGGTTACCATAGATTGTCTTTTACTATATTTAATTGGATTATACTATCTATGCTTCTTGCTATAATATATCTGAATCTATCTCTCTATTAATATAATATAACTACACTTATAGCATTAAAACCTATTATTATTTACCTTCTCTGCCTATTTAATAATATTGTCTAATATCTCTGGTAGCTAAATCTGCTTTAATTAGTATTATATCTTTATAATTTCTAGAATCTTCTCTAACTCTTCTATAATCCAGTATCTTTCTTTAACTAGAATTATCTTATACTCTCTCTTTATATAGCCTATTATCTCTTCTATAATATAACTATATTTACAAATAGTATAAAATGTAAATAGCTACTCTACTAGCTTTGCAAATAGCTTGACTCTAACTATTACCCTATATTTATTATTTATTGTATTATATCTTAATCTAAAATATTAATATAGCTGTTTTATTAATTAATATTAGCTTCTACCCTTTTAATTGACTTTTCTATATACTTATTTCCTTTTAAATAGTTAAATTGCTATTATTATGGTTAAATTTTCTAGATTTAAATTATACCTCTATCTATAATTTAATTCAATAATGCAATATTACCCCAACCACGTCTCTCACACACGCCAAAACCCACTTTAATAGCTTAAACTCTATTAATTTTATATAAACTATACTCCCTAACCAATTTAATCTCTACTAAATCTATTTTAATTCTAACTAATTTACTCTATTAATTATATACTAACCCAATTAAACCCAAATAAACCTAACTTATAAAAATTCCTGATTTTTTAGTCTTTCTACTATAAACTCTAATACTATTTTCGGTATCTACTTTTTCCTACACTATAAAAACTAGGATATCTTTAACTTTATAACTTCTATAACTAATTCTATATAATATATAAAATTTATTTGACTTTAAATTTATTAAAACCTTGGGTATATTTATATTTTTCTATCCTAGACTTTTTAATAGAGGTATACATTTTAAATCGATGTTGTAACTGAAGTTTAAACCAATGGTATACCCTGCTTTTTTAGCGCCTTTTCTTTACTATAGGAAAATAAAAGCAATAGCATTAATATTAGTTTGGCATTAATATTAGACAATCCAAATATTAATCTTCTTTTAACCTATTCCAAGGTCTAGATATTGGAAAAGGCTATTTATATAAGATAAAGGCTAGCTTTTCTAAAGACCTTAAAGAGACTAGCTTAGGCTTATATCAACAAGCTAATAGAAGAGAATCTACTCTGGATTCTTCTTCTTCCTTGGATCTTTACAATTATATATAAAAGAGGAAATATTACTAATACACTAAGGCATTTTCCTTATATTAGACCTAATCCACCTACTTAAGAAGAGCTAGAAGAATAGCTTCTTTAAAGAGCCTTTTCTTCTTTTATCTCTTCTTCTTTAATCTCTATTTCTTCTAGAAGAATAGACCTAATCTAGAGAGCTACTAAGCTATTAGAACAAGGCTATATTAGCTGTATAGCCAAGACTCTAGTAGATATAGCTTCTCTAGCTGCTAATACACAAGTAAATAGAACTATTCTTTATAAGAAGTATCCAATTAGCCACCCCTACCCCTTTAACCCAAAGACAAATCCATACACTAGCCAACCAATTACTACAGAGGCTATAGCAATAGCTATAGCTTCTATACACCAAGAAACAGCCCCTGGTCTCTCTGGTTAGACAAAGACCCTTCTAGACTGGAGCTCTAGTAAAGAAACCACTATGGTTTCTATACTAGCACTACTAGCTAATCAGATTTATCAGGGAATGGCTCTAGGCTATGACCTTCTCTATGCTTCTTATCTTATTAGCCTTTCCAAGCCTAATAAAGACCTAAGACCTATAGTAATTGGAGACCTAATCTATAGAATCTGTGGAAAGGCTATTCTTAGTAGCCTCTTCTAGCTAGAGATACTATTATCTAATTAATTAGGTATAAAAAGCACTAGAGAAATAGAATCTATAGCTTTTCTTCTAGAAGAAGCTATTCAAGGAAGAAATAGCTATGGTTTTTAGTCTATAATAGCTATAGATAACTAAAATGCCTTTAATATAACTAGTAGAGCTACTATAAAAACTAGTATTCTATCCTATATACTAGTCTTCTATAGAGCTACTAAATAGACCTATAGAGAAGCTAGCCTACTAGTTATAGAAGATAGAAGGGCTCTAGTATCTTCCGAAGGAGTATGCTAAGGAGATCTATTTGGGCCTCTCTTTTTTAGCCTTGCTTTTAGATCTACTCTATAGTCTCTAATAATAGCTATACTAATAGTAATAGTTATAGCCTATTTAGATGACCTCTATATCTTAGAAAGAGAGCTAGCTAAGAAGACTATTCTATAATAGATAGAAGAGGTCTATTCTTCTTTCTCTTTTATAGTAAATCTAGCTAAAAGCAAGGAAAAGACCCTAGAAGAGTAGAAAGAATCCAATATAGAAGCCTTAGATACTTATATTAGACCTCTTTATAGCTATAAAGCCTTTCTTAAAGAGAAGATAGCTAAATTCTAATAGGTTATCTGCCTCTTAAGAGACCTCTCTATATAGAATATACTTATTCTTCTTAAAAGAAGCATTAGTCTTCTTCTAAGGCATCTTATAAAACAACTAAATCCTAAAGGCCTTCTAGACTAATAGAAGAAGATTAATAACCTTATCTATAATCTAGTCTCTAGTCTAGCTGCTAGAAAGCTGAAAGAAAGACCTATTCTAGATAAAAACCTTATCTCTCTAGCTATAAAAGATAAAGGCTTAGATCTGCCTTCTTATAGAGATCTAGTAGAAGAGACTTATCTAGCTACTTAGAGAGCCTTATAGCCTCTTCTAAAGGCTATTATAGGTCAACCTCTTCAACCTAGAGCCTCTAGATCTTCTAGCTCTTTCTAATCTACTATTCCTAGTAGATTTACTAATAAATCTAGCTCTAAAGAAGCAAATATCCCTAAAGAGCCTACAGCTTAGTAAGTCTTTTAACAAACTAATAAGATATACCTTTCTAGACTATAAGAATATCTTCTTAGCTTAAAGTCTTAATAACTAGAGAAAAATACTAGTTATCTTAGCTATAAATAGCTCTTAATTCTATCTACTTTAAAACTATATTAAATTATAAACCAAGAAGCTATTGAAATACTTAGAAACTAGCTTCTTCTTTCTATAAAAGAGAGTAATAAGGACTATAGAGCTTATAGAGGGTCTCAAGGCCTTAACTATAAAGATATCTATAGAAAAGCCTTTTACCATTGGATTTAATGCTATAACCTAATCAAAGATACTATTAAAAAGGCTATAAATTTAATTATAAAAATAGAGGTTATTATTAAACTAGAGGCTTAGCTAGGCTAGACTAAGAGGCCTAATATTAGCTTCTCTTTCTAAAATAGCCAGCTATAGTACTTTAATATACAGATTATTACTATTTCTAAAGCTTCTACTAAGATAAATTAGTAAGATACCCTTAGAGAGGCTATAGAAGAGAAGAGGAGGAAATATAAGGCCTATAGCTCTTCCTTTTAATCTCTTATCTTCTCTATAGATAGCTTAATAGAATAGATAACAGCTAAACAATGGAAAGCCTTCCAGAAAGCCCTAGATTCAATAGCTATAGGTTATCTAGATACAACTATAGCTCTATCTCTCTCTAAAACTAGAGCTATTTCTACTATCTCTATAAGGCCAGAATAGACCTTATAAGGAAGAATATTTATCTATCTTATTACCAATATATTCAGAAGCTTCAGTTATCTAAAGCTTCTAAATGTGCTGGCTATTTCCTTTTTGCTGAGACCTCTATTTGATTCCTGGCTGTAATGCTATCTCTTTTACTTTTTAACAAATCTAAGAGAATTCTTCCAAGTAAGAATCCCTTACTATTTCTATGCGTTTCTTACCGATTCAATATCTCTGTTTTTCCTTAGTTTATTTCTTCTTTTTCTACTATTAACTAGTTTACTTTTCTATAGATATTCTATATCTATATTATAGTTTAATACTCTAGTACTTAGCTATATAGCTTTTTAATATACTGCTTTTAACTCTACCCTACTATAGTTACTAATAGATTTCTCTAGATCTATCTTTAATTAGATTTTAGAGATCTTAGTAGTTAGCTACTTTAATAATAAAAAATAATATTATTAAATAAAGTATTCCTTTAATCTATAGTAGAGGTAGACTTCTACCTTATAATAAGCCTAGAGCATTAATTTATTAATCTAGTATACTTATTAAGCTCTATCTCTAGAGAAATATTAGAATAAGCTAGTTTAGAACTTATTGATTTCTAATATAGAGATATTACTATCTCTATCTTACTAGTAGAGTTCTATAGAGTATTATATATATAGATTTAATAAGTACTCTTTAATTTAATAAAATTCTAGATTAACTATAATCTCTTAGATAATAGATACTACTTTAAAATAGTTATTCTATAGAAGATAATAATCTATAATAAAATAATATAATTCTAAAAAAAAACTTAATAGAGTTTAGTAATCTTAATTTTATATATCTATTCTATACCTCTAGTTAAAGCTAGGGTCTATTTAAAGTAGATATAGAAACTACTAAAACTCTTTTAGGGCTATTAGAATAGTTAGTTAAGTTAGGTAAGAGCCTTTTCTTATTAATATAGATTAGTAAAGATTAATTTTATATAGTCTAGGAATTTATAAAGATTATAATTATAATTTCTTTCTCTATTTTTAAAATAAATATTTACTTTCTATTATATAAAGAATATAAGATTATTCTAGATATATATAAATTAAGCTTAATCTTTCTCTATAAATTCTATATTATATTTAATTTAGTATTTAATAGTCTTTTTCTAGAATATAAAAAAGTTACTATCTCTATTATAAAATTTTTCTTATAGAAGAGATTTATATACTATTTAAAAGAGAATTATAGACTTCTATAATACTAGTTAAAGCTATTCTATTAACTAGCTTACTATAATTAAAATAGAAATTATTATTATTATTATTATTATAGATATTATTATAATTAGACTTAGATATTAGATATATCTATACTAGAGCAGATCTATTCTAAACTTATTTAAAGCCTTCTTAATAAGTCTTAGTTTATTTATAAAGTAGTTAAAGTTCTCCTTTATATATTTAAAGAAACTATATTTCTTATTCTAATCTATTACTAATAATTCTATAATATCTAATATTTCTATTATATCTATTACTATTTAATCTATTAAAGTAAAATAGAGTTTAGTTAATTATTATAGTCTAGACCTAATATATTATACTAGTAAGTAAGATAAAATTATTAACTAAACTAAGAAGTAAGAAAAGCTCTCCTATCTTCCTTACTGTAAAGTTAGTATTTATTAGCTGGACCCTTGTAGGGTCTGGCTAAGCTCTGTTGAGATTGTGGAGATATTTCTGGGCTTGCTTTGGAAATATGATAATCTGATATGGGCTATGGCCTAGGCTTTAATAAAAATAAAGATAATTCTAAATTTAATAATAATAATATTAAATTAGCTATTAAAGAGTAGAAGAGTAAGGAATTAATAAGTAATATATAGTTAAATTAATATAAAAGTCAATTACTTATATATTAATTAGTAGTTATAATAAAATACTAAAAAAAGTATTATAGATTTAAAATAGTATATTTCTATAGCTTTAATTCAATTATTTATTTATCTATATCTACTACATTTCTATAGTAAAATGAAAACTATTGTGATTTTATACAATTTGTATATATATTTGTTAGTGCAATTTCGTCTCTACTGGAACTCTTAAAGCGTGGATATTTTTGCTAAAAAGTATAGACCTTTTAGCTGTACCCTTAATAAATATCTAGTAAAGTAGTCTATCTATATATATAGTACTATAAGCCTATTATTCTATTACTTCTTAATATTTATAATATATTCTATAGTAGATTAATATATCTATTAATAGATAAATTGGCTATAATAGGTAAAAGCGTATTCTATAATGCCTGGTATAGTATATACATGCCTTAGGGGTAGAATACCCCCACACCTCGGTTCCGACACCTCGCGGTTCCGATCCTTACTACTTGGGTCCGTGCTAATCGGGTCCACTTTACCGCTAATTTCGAGACATACATAATTGCAAACGAAATGCAGAGTGTTACAGGCTCCAGGCCAGTAGCCAGTCGCGAACGATATGGCGTTGATACTTACTATAAAGCTTTAAAGTACTTAATACCGTCGCGATATCCATACAAGTCACATACCTAAACACCTACTATAACCAGAAACCAGGTCTATCTGCGCTTGCTGTATAATCAGATCGCGACCTTTTTTGCCCAATCCTTACCCACATATACTCTGCATAATGTCAACCTCTAATATTCTATACCCGAAGCCTAGTCTTCCAGAAAAGCTCGATCTAATACTTGCCTCTGTATCAATTTTGCTTACGGGGCTCTACGCACTACTTACCAGTATTTGGCGCTCGGAAAAAGACGAACAAACATTGCTTCTCCATGTGGCCTATGCAGTCACACGCAAGCTGACAGCTCGACTGTCAGCGACTCAGCTGCAGTTAGTTGTATACTCTCGATACCGCCGCTCTTAGACTTCTATGACAAATCTAACTTAACCTAGATGGGTGTTCCCACCGACGGACGTCAACTACGAGAAATTGGCAAAGGCTGCTAAACTTGCTACTTGTACTATTGAATTGAAATACGGTGCCAAAGGTCACTGGATTGGTGATCCAAATGCTCCCACAGTCTTGATCTGGTACCACGGTAAGCTCTCAACGGTTTCAGGGGCCCTTCCGTTGAACAGCACTAACACGGCGTGTCGGTGTATATAGGCGGCGGCTTTTCTATTCCGGCCATGGATGGCCATTTCTTGTTCTTCTTTAACCTGATCAAATCCAGGAGGAATGACAAATTGGCCATCTTCTTTCCTACGTATCATCTCGCCCCGACAGCTAAATATCCCACGCAAATAACTCAGTGTGTAGCAGCGCTACGCTATATTCTCGAAGAAGGCGGCCGTCGTCCCTCACAAGTCATTTTGGGTGGAGATTCTGCTGGCGCAAATCTTGCGCTGGCTGTTTTGTCACACTTGACACATACTCATGAATCTATCGACAAACTGACGATCGATGAACCTCTGGCTGCCTGCATCCTGATGTGTCCATGGACTGCGATTGACCCGAAAACAGCTCACTTGGACGGTTACTACGGAGCGGACATCGAAACACCCGGATCACTTATTACTCTAGCCAAGGCATACATGGGCAAGGCACATCCAGACTACTACACTGATGCCAACCTTGCCCCCCCGAGTTGGTTTACTGATTTTCCTGTCAAAAAGATTCAAGTGCTGGCTGGAGAGAACGAGCTCTTATTGCACGACACTAATGATCTGGTTAAGACAATTAAGGCAAGTTTACATCTGGTGATGTATTGTGACGAACGGAGTATTTTACTAACGAGCTGAATCTAGACTGGATATGGCCCTGTGGAATTCTACGTAGCGGACAAAGAGCCCCACATCGCGGCGTTTATAAACTTAGGATTTTCGTCTAAGCCGACACGTCAGGGGGAGACATTAAAATCATGGATAGCTGATTTAGTTATTGACTGATAATCGGGCTTTTCCTCCGTATATCGCATTGGATTACTGTATAATACTACGTGTTTACTATAAAAGACCAATTGATAGGAAAAATCTGGCTAGTGTGATATTATATAGCTCTCTACCTGCCTCCGAATGTTGACTTGGTAGATTGGGTTTTGTTGGATATTCTTTTCTTTGCTGCAGTACTGAAGGTTCTGAAAAACTATTCTAAAAAGCTCAACTCTTGTTCCGAGCTACGTAAGGCTGTTATATTGGTCCAATGTTTTGGTCTAAAGCATATAAATATATTTATTTTACCGAAGATGGTAGATGGAAACTATATGAGCTATATAAACCGTATCAGCTATACTACTCTGAAATCAAAGCGAATCAAGGTAAATGTCTTTCTATAGACTATCAAGTAGAATAAATATGATCTAAGCCTCTCACATATTTAGGGTTTTGTATTAGGAACTATCCCTGTATCGCCGCATCGCAAACCATAAACCTTGTTTAGAAGCCGCTGATAGAAATGAGGGAACTCAAAAACTATAATATGACTTATCTATACAAGATATACTGCATTAAATTATGGACCAGTTGTCAAAACAACCTTTTAGAAGTGCTCGGCAGCCTCAATCGACTAAGTACCTGGACTGCAATAGCGGCAGCACTATTGAACGTATAGAGGCTGTAGCTCCTTTATACAGCGTACACGCTACTAGGGAAAGATGATGACACGATCATTGTTCCGGCACTATTCCACTGCACGCCAGTGGCAGGAAATAAATACATAATTGGCCAAGGTTCGATGCAGGCAGGAAAACCTACACCACTAGGGTTCAGCAGATAAAGACAACGTCAAGATCGGCAGGCTATTCCACGGAATAAATCAAGAGCTCTGGTACCTTATTATTTCCATGCGAGAGACAAGAGACAAGGGAGAGTATTGGCCATATACTAGATAGCCAGCAGCTTGGTTACCTATTCGCTCTCTTCGAGATTTATATCCTATCAGGTCGAACCTATCTACATAGCTTTATCGTTATTTAGGCAAATCATCCAATGATACTTTTGAAGAAAACCTGTGGACCATGGCATAGATCGGATACAAGGTCCGTCGTGAGTTGTGCAATAGGATAATCTTAATTTCCTACACGAGAAGAGCAAAATCGCGTATAATCAAATTAACTTTTTATAGTATTGCATCTTAGAGAATAGCAGTATAGTAGTCCTTCTTAAGTTACTCAAATCTGATATTCACCAACCTCTACACCATCATAGTCATCATAGGAACAATAAATAATGTCTCTTCGTATATATCTCTTGTTGAAGTTCCGTCCAATTTCTCTAGTTTACTACGTAGGGCATTGTGCGTAAGAGGAGGGGCAAACCAGACCCGCTTATCGTTATATTGCCCCGAAAAGTCAATTTCCGGTTTGGATAGATAAAGCCGGAATCATTTTTATCTTTTCAAGATTCTGAAAAACTTGAAACATCGACTGATTAGAGTCGACGAACCCATGCCACCCAAGTTTTCGAGCTTTGGACATGCTAAACAGGAATTAGCTGTTAAGTTCCAAAATCGGGTATAGATAGTCAGCTTACCTGAGATTTCCACCGGGCCATGCCACGCTCATGGCAACGTCTGCGAACGCGAACACTCGATCAATTTGGTCAAGCTCTTTAACAGACAGGTCATTGTGTACTGCAATGTCTCTCCAGGCTTGGCCCACTTCTGGTCTCTTGGCCCATTCAGTCAAAGTGAATTTGAAACGTATTGTGGGTGGCGGACCGTAGCCACGCGGAGGTGGGTCATGGGGCATTTTGAGTTCTTTGTAAGTATCATCAGCACGAGGCGTCACTGACTCCAGGTTATACCAGCTAGCAAGCAAGGGCCAGAATTTGCTCCATGAAAATATGCTGTCGTCGCTAGCATTAAACGCCTCGTTGGCAGTTGAGTCCGTGAGCACTGCCCACTCTTCAAGGTAACCGTTCATCATGGCGCTACTTTGGATAGTATTTAGTTCCCAAGAGGCGAGATCGTAAGGGAACTGTAGTGGTTGATTGAGATGCCTGCAAACACTTGCGTATACTGCTAGCGGAAAACAGAGGTTCATTGCTGCATCAGGCACAGCTCCTAGAATAAAGGAAGGGCGGACGACATTCCATTTGATATCATGCTGGCTGCAATAGGCGTGTAGATAGTCCTCTTGGTTGTAGTAGAAGTTAGGCTCACGTTGGAACCTAGGGTCTGACTCCTCTTGAGGAGAGTGGTTTGGACCGAATTGTCCTCTATAAGCTGGTAAGGTCATGTTTCCATGTGTTTGAGATGAAAATATTACCCATAATACTTTGCCCCGGTCTGAAGAAGGATACGACGTGGCTTAATTGAGGCTAGAGGCAGAGCCTGGAGAAAGTTTGACAAAAGCAACACTATGTAAACCCTTAGTGTTGATGGACGGCAATTATAACCACAACAACTTACTATTGACTGTAACCAATTCTTCCGCATTTGACCAGATTTGAGTACCAGGCTCAGGGTCCACTTGAACATAGGAAAAGAAAAAAGCATAATCCCTTTCTTCGTCAGAAATGCTTATTATAGTGTGATATACTTAACTTACGCTTGGATGCCGTTTTCTCGGAATACTTTTGCAATATCTTCTGGTGAATTGAGAAAATCAACAGAGATATGCTCCACGACTCCAGCCAGCCCATCTTGGATGCTGGGAGGACGTCGGGAAAGACAATATATCTTCGTCCATCGTTCTGGTGACTCAGCTAGAACGCGGAGCATATACTGGCCTGATATGCCATTCGCGCCTGTGATGATGGCCGTAAGACCCTTGACGTTATCGGGAAACACAGGCAATCCGTGAAATATGCCACGAGTTTGAACAAGTTGAGAGGATACCATTTTGGACAAATAGTTTACTGAATGATAGTAGAAAGACGAAGTAATTGTAGTGAAGGATAACCCAGATGGAAGATATACCTGTCGACAGACTACATCTTATATACCCAAAGGTAGATGGATTTATAATACCCAATCATCTTTTTGGCCACAGCTCAACACATAGACAAACCCAGAAGAACGCAGAAAACATGGAGTTGAGAGAGGTGGGGTAAGATCAACCATCTCTAGCGCCCCTTCCTCTACCATGGAGTAGAGCTTCTTAGTTTTACTAAAGCTCGGAACCAAGGCTGAATCCGAGAATGAAAAAGCAAATCCGGAACCGAACCCGGAACCGAACTCGGAACCGAGCCCGGAACCGAGGCTAGATCTAAATGGCCACGCCTTACTAAAAATGGAAGATCACCAGTTATCCTCGCACGTTACCAACATTAAAAGGTATTTAGATTTCATTGCCGTGGAGCTGATGCGGCTAGCCAAACACCTAGAAGTCGGTCAAGTCGGTCAAGTCGGTCAAGGTCCATAATCTAAGTTTGTGTAGATTTCAAACGGTCGTGAAGAAGCATGCTGGGCACGCTAGCATCAAGACGAACAGGAAAGCTTTGGGGTGGATCCTTTCCAGGGATGCCTACTACAAGCTGGACAAAGCTCGCGGTGAAGCTTTGACAGATCCTCGCTATCATTTAGAGAACTTGGATGAACCAATTTAAGACTATGATTCCTATCAACTGATTACTGTAAACACTCGCAACTCGATCAAATATGGAGAGCAGCCATTCGCATCGCACCATTGCGGTGCAACACACACCATTATGGATACTGCAGGAAGTAGACCTCATAAAGCTATGGGAGGCGTCCCAGGCTAAATCCATCAACACCCACGATATATCGCATTGTAGCACATGTCAGAAACATCTCAGCGGTCCTCATCCCGACTCTTCTTCGTCGACAACATCTACGTCCAGAGGCGCGAGCCGATGTGCCCGTTGTCAGTCATGGGACAACCAGCCCCAAGCCCCTCATCAAGGGATTTCTCAGTCCTCGCCAACTTGCGACAAAAGCGGCGACGATCCGGTTCGCTTTCAGTCATCCATTACTTCTCCAGAAGCACTTCTTGAGATGATCAAGTCGGTAGGAGTTACAGAGAACGAGAAGGAGATGCTGTATGAGGGCCTCGAAATATGCAACGCAAAGACTGGCAAAAATGGTTCACAGTCATCTGGTAATTTGCAAGACAAGGTTGACAGGTGCCATGAAAGGATTGGGAGTTCGCGCAATACTCTTGAAAGCACCGCCGTCGCTGTACAGTACAACGAGTTTGGCAACTGGGTGTTGGGTCTATTTGACGACTATCTTGCTTGGAATCAGAGCCCCCCACGGGCGCTGGAATCAAGACCATGAATACAGTTCTCATTCTTACTACACAATAAATAATCCAGAAACGCTGCGACGTTCAGAGTTCCATCTTCTAGAATGTTCTTTAGGTTGGCAAATTGGACTGCAAAAGATCGCGCATCGAAACCATCAGGTCGTGTTACTCCCCTTGGCCAAACCAATGAATTCAGTACACTCTCTGTCCGTTGTCGCCTCGCCGATAGCTGAATAGTCTTGCCAGACTTTTCCACCAGACACTTTGGGGATGTATCTGTACTCAAGTCGATGTCTAAATTATATTGATATGAAGGTAGTGGTATGAAGGTCGGCGGGAAGTCGGCTGCAGCTGCCAGACCGTGGATTGGCCAACATCCTCACCTCGACAAAGTCAGGTCGTCACCATGATGGAAAATAGTCGCTAAATCAATTCACTTCAACTTCCAAGTGTAGTTGTGAGCAATAGGACTAAACTTTGAATCTACAATTATGAACTACATAAGAGCTTGTCGCACACTATGGCTGAGTAGAATGGGACCGACATTTCGCCTCCTTTATATGTCGACCACAGATATCAATCATAGTATCGACGCCGTTCTGTGCCGATTTTTAAAGGTCGTTATCCTCTGTCACGCTGCTAAGCAGACCAAGTATTTGCCGATTTCCTCTGCTGTGGGGTTGCCGACCAATACTTCTGCTGGCGCAAGCTTATCAGTGTCGATAAAGTCGCCTAGCATCTGTTCTTGCACTGGGAGTTTTCTGTTCGAACTTGTGTCTGCCCATTCCGTCGCCCGTGCTTGATGTCTCTTTTGAAGTTTCATGAGTCTGAGCTAGAGGCTCTGCGACCCAAGTATCCCGACACCCAAGTACCCCGACACCTAGGCTCGACGCAATACACCGACGTCGTGGATATATCTATCTGCTGCACCTGTGTTTCTCTTTAACTCTTTCAGAATGCATGAGATAATATCGTAGCCTCTGATTCCAGCCTCAGCTTAACCATGGGTCAAGGTTCGTAGGTGTCTTGAACTTTGATCCCATTTCTGGCTCGTGGCCAATGGGATGGTAACATCTGCTACTCCGAGTCATTTTGAGAATGGTGCGGTCGCTTACTGTTGAGACTGATCTTCCATGAGTCTATCATCGCGTTAGAAGCCCCGTTACGTAAGAGGTAGCACAGGCTACCGCAGCTATCGTGCAATAGATCATCTTTGATCAGGTGGTCAACAAGCTTATCAACTTATGCCGTGTCTATCAATTATTTGCTATGACTTGAACGGCAAGACAGTACAAGACCTTGAGGACAGTCGTTATAGTTCATTCTTTGAGGTCATTCGTAGAAATCAGAAAGTCCAGGCGACCCAAGCCATATTTGTTGACCTCGTGAACTAGGCCGAGAAAATCTTCTTCTCTTTGCTCTTTTGAAGTGTCGATGGAAGATACAAAAGTGCCATCATACGAGTCGCGCATAATATGCCGGTCAGTGCATCGGTTTCGGTTTGTGATATGGTCGTGTGCACCCACAATAGTATTCAAAGTGTTTTGTGCGTGAACGTTAAACCCACTTTGGACAACATACGTCCCCCCCTCGGGTTCCTCAAACATCATCTTGCATAACCTGTTTTGAGCTACTTGCGCAGGTTTGGATGTGCTAGGGATTTGCTGAAGGGCTAGAAGCAAGGTTGACCGGAGGTTTACGAAAACATCTACGCTGATAATTCCTTGCTCGTAGTCACGTAATACGGCTTTGGATACGGCCTCCACAGCAGCTATAACGTTGTGAGGGTACGGGTCTACCGTAATGAACGGCACAGTATCCTTCCAGTCTGTCAACATGGCGCTGCGCTCCGTCATCGTCTTTTGACGAAGAGGCTGCACCGGTGCCCTATTGTCGACTGCGAATTTCAAAACATCAACGATGCCATGTTCTGAATCTAGCGTCTGTGTATCGAGACTCGGGAATAGATCGAGCTGTCTATTGCCTTGCATTGCCTGTGAGAGTATGATGATGCCGAGGTGATACCGGAGCATGAGGTTGTCTAACAGAAAATTAGTATTGTATCTGGGGAAAACGCAAAAATGTCAAGCATGATACGACATGCGTCATTAGCAAAGAGTAAAGGAAGAGAAACTTACACCACTCAAATTTAAGACGCCAAGGAAGAAAATGAATACGCTGCTGGCAAATGTCCAAAAGTGGGCAATACGTAATTTTGAATCGGTCGACGGTGTCTACAACGGCTGAATAAGCCTTTGCAACAACATCGTTGTCGTAGCCCTCCCTCAGTGCTTCCTTGAAAACGGCAATGGTTTTCCAGAAGAAGTACACCCAAGTTTCTGCCGCCAGAAGGATGGTGGAAACATTCGCAGCTGAAATTTCGAAGCCCTCTCGCCGCCATTTTTCTGTAGTGTCGTGGAACACGAGTGCTTGCGGTTTAAAGAGGCAAAAGATGGGTTCCGAGTCAAACCCAAGTAGCCCTGAAGTCAGAGCCGATCTAGCATCTTCCAAAACTGGCGGCTCGTTATCGAAAATCATACCGGCTGCATATGCCGCGCTCTCTGCAGCGATGACTTCTTTTTCTCTGCTATCATTGGCCTTGTGGTGTTCCTGTTCATCCACGGTTCTTTGCAGCAGTGCTGAGTCAGAGAGCTGAAGATTACTCAGTCGCACCCGAAGTTTGTGTAGCATTTCCAGTGCCAGTTGTATGCAAACTCTGCCATTCAAGCCATCGGCTTCCTCGCCTATTTCCAGCCCAACCGGAGTCGGAGTCAGACCGAAAAGGAGGAGTGTTAAAGCGGAGCGATAAGAGGTTTTGTTCATCACTTTAAGTGCATCTCTCCTTGTCGTTCGCCAAAACAATCGAGTTAAAGATTGTGTATCGGATAATCGGAGGCTTGTCGTGTCCCACAAGTAGAGCCAACGAGCCGCAAAGCAATGAATAGCATTTACTAGCGATAGTTTTGTTTGAGTTTCCTCCTGAGAGTTAGTCCAAGAAGCATCAATCTCCGTGCCGTTCATATTTTCTTGGTGTATCTGTCGGCTTTCGGCAACCCATCGATCAAGGGTAGCGCATAATCGAGACATACTTAGTATGCGTAAATACTTGCCACCCCCGAGTACATTGTCGTCAGAGTCGCTGGATACGTCACAGCGGAAGCTGCTCATGTCGTACCCAGATAAACAAGGACACACACTCAGCCAGGAGCCTAGCATAGCTTCAAAGTAATGGTGGTATATCTGCCAGAGAGTTTCATGGATCGACATAGCGTCAAGATACGGACTAGTGTCGATGTTGCTCCTTCTGCATTCTGTGAGCTGTCTTGGATTCAGTGCGAACTCGCGCGGGTTGGTAACTGCTAGGCTTGAGATGAATTGACGACTGTCGTCTCTCACGTAGGCAGTTTGGCGCCTTTGTAGCCACTGGCAATATTCAGTGTTGTTAGTGTAATGTATCAAGATAACAAGTAACAGAACTCGATAGACTATACTCACATGAAAGGTGCAGCGCTTTCCTTGCTTTGTGCATCTAGAGCATCCCGCTCCAACTGCGGCGTAAGGGCGGGACCTTTTCACACCAGCGTCACAGGCAACGCGTGATTCTCGACAACCATCACAGCTAGAGAATTGCCTCCTTCGGCGGGAAACGTTATCAGCCATTCTCTAATACTCTGTTCTGAAGGCTCCGGCTCATGCAGGCTAGGTAGCAATTAGTAAACAATCTCGGGAAAGTTACCGGAGCGATGCAAGCTGTTAATCTAATATGTCTTACCCCGCATTCCAAAGTCACAAGGGCAGCTAAGCAATAAGCTGGGGCCTGACCCTCTAAAATTGCACTAGACCTGGCCTGAGACTGGTAGCTACGCTTTTCGTGATTACTCTTGCAACGCTCCACTTTTCGCTGTAATAGGTTTATTGCACTACTAAAGGCAGTACTAACTACTAACATAACGCAACTAGATAAGTATTACACAACTTATCCAAGGCTTGCGTAGCAGCGTTCACAGAGATTTCTACAGCACTGCTAAGTGCTGAAAAGGCACTAATGCGAACATACAGTATACTCTGCTGACAAACCTTACGCAGAACAAACCCCGTTGTAAACTAGTGTGCTGCTGCAAATATAGCAACGGAAAGTAGTAGACCAAGAGTAGATAGTATTACTAGTAAAGTATATGCAAGCGATAGGAGGTGCAATAAATCGCGCAATACCAAGTCTACAGTTGTTGTCCACGTCGCCCTCAGGAGGCTATCGTTTAGTACTTCTGCAATTATAGCCACGTACATAAAAACACTCAACAGGTCAGTAAGCGACTTTAATATAAAGGCCACGGAACTTACTTAACTATTACTATTATAGAAGAGTCGAGATGTGTAATCTATAGCTTTGACAAAGTGCTATATAGCGCAGAGAGAACAAAGAAGGCAAGGTTATACAGCAGCGCACCGTAATATCGCCGGCGAGACAGCAAACTTAACCGTTGTGATGATTACAGAGCAATAGGAGTCTCATATATACCGATTATCACACAGAACAGTTGGTTAACAGATAAGACACTTTGAGGATGGTGGTGGAGGCCTTTAGAGGAGGGATATAGCTTGCTGAAGTACCCAACTACCAAGTCTTTCAGGCCGAGATACTATACCGCTTATATCTCCACCTATTAATATTAGCTCGCAGCAAACTCAAGGCAGCAAATTGGGTTACACTTGGAAACTCCTATTATACCTTCTATACACCGTCTCGTACTTTATATAGTACTTGTTCTTTCTGAACAAGGTACAGCGTTGCTAACAAGTATGCCCTTAAAGCCGGTCTGCTTTATGTTATTGGCCGCCTACTTCTCTCTGGCAAGGCAGGGTGGTGCAGCTCTGGACCATAGTATGGGTTAGCGCGTCAGATTAGCCCTTAATGGGGGTTTAGAGAAAGCAAGCCAGAACAATAAAATAATAACTACTCTTAGCTAATTACTTAGTCCTAGTAATATAAAAGCAAAATTGATAGCAGTTTTAAGTAAAGGTTACTGTATTACTTTTAGTATTAGGATATTAAATCTATTCTAAGTTCAAAATCAATATGGCTACTAGAGTTATTTTCTAGTAGGGGAGTACCCTACTTGTTGTCCTTGTTAGATAGTAATAGAGTACTGCAAGATACCGGATAAGTTAAGTCGCCCTTTGGCTCAATGGTATTACATATTCATGACTTTGCTGGTATACCTGGCTCCAGCACCTTAATAATGCAATACATTACTTGCCCTCTATTACTAGTATCCTTTAAATACTAATAAAAATTATAACAGATAGTATTAATAGCTGTTTAATATTAAAGTTAGTTAATTATAGCTAAGAATACCTATAAGTGTAGTCTAAAGTATCTTTTTAGCTAGGAATCTTAAGCTAGTAATTAATTGACTTATTATAGATATCTACTTTACCTTCCTAAAACAGGGATTATACCCGACATCTATCACCTTTGGAATTCCGCTTCATTCCGCTGTAATCTACAAAGATCACCACAGCCGCAAATACTCGCTAAACCAATCCAATTGAAGTTAGCAACAAACGTTTTGGCGATATAAATTCTTCTACCCAAAGATAGGAAATAACGTTTTGCGTCGTAAATGCAATGTAAGCCGCAGTAGCGTCAAAGCGCTGATCATTCTCTCAACACGGCTTAGTTTACCCCCATTCAGCTCTATTATAGCCGAAAATTTGTCAGATCATTAGTAAGACAGGGAACCGTGTATATACGAATATACTTCTTACTGGTTTGAACAGCTATGTTGCACTGAGCCATCATTCTAATTTTCAGCCCTTTGCAAATCACGGCTATGATCTGCAACTCGTAACGATTTTTCAAGGTTTTTAGCTCGTTTCCCCCACTGTTCCTGCGGAATAATGGCCGCGGCTGAACAGTCTCACAGCCTTCCTCTCGCAACATAACCTGTATCTGCGAGAGGCGAGTGACGAATTGCTGTTTCTAGCTTGACTATGTGGTGGAATTGGTCGCTGGAATGGGGTGACTTGGGTATATAAGACTCCTAGACCGGCCACGAAGCCAAGAAGAAAGACATTATCTCAGCCAGTTCAACAGAGCATTAACAGACTAGCTCAGCAGTATAGCAGACCAATCAAGATGTTTCCCAAGGCTGCCCTCACCGTCGTCAGTGCGCTGATTGGCGCTGTCGTAGCCGGTCCCATCGAGCGGGCCGTGGCCGATGCCATCGCTGCCAACGCACAGTCAGAAATCCTCTTTGCTCCCCTGCCTCTTGTTGGTACAGGCAATCGCCTTGCTAAGAGTGCAGGCGAGCGAACTGACTTCGGCCTGGTCCAGAAGGATGACCTATACTGGAGCTACCCCAGTGAGAGTACGTGTTCGATGTATCCCTGTAACACTTCCCTTTCTTTGCTAATGGGAAACAGAGCTACTTGCAAATGCAACCTTCACTGCCAAGCCTTCGTATAAGATTGCTAACGAGCAGAATTTTGGTGACCTCGTTTCGTCGATTAACTGCGCTGATCCTAAGCAGCTCAAGGTACAACTCAAAAATGCTGCGTCTCTTGCCGATGCCAAGAAGGCGTGGTCGTGGGTCAACCAGGCCGAGGCCAATACGCTCGTTTATGTCACAGAGTCTGGTGCTTGTGGTGGTGCCTATGGTCGCCAACCCTTTTACGTAACCTCGGCCAGCTACGAAGGTAACACTGCTACCCTCGACGTCCGATCTGTCGGTGATTGGAAAGAGTTCGCTGAGGATGCGTCTGTGCACATTGGCGCGAGTAACGTCGATGACGAGTCTGATATCGACAAGCGCCTCAGTTATTCTGACAATGTCAAGATTAGCCTTGAGCACTCCTTTACCAAGCATTTCTACGATGCGGACATTGGTCCTGCGCATTTGTCGGTTGATTGCTCCGACTGTGGCACGTTTGGTAGCTTGTTGCTTGACATCAAGGTCTCGACGGGCGATGGCTTCGAGGCGTCTGCTACCACTGCCGACAACGTTCACGCTCGCCTTGCTATTGCAGCCACTGCTTCTGCCGCTATTTCAATTGGCCACAGTACTGGCCAATTGACTATCGCAGAGGTTCCCCTACCTACCTTCAAGGTAGGAGGTGTCGTTAAGATTAAGCCAGAGATCGCTCTGAAGCTATCTCTTGTCATCACCGATATTGCAGGCAGCATTACTGCTGTGGTTGGTGCTCAGCTCTCCATCCCTGATGGACAGGGTATTGCCCTCGGCAAGGGTGTCAACAGTATCGACCCTCAGTTTACCGCAATTGGTCCTACTATCTCGGGAAAGGTTGACGTTAGTGCCCGTGTCGGCACCTTGTTCACTGTGAACTTGTCGGGTGACATTCTCGGTCTTGATCTTATTGCTGGTATTGACTTGAATGCGCCATATCTTGCTGCTACCGCTGGTGTTTACGTCGGCACCCCTACAGCCTGCGATCCTAATAGTTCAATCAAGTTAGGTCTGAGTGTAGGCGGTACTCTTGATACCTACTATGGAAAGGGCAAAAAGGGAGACCAGCCTCACAAGAATAATATCTATAACAAAGATATTCCTCTTATTGACGAGTGTTATCCTATTTAAAATAACAGTCGGTTATGTATTATATATAAAGTTTGAAGATGAGGTATAACTAGATACTTTAGATTATTAACTTAATATAATGGTCTTAGCTGAATATATAATAGTCTCAACTAAGTATATAATAATCTTGACTGAGTCTTTGAAGTTATTATGTAGCTAGTATAACTATAAATAGAAGAATACTATAAAATAGAAAAAATACTGGAAAGCCAAAGTATTTAATGCCAGAGCAGCCAGTAAAAAACCAACAGCAAATCAGACTTCAAGCACCAAAGAACTGTGATTTGATTACACGAAACGAAAATAATCTTACTATAGTAAATAATATCCTTATACCCAATAATACACCAAGTCCTTGCAGCCAATATAACCGATATTATTTCTCAGGTATATAGAGTGGTTTCACGTTATAGGCTGGTAGACCGTGTTGCTCGGTAATAACCTAAATAAAAGTGTAGGGATAAGACCCTCCTTCCACCACCAGAATTCTTCCCTGCTCCCTAGCAAACAGATATAACCTATATCGTCTTATCCAGCTCATTGTTTCTCGCCGTAGTTTATAAAGTATCGACATATTAATATTTCGTTGATACCGAACCCTACAATTTTCCTTCCAGGAAGGTTCCAGAGAATATTCTAGACTACATTGTAGGTATAAATCTAAGTATCAAGTACTAATAAACATTTTGATGGTATATTGGATTGATATAGTTTAATACAGATATATTATACTTAGAGTATATATAGAGAATAGAGATTTCTATATATATTAGTCAGTACTATAAAGCTTTAGCTATAGTTTATTTTACTTACTATAAGATATTAAAGCAAACTATATACTTAGAGTTAAGAAAGCTATAGATAAGATTTAACTAATCAGTACTCTATATAATAAAGACCAAGCTATATTAATAATCTATATTTTATATATATTTTTATCTTAGCTAATAAGACCCCCAAGAAGGGTAGAAGAATCAGAGCCATATACATTACAGTATTCTAGGACTATAAAGGGGTAGAAATTAAAACAAAAACCTTACTATTTAAAGTACACAGCAATATAAGCTAGTATAGGGAACTTCCCTCAATTAATCTTTTTCTTTATTCTTTTTATATTTCTTTACATATAAACCTAACTATATACTATATAGTAATTAAGTTATAGCTATCTAGTTGGCTGCAAGACTCTCCTATCTCTATAGCTAGAGATACTATTTTCTTCTATAATAGTTATCTATATATAATAATTATTAGATTGACTATTTAATTAAATGGTTCTTATTATATTTAAACTCTTTAATTGCTATTATAGGTATTATAGCCTATTTTCTAGGTTTACCCTCTTTCTCTTGTCTTACTAATAAAAGATCTAAGATAGTAAGATAAAGGAAAAAGAGTAAATCTAGAAAATAAACTATAATATCTATAGTAGTAATTAAAGAGTTTAAATATAATAAGAACTATTTAATTAAATAGTTAATCTAATAATTATTATATATAGATAACTATTATAAAAGAAAATAGTATCTCTAGCTATAAAGATAGAAGAGTTTTATAGCTAACTAGATAGCTATAATTTAATTACTAAGATAAAAAAAAGAGAGTAAACCTAGAAAATAGGCTATAATACCTATAGCAGCAATTAAAGAGTTCAAATACAATAAGAACTATTTAATTAAATAGTTAATCCAATAATTATCATATATAGATAACTATTATAGAAGAAAATAGTACCTCTAGCTATAGAGATAGGAGAGTCTTGTAGCTAACTAGATAGCCACAACTCAATCACTATATAGTATATAGTTAGGTTTATATATAAAGAAATATAAAAATAAATAAAGAAAAGAGATTGATTAAGGGAAAATTCCCTATGCTAGTTTATATGGCTGTGTACTTTAAATAGTAAGATTTTTGTTTTAATTTCTACTCTAGAATGCTGTAATGTCTATACTTCTAGTTCTTCTACCCTTTATAGGGGTTTTATTATTATATAGTATATAGTTAGATTTATATATAAAGAAATATAAAAAAAAAATAAAGAAAAGAGATTTATTAAGGAAAGTTCTTTATACTAGCTTATAACTATATACTTTAAATAGTAAGGTTTTTATTTTAATTTCTATCTCTTTATAGTTCTAGAATGCTGTAATGTATATAGTCCTGATTCTTCTACTCTTCTTAGGGTCTTAATAATCTCTAGATCTTATATCTACTATTATTAAAAATATAAATTATATATATATTTTAAAAGACTACTTATATTTAGATATAATTTATTAAGATAAGGAATAGAGAGTAAATCTAGAAAATAGACCTATAATATCTATAGTAGCCATTAAAGAGTTTAAATATAATAAAACTATTTAATTAAATAGTTAATCTAATAGTTAATCCAATAATTATTATATATATATATATAAAATAAAGAAAGAAAGAAGATTAATTAAGAGAAAATCTCTATATTAGCTTAAACTACTATATATTTAAATAGTAAGATTTTTCTTTTTAACATCTACCCCTTTATAGCCCTGGAACTCTGTAATAACTGTAATCCTATATAGTCTCTAATTCTTCTACCCTTCCTAAGATCTTATTATTTTTATTATTATATCTATAGTAAGATCTAGGTCTAGATCTATACATATAGTATAGAAAATCTACTTTAATGCTAGTAATTTAGGTAATTCTTATGTCTATATAGCTTATAATACACTTATTTCTAAGTGTATTATAAGCTACATGTATAGTGCTATTATGGTGGATCCTAGGGTCTAGTACCTGGTTCTTGAGTAACTGACTAGGTGGTGGCTGAGTTTGTAACAAATGGCTTTATAGTATACTGCGTTGTAGTATTAGACGGGTAGAGGTTAGCGGCTTCTATATAGATGCCCTACTGTATGGCTGGTATTGTGTAGGCTACTACTTGTGATATTTAGACTCGCTGGTTTATTCTTTTCCAAGTACTAAGGATCACCTAGTATAAAGCTTAATTTTGAATTGTGACTATAAATAACACCCTATAATGTAAAGCGAAAGCCAGGGTGGTCATCGCCCAAGTTGTTCACTTGATCAGCAGGTAACTGCAACCTTTTGTCGCGGCCACCCCTATCCCTCGTACGATTCTCTAGCCAAATACCCAGCGCCATCAAAGAGGCCGCAAGGCCAGATACCCAAGTCATTGCAAGGCCAGTCTTGATACCTGTAGGGTATCTTGGTGCCTCGTTTGTCTTGTAGATAGCAGAGCCGATTATACCAGCAAAACCAGCAAAGCTTACTTGCATAGCCGACCCGACAGACCGCTTGTAATGGCCGGCCAAATTGTTGGATAGAAATACAATGGCTATGGGACCGGAGCAAATGCCACCCACTGCGACAAGGAAACAAGCCGCATATCTGGCATTTCGTGGCAGTTGATCGATGTGAAAGAGCATCGCGTAACCGATAGACGCTATGATACAGCAGAACATGATAAAGCCGTAGCGGTGTTGCACCCGATCGGAGATCCAGCAGAGGATAAGTGTCATAGCTAGTGTAACAGCGTAAATTGGGATCGTGTGGACTTGAGCGTCTCTGGCTTGCCATCCAAACTCTTTCAAAACAGTCGGCAAAAAGAATGAAAGTGCTAGTCCGCTGGTGACAAGGCCCATATAAGTGAGAGCACTACTACAGTTGGTTATCAGTCCTAAAATTGCATAGTAGGAACGTACCCCAGGTAAATCTTCCAGTCGAAGAAAATGCGTTTGAAGGAATGGCGATCAAGAGTGTCCATGCGATATACGCCAGTATCTTGAGATGCCCAGCGTTGGATTCTCTCTCGTTCGTCTGGTGTAAAGCCGCGACACTTGTTTGGCCAGTCGACGAGAATAAACGGCGAAATCATCGCGACCGTACATGTTATAGCGCCCTCGATGATAAAGATCCTATTATCCGTGAGCGTTACGTTAAGTGTTTCTAATAAACTTGTGCTTACCATCTCCAACCTAAATATCCGCCCTTTCCATTAAGGCCTGCAATAGCATATGCCAGTAGCTGTATTAACTAATTAGCATCTGCGTTGATGCATTGAATGATTTAAGGGTAACTCACCCCGCCAATAGCACCACCGACAGAGGTTGCTGTAAACATGAGGCCAAATCGTTTCTGGTACTGAAAGCGGGAGTAGTACATGGACGTCAAATACACAATACCCGGGACAAGACCAGCCTCAAAAAGACCGAGGAGCACCCGAAGAGCATACAGTTGCCTGTGATTTTGGACGAATCCCGTGCAAATAGTTGTAATGCCTGCCAAAGGTCAACAAAGTTAACAGCATTTCGTAGCACAACTTACCCCATAGAAACATAAGAGTAGACAAGTACAAAGACGGCCGCACATGTTTCATCAATATATTACTAGGAACTTCAAACGGAATGTAGAGGGCATAGAACAGCTACTAAATGTCAGTCGGCGCTATGTTGGTAAAGAAATAGCACCTACTAGTAGGGCAGTATTGAAGCGGTCGTCTATACCCAGCTTCAACTCTTCCTGCATCCCCTGAATCCTAGCATTGCCAATGTTGATGCGGTCAAGATATGAGAGCATGTAAAAGAGAAACATGATTGGCAAAATTCGAACGTCAACCTTCCACATCAGCGTGTTGTCCGATACACTATCAGTGTTATGTCGCGAAGACTCGGTGTCGGACGCAAGATCGACCTTGGTAATAATAGTGCTTGACTTCTCCATTGCGCTGTGTCGCTTCGTATTAATTTTATATAATTCAATAGATAGCCAGATGAAATAGGTTATAGCCTACAAGTACTATCGTGGGTAGCGATGCCCTCAATAATGTCGAAACTAGGTACTATGACATCTACAATACCATAGACAATAGCAGTTTACATGTAATATATATCTAGCTATCCATTGCAACTAATATACTTAGTGGCTGTCCCATCGCCACATTTCAAATCGTGCGCCAGAAACATGGACGACTCTAGCCTGTGAGTGGATTGGGCTTTGATTCATTTCACGGCGATTTTTCAACTCTTCGGCAATTACAGCGGCTTAATTATAAGGATATAGTGATTCAACTAGTGGAAAGTCGCCGGAATAGCTGAGACTGTGGGGTAGCTGCTGGGTGGCGGGCTAAACAACCATGTTCACTCGTTTCCATTTTGGAATATTTTAAAATCCCATAGAATATATTGGATAGGCTTGGATACACATCAAGATTGCCGTGAAACTTAGTCAATTGTCTCGATGATCTGTAATCGGCTATGCATGATAGAAACTATGGAAATACAAGTCTGAACTTATACTGCATGCGCAACGCCATTTTTTAAGGTTCCAATTTCCGATACATAAACATTAACAGTTGTACCCGGAACCAAAAACTGCGGAGGATCAAGGTGGCAGCCGACACCTGGACTAGTTAGAATAAAGATAATATCGTAGTCAAGGACAAGCCTACCTCCCGGTGTTCCCGTCATGATAATGCTACCCTTCTGGAGGGTTGTGCCCGAGGACAGGTAGTGAATTAAATAGGGTACAGAGAATGCAACGTCTCGCAGCTCACCTGTCTGGCGCAGCTTACCGTTAACACGTGTCTCGAGCAACAGCTTCGTAGGGTCTGGTATCAAGCTTGTCGAAACAATAGCAGGCCCAAGTGGCGCATACGTATCAAAGCCTTTAGAAAAGCACGCCTGTGGCACTGGCCCCGCGAGTTCTGGCTTCGACTGCAGCTTTCGTGAAGACACATCGTTGCCAACAGTGTAACCAGCAACGAAGTCAAGCGCATGTGCTTCAGAGACATCTTTCGCATCTTTACCAATTATTACGCATAGTTCGCCTTCGTAGTCTGCTTGTTCATCTTGCGCAATTTTCGGGATAATGATATCTTTCCCATGGTCGTGGACGGCGGTGGCAGCTTTCATAAACATTGTAGGATACGGCGGCGCCGGCTTACCCGTCTCACGCACTAAAAGATGTTTAACTGAGTTTTCTCTGCTTGGTCGAAGTTGTGTAGACTTACGATGAGCCAGGTAGTTTAGTCCTATTGCGCGAATGATGGGCACTGTATTACTGGTGAGAGGACCCAGCAATTTTTTGATCGTGGCAATCTCATCGGTGACCTTGGTGGTCCCAGATTCATCGTACAAGTCGTCGCCTTGGATCACTCTTGCCTGCAGACCAGTGCCCTCATCGGTATCGCCAAGATCAAAATTCTCGTGAGGAAGAACTGGTTCCCCGTATAAGATACGACCGTCTGTCGCCTCGAAACGGATTAGTCTTGTCCAAGCCGTCTTCATTTTGATGTTGATATTGAGATAGTTGAAAGTGGAGGATTGGGAGAGGCTAGGCGGCGGAGAGTGGGTGTCACCTATATTATCAAGACTGCTAGTGTACGGTCACCCGATAGGCACAATTGAAAATTTAAAAAATAAAAAATAAAAATTAATGTGATTCATTTAATATCATTCAAGTCTACCTAACTGGGTCTCGTCATTTTATGCATTGCTCTCTATACAAGCTAAACCTTGATATACTCATTAAGCCACGCAACAGCCTGTGCAAAAGCCTGCTCCTTGGCAAACTTCTGGCGCGGCTTAGATAGGTCGCAGCGGACAGAGAAGCCGTGCTCGACGTTTGCGAACAGGTTGATCTGGTAAGGAACCTCGAGCTTGTCGAGTATGTCTTCACTCTCGCGGCGCTTCTCGGTTGTGAATACAAAATCACGCACTGCAAGACTGTTAGTCCGCACGACCTAGTTGTTATTGGCAGTTTTGCTCACCTGCAGCAGCAATGCTTAGCGGCCCCTCAATACCCTTGAGTTCCTCGGGCGTCATCATGGTGGGGTGAGCCGTGAAGCCAGCGTCCAGCTTGCCGGGCTTCAGATAGCGGGCGACGTACTTGCCGCCATAGCAGTAGCCGATACCACCGATGCGCTTAACACCAAGGTTGCCACGTAGCTCAGCAATTACCTGGTCAATGATAGGCTCTGTGTGCTCGGGCAAGTGGTTCTTGACCCAGTCCATGATTTGGAAGCCTTCAGGGCGGTTCAGTGGAACCGTATCGCCCTTGAACAAGTCTGGGATCACGACGAAGTAGCCCGCCGCGGCAAACTGGTCGGCTAGGAGCTGTACGTTGGGGAATGTGTGGCCGAGCACGTCGCTGAGGATCAAAATGGCTTTGTCGGTCTTCTTGTCGGCGGGGTAGGCAAAGTAAGTAGAGACTTCTCTCTTTAGCGCTGGTGAGAATCATGATGGGCGAAAATGTACTTACTGTCGTTAATGTTGCGAAGCTCGCCCTTAGGCTCGCCGTCGTGCAGTGAGCCTTGAGCGCAGCACTGCGCAAGACCGTTGGAAGTCATGTTTGTGTTTGTGCTCGCGCTGAAATTTGTAGTTCGTGTTTGGAGCTCAGGTTGTGAGGTGTTCAGAACTCGATGTTGGATAAGAGAGATAACACTCATGAACAACAATATGATGCAGAGCCTCAAGCTAAGTAATGCAAGCCACAATCAATCTTCTTGATAAAACTACTGTTGATCCCCTCTCGGCTGGCCGCGGATTGCTACGGGCGCACCTTGCACCCGGACTTAGGACTTAAGACGCGATAAGTGTCCATTGTGACGGTGCGTTGGTGATAATATGAATACCCGTGGTGGCGGGGACATTACTTGAGGTCTGAGCCGCTTTGGGAAGCAATCAAGCCCTTGTCAATCGTTCAATGTAACATGGTCCGTCGCGTCCGTGCCTCCACTGAGATGGGGCGATCCGGCCCGCGGCGACTTCTTGGCTAGGCACAGGTGATGAAAATCGCCGAGAGTTTTGTTCCGGCGCTATAGTGCTGTAAATATAGACAGCTGCCTGCACATGGTTGTTATTATTAGTTTGCCAAGAAATACAGACAGGGTACCAGCGGATTCCAGCCTGAGATAACAGCTTGTGAGGCTGATTGCAAGGCCCTGCAACTTCACTACAAGCCACGAATCTTCAGCTCGGGCTTGGTACGGTCATTTCTTGCTAGCTTTACACAATAAAGTGTTTTGCTGGGTAGCGTCACTGTGGATGCCTATTAGAATAAAGGGTTGGTTTACTTGAATATATCCTGTGGCCAACAGCCAAGTGCGAGCGTTGCATTTGCTGCACTATTGATTGTCGCGTCGTACCTCGAACGTAAATATTGTGTGCTTGAGCAGATCCAAGCATGCGAGTCTTGTCATTCGCTTGCATTGCCTTTGGGCTATACCCAAACGTTATTGCCGACGAAGCTTCTGGACTCGGAACGCTCTCGGCTGCAACATTACCTCGTTTTCTGGTCGATGTAAGTATATGCATGTTGTATCTCAGAAGCACCTCACGCTCCCCACCAGCTCCAATTGAGTGAAAACACTACAGGGTTAACATGCTTCTCTGTTTAGTCCGCCTCTTCCGATAGCAATCCGTGGAACAACAAGAGCGCCGAGGAAGCCCATCCCAACCATGTACCATGGACAGGGAGGACGAGAAGATACCACTTTAAGGTCGCACGTGGCATAATCGCACCCGATGGCGTTGACCGCCCTGTGCTGCTCGTCAATGGCCAATTCCCCGGCCCAGCCATCGAGGCTAACTGGGGAGACATGATTGAAGTCAAGGTCGACAACAACATTGTTGGCCCCAAAGAGTCTGAAGGCACAGCTATCCATTGGCATGGACTTCGTATGCGTGACTCGCAATGGATGGATGGTGTACCTTCGACTGTCCAGTGTCCAATTGCCCCTGGCGAATCTTTCACTTATAGATTCCGCGCCGATAGCTATGGGTCTAGCTTCTGGCACTCGCATTACGGTGCCCAGTACTCTGCTGGCATATTTGGTGCCATGATCATTTATGGGTACATCATTCCCCGGAAAAGTACTGCAATTACAGCCTGTACTGACTGTTTTAGACCACACCACGAGCCGTACGATACTGATCTCGGCCCTGTATTCCTGGTACGCCCCAACCCTTCGATAAACATATGCCGTGCTGACCAGAATAGTCTGACTGGTATCATGCCGATTATCAAGATGTCGTTAAGGGTGTTGTTGGACTACCCGCGCCAACGACGCAGGCGTTTTCCGACAACAATCTGATCAATGGCCGCATGCCATATGACTGCAACAGTCCCAACTCGACGAAAACCGACTGCAAACCTGCACCATATGCCAAGTTTCGTTTGCGAAAAGGAAAGAAACACCTCTTGCGCATCATGAATGTCAGCAGCCAGGGCTTTCAGCGTTTTTCGATCGATGGCATGAAAATGAAAGTGGTTACAAACGACTTCGTGCCGATCGTGCCCTACGAAACAGATATACTGAGTATAGGCATTGGTCAGAGGGCAGACGTCATTGTTGAAGCTACCGGAAACTCGACAGATGCGGTCTGGATGCGTTCGGATGTCAGTGCGACTTGCGCCGTGAGCTACAACGGCAACGCGAAAGCAGCCTTGTACTATGAGCACGCCGACACGTCTAAGCTTCCCAACACGACTGCCACGGAATATGACGATTTGTACTGCGGAAATGTAGGCGTTGATACCGTTGCTATAAATTCCAATGTAGAACGTATGCTAATCGTGTAAATAGGTACCGTTGAACCACACCGTTCCTCTCTTCAAGATGAATCCTCCGGCGACACCAGCAACAGTCGAGAGAATCGACATTCGATTCAAGGCAAATTCCACAGGCAACAAGCTGTGGTATGTCAATGATGACACTTTCCGCGCTAATTATGAGTATGTATAGACTACCCCGTACCTGAAAAGACACTGACGCGCTAGACATCCCATACTTCTTCTTGCCAATGCCGGCAACACCTCGTACCCCAACCCCGACTGGGCTGTCTACAACCTAGGCAGCAACAGCTCTGTGCGCATAATCCTATATAACTACAGTTCCACGCCGCGTAGCCAGCACCCCATGCACCTCCATGGACACGACTTCTGGATTGTGGCTGAAGGAATAGGCGAGTGGGATGGTGTAGCAAACCTCAACAATCCCGCTCGTCGCGACACGTTCGTTCTGCAGCCAGGTAACCCGAAAAAGGGACCAGGCTACATGGTTATGGACTTTGTGACAGACAATCCTGGAGTGTGGCCTTTGCACTGCCATCTGGCATGGCATGTTAGTGCTGGTCTTTACGTTAACCTTTTGGTATGCATACGTTGCTAAGCATTACGTGGACCTGCAACAACTTCTGACAAATATATAGGAACACCCTGAAAAGATAAAACAAATGCGTATTCCTCGCAGTGTGTATAAAAATTGTCAGAAATGGACTAGTTACAAGGGTGTTGCATTGGCTCCAGAAATTGACTCAGGAGTGTAAACTAGACACTGTACTTCTTGCTTGCTTAGTTATTCATGTATAAAAACATATTAACATGCTTTCACTGGATATAATGTTTCGTACCTTTGGTGTTTCGTTCTTTTGAAGAAATGTGTACCAGTACATATAATATCAACTGATCTCCTTGAAGTACAAGGAGCTTTAAGCATAAAATATTCATAGTAAACGGCTGGGTGGATTGTCGGAAAACAGATACAGGTGAATAAGGGGGTTTTGCACCTTTAAGAATGTGATACTACTCAAAACACATACCTCTAATAATTCTTGTTACCTGGTATTCTAAACAAGATGCTAAGTTGAGGGAAACTGGATGTGAATGCGCATACACACAGCCAGGCTACTGTCGGGCTTCAATGGTAGTAGACAATGGATTCCAAATCTGTAGTTTATTTATACAACTCTAAACAAGATACTATGATGAAAGTGCTAAGTTCCCCCGTACTTTGCGCAATCTCGGGCCCAAGAAATAGAAGATGAGCGGCAGCGGAAGTATCACAACACACAGCAGCGCTAAGAGCAAAGTTCCCCATTGAAAACCCAGAGACTGGTATAACTTATAACCTATCAGGCTAAAGACACAACCGAGAATACTCCTTGTCAGTGTCATTGCAGCCAGAGAGCTAGCAGCGTAGTGCTCGTAGGAATCGACTAGATATGTAGTCACGCAGATGTACGTAATTAACATACCCGAAGAAAATGTAGCAGCACCAATGAGTGGCGCAAGCCAGTGCACGTCTTCGCGGGCTGTAAATGCAAATATGAACAAGCCGACAGGCACGATGCAGGCACCAATCTGCATCAGCGGCATGCGAGCTTCTGGGCCAGCTCCTCTACCCTTTTCGCCTAGTTTAGCGGCGCGTTCTTTCATGTAGACATAGGATCGATTGAGACCAAGTGCGCAGGTGAGTACGCCAGCGAACGAACCTATGCCTACACCCAGGTACGAAAGTCCCGTCAGGGCTTCCGGCCAGCGATATGAGGGCAGGTCGTAGGCTGGCGAGGACGAGTATAGAAGGGGAAGCGTGACCATGTGCAGATATAAAATGCCGTAAATGCTTGAAAAACTCAGTTTGTGGTCCACAGCGAAAATTAAATGAAATTAAAACTTACAGTGCCATGTAGATACTCATCGCGGTACAAGCAGATGCGGTGAAGAGCATGCGTACAGCACGGCTCAGACTGCGTATTAAAAGGTGCCTGGGTCTGAGGATACTATCATGTTCGCTCTTGTACGCAGCATCACCAGTGGTTTTGCGAAGAAGGGCCGCTTTTCTACGCAACAGGTATGGAGCATACGTCTCGTTCATGAGAAACACAGACGCAATGCTCGTAACACCAGACGCAATGGCCATGACCCATGCAACCCATCTCCAGTTCCCGGTGCCCGAGAGGATAAAGCTCCCTATGATGCCGCCGAGAGCGGAGCCACCTGTCGGGCCAAAACTATATACGGATTGCGCGCGGCCACGGGTTTCGGGGGTGAACATGTCTCCAATGGTGCCGCCGCCGATGCTTGGGCCGGCTGACCCTGCCATGCCACAAAGAAGCCGGAACACAGCCAACGCTGCCATATTTGGCGCCACTGCGCAGAGAATGTTGGCAATGGTGAAGCTTCCAAAGCAGGCAAGATAAATGATGCGACGGCCATAGAGCTCCGATAGAGGCGCGAGAAACAGCGGACCAAGCCCAAACCCTAGCACAAACAACGCTGTCGGCAAGCTTGGAGAGAATTTGTCCGTTAATTTGAATTCGCCAGCAATCGCCATGCTTGTCACTGCAAGCATCACCGACGCCATTGGTGAGAGCGTTGCTTGGATACTTATGAGCAGCACATTTTGCCATTTTTTGGCCTTGGTCCAATTGCGCGGATTTTCAGGGTCATTGGAGCTTCCCCAGCTCTGTACCAGGAGTCAGTTTTGGTGCTTTAACAATTTCATGAGAAATACTTACGACTTGGAATGAAGCAGCTTCACTGCAGCTTTCTTGCCCATCTTGCTTAGTCTTGGTCGTCATAGTTGCTGATCGTAGAAAACGTGCCAGGACTAATGCAGGCACAGGCTTCTAGAATGTCTTTGATGTTACATTTTACAAAAATTTAAAGAGAGATATAACTGCCATGAAATGCAGGGACCACTACAGCCGAAGGTCGGCTGTACAGCATCACTGCAGTTCATTGTAAGCTTGTCCTGGAACAATGTATCGGCTGTCGTATTGACTTGGACATGCGATATTTCGGCTAGGAGAGGCAATTGGAACGGCTTAAGAAAAATCGCCGAAACATCTCAGCATTTGCTTGCTGCACTCCATAAAAACTCGCCGGCAGGGGTCCTGCGGGTCAAGGGCTTTGGGTCGTTCCTGGGGCTGACTTCCGCGAGTCCCAGTATTTGCCAGAATAGGCAATGAAAACTTTGGCCAGTCACTGCACAAAAATGGGCTAATTCTAGACTGCAAGTGTTTGATGAAGGAACTACCTGATGGCTTCTGTAGCTGAATCCAGATCTCATGTATAGGATGACAAAGTAGGCATAGCCCGTTATAACAGTAACCAATCATCATGCAATAAGAGCAATGATATATTCTATCTGCGACTGCCACCCCTCATCGTAAGCGCGATGCCCTTTCTCAGTAGCTCTCGGAGCTTTATCGTCGTCGAACCACTTATCTCGTCACTTAGGAATATTATTTGGTTTCAATGGAAAAACCTCCTGGGTAGAGCACTACCGGATGTATCCGGCGACTTTCTGGTTAACATCTTGTTGGAATCAGTATGCCTCTTATCATGTGTTAGAGTAAGACTGGAAATCATCGGCGTTTAGAGCGGGTAGCTTGCTGGAGTCATACAAACACTGGTTGCATGCAGCATGTGTAACTAGAGCTGAATATGATATATACATCTCATTTAAACAGTAGAAAAGGCCGATAACAGAAAACGTCTTGGCGTTTATTCCGTTCCACCTGGAAACACAATCACAATTTGCCTTAGCCATGGCTCCCTTTCCTCAGAATTTGTTACAGTTGCTATCCAGGACAGCCCAAGCTGTTCCTCACAATGGCATGGCCATCTATCCTGCAGGATCAGACGTTCCAAATTTCATGTCATATAAGGAACTTTATGCCAACGCAACTAGACTTAGTGGGACTATCAGAAACATTCCAGGTACTTGCCGGTCCAGCATCGTGCTGGTGCACCTTGACAATCACTATGACAACATCCAGTGGCTCTGGTCCATCATTGCAGCAGACCGTGTGCCCGCGATGTCAACACCTTTCACGAACGACTTGGATCAGCGAAGAAAACACCTCGAGCACCTGAGAATAGTACTCAACAACCCGACTATTATTACCCAGAAGCACCTAGTCTCTGAGTTTCTCGATTTACCGGGTCTCGAAATTCATACTATCGAAGACCTCGTCCACTCAGTACCGACTGAGAAGTCACCTCTGTCCAACAGCACGTTGTATTCCGCTTACACGAAAACCACCGAAGACATCGCGGTGCTTATGCTCACATCTGGAAGCACGGGCCACGCAAAAGCGGTAGCGCTACGACATGGACAGATGCTGCGCGCTGTCCACAGCAAGTCACTATACCATGAAACGACGCGAAGCAGCGTGTTTCTCAACTGGATCGGCATGGATCATGTGGCTAACTTGACTGAGATTCACCTTCACGCCATGTGGCTAGGCGCCAGCCAGGTGCATGTGCAAGCGGGAGATGTCATTGCCAACCCACTTACTTTCTTGCGTCTTATTGATCAGCACAAGGTCATGTATTCGTTTGCACCAAACTTTTTCCTCGCCAGCCTTAAGAAAGCCGTTGAGGCTATCTTTTCCGAGCGGCAAGTGTACGAAGGGCTTTTTGACTTGTCATCTATCAAGGCTCTCATTTCTGGTGGCGAGGCTAACTCGACGGCGCTTTGTGCTTCACTCACCTTGATTCTGGAGCCAATGGGAGCGGCTCCTGGGTTCATTCGCCCTGGATTCGGTATGACCGAAACTTGTGCCGGTAGCATCTACAATGTTGAATGCCCTATGATTGATCTGGCCCACGACCGAGAATTCACCTCGCTTGGACATTGCATTCCGTGTATGGAGATGCGTGTGGCTACGGCAGACGGCACTGTTTGCGACCCAGGCGAGATTGGCCAGCTAGAAGTTCGCGGATCCAATGTGTTCCTCGAATATTTCAACAACCCAGAAGCTACAGCTGAGTCATTCCGCGACGGTGGATGGTTCGTTACCGGTGATCTGGCCTTCCTAGATTACGCTGGTCGCCTCAACATGGTTGGACGAGGCAAAGAGTCACTCAACATCAACGGAGTTAAGTACTATCCACACGAGATTGAGGGTGCCATTGAAGACTCCAAGCTGTCTGGGGTCACGCCATCATTTACAGCTGTCTTCCCCCATCGATTACCGGGCGCCGCTACCGAGACTCTTTGCGTAGTGTACTTGCCCGCTTACACGACTGACGATATTGCTGCCCGCGCAACTGTTCGCAGTGAAATTCGCAACATCGTCATGAACCACTGCATGGTGCGCCCACACAAAATCATCCCATTGGAGAGAGATTTCTTGCCCAAGACTGCTCTCGGCAAGCTGTCTCGTGCCAAGCTCAGAAAGGCATTTGAAGCTGGCATGTACGATGCAACAATCAAGAAAGACGAAGAGCTGCTGTCTCAGTTAAACTCTGTCTCCCAGCAGCGGCCCACAACTGCCACTGAGAAGTTAGTCCAAAGCGTCTTCTGCAACGTATTTGAGGTTTCCCCCTCAGAGATGGGCGTCACAGTCAATCTCTTTGATCTAGGCTGTTCGTCACTGGAAATTTTCAACGTCAAATGGCAGCTTCAGAACAGATCGGGCTTGCCGGACATCGTACCTGTTACGACCATCATCAGTAATCCTACAGTTAAAGCACTCGCGTCTGCACTAGAACCTGCTGACACGAACAAGAAAAGCAAAGCATACGACCCTGTGGTGACCCTACGAACTGGAGGATCCAAAACCCCTCTTTGGCTCATTCATCCCGGAGTCGGCGAGGTTCTCGTATTCCTTCATCTAGCAAGACTTGTAACAGATCGTCCCGTATATGCTCTTCGAGCTAGAGGTTTCGATGGTGAGCCATTCTTCGGCAGCGTTGAGGAGATGGTGGATGCGTATAGGAGGGCCATTCAACGTGTACAGCCTAATGGGCCGTACGCCATCGCCGGATATTCATATGGTGGCACCGTTGGGTTTGAGATTACCAAGCAGCTCCAAGCTGGCGGCTTCGAAGTTCCCTTTCTAGCGCTACTTGACCAGCCGCCTCATATCCGGGAGCGTATGCGTCATGGCGGCTGGGCTGATGTCCTCCTCACTCTCGCCCGATTCTTTGACCTCCTCCCAGACAAACAGACAGAGGACAAAATTGCCATTCAGCTTGGCAGGGCCACTTCCGGTGACTCATTAGCTCCGGAGGACCGAGACGCACTCGTCGATATGCTATTGGCCCATGCTTCCTTCGACCGTCTTCGTGACTTTGGACTTGATAAGACCAGGCTCGCCGTATGGACTAGTCTCGCTCTCAACTCACACACCATTGCTAGAGACTATGAGCCGCAGGGTAACGTAGCACACATGGAAGTATTCTATGGCGAACCTATCCCTGCTGTCGCTCCTACAAAGCAAGAGTGGCGAGATGGCAAGCTCAGCAAGTGGCGTGACTTTGCAGCTGATGTGCAATTGCACGAGGTAGCTGGCCATCACTACACGCTGCTTAGCCCAGAGAACGTTCGATCGTTTCATCACATGTTTCAATCTAGATTAGATGCACGAGGGATATAGAGAAATCGTAGATCACGTTTTGTTTCGGCGTTCGTTTTTGTATTTGGACACTGGTCTTCTATATAAACTTGACTTTCTTTTATACAAGCTCTGATGGTTTGGTCTATGTCTGCAGTTCTAATCATTTACTTGTATTTGATTTTCCAATAGCCGTAGACTAGCCGTTATTCTTAAGTATCTTACTAGCGATGATTTAGCTCTTGTTTCCTTTGCAATGCCCGGCCTTGAAGATCTGCCACGACTGTAAGTTTGCGCAACATTTCCTGAACAACCTCCCAGTCACTCTCGCGCCTTCCCATTGGGCCCCATGTACAAGTCGTCACCTTGTTTAGAAGCACAGATAGCACGCGCCGTATGCTGTTCAAATTTTGGAAGGCAAGCATATCGCCCACCATAGTTTCTTCGTCTTCTTGAAGAAGATATTCGCCGATTGCCAAGTTTGCCCCCTGTTCTCCTCGCTGTGCGAAGCAGGTCGCTGAAGACAACCGTGCGCTCGGAGTCAAGGAAGCTACGGATGAGGTTCGGCTAACCAGCGCCTCTAACGGCATGGGAAGTTCATTTGTACTTGATTTAGGTTGAGAGTACGCCTCAAAAAGACGGAGTATCTTTCGAAGGCCCAATGCCACGAGAATTACAGCCTCTTCGTCCGGTAGTCGACCGAGGCAAACCCTGTCGCATTGAACAACCTCTGACCAGGCGGACAGTCCACGCCTCGTTGCCTTCAGCAACGCACCTACTGGTATATTTATCCCCACTTTCCTTTCAACATCGCGTAGATAGCCTAAGAGATTTGTTTGGGTCTGAATACACGTACAGCTTGTACTGCTATCCGCCGCTGTTGAACCGGCTGCTTCGCCGGCTATTGGCAAGCTGCAAGGCTCAGTCCCGACATCTAAGGTTTTCGACCAGGATAAGGACTCACGGCCGAGCCATTGTTGTGGTTTATTTTGCACCACTTCAGAAGTGGCATCTGAAACCCAGGAATCCTGAAGCAGATCTTGCCAGTTTGTCTCCATCCCGATGTCGTCCATTGCAGATGCGACTCTGACTAGGATATTGTCATCATTGCGTGGGAGGGAGGTGAAGTCTCTTGTGCTATGGCTGTCGGTATAGTAGCCAGTCATTTGCCTTGTTTGGGGTGTTCTTGGCCGTGACTCTGCTGCCATGATGACATCCGTTAATGATGCGAGATCTGCGCTCGAACCTATTGCTTGGGCATTGCCCCGCCATGCCTTGCCAAAATTCAGGTCTGTCTGATGGGCGAGAGTAGGGTATCGTGGCCGGGGTGGCATTTGATGGCGCTCCTCTCGCTGCCGAAGGTCATGGAAAAGATGAATATGTTGATTATGTAGTCTTTCGTCATCGAGGTCTGAAGCTCTCCTCGACTCGTCCGAGCTGTCGACTGGAGGCTCTGATATATTGGCGGACGATGGTTGCCGCTCTTGAGTAGGTCTTCCACTATCAAGACGTTTATTTTTCCCACCTCTTGGTCGTCCTAAAGGGTCAGAGAGACTATAAGAACACTGGCGACCAGAAGTGTGACAGCTAGAGCATGGGGTGCCTCCAGAGCAGCGCAGTTTGCCACGATGGCACACATTACAGGCGGAGCGCATGCGGCGCTTGACTCTATCTTCTCGTGTTGTCATCTCACATTGAACAAATAAAATGCAAGTAGAATAACAAGCAACAAGCAACTAATGGGACAAGCCCCGGTATTTGGCAGTGATCGATTTAGAGAAGATCTTTGCCCTAGTAGCGTAGATAAAGGGACCAGGATACGCCACGGCTGTTACGAGGATCGAGTGGGCTGAGAAGAAGCTGAGCTATGGTCTCTCCTAGTCTCAGCTACAGCCGCAGCTGCAGCCACACATTGCGGGCCGACGGTCAATGAAAACCTTTATCGCTTGCCACTATTGTTTGACAATTTAACAAAAGGCGGTAGCCTGATAAAATAATAGATAGCATGAAGTTATGGTTAATGGGGATGTGACACTGATAGTGAAAACGAGAGTGAGAGTGTCGCCTAGCCTTGACCGTTTCCTTGATGCTACCTTGTCCGGCCCTGCACTGGACTGTCGGTTACCAGTGACCCTTGTTTGCAGCACGTCGGACCAAGCGGAATACATTCCTCGCCTGCCTGGACCCTGTTGCTCGCGGCCTCGCTAAGGAAGAACTTTCCCTGTTTGTTGCCTGTTTGTTGCCTGTTAGCGAGGAGGCTCCACGCACAAAACAAATGCTTTCCCTGCACATTGGAGCTAAATTGCAACTTGTCAGCTTCAGCTCATCCAATAGTCTATGTAACGTGCTTAGTCCAATTACCTTTTTTGTCGCATGCTGACCTTTGATGTGGATCGTCTCAGAGGCTTGCATTGTCAGATTGCGGCTTGATTTACCCGCAGTGGAGGTTGAAACCAGCAAAGGCAGCAAAGGTACAAGAAAAAGATAGAGAGAGCTGAAAAGAAGAAAAAATTTGTTACAGAAACAGCCTAGAAGGGAAAAGCCGAGGTGACATTTCGGTCAAATATTCCCCCGATCGTATCTGTACGCTCATGCAAGACAGCGCGGAACTCGGTTGCCTATAGATACAGGCACAGGGTATTAGCAGCGATTTAGCAAAGATAATAGAAGGACCTTTCTAGCATGCGTGAACGAGACTGAGACTTGATCATATTAGCTATCCACTTTAGTCCTATTTGTGTAGTCAATTACCAATATGACCCCGATGGATAGTAAATTCGTATTTAGAGTCATTAACGCTATTATAAATACAACATGGTAGTAGATATCATAGAGAATTACTACCGGTAATATAATAAGGGAAATAGGTCAAACCAAGAAAAGTAGCCACTACAGGCGTTAGCGACGAATTAAGATCATCTAAAGCAAGGGAACCATTTGATCAAATATATTTACCAGTATTTATTGTATAAAGATAAATATTATAGAAGAATGTTAGATTAGCCTAATAGCACAACTAGGCAAGTACTTGAAGAATTAGAATTGCGTATTAAGCTATATCTCTCGTAATTACAAAGACTTAAGCTTACCAGCTTAATTCATTTAATTTAGATTTTACAATTTATTATGAATAAATTGTATGTCACGTGGATATCTAAACCAATCTGGTTTTAGCTTGTTACAAAGAAATTAATACCTCCAGGGTAGAGTTACTATAAGAGGTATAGACCTTAAAGAGTATAAAGAGCACTATAAATAAATATACAATAATTCAAAGATAGAGTTTCTGTAATTAAAAAGAAATAAGAAGGGGTTACTTGATTCTCACTTCTATAGATGATCCTCGACCCTCTTTAACTACTTCCTAGTGTATATGCTTTTATACCCCTACCGGCCAATTTTAATTAACTCTGTTTGTCTCGTTGTAAATAATTTGTAGATTTGGTTTACTGACCTGTCTTCCCTATATAGTGGTTTAATAGTAAAGGAGAAAGATAGAATAAAAGTCCACTTGTGTCCTTAGGACCTGGGAATGAATAGCGGAGATTGTCATACGAAGGCTGGATCCAAGACAAATGGACGAGAGATAAGCTGTGAAAGAGCCAGGAAATCCAGGAAACGATTGTGAAATCGCTGAAAACCAGTAAAACCAGAAGGAACTTCTTGATATAGGTCGAATAAGGTTGGGATTTCACATAGCGGATACTTTATCCAGGAACGTAAGGATCAAATTCAAGGTAGATGTCATAGCTACTAGACTTTATATCCGAATACTAGAGCTTGTCAATATACTAAAGAATTCTCTACGTCAGTCGTTGCTGTGAATTATTGGGGTGTACCACCAGCCAACCGTCTGGATCGCTGCTCATATCCTCTAGTTGCGCCTTCTTGTCGCTCGTGGGATTGGAGTACTTATGAAGATTCTCAATAGCCCATACCATTTCTTTACTCAAAGGAGGTGGTATACGGCCATCACCATCAATCGTAGCTAGTCCAGCTATCTGGAACAATAAGTCAAGATACTCCCTAGTTTCACCATTCTCCCAAGGAATGTCATGAAATTTTTGATGCTTTTCCCGCTGCTTACGGGCACGTTCTGTTTCCCATAGCCTTTGTAGCTCTGGTGGAGGGAGTGGAAGTGTATTTCGACCCGACCAGACACGCGCAAGTGCGATGGCTTGGTATTCAAAGCTGCGAAATGTTAAAGTACGGGGTAAACCCACAATTCCCAGTGTAGGAAAATCTTGGAAGAACGTATGCAAGTATGTGCCTATGAGTCTGTCCTCACTATAGTCCCACAAAGGGCGGCCATTTGCCTGTTTATTCCAAAATGGAAAAGACGCTTTGTACCCCGTACAATATATTATTGCATCCACGTCCGTTAGTAACGTGCCATCTGAAAAAATTATTGAACCGTCGGCTTTGAGCTCTTCGATTGTTGGCTTCCAAACAATACCTGGAGGGGGTTCGTCCCCCTCCCAGGTAGCTTTGGTTCGCCTTGACAAGTAAACAGGTTGTTGCGCAACAGACACCAGCTCCAGGCTAATATCATGCCCTGATGCCGAGTTGCCGATAACAATAACTCGTTTAGTATGATACGGTAGCGGAGAGCGATAGGTCTTGGAGTGGGAAACTTGATTGGGGTATTTTCTGATATATGATGCCAGCCCTGGCACGGCCGGGATCTAGTAGGTAAGTTCAGTTCAAGTTATTCGGTCCGTGGATCGAGGTGTAAAAGACTTACATAAGGGACAGAGTAGTGCCCATTTGCTAACACGACAGCGTCAAATGTTTCCTCCCACCACACATCTACGAGGCGGGTGGGATCATACTTTCGCAGAGTGAGCTTCCACAAGGTCTGGTGTTTTTCTCCCAGCATGGATACCCTGGATAGATCTTCGACCGTGGTGTTGACTTCGAGAATATCGTCCGTTCTATGGATGGCAAAATAGTTTTCGATGTACTGCCGTGCGATATAGTGTGGCGCAAATGGTCCGTAGGGGAATGACGAGTCGGAGAAGCACATGGCGACATGGGGGACGTTGGTCCTACAAACTAGTTAGTCTACAGATTCTGGCCTCAATGTCCTGCACGTGCTCACGTTAGAGAGTTGTATATTGGCGTTGTTGCCCATCGGTTCTGTTTGTTTGCGGAGGTTGTGGCTGGTAAAGTAGTTGGAATCGCCAACGGCGGATCTGTAATATGCGGCAGGGCTCCTGGCTCTACAAGTGTCGTGGTATCTGGGTGCAAGTCATGAATCCTGCCTATTGTATCAGTGCAAAGGCTCAGGCAAAGAGAAACCGCTTTTAGAAACTCCTATACTGACCATGTTCCCCCGGCAGTTTCACGTCGCTCAAAAATGCGGATGCGATCGAAGAAGTTCTCCGCAGTTAGTGCTGCTGCTGTAATTGCTCCTTAAACCATGTCAGAGGCTGCCCCAGGCGCTGTTGAATGTATGATTTACCCGCAGCACCCGCGCCAATTACTGCAACAGATTTGACAGCAGGCTTTTTGCTCTCCATTAGAGGTAAATTACTCAAAGTACAGTTGCGACAAGGTTTATTGAGCAATGCTTGTGCTTAGCCGATTAAAAAGTGCTGTCAATTCAAGTTGGCGTGACGCTCGTCGACATGCAGCCTTTTATCACCAGCTTGGCCCACTCGGCACAAATGGGCCATTCGATACTATCGAACATCTCGATTTCAAAGCAAGTTATATCGGCCAATGATATTTCGAACTGCAAATCTCAGCAGAGCATTATTTGTTGATAACAAGGCTCAATTGTGCCCGTAATGGTGGGGTCAGAAATTCGCCATATGCGCCAGCATTGCATCAGCACACCTAATCAACCAAAGCCGCCCCGTTGTCGCAGGCAATTCATCAATGTTACCGGCTACAAAGAAAAGCAGACAATACTACAGGTCAGTTGTATTGGCCACTGATATTCTGCTGTTTGTTGGTCATTGCTATTATTCTTCAAAAAATCTAATCAAATCACTGTCAACACCACGGCTGCTGGTGTTCCATACCACGAAGCCACCCAAAATGTCACGTCATATCGACCTAGAGAGCAACGTCACAGACGAGCAAACCGCTTTGTTACCTGAAGAGCAAGGCCGACAGCGGCAAAATTGTGAGGAATTGGAACATTCAAGTCCCAAACGCATACATTTTGGCACAGTCGTTTGGATCATTATCGCCATCATCGTCACGATCCTCTTTGCCAAGGGCTGGCGAGATGGAGGCAGTGAGGTCAACGTGGGTGTTCGACATAAGGGCTTCATCGATTACAAATGCTTACTATAATTCTTTCCATCTTTTAGTTCAACCTCAAGAAAGCTCTGAAGCGTGCTTTAGGGGGTGGCTTGAGTGGTGCGGCAGCCATGGTATTACAGGTTCTGCTACTTATGGTAAGAGTACAACAAAGTCTTCCCTGCCTCCCACGGCTAATGATTCTCAGCCACTTCGAACGATCATGAACTACCAATATCGATTTGGCAGCTCCTTTGCAAGCGCAGCCGGTACCCTGTACGATATGGGGGGGCTGCGGCGATATTATCAGGGGCTTGTGCCTGCTCTTGTTCAGGGTAAGCTAGACCTCCCAGCAGTTTCCTGTGCTCCCATTGATACCACGTCACTAACTTCAATCTAAGGACCTGTTGCGAGATTTGGAGATACGGCGGCGAATGCTGGTATACTCGCATTGCTACAGTCAAACACATACTTAAAAACCTTGCCCCTGTTTGTTCAAACAGTGTTCGCCTCCTTTTGGTACGTATCGCCACACTGCATACGGCCACACGTACAAACTAACCTAGAAAGTGCTGCCAGTTTTCGCATGATACTTACTCCCGTCGATACATTGAAGACAACTTTGCAGGTCCAGGGAGACACAGCTTTAGCAGTGCTCCGGCGGCGTGTTACAAAACACGGGCTTCCAACCCTGTGGTGGGGAGCATTCGCTACAGCTGGCGCAACATTTGCGGGACATTATCCTTGGTTTGCGACGGTAATTTCCTCTATTATATTGCTGGTCCTAGCATTAATAACACCCATTCTCCACACAGTACAACTCTCTGAGTGCCCTTATCCCCGAGCCACCTAGGAACGCACTTGCAATATGGCTACTGCGTCTCGCGTTTGTAGGCTTTGCAGCATCTGTTGTTTCTGACTGCGTGTCAAACTCTCTAAGAGTTGTTAAGACCTATCGACAGGTCAACGATACGCGAGTTTCATACAGTGAGACTAACTTATACCATTATAACATTTCGTAGCTAAGCATAACTAGTCGTCGCTGCGAAATCAGTAGTCGAGGCTGATGGACTTGCGGGCTTGTTTGGCCGTGGCCTTCCGACGCGGATTCTTTGCAACGGCATACAAGGAATCCTATTCTCCATATTATGGAAATTATTTTTAGATATGTCAGTTTACTCGCACAAGCTGCCTTTGTCTGCTAACTCAAGCTAATGCTAAATCATTCTAGATTGGATCACCCTGACGGCAACAACCCATACTCTGGCGAGTTTTAGCATCGAGCGATAAAATGGTCATTACAAACTCCAGGTCCGTATATCTGCCTTTTGAGCCTATGTTGACTATTTCATAGCCGATATCAAGCTGCGAGGTGGACTAGCAAAGACGAGCGGTTAGGAGACAATTTCAGAAACAGTCACACCAGACACGATTCCACGTTACACAGGGCCTGAACTCCATCTGGAGGAAATTTGTGCAGAGCGCTAGCCGAGAAATTACACTGAATAAAATCCTTGTAAGGTTTTTAACATCGGGCTCCACGATTGGTTGAGTGTGAAAGAGTTGATCAGAAGTGATTTAGCTGTCTATTGGTCTATTGGTCTATTTCCATCCTCTTTCTCGGGTGTCCAATCTATGTTTATCATTACACTTGCCATATCTATGATTCGATGTATTTTGTTTACCCATGCCGCAAGTTTTCCGGGTCTAGTCCCCCTAACGTGTTACAGCAGACGACGCAGCTGGACAAGCCGCCAATCATGTGCCCAGTTCATTTAGACTTTTGCACCCACTTAAGGGCGCCGGGAACTGATTCATCAACGTCGACAAATCTGCACTTGTTAAAATTAGACCAGAGCTGGCCAAGGAAGGATCTATCATCCCGATGATACAGCTCCCCCAAGATAGGCTTCAAAGCCTCGGTGGCCTCCTCAGCATAATAAAAGGGAATTCGGCTGCAGTGATAAATTAGATTGTGTTGTGACGGCCTATTAATACCTGTAACTTACGGGAACAGATGGTGGACGACATGGTGCTCAATAATGCCATGGAAGAGGTGGCGTCCAACGAAGCCGAAGTCTCGATCTACCGTAGCGAGTGCACCCTTGACAAAGGTCCAATGTTCTGCATCAAAATGGGGTACATCGGTATGGGTGTGGTGCAGATAGGTGATGGCAACTTTATGGGCTAATTAGCATATAGACTGATAGGGTTACATAGGTTGATATGGTTATGACTTACCGAGCCAGTGGTGTACCCAGATATAGGGTTGAAGATAGAGAAGAACGACTGTCTGAGTACCAACGACACCGGAAAGCATATACAGCGCGGAGAACATCAAGACTAGTCCAATGTCAGACAGCACAATGTACGGCGCTTCGCTGCGACGAAAGACCGCGCTGGTGGGGTCAAAGTGGCTGCGGCCGAGAAAGGTTGATGTTGGCTTTTGGAGGCTGCCAGCTCCAGCAGAGATGTTGAAAGACAAATAAAATATCCACCCAAAAAGTTGGTGGAAGATCAGAGACATGGCTTGATAAACAGGAGTATCTTCGAGATATTCCATGTTAAAGAGAGGTTCTCTTTGATCGTAGTCGGCACGGGTCTTAGGCACAAACGCCATATCCTTTTCCATGTGGCCAGTAAACATGTGATGTCTGTGGTGGGAAAATTTCCATGAGAAGTAAGGCACCATGAGGCTTGAGTGGGTGAAAAAGCCAACAACGTCATTTAGCTTCGGGTACTTGGAAAATGCTCCATGGCCGGCTTCATGGCCGAGGATCCAGATTCCAGTACAGATCAGACCTTGCACAAAGCCATACATTGCCCAAGCAGCGACCCTCAAAGTAGAGTCCTCAATAGCAGGAATGTAACGAAGCGCACCCCATCCAAGCGCAGCTACCAAGATCACATCACGGACCAGATAGCTCAAAGACTTGAACGCAGATGGCTCAAAACAGTGCTTGGGGATAGCACGACGCAGAGCATTGATGTCTGGATACACGGGAACACTAGACGGGCTGGTGTGTTGGTCATCCGTTAGAAACAGGCAGATGCACGTGTCAATCAGCGTTTTTTGAACTCACTCCGAGGTGTCGGCTTTGGAAGGTCTTTGCGCCATTTCGTTGGAATACGGGAGGCGAGCTAGTGGCGGATAGTACTGCAATGCCAGAATACGATTGACTCTGAAAGAAGCAGACACAAGAAGGATCCTACTGAAGATAGTGAGGATTGTAAGATACGATGTTTAGTCTAGCATTTTACCCCGTGAAAAAAATATTTAAACAGTAGCTTGGACTGATCAATCTTACATCCATGCAATTTTCATAGCACGGCTAGTACTATTTAGGCTTATCCTTATCCAGGGGAAATTCAGGGTCGTGGTTTTCTCCATAAATAAAAGCGAGTAAGGCTAATGGCACCATTGCGGGTTTGGTGTAGCAGGTGAAGAAGAGGAAAAATCTTCCAATGAGCCACTAAGATAATAGGGGCCCGGAACGTGGTTTTGCCTTGATCCGCGCAATGGTCACAAATGGCAGAATTGGCAAACCCGCACCAATTTCTGCTGCAATTAGCGACTAGACTACCTATCTTTCAGTCTAGCCTTTTCCTAAGTCCGGTCTTTCATATGCTGAGTCTAAGTTTGGCTGTGGGGTCTTCATGTTTTATCTGCCGTACCGCCATCGTCATGAAGGTCTAGAACCGGCTGGGCCGTCTTGTGGGGAGGATTAAGAAGAAAGTTCCTCGCGTTCCTAATAAATACTCACTAGTTGCCCTTTGATTGCCTTTTTCCAGCCGCAGCTAACTTAATATTGAGCATCTATAATGCTGACAACGACCCATGGCAGCTCCAATGCTGCAGATTGGCAACGCTGCCGTTGACAAGACATCTGCAGTGAAAGGCTTACAAACAGGAAACAGGGGCAGTCCAGATCTTTCGATGGGTAGAACAATGCGGCCTCACGATGATGATGCTCCGAGAGCGAAATGCCTAGTCATCGTTTGTGGTGAAGTAGACAAACTTACGGGGAGAGCAAACGAGCTCATTGAAAAGCACTTTGCTGGCAAAGTTGCCTACGCCGTCACAGTGATAGCCGTGCCTGACGCAAGCAGTCTGGCCGCCAAATGTGCCCAGTTTTACAATGAAAATGCCGAATTCGATCTCATTGTCCTCCCACTCATCATCTTACGGAATGATGAGTTGTGCTGCAGTCGAGGTCTATTAGTTGACTTGTCGCGAACTCTCACCTCTGCTGGGACGCTCATTGTGCTTGGTTTGAACGTCGGTCGTCACCAGAGCGGAAACGATTGTCCCTTAAGTGGAAGTGGCGAAGACTATCCGCTGCCGGCGAATAAGGATGATATCTGGGGAACGTACTCTGTTTCATCATCCGTTTACAATAGGACGCCATCTAGCGCACCGAATTCTGCTTCCGAAGCCGAGAAGCTATGCCATAACGTCAGCTGCCAACAACGAGAACTCTGTTGCATGCGGAACCACACCTTGGAGGATGTGCATACATTGCTCGTTATCGCTGGCTTCCACGTTGGAGCACTTCCTAGCACAACGGGGCTGGATCTGTCAATACCAGCCAAACCTGAGGAGACAGAGCTACAATTTACCATCAAGGCGCAATTGTCTCGGCATTTGGCATCGTACAAGCACCCTTTTCTTCACGTCAGTCATAGCCCCACCAAAGGCAGACTGTGGCGGGCATCCAATGCGATTGACGCCGGGACGATAATCTTAATAGACCCTGCATATGCCATCATACCTGAACCAGTATCCTCAGACGCCAACGCATCTCTTTTATGCAGCAATCCACACTGCAATCGCAGTATCAGCAAAAGCCGTGCCATTCTGTGTCCAAAACAATGCTATGGCGACGTCATTTGGTGCGACCGTATTTGTCAACATCAAGGTGCTGCGCTGCATAACTTGGAATGCACTTGGTTGGCGAGAAAAGCCGCCAGGTTCGAAATTGAAGAAGGAAGATATAAATTCGCAGTGATATGGTTAGTCATTCGCCTACACATTGGCAGAGTTCTAGACAGACAGAAAGCTACCTGTACCTCTGTTATGCAACCCGATCAGAGCTGCAAAACATCTGCCCATGGTGGAAACGTTATAAGCGAACTCGCTGGCGACACTACATGGTTCTCGACGGAACAAATGTCTGGCTGGAAGGGGATCATCAGTACGTACTTGCTTGATGATAGCGGCGGAAGCGAAGATGGAATTCCTCTCTTGCCAGCACAAGACTGGCTGACCTTGGTCTGCCAGGAAGAAACAAACTCTTTTGGCCTATATAAGGGAGTCACAGGGAGCTGGCCCCCAGTGGAAAAATCAGAGGGTCGAGGTGCAAGCTTTGGCGCTGCAGTGTATCCACTGGCCAGCATTGCTAATCACTCCTGCATTCCCAATGTACGTGAAGCTGTCCGCAAAGATTCCAAGATGCTAATCCAATGAATCAGGCCCTTCATTTCGTGGACGAGAATTGTCGAAAGATATATATGCTGTCTAGGTCAATCGAGGCAGGGGAAGAAGTGTGTATTTCGTATTTCGATTTGGCAGAAGTCGTCGCGCTGAAGGATCGCAATAACTTTTTGTACGAGTCCTTTTGTTTTTTCTGTGACTGCAGCAGATGCGACGATGAGCAGTACTTATACTGAACCGTGACAATAGCAGTGAAGGGTTTTGTTGTAATGAATGAAATTAAGCTCGTTTTAGCACTTCCCAGCGCTTGAATTGTCCTTGTCCAATTGACTCGGCTAAGCTGGATTGTAGCAGCGAGGTTGTCGCTGTTTGTATCGAGTAAGATGAACTTGAAGCAATTTGTAAGACTTTGTAATAATTTCATTCTTAAGTCATAGATATAAAGCGGTTATAAATAAACTCCATGGTACATGTAGGCTACTGAGGGTCTGCAATGGTTTCAATAGAGGAGGAACATCGCAGGTAAATGACGAATACGATTCGCTGTTCTCTCGCTGAGCTTTTAGCATAGTTTAATTAAATAATGGATGGTAAGGTTGGCCTTAATTCATTGAGTTCCGCCGATCACAATACGCAAGACACTGTATTCTGATACCAACACTTTCCAGTACCGAAAATAGTCTAGGGCAGATAGGAAACGGACACAGGAAAATACATCCTTGAGGTTGGTTTGGCAGACACAAGAACAGCGCGTGCATTCTGATTTGCACCGACTCAATCCCATAATGGTACTGGTGTGCAAAGAGCTGAGCGTGTTCTGCAGGTTAATGTGTGTTGAACCACAAGCTATTCGCACGGCACGCACGCCTTGACACCTCAATGTTCGAAGCGCAGGCGGGCCGCAGCCCATCATTCTCACACAGCATTGTTTATTGATAATAGCTAGAAAGCTCTCTGTCATGGCACAAACAGCGGATGTCTGACGACGTCGAACCTAGTATGCATGAGCTCCGCACTTTGCAAGCGAAGACGCAGCATGCATGTTGAAGATCTCTTTTAGAGCTAACGAGGTACGCTTGGTCTGATTGGCTGTGCAAAGCTGTGACAAGCAATCTCGCTCGCCAAAGGGACCTTCGGCACGACTGCTCAACCTTTGTGTGCTGTCAACTGCGGTTTGGCGCTGGCGTTGGCGTGGCTTACTGGATGTAGTGATGTAGTAATTACTTTGTATGTGCTGGAACAAATCCGAACTACCCGCATCTACTGTTTGGAACACGTTTGGGCTGCTGGGGTTCGCATTTCACCCAACCAGGTCTGCTCCACTGGAGTGAGAGATCATCCGATGGTGTCCGATCCCAGCTCGAGATTTGCATGGGCGCAACCCGAACTAGGTAGGTTGTCTTGCCAGAATGAAAACAGTAACCTTGGTTTTTTTGGGCTGGGGGGGAGGGGCAGCTGACTTTTTCGACATACTGGTTACGGTGCAGCTTTCTGCGCTAACACCAGTTCTGCGGGTACCTGAAACTACGATTAGTTGAGCCCTGACTCGTCTGTGAGCCGACCCTAAAGGGGCATAGCAGCTTCGTATTATGTGGCCAGGGACCCTGCAGTGCTGCGAGGAGCTAGTGAGGTTGTCAATGTCACTGTGGCGGCCTAGAACGAACTAGATTTGTCCGAATGATCCTGGCAACGACCATTGGAGATTTAGGGGACTCTGGAGCAGGCATCGTGGTCATAGCCTTAAATTATATATTAGGCGTCCCTCTCAGCCCAGGACAAAGCGTGGGCTCGTCCAATATCGACTAACACTGCGTTCTACGTTGCTCCTCGCTGTATTGCAAAAACCGACTATCAGCATGTTGTTTCGAAGTGGTCTCGTTACTTGGATATGCTATGCAGGCAGTGTCTCACTTGCAAATGCCAGGGACAGCCTTGCTATCACGGGGTATGACACAAACCCTGATGGCAGCGTGGCACTGAGACGTAGTATCACCGACTTGTATAATCAGCAAGGTCCTCAATGGGATCTTTATATCCAAGCTCTTCAGGCTATGTATGACAACAACTCGGACAACCCGGACTCTTTCTTTCAAGTGGCTGGCCTTCATGGCCGCCCATTTATGGAATGGGGTCGTACTGGAGGACAAAAGGGCGATAACTGGTTGGGTTATTGTCCCCACGGAGAGGATATTTTCCTCACTTGGCACAGGCCATTTGTTCTACTATTCGAACAAATCCTCGTGGACAAGGCTCACGAAATTGCCGACAGATACCAAGGGCCTTACAAGGCAAACTACACAGCCGCAGCTGCTTTACTTCGATCTCCTTTCTGGGATTGGGGCTATGAAAATGCGGTTCCTCCCGCAACAGTACCCGGTACTTTGAAGATCAACATTCCCTCTGGACCGGGAGTGAGGCAAGTTACAGTCACCAACACCTTGAGCGGCTACAAGTATCCACAGGCTGCAATCAATGGGAAATATGGCGTATTTGACAGCTCATCTGGCACTCGACGATGTCCCCAGAATGGTTACCCAAATGGAGCCAATAATAATCTTCGCCAGACCGATTATGGGGGCTGGCTTGTAAGTGTCTCTAGCTATAATGCTAACCAACATACGGATTTCTCTTTTGGATCACCACCCTTGACCACTTAACTTGAACGGAACTAATGTGAGTTGTCTACCTAGTACGATGCCTTCACCCGCAACAACGGATTCACAAACTTTGCCACCAGCGCAAGCAGCGGTATCAGCCTGGAATCCATTCATGATTCAATTCATAACGAAGCAGCTTGTGGACAGCAATTCCAGAACCCGCCCTACTCTGCCTTTGATCCACTTTTGTAAGTTGTAGCCTATATGTAGTGCGCAGATGTGAAACTCACAGCTAATGTTACCCTTACAATAGTATGCTCCACCATACCAATGTTGACCGTCTATGGGCATATTGGCAAGCAATTCGCCCCGATGCAGCCACACTCGATAGGCAGTATCGCGGCTACTCAAGATGGTCTAGTCCTGGGGGTTCAACCATCGACCGGAACAGCCCCCTCAACCCTTTTTTCAAAGATGACTTCTCTTGGCACACCTCCGACTCTGTGGCTTCCATCAAAGCCTTCAAGTACAGCTATGAAGGGCTCGAGTACTGGAAGAAGTCGGATAAGCAGATGCAAAGTGACGCCACTGCCACTATCAACAGGCTGTATGGTCCGAATCGCAACTCCCGTCGCAACAAGGCTTCTTCCTCGTCTTCTAGCTCCTCTACAAACGCTGGAACCTACAAGCGTTATTTCGTCCACATTAGTGTGGAAAGATCTGAGCTGTCAACTAGACCGTGCATTGTTCAGGTATCTCTTGCTGGGCAACATGCAGCAAAAATGTACATTGTCCCTCACCCAGACCACGGTATTGTCCACAGCGGCTACTCACTCGACCCAATCGTGAATCAATTGGGCATGCGTGAGTCATCAGGGTCTAACGCACTAGAGAACATCAAGTCAAAGCTTGATGTTACTCTAATCAAGGTCAGTCTCGTTTCTGCCTTCAAGTCGCTCGTGGCATAATCGAGCAACTTTGAAGCTATCTGTGTCCTCTCATGTAACTACTAGCTAACCTTGAAACAGCCAGACGGTTCCTACATCAATACAACACTCGTTCCGAGCCTCAAGGTTGAAATTGAGCAGGTAGATTTCTCACCGCCACGCCACGAGTCTGAACTCCCTACCTTTAGTACTGGACAGTCCAAGATTGGCTTTCAAGGCGGCAGTTCTTCTTCTGTTTCTTCTGCTTCTTCTGCTTGATTTAGCCCACTCGTACTGCCTTAGTTTCCGTCACTCTGCAACATCGAGTGACTGCATTTCTTCTGCCTTGAACAATTTTCCTCACGGCGGTCTCCCTATTGTTCAAAGCAAGCGTATTGGAGGTCACTCGAGTTCCGTGCGGCTCTGTCGAGCGCAGCTCATAGTCTATAAACGTGCTTGCGACACAAGTTTCCTCTTCAGTGCCCAATGTTCCATGTTTCAATGTACATATTCGCATTACTTACAGTCAACCGCTTGGCACCATTGTTCTGCTTTGGACATGGTATATTCTCTATGTTCTACAACCTGCTAGACTCCCTCGCATGCCTTTGTAGTATCGCTTATAAATTATACTAATAGACTGGCATAATAAATTAAGTGAAATACAAATAGCAGGGTTTGGGGGAAATATTTGACGGCCATTTTAGCCTTGCAATTGACATGAATAGGTACTGCCGTCCAGCGCAGCTAAAGTCCAGTTCCCTCTGCCACCCGACGCGCACAGTTGCATGAGGTATGCTGTGAAACGTGAGCTTGCTCCGTGTAGTAATGACATTGGTAAAGATGATATATTCGGGCCCAATAATATATTCTAGGGAGTCAAAACTCAGCCGCGTACCTTTTAGTACCGAGCAATTGAAGCAGGAGGCTTGTTGTTCATAATCTTTTCAATCTCGGCTAAAATCCCTGGTGTTAACTTCTCAATAGCGGCGACAGCCGCACAATTCTCCTGCACCTGCTCAGGGCTACTGGCACCTGTGATGGCGGAGCTCACATTGCTATTTTTGAGAACCCATGCCAGTGCAAGTTGGCTCATCTTGATCTCCAATTTATCCGCGATTGGCTGAAGCTTGTTGACCTGCTCAATAATCCCGTTCCATTGTTCTTTGCCAGTACGGCCCCAATAGCCTTTGATGTATTCAACCTGTGTCTGTGCAAATCTAGATGTGTCCGGAATTCCGTCCTTATATTTGCCAGACAGAATGCCCTGGCGCATAGGAGAGAAGACAGTCAAACCCAAGCCGTGTTCCCGGTAGAGCTGAGCAAATTCTCCCTCGACTTTCTGGCGATCTAGCAGACTGTATGAAGGCTGTTCTACAATGGGACCGATTAAGCCAAGCCGATCGGCAACGCTCCATGCCCGCGCGATCTCATCAGCTGCCCATTCTGACGTGCCCCAGTAGAATGCCTTTCCAGTGTTGATGAGCTGATTGAATGCGCGAACAGTTTCTTCCATGGGTGTGATTCGATCTGGGCGATGGGCATAGATGATGTCGACATAGTCAAGACCAAGCCTCTTGAGCGATGCATTCATACCTTCGATGATATGTTTTCGAGACAAACCTTTATTGTTTACCGGATTGTCACCAAACGCTGTGCCAAAATAGATCTGCGAAAATCGAGTAAGCATGATCCCAAAACTCTTTATCTCAATGCCAGCCTTACCTTGGTAGAGACAACAAGATCATTTCGCTTCCAGTCAAATTTCCTAATAGCTTCCCCCATCACTATTTCGGACTCGCCGTTTGCATACCCCTCGGCACAGTCAAAGAAATTGACGCCGCAGTCGTAGGCCATTTTCATGCAAGCATAGGTAGGTTCTTCAGACTGTAAGTGAGTTTTCTAGCCTGCGTATCTCAGTTCGCTGTTGCCACGTACCTCTGTCAACGTGGCCGCCATAAGTAAGCCATCCACCGAGGGATATCACAGAGACTTGTAATCCGGATCTTCCCAAGAACCGGTACTGCATAGAATTCTGGTCGACTGTTTTGGACATGGCGCCGATTTTGTGTCGTTTGCCGATGATATGGGTGCAAATAGATTGCCAAAGAGAAGACAATCGTTAAAAGTAACCCGACCGAAATGCTGTTGTAGCTGATTACTTGAGTGACCCCGCCCCCCACTTGGCCGTGTTTTACCGCAAATTGTCACCAGTTGGGTCCCCTCCGATATTACGACGAGGTACTGATCCTTGTCGAGCCCCTCAGAAGTGAGTGAACAATACATGCCATAAAGAGTATCTGAAAAGGCATATGGCCATAATGGGGCGAGCAACCGTTTTCTTTCAAGCGGCTGGCAGTGGTGGCCCTTAGCTGCAATCAGTGCTTATCATCCTCGGACAGGGGGCAATTGCAGTTTAGATACTATTTTACTACTTAATGAAATCTGTATGCATGTCTCGACCCTAGTTACGGTCTGATCTTCTCTTCAATCCAAGCGCTGAGGCACGCTTGCGAGCCGTTTCGCTTTGAGTGAATGCCCCGGATCCCCCAAACGGGCCAGCAAATGCTTGGTTTCGCACACGGACAATGCAAACGTTCTCTGCACCCCCCACCTTGCCGTTGCATATCATACCCTGCGGGAGCTGAACTTGCACTGCATAGTCAGTGTTGGTTGCAATAGAGAGGCCACCGAATCCAACACCAGGAACGTTGTTTACGACTTTAGCAGTTTCAAAAGCCTTGTAATCGTATCCACCAGAAGACGGATCAACAGCAGCAGTCATCGGCCCTGCGCCGTCCTCGTTGATCTATTGATAGCCCGCGTCAGTCTGGGAGGGAACATTGGAAGATAGGCTCTTGTTTCTGGGAACGTACCTGTCTGTAGACCATACTGATTACACCATCGTCATCTGTAGTCGGAAGGCCTGTTGTGGCACCTTGTCCTGCTGTGTCGCTTATAATCGTTTCCTTTGGCCAGGCATGGCGATTTCCACCAAACCCGAGCGCGCCAATGCCAGGAAAATTCCAGAAGCCACCTCGTTTACCAAATGAACGGCTATCAACAGGCCCGCCGTTATTGGCGCCGCTACTCTTGCTGTTCATGAATGTAGAAATTACTTTTGCTGGGTCAACGTCCCCGCCGCCTAGCGTCCATCCCAGAGCAGAACGACCATTCAAGATTTCCGGGTCCCGAATGATAGCTGTGTCAACTTGTGATCCGCATCCACTAGGAATGCAGTCACGAGGGGTACCGTCCAAAACTACCTTCCAATCAGTAATTGCACACCAAGAGCGGCTTGCGAGAAGTAACTTACTCGCGAGGCCAGGCATGCTGACATTGTTCGCTCCCTCGATAGTTCGGATAACTCCATGTGCAGCGGCACCGCTAATTAAAGCAACGTGAATAAGAACCGAGCGCATGATGTCCCGAGTGTATACGCAGAGACTGTTGCAATTGAAAGGGTAAGAAGCTGCTTCACAGTACTGGTTCAAAGTTCCACGAGCAAGACGTATAATCTGGATCCGGTTTCATTTCAGTATTTATAGTCACGTCTGTTCCTCATTGCTTGATAAAATACTACTTGGTAGCTGTATTAACAGCCAAGTTGTTTGCCGAGGCAGCGGCGGTAATCGGCCCAGCGGTTGCGGCAGAACCTATGCCTAGATCTATGCACAGCTATAGTCTGCGATCAGACCTGCTAATATTATTTTCATAGTAAAAAGAGGATACCATTGTATCGAAATAATGAAGCATGGTTAGCACCAGCCAATGAGGCTTCGCTCTGCACCGATGGTGGCATACCTCGTACGATCTAGCAGATGCCGAATGCAACACTGTACCTGAAAAGTGGCACGATCTTCATCGTGCTATGACACGCAGCATCCGCTTATCTAGCAGTGCTACTAAATAGGCAAGGCTAAAGAATCGACAATATCGTAAGCATCAAATAATATCTTCTTTCAAAATCTCCTGTGCCAATTCTAACTTCCGCGTTGAGGCCTATAAAGAGGCTCAGAACTCCACGAGTAATGTCGCTTCCTTTCTAAAACCTGGTATCCATGAACCATACAATTTCACAAGCCATTCTTTTGAACTACTACTTATTCGCTAACAATGAAAGTCTCCATTTTCACCTCCGCTCTACTCATTGCTGTGCCCCAGCTAAGCCAGGCCTCCCCTACCAATACCATATTGGGTGCTACCCGCGGTCATGATGCTGGCACCGACGATTCAGTTGCAATGGCAGAGAAAAGAGAGCTCAACCTTGGTGGCCTGCTGGGCCCTATTGGAGATATTCTTCTGAACAACCCCATTGGAAGGGTAGCCCAGGAACTAATCGCCGAGTTTTTCAAGCTTGGTGATGCTGGTCTTAACATCCCCCTTGATGTGTTGGACAAGATCCTTCAAGGAAAATTTGACGCGGCGGGGTTTGCAGCAATTGAAGATGTCTTAAAGACTCTTGGTGGTCTGCCTAAGGATATTGCCCGAATCTTAGGGGCGCTGGGCGACCCCCGACACAAGGATGCCGTTAAGCAATGAAGGGCGGATTATATGGTAATAAACGCACAAATGTCATCGAAATAGTCTGTCAGATTAGGTTAAGTGACTGGATGACGGACTGCAAAATAGACATAGCACACCATACGTTTCCGTTGGTTGGAATACATCGCAGAGGCTGTGAGCGTATGTAATAATGTATATGGATATACCAAGAATTGCTCTGAACACTGTGAGGACTAGCGCTGATTATTGTAGCGGCTGACGCTGACTTCGGCCCTTCTAGAAGACGCAGCTGTTTCCAGCTTTATGTGACTACAAATAACACGTGCAGCACTTCAATTTTCTCCTTGTTGTGTTTTATATCTGATAACGTCCGATCTGTCGATTTCCAACAGCAAAAATATTACACATGTTGGTCTCAATGCCGCATACCGTACTTGCAAAATTATACAACTATATAATCACTTGCTGGCCAGCCGCAAGACAGCACAAAGAGCTAAAGAGTTGCTACGAGTAACTTATCCCACCACATTAAATGTCAGCATAAGAACTACTGTAACGGAAATTATTAATCGTCTCGGCGACTTTTACTCCTTATTGTGGTGGATATGCCAAGTGGTGAGCCTTCCTGAATTTGAGTATCGTCAGCACCAATTGACGGGGCAATTCAGGAGCTCGCCCAACCTGCATCGGGGCCTGACAACACAGCAGAGCTAAGCCTTTAGCCTGGCAAAAAAATAATATTACCCATTTGCGGCTAAACTACGACCGTCCGGTGAAGTCCCCGAGATAGCTCGTTTCCAGGCCACCGCTGTAGCGTAATGTAGCAAAACTACTGCCATTCTCGCGATGACTTTTGGGAACGTTGCAGTCAAGCTAGACGCACAATCGGTAAAAGCCTGCGTCCAGCTTTACCGCTGACAAGCGCTTCGCTGGAGTCATGAGCTCACCACGGTCACTATAAGACCGTACAGTTCCTCGCCATATCTGACCCTTCAGGCATTCTCATTCATCACCCCCAACAATCAAAGAATTTCCTCCCCACATAATGTTATTCAAAGCTTCCGCCGCAACTATTGCTGGTGTCACATTGGCCCTGGCTGGGAACCCCGACAAGCCAGAAATGAACCCGGGCTTCGATTATGGGCGATTTGAAGGTGCTCTTCGTGACAACCTACACCCAACTCACTCCAGCTGGGACTACTGGGGTCCTGGTTGGATTCCCGAGGGATGTAAGACTATAGCAGAGAGCCACGGATTGAACGCCAATGACTTTACCATCTTCAATGTCCACTACGATGATTGCCAAGAAGGTTGGACCTTCTGCCGCCACAAGGATGCTGGCGCTTCGGAAATCGATATGATCGACATGTTTGGTCGAGCGCCTGTTCACATGAGACAGTTCATTCGGTTAGTCCTACAACCTTCTAGAATGGAAAAGCTAATTGTAAAATCTAATATGTTTACCAGTCATCCCATTGCCACTCCGGGTCTCAATGACGGCGCTGCTGCCTTTATTTACAATAGTGGCGACGTTGTCTTCGAGAGCGCTCCTGATTTGTCAACTGTGTTGCACGAGATGTCCCACAGCCTTGACTGGCACGGCCGCACTGACCGTGCCTCGCCTTTCAGCAGCACTGGCGATTGGCAGAACGAGTATAATAAAGACTCCAACACCGTCACTGGTTATGGCCGCACTAATTGGATGGAGAACTTTGCTGAGGCTGGAAAAATTGGAGTATTTGACAAAGTCGTGCCTGGCGGGTTCGGAAGCGTGGCCGGCAATTGGGGGCAGGTCTTCCACCAGTACGCTACCTACCAAGGGTGGTATGACGAGTTCATCCATCCTGGTGGTAGTTGCGCTAAACGATTTGGAAACAGCGAGACTGTTCCAAAGAGCGGTGCCAAGATGGCAGTGTCGTCCAAACCTGACAACTCGTTCAAGTCTTCCAATGTCACAATCATTGAACCTAAGGGCAAGCTGGAGAAGATTGTATGCAGGCACCACTAGTTAGTATTCGGATTCTGTTTAGTGCATTATATCAGCCTACTGTCTAGTTCGCCCTACTGTATATAATTATAAACAAAGTCAACCAAGTTCATTATAATCAGCCTCGGTCTCTAACGAGTTCTTGATGAGACTGTGTATCAGCCGCGTGCTGGAAAGTGTTTGTCAATTGGCTATCCGTATGTCTTTACCAGCATCAGTCACTAGTGTCACTCAGTTCGCGAATAGAGCTACCGCATTGGGCGTTAGATAACGGCAGTTAACTAAATATTCCAAATTGGACGCCTGTGGCGATTTGTGATAGGTATCATTAGGTCAGCACCCCGCGCCGCCCCAAGAAATCTCATTCGCCAAACCCAGGGCTCGACCAAGCTCCGGCCTGTTTTGAGTTGCCCCAATGCATTGGAAGCGGGGACCAAAGCTAAATTATCAGCTTGGCAATGGCCCAAGAGAGTCGTTAAAGAACCATTATAGTGCAATGTGAATATTTAAAGCTTGGTATTCCTCGTTTCATTAACGCTCTAGGTTTGAACCAACCATCCTCAGTAGTCATCATTATCACCAGTTATCAACGCGCCGCAGCACCTCACTTCAAGGTCCACACTTACACCATGACCAAACCAACTATTGTCCTCGTCCACGGCTTCTGGGGCGATGCTGCTCATTGGGCAGATGTCATAGTTGACCTGGATGCTAGGGGCCATTAGCTTCAAGCTGTTGAAGTGCCTCTCACTTCTCTGGCTGATGACGCCGAGCGCACCCGCAAGGCAGTCAAGCAGATTGATGGGCCAGTACTTCTTGTAGGCCATTCCTATGGCAGCGCTGTTATTACCGAAGCCAGTAACCTTCCTAACGTTGTTGGCCTCGTCTACATTGCCGCCTTTGCTCCTGACAAGGGTGAAAGCGCCGGCAGCATTTCTGCCCAATATCCAGCTGTTGCTGCGGTTGAGGAGAGGCTTACCTCAGATAGTGATGGATACCTGTGGGTTAAGACGGACAAGTTCCAGGAAACTTTTTGCCAGGATGTTTCCAAAGACAAGGCTCTCGTCATGGCTATCACCCAGAAGGCACCTTTGGCGTCGACGTTTGGTGACAACGTCACAGACCCGGCTTGGAAGCACAAGAAGAGCTGGTATCAAATTTCCACGGAGGACCGGTGCATCAACCCTAAGGCTGAAAATTTCATGTCAGAGCGTATCAAGCCTGTCAAGACCATCGAGTTGAAGGCCGGCCATGCTTCTCTTGCGTCTCTCCCTAAAGAAGTGTCTGATCTCATCGCAGAAGCTGCTGGCAATTGATCGGCCAGCCTAAGGTACCGACCTCACGCTATAAGCAGAGCAATAGAATCGCTAATTCCCGCCTCATTACCAGGAAAGAAGAGGGATTGTGGCTAAAAGATCCTTGATTGCTTGCTTGTATATGTAAACGGTCTCCACAGCAGCTTTGTCTAACATGTCGAGCAAATAAATAAACATAATGAAACATTCTGATAGTAGAAACTTTCTACAGTACTTATTCTCAATTATCTTTACAATGTCCAGTCAAACGCAACAAGTGTTCAAAATTGGCTAGTTGTAGTGCTAACAATGGAGGCAACGACTGGAACTCGACTCTTACAAGCAACGACAGCCCAATAACATCAGCAAACAAATCATCTTTAATTTTCCGTCATTTAATAAATCATCGACAAAGACTCGAATATAGGACAACTAGCCGCTGTTGAAACCGGATTCCTTTACATGAATTTGGAGATGTTGAATGATTCCTGTACGCGACTCAAACGATATTACAAAACAAACCCTTTCGTCGCCCCAACGAGGTACAAATTTTACCCCCCACCCCTCGCATGGCGTATCTTGAATAGTCTCTCAGTCAAAGCCAATTATTCCAGATTTGTACATACACCATTTTCACCAGCTGTACCTCCAGACAGTATGCAAGCAGCTCAGCGGCGAGGAAACCGACATAGCTGGTAGCCGGTCGAGCAAATGATAAGGCCCTTTGGAAGGCCGTGATCCAGGGAATAGCAAAGCCAATCGACATGATCATGGCTGTTGATATAGCTAAGGCGCGCGAGGACCTACTTTGAATGAACGGGATCTTTCTAGTTCGTAACATGTGTACGATGAGTGTTTGAGTCAAAAGCCTAAGTGACAAAGTCAGAAGTTTATAAATCGTTAGCCTCGCGAAGCATGACCTTACCCCTGCAGGAACCAGTGTGTTTGTGCTATCTGCACATCATACTCATTACCTGTACCTCGTATGTTATAATAGAACCAGTTGAGGAGAAACGTGCAAATGTCAATGACCGAGCTCGTGGGTCCTAAAACGACCACGAATCGCAACAAATCTTTTGCACTGTTGTAAGCTTAATATTCGGATGCTGGAGACAATTGCCAGTATTAGTTTGCGACTCACCCCATGGTTTCCAGGCTCTGGGTCTTTCCAGATACTCATTATCGACATTATCCCACGGAATGGCAATTTGGCTGATATCGTAGAGCAAATTTTGAGCAAGAATTTGCAAGTTGGACATCTGTGCTCGGTCATCAGATCCAGCGCGAGGTAGAGTTTGGATGGACTTACTGGTGTATACGGCAGCCAAGCACTCGCAGCGAGAATGCTAAAGACGTTGCCGAAGTTCGAGGAAAGTACCATCTAATTGGCAATTGATGCGTTAAAGATATTTGAACACTGTGTCCCGAGTAACTTACTTTAATGTATTTGATAGTGTTGGCGTGCGTTGCACGCCCAATAGCAACACTCTCAGTGATGATTTGGAGACCTTTTTCTGTTAATATGAAGTCGGCACAGTCTTTGGCTGCACTGGCGGCAGAGTCGACAGATATACCAACGTCTGACTCTCGCAGTGCCAGGCAATCGTTCATTCCGTCGCCCAGCATGCCAACACAGTGGCCTTGGCTTTTGAGACTTGCAATAATCGCCATTTTCTGGTTTGGCGTGACTTTTGCGAACACTCTGCAACGGGCAACTGCTTGGTTGAATTCGTTCATGGATGGCATCAGCGACAGCTGAGCGCCAGTGACTGCCAAGCCGTCTTCAGAAGATGTCATCGCAGCATGCCTCACGATATTAAGCGCTTGGCAAATATGAACAGCAACGGCCAAATTGTCGCCAGTCAATACTTTGACTTCAATTCCAAGTTGGTCAAGCTTTGCGATGAAGGCTGCCGCGTCTGGTTTCGGGGGGTCGACAAATGTTAAAAGACCATGTGCGGTCATGCCAGTCTCCAAGTCATCGATCTTATTTTCGTTGTCGATTGCAGAGCTGGGAGCTTGCTTCGTGGCAACTAACAGGACGCGATAGCCCTGTAAATTGAGCTGCATTACATGATCAGACAGCTTTTTGCGGTATGCTTCGTCGAAGGGGGTAAGCTTCTCTGCAATCTTAAGGTGTGAACAGCGAGCCATGACTTCTTCGAATGCACCCTTGCAAATAACCATCGCACCACCTGCCACGCCATGCACAACGCACGTAGACCGGCGACGTTCAAAGTCAAACGGTACAGTTGTGGATCGACTGTACTCGGGTATCTCAACAGCAGCGCCGTTTGAAAAGCGTAACGCGAGAATTGCAGCATCCATCGCATTTCCTGCATGGCCTTGACTTGTGGATTCGATCGTTGCTAGTTTCAAGACGCCAATGTCTCTTACTCCGATGCAGTTGAACCAGTCTGTAAGACTTATCTCGTCTCGAGTGAGTGTTCCTGTCTTTATCGAATCAAAATTAGCAATGTAGTGGCAGGCAATACTGGCTGCTCTGCTTACCTTGTCGCTACAAAGAACTGACATTGCCCCAAGGTTCTGTACAGAGTCAAGGCGTCGCACTATAGCTCGTTTCTTCGAAAGTAGCCAGGCTCCACGTGCAAGATTTGCATTAACAATGGCAGGAAGCATCTCAGGGACGAGTCCAACCGCAACACTAATGCTAAATAGAGCAGCATTACTCCAGTCTCCGGTAGTCCTTCCAGACACAACCAAAACCTTAATCAGGTCAGCGACAGAAGTAATCAAATCGACAAAGAATACTCACAATAGGAACCATGACTGTCATGAATCCAATCAACATCCATGTAACATAGCGAATTCCACGCTCAAAAGCATTGGGGCGCCGGTCACTGGTCAGCTTCTTTGACATGGCGGCCATGAGAGTGCCTTGCATATGATGTTAGCATAGTTGTGGTCCATATGGTATAATCTTAGTGTCTCACTGCGACCTGTTTGCAATACCATTGCTAAACAGCTTCCAGAAACGACCCCTGTTCCCATAAAAATGATGTTGTTCATGTCAAATACTGAGCCTCGTCCTTTTTCTCCATTAATTGACGGTGATTTTGAGACAGATTTGCCTTCTCCGGTCCACTGGGACTGGCCAACGCGCATGAACGATGATTGGATGACCAAACAGTCGGCTGGAACGAGATCTCCAGACGAGAGAACTGTGATATCTCCAGGTACCAGCTGAGAAGCGAAAACCGTCTTCTGTTCTTTCCGAATAACTGTGACTTCGCTTGTGATGGAGGACTGAAGGCGAAATATTGCAATGCTGCTACGATGCTCTTGCCAAAATCTGACGGCACATGATATAAGGACCATTATCATTAAGACCGTGAACGCTGCCTGAAGACGACTTGTTAGCGAGCCATGTTGTTTAATACGGGCGGGATGCATACCCAATCTGGTGGCGGAATAGATACGTTGATAATCGCAAGTACCAACAACAGTATATTGAAAGGATTGGGTATGACTCTCAAGAGTAGCATCAACTTTGATGGGGCTTTTTGAGATGGTAATATATTTTCACCCGTGATGGTCAGTCGATTACCAGCGTCAAGATCTGTCAATCCGTCCGCGGCAGACTGCAGGTGAGCTAATACTTCCTGCATCGGCATGCTTGCAAACGCAGCAAGCATTGCCTCAGCAGACGTATCGCTTGCTATTGCGGGAACAAGCCCCCAAGATGGCATTGTGCTGGAGTGGAAAGGCGTCTTCTCGAGTGACCTCAGGGAGTACCATTGACCAAGCCGACCTCGCACTAGACCAAAGATGCCAGTCATATTGTTGTGCTGTTATAACCTCTCCTGAACGCTCTATGTTGGTTTAAACTCAGACGCTACTCCCACCAGTAGATGGCGTTTGTTCCAGATGGCAGCAATTTGAGTTACTGTTGCCGACGACGTGGTTGCAGTGTCTCTCATCAAGACCTGATGGATTGACTGGTTGAAATGGAAGTTGTTCATTCGGATCAATATATAAGTCCGCTCTAGAGCTGTTGAACATCGTGATTCTCTTACACTGCTGAAGATAGGGAAGACCGTCTTTTAATACAAAGTAAAGAGGCTAAGAATGCCGAGACCCGAGGGCATCAAGGTTGCTCCACTACAAGGTCTAAGCCACCATGAGCGCCCGAAAGTTTGTTGGCATGAGCCCTTTTTGTATCTCCATACTATTTTTCATATTTGATAAAGTTTTAAATACCTCAGCGGCTGTGAAGTTCCGTAAAACGGTGGGTATAGCTCCGCAGTAAGTGACGAACCATCGCTCTCTGCCCAGATCTCGGTCGCTCCATCCCGTCAAAGTGGGGGGCATCCATGACCTAGTTGACTCACTTGATTGAATATTTTCGCTTGAAGGTGACTCATAATTATGATGCTGATTAAAGACGTAATGAATGTAGTCTACGGATTTGAGAAATTTAATGTTTCTTGCTGGAAAATCACACTGATTGTCCGACGTACTTATCCGAAGTGGCATGGCTGTTGCAGCAATAAGTATACGACAGACTGGTATTAGGAATTAAATTTGACAGTTTCTGAATTACACGAGTTCCTTTGTTGTTTTGCGTTTACTTGAAGGAACAACCTTTGTTGCACCTCACATATGTGGCTGGATCAGCTTTGGGGAAAGTTTCGCGACAGTGTTTAGAAACCAGCGTGCTACAATATAACTTTATTACTGTATAGTCATATCTATATTGAGAATTTTATTCCAGGCCCTATTTACATTTTCCGGATGGTTTCTACTACCATTAGTTATCGACCATTATGCGATATCGTGGTGGATGACTTACACCAGCCTCCTGCAGACAGAACTTGGAGCAACACGAGCCGATAGAGCCATCCTTCTTGCATTTGGCTCCTTTTCCAAGACAGCGCCTTTCAAGAACATCAGGATTGGCAACAGCTGCTACAGCAGTCACGCCCATAACAATCGTGATGAGGGTCGCGAAAAGCTTCATGTCGATGGCTTATTCGAGGTGAGTGGTTATTCCAAATGTTATTGTTGAATATACACCTTGTGAAAAACTATTCATGAGGAGAAGTCGACTCTATTTATATTCGTTTCAACAGCATTTTAACAGCCTTTCCAGTTGGCAACGCACATAAGCCGACTGCTCCAAGCTTCCCCGTTTAGCAGAACCATACTGTAGTGGTAGCGGGCTCATCAACAAGCTCACCATGCCGCTAACTTGTCGGAAAGTGAAGTTTTCGTAGAATCCGCGGTGCATTTGTCTTGTCTGGGCAGAGTTCGCGCTTCAAATTCCCGGATCTGGCTGTGTCCTGTCAGCATGTATGCAGGCTCGAAGCTAGTTACTGCATTGGGATGCATGGTGCGCCGACTATTCTATCCGAATAAAAAATCTCGCGCTTTCTTAAAAGTCTAAACTCAGCGGGACTTGAAAAATCGGGAGATTGCAAGTACGTAAATTAAATGGATTTTGGGTTCAATACGGTTATTTCAATGCCGTAAGCTTGCCGTAAAACAAATGGCACAGCTTCTCCATATCCATCGTTCGGGCAAGAACGATTGCCCCAGCAAGCCACCAGATAGCCAGGGGCAGGGGCAGGGGCCACATACATGTCTCTCAATCAAACGTACAATATCCCATTGCCTATATTTAGCGAAGGCTAAGAGTACGAAATTTCGAAATTAACGATCAATTCGTCACATTTGAGTGCGCAACCTGTTACTGTGTTTAACCCAACTAAGTACTTTTCAGCTCAAGTAATTTGTGCTGGGCAAGAATGTAACCTTATGTGTCTTGAACGCCTCTTAAACGCGCCTTCAAAACAATACAAACTACAAATAATAAAATGCAGACGCTTATACATGTAGTTATACATCTGTATCTTTGTCTTTTGTCAGGGTTTGTTGACTGTTTGCTGGCGTTGTCAGTCTACAGGGTAGCTAGCTTCCTTGCCAACGAATACTGGTTAATTTTCATAGCTTGTATTGAAGCGAGTTTTGCCTAGAAAGGAGAGTGGGGCCTATTCAATGCTGTAATGACCGACTTTTGCGTCAGCACAATGAGACAATGTCGCGGGAACAGGTGCTCGATGCGGACCCATGTGTTCCTTTTTAACCGTCGCGTTATTCAGCCCTTGCCCTCTTACCGTCCTGTTGAACTGCTAAAATGTCGAACGGGACCAAGGACTAAAGAGTAACCCAAGCTAAGGCTTGGCTCAGCCCTCAGACATGCATGTTCGCCAGCCCAGTGGAACCAGTTTGCACGCTGCGGGCCATTACAGATGATTACACGAATATTTGTTACACCGACAACGCTTTCCATGCGCTGATTAAGCCCACCAGTCGAGTTTATAACCTATCCGATCGTCGCCTTGTAATGGAGATCGCGAGGCATATTTGTTCATTCGCATAAAGTAGGACAATATCTAGCTGACTCAAACTGCTCTTATATTGCAGGTAATCACGGTAAGCAAGTCCCCGTGGCTGCATTGATCTGCCACAGTCATCTTTATTTTTCTTTATCGTCTGGGTGCTAAATCCTTTCAGCACTCTTGGCTAGAAGCTATATGCTGTAAGGTACCTATCTGGGCAGCTAATTCTATGAAACTGTTTTGAAAAGACAAGCTGCTCAACAGCCTTTTCCTACAGATCCAATATTGAGATCAGTCTGCAACATTTGGATAGTAAGAGTGCTGGGGTTGGACAATGGCGACCTGTGACTTTGCATGAGAAGCAATCCACATAGTGCTGACCAAAACTTACTATACCTTCCTAATCAAGGCACCTCGATGCTACCATCCGAAAAGGGCTGGTCATTATGCAGCATTGTATAAAATGCCTCGTCGTTATATAAAAACTGCAAAATGAATGTGGAAAAGTCGCATCTCTCATCTTTTGGCTTTTTCGTTCAAGCCTAGCCAAGGTTCCTTCGATTCTCGTTTACTACAATGCAGCTCTTTACAAAAGTGGCCCTTTTGGCTCTTCTTCCCTTTGCCTGCGCTGGTGTACTTGAGGATCGCCAACCACATATCGCGAAGACTGTCACTCTTGACAATGGCCAAGTCGTTGACTGGGTTCATCGCGACTTTCAAGGGAGTGTCGCCAACCCTCCACCGCACCAGCCGGCGGGTATGAATGTCACTTTTGTGGCAGATTTTCACGTCTTCGACCAGCACCAAAAGGGACCAGATGGCACAGTTCCCTTTTTGCGAAGCACTGGAAAAGAGATGCCTTTGAAGGTACCTCCTCGCGGCCAGCCTAGTTCTCGTATTACTTCTCGTCAGTACAGAGACCGCCATTGGTACGCCAGTAGCGCGCAGGGTGGCGACAATCATGGAACGAGTGGTACTTTTAGCATGTTCAAGGCGTTCGTTCAGAACGGCAACGACTTCTCTCTGCTGCAGACTGCCGTTGAGCGAAACGGTATCCCAGGTATTGGTGGATCAGGGTTACAGACCATCGAGGCAGGTTGGATCAACTACCCATCCCAGCGTACCAATCCTCACCTGTTCACATTTTTCACGACAAATGGACACCAGGAGTATGCTGATAACATATGTGCATGGAACACCGACTATGCTGGCTGGGTCCAGTCCGACAACACGTATTACCCTGGCATGGAGATGACGCCATTCTCTGTCGTTGACGGTGAGCAGCATGACCTCTCTATCGCCTACGAGCTATTTGATGGAAACTGGTGGTTCAATGTAAATGGCAAATGGATTGGCTACTACCCGGCCAACCTCTTTACACGAAATGGCAACAGCGCGGAAATTACCCTCGAGAGCAAGTCCGACCAGATTAACTGGTACGGTGAAATCTATCAAAGCGAGGATCAAATGACCACAACCGACATGGGAAGTGGCCATTATGCCAATGAAGGACGTGGCAAAGCTGCTTATATCAGAAATATGCTCGTCGTTGGCACTGACAGCCAAACCTTCAACTACGATGGGTCAAAAGGAGTCGGTGTAGACGATCCTAATCGCTACAGCTTGGAGCCACACTTTAACTCTGGTGAAGACTGGGGAAGCTATTTCTACCTTGGCGGCCCAGGAGCTGGCGGTGTGATCGGTGGTTAATTGCTCCACAAGCAGCAAAGTTGTACATAAGAGTATGTATTTGTCCATAGTTCATTCATAAACGTGAATATACGCCATTCCAACGCCAGTGATCAAATAAAGTGTAATCAATGATGCACGATATGCGAGAACCCAAATGTCTTATTAGTCAGCCGGTCGCTTCTTTTGCTTCAACATTGGTTATGGGCTACTATTGTACGTCGCCGTTCGGATTGGAATAAGATCGAAGCTAATTATACACAACGAATCAGGTGCCTGACCTGCGAAATAACATTTAATTTATCAAAGATATTGACGGTAGCTCAGTTGCGGGCTTAGGTGAACTTAACACTAACAATACCACAATGTCGGAAACTTACAAGCTTGACGCTATTTGGTGCGTTGTAGGAGTCACTGGACGATGTTGTGTTTTTGGATTCGACGAGTGAACCTCGGAGAGCATATGTAGGATGACCTCTGCGAATAGGGTAGCATATCAACTTAATTCGACTGTGTAAAATTGTACTACTGCAATACTCGAACTATTTGTTTTGCAATTATTCCATAATCTTCTGAATTGAGGCCACGCATTGAATGGTAGTACTCAAACACTCCGGAGTAGACTTGAGACCCTCAACAAAGTCCAGAGCGCTTTTCTGAAGCGCATTAATATCGTCGTGAGAAGCAGCATCGCCAAGGCCGCCAATCAGCTTCTTCAGGGGCGCTACGCACTTCGATGGAAGCTCAGGACACTAGCAGCCTCGAGTTAGCACGGCGATGTTTCCGTTCACAGTGAATACATACTGTCTTGGTCAGCTGCTTCATCAAATTGTCGGTATTATTTACAATCTTGTCAATTTGCTGGGATGTGAGCCCATTGTTACTGGTGCCAGCGGAGGCGACCACGGCTAAGAGTGCAATTGGAGCGAGGAACTGTTGCGACGAGTCAGTCAGCTATATGTTTCAATTTGTTTCCCAGTACTACCTTCATTTTATTGTCCTTTATGACACAAGAAAATAATTCGAATGAGCTAGAGATGGATCGATAATATTGTAACAGAAAGTTCAGATAAATGGCGATTGTGTAACCGCTGTAGCGACGCGAAGTGACGCTATTTATCAAAGTTGAGTGAGACATCTAGGGCGGGCGAAGATGTGGTTGGAATCCTATATTCTATTGTTGGGGAATGATGGCTCAAAATATTGTCATAAGCATGGTATTTCATGCAGAACATTGTATGGATTACTAGTGAAATAATTGTTGATCTTCAAAGGGCACTAATTTGTTGGTATGCTGTCAATTGGCCTGGAATGCAAATGTGCCACTTCTGCATCGGCATCGCCAAAGACAGTGCCAGACGTATCGAAATGCCAAGTTTGTCCATCAAATTGACCCCCAATATTAGAGGTGACCCCCAAAGGTTGGTAGATGACCCCCATCAACTCCTCATCCCGTACCACTCCTATTTGTTCTACAAAGAACAAGAACACACACCGACAACGGCAGCTTCACAAGCATGTCAAATTATTCCAATATGGACTCAAAAATATTGTTTCAATCAGCCACAGTTGTCAATGGGGATGATACACCCTTCGATGCAGACGTTCTTGTTGAGAATGGGCTCATCTCCAAGATTGGAGCTAGCGGATCCATGGAGCACACAGCTGCTCGCAAGATTGACGCGAGGGGATACTACCTCTCACCTGGTTTCATTGATATGCATGCCCACTCTGATTTGTACCTGTTGTCAAACCCTACCCATGCGGCTAAGATAACGCAAGGCTGTACTGTAAGTCTGATACATCACTGTTGACGCCGCAACTTGTCCTGACAACCCAGACCGAGGTCGTCGGCCAGGACGGCATCTCGTATTACCCAGTAGAAAACGAAGAACAGATGAATTCTATTCGCAATCAAATTGCAGGCTGGAATGGCAACCCTTCAGAGGATGAGTGCCAGTCGACTCTAAATCATGTGGGCATGTTCGAATGGCGTACCGTTGGAGAATATCTAGACTGCCTATCGAAGAATCGCACCGCAACCAATGTTGCTGTTCTAGTCCCTCAGGGTAACTTACGTCTTTTGGCTTGTGGTCCCTATGATGATGTGGCCTCCAAAGAAGATATCACAAAGCAAGTTGACCTTCTCAAGGATGCGATGGATCAAGGGGCAGTTGGGATGTCTAGGTGAGTCCAACTCTCTGATTCCGTGTCAAAATGCCCATCTCATCAATTTAGTGGTCTGACTTACACCCCCGGAATGTACGCTTCTAATTCAGAGCTGGCTGTTCTTTGCCAAACATTGGCTGATAGCTATCCCGGGGCATTCTATGCTCCACATCATCGAAGTTATGGCTTTCGCGCCATTGAAAGCTACGATGAAATGCTTAAGCTAGGAAAAACAACAGGATGTCCAATTCGTAAGTTTTATAGAATATGGTCAGAAGAAAGTAATAGCAAAGCTAACTGTTATAGATCTGACTCATGCAACCTTGAACTTCGGAGAAAACAGGGACAAGGCTCCTGTTCTATTGTCTATGATAGACAAAGCTATAGAAGCGGGGGTAGATGTTACTCTTGATACGTATCCTTACCTACCAGGCTGTACGACTCTTGCAGCTCTTTTGCCAAGCTGGGCATCTGCAGGTGGCCCTGAAGAGACCCTTCTGCGCCTGGAAGACCCAGAAACCCGTGAAATGATTCGTATTGCCGTGGAAGAAGTGGGTTGTGATGGCGGACACGGCATTCCCACCAACTGGGCCGAAATTCAGGTAAGATCTTGCGGTTACTGGCCTAATACGATCAAATGAAGCTCACATGTTTTAGATTGGCACAATCAACAACAGCGAAATTGCAGGCTGGTCTGGGCGACTTGTCAGTGAAGTTGCCACGTCAGTAGGCAAATCTGCAGCTGAAGTGTTCTTTGAGATTTTGCAAAAAGATCGGCTGGCGACGAGTTGCCTGATGCACGTCGGTAATGAAGAGAACGTCAGGCAAATCATGCAACACCACACACACATGGCCGGGAGCGATGCCATCTTGCATGGCAAATCTACCCATCCGCGAGCATACGGAACTTTCACTCGTTACTTAGGTATGTGTTTCCGACATTTAAATGGCTCCTGAATCTCCAATCAAATTTCTCACAATAGCAGGCCATTATGCCCGCGAGCTGTCTATGTTCTCCATGCCAGAAATTGTAGCCCACCTCACCTCGAGGCCAGCCAAGCGGCTAGGCATCTACCCTCACAGAGGCTGTATCGTAGAAGGGTCTGCTGCAGATTTGGTTCTTTTTGACCCTGAAGCTGTTTCTGACATGGCTACATTTGACGAACCAAAACTCCCCAGCCGCGGCGTTCGATTTGTTCTGGTGAACGGACAGGTAGCTCTGGATGAGGGTAAAGCCACTGGTGTCAGAGGTGGACAAACACTTAGAAGGCTCGCAAACGGCACGGTACAATCCATATAGTATACTTGGCTGAACGATAGTATCCCAATCGCTCCGCGCACTTGGTACTTAGTCTTGCCACTTTGTCATTGCCGTGGGCGCATTGAGCCGCTATGGCCGCCTCTAGTCGGCAATGCATCATGCCAGTATCTTCAATTACGCCCAATACCTCATTAGAGCAGTTCTAGATCGCTGAAAGCACCATGCAACGGTGCCGTTTACACATCATGTGGCACTCAGCGGCACAGTCTTTCTTGTCGGCACCGATCACGTGGGCGCATCCGGGAGACCACCGTCGGGACGTGTAAGCCCGGGCCCAACGTGTAAGTCAAATGGCGAATGTTCGAACGTATAAAATTAGCGCAGCCTATTTCAAAAGAAAAGCTTGTTGTCTAGTATTGTATTCAAATTTCGATATTGTTGGTTAGAAATTTAAACGACAAGCTATCAAGATCATGGCATTTTTGAAGAACTATTTAGGATGGTCTTCTGATGCATCCGACTCTGACGACTCCACCAAAAGCACAGTCCGCGCTCTACCAGCATCATGGTACACATCAGAAGAAATGTACGAGCTGGAGAGACGTGCAATTTTCTCTCGCAAATGGCTTCTCACAACACACAAACTGCGCTTGCCCCAGTCTGGAGACTGGCTGCGTTATGAAGTTGCTGGATTTCAGTTCATCATCTGTAGAGATAGAACTGGGAGCATTAATGCATTCCACAACGTCTGCCGTCACCGGGCATTCCCTATTGTCTTGCAAGAGAAGGGACATAATAGCGTATTCTCCTGCAAGTATCACGGCTGGTCGTATGGCATGAACGGCAAACTTGCAAAGGCACCAGGATACCAGGACATGGAAGATTTTGATAGAGGCGCCAACGGGCTGTTCCCTCTGCATGTACACATTGACAACAATGGTTTCATCTGGGTTAATATGGACGGCGGCCAGAAACCCGATGTTGCGTGGGAAGATGATTTCAAGAACGTGGATACGCAGGAGCGATTTGCCGACTATGATTTTGATGAATATCACTTCGACCACGCATGGGAGATGGAGGGAGAATACAATTGGAAGATCTTGGCGGATAACTACAACGAGTGCTATCACTGCAAGTTGGCACATCCTGATATTCCTGCCATAGCGGATCTCGAGGCTTACAAAGTTGAGACTCGAGATAGCTACATTGAGCACTACGCAAATTCCACTCCCGAGCAGATTGCGAGGGGTTTCAAAGTTGCACCAACTTACTTCTTCCCCAATGCGTCAATGAATGTGACGTAAGTTCTTATCCTGCCAACTGACACCGAAGAAATGCCACTAATGCAATACTAGGCCCAACTTTTTCTTCATCCAGCGTTTCGTGCCGAGCGGCGCTCAGAAATCTGCAATGATGTATGAGGTCTACCGCCACAAGGACGCCAAAGATGCCGACTTTGAGCTTATCAATGCCATGTATAAACGAATCATGTCTGAGGACAAATTTCTATGCATGAATGCACAGAAAAATCTCAACACTGGAGTCTTTGTCAACGGCGAGATGCATCCTACCATGGAGAAAGGACCTCTTTTCTTCCAAAAGAAGGTGCGGGAAGCAGTGCAAGAACACTACCATAAGGAATCGGAGGCTGGCGAACAAATTTACCCTGCTAGACAGACATTGCCACGCAATGCGGTCACCAGCAACAAAGACGTGTCTTTCTGTCAGGGTATGTGTCCTCGAACACAGGAACCGATTGAGGTTTAAGGTAGGACATGCAGCGATTGCATTTTTGGCAGGGATTTGTGCTTGTTCTGAGTGATTGAGATGGCCTCTATTAATAATTGATATAAAATGGTTTCTGATAATTTCCTTCACAAATGACTCTCGTGAAACAAGTACCAACAAAATAACTTCACCATCAACTCAAAAGTCGATGTCGAGCGCACTCTTGCATGTCACCACCCCTGGCCACTGTCGGATCCTGACCGACCGCGCTGTGTGCACCCGGTCAGAATACCCCGTGGGGTAACAATAGTGATCGCACACAGCACAGCCAGCGGGGCACATTAGTGGACAAGTGACTCTTGTTCAACGGTCTAGACTGGGCTTCCCCGCATCGGTATCAAGTCGGAGCGATCCCTTGACTGGATCTCCTACTTGTAAGCACGTCTTGAATTGCCTGAATGTAACTGGCTGGATTCTTGCCTTTGACCAATGGTTCGTTGTTCGGGCTACGATGGATGCAGCAGTCCAGCCTACTCCCCCCTAACTGTTGTGAGACCCTGTCGTTTCGACCATTGGGTATTGGGCGCCTCTGCGTTTCCTTTGCATACTCAATATGAAAAGTGGCAACCAAATACGCTAGCCTCTCAAAAAATAGCAAGGTTCGTTTTCCACGAAGTCGTGTACTAGGTTGGAGTCTGTGTGAAGTCGAGGTCATCCGATCAATGACTACGACATTACGCTGCAGAAAAAAGGACCCCCAAACGCCACCGCCAACTTATTCTTCTTTCTATCAATTGTGATGTTCTATGCAAGTATTCATACTTTAAAAACAATTTCCTGCCAATATTAGACAACTCATCCTTGGTCTCTTTGTCCATCCAGTGCGACAAAATGAATCAGGCTGATGACACCTCCGGTCGTGGGCGACGACGATCTTATCACGCTTGTCTCAATTGTCGGTATGTGACTGATGAATTTCTTGACGTCAACTTCTTGCAAATACTATTATGGGATTAGCTGAATGCTATTCGCTAACGCTGTGTAGAAGGAAAAAAACTCGCTGTCCTGGCGAGAAGCCAGCATGTTCAAGCTGCGTTCGATTGAAGCAAACATGTTCTTACCCCCAAGTCCTGCGAGCTCCACGAAACGGTCGATCGGTTAGTTAGCGAACTGCATACTACATATAATAATCACTGACAGTATTGTTATTTAGGAAGAAAGACTGGCGCACCTCGAAGAGAAACTAGATCGACTCTTGAATGGGAGCCTGTACTACCAACTCCAATCACCTCTGTACCTCTGACGAGGCTTCTGACTGTTTTAGTCCACAGCAATTGACCGATGATGCATCCGAAAAAATATCCGAAAAATCACACTCCGCGAGCCCCCCAGCTATGGATCCTGATATCCAGAAACGGCGCTCTTCAAGTGTCAGCTTCGAACTGGACTCGCAGCGTCCCGGGCCATCCGACATTACGCTAGGTATACGACTGTATTTTGACTATTGCCACCGACAACCTATTTGGTGCTTTGAACGCGATGAGATAAGTGATTATGGAACTGTCCCTGAGCATTTGCTATGCAGCATCCTTGCTTTGGCAGCGCGGTTCTCTTATAGGAAGGACCAACTACAACGGTATGGAGCTCAAGCGAGACAACTTATTATGTATCAGATTGTGAACGGCTCAGTCGACATAACAACAATGGAGAGTCTCTGTTTACTCTCGTATTCTTCATTTATAGGTATGGGTTATGTGAGGCCGCGACGTATAATGCTAACAGAAATAGATGGCAATGCCCAAATGGGCCAGTTCTACCTTGGACTTGGAGTCCAATTGTGCCGCTCAGCTATGCTTGATATGGAGTCAATGTATGCAAACGAAGGTGTTGTAACTGAGAGACGAAAACGCATCTTTTGGAGCCTGCAGGTGCTCGAACAATACTATGGTAATCAGACGGGACTACTTGCTGTCCCAACTGAGATGCTTCGTCCGCCATATGCCCAGGGACAGCATCGATCACACATGGACTCAGAGTCCAAAGCACCGCCTCTGCCTCGAGATGATCTAGGACACTCCGTGGCATCATCAAGAGACCCTGGTGTGTGGAACACGAGTGTGCATTTGGGCTGGGTTTGGAGCCGTGTTCGGAAGTATGTTTCTGATTGCGCACACAATATCTTCAAAGAGCCCTGGAGACGAGACTCAATGTACGCCATGGTCCTATCCGACTTCATGGAGACAGAAAATCGGATTCCAATGTGTCACCGCTACGACACAGTAAAGTTTTACGAGCGCAAGATCGACGAGTTGAAGTCCAATCGAGATTACTGGGCGACTTGGTTGAAGGAGCAATTCACCTATCACGCTATCCACACCGTTTTAAACCACCCCTTTTTATACATCATTGGTGCACAGCACAATCCAAACTTGGCCATTCCAAACACTTTTTGGCGTAGATCGTCTGAGTTGGCACTTCTTCATTCAACGTGGATTGTTCGACTCATTGACATGGTGTTGGACAAACAAGTTCATTTGGTTGACCCATTCTTCGGGCATATTGCTGCGATTGCGGCAACAGTTCACCTTTACTATTGCTGTGCAGCTGCTGCAAAGCTCAAACACAAATCTAATACCGACTTTGCCAAATGCCGTCGATTCCTCAAAAGCTTTATTCCGTTTTCCAGTGCATGCGCAACTCTGGTAAGACAAATTCAGTGACATCTGAACTTACGGCGGCTGACAACAACTAGGATGCCAATCTGGACAAGATGACTCGCATAGCTGCTGGGTCAGAAAGTGTCGATGTTGAAGACTGGATGCCATCTCGCATTTACCTCAGCATCCCAATCATGTGGGACATTTTACAATTCAACTGCAGCTCCTCACCTAAACCGTCTCTCCTGGACCCTTCTCTGTCCATACATAATCAAAATTCGTCAATGGAGGACCTTCTAGAGATCATTGTTGCTACATCTCCGGAAATTGTTATCAACACGGCGGATGGTGGGCAGGATGCCCCTACGCTGCCTTTCAAGCCAAATCCTGCGCCAACCACAAGCCAGGTTAATGATGGTGCAACGTTCAATGAAACTGGCGCATTGACATTGAATACAACACCGTGGCTATACGAGGATTCACTTCCATTCATCAATATGGAAGATGTGAATGTGGAGGATACTGATACGAGAATGGCATGGTGGGAGGGAGATTTCCCTGGCATGTACGATTTTTAGGCAGCTCTTACTTTTTGGTGTTTCTTTCATTAGCCAACCTTCCCTTTCGCTATATCACCATTCATAACTGGCGTTTTTACTTTCCCTAGGAATAATAATATTTTGACATGAGCATATCTTTTTGGTTTACCGAGTGACCGCGATAGTAAATTTGCTGCATCAAGACAGTGCAGCGCTACGGCTTTGCAGCTCTGCGCTGGAGTCCCCCAATTGAAATCGAAAGCCGGATAAGGAACTTACTTTTCTTGCCTGCCTGAAATAAAAACGTCACGCTGCATTGATTGGTCATTTCTCAACCACCTAAAGAATAGGGGCACAACCTCCCGCCACCGTTATCTCATGCGTGCTAGTTGAAAGCCTTCAAGACACCGACATCGGTGCGGCGGCAGGCGATTCCAAAATAGGTAACGTCTAAGCAAATCATGCAGGAAAAATCAAGCTCGAGTGCCGATATAACCCTTGCAAAGACCCTCAAACGCATCATGTCTAAACTAAGCTTTTGCTACAACCACACCTTGAGCTCGCTGATGATGTACCCCGCGCACCCCGTTCCCCAAGATCTCAAACTGGACCCCTAATTCGTGGCTCCCAAAATGCTGGCCTTTGCTCCCTGGTGCATATATTCGGGTATTGTTCCAAAGCCGATCACGTGCTCGCTTTGCACATTCCAGCATGACCTCACTTAGACAAAAGGTAGTTGAAGATGTAGGATGCCATTGTCATATATTAGTATGGTCTTGTGTTATTTTAGTTCAATGTGAAAAACTTGTTCAACCTATCCAGTGATTAATGCTAGCTGACAACACATTATGCCGTCTACAGTTATTATCGGAGCTGGTATTGTCGGCGCTAATCTCGCCGATGAACTCGTCTCGCGAGGATGGAAAGATATTACTGTCATCGACCAGGGACCACTAGAACTGCCTGGAGGCTCAACATCTCATGCTCCAGGACTAGTTTTCCAGACAAATGCCTGCAAATCTTTGACTGCTTTTGCTAGGTACACCGTCGAAAAGATGTTGAAGCTAGAAAAGGACGGGCAGAGCTGCTTCAACCAGGTGGGTGGCCTGGAAGTAGCCACCACTCCAGAGCGCTTGGAGGAGCTCAAAAGAAAGCATGGTTACGGCTCATCTTGGGGAATTGAGTCTCAGATACTCAGCACCAAGGAATGCATGGAACATTATCCACTCTTAAACAAAGATATGGTGCTTGGTGGTTTATACATTCCGTCCGATGGCCTTGTATTAGCTGCCCGGGCCGTTCAATTGTTGATTGAGCGCACTCGCAAGTCTGGTGTTAAATACATTGGGTTGACCCCAGTCACTGGGATTGAACAGAAAGACGGCCATGTCACTGGCGTTACCACACCACAAGGAACTATCGCAGCTGATATAGTAGTATCATGTGCTGGTTTCTGGGGAGTCGAAATTGGTCAGATGGTCGGTTTGACTGTGCCATTAGTACCGATGGCCCACCAATATGTCAAAACTACTCCAGTTTCAGGCAAACCCAAAGACACTACAAATCCCAATGCTGCTACATTGCCCATTTTGAGGTATCAAGACCAAGATCTCTACTATCGCGAGCACGGAGATCAGTACGGTATCGGATATTACGGCCACCGACCAATGCCAATGGTAGCAGCGTCCCTTGGTGTCACACCTAAGGACGTGGATGAGAAGAATATGCCGTCACGGCTAGACTTTACTAAGGACGATTTCGAACCAGCGTGGAATCTATCCAAGGAATTTTTACCTGCATTAAAGGATACTCAGATCGAAGACGGTTTCAATGGTGTCTTTTCATTTACTCCGGATGGAGGCCCTATTGTTGGGCAGTCTCCAAAGCTGGATGGATTCTATGTGGCTGAAGCAGTGTGGGCAACTCACTCTGCCGGAGTTGCTCGAGCTGTCGCGGAGCTTCTAACCACTGGCAAATCAAATGTCAATCTTGCGGCTTGTGACCTAAATCGCTTTGAACAAGTCCAGCTTACGCCAGAATACATTAGCGAGACATCCCAGCAGAATTTTGTGGAAGTCTACGATATTCTGCATCCTCTCCAACCCAAGGACTCTCCCCGAAACTTACGACTTAGCCCATTCTACGTCCGCCAGTGTGAGTTGGGCGCTAAGTTTCTGGAAGGCGGTACCTGGGAGCGACCATACTGGTTTGAAAGCAACTCAAAGTTGATTTCGGAGATGCCTGAAGAATGGAAGCCTGTTGAGAGAGATGATTGGTCTTCCAGGTATTATTCTCCAATTGCAGCCGCTGAAGCTTGGAAGACACGCACGGCTGTCGCAATGTATGATATGACTCCGCTTCGTCGCCTGGAAATTACTGGCAGTGGCTCTGCAACATTCCTAAATCGCCTTACCACTGGCAGCGTCACAAGAAAAGCTGGTGCAGTTACGTACACTTTACTTCTCGACCAGCATGCAGGCATTCGAAGCGACATTACTGTGGCACGAATCGAGCATTATCTATTCCAAGTGGGCGTTAATGGCCCGATTGATGAAGCATATTTTTGCCGAGAAGCGCGGGAGTTTACAAAGACGAACCCAGAAAAGCCGGTGCACATTCGCGACATCACTGGCGGCACTTGCTGCATTGGACTCTGGGGTCCGCTTGCGCGAGAAGTCGTCAGTGCAGTTAGCAGTGACGACTTCAGCAACGATGGACTTAAATATTTTAGGCTTCGGAGGGCATCTATCGCTGGCGTTCCCGTCATCGCCATGAGACTGTCTTACGTGGGAGAATTGGGTTGGGAGATATACGCCAGCGCCGACAATGGAGTCAGACTGTGGGATGCCCTTTGGAGAGCTGGACAACCACATGGTCTAATTGCTGGCGGCAGACACGCCTTTAATGCTCTACGGTTAGAGAAAGGCTTTAGGTCTTGGGGTGCTGATATGACCACTGAGCATGATCCGTTCGAAGCTGGCCTAGACTTCGCTGTCAAAGCGGATAAGGAAGGATATGTTGGTCATGACGCGATAAAAAGCCTATCTCGAGAGGGCTGTCAGAAACGACTACGGTGTCTAGTCATGGATGATAAACATTCAGTTGTACTTGGCCGTGAGCCTATCTTTCTGGATGGCAGGCCAGCCGGTTATGTAACAAGTGCTGCATTCGCATATACTGTTGGTAAGCCCATCGCATATGGATACTTGCCGAACACAGTCTCTGAAGGCGACGCTGTTGAGATTGAATATTTTGGACAGCGATTCGGCGCCACAGTATCTTCAGAGCCACTTTATGATCCAAAGATGACACGCTTGCGCGGTTAATCAAATTTCTTACCTTGGGTACGAGGGAGGTTACCAGCAACAATAGTCGTTCCTCAGAGTAGATATGATATAAAATAATAACTGCAATTATACAAAGTGGTCAATCGTAGCATTATTCTCAGTCACAAAGAACAGGATTAACATTTCTAAACAACGATATATTAAGCATCGTTCGTCACATCACTTGTATTTCTGTTGAGCCAACGCCGCTCTCGCTACATTTCACGTCGAGCGTTCGAGGCCAATGCCACAAATTCCCCAGTGTTACCGAAATGTGTCCTGTGAGGCAAATCGTATGTTGAAGATGTTTGGTTGTGGAGAACAGTTGCGACATCGCAACTACGCTAGTGGCAAAGCAAGCACAGGCTCAGACTTTCCACACGTGAGCGGATTGACGGAGGTCGATACCGGAGCCGAGCGGGCAATTTGTCGTGTTACCATTATCAAATCGCGACTCCAGATCGGATAAAGGCGGCTGAACAAAATTCATAGAGGGGAGAATAATTAGGAAAATCAGACATTTATCTTCTCATATCCAGCCTTTGCCTTCTCTTTGATTTCTCTCTCCCAAGACCGCAGCACATTCCTATCTCAGACATGGCATCTGACCAATCATCTTACATCATTGTTGGAGCGGGCGTGTTCGGTGTGTCTACCGCATATCACCTCATCTCAAGATACCCAAAAGCGAAGGTAACTTTGGTCGACCGAGATGCATTCGACGCTGAGAGCCGCGTTGCTGCATCTTGGGACTGGAACAAAGTTGTGAGAGCTGATTATGATGATATTGTTTATTGCCAATTGGCTCTTGAAGCGCAAGACATCTTCAACTCCGATCCCCTCTGGAAACCTCATTTCCATGAAACGGGCATATTTTGGACATCCCGCGACGACTACGCGCAAACCGTTATTGACAACTATCGAAAGCTCGGTCGCAAATCAGATCTATATGCTGTCTCGGTCGAAGAAGCGAAAAAGCTCTATGGCGGGCTTTTCGACGATGCTGATTACAGCGGTGTCAAAAGTGTTTTGATCAACAAATCGAGTGGCTGGGTTGCCGCTAGCGACTGTCTTATTGCAGTCACCCGAAAGGCTATTGAGCTTGGCGTCAAGTATATCACTTCTGAAATAACCTCACTGTCCTTTGATGGCAACCGCTGCAATGGGGTCAACACATTGCATGGTGATACCATTACCGCCTCTCACGTTATTCTCTGCACTGGAGCTTTCACACCCAAGCTGTTGGAACTGAGTGCAGTAAAAAGCGGCTTGACGGACTTGCCTGCTGGGTCAAGGATTGTCGCTGGAGGCATTACTACGGGCATGACAACCTTGGATGACAAGACATATCCAGCATTTTCCAATATGCCCGTCGGAGTGCAAGGCTATTCCACAGAGAAGGCGTTTATTGGCAGCCTGCCACCCACACCCGATCGAGAACTGAAATGGTGGGGACAAACCATCTTCAGAAATACCCAAGAAGTGATATCCGGACGGCGCATCTCCATGCCACCTACAGACCACGATTATTCCCAGTGGAACGTATCTGAAAAGCTGAAGCAGGATATAAAATACGCCAGTAGGGTCTTTTATGGCAAAAGATCTTCCAACTGGAAATTTGAAAAACACCGAATTTGCTGGTACGTGATGTGAAGCCTTTCATCAGGCGGGTGCTAATTGTTACGGCTCAGGGACGCATTCACCACTAGCGCAGATTTTATAATTTCACCTCATGCAGCTACCAAAGGTCTTTATATTGCCACATGCGGCAATTTTCATGGCTACAAGTTTTTCCCCGTGCTTGGGAAATACGTGGTTCAGATGCTGGAAGGATCCTTGACATCTGACTTGGCCCAGAAATGGGCTTGGGACCGTGAGCGCCCTGATCCGACGCGAAATCCCGATTGGCCACGCGTCGAGATGAAAGACTATCTGAACCCAATTAAGCCTAAACTATAAATTTAGATATATTTCTTGGTTTTCAATATTCCAACTACTTAAACAAATCAAGTAAATAATACTTCATATATTTCTAACGAGAAATCCAATTCCAGTCTGCCGACGCCCTGCCTCTGCCCAAAGTTTCGAGTAAAACATAAAAAGAAAGCAGAAGACAAATAACAAAACAAATTTTAGACTAATTAAAAACAACGGTCTATATCAACCCTTGATCAACGGACTTTTGCTAGCCATTTTGTTTGACAAGGCGTTGAGCGACGTCGCCTGCAAGATCTCGAAAACGGGAATTTCCACCTGCACTTCTCTCATGATCCAGTTACGCAGCTCAACCGCTACCAAGGAGTCTATTCCAAAGGATGATGTGGGCCGCTGTGGCTCCATATCTTCCAGAGGCATCAGGAGAGACCGAGACAATTTTTGCATCAATGCTTGCAAGATGTGTTTCTCACCATCCTGAACCGTCGAGACAGCCAGCAGTTCAGGCAATTGCTTGGCAGATCCAGCACCAGCAGCATATCCTCCTGCCTTTGCCTTGAGATGTGGGCGGACGAAGTCCATGTGCGAAAATACAGGGTCTCTGCTCCAGAACGGCAGCTCTGTTTCATTTGTAGAATGAACTCCTGTCAGAAAATGGCCATTGGGCATGTCTTCTCTGTAGGCAGGAGCCAAGTGCTCGAGGCTCGGAGGTGAAACAATAGCTACTTCTAACATAGCGAGAAGTTCTTTTTCCGATACATCCACAAGACCCAACTTAACCAAGTTACGCTCTGACGTAGTTCCAGCGTTCTCTGCGACAAATCCAACGTTGGAGACTTTGCCAATATCGATGGCTAATGCAGGCAAGCCCATAGCCCGACGGTGGGCAGCCAGAGACACTTGGTAATTGCATCCAGCGGCATAATTCGCTTGCCCAGCATTACCCCAGAATGACGCGCAAGAAGACAACAAAAGGAAAAAGTCAAGGGGCATGTCGCGAGTGGCGTTGTGAAGAGCTCGGGAGCCTTGAACCTTGGGGCGCACACAGTCCACAAATGCAGCGTGTGACATATTGGAAAATATTTGGTCTTTCAGTACCATAGCTGCTTGAATCACACCTTGAATGGGCGGCATTTCTTGCGTAGCCGCAGATAAGGCAGCAGTGAGAGCCACTTCGTCGCTCACATCGCATTGAAGGACCAATGTGTGTGCGCCAGCCTCATGAAGTTCAGCGAGTAGATCATTTGCGTCTTTGGAAGATAGGCCGCGACGAGAAAGATAGATCATATTTTTGGCGCCATTCCTAACCATCCAGCGGGAAATACTGCGACCGAGTCCACCAAGGCCGCCACACAAAAGATAAGATGCATTGGCGTTGAATTTGGTAGGACAAGCTCGAGGCAGTGTCTAGAAACGTTAGCAAATTAATTCTAGACAAATTCGAATACTTAGTAACTTACTGGAACCAAGTCTCCTGGTTGGATTTCATAAAGTGAGCTAGTTAGATGATCAGATGAGACCAGTGCAGATAAAGGCTGGACTTCAACAGTCATGGGCTGGAAGTTGAGCTGTCCAGACCAAAGGGAGTCAGAAACCTTTATAAAGATGTCTTCGGCTAGCTTTATATCTTGTTTTAAGATATTATAAGTATCAAGACTCGATACTGTGCGGTTCTGTAACAGATATTCGCTAGGAATTGCACCACTCGATGTTCTAATGTAATGGCCCAGAGGGGCAAGGATGCTTGCAAGAGGTATCGTTGAGCCTGTATCATCAAGAACTACATCAGCCCCACGAGAGTCTGTTTGGGAAAGCACTGCCTTCTCCGCATCTTTAATGTTTTGGTAAACTCGAGCTCCGTCGCCGCCATGGATCGAGCAAACTTCTTCAACATCCTCGGCGACAACAAAAACAGTAGCGCCCTTCGACTTGGCCACCTCAATTGCCGCATCGCTATTTCGTGATCCGTGAAGAATTAGGATAGTGTGACTAGTGCGAATGTTTGTGAGATGATCGAGCGCGAAGTAAGCTGTGATGTGGCTGAGAGGCAGTGTGGCAGCTACAGCGAAGCTGAAGCTGTCAGGGAACTTCTGAACTTGCTTCACAGAGCATTGAATCATCGTCGAAGGAGAAGCAATGCAAAATCCATGTACCCGGTCTCCAGTTTCCAGATTCTCTACACCCTCTCCGAGTGAATCCACCACCCCCGCAAAGCCAAGTGCCTTGCCATGCATATGGACTGCCTTGACTGTGACCCTGACAGCACCTTCAGGTATCTCATTCAGCTCAACCTCTTCAAAGCATTCATCTCGCAATTCAAGCGGCGTAGATATTTTGTACACCTCTTTCAGCTGTGGCGCAGAACGGGAGCCCTTGGCACGCGCTGCGACAGTATTGTCCAGCCTTGTATTTTCCATAGCTCGTTTGATGTGTAGGATGCCGGCCTTTTCGTAGAATTCCTGGTCAAGAAGATTTTCCTCCATAAAACGTTTGCGAATAATCTTGAAGATTAATTCTGCTGATTGGTTAGGTCTAAGAACATTCTCATCATCAAAATCAATTGAAATGCAAGCAACACCCTCCCGTTCCGCGCGAAGAGAGCGAGCCATTCCCTGGAAGAGAGCTAGTTCAGGCTTGCCACCACCTGTGGCCCCTCTAGTGGCCCAAATTAATCCATGAGATTGTTGGATGAACTTTTGCAATGTTTGAAATTGTGACTCAGAAACATCCATTAAGACGGGACTGTCGAGCTCAGCCAAGCTTACCACAACAGCGCCAGTTGCAGTGCAAGGTTCATCGACGCTACAGATTGTTGCTCTGATGCTCGCAGCTTCAAGATGTTTTAGAAGTGAATTCAGAATATCCAATTGCTCTGAGTATTGGGAACCAGTACCCTTAATGATGATGACTGGTGGGCAAATTTTGATCTCATCCTTATCGACTGCAGAAGCCACAAATACACGAGTCTGCTCTTCTAGCCTGTCGAGGCAGTCGGCAGAACTAACTTCCAAGTCTGAGAAGCCGGTTTCTGTGAGAACATTTCGCCATCGCGTTTCATCTAGGAGTGGTCCAAGGGTACGCCACTCTTCAGAACAATTCCACCAGCCAGAGAGGTTTCCGAATACTAGTGAAACGGAGAGGACTGAATGAGTCATATCCAACAAAACAAGCTTGCCTCCTGGTTTTAGAAGCTGGCGCACATGCCTCATAGTCCTATTCATGTCGAATGTGGCGTGCAGAACGTTGGCTGCGATAATTACGTCAAATTTGCGAGTCTCAAATCCAGGCTGTGTTGAAGGATCATGTTCGATGTCCAACTTTGAAAACTCGATAACATCTGACCAAGCGCTGAATTTCTCAGCTGCTTGCTCAAAAAATCCTGCAGAAATGTCTGTATAGGTGTATGATCGTAAACGCTTGTATTGTCGCTGTACTGTTCCACTGAGCGCCTCGAGCACAGGCATGGTGCAACCACCTGTGCCAGCTCCAATTTCGAGATATTCCAGATCTGGGTTTTTATGAGATAGCATGGAAACGTATTTAGCGATTTGAGGATATGTCCCTTTTGTTCCAAGGGATACTGTATAATAATTGTACAGCAAGTTGTCTTTCAGCATCAGCTGTAAAGGATCGACTTCTTTGCGGAGGATAGATGCCAACGCCTCTCCCATTCTGACGAACATTTCGCCTTCATAATCTTTCGGGTTGTTCAGCTCTTTTATTTGTTTTTGAATGCGTTTCTGGACATCTGGTTTGTCAAGCTGTGACCAATCAGAGGTTTGCTGTTCGTGGTTTCCAGCCGCAACAAGACTCCTCTGGTGTTTCATGTAGCAGAAGAACTTCTGATGATGGGGAAGCATGTTGGAGACCTCTTTTTCATCAATCTCTCGCATTACCCTGTCAAAGTAATAGTATGCGATAAGCTCCATGTCACGAAGGCGTTGTCGTCCTGCAGTGCCCTCAGCTGCCTGGCGGAGAAGGCTGTTCGCCTGATTCCTGGACAGGAGATCAGCTTCAGGTTCCCAAACAGAGGTTGCACAGTGCTTTGTAGCCTCCTCTGTTTTATCTCCATCCCCAGATGCAATGCCAACCAATTTGATTCCTTTCATGGTTATGTATGCGCCGTCATCTATTTCAGCAAGCATGCTACCCATGGCGGTCCGGCCATTGGCCTCGGCTTTAGCTGAGAGTTGAAATTCTTTTCCCGCTGGAAGTGAAATATCTCCAGACACAACAATCTCCTTCACTTCGGTGGGGACGTAGGGGTTTCTGAGTTGACTGATATCGCTTCCAACAAAAGCTGCGATGCTCATTTGTAGAAAGGTGTCCATCGTAGCCGGGTGAATGATACGGTCAAACTCAAATGCATGAGGCATACAAGAAGCAGTATCAGTAACCTTAATCGTTCCTTTGGCAAATCCTGGGATAGACTCCAGACTTTGAATGCCCTGAAACTCTGGTCCATAGTACAGACCAGCAGATTCGAGACCAGAATAGAGCTCCTTGGGAGGCACGCTTATCAAGTTCTCGACGGGCGATATCTTTTCCACCTCAAAGTCTTCGAACATGGTAGAAATCAGTCCCCGGCAGTGCTCTTCCCACCCAAGTTCAGTGTTGTGCGAGAATACACGGAACTCTTTGCTTTCGTCATTGTTCCAAGTGCTGTGCATTGAGAATAAGACCTCAATGCCGTCTTCCGTATCGGGAATGACAAGCGCTCTAGAAATTTTCAAGTTAGTGATCTTGAATGCCTTAATTGTACGAGATCTTTGCATCATTTCAAGTTGAGAGGCTGCTTCCAGAGCCATGCAACAATACCCAGCCGCAGGATAAACCACGGCCCCTTGGACGACATGGCTTCTAACCCAGGGTTGCTCTGACATTCTGACGAAATTTCTCCAACGGGGTTCGAGAGGATTCCAGTCCATACATGGTGCACCTAAGATGTCTGTTCTTGGCCCAGCGCGGAAGCGGTGGTCTTTGCTGAGACGAGATTCTGCCCAGTATGTCTTTTCATGGTTCCATGGATAAGATGGGAGATTGACTAGTGTTTGCAAATTTTCAACATTCTTGCCATTGAGCTTAGCAATACGTGAAGCTTGTTTCTGGTCGAACAGCGCTGCAGCAGTCTTCAGCGCAGTTTCGGCAGCGTCTTGGTTCCGCCAGAGGGCTGACAGATAAGCGGCTTTCGCCCCATCTGTGGAAGCAATAATTTGCTTGATTGGGCCTGCCAAAGCTCAATGGGGACCTATCTCTATGAGTGTATCAATGCTTTTGTCGGAACAAAGTTCAGTCAGAGCGTTAGAAAAGCGAACACATGAGACCATATTGTCGACCCAATAATCGCCAGATAAGTCATCATTCTCGTCAATTGCCTTAACCTTGACGCTAGAAAACATGACAACTTCGTTTCTCTGTTGCCAAGGTCTAACTTCCATCTTTTCAAGACAGAGGCGATACTCTTCAGCAAGTGCTAGCATATGATGGGAGTGGTATGCAGTTTCAACTTGAAGTTTTCTTGCGAAGACTCCCCTCGAAGTTAGAAGCTTGCGCATCTCGAGGATGGCTTTTCCATCGCCGGATAGAGTCACGCTGCGAGGGCTGTTGACGCAAGCGACTACAACTTTACCGACAGATTCCGGAATGTTGCCAATCTCTTCCAGTGCCTCTGCTTCAGATATGCCGGCCGCAAGCATACCTCCCTTATAGCCAAGAGCAGATATCTTGGAAGATAGTACGCCTCGGTAGTACGCGGCGCACATTGCTGACTCTATTGATAAAGCGTCGGTAGCGTACGCAGCAGCAATTTCACCGCTGGAGTGGCCGACGACTCGCGACGGGAGGACATCCCACGAAGCAAAAAGGTCCACCAATGCGACTTGCACCGCAGTACAGAGTGGTTGAGAGATCTCTGCCTCATTGATGCGAGATGCCTTCTGATCCTTAAGAAGCTCTTCCATCAAATTCCACTCTGCGCCAAATCCTTTAACAGCCTCTGTGCAGTTGGAAATAGTGCCGTAAAAAACGGGATACTTGAGAAGCTCTCGACCCATGGCCCACCATTGCGCGCCTTGGCCCGTGAAAACAAATGCTATGCTTGAAGTTTGGGATGTTTTGTACACATCATGCTCTCCAAGCAAGCGGGCAACCAGGTCATCTTTTGAGCGGGCAACTACACTGGCGCCGTATTCGAAGCGCGAGCGTTTTTCAGATAACGTGTGGGCCAAGTTTCTCAGAAATTGCTCCGACTCATTTCCTTCCAAAGCCACATAATCAGCGCATCTTTTCATGCTCTCGGTGACTGCCCTTTTCTCTTTTCCGGAGAAGAAAAAGACCTGAGGGCACGGCTTGGTTTGGGACTCAGAGTCTATGGAACTCTTAGAGCTGAGAGACTCCACATCAGTCTCCGTGGGTGTTGTAAAGCTCGTATCTGGAGTCTCCCAACCTTGCTGTGGGGTCTCCTCAATAGTTTCAGGTATTTCGGTGCAGTGTTTACCGTGAAGTCCTCTCTGAGCCATATAGTGGTAGGCGTCATCGATTATAATGTGTGCGTTGGTGCCTCCGTAGCCAAAGCCGTTGATGCTGGCTCGTCGTAGACCAACGGTTGGCCATGGAACGACCTCAGTTGGCACCCGGATTTTCCATTTGTCGAAGTCAATCTTTGGATTTCCATTCTTGAACCAAAGATTTGGAGCAATGAGTCCTTTCTCCACAGACATAACAGCTTTGATCAGACCGGCAAGACCGCTAGCGCCTTCCAGGTGGCCAATATTCGTCTTAACACTTCCAATGTACAGTTTAGAATCTTCCCCATCCGGGCGATAGATTCCCAAGGCATCACCAATTGCACCAGCCTCAATAGGATCGCCTGCAGATGTACCAGTGCCGTGGCACTCACAGTATCCGGTTTCGGTAGGGTCACATCTTGCTAGGGCGTAGGCAGTCTTAATGAGCTGAACTTGAGCATCTCTGGATGGTAGGGTAATTCCATGATTCTTTCCATTTGAATTGACGGCTGTTCCCCGAATTACAGCGCGAATAGTATCGCCATCTGCAATCGCAGCATCAAGGGGTTTCAAAACCATCGCTGCCATGCCTTCGCCTCGTGAGTACCCATTTGCGCCGTCATCAAAGGTATGGCAAATGGAATCAGGGCTAAGGAAGTGTAAGTTTGTCATCCCAACCATTACATCTGGATTGAGAATGGCATGAGTGGCACCGACAATTGCTGCTCGGCTTTCTCCCAGTCGCAGGCTTTGGCAGGCGAGATGAATAGCGACAAGGCTGCTGCTACAGGCTGTGTCGAGAGTGACGCTTGGGCCTTTCAAATCAAAGCAGTAGCTTACTCTGTTTGATAGAATGGCTTGTCCAGTACCCACAGCGTGGTACTTTGGAAGCGTTTCGGGGTCACGCTTCGCGATCTGGTCATAGTCGGACGTGAAGCAGCCCACATAGCAACCAGTATCGCTTCCTGCCAATGAGCTAACAGGAATGCCGGCATTCTCAGTAGCCTCGTAAACAACTTCCAGAAGTATACGTTGCATTGGGTCCATGCTATGTGCTTCAGCTGGAGAGATGGAGAAGAATGGTGCGTCGAAGGCAGCGATGTCTTCTTCTAGGAAGTGGGCACCACGGTTATTGATCTATGACTCAGTCAGGTTCTTTGTTTTTTATTGCTGTACAATATTTAGACTTACCGTTCCATTTTTATCTCCATTTGGGTGGTAAAATGAGTCTATGTTAAAACGTGAAGGTGGAATTTCGTTCAGAGCAGACCGCTTCTGCGCTAACAGATCCCAAAGCTTTTCTCCAGATGAAGCGCCACCTGGTAGCCGGCAGCCAATGCCAACGATGGCAATCGGAATAGTATCGCTTTGCGTCATGTTATTTGATTATAAATAGACGGCGATTGATGGGAAATAATGTTTTGAGGACTATGCACAGGAAAGCCGTTCGTGTTTACCCTTTGGGTGGCTTCCAAGATAGAATTGAGATGATGGATTACGAACCAGAAAAATAATGATAAGCGTCCAGAAGCATTATAGATATACAACGACGTTGCCGAATAAATAATATTAAGATTAACTGGTATGTGTGAAGCTCTGGGTTGGAACAATCTCCGATACGGCAGTGAGGCTTACACGACCTAGCCCAACAGAACCGGCCGGAGGGTTTATGAGCGCGGACATGGCTGACAGTCAGCCTTAAGTGAGTTATGTTATATGTTTTATGACAAGCGCGCGCGAGCACGACTCAAAAAGCTGACCGGTGGTTCATCCAGATCTATCCTGAACAGATTAATTTCCCACCTACAAGGGTGGTCTCCTGATATTGAAAAATAATTCTTAAGAAATCCGCCGGAGGTGATAAGCTATAAGCCCGCGATCGGGACTTGCTGCTCCGACTGCTTGACCATGCTAGAACACATGATGTGTGATTCCTCTTTCACATTAACTACAGCTCAATAATCCAAAACATTGGCTTCTTTCGTTATTCTATCGATTCATCTTATTCCTTTTCGTCTCATTTTCTATACAAGCTTCTTGCCACTTCTCTCTAGCATCCAACCATGGGCTCTTTGAAGAATGCTAGGCGCATTCTTTATGTAGATGCCTACGACTCATTTACAAACAACATCATTGGTTTGCTCGAAAAATATCTATCAGCTGAAGTTGTCCTTGTGCACATTGACGATAAAGAGGTTGCAAGAAACCTCGTTGAGGTAATTAGCCGCTTTGATGCCATCGTTATTGGACCCGGCCCCGGGCACCCGGCCAACAGCCAAGATATCGGCTTCGTCAGGGAGCTTTGGACGCTAGACGATAAGCATATGTTACCCATTCTTGGTATTTGCTTAGGTTTTCAATCCCTTTGCCATTCCCATGGCGCAGCCATCAAACGGCTTCTAATGCCGCGACACGGCATTGTCAGTCGCGTTTCACACAATGAGTCAGACATTTTTGACGGTTTTGGTGATCTTGATGCCACCCAATATCATTCACTGCACGTTGAAATTTCTCCAGATGAAAGCAAACTTTGGGCTCCTTCACAGAGCTGCCCGGGGTTGCTGCCTTTAGCATGGGATTTCAGCGATCAGTCAAATGGGCGAATCCTGATGTCCGCCAGACACGTTACAAAGCCATTCTGGGGAGTTCAATTTCATCCAGAATCTATCTGTACGTCGGAAGCAGGGCGTGGACTCATTGCAAATTGGTGGTTGCAAGCGCAGGAGTGGCTACATACCAGAATTCAGCGGGTTGAACTCGAACCAGCCAAAGTGCCGGTTGTGACGGCACCGCCCAGTATTCAAGCTTCCAGTTCTGCCCCCTTTGCTGCCAGATCCCATTTGGCAAGCGAGCTTCGCTCTATCATCGATGCTGAAGACGTCATTCTCCGCTGGGGTAAGCACCCAGCTGCCAATGTATCCCCCGTTGATTTGGTGGAAGCACTTGGTCATTCACGAGATGACATTATTATGCTCGATTCACAGGGGCATTCATCCGGCCGTTTCAGTATCATTGGTCTCAAAACTCCTGGCAAAACCATGATCGTCACTTACAAAGTCAAAGACAAACGACTTCACTACTCGATCGACGCAAACAATTACTCGAGAAGTGTATCCTCTCTAGAGTCCGTATGGCCAATTCTACAAGAAGCACTGGACTTACACAATCCTCAAAATAAGATAAAGGGCTCCCGTTCATCCTCTCCCGGCTCTGAATTCTGTCATAGCGGTATGGACAGGTGGGTAGCTAGTCATCTACCGGAGGAGAGTCCCTTTTGGGGTGGTTTTATGGGGTATATTTCGTATGAGGCTGGCCTTGAAACGATTGAAGTGCAGCTGAATGAGTACCAATCGAATGGTGATGAAGATGTCCACTTTGCCTTCATCCATCGCAGCATTGTCATTGATCATGTCAACTCAGAAGTTTACATCCAGTCACTGCTACCAGCAGATTGGTCCTGGATTTTACAGGCAGGTCGCACCGTCGATAGCCTTGTCAGCCAAGAAGAGATTAGAGTCGAATTGAAAGTAGCCTCCACTCCGAAGCCAGACTACAAAAGAATTGGCCTTGATGCACTACTCGCAACAGCAAATGTAGCGCGTCCTACAGAGACTGGTTATAGGCAAAAGGTCCTCGACTGTCAAGACTATCTGAGCTCCGGCGACTCATATGAGCTCTGTCTTACGGATCAGTCTATGATTGCCACAGAGTATCCCATTGACTCCTGGACTCTTTACAAAAAACTTAGGCAAAACAATCCAGCACCATTTGGTGCTCTTCTTCGATTGTCGGATACAGTAATCGTCGGAAGCAGCCCGGAGAGATTTTTGCAATGGACACGAGGTGGCCACGTACAGTTCCGTCCGATCAAAGGAACCGTTAAGAAAGGTCCTGAAATGACAAGCGAGTTGGCACATTCCATTCTTGGTACATCAAAAGAACGAGCTGAGAATCTCATGATTGTCGATCTTATTCGACACGATCTAAGTGGTGTGATTGGTGCTGCTAATACTTGGGTCTCTAAGCTCATGGTCGTGGAAGAATACGAAAAGGTATACCAGTTGGTATCTGTCATCGAGGGTCAGCTTGTGGATGGACCGGATAAACCCCGAGGTATTCACGTTCTGAAGGCAAGTTTACCCCCTGGCAGCATGACTGGAGCTCCCAAGAAAAGGTCGTGCGAGATCCTTCGCGAGATTGAAGGACGCCGAAGAGGAATTTATTCCGGGGTTATTGGATACATGGACGTAGGTGGCTCTGGAGACTTCTCCGTCGTCATTCGTACAGCACTTGGTAAGAAGCCGAGGACAGGGAAGGAAGATGTGTGGACAGTTGGAGCGGGCGGTGCTGTCACAATCCAAAGCACAGATGAGGGGGAGTATCTAGAGATGGAGGCCAAAGCATCAACGGTCTTGGGCAGTATACTAAATTAGAATTTGTTTTAGTTCGAATGGTTTTAGAATTCTATATACATAACGGATGACCTGTGCTCCCATGCATTAAGCTACGTTGGCGTTGCAGATAGCGCAAGCCCCTACATGTCAGCAGTTGCTTCGGTCAACTCTCGTTACCCGAAAAGCGGTATTCGCGGACTACGAGGTACCCGGCGATCACATATATGTTTCATGCTGATCATTTGTTCCTGCCAAACCGCATGGTGCTTTTCCGCCGGCAACAGCGAACAAAACCTTGTCTGTCGTTGTGTGAGCATTTCGCCCCAGTTGGACATTTGAGACACCGCTGTTGGTTTTCAAACAATGAGCCTGTCCTGCCATATTATTCATTGAATCTTATTCGTACACGTTAATCTAGCTTGGTGTTTGCAGGTGCAAAAACAGGTTCTCCTCGCGCCTGCGCACTTCATTCATAGCCAAATCGGTCAGATCTTCCACTGGAGACATCCACTCGTCCTGCCCACGACCAACGTTCATGGCTACTGTGCACTCGCCCATGGCTGACTTTAGCCTCTGCACTGTTTGGCCGATTAGATGCAAATTGACCTCTGTAATTGCTGTCTTCGGCATCTCCAGCTTAACAGCGCCAACACTAATATAAGGCATAATGCCCTGTGAAAGAGATTGGAACTTGTCGAATCCAAGACCTTGATCGGGATCTTGTAGGCTTTTTCGGAGCGCGTTCGCCAAATACTCGAAAGCTTGTATTAGTGACACGTAGCAGCTTGATAAGAGGAGTATGGCTACCCCATTAGGCTGGTTTACACGTGTCGATGTCAATGCGCTGATAACATCCTCTGACAGGCGATAAATGTCTTCCATATCGTCGCAGCCATTTGCTTGACTTGATAAACAGTTCAGGATCCCAGCCAGTCGTGTTTGGATAGCTAATAGCCTATTCAGTAGCCCATCAACGTCAAACGTAGGGTCTGGGAGCATAGGAAGCTTCATGGGCATTCCAAGTTGGTCTTCCATGAACAGAGGAGCATTGGATGCCGGGGATCCCACAACGGTTGTACCAGCGAACGGATCCTGTAATTCTGGGAGCATGCCGTCCATATACATTATTGGCTCTTCAGAGAAAGGACTGCTGAAAAAGTTGGGGTCGTATTCAGCAATGGGAGTGGCCATAAAGGACGGCATGTCTGACGATTGCTTGCGGCCTAGAGGTATTCTTTGTTAGACTCTGAGGATCCTTCCACTGAAAGTTGACAGACATACTGCTTGTTTTGCTATATCTATGATTTGTTGTTTTCTTCTTACTGCCGACAGGGCGCCCTGTTCTGCCGGGAGGACTATAATGACAGGAATAGCCCAGACGAGTGCATCTTACGCAAGCGTGAGAGTGTGGAGCTCGAACACATCTTGTTTTCATAGAGTGACAGCGGTCGCAAGCTTCACGGCTGGGTCCCATGATGAGACGGGTTTGGTGTTTGAAGATAAAGTCGAGATTTCGAATCAAGTTGTGGACGTACTGGATTGGGAAAAGGGGTTGGATAAAGGCGAGTGTTTATATATATCTATTTGGGATGTGTCAAATGGGAGTGTAAATATGAACAGGCCTCGGGTTGGTGAGATGGTTGAGATTCCAGATAAGGGATCGTAAGAACGGAGGCAGGGGGTTTCTCTTGGTTTAATATTAAAAGTGTCGCCACACACCGAGTTGTTGATAAGCGAGATTCGGTCCTACCTGGCATTTTCGTTTTGGGTTCATTTTAAGGCATAGGCCAGGGCCTATGGCACTCCACGTCTTGTGGACGCTGTCTGGTGTTTCGGCTTACCGCGCGCGAGTTTTGGCTCTCCAGCTTTGTAGTGTGAGGCACGGGCCAACCAGCTCCTGACAAGTCCACTGGAAACTAGTAGTTTTGCTGGTTGGGGTTAGTCCCAAGTGATCGCTACATGTCGGTCCCAATGAAGCTAGCTCATGGCACTGGCCAGGACGTACTTCAGGAATTCTGTTGCACTCATGCCGCCCGGACTGGGGGCCACTTCGGCACTTACGGTATCAGCACAGAAACTGGGTACGGTGCGCGCCAGCACAAGCCTCCCCTCCCAAAATGAGCTGATATTGAATCCCGCTGTTCGACTCGTGCACGGGAAGCTTCAGACCGAGATAACCAAATCTTATCTCATCTACGTGATTTACAGAAAGCAAAATATTTAGAAGGAGAATGCGAGTCATATTATGATTGAACTGGTCACGCTCAAAGTGAACCCAGCTATTGGGACTGTAGCTCTTGGTGGTCGTAAGCTTCTAGGCAGCCCGAGCTGTTTTGAGTGCGAGTGAAGTGCTCCCTCCCACAACCCGATGCCAGTGTCACTGAAGACGTTGCAGTGGGTGTCACTGGGATAGACAATGCTGGTCAACCCCTGCAGCTTCTAGAAGAAAGAGTCATCACAATGCACCTTGTGGTGTGATGCGACATGAGGCAATGAGTGCCAGTTTCGCTCTTCGCTATTAGTTGCCAGTCGCGACCATGGCCAAAGCGTCTTAGTCTGAACCCAATTTCGGGCACAACGGCGTCTTGAGATTGCGAAAAGAGAAACAGAGCTTAGCACACAGGACAGGGTCGTTGAATGGTCATTGATGGGTGCCGTAAGGCTCAGCTTGCAAGATGGTTTCCTTTCCGCCCCTTGGAGTCTGTGCTATTATGGCTGACAATATTCCTAGCGTTGGGCAGTTGCGTGCTGGGTCCACTATCCATCCGCCCACAAACAACTTTAGTGATCACCTTGTTCTGGTCAAGAGGTCTGGCGCTGTGTGGCAAGCCACAACCTAATTACTCTCCTAATTACTTAGCAATGCTGCGACTCAGAGACAGACAAAGGAGGCAACCGCGCGGTCAACTCCACAGCAAGCAAATTCTTTACTGTAGCCAAACCAAAACCCACCTTTCTCTCTCATCTTCAACCTTCGGCAGTCCGGGATCAAGATGCGATGGCCGGATCCACAGGAAGGTTCAACATAGCGTCCATTTGACTGTTTCACGGAGTGAGTCTGTCTATTTTCCAGATTTAAGGCTAGGAATTCTTTCGCTTGCGCCGTTTTAGATAATCAGTTTGAGTCTTGAAACGAGCGTTGCTCAAGGAGCGTCGATCACACGCTTTCAGCGCATTGTCCTGTCCCGACCATGCTGCCAGGGAATGGCAAATTACGGCATGGTGCAACAGACTGATGATTTTCAATGCAACACAGCATGCGTTAGAATTGCATTATTATCGTCAACTCTCTTCGACTCCGAAGTCATTGGACCATTTGCGACCGCTGCTTGGTGTGGCCAGCGCCTGTACCATCCTGTACTGTGCAATTGGACTCGCGATGTGGGAGGCGCAGATCCCGATGGCAAGCCTGCCTGCCTGGCTGGGTACAGTGACAGCTTGTGCTGATCCCTACCTGCTGGTGATCATCTGCTATTCAGCCCCCACCTAATCTGACCAATGCGTTTCTCACCATCCAACAATCCCGATAGATGGTCAATGCTGTGATGGCGCTACACGCCACGCAATTCCCCTTGTAGCGCCTCGACAATGTCAAATAAACACATTTAGACAACCCTTCAATTGCACCCAGCCCTAGTTTTGCAATATGCAGAGTAGCTGGTCTCTGACCAACATCCGACTGGGTGCTACTAACAGATTCTGATTCACTATGCGCTGTCACGTCTGCAGTATGCACGTCAGTGCAATTCACTTCAGAGCAATGTCTGAGCAATATGCAAGACCTGCATCAACTTGCATTGAAACATTTCCCCAGGGTGCTCCAGCATACTCCCTGAACATACTCGTTGTCAAACACACATTGACCAGCCCATGGCGAGTTCTGTAACATGATCGAACCTGTCCAGTCCCTCACACCATCCTCATCCCACAATCCGATTGCCATCTCATCCCCCAAGAACAGGGGCTTGCATGGGTCGATTAATAGCCAGACATAACGACAGCCGATGCTTTCTTTGTAAGCTGACACCGACAACCAGCGATGATACTTTCAGTGCCATTCGTGCACGTGCCAATCTTATTCAACCCTTTTCCAAAGTAGGAAATATCGCTAAGCAGCTTGATTACCTCTAGGCATCCGTCTCTCAACCTTCTGTGCTAGCCCTGTGAGAACAGCAGTCGGTGGTCGGCACTGGCAAGCTGCCGGTACCGAAGTGAGGAACCCATCGCCGATACTAGGATTCTTTAAAAAGAAATGTCGGCACATCAACCCCGGGTTCCGTTTTGGTGCACGCAATCAAACTTTGTTTGAATTCCCCCTTGGCCACGCTTCACAGCTGTACACACAGCCAACCATGTCCCCAATCCCACCTCAATCGCGGAGTGTCGGCCCCAGCACCACGGCGCTCACTCAGGTGCAAGTCGACCACTACCTAGACCATATCAACTTACCTTATGAAGTCAGGCGAATTCTAGCCAAAGGACCGGAATATGAAAAAGCTCTTGAAGCTGTGACAGCACTACAGAGACACCATCTAGAGCGTGTGCCATTTGAGAACCTCGACCTTGTCTACTCAAAGCATCATTCCCTGCCGGCTGACGTCGCCCATGTTTATGAACATGTCGTGACGAAAAAGCGTGGCGGCGTGTGTGATCAGATTCATCAACTCTTTGCGAAGCTCCTCCAGCATTATGGATTCCCGGTCTATTGCACAGGCGCAAGAATCAATGCAGCTGCAGGTATCCTGGCAGACCCAAACATGGATAAGTCAACACTCAACTACAGTCCTTGGTACCTTACCCAGTACCTTCATTCGACCCTAATGCGAAAGCTAACCATGGTAGGGTACATTTGAACACGATAGTCACAATTGGCGCTCTCCAATACATTGTTGATACAAGCCACGGACCCTCTGGCTCGCCAACCCCTGTGCCCCTTATTCATGACCAGGCGGAGTTTGATATCTGGCCGCGGCAACGTCGATTGCTGCATACTCCTCTTCCAGGTTGGAATCCAAATCACAAATACTGGCGTCTGCAAGTGAAAAACTCGGACCTCGAGAGTTGGTTGGATGTGTGGGCGTTCACGGAAACGGAATGGCTCGAATTCGACTTCCAAATGCTACGTACAGCATATTCTACTCTCGGCACAGGATGGGTTGCTCCCCGAGTGGTTTGCTTCAAAACACTGTTTGAAGAGAATGTTCCAGTGGGGTATTTGCTTATGGCCGAAGATGAGTTGCGCAGAAACTACAAGGGTAACACTGAGGTGTTGCAAAAGTTCTTTAGCGAAACCGAACGGATCGCCGCGTTGGAGGATGAGTTCAGCATCGTGTTGACACAAGAAGAGCAAAGGGGGGTCATTGGAATGGATGCAGAATTAAAGGATGATGACTTTGATTATTACGCGTAGAAATTTTGTTGCAGAGCGTAGCATTGCGTCTGACCAATAACAATGCCATGACTTGCTGTGACAGCTTTATTCTAGGGTAGTTTCTCAACCCACGGCAATTCATGTAGATGCGTTCAAGCCTTGTGCATATTCTAGAAGGCTTGCCATAAATTGCAGAGTTCTGTTTAGTTTATTTAATGCTCCCGTTGTTTCCTAAATCACTCGTGCGAACCATTGTCTCTCCACAGATTTGCATTGAAATCACAATGTGTACACTAACTTCGTGGCGCTGACTCCAGCGCGAAGCACGTCGAGTCCTCTAATTGCACCCTCAAGCCCACTCCCTCCTCTGTTTACTGTGTAATTAACAACCCGAATGACGCGCTCCTCAAACAACTTCTCCGCCAAGACAGCAAACTTGCTTGCAAAATCAAAACAATTCTTTCTGACCGGCTTCACTTCGCCGCGAAAGATGTATCCTTCTCCCCAAGCATCGTAACCCAAAATAAATTCCGAATCGACATTCGCTGGTAGCTTGCTTTCCAGAGGCGCAATCATAACATACCGGGCCAGGTTTTCGCCCAGCGCGGCGCCAACTCCAGTGCCACCAACGCAGTCAAAAACCATGGAAAGCTCAGGCACAGCGGCTTTGATATCTTGTGAAAAGGTTTCTGAGCGATAGTCGAATACTCCATCAGCACCAAGAGATTTGAGGAGGTCGAAGTTGTGTGGAGATGCGGTCGCAAGAACGGTGAGCCCAGACGCCTTCGCCCATTGTATACTGTACATGCCTACCACTGTGCTGCCGCCGTGGACTAGTAGCGATTGGGCAATCTTCGGCGCGATCGGTCGAGGTAGTTTCAGCTCCATGTAGAGGCCAAGCGCCTTGTAGCCTGTTAGTTTCCGTGGACTTGCGTCGATCGATGACCCGACCTACAATTGTAATTGTTGCAACGCCCAGGGTTGCAGCTGCTTCAAAAGGCATATGATCAGGTATATGCATTTGCAGCGCCGCTTTGCCTGTGATGTATTCTCCAAATGCACCGCAATCGTGATTTACTCGATTACTGTATCTATTAGTGCTGTACTTTATCTCGAGCTACACAGCATTGTGCTTACCTACCATGAACTGCTCCAGCAATTCTGTCGCCAACCTTGAAGCGAGTAACATTTTTTCCAACAGAATGCACGACGCCAGCATAGTCACATCCCACCCGCGCCCCTGTATCCGCACCTCCGAAATCAATATGTTTCCAGTCGCTTGGGTTCAAAGCGATGGCTTTGACTTGGACTATGAGCCAGTCGTCCTTGAGCGAAGGAAGAGAAACGTCTTGGATGGCTACTTCGCCTTTGTCGACAACAACGATTGCGCGCGGCATGATTTCTGAATTGGCCTGGAGCTGGAATTTTGAAAAGTATTGAACTGGTAAAGAAGATAAGATATTCTTTCAGTATCTAATGACAAAAAACGACGCCACTCAGTCTGACTCAAATCTCACTCTGAAAATTCGCCGCACCGCCGGCGGATGCGGGCCACCACCGGTTGACTTGTTGTCTTACAGGCGCGCGGATGCCACGATGCTGGAATTGCTTATTATCCTGTTTGATCCTCTTAGATATATGGTTTCTCAGCTGACTGAGGTTTGCAAACTCTGAAGCACATTTCACGACATGGCTCTTTTTACGCTTCCTTTGGCACTCACCATCGTGGCTGGGGGCGTCCTTTTAGGGCTATGCAAGCTCTACTATCTTGCCCTGCCAAAACCAATCAGAGGTATACCGTATCACGAAGATTCATCTAGAAGCATTATGGGGGACATTCCCAAGTTTGCTGCTCTTCAAGCCGCTGGCGAACGGCCACGGGAGTTTTGGGTACAACTGGCGCGCTCAAAGGCATCTCCCATCACACAATTCTTCGCTGGCCCATTTTCCAAACCGTCCGTGGTAGTTACAGACTACCGCGAAGCGAAAGACTTGCTCTCGCGTCGTGCAAAAGAGTTTGATCGTGGCTCCTTTAACAATTCCGTTTGGTCTGGTGCGATTCCTCACCACTTCATTGCCATGGATACTGCCGACCCAAGGTTTGCACCATCTAGGGCACTCCAAAAAGATTTAATGACACCCACGTTTCTCCAAAAAGTAAATGATGTCGCGTATTTTCTTAGTCTTGTCTTAGTACTAATATGACTTTAGATATCTGCTCCATCTTCATATCGGCACATTCTAAACTTCATTTCTCTGTGGCAGCTGAAGGCCCAACTTGCCAACGGCCAGCCATTTGCAGCCATTGAAGATCTCAATCTATTCACTGCGGATATGATATTTGCAGCCGCCCTTGGAATTGACGAATCTGAAAGCAATATATATCAGTACTTCCAGTCCCTTCAAGATTGTACTTGCACGGTTAATGATGGACTTGCTCACTTCCCTGCTTTCGACCCGGATCCATTACTACAGAGCATCTTGACGCTCGCGCTGGCTATTGGGAAATCTCCCACGGCGCCTTCTCAGAAACTATACTGGATGTTTGCCAATCAACTAACAGCAAATCGCAAAGCTCAGGCCGCCAGAAAACGTATCCTGCAGGAGCATATTGACCGTGCGCGGCGACGCTACAAGCCCGGAGAGACTCGTATCCATGCCGCCGTTGACTACATGGTTCAGCGTGAGATGGCAGCTGCTGAGAAAGAATACCGAGCCCCAATGCTTAACACACCTCAGTTCCACGACATGCTATTTGGGTATTGCATGGGTGGGCAAGATACTACACACAGTGTACTGTCTTTCATGATGAAGCAACTTGGCAGAAACCAGGAAGCTCAGCGTAGACTTCGTGAGAGCTTGTGGGATGCACACACAGCTGCTAGACAAGATTTACGAAATCCGGCTCAAGAAGAAATTGTGGGAACACAGGTCCCTTACTTGGATGCATTCATCGAGGAAGTCCTACGCTTGGATAGCCCGGCTCCAGTCATCATCAAGGAGACTCTTGCTGACACCGTCATTCTGGATCGGGTGATTCCTAAAGGCACGCAAGTCTTCTTCCCATTATGGGGCCCATGTATCGATGAGCCCGCGTTTGCCGTGAGCGAAAGCAGTCGCAGCAAGTCTAGCCAAAAACATGCCCACGATACTCCTAATGACTGGACATCGTCGGACTATCCAGGTGCTGAGTTTCACCCTGAGCGATGGCTGCAAGACGGTATTTTCAACAGTAAGGCTGGACCTTTCCTGACCTTCAGTACAGGCAATAGGGATTGTTGGGGTAAAAGATTAGCCTACCTTCAGCTCAAGCTCGTCACAACCTTGCTGATCTGGAATTTCGAGTTTTTACCTGTTCCGAAGAGCATGTCTGGAAGGGAAGCTGTCGATATTCTGAATGCGAAGCCAAAGATGTGTGCTGTACGACTTAAAAGCCTTCAGGGAGAATAAGGGAGCCAATAGCTTAGAGCTAATACCAACTAAGTAACATCTCGACCTCTATCGTGCACTTATTAGGGAATGGAGCAGGGCACTATTAATTCTCTTTTCTGAATATGCTCTGGTGCCCACTGCGGGTTGGACTCTCCCATTCAATGCTACCGCCGTGACTGCTGTATTATTTTCCACAAGTCTAGCTCCTACTATATACTACCCAACGTAGTGGGAGAGCATTTCTCGTCAGGATACTTTCCCGAGCGATAGTATGACTGAAATCGCGCGTAGCGAAAGAGCTAGGTTCGCTCGTACTGGTGCAAGAGAGCATCGTGGGTTGTTTTTACGGTTACGCGGCACATCAGTGTCCAATCAGATTCTTTTGACTTACAAAGAGCCCACAACACACTGCTATACCGCGCAGATACTCTCTTCACTAATACGGCAATGTATGAGAAACCGGGTTACTTGGTAGGTTTAGCACTAAACCATTGTGCCTTTGAAAATGACGCACCATGATGGTTCATTCTGTCGTCAAATTCATCAACGAGCCTCTGGTGAACGAACCTCATTATCGCAACCCACAATAACCAACCTATAACAATTGTGTAAACTATCAGCCATCACGGCGGCTACGTCAGGCTTAAACCTTCCCCACCCCAGCAAAATCCGATGTCGCTGCTATAAATGCCCATTAAATCTCTCAGCCCCTCACGGCTCTTTGCTTTACAGACCACTGTCTATCAAACTCACCAAATCAATCAATCGATTCCAAATCAAAGTCTGACCATCATTGGTATGGTAGCCGGCAAGATGCCTCTCGCAACAATGTCCAATCAAGGTAACGTATCTCAATGCAACCGGGTGTTCCTCACTGCTAGTTTCATGTCTTCGAATCTCTGCTTTAGAGACATGACACTGCGGCGATGGATCTGAGAAATACCGGCGAACTTGATCTGGATAATACCAGCGAAAGGATCTGCATCTTCCCCTAACCCTTGTTTCCAACTAACCTTTTATCTTCAGCAAAATGTCTACCGACAAGATTACCTTCTTGACCAACTGGTAATTTATACACTCAGTAGGCACGACAAGTTGCTAACAATCAACAGGCACGCTACTGCCTACCACGCCCCCTTGTATTTAGCCCAGAAGAAGGGTTATTTTGCCGACGAGGGTATCAAGGTCGCATTGCTTGAGCCCAACGATCCTAGCGTGGGTTTTGTTGCAAACCTATATTCAGGAATCTCTAGTTAACATGTAAACAGGATGTCACCGAAATCATTGGCTCTGGAAAGGTTGACATGGGCTTCAAGGCCATGATCCATACCTTGGCTGTATGGCTTCACGTGCACTGCCCAGACTGTTATGTCGGCTAACACACGATAGGCTAAAGCACGCAACTTCCCTGTCGTCTCTGTCGGAAGTCTCCTCGACGAGCCCTTCACCGGAGTCGTCTATCTGAAGGACTCTGGAATCACTACCGACTTCAGATCTCTCAAGGGCAAACGTATTGGTTACGTCGGTGAATTCGGCAAAATCCAAATCGACGAGTTGACATCCCACTACGGCCTTACGCCTGACGACTACACCGCTGTGCGCTGCGGTATGAACGTCTCCAAGGCCATCAAGAATGGCGATATCGACGCAGGCATTGGCTTGGAAAACGTGCAAATGGTTGAACTCGAGGAATGGCTCGCTGAGAATAACCGCCCCAAGTCAGACGTTCAGATGCTTCGCATTGACCAACTTGCCGAGTTGGGCTGCTGCTGTTTCTGTTCCATCCTGTACATCGGTAATGAGTCCTTCATTAATGCCAACCCTGCAAAGGTACAGGCATTTATGCGCGCCGTGAAGAAGGCCACTGACTACGTTCTCACTGATCCCGCCTCTGCTTGGGCCGAGTACGTTGACTTCAAGCCTGTTCTCGACACTCAACTTGATCGCAAGATCTTCGAGCGAAGCTACGCCTACTTCTCAAAGGACTTGAAGAACGTACAGCGTGATTGGGAGAAGGTAACCAAGTATGGCCAACGACTGGGTGTCTTGGATACTTCCTTTGTTCCTAACTACACCAACGAGTACTTGGAATGGACCCTCGATGCCGAGTCCAAGGATCCTTTGGGTGATCAGAAGAAGATGGCGCAGCTCCAGGCGGATGTTGCCGTTCAGGGCGGCTTCAGACGTCTTGATGTCGCAGCTTAGAATATCACGCCGCATTATCCAATGCTAAACATTTCTCGGCACAACAAGTGGCCATAGACATTCATTTGAATATTAAAAACAGTCGTTACCGCATGAAAAATTCTCAGTTATTCCCGTTGTACTTTTTCAAAACGCAAACATGTATGGCCTGTCAAATAATGCGCCCCATTTCGTTCCGTTGACTTGCGTCTGCTTGGACTCACATTTTTCATTTCTCCATAAACATTGCAAAAAGTCTCTAGCTTCCAAGGCTGAAGCGGTTCCAACTGATCTCGCAAACCAAGCAATTTCTGCCAGTATAAATGATCTTGTGCCGTTTTCGTCACTGTTGCTCTCTATCCCGGCAATAACGAGGGGCCAAAGTATGAGTTTCCGAACGTGTGTCGTAGGCTCCCTGGCAACATCTCGTAGATTGTTTAGAAGTGAGCGGTAGCATAATTGCCTCAAGGATCGTATATCTTGATGATTATCAAGATGTGCTGTCTCAGCCATTGCAGCTGTCGTAACATCATCATCTACTAGCGAGGAGATGCAGTACAGCGTAGCAGCCTCATGATAAGCTGAGCCTATTTGTGCCCATTTCCATGTCGATTCCTCCTGAGAAACGAAGTGAGCATTTTTGCTTTTCGATTCAAGGCAGGCTTCTACTTCATCTAGCCAACTTTTGACCGAGAACCTTCGTATGCGATGCAAGATTCGCAGCGTGGACGCTGAGTGTTCCGCCTCGCCAGCAATCGTCACCTTCAAGGCCCTTTGGTAGTTTATGTGAATTATTTCTCGCAACAAGTATACTGGGCATGGTACAGCTGTGAACAACCCGGCGCCAAATAGGTTCGGCAGTAAGTCAATACCAGATAGTTGTAGCTGCGCGGCTCGCCGTGATAGGTCCGGAGAGGTGGTAGCTCCAAAGATTTCAGTCCTGAAAAATCAGCAACAAGAACGTTGAACAGCAAGGCTAACCTTACAAGAGAAAATAGCGAAACATGTGAAGGTACTGAGGTCTTGTTGTAATCATTTCTCTCAGGCCGCCTTTCAACTCGATCACGGCTTGGGCTCCATCGCTATGTTGTCGCCATGTTGGAGAAATGGATTGTTGAATCTGTCAAGGTTAGTCACGTCCAGATACATAGCATTAGTGGACATGCCTCTGAAAGTAAGAATATCAAGATGCACACCAAGGTCTCATCGGAGGTCTTCGTTTTGGGATTTCGCAAATTCTCGGACAAAAGGTTAATTGCCTTTCCCCTGTGGCGTTGTAGCCTTTTTGCAAGAACCATTGAGCTCTTAGAGTCAAGGTAGTCTGCCGATTGAAGTATTCGATGGCCTAGGGCAACACACGTGAGGCTTTCGATAGCCGCAGGCAGCATACAAGAGATATACTGCTCAGGCACATAGTAAGGGCTGCGTGACATGTCGCCTCTCAGAGCCTCCAGATCTGGACAAACCATTCTATTGTCTGAATGAGGTTAGTGAGTCTCAGCATAGTGAATTTCCTTTTTTAAGTGCCAGTTCTTCTCGTACAGTAGATGACAGTTTGCATTACAGTGTCCGCTTCCGTAGATTTCAGCAGATGCTGCCCTAGTCGTCTCGATGCAACTGTCGCAAGTGCAAGTTTGTCTGTAGCTTGTTTTCCTTTATATCTGGTCTGGCCAGGGTTGAGCCATTTCAGCGGTTTTTTGTCATAGCCAGGACATTGGATGCCCCTTGCACGGCATTTCTTGCACTGAGGCTTCGCCTGATCACAGACGCGTCGCTTCGCGCAACATTCCCAACAAGGCTTCTCGTTCATCGCCTGCGTCTGCAAAGTTGGCATTTTTCGAGTTTGCTCATTCTCCATGATGAACGATAGAGTCAGTTTAAGGCAGGGTGTTATAGATTGTTAACGTCAAACTCAAGTCTTAGAAAAGTGAGGATTGTGCGTGCTATGGCGTTACATTTTTGACTCAGCCCCCAGATAAGTGCGCCCTACCACCACCCCGTGTACTCCAGAATTTATTAGGGGATGCATCACGACTAGCCAGTCCGTTGAATAATTGCGGTTAGCATTCGCGTCGTAGAATAAATTGGGCTAAATGAACTTCCTAGAGCCTAGGACATGTTATTTGAATTTGTAGTTTCTTTTATAGTCTACGGATACCCTAGCTTATCCTTCGCCAACCTCTACCATGAGAGGCTGAGAAGCGCCGCAGAAGAGTCTGGCACTGAAACCTCAACCATGCCATTTTTAACGGTAGTGGTCTCGCCGATAGTAAAGTTGTGAAGCCTCACAGGTTGGCCAAGCTTGAGCTCCCTGTTATAGCTCCAACCATCAAATGCAATGCCGGTAATCGCGTCACTGCCGTTTGCCATGAGACGCTGTATAGTTACCCTTTGTCCATCTCGCACAGAGCGTCCAACATCGAATTTGTAGATTTTAGACTCTCGAGCCGGCGGGTTGGGCAAAGGTTCTAATCCTGCTCCGTCTACAGTAGTGTTGTACCCTCGCATGTTCAGAACAATAATTCGAGCCAGCTTGTCTGAATTGCGGTTTCTACTGCGATGAACATAGTGCGCAGCATAGGCTGCTTCATGATCATCAGTCAATGGAATATTCGAAACGCTAACAGGTCGACGAGCGGTATCGCGGAGCATTGATGCCACGGCGATAGTTCCATAGTATGGGGCCTTGGTGCCAATGCTTGCCTTATCAGTATCAACCGGCTGCCATGCTTGATACTAGATTTGAGTTAGCAACTTGTAATTGAAGCTAAGTTTTCAAGATAACATACGCGATAGTTTGTTCCCTGATGCATATGTACTCGCTTGAAACCCACGCTTGCAGAGTACAGGTTGAAGTTGATGCCCCAGAGGGCAGCACCAAACGTATTAGACAAGCCGGGTCTTCCCTGGTTGTATAGAGAATTTGTTTCTCCAAATATCAGTGGTGGGGTCAGACCATTCTGGATCTTCTTGATGCGATTGTATTCCACGACATGAGCCTCCACAGACTGCTTTGTGCGCGAGTGGCTCATCAAAGTACCCTGGAGAGTGACACCAGGAGAGGTGGCACCGCTAATGTAGCTAATTACAGAGATTAGTGCCCTAGCCACACATGCTTTTAGTCTGATACGTACTTGTGAGTAGAGAAGTAGGAAATATCATTGTTTCTATTGAGACCATCCTCCCAAGATAGCGTTGCGTTCAAGTGGTTGCTGGTGCCTGCGAGAGATGGTGCCATAAACTTTGGCTCTCCGCGTGCAGCAAGATGTGGGCAATGGTTGCGGATCTGTTTCTTGATTTCTTTGGTTGCGTTGTGCCATTGCCAAACGTACTGTGTCTCATCCCAATTGGATGGTCGCACCGGCCCTTGGGCTGAAGTTGAGAAAAGATCTGGTTCGTTGCCATATTCCCATGTATACAGATTACCATGGCTCAGGGTTGCACACACAAGCGGTACAGTATCAACGAGAGTCTGCCAGCCCTCTGATCTGTTACCACCGAGCCCCATATTAAGGCCATGAGAAAATTTAAATCCTGGCCAAGTGTGGTACGACTCAAGATATGCCCGCCCAATGTGGATGGTGGTGGGATAATCGGGAGAACGATTGGGGTCGACAATTCCTACAAGGGCAATTTTCTGTGATGCATTGTAAAGAGCATAATCTTGCGTGTTACCTCCCACGCGAATGTAGGGATTAGTGCCCATCAACTGCCCAAGATTCTTAAGCAAGTTGAATGAGAACTCATTCGGATGAGACTTGTTGCCTATAGGGCTCTGTTAGCAGTAGTCCTTTCCCTTCAATCCCAACAACAATGGACATACCAGCAAATTCTGGGAAAGAGGAAAATTCGATCGAATGGCTCACAAACCCATCGAATGGCTGTCCGTCTGGATTCGACTTCTGCGGTACAGGGTACGCATCTGGGCCAGCCTGCACGGCAATGGCAAGTGCCACCGCAGCACAAAACAAACTGAACATGCTTCTCAATTGGGAATCAGCGAAAGGTTTACGTGGTGAAATCCACCATCAAGATTGTGTCTTCAAGCTGACCAAGATGGTAAGAGAACTGGCAGAAGGATGTTGGGAAACTGGTACTAAATGGTCGCGATTCCCCCGCATCGCCAACTATGAAGCGCTGCGGAGGCGGCGGGGGAAACGGCTATTGATCTTTCTCGGACCGAATTGAGGCGAACTGATATCACAGTCACGATTTACATGGGTTTGTTGGGTAGAGTCGCATTGAGCACCGCTACAACCGAGATTCCGCGAATGAGAGGACAGTCTGAATACACCCCGCATGGGGGGGATAAATGTGCGGAGTAGCTCCGACTGGACAGCACCAGAGTAGGTTGTCAATAGCCTGATCAATTGCCTATTGCCTAATGTTGGGACAATGCAAAGAACACGGCTTGGTGATGTGCTTTCTACAGCGGTTCACGCATGGTTCTTGATCGGACGACGACTGTTCTCAGCCACAATTTGAGAATGGCTTTCACTTCAATCCAAGGGTCTGAGGAGGTCATATCTGCTTGCAGTCACTCATTACAGTCTGTCGGTGTCGCTTAGTCTCTGGCTCTAGCCCACGTTATCGCGCCCTTGTCGAGGCTTTTTTGAGTTGCAGATATCCCAAACCTCTTATTGCAGGCAGTTATACAAGACTCTTCGGAGGCGAATGGTTACGATGTCGCTGAGACAGGACTCTGCCCGCAAAGCTGGCGTGTGAGGGGATCTACGACCGCGTCGGCATTGACGTGTTTCTCAAAGGTTTGCGCATGTCAACATAGTTCGTGACTTGCCATGGCTGCAGATTGGCAGTTTAGCTCAAGGGTACAGAAAAAAAAAGAAAGAAAGAAAGAAAAAAAAATGGAAAGAAAGGATGACGAATTCAATGTCGGTATTGGTTTAACTGTATATTGACAGATGCTGATCTCGTGTTTACGGAGGTTCTGATGAATGCATGCAGCGACTATGCAGCAGATCGAATGACATGAAAGCGTCTACTTCGCATCACCCACTTGATTCGGACATGGTTATTAGTTCAGTTTATCCTCGGCGCCTAAGTGTGTCAGTGACATTCCACGTACAAATCCGAAATCGTACAGCTTCGGTCCCGTGATGGTACCAATTCTGGCCGAAGCTAAAGCTTATTGCCTATTGTGGCCAAGCGCCGAAAGTTTGGCCGAACTCTGCAGGATGAGAGTTTGAGAGGCCGCTACAATGAATCTGGACATGTTCTGACTGAAGGAGGGTGGCGCGCGTCTAGTCAAAGGACATTGGTGACTGTCCCAACAGTACTGGCTGGAATTCAAGTATCCTCACCTGCCTAGTTTTTTCTGCCATCAGTGGTATATACGCTTGTACCTATTGAATCATCCTATGAGGATGGCCCCCCCCCCCAAAAAAGCATAGTCATTTGTGTAGCGCTTAGGTGCTCTTCACAACCCAGCATTGAGAAGAGCTCGCAATTGACCTTTGTCTGACACGTGTGGACGGCATGGCAAGGTAGCTTGGTCAGATTCAAAATGCGACGCTGCAATGGTGCTATGGCGGATGGTTGTGACATTGCATCTTCTAGTGTTGCAGGCGTAAGAGTGACGAGCACCAAAAACAACAGCAAAAAATTCCCCCACCCATGCTTATAATTAGCCCTGTAAAGAGATGCCAAGACGAACTTTACCAGTGATCTCCGGGTCGCGTTCTTGCTCCAGCGACACTGCTACAGTAAGACATCGTGTGAGACAGCTGTCATTGTTTGCATTGTTGAATGTTTGGAAGGTCGAGGGACTGGTATTACAAACCGAAGGGCTAGTCGTGGCACCTCTTTGTCGGTAGGCTGGCGGCTCAAGTGGTTTGAGACATTGAAGGAATAAATTCACAAGTCGGGAATCATCAGTCAGTATTTTGTGCTGTACCGGTATCTTTCTTTGGACCACATAACAGAAGAACGGAAAACAGTGTACATGGGCGTCAACACATTGACCAACCAATCGGAGAGCAACGGCGAGCGTCACAATTAGGGAAAGATGAAGTTGTGGTACAAAGACCTTGACTATTGGCCGGGCTAGCTAGGCCTGCGAAATGAGGCTATAGCCAGTAGCGTCAAAGGAGTCTTACTACTCGCCATACTGGGTGAATGGCATGCTTGAAGAAGGCTTATGCAGCCTGCTGACTGCTAACGATGTATTGGTGGAAAACGACCTCGGCCACATTACAGTACCATGGCAGCTATCATTCGGGGACGCAAGGCAAGGCGCCAAGCTGGCCCCAGCTCGGTCAATTAATTGGAGGAGGCTCCTGCATGAAAGCGCCATGAGCTGCTAGCGAGGACGCCCGCCGAGAACGACCGAAAGTAGTCCCAGTGGCATCCCCGTATTTAGGTGTTTTTTTTTTTTTTTTGCGCCTGTCTTGTGGCCACGCACTCCACGGGCCACGATGATGGCGCTGTGTGGCGGCTGTGGGTACTAGGCGGCTCAATCTCCTTTTGTTTGATCCCTGTCCGCCATGATGTTTGATCGCGTGTCAAGCAACCGGGTTTTCTTAGTTTCAAAGAGAGGGAAAATCTTTTCATGGACATGTGCTGCTCTACGTACATTGTATGTACAGCACTCGGCACCAGCAACCCATCCAATAGACCCTGGCCAGTCTGGCGCCGCCGAGAGCGGCATGTAACGTGCACCTGTGCCATGGACTGTAGCATGGAGACGTCTTCGCTACGTTCCGGCGATGGATGGCACCATGAATCTATCAAATTCCAGTGTCGCGCAGCTTGAACCTTGGCGAGGCAGGAAATAGAGAGCTGTGGGATGAGAGGGAATCATGGCTACGTACGCATGCCATTCCAGGTGTAAACTGTAAACACTGGGCTTTGAGTAGCAATAATTGACTTTGGGAGCTAAAGTTGCCGAAGCTCGCAGACGAATCACTGGGGCACCTACGATTGGCATCGCCAATGTGACAACATCGGTTGATATTGCTCGTGGCAGTCATGAGTGTACAGTACTGTAATGGGATTTGACAAGAATTGAAGGCGAGCCAATCAAACAACCCTGGCGTGGAAAGATAACGGGCATTGCGGCGCAGACAGCTGCACAAACCACAGGAGTAGCAGATTGAACTATTTGCTGCCTGTACGTACTGCGTGAACAGTACTTGAGCAGGCTGTGTGGTTACTACCGTACCAAACTGGTACCGTGATTATGGACAGCACTGTTCTGTCCGGCAGCGCAAGCAAACGAGAGGAGAGGCATCGGTCGATTCTTGCATTATCCAATATGGGCATTGTTCCGCGCGACAAACGTCCGGCCCTTCTCGGCGCTTCTCAGTCTCGACTGGGCTTGGGAGTGGGCCCTGGACGCATCCACCATCGTCGGCCCTATTCTGGCGTGCAGCAAAAACGAGCAGCGAGCTTCACGTCTTCTCAACGCTGGTAGGCTGCTTGGCAGAAGCTAGTGCCCAGGCTGGCCTAGCGCCAGCAGTGTGAGATGAAGAATGGACCCAATCTCTTTTAGCTGGCTTGCCCCCAGGCTTCAAGCCTTGTCCACACGAGGAGCAGTAGGACCAGAGCGAGACTCCACTGAACAGGCTAAAAACAGCGAATGACTAGAAGGCATAATGGAAGGAAGCCCAGGTTATTGTCAGAGCTTGGGGGAGTCCCTATTCGGTGGGTGGGTTTTTTTTTCTTCCTTTTCTTGCTCGGTTCTTGGGGCTCCCCCATGGGTTCCCCAGACAGACATTGCAAATATGCTGGGGCAACAGAATTGGTGGTGGTGTTTTGGGCTCCCAAACGGATACGGAGAATGCACGAGTCGTCATGTTGGCCGGTCTACCCTGCCGTGTCAGCACCAAGTCATGTGGTTAATAAAAAAAAAATTAGAAGAAAAAAACCACACTGCTTTGCTTTTCGTATAGCTCTACAATGCGTAGCCTGGAATTGTGATATATGCCTGGGCTGGGACGAGACCACGGCAGGTAGAGTTTGTACAGTGGAGGATGAGGCGTAGGGGGGCAAATAAAATTGTCTAGTGCAGTGAACCAAGACGAGGGTAATGGTAGTGCTCTCCAGTGACGAACAGACAGAAAATTAAGTCACCGTAATTACAGTACTGTAATGGGCAAGCCAAATAGCGACGGCTCGGCAGGCCTAGCCAACCAGCAAAACAGAGCAAACCAATATTTTTTTTCAAAGATCTTTCTGCTGATGCGTAGGTGGCCGTGTCGAGTCTGGAACTCACCCAACGGCCCTCCTTCTCCAATTTCCCCATGGCCGCCCACCCACACCTCTGGGCTGGCTCCCGTTCTTCCTGTAGGGGACTCGGAGCACTGCTGGGGTGCTTGGGGGGAACCACCCACCCCCATGCAGCACCTGCAGCAAGCCCCAGCTCATGCGAATCCCCGTGGTGGTGGTGCCCATTTTCTCATTCCATATTGCCTCTCCAGCCGAACAAGTCACCCACCCTCAGGAGTCGCCGTCCGTCTAGATCCATCCCTGTCACTGCTAATTCAGGCGACCCAGGCCGGCCTAAAGCCTAAGAGCTAGCAATCTTTTTATTTTATTTTAATAGCCATCATGTATTATTGTTTTCAATTTTTTTTTTGCGCCATCTACAGGTGGGCTCCATTAAAGCACCGAAAACGTCCTTAGCCCGGACCACCTACCCTTACCTCGTCCACCAAAGCACGCACCCATCCGCTCCCACCCCAGAGTTGCTTGCCAACTAGTCACTTTCTTCGCGCGTTCCTGTCAATTATAATAAGGGGTCCCCCCAGCGTCTCCCTTCACAACGGTTTCGTGTCTTACTCGTTGTTCTTCTTACTCGGTGTCTCACGAGCCTTCTCATTGTTTCTTCTCGTCGAACAAAGAGAACAAAGACAGACCGTCGACAACCTCCTCTTCACTCATTCAACCCCTCCAACGACGCAACCTCTCACAAACATGTCGGAAAAGCACGCTGTTGAGGAGCCCGTCCACGTCGCCGATGGCGTTGGCGGTCTCCGCGTTGCTCAGGATGTCGAGCAGATCGAAGCCCCCGTCACTTGGAAGGCTTACCTCCTCTGTGCTTTCGCTTCTTTTGGTGGTATCTTCTTCGGTTATGACTCTGGTTATATCAATGGTGTTCTTGGCAACAGGAACTTCGTCGTCGCTGTCGAAGGCGCTGCCTACGTTGCCGACTTGGCCGCCAAGGGCAAGGACGCTGCTGTGACTGACTCTCACTCCTCTCTGATCGTCTCTATCCTGTCTTGCGGTACCTTCTTTGGTGCTCTCATTGCTGGTGACCTGGCTGACTGGATGGGCCGCAAGTGGACCGTCATTTTGGGATGCGTCATCTACGCTATTGGTTGTGTTATTCAGATGGTTACCAGCTACTCCAATGCCCTGGGACCCATTGTCGCCGGTCGTTTGATTGCTGGTGTCGGTGTCGGCTTCGAGTCTGCTATTGTCATTCTCTACATGTCTGAAATTTGCCCTCGCAAGGTTCGTGGTGCTCTCGTCTCTGGTTACCAGTTCTGCATCACCATTGGTATCATGTTGGCCTCTATTGTTGTCAACTTCACCAAGAGCCGCAAGGACACTGGTGCTTATCGCATTCCCATCGCTATCCAGTTCCCTTGGGCTCTGATTCTTGGCATTGGTCTTCTCTTCCTTCCCGACTCTCCTCGTTACTTTGTCAAGAAGGGTCAGGTCCAGAAGGCTATCCAGTCCATTGCCCGCCTTCGTGGTCAACCTGAGAACTCCGAGTATGTCCAGTCCGAGGTCGCTGAAATTGTCGCCAACGAGGAGTACGAGCGTGCCCTCATTCCCTCCACTACCTGGTTTGGCAGCTGGGCCAACTGCTTCAAGGGCTCTATTTGGCAGGGCAAGTCTAACCTCCGCCGCACCATTCTCGGTACCTCTCTTCAGATGATGCAACAGTGGACTGGTGTCAACTTCATCTTCTACTTCTCCACCACTTTCCTCAAGTCCACTGGTGCTATCAAGGACCCCTTCCTCACCTCCATGATCTTCACCATCATCAATGTGTGCTCCACTCCCTTGTCGTTCTGGACTGTTGAGCGCTTCGGCCGTCGCACCATCCTCATTGTTGGTGCCGCCGGTATGCTTCTCTGCCAGTTCCTCGTCGCCATCATTGGTGTTACTGTCGGTTTCGACCACACTCACGCTGACCCCGCTAACCCCAAGAACACTGTGCCCGACAACCTCTCGGCTGTCAATGCCCAGATCGCCTTCATTGCCATATTCATCTTCTGGTTTGCCTCCACCTGGGGTCCTGGTGCTTGGGTCGTTATTGGCGAGATTTTCCCTCTCCCCGTCCGCTCTCGTGGTGTTGGTCTGTCCACCGCCTCTAACTGGCTCTGGAACACCATCATTGCCGTCATTACTCCTTACTTGGTCGGTGAGAACCACGGCAACCTCAAGTCCAAGGTTTTCTTCCTGTGGGGCTCTCTCTGCACCTGTGCTTGCGTCTACGCCTACTTCCTTATCCCTGAGACCAAGGGCCTCTCTCTTGAGCAGGTTGACAAGATGATGGAGGAGACTACTCCCCGCCAGTCTGCCAAGTGGAAGCCTACCACCACCTTTGCCGCTGAGATTTCCGGCGGTGAGTTCCTCGACAAGAACGTCGTCGAAGATGTCGAGCGCCGTGGCTCTGCTTTCTAAATGGATACCCCCGTGGGATGGAGAATGGATCAGAAGTGTGTATAAGCGAATATGATGTAACAGGTAGAAGGACGTACATGGTTATATAATGATTACATTAATATACTGCTTCTATGTTTATTTTACCTGATCATTGTCACTCCACGTGTGCTTTGCTTAAGATTGTAACTGGATCGCAGGTATACGGTAGCCTACCAAAGCTATGCTGATGCGGCATAGCGCATGGTTCGCTGCTATACCATGCAATTTCGCAGCATTACATGGGCAGTTTTTATTACAGTACTGGGAGAAGCATTGAAAGCTCTCAGACGCCTAGACAGACTACAAATAGTTGCAACAAAAAAAAAAAATTCATGAACAAAAAGTAAAATTCACAACGTTGTAGGTCGATGCCAAGATTTGTTTGCTGTTCCATTTTCTTATAAAATGGTTGTTTGTGAACATATACAGTGTAATGAAGTTAAGCCTGTTTCTGCTTTATTACTATGTGTGGAACACGGCGAGCTTGTGTGAGATCTTGAGCCTTAACGTCGATGAAGGGTGCTACTAAAAATGGCGCCATTGCACGCCCCATCGGCGGAAAACCCACTCATTTTTTTTTTGTCTTGCTCCGCCGCATGTCGCCGCAGAATGCGTCTTTAATAGTTAGTAACCGCCGGCCAGACAGCGTCCATTTTGCTCGGAACATGACAGTTGTTTGTTCTGTAGCGTAACCAAGGCTGTCACCATGGCCATTTCTCGAACCCCCCTCTCGGCCGTGCTACCGCCTCTCATCCTCGGTACAGCAACGCTGAATGTACAATATAACGCCGATCCGAAACATATGCCTTATACCGACATCGTCCGCCACGCCCTCGCAAACTCAATCACCGGTTTCGATACTTCACCATACTACGGACCGTCGGAGACCCTTCTCGGCGATGCGCTGCGACAGCTCACTCCGCCCCCGTCGAGAGATGGCTATTTCCTTGTCACGAAAGTCGGCCGAATCCGCGGCGACGAGTTTGACTACTCGCCTAGCTGGATACGATACAGCATTGCCAGAAGCTTGGAGCGCCTCGGCACCAAGTACCTGGATCTGGTGTACGCGCATGACGCAGAGTTTGTGTCACCTCAGGAAGTGCTCACTGCTGTCAAGGAGCTCCGTCGGTTGCGCGACCAGGGACTAGTTCGCTACGTCGGCATCAGCGGGTACCCTGTTGAGGTGCTTGCTTCATTGGCTGAGCACATTTTGCGCGAGACTGGCGAGCCACTAGATGCCGTTTTGTCGTACGGACATTACTGCGTACAGAATAGCCAGCTTGGGCGCGAAAGCTTACTCCAGCGTTTTGAAGGTGCGGGCGTCAATTGTTTGCTGAACGCTTCCATGCTCGGAATGGGTCTCCTCACCACTAGAGGTGTCGATAATATGCCAATGGCATCATGGCACCCTGCGCCCCCCGAGCTACGTACAGCGTGCAACGAATTGGCTAAGATATCGACCAGCTATGGTCAAAATTTAGAAAAGGTCTCGATTCGTTGGGCCTTGCAGAACTGGGCTCAAGTTGGCGCCCCATTTGGAACGATAGCTGGACGATCGAGTCGCATTGGCGTCAGCGTCATGGGTGTATCGACTGTGGAAGAGCTTGAGGAGACATGCGAGCTGTGGAATAGCATAGCCTCCGAGAACCCCTCGCGAGACGCAATAGAGGCGAGGAAGATGACGACGCAGATGGTGGAACGGGAGATGTGGCCAGCCCTGGGCAAATGGCGAGATTACGCCTGGGAGAGCGGTGGTGACTCGTTTACCAATTTGAGAGCAAACAAGGGGCACGTCCCCAATGATGAGATTGCTCAGCGATGGGGTCTTGTTTCTGTTGCTGTGCCCAAGATTTAGATACATATAGATGAAGGCATGACGTACATATTATATAAACTAGACGTATTTACTTTTGCTTTGCTGCACACTCTAGCGCATTGTTCCAAATGGAAGACAACAGTGCGTAGCTTGTTTAGTTGTGGTCATGATGGAGCGATTTGTTTCCGAGACAAGCTAATGAAATTATGGCACTCGTCTCTACATAACTTACATCTGTACATTCATGTCAAGTTGTGCTAGAGAAGCTCTGACTGTCGTTGGGAGCTGCGTCATTCCGTATTTCGTATCTGGCCTCGCCCCACCGCTGATCACCATCAACGACCCAAATGGGCATTTTGAGCGACGGTGATTTGCTGAAGCCCTGCAGCTATTTCGCATTAAGCGTATTCTTCGCATATATCGTACATTTTGTAAATTGTCATGTTGAAAACGGATGTTGGGATGCGCTAGTTGCAGTTTTGTCGTGGGTGAAGAAGAAGTATATAAGACTGCAGAATCTCCCGCTGTAATCCTTTAAATTAATTAATTCTTCACGAATATAGCAAAATGCAATCTTCTCAAATAATTCTCGCACTTGGTCTGCCCATTGCGGCAAGTCTGTCCTGTAGGCCAGAGGGCCCAGTCTTACCCAAGCCAACGACGTTGGACTCATCTCCCGACTTCCGTTCTGCTGCTTCTGATGTCACCAACATTTTCGAATCGGTCATCAATGGAACAAGGAACGTAACCTGGGCGGCGTCTAATACGTCCTTCTCAGTAGCTGTGGTGTCTCTTGCTCAAGATGATCCTGGCGTGCCTATCTGGGAATACCATCACCTTTCACCAAAGAACACCAACGGCACTAAGCATATCAGCAGAGATTCTCAATATCTCATTGGATCTATTAGCAAGGCAATCACCGATTACGCTATGCTACAGAGTGGTATTGACATCGATGCGCCTGTCACTAAGTATTTGCCCTTGCTTGATGATGCTGCCTCAAAAATTGCTTGGAGCAACATCACGCTGAGAATGCTCGGGTCCCATCTCGCTGGTGTGCCAGCAAATTGTAAGTAGCGCACGAAGGGCTGACTTAGTTGAGCTGTTGCTAATATTTAAAGATGGATTTTCTGAATACTACTTCATTAAAGAGATTTTTGAAACAAATGGTTTCCCATCCATTCCGAAATCTGATTATCCAACTTGCGGAGTCATTGGCCTCAATGGCGGCTGCACCACTCAAGGTTAGCAAAACTCTACCTTCCATATGGTGAATAAGGAACTAACGACACAGATTTCCTTCGTGGCATGAAAACATCTTACCCAGTTGCTTCGCCCATGGAGCACCCACAGTATTCCAATATCGCATTTACAATCATTGCACTCGCGATGGAATCTGTGACGGGTACAAACTATACTCAGATCATCAAGACACTTGTTTCCGAGCCCCTGGGGCTGACCAAGACCAATCCATCTCCCGGAATTGATGCCGAAGCAGTTATCCCACCTGGTGATAACAGCTGGGGAGCTGACTATGGCCTAAATGCACCGTGAGTACTATCTACAGAAATGACTTTGAAATAAAATAGTGACAAATTACAGTGGTGGAGGATTAGTATCTTCGTTATCCGACATTTCTAGATTTGCACACGCACTGCTCTCCAGATCCGCTCTCTCACCGTCCAAGACGCGCCAATGGCTGAAGCCTGCAACATTCGTGGGCAGCAGTGTTGACGCTGTGGGCATGCCGTGGGAGATTTTCAGATCTTCCAAAATCACTCCAGACCATCCTCATCCAGTGACAATCTACTCAAAATCTGGCGAGGCGCAGGCATATCGAAGCCAGGTCTCCATTGTTGACGAGTACGGTATCGCGCTGATCATTATGACAGCAGGAGACATGACTGCACAACCCGATCTCAGCAATCTTGTCATTTCAAAGTTCATTCCCGCTATTGATAAGGCGTCTCGCCGCCAAGCAAATACTCAATATGCGAAGACCTTCAAGTCCGCCAACGGTTCTGTCGAAATTACATTTTGCCAGGATCGGGACTCGCTCAAGATTTGTTCTTTCCACCGCGAGAATTTTGATCTCCTCAAGGGCTGGACAGATATATGGTCTATGACGGTAGGCCAATATGGTGTCCCAATCTCAAAGACTGTACGAGCATTCCCGACGGAGCTCTCGCAGCAGGTGCAGTTGAACGGCAAGATGGCTGAGCAAGATGTTTGGCGGCTGTGGCCAGAACTGAAGAAGCCTCCAAAGGGGAGCCTTCCCGGCAGCGAGATTTTTGAGGGAACATGTTTTGCTTGGTCCATTGGAGACTGGGTCCATTATGGAAGCGAACCTCTTGACCGCATTGTCTTCTATCGTGATTCTGAAGGAGAGGTTGTCGGCGTGGAGCTTCCTTTCTTGCGATCGGGACTCATGAAGCCGAAGAGCAACTCTTGAGTGCATTGCTAAGACGTATGAATAATTCCATTTCCTAGTTTTTCTTATTGTAGCATTTATTTTCCATATTGTTTATATTTTTATAAAGTCAAGTGGCTCTTGGGCTTAAACGGATCATGATTCTCGTTCGAAACTGGGCACACGTGACTACGCGACAAGTTCATGAAGCCTTCGGTGTTGCTGTTCAACTTTTTGTCTCATCAACACCGCGCCATGGCAGGTGCTCGCAAATCCAAAACTGCGCGCCCTGCGCCTCCAACTAAGACGTTGGTTCTGGACAATGGTGCCTCCACGATCAAGGCCGGCCTCGTCACTGGCGTCGACATACCCGAGGAGTATCCACGAGTAATTCCCAACTGCATTGCTCGCGACGGTCGCAAGAAGCTCTATGTTGCCTCAGAGCTGGAGAAATGCCGCGAGTTCGGTGAAATCAGTTTCAGGAGGCCCGTGGAGAAAGGATTTATCGTCAATTGGGAGGTGGAAAAGGAGATTTGGGAGCGAGAATTCTTCGACCCCAAAACAGCCTCTGTCGCATGTGATCCCACCGAGTCTCGACTGATTCTGACAGAGCCGCCCAATGGCTTGCCAGCACTGCAGACGAATTGTGACCAGATAGTGTTTGAGGAGTACGGGTTTTCAAGTTATTATCGTTGCACCGGTAAGCTCTCTACAAAATGGAGCTTCTGTAGTGCTGGACTAATGAGACCATACAGGACCTTCCATGAACGCCTACCAAGACCTCCAAGCCCTTTTTCGAACCCCAAAAGACGCCCCAACAGTAGCAAATGCCCCGGCAGAGATTATGATGGTTATTGACTCTGGCTATTCGCATACAACCATCACGCCTGTTTTCCGCGGGCGACCTCTACACCCAGGTGTGCGACGCCTCGACGTGGGCGGAAAGCTTTTGACAAATTACATGACACGTCTTATCTCGATGCGACATTTCGACGTTCGAAACGATCAATATATTGTCAACGAAATGAAGGAGAAAGCGTGCTATATCTCATTGTCCTTCAAAGACGACCTAGAAAAGACGTGGAAGGGCACACGGGGCGAACACCGGCCTGAATACCAGTTCGGAGGTGGCATTGTCAAGGACTACGTCTTACCTGATTTCCATGGCAAGTCCCATGGTGTGCTCCGTGATTACGACCCGTCTCTCCATACTCGAGCCAGAAAGATTGCGGGTCCCGGCGAAGAAGACATCCTGACGCTCCGAAATGAACGCTTTATCGTCCCTGAACTGATCTTCAGTCCATCCGATACTGGCATCAAGCAGCCGAGCCTGCCAGATTTAATACAGCAGTCACTTCATTCGCTACCCATTGGCCTGTGGCCTGGATTACTTGCCAACATCCTCGTTGTGGGTGGCAACGCTCTTTTCGATGGCTTTATCCAGCGACTACAAAAGGAAGTTGTGCAGCGCGTTCCTGATGACTGTGTTGTGCGCGTGGCGAGACCTTCCAATCCCATTACCAGCACCTGGCTGGGAGCTGCCAACTTCGCTACCCACGCGGATGTCGAGAAACTTGTCGTGACAAAGGAGGAATACGATGAAAATGGAGCGGCTTGGTTGGCTCGCAAGTTTAGTGGTGAAGCTACTTGAGCTGGCATCACACATGCCGGAGCTACAGTTCAAGCTCGGAACCAATTTATAGAGTCGAGATTATGGTATATGGGAGGACTAAGCGGGTCTAACTATCATAAGAACGATTCCAGGTCCAACATTGCGTCGTGCGCCGCGTAGGATCTACTATTCCAAGAAGACGCGAGCCAAGCAGCGCTTGTGTTGACTGGGTTAGGCAATTTTTCAGCCGCAGCGTGGTATTTCAGCCACGAAGGAGGAGTAGGCGTTGTTCACGCTTTGGGTGGTTCCCTTGCAACACAGTATGAAGTGTATGTGGACGACCCTTGGCTAGGAAACTGACGCTGTAGGGTGGGCTCGTGGATGAGAAGCGTTCATTGTCGCTTCCGCCCTGGCGCGCAAGCCGTCGGCCTCGAGATACACACCCTGGAAGCAAGTTAGTATGGACTTGGTCACATTTTCATTCAGGGAATGATCTTACAATCACACTGTTGTTGTTAGCATTGTGTTCGACTGAGTTACTAGCAGGAAAGACTTACAAACTCGGTTGAGGAGCCTTCGTTATGCAAAGTGCAGTATCCGGCACAGCATTTGCGGCAGACGCGCTGCGTGCGTTCGATACAGCGATGGCACTGGCCAAGGGTTAGCTTCTACGGGACGATTTCTAAAGGAAGAGATTGGATGCTTACATTGTTACCGCATTCCCAGCAGCTCTTTGCAAATCGAGGCTACAATTCGACGTTTTTTGTTAGCAAAAGTCCATTTTTAAATAGATGATCAAATGAAAGAAAGTGTCAAAAGACCAAAGCGCGCATTTAAATCCCAACAAAACAGTTACCGCGTACATGATCAGCCAGAGGGCTCAAAGTAACCCGCATGACCACTTTGGTAATCCCATCTCGCTTCCCGTCGCGGTGACGACGAAGAAGGTTTGAATTGCTTCAGTGATTCAATGGTGCAAGTCTGACACAAACCCTTTCGTACCTTGAATTTAGGCGCATGCGCATTGACGGCGCTGAAGAAGTCGCCAGCGTCGTCTTCGTTTTCAACGGGTACTGGAGACCCGCCCTCGGTAACGATGAAGACATTTGGCTCCATATCGGCACGCTGGCCGGGAAGCTCATAGCATGATTCACACCACCACTCGTGGCAACTGGCGCAGTACCTGCTGCTGATGCAGTCTGCACACCTAGGCACGAATTCGGCATTGGGGTCTTTTGGTGATGTTGCTGCATGCAAAGACGAGGACATTATGGGAACTGGAGCTAGCAGAGGCAACTTTGACAGCGATGAGCATTGTCGGTGCGTCATTCCTTCAGGAGCCTTGCCGCATCCTGCGCATCCGCGTAAGCTATACGTAGCCACGGCGGGTTTGTTATCGGCGCGCATGGCGAGTTTTCCATACACAGGAGAGTTGACATGTCGTGGGCCTTGACACATGACGGCATCGAATGCGATCAGCCCGTCGCAGGCCAACATGGTCGCCGCCCATTCTTCCGGTAGGGCTCTAGGGAAGACCTTGCCGTGCGTAGACCACCACGCATCGCCACCTTGGTGGAGCGAGGATGTGAGGGCACGCTGGCTCTTGTGGTTCCAGTCCGCGCTGATAGATGCGTTATCGCCAGCGGGCCGGGAACTGCTCACGAAGTTGTCTCTAGATGTGAAGACGTAGATGCCCTTCAAGCGTGGGGCGCCGTCGGGCCGGCTTGACCTGCAAGCATATTGCAGAGCACTGCGGAGCTTAGGCTGGTTGAGATTTTTGGTTTGACGGATAGATAAGATGCGCACGTTGTATGCAGAGTCATTAATGATGTCATGGCACAGATCAGAGGTCACCGAAAGACCGTCCAAAATGAGAGTTTGGACATTTTCGAGGATATGACGTCGTGCCAAAGTGGAAAAGACACCACGAAGGGGCCCAGAGTAGAAACTGTAGGGCGTTCGTTAGCACGCTGGGGGAAAGAAGAGGAAACAACTGCATTGACTCCATAGAGATGAACCTACTCGTCTTCGGTTAAATTTTCATCAAGTTGAACATTTCGCCAAACTTCACCACCGTTGTCGATGGGGTCAATGTCGAATTGCGCAGCCTTGAGAGTGGTAAGGTCTAAGTGGCGGAAGACGCCTGGAGTGTGCTGAACAATGGCGCGGATGTCTCGGCAAGATGAGGCAAGGCGCAGAATGCTTGAAGCGGAAAGGTACGGGATGATATGATTGAGGAGAAGAGAGTTTTGCAGAAGATGTGACAAGTGAGTCGATGATGGTGCACGCGTTGGGGAGTCGATGGTGACCAAGCTCATGTCAGGCTACCAGAGTCTGATACAGAAGGTGGGTGGTAGAAGCAGTAATAAGAAGAGAATAAAAGTACCAACGAAACTGAATTGCTGGGGAGGAAATAATAATAAGTCGTAATTAGTTTCAAAAATCGAACTCGCTATGCAGATGCAAAATGACCAACTTCTTGAAAAGCAACAGGGAGTGGTAGGGGGCGATGCGAGCCTTTAATGATGGATGGGCTGGGGGAGGGAGCGTGTACAGTGAGGTGAGACAGGACACAGGCCAATTCAGGCCACAAAGGGGAGCACCAAGGCCAGCTCAGATTAGGACAAGATGCGATAGGGATGTGTTTTGGAGGATTGGGATTAGACTTCTTGGAGAAAACGCCAAGACGGGGAGGTAGGTGGTCTGGGAGGACGGCGTCAAAACTTGGGTTAAGTGATCTCCTGGCTGAGACAGTGTTTCGAAATTACATTCCCGTCGACTAGAACGCGACGACAAGACAGGGTTTAAGAAGATGCCATGAGCTAGAGTACCAAAGTATGAACGATGAGATGGATAAAGTGTCTACGGCAGTCCGCTACAGTGTAGGGGTACCGAGCCGCATGGCAAGGATCATTCCTCCAGTGCACGACGGGCGACATGGAGAGGGGTGATGGCTGCATTTGGAGACAAAGCTTCAACATCTTGGGTGGCTCTGTACATCCATCCAATAGCAAGTGGCTTGCTGCAGCTCGCCCGTCGCCTCACTGTCGCCATTTTCCCGCTCTGACGTTACATCAGCGAGGTCGGACCGCCACCAGAGAGCGCTGTAGGTGAACTGCATCAATGGCCAGAAATGCGCTGGGCCGCAACTGATGGGCAAATGACGGCTTCGCTGCTGCTGGGGACGGGGTAATAAGGTGAGGGTGTGTGACTTACGCTTATCTTAGTCTAATAACAGCAGGGATCAGCTCTACCGCCAATGGCGCCTTTTGTCAACTGTACTGTACTGTACTGTACCGTACAGTAATACTTCAAGGGACCCCTTGGAGAATCTTATCATCTGTTATCTCGAGCCATTAGTGGCGGCCAGAGTAACACCGCGCTATTGGGCAGGCTCTCTGCCATGTCGAGCGCTGCTACTATTGCAATAGCTGCTGCGGCACTATACACTAATTGCGGTACTTGAAGTTCCATGGCCAAGTCCAAATCAGATAGAGACAACTCGCATGGCGCACATAATCTCACCGAAGTAGACGCGACGGCAACTAACTTGAAGCCATTACCGCCATTGACATTATCTGCAGGGGGCTTTCTGAGAGCATAGTAATAAGTCGCATAAGAAGTAACAGCCAGATTTCCTCTAGACCATGTATCACCTGCAAGCGTCGTAATGCCCGTCGCGGCATGCGTTGCTCGCACACTATCTATCTATCAGCAGGCTACCTGACTACCCTTGCCCATTCTGCGACCTTTGACATTAGCCTTTCCTTGGCACATCTTGTATTAGTCCCAAATCCGGCATGGATCTAGCCAGGGGCCATACCTCGTCGACAGGCTGTTAATTATTCTACCGTGTATGCCAGTCGTAAGCTTACCCAGTCCAAGCGTGTCAACGCGCCACATCTATAGATCTCATTTGCTATGGACGCCTGCCCTTCTGTGTGTTAGAGCCCATCCATGTTAGACTTAAACGCAAACCTTGTTACAGAGCATGGATTCTTTTACTGTGACGTTTCATAACGCCCTTACAGGTTTACTTAACGCAGTAAATCTAGAGTCATGTTCAGAGTCTTGGCAAGCTTGTTATGAGCTGTCGTCCACGTCAGCTAAGTACTGTTGCACCAGCGAAATTCTCCGGTACTCAGGTTAGCTTGAAATTACAGCAGACCGTGTGGTGTGGCATCCCGAGCCTGCTGGTTTTGCTAGTCTGCTGTCCTCTACTACCAGCCACGTACAGACCAGCCCCAACATCGCCACTACCAAAACAGTTTTCGTTGCAACTCACTTGCAGCATCATAAAATTAAGCAATTGTGCCAATGCATACCAAAGATTCTGTGCAAACTGGAACATTTACGCTGTTGTTGAACACGTGATCGCTGTTTGCTGTCAAGGCAAACACCGCGCTGGCGTCATGGAGGGGCGTCGAAGCATCCGGAATCTTGCTGACGCATCGTATCTCGACAGAGCTTGATTTGCAAGCTCTGTCAACACCTACCACTCAATCGTATTAAACCCGGAAGTGCGGTTCTCCAGACATGTCTTGATCTTCACCTTCAACTATGGGAACCCTAATTCCGCCTTAGCAACAATCATTATGGAAACAGAAGACCGACCTCTAGAGTGGTCGGCGTCGTTTAGGGTCGCCTGCGACGACGACCACAATGCACCGCGGGATCTCGTTGGAGACAAGATAATATTGCCACAGTCTGCTCTAGAACAGCTCCTGGCAGCCGTTAATGAGCGCGCAACGATTCGTCCTCACTCTATCAACTACTCTAATGGCTTTGCCATCGAGCCACAGAGCTTACCTCAACCCCTCATGTTCCGACTAGTCAATCCCCAGACGAAAGCGCAGATATACGCCGGCATTCGAGAATTTTCAGCACCAAACGACACAATATCCATGAGCCCGTATCTTCTTGAAGCTCTAGGTATACAGCCCACGGCCACCAGAGCGCAAGGCGATAGCTACGTCGTTGTTCATGCTGCGCACCTCCCTAAAGGCTCCTATGTCCGATTCCGACCGCTCGAAGCCGGCTACAACCCGGACGACTGGAAAGCGCTCCTCGAACGACAGTTGAGAAACAATTTTACATGCCTCACAAAAGATACATCTCTGGTGGTCAATGGTGTTCACGGCGAGACTTTTCGCCTCCTCATTGACCAGGTTAAGCCAGGTGACAAGGCTGTGTGTGTGGTAGATACCGATATCGAGGTCGATATTGAACCCTTAAATGAGGACCAGGCCCGAGAGACCCTGCGCAAAATTACGAATCAAGATCAGTCCAGTGAGAGGACTAGCTCAAAGGGAGGCGCACTTGATGTTTGGAAAGACGTCCAAGGTCAAGTTCGGCGCGGCGACTATGTGGACTATGTTCTTCCCTCGTGGGATCGATCTCGCACCCTCAAAATCAGCCTGTCGCAATCAAATTCCGATGGCCTAGTTGATTTGTTTGTGACACCGAAGTCGAATCACCAGAGAGTCGTGCCCCGTGATTTAGAGCATGTCTTTGGGTGTTTTGAACTCGACAATGACGGTACGAAAACAATTCTTGTAGCGCCTGGTAATACTGAGTTGGAGAATGCGGAATCTGTGATGATCTCCGTACATGGAGCGCAACATGGCGTCTCCGTGGAACCGATTCAGTATAACCTTAGAGCACAAGCATTCGAACCAGCAGATGTGTCACAGAACAGCTCTTCGAAATCAACAAATGGCGTGTCTGGACATAGCGGAGATGAGGCACAGTGCTCAAATTGCCACAAATGGGTACCTAAGGGTAGTATGTTTTTGCATGAAAACTTCTGTCGCCGAAACAATGTGACTTGTCCGGGATGCAAACAAGTGTTTCAAAAGGCTTCTTCAGAGTGGCAAGCACACTGGCACTGTGAATTCGATGAAGCCTATGGAGACTCGGAACTCAGCAAAAGTAAACATGACGATACTTTCCACAGAGACAGACAATGTCCGTCTTGTGCATTCTCCACCAACTCACTACCCGACCTGGCTCGCCACAGGAGCTCAATATGCCCTGGCAAGATCATTTTGTGTCAATTTTGCCATCTTGAAGTCCCCCAAGAAGGGGACCCGTTCCACATTTCACCAGAAGTGGCATTGTCAGGAATGACAGCGCACGAGTTGGCGGACGGAGCTCGAACCACAGAGTGCCATTTGTGCGACAAGATCGTTCGACTTCGTGACATGGAAACACATATGAAACATCACGAATTGGATAAAGTTGGCAAAGCGAAACCACCCATTTGCCGCAATGCAAACTGCGGAAGAACGGCCAATGGAGTCGGACCAAAGGGTCAAGTTAACCCAAAGCCTAACGATGGAAGAGATGCTCTGGGACTTTGTGGCCTGTGCTTTGGGCCGTTGTATGTTAGCACGCATGACCCAGAAGGCAAGGCATTGCGAAGAAGGGTTGAAAGACGTTACCTGGGACAACTGATGACTGGCTGCGGGAAGGCTCACTGCAATAATGAGTGGTGCAAGACTGGGCGAGCAAACAGCGGCTTGGAACTCAAGGGCTCGTCGGCCCAGGCTGCATTGCCAATAGTAAAGCCGTTGTTGGACGCCATAGCAAACGCCGAAGAGTCCTTCCACTTTTGCGTTGATGAAAGCAGTCAGAAAGGCAGGAAGATGGCAGAAATGTTAGCGGCAGAAAAGGGTTGGGAATTGGAATGGTGCATAGCGGCAGCAGAAGTCCAAAAGGCAGATTTGAACAAGATGGCTGAATGGCTGCAAGCCTGGGCGCCACGGCGATGAGTCTTTAGACGTACGGAGCGGAGATTGGAACCGCTTGTTGTGTGTTTCAGTTGGGCATGTACTTGTATGATGGAAACAATAGTGAAAGGAGAACGATGGCCAATGGACAGATGCCACCGAGAGACAGTATAGAGTGAGCTAGATGACTTGACGACAGACGGCGATGATGACGATACCCTCCGATAGATTCGATGATAGAGAAGTATTAAACAGACGCAAATCCTGCCCTGATATATCAACGCTACCCACCTCCTGAGAGCCAGTTACATAGTCTTATGTTTATTCTACAAGGCTAGCGAGGCACAGTTAACAACAGCGCATACTGTAGTCACAGGCATTCAATCAGGACTTTTTGTAATGAATTCAGTCAACATTAAAATGGGGCATGAGATAAATGTGTTTATAGAAGAGGGAAAATCCCGCAGGCGCGAACAAGTGGAGGCCCGATAAGTAGCTGTCGACCATCTACTTGAAGCGAAGCAATACAGTTCCAGGCAGCTTTCCAGCATGGCTGCCAGCCACCTTTAGCAACTGTCAGCGGCACATTAATTGGCTCAATGTTCTGTTTATCATCGTTGTGCCGGTTGTTAGACTGCCCAGGGTGTCATGAACGTCTGTAAACACTTACACGCCAGTGTTTACTACAGCATATACTTACAGAGTCACTAGCACCAACAAAGACTCTTACAGATGCGCCATCGCCGACCTAAATGAAGATTGCATTGTGACGTGGCGCACCGCAACTAATTACCACTTGTACTCTTCATGCCATATGGGCTTCCCATACTGGCATCTGTGTGGAGGACAGAGACTTGATGTGTTGGGGTTGAGGCACCTGTACGAAGCAAGCTGTAGGTTTATTAACATGCGGGCGGCGAGTATAAGAGCTAGCCTGGTGGGTACTGAAAGGAGCCCTTTTCCCCAAGCCCAGCGCGGCGTCGCCCCCCTTCCTCCCTCGCATCTCGGTCATCCCTTATGGTTGGCATTGCCGTCCTAAAAGAAATCCCATGAACCAGGCTTCAATACAAACTGGAACATAGCTATAAAGCTATCAACATTACAAAGAAGCTCAAGGATAACAGAACGCGTTGAAGAGCCACTGTTGGCACTATGCCCAGGAAGGTAGAGTGCATCTCTTCGCAATTTGTAATACTGGCGGTCCCTTACAGCGTATAGCTCAAGTCAACGGATTCAAATGCGCAAAACCGTGAAAGCCAACGACGCTCTCGAGCCCGGCGCAGAGAGCTTATTGATGACCTATCGCGGGAATTAGCCAAGTATAAGAGTCAGGGTGTGGCAGCATCAGTGGCGATGCAAACCGCGGCCAGGGCCGTTTCCATCGAGAACCAACGCCTAAGAGCTTTGCTTGGCTTATATGGCGTCTCCCAAGGGAAAATTAACTTATATTTGGCGTCGCTTCAAGATGATACCATCACCAACGCCGCCTCCGCCCGCGACATCGCCAATGCTGATCCAATTCGACGCAGCGATAAAGGTCAGACAAGCGGCGATTCGCCTTTTGCGCGGACCCAAAGCAAGAGGGCGAATGATACGCCAGATACTCCTCCCCGATGCCAAAGTCCCCTATCGTCGAATGTAACGCACTCCGTGTTAATAGATGCGACGACTTCCGCGATAACGTCCGAGACCGGCCCTCCTAGACTGATGCATCCGACCGCCGGGCTCAGCCTCGAAGCAACCCATTCTCGTCCGCAGTATGGCTCCGAGGAGCGCTGTAGATGGCCTGCGCAGGATCACCGTCGAAGCCCGGAGCAGCCTGCTTACTCCAAATATGGCATGGCAGACGATATATTCTCGCCAGTATCTGAGTCTTTTTCCCCGCCGGTGCGATCGACTGCAGAAAACAGCGGCAAGGACGGCTTGGAGACGTCATGCGACACGGCGGCAGCAATCCTTATCGAACTTCATGGCAAGGCGGACCCAGTGCAGGCCCGTGCTGCTCTCGGCTGTGTAGGATCAACGAGCTGCTCTGTTAAAAACACAACAATATTCAGGCTAATGGATGAGCTTGGTTAAACAACGTTCAAGGTGTAGAGCAACCTAAGACAAGATGCAGCAATGCACTACGCCGCTAATGTTTTAAACGTTTATACTCTATCATAATAGTTCTCAGTCGATTCCAAGTACGGCTATGAAGCCTGCTGAGCCTATGTTATCTTTATACTACCTGAACTCACATGTTCGATATTATATACTCTACTCAAGTGTAGGGCAAAGGCAGCGGAGGCAAGGGATACAGCGCCATCGTTGGCTCCGCACAATATCGCGTTGCCGTTAGTGGCAGGGATCATGTTCTCAGGATGAGATAAGGTAGCGATTACAGCATTCATCTTGTCTAGTATGCAAACTGACATTGCATAAAGAGGTGATCGATGAGTGTGAGCCTAGCGGCTGGTGGTACGTCCGCAGGGCCATCGCCAACTCCAATGATGGAGTAACATTTAAACTACATCTATTACAGTAGCGATGGTTTTGGACATGACGGAATAGTATAGCAATGCTGAAGTTGCAGCCTGTGACATGTGCTATCCTTCTAATGCAGACCCCTGTCCATTGCATTTTATTTGCTTTTTTACCTGTCACTTGTTTCCTAAAATTTTGCCGTCCATGCCTTCCCCTTCTCTCACAGTCGTCCGCTCTATCTCCATCTAGGACTGCTTGGATCTATGTTCCTCCCTCTCGCTGAAACGGTCACCGAATAGGTCAAAATGGGGTCGCATCACGATGGTATACTTGACGAGTTCCTCCATGCAGTCGACAAGTCGGTCCCGGTTTCCACTGGGAATCATGCGGCTGCCATCTTCCTCCGCAGTAAATTGCGTGTATGCCTTGGGAACAGAGCTTTGATTGGGAATGGCAAACATGCGCATCCAGCGGCCGAGGATTCGCAACGAGTTCACGGCGTTGAAGGACTGTGATCCGCCGCTGACCTGAGCAATGGCTAGAGTCCTACCTTGGGTTGGCCGAACTGCCCCGGACGATAAAGGGATCCAGTCAATTTGCTGCTTAAAAATGCCAGTCTGCAACGTAATGGTTAGTTGACCGTTTTTGCGAGGCATAAGACGCAGAGGAGCATACCAAATTTCCGTGCTGTTCAGGGCTAACCCATACGTGGCTGTCACTCCATTTGCTGAGCTCCCGCAGTTCTTGCACCTTTGGATGGGTATGGTGTATATCGTCTTTCTGCGGCAGACCAGCTGGATTATAAACTCTCACATCGCAGCCAAAGCGGAAGAGAATTCGAGCTGCCTCATAGGCCAGCAGGCGCGAGTAGGACCTATGTACGTATGAGCGAAAGTCTTAAAATCTGGCTTGGGACAGGACTACCTACCTTGTCCTCAAGCTACCGTAGAGGATGAGCACACGGATGCGGTCCCTCTTTTTGCTCAGTAGCTCTGACTCTACAAGTTGAAGTCCCGTACCGAATTCCAATTGTGCAACCCAGTCGTCGGAGACAAGCGAGTCAGGTAAGAGAAAGGGCCGGTAATCGCGCCGGACAATAGCATCATCCTCTTCCTCCTTAATAGCAAAGGTTTTATAGCGATAGCCAGGATGAACTGCAAGCTCAACTTTGTCTCGGGCAGCATGGGAGTTGTTCAAGTCTCCATGTCCACTCATGACGCCGCCGTGACAAAATTGCCGTGTAGAGGTGGCGAAGGCGTGGAGTGACCGAAATGGAAGCGTGCGACACCGTGCCGAAGAGAGATTGGACACGGAATGCTTTAAACGACAGATGTGCGGGAAGAATAGTAATGCTTCCTGGGTACGATTCATTGGCCGTATCACACGCATAAATTGGCGATGGTTTACAGAGTACCAGACAAAAGTATCAGCGCCGCAGTTTGGGAGAAGACCTGACTCCGTGAAGTACAATCGACCTACTTTTTAAGTCAATTACTACAGTGAGGCACAGACTACTGTTCAAGCTTAGACCACATCGGCCACCGTTGTGGGAACGGTTGTTGGCCAATGACAATCCAGGAGTGACACATGGCACTGCCTCGTTCCCGGAACACCCAGAAAAGCCCATTTTATTCCAAACTGTCAAGTTCGAACACTGTAAGATAATTACGAATCTAAAATGTAGAGATGCTTGAGTTTGTCGCTTCCTAGCATGTTACAATGGTATATTATTCCATCTCATTTAATTGACCACCGACCCCTCTGAACAGTGTAGATGTTCAGTTCAAAAACGTAGAAATTAGGCCGATCATAGAGTGCAGTATTACTCGACTAAAACAAATTAGTTCGTTGCTTAGGGCTTGCTACACACTCTCACAGTACATAATTAGGTAACGACTTATCTGGAGATACTTTCGAAACTACCTCCACCAAAGCACATAAGGCCAGAGCCAGCAGCAGCACATCCCACCAACTAGCGGTCAGTTTTTTACCATCTCCATAAGAGACTTGCCAGTAATATAGGTTTAGCCAACAGCGTTGATCGAACTAATTGATGTATAGGAGGGCGGGGATATAAGGAAGGCTGCCAAAAGTAGCCAAGAGAAGAAAGTAGCACAGATAAAGTAGGCTACTGAGATTTTGTTAACCTCGATTATTATATTATAATACTTCAACAAAGCTATTCCGCGGTATATCGTATATATGGCTTAGCAGTTTTTCTTTTCAATCAAAGATTTAACCGTCAGTGCGGACTACACTGAATATTAATATATTTCTGGAACCGCTGTAAATACACTGGTTTATTTTAACAGTTATAATTAAGATCCCCAACAACCAATCCCACAAAAGAGGTGTGCACACTTTGTCAGCAAACATTTTCCCATCAGATTGTCCAATCCCCAGCTAAAGAATTCTCACATTTATCAATTTATCCTGCCGATTGCAGGTGCAAATGGTATTGCCCCTACAGAGCGACGCACCGCCCCAGGCTAAGTACATGGACTCTAGTATCGAGTAGTCTGTTCAAGACATGAAAAAGTTACCACACTTTCTTCTGTTAAAAGGACGATATTATAGAATATGGTATGTTAAATTGAAATAACTAGTTCACCCCACTGGTATAGTTGTATGGAGAAGAGGAGGCGAGCCTCACGGTTTGCATACTAGAATACACGCGACTAGATCCCCTGAAACACTTGCCCGATTTCTCTAGGGAACTGGCTCGTATTCAATTTGGGAGTTTGACTTCAAAGGTCATGACCATCATGTCTGACTCTCGGCTCATCGGGCAGTGTTCAGTGTGAGGGCATGACATATCATTCTTGGTTTGATTTACGGCTAGAGCTAGTATAGTAGATGTTTAGGCGCGAAAGGATTGTCGAATGCCAGCAGTCAACTCTCAGATAGCCGGGCTTCCTAAGATAACGCAGGAGACATCGTATGTACTTTGCCGCACAACTCATCGATGTACGGCCAATTGTGAACGATTTGCAACCAAGTCGCCGGTTTCTTACGACGGCAACCCTGTTGTAGGAGATGGCCTTTCCGAACGCCGTCGGTTTGCTCGGGAAACAGCTGACTTGGTTCAGAATGAGCCTGTGAAACAATTTCTTCAGCTAAGCAATGCTCTGAATGGCGCTCAGAATGTAGGGTTTTCTAGCTGAAAGAATTGACTCAGCCATATTTGACTGGAATTGGCTGCAGGTTGCCGCTGCCCATGTTACTGGGAAATCCCTTGCTAGCAAAACAATCATCAGCCTACAAGGTAGAACAGGAGGCGGGACAAGAAACAGAGGCCAATGTTCACCTCGGTCACTTATACCATGTAAGTACTTGCGGTGAACCTTTGTCGGAGGCTTGCAATTCTAGAGATGGTTGCCACACGCTATGTATTGAATATTCACGTCGCCTTTTCGCATTATTCCAATGCTCCAGATATTCGAAAGATTAATACAAATGGTCTATCAAAATCCACTTCTAAACGCCAGTGTCAATCATTGCGTATTATTGGGTAGGCCAGTATAATGTATTGCCAGGGGACATTGGAAGGTAATTAGACATGGGGAAGAAGTCGCTGCCGAGGAACGTCATATCTTGATAATCAGGAGAATTGAACGCGATTGGATGCAGGCCATCTCCGTTTAAGAATGTATCGGGAACCGCTGGCGCATTTGGAAAGACGGTCGCATCTGCAGCCATTTGCCCGGCGGACATTGCGCCGGCGTTGTTTATTGGAGTGTTTCTCTTCCCCTGGTCCTCCTTGGCTGCGTCTGCATTGGGGAGATGGGCGGGTGCAGCAGACAACAGAAAGTCAAAAATCTTCAAGATCCATATCGAGGGATCCCATCGCTCACGCGCCTCGCTAATGACCATCTGGCAGTTGTCGAGGGCGGATCTGGAGAGGTTGGAGGCGAACGTGCTACGGGGCCGCGAGCTAGATTGTGGTTTGATGCTGCGGTAGAAGACAATTCCAGCTATGAAGAACCCCGGAAAGCACTCGTGCGGTAGTGCTCCAAGAAGTGAGTTGGAAATGATGGTAAAGGACGCCGATGAAATCTTGTACGCAGCGGCCTCGACAATGTCAGAGGACGAAGAAGTCGTACGTAGCGCATACAATGCGGAGGGTTGCGATGGCTCCTCTGGTTCTTCAAGATGGACTAGGATAAGCTGGAAATGATATATTACCATGAGGCTTAACACAAATGTGTTACATGGCTGATTCTGGGCCGCATCCCAGTCCAAAACAGATGGTAGTTCCTCCCGCCACGCTTCGAGCTGTTCGTTCATCTGGTGGAGCACTGATGGTGACTTGCACGCGCCGAATCCTGTACCAATTATGTTACGTATAATTAAAGATAGCCTGGCGACTTGGATCTGGTAATATGCATGTATGTGGCAACCGTCGTGGTCGATGTCGTTCTCGGCGTCTTGCTGGCTACTACAGCTTTCGCAGCCCTGGTGCTCGAAATCGTTAACGCTCAACAGCTCCGTATTGCATTGGGCAATGTTCAAGCGGCAGGGCCGGCCCAGAAGAGCGGCACAATAGGCATCTCGGATAGCCAGTGCCCAGAACAATCGTTTGAGCAGGCTCCTTCGCCGTCTGCCCATGTCTCCCTTGGGCGCTGGAGCGGAGCCTAGACGGTGAATTCCGAGAGACTCTGCAATTGTAACACCAAAGCCAATCCAGGAGCAAGGGTTCCAGTAGCTCTTCATTTGAGGGCCCCAGAAGGATAGCATTATGACAGACTGCAGCAGCACAATCTTGTTCGTTTCATAACCCAAATCAAACAATATCTTAGCCTTGTCATAAAAGTGTCGCCGCGCGTGCCAGCGGTTTTTGAAGCCGGCTTTGTGGAGTACGCTGCCATCACAAAAGGTTGCTCCAATGTAACAGACGGCGTGTAAAAGAATCCAGGGTATCGTGTTTACTTGACAAGACTCGTGCCATTGGTCAATGTCGACGATGGAGTACAAAGGATAGAATCTCTCCGTGAACGAAGTAAATAGCGCCTCAAGTATTTCGGTAGGTTGCCGTTCAAATGCACCTTTGGCATCCAGATACGTGAGGTCGCGAGGCGCGAGATGCTTGGGATGATCAATGGTAGCAAGTGTGCCGGTTGGGCTGGTATTGGAAAACTGGGTGTCGGCGTCTTGCAGGCTAACCTTGTTGTTCAAGTCGCGTGCTTCCTTGAGGGCGAATGTCAGAGGAGAAGCACTGCTCATGAATATGAAGCCACAGGTATCCGAGCTCTCGTCGAGGTTTTGGCTCTGCTGCTCCAAGAACTTTTCAAACATACACTTGAGAGAATTCTGGGACTGTGATGACATCTCTGAGGACAGATCGGGGTCAGTTTGCCCGGTTTGAGTCGAAGTCGTCGCCTCCAAATTGGAGTTAAGGGCACTGGCAGAGTTGAGAGCTCGATCCCCGTCCGGGAACGACGTAGACGTTGACGTCGTAGAGGTTAGCGGAGTAGGCGCACCTGGACCCTCTGGGCTGAATGATAGTTGCCTTTGGGTGGGAGAAGGGAGGGAGGTGACGATGATGTTTGTTCCAACGAGTTGCTTTTGATTCGACTTTCGGAGGTACGTGCCTCGCCTTGACGGCACAAGATGACACGTACCAGGCTGGGCAGTACGGCACCGACTGCAGGGTATTCCGACTTCAGTTGCGTCGCAGCGGACCTTGCGTGCGCTACATGCTTGACAGGCCCTCGATGCACGGAGTCGACTAGGCTGTGAGTTGTGGTTTCTTTCAGGCATGGTACAAGCGGGTAATCAAGTAAGCTGCGGAGAGAGACTGTTTGGCCTAACACAGCCAGCTACAGTTATATGTCAACACCAAGATTGTGGGGGAGAGCGGGCAAGGACTAGAAATAGTTGATCGTCTGCCACAAGTCAGATCGCGTGCGGGCATTAACTGATAAGGGGTCTTCGAACGACAAAGACCCTGTTCCTGAGCACTCTTGTCACATCAAAGGAGGATTACAGTCAGTGGTTTGTTGGTGGTAGTAGTGACGCATGTCTAGGGGTCAAATAAACTTTGTTGAAGGCGGGGAAGCCAGCCCTAAAATCTTGCTCTTCCAAGCCAGAAGAAACGGAGCAATCGACTAATTACGCGTTAAACCGGTAGACAAGTACATGGTTTGCACAGCACAGCAACACACTCCATTAACGCCTCCCTAGCTTGTGACGCCATATGTTTATCCCCCTTTTCCCCTTCGCGACGCAGCTATCTGTTCACGAATCCTAGCGTGGATTTCACCCAGTATTGGTTTCTAGTCTGGAGTTATCCGTACGCCTTACGTAGAGCCCCGACCGAGCATCGTTTGGCAGTTCCAGAGTCGCCGCACTGGACACGATGGTGAGCAGAGCAGTGAGAGAGATTTGAAACCAATCGGAATCATGGAAGGCAATTGCTTTTCACAGCTGACCTTGCAGCCTTGAAGGCTTAGCAAACTGTTACTTGGCTTGGATTGTATTCCGTACCCCGTATCCCGTAGCCTGGCTTAGGGAAAGCAGAGCGGTAATTGCGGTGGGCAAAGGCCGCTACTGACCTTCGGATGTGGAAGACGGCAGTTTTCTCCCGCTGCTCCATAGACTATAATTTGGTATGCACCAGCGAGTACACTAGTGCAATAGTAAAAGCCGGGGTTGGTGCAGGGAACATGTCTCGACGGCTTGATGATCCCTTTTGGCAACATATAACCGAGCACGTCCGAAGCAGTCGGTACAGCAACTCGCTCTCATTATGGAGACAAAAATGAGGTTGCGGGCCATGTTCAACACAAATTGGACTCGAAAGAACAATTGCAAGTAGTGGTGGGACAGAAAGTGAGTTGAATAAATATCCATGGATGCTTAAGTAAATAGGCTAGTGTTGGTTTCTGTACAGGAATCTTCTCTTAAAACAAGCAAAAAAAGAAAAGAAATATCATTTTTTGCCACCATGTCAGTCTTGAGTAGTCCATTACCCAACATTCACATCCCGGATGAAGATTTGTTTTCGTTTTTATTTCGGCGAAGCGATCGAGAATTTCCAGATAGTCATGGTAAGCTTTGCAATTCAAATTCCTTTACACGCCCGAGGCCCTTAAAAAGAGAAAGAATGGGAGGGGGGAGAAACAAGGAAAGGAAGACATTGATACAAGTCTGGGTTTTAAATTTTCTTCAAAGACTAACTTCGTGATTGATTAACGGCAGTCATCTTCCAAGATGCTCTGTCAAATCGAGCCTTCAGCTATCACGACATCGACATCCTTGCGCAAAGATTCGGCCACAAACTCATATCTCAATACGATTGGCAAAAAGGAGATGTCCTCGCCATTTCTTCACTCAACGATATCAACCTTGCGCCGGTCATCTTCGGTGCTCTGTGGGCGGGAGCCACGGTATCGACGTCCAATCCAAGCTACACCCGGCAAGAGCTTGCTCATCAGTTGCAAGACTGTGGCGCTAAATGTGTTGTTGCCCAGAAAGTGAACTTGAACATTGTTCTTGAAGCATGCCATGCTGCTGGACTCTCTGAAGATAGTGTTATCCTTCTAGACGACGAGGCTGTCGTCCCGAACGAAGATCAACTCTGCTCTCGCGTGAGATCCGACAGCACGAATCTCGCACCTCCGTACGACATCAATCCGAGGGAAGACGTTGCTTTTCTCATTTACTCGTCGGGGACGACGGGCAAGCCAAAGGGTGTCAGGCTTACGCACTACAACATTGTGGCCAACATCCTCCAGCTACAGATAGCTGAGGGCTCCAACTTGACGTGGAACGGCAGCAAAACGGTTCGCGACATTCCGCTACCTAGTGGTTCGGGAGGGGACAAAATTCTCGCTGGCTTGCCTTTTTTCCATATATACGGGCTGACCGTGCTGCTTCTTAGCCCGGTCTACTGCGGTGTCACCACGTTTGTCATCCCACGCTTCCAGCTCGACCTGTGGTGTCGTCTTGTTCAGGATCACAAGATCACCTTTGCTTACGTAGTCCCGCCCATTGTCTTGCAACTGGCAAAGGATCCAACAGTAGCATCCTACGATTTGAGCAGCTTGCGTATGACTCAATCCGGCGCGGCTCCGCTGAGCCGTGATCTCATCATGCAAGTCTTCACTCGGCTCAACATTCGCGTCAAACAAGGATATGGCTTGTCCGAGACTAGTCCGTGCCTTTTCCAAGGTGCTTGGGATACTTGGGATGCAGATATGGGAAGTTGTGGTGTGTTGCTGCCCAATCTGAAGGCCAAGATTATCAAGCCACTTGGAGGCGATCTCGTTGGGGAGTCATCGGCCGAGTCTCAGGCTGGACCAAACCATACAGCTGGTGAACTCTACGTCAAGGGACCCAACGTCTTTGCTGGCTATCACAATAACACCAGCGCTACTGCCGAGTGCTTATCCTCGGATGGTTGGTTTCGAACTGGAGATATCGGCTACTTGACGGATCGTAACAATCTCGTCATCACTGATCGTGTCAAGGAGCTTATCAAGTATAAAGGCTTTCAAGTCGCACCAGCTGAGCTGGAAGGTATCTTGATGGAGTATCCTATGATCGTCGACTGCGCTGTGGTGGGTGTGAATGACAAGGATCTTGCAACAGAGGTTCCAACGGCATATATAGTCAAGCAACGTGGAGCATTGGGCTTCGATATTGACGCACTGACTCGTTGGTTCAACAAACGAGTGGTGAACTACAAGAGGCTACGCGGCGGAGTTCATATCATTCATCAGATTCCGAAAAATGCCAGTGGCAAGATTCTTCGTAGACAATTAAGAGACAGGGCACAGCGGAAAGCGGAATCAGCCAAGCTCCGGGCGAAAATATAAATACAGATTCTTCTTCGCCGTCACCTTCGTCTTGTTCTTTCATGACTTTGTTTGGTATGTCCAAAGGCCAACACCTTCAATGGGTCATTAAATCTCCATATAAGCCTATTACTCCAGTAATTTGCAGCCGTTTGTTTCCCAAACATGAAATTTCAGGGATAGCAGTATCTTATATCGTACCTAGTCCTTACGCAGTCTCTAGCTGTTCAATAGACTACAATATCTTCAGCTGGCCTCAAAAACTTTCAACATTCTGCGTAGGTCTACAAAAGGAGCTGTTGCTTCTTCAATACAACAGCATTTTGAGTATTTCTTCTATTTGGGTATCATTTTGCATGTCCACGCCTCTAGCTTGATTGTCACAAAGACTATCGGCGGCAAGGTTTTGGTCCAATACATTGGCCCAATACTCTTGGCCGTCGTATGGAAAAGGCAGATATTCTACTACAGATATTCCAATATCCAAGGATTCCTTTTTGGACGACTCTAGCTCGTCTCCAGATGCAATTTGAAGTTCTTGTGGCGACACCACTGAGACTGTCTCACAGTCCACATTAGGTAAAGTCGAGAAAAGCTTCATCTGCTCGTCAGAACTTGAAAGCATAGATGAGCTCTGAGTCGAAACGTAGTCCGCATTCCACACCTGGGGTGTAATTGGACTGTTCATAGGACAATCAGGGGTCGTTGTTGCGGTATTGACGGACGCTAATGCCACGTCCTGCCACCAGCGATTTTGGAAAGACATGTTTCCATCCGGAGATTGACCGTTCCATAGTTCTTGCACTGAAGCAGGATTCTTCCAAGGAAACATATTTGTGCTTGGTGGGATATTTGCCAATTGACTTGGCTGTGTTGGTGGAGGTGATGCTGTGCTTGCTGCAAGCCGTTGGCGGATCTGCTGTTGGCGCCAAACTAGCTTGTCATCATCGCTTGGATATTCTGCACCCCAGTCGTCCTTCCAGTTTTCGCAGAATTGCGCGCGATAGCCAGTGATTACACACCCACTCAGCGGAAAGGCATGGCGCCGCGATCGATGGCTTCTAGGATTGAAGGACGAATTCCAGTCGGGTGTGAACACCACGGGGACAGTTCTGGTGGACTTAGCCATGATGCGAGAGAGCAAACGCGTAAAGTCAGGGCAACAGAGATTTGGGAGAAACAATTTGACCTATTCCCTTGTGGGCGAAAAACATTGTGAGATTCAATACAGACGAAGCCTTAATCGTGTATAGTTATACTATGCTCTAGATAAAGTTATCAACTCCTAGAAATGTCAGTCCTTTGTCGTGACGCCAATACACACAGCATTGTTAGTTGCTGTCGCCGCCATGCCGGCCATGTGCTGCACTGAACCAAGACCCCCGGCTGTATGACTCCAATTGTGGTTGAGCTGCCCGTGACTTTCGCGGCTGCTCTTGTAACAGCGGGTGTATGCAGCCAAGAACAGTCTAGCGCCCTGTACATGGCGTACCAATCTATGTCTTGTGTCTTGATTCACAGATTAAAGTGGCAACGTCGATCAGATTTTGGATATTGCCGATGAGTAGCACGCCCTCTGGGCTTGTTTCTCTAGTGAGATAAGCCCGGTTGTTTAGTTCTTTTTGGGGCCAAGGTGTCAAGAAGCAAAACTAGCTCGCCGGGCTTTTGGGGGTGAATAGGAAGCATTGTACAACAAAGCCACATCGTGGCTGCCCATTTTTTGTTCTATCTGGAATTGGTAATGAGCGGGGTGTTTCCTGGGGTCAACGCCAATCGCGGGGTACCAATAGTGGTCAATCGAATGGCACTGGAGCTACTTAAGAAGTCGAGGTGTCTGGCAACGGCAAACGGACGTGACCAAGGAGATTGACTCTTTCTGGTTTGCTTGGATTCCGGCCTCTTTCTTTGACATATTCTTTTTGTCCAAACAAGCCCTCCATCTATTTGAACGGTGTTCAAGATGGAATTACGATCCATAGATGCTCTCATCGTGGGAGCCGGCTTCGCTGGTATCTACCAGTTGAAGAAACTGCTCGACCAAGGTCTAACAGTAGAGGCAATCGACATGGCGGATGATGTCGGAGGCACCTGGTACTGGAATCGTTATCCAGGAGCAATGTCTGAGTAAGTCCTTTCCATGCTGTTGATGTTCGCGCAAGTGAAGCAACGGGCCACAACTGACATTTGCATCAACGAAAAGTACACAATCATTTCTTTATCGCTATTCTTGGGATCTTGAGGATTTGAAATCCTACTCATGGGAGAATCATTACCTCCATGGACCCGAAATTCTTACATATCTACAACATGTAGTGCAAAAGTACGACTTGCGCAAGCACTTCTCATTCAAGACGGAGATGCAGTCTGCCAAGTGGATAGAAGAGGAGGGGGTCTGGCGCATTACTCTGTCTACAAATCGCTTGGTCAAAGCCAAATACCTCATCACCGGCCTTGGCCTGCTCTCGAAGACCAATCTCCCCAATTTCCCCAACATCGAGTCTTTCAGAGGCGAGATGTATCACACAGCCAAATGGCCGGAAAACATTGATTTTCGCGGCAAGCGTGTTGGTGTTATCGGCAACGGTTCGACTGGTGTGCAGCTTATCACTGCGCTTGGCAAAGCGGGCGAGTTCAAGGAGATGGTCTCGTTCCAACGAAACCCTCAATACAGCGTGCCTGCGGGCAATGGTCCTGTCTCCGAAGAATACCGCAAGAACCTGAACGACAATTACGAAGAGGTCTGGGAACAGGCAAAGAGCAGCCTATTTGCGTATGGGTTCCAAGAAACCAGTCGCTCTGTATTCAGTGTTACTGATGAGGAACGTGAGCAAATATTTGAAGAAGCCTGGCAAAGGGGAAACGGCTTCCGATTCATGTTCTGGACCTTTGGCGACATCACGGTGAATGAGGAGGCAAACAAGTTGGCATCGGATTTCATCAAGAAAAAGATCCGACAGATTGTCAAGAATCCCGAGAAGGCGCGAAAGCTCTGTCCTACTGAGTTTTACGCGCGTAGACCACTTTGCGACACGGGTTACTACGAGCAGTTCAATCGCAGTAATGTTGACATTGTCGACATCAAAACCAATCCCATCGTCGGCCTTACCCCAGAAGGCATCAAGACAGCTGAGGGCAAAGTCTACGAGCTGGACATCATTCTGTTTGCGACGGGCTTTGACGCTGTCGACGGTAACTACACACGTGTCAATATTCAAGGACGTGATGGCGAGACGTTGAAAGACCACTGGGCCGCCACTGGACCGACGTCCTATCTCGGTATTGCGGTGCCCAACTTCCCAAACCTCTTCATGATCACTGGACCAAATGGCCCCTTTTCCAACCTGCCTCCCGCGATCGAGTGTCATGTTGAACTAATTTCCGACATCATTGCCAGGGTCGAAGCGAGCAAGTCTACCAATAAGATTGCGGGCATTGTCGAGGCCGAGCCCGAGGCAGAGAAGCAGTGGACATCGCATTGCGACCAGCTGAGTTCAAAAAGCCTCTTTCGCAGGATTGAGTCGTCGTGGATCTTTGGTGCAAACATCCCTGGTAAGAAGTCGACTACCATGTTCTATTTTGCCGGCTTGGGACCTTATAGGAAACAAGTGAAGGAGATTATTGATAACAACATGTCAGGCTTCAAGATTCTCTAGAGCCTTTTAGAGTATTTAGTTCAAATCTTTAATCCCTCATTTAAATTTCAAATTCTGCTTATTGTTACTGTCTAAACCATTTCTATTCCGATCTAAAAATAAGCCCTACTTGCTGTAAGAGTGCTATCATAGTAAACCCCAGCTGCAGCACATCGGCGTAGCGACTGGTTTAGGAATGTAGACCTCGGATATTATGCTTGAGGAAACGACTGGCAGCAAAGGGCGTCGTGGGCAATACATCCGCCATCAGCAAGAGGAGCTTCTCGGAAGTACCCTCGGGTACTTGCCACGGTGAGGACCCGGACATACTCAGCTTTGGCCACTATCAAAGGGCTGTATTGGCGTGGTGGAGCTGAGAAGACCTTAGACCTTAGTGTAAGCATTATTCAGACTACCCCTGAGTACAGGAGATACAACCTCTGCAGGCTGTGAAAACTGGTACTGCAGCGTGGTCAGCGAGCCCCCGAGCTCGACAATATGTCCAACACATTCATGCCTGGGGACGAATCCAAGAGTTGCGAGTTGTTTGCCACAATAAATACTGTTGGTGAAATGATAAGCAGCAGTTAATATAGCTGGCAAACTCGGCTGAGACGTTGACGACACTGGCGCGTGCCAAATCACTCCCTTGGAGCGCACTTGAAGAGACCTCCGGTGTCACATCAGTGGCTGCGCGGATAGCTGAAGTATGTTCCTCAACAATCTCAACTTTGAACGGGGCTTTGAATGGCTACGGCTGGCTTTCATGGTTCTGGTACCTGATGAAATCATCTCGCGGAACAATGGACCAAACCAGCTCTTTCAGCTGCGCAAGTGTATTGTAAAAACCATGTATGTCGGATTAAGCGTGTTGTCTAATGAGCCTACACAATATTCAACCGTATTATTCCTGGAGATGTGTATGATCAAAGGAATGAAGTTGGTTCTAGGGAGCCATACTCAACTGAGCTGGAACGTAGCCGCAGGGTCAGCGCATCACAGCTGTACTTCGGGTAGCCCTTTTAGACCAGAGATCAACGGTGCCCTGGTATTTTCACAACAAGCTCAAGTTTCGTCCGATCTCAGTTCGGCACATCTGTTTCCATTACATATAGCCGAGCAGGGTTCCCCGCGCTCTGAAAGCATCACAGATGTCCCATTTTTAAATGCAGCTAAGATAACCAATCAATCATTCGTGTATTACGTTTGCACGGAGTAAATAAAGAAAAGAAAACGATCATTGTTTCACAGCACCATTCACATATTGGCCTATGAAGGGTTTCTACAACTTGAATAGATACTTGGTTATATTTGTCTCTTGAAATGTCGCTCAACGGGCAGTCGTCCACAGCACGCCACGTCACTGCCCTGCAGTATTATGGCAAAGGAGATATTCGCATCAAGCAAATAGCTACGCTGTAAGTATGAATTGTAACACGCATGCTAACTAAAATGTGGGATTGGAGATAAGGCTAACTTCTGTCAAGACCATGTAACGAAGATGAGGTGCGATTGAAGGTCGCTTACTGTGGCATATGTGGCAGTGACATCCATGAGTTGCTTGGAGGGCCAATTTTCCCGCCACAGCCAGGCAAGAAAATGGCATATACAGGCGTGATGCTGCCCATCACCATGGGCCATGAATTTTCGGGCACTGTGACGGAGGTGGGAAGTCAAGTTGAGGGCCTCAAGATTGGCAATCAAGTCGCCGTGAACCCTGCCTGGGATCATCGCCATTACAAAGCAAGTCCATGCGGTCCCTGCAAAAGGGGAATCTACAACTCTTGCAAGAATATGACAACCTACGGCTTGGGGGCTCCAGGTGGCGGTTTCTGCGAGGAAGTCGTCGTCAAGGCGAGAAACTGCCTCGTCCTGCCTTCAGGGGTTGATCTGAAAGTCGCTGCTCTGGCCGAGCCGTTGTCTGTCGCGCATCACTGTGTGGCCCTTTCTGGCTTTAAACCTAACGATAACGTTTTGATTTGCGGCGCAGGGCCAATAGGTCTATCGGTCGCTCTCATCTTACAAGCCAAGGGAGCTTCTCAGATCGTCATGTCTGAGGTATCCGAATCACGCATGGCTCTAGCTCGTAAATTTGGTGTGACTGCTGTCATAAACCCACTAGATAAGACGAGTGTTTCTTCAAATAATCCCTCTGGGGATCCTGTCCTCGCAGCTGTCATGAGCATGACCGACGATGGCGTCGATATAGCCTTCGATGCCACTGGTCTGCAGTCCACGTTGGACCTGTGTATTGCGGCGACTAGAGCCGGGAGTACAATCTTCAACGTTGCTATCCACGAGAAGCCGCTGAAAATCCACCTCAACGACCTCGTCCTCCAAGAAAAGAGACTCATGGGTGGCATTTGCTATCAGAACTCCGACTTCGAAGCCGTGCTCAAGCTTTTGGCGGAGAGAAAGCTGAATGCCTACGACATGATTACGTCTGTTGTTCCTTTGTCGAATATAGTTGAAGGCGGGTTTCATGAGCTCATCAACAACAAGTCGGCGCATGTAAAGATCTTGATTGAGCCTGGAAATTAGTGAATATATTGATGCAATTAACTACAGTAAATACATCTCATTCATCCTAAGCCCTTCTCAACATACCACACGTCTCATGTATCACACCAATGCAACTAAGAGAAAACAATGCCTCCGTCAACGACAATGTTCTGTCCGGTTACAAACTCAGAGTCTGGGCCACAGAGGAACCCTCCAACAACCTTTGCAACATCTTCTGGCACACTAATTCGACCCATTGCAGTGAGCTCGCTGACATACTTCTTGACTGTTTCGCCCGCAGGAAGGCCCTGTATCTCTCCCAGAATTTTGTCCAGGTGCTCCCACATCGCCGTACCTACGATGCCAGGCGCATAACAATTGACGTTGATTTTGTGCGGGGCCATTTCAACGGCAAATGACTGCGTCAAGCTCCTCAAAGCTCCCTTGGAGGCACAGTAATGTCCGAGGAGGGGAAACGGCTTGTATGCAGCAATCGACGATGCGCCAAGGATTTTGTATCCAGTGCTGCCGCTCGGGGCCTGACCTTGGGCAATCATTTTCCGTGCCGCGTGAACGTAGCAATTCCACACACCGAAGAAATTGACATTCATTGTGTCGAACATGCCTTGTTCAGATAGCTCCAGCGCGGGACTCACAGTCGCAATTCCAGCATTGGCAACCATGACTGTCAATGGACCGAGTTGCTCACAGGACTTTTCGATCATGGAGCTGACCTCTGCAGAGGAGGTCACATCGGCAACAATACCAAATGATGTTCCCTCTCCGTGCTCTTGGTTCAGTTCATGGACAAGCTTGTCAATACGAGCTTGATTCGCAGATCTGTCGTTGACAGTGACTGCATAGCCCTCAGCAGCTAGTCGACGAACAATAGCCTCTCCACTATCAAGATATTACTGTTAGCATCCATTCGTCCATAAGCATTGGCAGAGGATGGAAAGCCTTACATGCCGCCAGCGGCGCCCGTGACAATTGCCGTCCTCTTGTTCCCCGTAGACTGCCCAGAATGCGCCGCGTGGGCAAACCCTCTGCTCTTATTTTTGCATGTTTGGATGCGGATCAATGCAAAATGCCTTGCAGCCATAAATGGAAACCTAACAGCTGTTTGGAAAGGGGATCTCATCATGGTTGGGTCTCCAGGTGAATAGATGTTAGGAGATGTCAAGTCTATGCAATTCTAACCTTGTGGCATCTCCAACTCTACAGCCACGAAACCTTCAACCGAAGTACTCTTATTCGGCCCCATATTCAGTGTCTACCACGTGAAGTGTCCTTAATTTCGGCCGCTCGCCAAGTTATTTTGGTATAATGACGCTGTCCCTGTACCTGGGAGCAGACAAATTCAGTACCAATTGAATTGTTCAGTTCATACTAGTAACTAGCTGCAGCTCATTGGTTGCTCATCACCAGATGGGTCAGCTCAACCCCATGAAACTTAGTCCACATCGGGCTAGAATAACCGCGCCATGCGGAAGCAACCCCGTAACTCGGTTATATGTGAAACTGTACAGACGCTTTACATGGTCTTTGACTATGCTGTAGTCTGATAAACAACGTACTCTCAAAGTATGCACAAGTTGATCTGCGGGGAAATTATTTGATCGTCTACAAAGGAGCGTAGATTCTGTTCGCTTGATCGATTGACAAATATTACCCCAGAGATTTCTCAATTCCCACCTTTAATTCCATAGTGCTGTTCAAAACGCGGTATATATACTGTGCTTAATCAGTCCGTGTTAATTATTAGTGCATTGTAATACTTCGTCTTTCTTCTCTTGCACTTCGCCACATTCGGTTCCTTTGACAACGTATCGAAAACTGGCAATGTGGCTCAACAACCTTCGGGGTCGCTCGCTGACCGTGGGCATCACCGCAACGTGCGGAACGGCTTTCATGCTTTTTGGTTTTGACCAGGGTGTTTTCGGAGGCATCCTCGGAAATTCTTCATTCAATAAGGCTTTCCATTCCCCCTCTGCCACCATACAAGGCCAGATAGTGTCTACCTATGATCTTGGTTGCATCCTGGGCGCCTTGCTCACAATCTTCGTTGGCGAAACTATTGGCAGGCGCAAGACAATTGCTGCAGGATGCATATGGGTCTTTATGGGAGGCATTATCCAGTCTTCTGCTTATGAACTGGCTCAGATGATTGTTGGCCGCATTGTAGCTGGCGTAGGCGTCGGCATGAATTCAGTTGCGGTGCCCATGTGGCAAAGCGAGACTTGTAAGCCGCAGCACCGTGGCAAGCTCATTGCTATTCAGCTTGTGCTCGTCATTGGAGGCATTGCTTTATCCAATTGGATCAATCTTGGATTTTCATACGTCCATTCTGATCCAGTGAGCTGGAGGTTTCCTCTGGCTTTCCAAAGCGTCATTGCCATCGTTGCCGTCGCACTTCTTACCTGCATGCCCGAGTCCCCTAGATGGTTGATTTCCCAAGGCAGACACTTTGAGGCGCAGGAAATCATCGGTCGACTCTTAAACAAACATCACGATAATACGGTTGTAGTCCACGAGCTTGAACTCATCAAGTCTTCGATTGCACAAGAGAAGGAGCTTGCCAAGGTTGGCTGGCGCGACGTATTTTCCAATGGCAAGCAGCAAAACTTTCGTCGTATTGCACTCGGAGCGGGAACTTCCCTCATGCAGCAGATGGGGGGCATTAATGTCGTCGTCTACTACATGCCTGTCATTTTGACATCATCCTTTGGCTTCAGCGCTCGGGAGGCCCTCATCTTATCAGCCTGCGACTTCATGTCTCTGATGGTATGGGGAAGTGTGGTGATGCTGGTTATCGATAGATGGGGTCGTAAAAGACTCATGCTCATTGGCGCATTGGCGCAGGGTATCTGCTTCGCTATTGCTGCGGCAGGATTAGGCGTCGGAACTAAAGCCTCGGAGGCAGTTGCCGTCACGGCAATCTTTCTATATCATGTCTTCTTTGTGAGTCTCCGTCGAAGCCTCCTCAACATCGCTGCGCGGGATCAAAACTAACCTCTCGTTTTCGTTGAAGGGCCTGTCATTTTTGTCTATTCCATTCTGCTACCCCTCCGAAATCAACAGTCAGCGAATGCGCAACGTTGGAAGCTCGATTGCAATGATCACCAACTGGTTGTTTGTCTATGTGATTGTCCTCATCACACCTATTGGTAAGTACTTATTGAGTTTGCTTCGTTGGTCTAAGAGCACCTCTAATCGATATGGCCGACAGGTATCGAGAATATTGGCTGGAAGTTCTACATCATTTTCGCTGTGTTGAATATCTGCTGGATTCCGTTCATCTGGTACTTTTACATTGAAACCGCTGGACTTTCTCTCGAGGAGATTGATCGACTATTCGAGATACAGTACACAAGCAAGAATAAGGCATCATGGGACGCTGCAAGACATCAGGTGAAAGAAGAGGTTCAAACCAGCCATAACGAGGGCTCGTCGTAGCTTAAATACAGTCTATATGGCGCCGATTTTGTAGTGGCCTTGGTTGTTCACTTTAACGACTTTATCTGTGTCATGAGCCACGTCCACCGTGCTTTGTGGGCTGCGTGGAATGAAACATTCGAACTCTATGGCTGCTACCAATCGGTTATATTTAACTCTGTAAATGCCTCTCTGGGACGAACCGGGCATGGATTATTGGGAGTGTTGATTCTGTTTTAGAGTATGTATAATCTATACTCGGCTAGTACTGGGTAGTCTTTGTGTTGATAGATAGCAAATACACTGGCGTTGAAGTTCAACATTCGATATTATGGAGCTCGGCAATATCCTGCTCCTAGCTTCGGCAAACTGCAGGTACACGTCGGGTCTCGAATGAATTTGGCCAAACAATGACCAGGGTTCAAATCTGATATAAATTTTGTTGACTAAACAGCACTAGCGTCGGTAATTACCCCATGGGGATGGGTGTCTGAGTAGTGATTGAGAGAGAGCCTGCACAATTCAAAGTCGCGGCCTTTTAAGGACTGATGCTCAAAGTTTTGCTTGTATCCAAGTCGGCCCGGACGCGCAGTGAGGCTACATTGCCGATTTTAATTGCCTAGATCGTACGCTTTGTAAATACAGCTCCGTCATGATGTGTCTTTGGGGAGCTCTTCAATCTATCCTCGGTTCAGCGGAAACAGCAGGCGGCAAAAATGAAGTACCTCTCCTCTCACTTGTCACTGGTCGGCTATCTATCTTCCTTTTCCTCTCAATCTCGATAAACATTTTACCTTGCGGGACTGGAGACAAAATTTCTTTTATTGCCATTTCATTTGACTTGTGATAAGAAGCGAACAGTGATCTGTATTACGATCCCTCTCACGCTTCCTAGCCATTGTTGATTGCATAGCAGCATATCTGGGCAGCAGTAATGTTGGAAAGCTTGTGTAGAGTAATGTACTAATCCTTATAGGCGTATTCAGATATATGGTTTTACCTAGCTAGACTTGGCGTTTATGTAAATATGTAACTATACCTAGTCTAGTAAGCGTAGTAAAGTTTGTGTATGTTGCTTTACCCCCAGATGACTATAGGCCGCGTATCTGCTTCGTGGACTACTCTGGCCTTGCCGAGGCCGCTCAATTTGACCAAATTACAGTTGTCTCGGTTATATACTTTACCTGCCAATTATTTGGTATATAATGTCAAAGCCACTACTCAAGAACCGAACCGTGGAATTTCTCCCTCCCTGCCAGTTGTTTCGTTTCTCAGGACCCTAGCTATTGACTAGCCTTCAATTTCGAGCCCATACATCATTGAAAGATCGACTATACCGTTCTGAATCGATTCCCTCTCTCAAAACTCAACTACGTCATGGCAGACATGGAAAATGGAAACGGTATTAGCGAATGGAACCACAAGGGCCACCAGGAGGCACTCGAAAGAGTTCGCTCTGCCGCAAGTGTCTCTATGAGTCCTGAGCTGTTTGAGAAGCTCTATTTAGCTCCTCAGACAGCCGTCAAAGGTGAACTCCGCAAGACATTTGGTAATCTTACGGGAATGTGAGTGCACCGGTGCCTTGTCGATGTGTCATAGAGACTCTGGCAGCAACGCTTTCAATCATGTCTTTGCTTCGGACTACAGTTAATCTTTTTTATAATTATAGTGCCATTGCTGGATTTGTACTCAGCCTGTCCCCTCTATCATGCGATCTCATGGGCTGGCGTGGTGCAGGTGGAAACGGGGCAGCGACCATGCAAGCATTGTCAACATCTCGTCGAAGCATTTTGTGATGTGCTAATAATCTGTTCTTGATAGTCCCGTGTTCTTCTTCCAAGGAGGTCTCCTCATGATCATTGGCGCTTTCATGGAGCTTATTCTCGGAAACACGTTCCCATGTATCGTCTTCATGGTTTTTGGTAGCTTTTGGCTCAGTTTTGCCGGCATTCTCAATCCTGCCTTTGCCGCGTTCTCCTCCTATGCTCCTGCGGATGCAAAAAGTCCGGCCGAGGGTCTTCAAACTCCTGGTTTTAACGCTAGCCTCGGTAAGATACGTACTGATTGACTATTGTGTCGCTTTGTGCTTACCAGTTCGGTTTTGAAAACAGGCTTCTGGCTACTCTTTATGGGTCTCATGTGTTTGATTTTCCTTATTGGGTCTCTTCGAACAAACCTTTGCTTCGTTTTTGTCTTCGTTTCCGTTGTTATTGCCTTTGGAATGTTGACTGGAGTCTACTTCCTCACCGCAATGGATGCTGTGAAGCACGCCAAGCTCATTCACACTTTGACCGTCGTAAGTAGACAAAATAGTTCCACGTCCCAGTCTTGTCTTGAGTCAAATGAAGAGTCGAAAACAGCACCTGCTAACTGTACATTACTAGGGTGGTGGTGCTATGACTTTCATTGCGTCGCTTCTTGGATGGTGGATTTTTCTTGGACTCGTACTTGCCGCCGTTGAGTTTCCCGTCGCCATCCCTCTTGGTGACTTGTCTGGTATAATCAAGGGAGCCAAGTAGTCAGTAATAGAGGCTTTTGTTAAAGAAGTAGGAAGCAAGAAGTCCAATAAACGGTTACATTGAATTTAGTAAGAGAACCGAATATATGTTCCGGCCCAACTACGAATACAACCGCTTCGCGAGTATGCCGGCCCAACTACAAATAACCTACATTCGTGGTTCGGCCGCCCATTCGCAATTAGGCTAATCCACTCTCGCCCAGTCACAAATACAGAATAGTAGTATAGAATTATAGTCAATAACTAAATAAGTATTTAGCTCTCTTTAATCTTTGCACCAAAGAGTATTATATGGGTCTGGATAGATTTATTCAATCTTTCTAACAATCTTAATGCAAAGAGGAACAATTAAGAAGAGGAAGAAAGGATTCTGTAGAATCCCTTGCACTATGCTCTCTTATCCCTTCTCCAATACGCTACTTGTTGTACAGCCAACGACTTGACCAGGGTACAAGGACCCTGGTCGTTCATGGCGTTTTCGGAAGCTTTGGCTTCTGTTTTTGGAGAGCTGAGAAGAGGTGATGATGACGCTAAATTTTTGCACCCCGACATATATAGTCAAAGTAGGGGATTAAAAAAGTGTATTAAAGTCGATCGAGAACATGTACTAACGTTTGCTTAAATTAAAGATTGACGAAACTAACATTCAAGTAGATTCTTAAAGACAAAGACAAGTTTGATTGATCGCTTTTTGGGCGCTGTATCCTTCATATCTTATTCGCTTGCTTTGTCGCAGGCCTCGTCCGGGGAGTGGCTTGACGGATTTGGGCTTGTTTGGCTTGTGTTTAGTGGAGGATGGTGGGTGATTTGTGGGTAGCACGCTTCGGAGCGCTCTGTAACGGCAGCTGTAATTGCGCTGTAATTGCACTGTAATGCCAGAAGCCCCTGCTCTATTGTCCTAGAGCCTGGCGCCAAGTATTGACTACCCATGCGCTACGTATGCGGCAGAGGAGGCTCTGCTGTGGTGCTTTGTTCATGTTTGTTGGCCTGTGATTCAATGATGAACCGTTCGTTTCTGTCCATGGGCTTCCACCTCTGTTTATCCACTGCTGCTACGCTGATGCCGGACACATAACAGCGCACATCACCATTGCCATCTATTCATTTTTATTCACTTCAAAAACTAAAGGCGGCGTTACCTGTTAAATAAAAGACTCCAAAAAAAAATCATCACAGTCATTGTGGATTGCCGTGTCCAGGTTCTTAAAGATCAATGGTAGTCAACGTCAGCTGCTTGCCCACCACCTCGCAATAAACCCAAACGACGCTAAGTCTACTTATCCGGCGCACCCGTTTCGTGTTCGCCTTCACCACATTGCACACCACCGCCGCCGCCGCCACCACGACCTCCATTACCACAGCATCACTCTCTTTTTATTCAATCGTTGCTTATCCTTCTGGGTTCCATCTACAGTGCCATTTTCGACTGCCCATACCTCAATCAAAACCTACGCCCCGCTCAGCACCGTCACCCTCGTTCATCGAATCACATAGCTCTCGCGAAATGCAGTCGTGATTGCTTCCTCCAGCCTGACGCCGCTTTGTCGTCACCACCCACCACACCCACAACGCATTTGTTGATCAACATCTCCTGACTCAGCAGCTCGGTTATCAACCGCCGAAACGTGCTCCGTTTTACATGGGCATCGTTTTCGAAGCATCAAGCTCACGTCTACGACCTTGACATCCGCCCATCAACCCCCGCCACTTCATATCTGCTCAACGGTCCGGCTCGCCTTTCCAGCATGGGAAACTCACAGGCCAAGGAAAGCCGTGGCGGCCCAGGCTATTCCTCCCAGGCTGACTATGCCGAATCGTCTCCCAGAAACCGCAATCGCATGAGTAGGAGCGACATGGGATTCCTCAGTATAGGCTCCGCTTCCCCACGAGATCGGAACCGACAGCGTGACGATGCCCCATTTGAGCATCGCGAAACAAGAGCAGAGCGTGAAGCTCGACGCTTAGAACGCGAGCGAGCAACGAGAGCCAAAGATCGAGAACGCAGCCTTAAAGAGGAACATGTTGACGGCGGCTATCTTGTCACGCTGGGTACCTACACAGGCACTGAGGATTTCAGCAAGCCAGTCATTCGGCAATTGCAGGTACGACTTTTGCAATGCACAGACAGCGTGATGCATCACTGTCCCTCAAAACAGTACACTGACATATTCTAGATTGAAAGAAGGTTGGCCCCCTTCTGGCGTGGCCTGAACGACTGGTCAGAGAACTGGGCTGAGCATCAATTAATCGCTGCCGCTCGTGGCCTTCCTATTCCCGCCGCCGACGCGCCGCCCGATCCAGAGCTTATGCCTCAACCGCTGCCAGAAGGCTCATCGACAAATCTACAAAACCTTACTGTCCCTCTCGGCCCTAGAACAATGTCTGCTGCCTCCGACCGCAGTGGCTCCGGGGCCAACTCCGGTGTGGCTTCTCCGTCCACCGGAACGGGCAGCAAAATTAAGCCTCGCGCCAAGGCTATTGCGATGGCTTTGACTGGTGGCTCTAGAGACTCATCTTCGACTGATTTGGCGCGCCAGGAAATTGCTCTGCCGCCAGACCCGTTCGTCAACGGCCAGGCACTTGAAGTCTATCTTTACAAAGACGCAACCGACTGCCCAATTTGCTTCTTGTCGTACCCCCCATACTTGAATCGCACCCGTTGTTGCGATCAACAGATTTGCACTGAATGCTTTGTACAAATTAAACGCGCTGATCCCCATCTTCCCGAGCACCACCCCGATGGCGAGGCTCGAGATCCTAACGAAGGCTTGAACCCTGAAGACCCTCCCGAGTTACTCATCTCCGAGCCATCTGCGTGTCCCTATTGCCAGCAACCTGAATTTGGTGTCACCTATGAGCCCCCGCATTTCCGTCGTGGCTTAGTGTACTCCATATCATCAATAAGCGTTGGCTCTTCTACGCCTATGTCATCGCAAAGCTCCTTGCACTCGACACTCTCCCCGACTCAGCCGCATCAGCCTGGACGAAAACGCGGTCATAGTTTGTCCGCTAATGCTCCTAACGTCATCACCACAGATCGCATCCGCCCCGACTGGGCAACGAAGTTAGCTGCAGCTCGTCAACATCAAGCTCGTCGTGCGGCTGCTGCAACTGCGCTTCACACAGCCGCGTTCCTCGTTGGGTCCAATGATCAACGATCCATACTTCGATCAGGGAGATTTGGCCGCCGTAATACGGGCTCGGGATCAGAAGGTGCCCTTACACCGTCAAGGAGCGGAGCCATTCTCACCGGCAACGACGATCCTTCTTCGCCTAACAGAGAACGAAACCCCGATGGTCATCAGCGCACACGCATGGATGAGCTTGAAGATATGATGTTTATGGAAGCAGTACGTCTTAGCTTGGCGGCTGAAGAAGAGCGCAAGAAGAAAGAAGCCAAGGCTATGCGCAAGGAAGCCAAAAAGCAAGAGAAGGCGGAACAGAAAGCCTTGAAAAAGCAAGGCAAGGACGTTTACGGAAATCCCGGTGGTGCGAGCGGCAGCAGTCTGTCTCTCAACTTGGGCCGAAAGCGTGGCAACAGCGTGACTAGTAACCTTCGAATGGAAGCCACTGTGCAAGGTGCTGCTCAGGCTACGGGTGAGAACACAATTGTGGAGGGGCCGGTCAATGCATCACCAAGTAGCAGCGACAACAAAGGCAAGGGAGTAAGTCGGGAGACTTCAGAAGCACAACCTGACTCCCCCACAGCATCATCGCCACCCATTGCCTCACCGGCTGGTCGAGGAATATCTCATCTGAGACACATTAGCAACGCATCGTCGCTTGGCTCCTCAGTAGCGGATACTCCTTCTGGAAGCTACACTGGCGCAGAGTTTCACACCGACGGCACACGGATTGCCGGTACCGGCGATGATAGTGACCGAGAGAATACCAATGAGTCCATGTTCAACTTTCGAAGCTTGGCTGAGCTAGTCGGTGTCGACATTGAAAATGGGCAGAGGACAGATGGGGAAGGCGTTGAGCAAGCACAGGGGCAAGAGAAAGACGCTGGTGCACGCCCACTGTCGCGAGTGTCCGAAGAAAGCAAGGACACGGATGCCATATTCCCCGTGGACGAGTTCGAGGCAGAGACAGCTGAAGCCAAGCCTCCTCGGCAGATTCCTACGGAAGAGCCATCAGCAGAGCAAGAAAAACCATCCATTGGCCTGCCTGCTGAAGAGACTTTGACGAATGATTCAGCCAAGCTCCAGAATCTTGCTCGGACGGACAATAAGGAGCTTGACAAACCACAAGTCACGGAGCAGGCTCAATCCGGTATTACTGAGTAACTTGAAGCTTGTGGGTGTTAGTGGTATCAGCGGATGGGTTGAAATCCTCTAGAGCATACTACAGGTGAAGACGACCGATACGACAATTGCATTATATCGGTCCGCAACTCTGTTTCTTTTGTACATGGCACGGACGTGACGAAGGACAATGGTTGGAAATTATCATCATCAATGTTATTTTTATTTTTTATTTTTGATATGGAACTCTTGAGCTTAGGGGCTAGTGTAGCGGAGTCGTTTGATTATGAATAGCGAATTATAGATTCAATGTATATTCTTTCATTTTCTAACTTTCATCTTATAAGCAAGCAGTGCTTAGGATGCTCGTTAGTGGCATTATTCTCGTAATATGTGATGTCTATATAGGGGTTGGTGCTGGTTGAGTAGAGCCATAGTCTAATATTCTACCAGAAAGGTAGACGCACAGAGGTTCAGCTCTTTTTGATCTCGAGTTGAAATTTTTCAGCCCATTCGGTATACTCGTCCCTGCCACCGCGCCAAGCCTCGACAAGTAATTCACTGGCAGCAAAGGCATTAAGAAAGCACTGGTCCATGGCGTCGTCGATGGGTTTAGGGTCCAGTTCATAAAAGGCAAGAGCCAAGTCGCTGAACTGACTGGGGAGCTTTTGCAAAACGTTGGAGAGTTCGTCGAGACGTGCGGGAATGTTGGCTTCTTTGGCGTCCTTGTCCTTGCTGGGGATGGTGGGCAGCTTTTTGAGGCGACGCTTGGATATGGCTTGGTAGAGGAGGATGACGAGGCGAATTCTGCGCAGAGAGGATTCTAATCGGGGGCGAATGCTGTCGGGGTCATCCTTGGGTATCGACTGGCCAGAGTTCATGAGCTGATCCAACATGTCTTGTGTAGAGGTTTCGCCGTCTTGGTTGTCGCTGTGAGCAGCTCCGTCGACAAAGTAATCATCGTCATCATCATCTGGTTCCTCGTCTCCCCATTCCTTTAGTTCCTCCATAACATCCTTTAATGTATCTTTCCATTGTTCCACTTTGAATACGAAGAAGCCCGCAACCCCTAGGTTGGCGATATTGGCTACATCATCACATGCAGACCAGAGGACACCCGTGGCGGCGAGGCTGCCTTTTTGTCCACCAGCGGCGAAAGAGCTCTTCTTGTCTCCGCTCAAGATTTTGCCGTCCGTCGGTATCTTCTTGAATAGTTCAGCCAATTCGTTGAGGAGTCTTTGGGTCCTCCAAGCCACTTCTTTGCGGAAGAGGGCAGTATAAGTGGCGGGTTGGCATGTTTGGACGGCCGTGGCCAGTGCGGGGATGGGCTGGGCGACAAGCTCGCGGATAACCGTAGATATGGCGCTGGGTGTGAAAGGGTCGTTGATTATGAGGAGGGAGAGCTTGGTAGAATGTGCTCTAATGAGAGAAGAGGCGTCGCGAAGGAGGGCGAGGGGATCGATTTGGTCGGCGGCGGCTGCGGCGTCGTCAGGGATCTGCGAGGGGGTTTTGTAGATGGCGGTTATGACTGTTTGGAGCTGCGTGGTCAAGGCGATGGCGTTTTGGACCACGGACGAAAGGGAGTCGTTGGAAGCCATGGCCAATAGCCTTTGGCGGCGCGGTGAGGGAGAAGAGGGCGAGAAGATGCTCTCGCTATGCCTGATGAGGTGCGGAAAAAAAGTTTGGAGGGGCAACGACAATTATTTTTTGGCGGTTTGGGAAATTTACCCCACCAAGGCTGGGGCTGCCTAGTGCCATCGCGACAACGCTGTAAGAAACGTAGCTAAGATGTAAAAGCTAGATGGACGCTTAAATAAGGACAAAATGAAATGTAATCCTAACAAAATTGAGTATATATTGAACTGAGAACTGTGCTGAAATGATTATTAATGTGCAAAAGTAAGGGATTGTTGTTACATCGAAGATATTGCGGACAGTTGTGATAATGTCCATCTAATGCCATGCTCCAAACATAAATAATAAACTGTAATAATGCTATAACGACTGATTCGGGCTTTATAGTTAGCCCGGGCCCCATGCATCCTGCAGCATGGCGCGGCATGGGGCTGCAGCAGGGGAGTCGCTGCGCTAAATAAACAGTTCATCCTGGCGCCATAGTGCAGAAGCAGCTTACCCCAGAAATAACTGACAGCCCACAGCACGGACATCCATCCCCTACAGAGGACAGCCAAATCCACCAGAGACAGGCCAATCACCTATAATGCACAGTGCTGCAGTGCCTCGGCTGCTGTCACAACCCCCCACCAACCCTGGACTTTCTCACCACCTCGCCGTCCATAAACTCCGGTTCGCAACACCACTTCAACACTAGCTCCGATCATCCTTTGTCCAGTCGACGCTATTCTTACATCCCCAATCCTCTTTCTCCTCATCTAGCTCTCGCCTTCTTTCTACCTCTCTTCATATCACATCACATACATTCAATTGGCCCATCATGAAGGGAATCCAAATCAAGGAATACGTCAAGGTATACACCCCTCCCCAATATCCCTACTCCAACCACCAAGCTAATCTTGTCAGGGCCCTGGCGAGCTCAAAGTGACAGACCTCCCCGACCCCATCCCTAAAGACAACGAATATCTCATCCAGGTGCATTCCGCCGCTGCCAACTTCTTCGACATCCTTCAAGTCCAAGGCAAATACCAGAACCAACCTCGTTCGTAAACCCCCACACAACGCTGCCGCAGCACTGTCACACCTCTAACTCACGAATGTCATAGCTTTCCCTTGGGTCGCTGGTGCTGAATTCGCCGGTGTAGTCGTCTCTACTCCCAACAAGTCTTCCAACCCCCGCTACCCTGTCGGTGCCCGCGTCTTTGGTGCCGCTCAGGGAGCTTTCGCCACCAAGCTCACCTCCATTGAGGAGTCTCTGCTCCCAGTCCCCGAAGGATGGTCCTTCCAAGACGCCGCTGGACTCTTCGTCACTGCTCCCACCAGTTACGGCGCATTGGTTGTTCGGGCTGAAGTCAAGAAGGGCGATTATGTTCTTGTCCACGCTGCTGCCGGTGGTGTAGGTCTTGCTGCCGTCCAAGGTAAGTGTTTTTTACTCCCGTCAACCTGCACCCATCGCTTACAATTCTTCAGTCGCAAAGGCTTTCGGAGCAACTGTCATTGCTACTGCCTCTTCCCCCCGCAAGCTCGAAATCGCAAAGTCCTTTGGCGCCGACCACGTCATCTCCTACAACGACCCCGACTGGCCCAACAAGGTCAAGGCTCTGACCCCCAAGTCTCGCGGTGTCGACATTGTCTACGATCCAGTTGGTCTTGTCGACAAGTCTACCAAATGCACAGCATGGAATGGCCGTATTCTTATTGTCGGCTTTGCTGCCGGAAGCATCGAAAAGGTCGCCATGAACAAGGTCTTGCTCAAGAACATCTCCCTCGTTGGAATTCACTGGGGTGCCTATGCCAAGAATCAGCGAGAAATGATTCCAGTAGTATGGAAAGGCATCATGAAGCTCGTCGCTGAGGGCAAGCTGAGGGGCACAGAGTATTCCGATGAGGAATTTGTTGGACTGGACAGAGTCAAGGATGCCCTTGTCGCTCTAGGAGGACGAGGTACATGGGGCAAGGTTGTCATCAAGGTTCCTCAAGAAGGAAACAGCAAGTTGTAAATTGTTTATCAGCCATAAATAATATCATGAGGTAAATGGGTTCTATTTTCATTGTAAAAGAAAAGAAATTGCAATTCTTGTTCCTTCATCGTCTTCCAACTTGTATTCGGTCTATCGAGTCGTTTCGAGCCGCTCTTTTGTGCAAATCTATCGTAAACAAAAGGCTCCGTACATTAAACCGCATGCACGCTATTATTGCTGTGCGCCAGAAATGATTTGAAACTTGCGAATCAGGTCGCTGTCCACGTTAACAGCCCACTGATCCTGGAAAGCCGCCTCGCCACCTACTCGCCCAATAATATCCTGCAATCGCTCCTGAACAAACTGCAATGCAGGTACCGTGTAAATTGGGTCGCTCGCTCTCATCTGTCGCTCAACAATCATCTTTGGGGTATCATATTCTGTCTCTTCTTCTGTCCCTGCTCCCAGCAGCATGTCAGGCCCGTTTGGTACGCCCTCTTGCAGCTCCGTAATTACCACCACCCACAGGTCGAAAAAGTCCTGGAGTTTACCCAGCACTAGGTCTTGTATCGGTGAAGGTAGCTCCAGCAGTCGAGTCAAGCCAAGCAAATACAGCTTCTGACGCTCCGCATGGTCCATGTTATTGGCGTACGAAAACCACTCGGCTGATAGCCAGTTCCAGACTTGGTCGACCGGTCCGAATGATGCGAGCATCTGCACAAAGATGTTGGGTTCTGCCAGTGCCAGGCGACCAAGTATGGCAAAATAATCGCCTTGCGTGACTGTATTGAGCTTACTGATCTTTCGGTTGGGTCCTGTTGTCTGAGAAGCTTCCCACGCATCGTGTAGATTGCCCATAATCTTGTGAAGGAACTTGGTCTCAACCATGTCCTTGATAATGGCCGCAATACCGTCTGATCCACCGAGCTGAGCAGCTGCTCGAATCAAGTATTCAACACAAACTGTAGCAACACGAACCTGCTCTCTGCTCTTGGAATCAAGTGCACCAGATAACGCTGTCAAGCTCTGTCGACGTAACTCTACATCAAGCATTGCTTCGGGAGCCAGAAGGATATATGATTCGGTAGCCGTCATAGCTTCAGCAGCAGTATCAGATTGGTATTCGAGCAGTGGCAGTACTGCATCTGCGAGATTCAGCACATCCTGAGACAAGGGGGGGGAGCTTTGCATCAATATCGAATTCCAAAGGTCAAGCGTCTCATCGATCAGATGAACATGGAGATCAGACCCGGGTCGAGCTGCCTCAGACAATAGTGGCATGATAAAGCCCTGGTACCTTTGTGATTTGTTGCCCATGCTCATTACTAGTGCCGAGAAAATAGCCATGATGGCTTGCTTGATCATATACTCTTCCGTTCCAGACCCCTCCCAGACCTTGGGAAGAGTAGACATGAGCAAGTCACCAAACTCTGATACCTGCTCTTCCATTCGTTGGACTAGAATGCGTAAGGACTCGAGTATCGCAAGCTTTATCTCATCAACGTCCACGATTTGCACAAGGCCAATCAGCTGGGTGACAATATCCGAAGTGTAGGGCAGGAATTGCTCGATGCTAAAGTCTTGTTCGTCCACAATCCATCGCAATTGGCGCGCTGCCGTGATTCTCACCACCAAGTCATTGGTCTCATCCGAGGGATTCAAAAAGTGTGTGAAAATTTTGTAAACCAGAGGTCGGCTATTTTCAGTCAGCTTGATAGGTGCCCATTGGCTGATTAGAATAGCCATCCGTCGTCGCAGTACTTTGAACAAGCCGCCCTGCTGTTGCGCGTCGTTGATAATCGTTGATGATAATACGGCATCGAAGTCAAAGACGCCTACCACGTGGGCAGCAGATAGTCCCATGGCGGTATAGACTGCTTCTTTTGTGGCAATGTCTGCCTGGGGTGATTGGGCGCTCTGGAAATATTGTAGCAGTGGTGGTACCAGCAACTTCTTGAAATTTGTCAACAGATCAAGGAAGAGTTTCTCTGCACAGGGTCTGACTTCCCACTCGTATGCTAATCCCTCATTCTGTTCTTGTTGCTCCCATTCCTCAGGGTCTTCCTCCCAGGCTTCAAGGTCTGCTTTGCGGAAGACGAAGAGGTGGCTAATTAGAGCATTTACAATGGCGACCACAAGATCGTCCTTGAAGAGTTCAGTCTTGACTGTTGCCTTGGCACTTTCTTGCTCTGTCTTCACTTCGGGCGTGAGATACTTGAAAGTTCTGAGTGGCTGGAAAGCAATCTTCACACATGCCCTCAGAAGCAATAGACCTTTGAGCGCAAGTCGTTCTAACAGAGGGCCTTCGGCCTTGGCTTTAGCGGCATCTTGGTTGCCAGAGCCTTGCCTAATTCCGCCAGACTTGTCAAACACTTCAGCAAATTTGGAAATTAGATCCCAGTATGCATGAACCAATGGCAAGGAGTTCGGCAGGAATATGAAGCTGGCTTGGTGTTGCTCTGACATCTCGACATGTAGCTTCGTAAACTGTAGCAGGTGTTTTCCAACAACATCTCTGTAGTTTTGGGGGATACTCGAGCTGTCGTCAACAAAAGTAAGAAGTTGACCAAATTGGTTTTGAGAAAAAGTCCAAAATTGATCGACAGTGGTGTCTGTGTGAGGGCGTTCGTAACCGACGATGACGAGTCGGCGGAGGATTTTGAGGCTAGCCAAGGTATTTTGCATAGCCAGCTTGATTTCATCTTCGTTGCCTTGTCCACTGGAAAGATAGGAGACCCAAGAAGCGGACTTTTGAGCATAGATGTCGGAAAGGACGTAGACAATCTCCGGTGTGACAGATTGAAGGGCAGTCTGGGATTTCCGCAAGCGAGCAGTACCCAGTTCCTTGACTACGCGTAGTAAGATGATAAGGACACCTCTGAGATGGTTTTGATCTCCATCTTTCGTTGATCGTAGTAGAGCAACGATATTTGCCAAGGCGTCGGGCCAGTCGGCAGGGTAATCGATACGAATGATCTTGGCAATCACCAGAGCGTTGTGCAGGGCAAGATGAGATTCGCTCTCCTCGATTGTGCCCTGGAAGAGTCGTGAACGTATAACCTGTTTCTCGTCTTGTTTAATGCCATTCTTGGATGCGGCAGCATACATCCTCCAGTATCTGTCTATGCCATTCTTCAGCTGGATGACGGCCAAGAGTCGGACATCGATCGGTAGAGATTTGTCGAGAAGAGCAGCCTGCATATGGTTAGCGGAACGGTACCAAACTCGGGCTTTAGAGAATATCTCACTTGTAAAGACGAATAGTAGCCTGGTTGGTGCTCCCAGGAAGTCAGCTGCTGGCCAGCTTCCTGTCGTTGAGCATAGTCGGCAGATGTGGCGGAGTGCAGTGCACGGCAGAGAGACTCGAAGCTGAGAGGGCTCGCAGCACCCGGGACCTCGATGGCGAAACTCATGATCGCTGCTGGGTGTATTTGAGATAGAGGCTAGTCTTTCTCACAGCAAGACGAAGAGAGAACCTGGTTGAGCGGCGCCCACGGCTATATGGTGAGGGGGAGAAATGGTGTTTTGGCTTTGGAGTTGATCTTTGACGTTGTGGTGGGGTTCATGACAATGGAGGGGCGAACAAACCAGCCTTCCAGTCGCGCATCTCGACTGCAAGTTTGTGGATTGTCCGAGACTGCCAGCAAAGAATTTGGAGAATACAAATGGACCAATAAAAAAAATTTAAGTCTTAGTGTTGCACAATTAAAATGTTAATGTAATAAAATATTGCATTTAATGCGCTCACCTTGATATTCTTCGATGCTCGCTTCAGTACAGGGTAAATACAGGATATACTGTACAGGGGCAGCCGCTGTAGATGGACCCCTGTTTGTTGGTGCCCGCTATTCCATTTCCAGCGAGCTCGACCAGAGCCAAATTCAATTTCTCGGATCAGCTCACATGGCTCCTCTCCTCAACCTCTAGCCGCGTATTGTGCCCTCAGCCTCCAATGATTCGATCACATATCCCGAGGAGGGTAACCCCCTTTCTCGCTACTCGCCATTGGGTATGTCCGAACTGCACAATTCGTCGACAATACTCTCAAAAACCCACCGACAAACGGGAAACCCCAGATCATCGCAAACTTGGCCACCAGCAAGAGCTCTTCATCACCTCGAAATATAGCCCTGGGTCTCCCATCTTCTTACCGAATGGAGCGCGCATATTCAATCGATTGGTTGACTTTCTGCGTAAACAATATGTACGCTATGGCTTTCAAGAAGTCATCACGCCGACCATCTACAAGAAGTCCTTATGGGCAAAGTCTGGCCACCTGCAGAATTACGCCGATGACATGTATTCTGTCCGAGGAAATAATCATAGCGAAGCCGAATCTGCTACTTCGTGTTGCGGAAAGGAGGAGAAACAATCTGTAGCCGAAGAGGAGGAAGACGATACCGAGTTTGGTTTGAAGCCAATGAACTGCCCTGGACACTGCCTCATTTTTGCGTCCAAGCTGCACAGCTACCGCGAGCTGCCTGTTCGATATGCCGATTTTAGCCCTCTCCACCGAAACGAGATATCTGGTGCTCTATCTGGTCTAACCAGGGTGCGACGTTTCCATCAAGACGATGGCCACATCTTCTGTCGCCCAATTCAGGTCGAAGATGAAATCAAGAAAACGCTCGACTTTGTGAAAGTTGTATACAATACATTGCGACTTGGCGTCAGCTATAGACTTGCCCTATCTACGCGACCACAAGAACATTACATTGGGTCAGTCGAAGAATGGAATCGAGCCGAGGACGGCTTAAGACGTGCCCTTGAAGCATCCGGCATGCCGTGGAGTATCAACGAAGGGGATGGAGCATTTTACGGCCCAAAGATAGACATCATTCTGAAAGATTCGGATGGAAAAGAACACCAGACCGCCACTGTGCAATTGGACTTCCAACTGCCCAAGCGCTTCGAGCTGGAGTATCAAGCGCCCGCACCAGAATATGAAGCTAGAGGCGAGACGACTGAAGACCCCAAACTGTTGGCTGAATATGGACCAGTCAGGCCCGTCATGATTCACCGAGCTGTACTAGGTTCAGTGGAACGTCTGCTCGCCCTTCTCATAGAGAACTACCACGGAAAGTGGCCGTTCTGGTTGAACCCCAGGCAAGCCATTATCCTTACCGTCAACACATCGGAGCCAGTGTTGAATTGGACCGAAACCGTTCGCGACGTATTGGTTGGAAACATTCCGCGATCATATGATGGAAGAGAGTCTGAATTGAAGTCGGAAGGAATCGCACTGGCAGGTCAAACAGACCTGGCGGTCGACGTGGACACGACGGCAAGGTCACTGGGTCTCAAGATTAGAGAAGCACGCACCAATGGCTATAGTCAAATCTTGGTGGTAGGAGAGGAGGACGTCAAGAATAGACAGGTCAGCCTGGGCAAAGAACGGTTGACGCCTGGGCAGATGCGCGACAGGATGCTACATATGGTAGATACATTTGAATAACAATACCCAACTCCTTTCTGCGACGTGCACTTCGTCGTAGCTGTACTAGTGTCCCAATTCCACGAATTCCTTCGCATCTTTGAACGACTCTGCAGTCATTGGGCAATGAAACCCGAAGCTGGCGCTGTCTATGATTGCAGCGCTTGCCGCTGTTTAGTGATGATGTTTCTGAAGGAATCGATGGGCGCTAGTACTGTGGTGCTGTGACAATTCGTCGCTGGCTGACTACTCCCTTGTAATGTGCGGAGGTCGCTCATCTGCCTCGGAGATGGGGGTGAATGAATGCCGAACTAGACCGCCGTTAGCGAAGAGTAGTGGGAATCGCGAACAGCACTTAAGCCAATGAACTTACTCCTTCATTTTGGGATCTACTTGTGCGCCGGATTGTTCAATCTGCTCGATCATGCTCTTGCGCTCATCTAGTTGCTGTCGCATGTAGTCGACCGTGCGTTTGAGCACCAAGCCTTCTGACCTGCCCTGACCTTCTAGTCCGGGGACCAGCTCTGTTAAACGGTCGAAGCCTTCACGGATGGCTTGTCGGCGTTTTTGTTCTAAAAGAAGTCAGAATTGTTCTATTTCAACGACGGGACAGAGTATGCGACAATGGCGCAACACACCAGAGGCAATGTGGTTCTGCTTCTTTTCCTCTTCGGTAAGACGGGGCTTGTCGTCGCCGGCGGCGTTGGCGTCAGAGGCGGAATTGTTATTCGGTGATGCAGACATGATGAATTTAAAGGGACCAGTATGCGATAACGGATGCGATAGAAGACACGACGACACCGTAGAATGTTGGAAGAGTGTTGGCTACTGGGACAAGTAATCAGTTAAAGTGTTGCGGACAGCATGTAAGAAGGGTCTGTCACATGCTCCTCCGTTCCATGGCCCAAATGGCTGGTTCGTGCAGGTGGACGGAAACAATTAGCCCCGTCTTTGGGGGACGAATTATCAAATTGCTAGGATGCTGCCCCAGATTTCTGGCGCAACGCCCGGCGCAGTTAGTGCGCTTGCCCACTGAAGACTGCGCCGCTGACTCGATGCTTTCTCACTATCATTCATCGCTGGCTGCGTCATTCTTCATGTTCTCTCGACACGGCCCAAAAACGTCCTTTGAGATTGGAATTTATGCGACGCTTATTTGAACAGCGCAATGTAGTTACATGCAATGGTCTCCAAATGTGCAGCAATCTAGTCGCAGTACTGCATTCATCAAATCTAGAAATGAAAGTATGCAGTGCAATGCGAGTTCGTCTATTTGTTTTGTTCTAGCTAAATGCAAATCTAAACCAATACTTGGTCATCCTCCTCGACCTCATCGTATTCGTCCATGTCTTGTCGGAACAGCACTTTTTCAGCCAAAGACAATGTTTTGCGCACCGGTAATCCAATTACATTGTCGTTGCTGCCATCAATCTTTTCCACCAAAATTAAGCCTCCAATGCCTTGAATACCGTAGCCTCCGGCTTTGTCCACTCCTTCTCTCGTCTTGACATAGGCCTCAATTACATCGTCGGGGAGACCGTTATCATCTGGCCAGAAGTACACCTTGGTTTCCTCGCAAATCGTTGACATTTCGTACCCAGGGTGTCTAGCATCTTCCCGGGGAGCCAGGACAGACACTGCTGTTAGTACTTTGTGCATTCTGGTGTCGCGCAAGTGTTTCAGCATGCGAATGTGGTCGGCCTCGCTTCGAGGCTTTTCGAGGATGCGACCATCGCGTGTAACAATGACAGTGTCCGCGGCGATGACTAGGTCAGGTTCCGGAATCGACTCCAGATGCACCTTTAAAGCGCTTTCGTAGACATCAAGACATTTTCTGCGAGCAGTTTCGACAACGTATTCGTGGGGGCCGTAAGCAACTTTGTCGAGATCTTCGGGCTTGTCGGAGGGCACAATTTCCAGGTTCTTCAAACCAATCTGGCGAATGGTTAGTCAACAAGGCGCGCATTGGCGCACATGTTCTAGTGCGAGGTTCCGTCCGCAGCATACCTGATTTAACAAAGCTTTTCTTCTGGGCGAAGCTGAGGCCAAAATCACTCGTTTGCTGTTGAGATGTTTCAAGATGGGAATGTTGAGGGGCTCGATTGGCCGTCGGCCGGGGGGTCCAACAGGTCTGGTTGGCGGAGGCGCACCGTGTTCTGCAGCGGCCGTGTCATAGTCTGGAGGGGGATCGAGAGGCGTCTTTGAATCAGACATTATGAACGGAGGAAAAGGCTGAGGTGTGTGAAGGTGCGAGAGTCGGAGAAAAAAAGCATCGAGGATCAAACGGAGCTGTTGCAGGTGGCGGGGCGTGGCTCTGTAGCTGCGAGCCACTGGACGCTGTACCTATTTGGTATCGACGCTAAAGTGGCGATTGCGTTTACAGTAGTCCTGAAAACCGTCCAGCAGCGACTCTGAGGGTGTACTTGGACTGGACCCGGCAATTTTTTTTTTTGCTACACGATGCCCTTGCAAACATGCTTTTGTTAGATGCTTGGTATAAGTATCTGTTCTATAGCAAATTGCCAAGTCGTCTTCTCTACTTGCTGTTAAGGAATCATCGATGACATTCGGCGTCACATGAGCTCAAATATCAAATGTCAAAGAGCTTAGAGTTTGATGAACAAAATCTGTCTAAGTTTGGATTACGTAGATTACTTGTTTGCCTTTCGAGAGGGAAAAATAGAACAGTTCTATGAACATTCATACGGCATTCCTTTCAAGTCAAAAAAAAGTAAGGAGCTGTTGCATGTATTCCTCTTGTCGATCAACATGCGCCAGGTGAGATGCATTATCCATGGTCACCCACTTGATCTTTTGAATATGATCAAAAAATGGCTGCACCGCGACATCTTGAGCCTCATCCTCGGTGCCATTGACAAGCAGCGTTGGAGCCTCAATCTTTTTTAGGCGGGACACGATGGTCCAATCTCGCAACGAGCCCGTAATAGTCAGCTCGCTGGGACCATACCTAACCATGTGCAACAGCAGTAGTTAGTCAATTGGGCGCTAAGAGAAACCGTGGGAAAGGGAACGATGCGGCGCAGACAAGGGTGTAATGTACATGGTTCCATAGGTGGTGGGATCTGTAGCAAACCAATTCAAGGCGGCTTGGACCTCAGGTGGTGGCCATGGCCTGCTAGAGAGGTGCCGCTGGTAAAATGCATCCATGGCAGCCTCGTACTTGGGCGATTCAAAGTTTCCGCTCCGTTCGGCTTCATCTAGCACGGCCTGATCTTTCTCAGGAAGCCTGTCTTTCAACGCTGCCATACCAATGGGCCAGGTCTCCCATGCTCGCCAGGCTGTCATACATGGTCAACTTGCGTAGTGGCAACCGTTTGGACGTGGTGTTGCCGCCCTCACCGGCACTGACAGCCCACTCAGCAGCCAGCACACCGCCCCAAGAGTGACCATACAAGTCAATGGGTCGTGAATCAAGCCCAAGGTGCCACAGGAAGTTATTCAGCCCCGGTTTGAACTGGTCGACAGTCCAAAATGCTTCATCGCCATTTTTCTCTACTAGGTGTGTTGATTTACCATTTCCAATTTGATCGTAGAATACCAGGGGAATGGAAGCTTTCGTCGCAAGATCCGTCAACGGCAGCAGATAATCATGGCATGCGGGGGTGAAGACGGAAAGTGATACTACAATAAGCAAGTAAAAACGACATTGCTAGAATAGAGATGCAACTCCTAATAACAGGCAGCTCTTGTGGTCGCTCATATGGGACATTCATTCCTACGCAACGAGAAACCTAATTTCGTGCCGTGTAAGTCGCTTTATTTGGATAAGCTTTGGGGCAATTGTTAACAACCCCATCAGAAACAAAAACCTTTTTTTGAGGCTGTCAGGTTCGTCCAACAGCCGGTGTGCATGAAATTGTGCTAATCAAATTTATTGCAATTACTGGTTTCAACACGTCGCTTGCCCTTAGAATTTATTCATCCCTATTGATGGGTTGAAAGACGAACAGAAGACGCTAGTCCCAATCTGGGCACACCACTTTTTGTCCAGTCCAGTCCTGAACTGAGCCCAGCCACAGCACAGCGACGCCACAGCCCAGCCCACTGCTCGACCAGGACGCTACTCTAGCAATTTCTGGCTGCGCATCTTGCAAGCTCCAACTTGACTGACCCGTCCTTGTCAAAGCTATCCAGTCCAACGCCCACGACATTGCCTGGCCATTGCAAGGGCCATCCTGCTCGAGCTACATATCTGCGAAATCTATACAAACAACCCTGCAAAGGCTGCAACGCTGATATCCTCGCAAATACCGCTCCTACAATTCCCCACGCCAAATCGCAACAAACGCGACACATCACCCTCACGCGTCCGACCAGCCGACCCAGCTAGCATCCAGGCCAACCATTACGCGAGCAAACTACCAATTGCTGCCGTGTCAGCCCGCTCGTGCACTATTTTGAAGACGTCTCCATTTGCCATGGTCATTGTGACGCGACACTAGTCGAACTGTCAAAATGGAAAGCAAGCGCAAATCTGGAGCTTCCGAAATACTCGAGGACCGCTACTCAAAGCGGCGCAGAGTCTCAGTGAGTACCAATCCTGCCATTTGCAAAAGCGCATAGTGCTATGATGCACCTATACTGCCTTCTCTTGCGCTGAAATGGCTGTCGCGCACCATTGACTGAATACTGACTGCTCTATCCAAGATCCAAGATGTACCCAAGGGCGAAACGCCTGAATCAACAGCTGCTGTGGGACTTGCATTTCTCGAACAGCTGCGTCGCACCGCCGATAAGAAGTGAGTTCATGGCCGCAACAACTTGGGGTTGACATTGATCTAAGATTCGACATAGTGGACGTCTGATTGCAAGTACTTTTGAAAAGCTACCACCCAAAGCTAAGAATGCCGCCTACTACAAACAGACGAAAATGCCCATATCGCTCGAAACTATAGAACAGAAGCTCAACGATGGCTATTTTGCTGACCTCGCGGAGCTCGAAAGCTACTTCAAACGCATGATTTCCAACGCCAAGGAGTTTTACCCACGGTCATCAAGCATCTTTGATGACGCCGAACGAGTGCGCAAATCGCTCAGTAACTACATGACAAAGAACAACCCTGCATACAATAAACGTGGCTATCAAGCTTTCCCCACGCCTCTTCCCGACGAGGATGGAGAAGGGGATGAAGGCGAAGACGATGACAACGAAGAAGCGGCCGAAGACGAGGAACAAGAGGAAGAAGAACAGGAGGAGGACGATGGCGAGGAAGAGGAGGAACCTAGTTCGAGGAGACGCTCAATTGTCTTGAAGCGACGCGGCCCAGGTCGCCCACGACGATCCTCTATTGTGCGACCGGCGACGCCTGACGTTCAGCCAGACCACGAATACGAAAATGTGCCCTACAAGGGCCTTACCTTCCAACAGGCTCAAGAAAAGGTAGTAGAAGAGCTGTTGCGCCACCAAGAGCCTGAGTATGTTGTCTTGTCTCCATGGGATTCATGCAGTCACTAACCTCTACCTAGATACGAGGACGCATACTTTGAGCCCTTTGTCAACCTGCCACCACGTGCTCTCAAGGACTACTACAGAATAGTGACCGATCCTCTGTCATTAAAGAAGCTGCAAAAGTTGGTCAAGGGAGTCCATGGACGCAATGATGCATCGGGCGCCTCAGATTTCAAATCATGGTCAGCTTTTGCAGAAAAGTCAAAACTGCTCTGGACCAACGCGTATTTCTACAATGAGGAGGGAAGTGAGATTTATGCCCTTGCACAAGAGCTAGAGGTAAGCAATCAAAACAAGTCATCCATCAGCACAAAACTGACATTCCCTCCCCAGAAAGCATTTAGCAAAGAACTCAAGAAGGCGCAGTCCGCAGTCCCAGAGCCATCAAGCGCCAAGATAAAGCTAAGAGTCGGCCAAAGTGACACGCCAGCATCATCGAAGAAGATCACAATCCATGTTGGCGGCCGAGGAGGCTCAACAGACTCGCCAGCGGTAGGCACTCCTGCCACCACGAACGGCGACGCCGTGGAGACGACAAATTCGCCTACTCCTTCCGCCAAAAAGGAAGACGGCGCCTCTGCCATCGGCACACCAGCGCCAGGAGCCGAGACAGCGGTCCCCTTACCTCCACAGCCCCAAATCCCCGTTATTCCGATTGAGAAGCGCCGGCCGCGCCGTCCCGGCCACGGCCTTGACAACGCACTCATGCGCAGGCTCCGCTTGATCGCTCATCCCATTGTAAACCCTAAGCAACCCGTTGTTGGCACCGTCCACCCAGACCCCAAATACATGCAGAATTCCGTCGTTGTCAATCTCCCCGCGCACTACAATCGTGTTTTTGTCGTACCTGCTATTCCAGACGACTTGAACCTTCGCCAATACAGTCTCTGGACGCTGATCGACAAGCAACTACTGAGACCAGTCCCACAAAGCATCCCGCATCTGACACCGCAAGACCGTGTATTTGAGGTGATGCTACATCCTGGCCTGAACATCATTGAGGCGCACATGATTGCTGCGATTCCCGGCCACGAGCGTGAAGAGGGCGGAGCTGAAGCCGAACTGGAGGTATTCACCATGTATGTGAATGTTGCTAAGGCATAAGGTTTGCAGCATTTGGCAGTCTCATTGGCTGTAACAGCTGCACAATCATATTTTAATGTTGCTACGGGATTGCTTTTCTTGAGAAATATGGACGGCGCTAATATACTGGCTTTTTCTTTATTTTATTTTTGGCATGAGGAGGAAATGGAACGTTATGGGACGATGCTGATGTAAATATTTTCAATTTTCCTTTTTTTTTTTCGTAACTTCTTATTATACAACACAAGAAAAAACAAATATTGATATATGAAACATCGCTGGAATTGTACACCTATGAGATCCATGGTATATCGCAAGTAAAAAAGACCTCCACGCTTATTCTACATCCATGCATACGCCGGGTTATATATAATATACAAGTAAGATCGACTTAAACGTAGCCAATCCAAAAGTGAGATAGGCGAGAGACAGCAAACTCAAAAGAATTAGCCTCTTGCCGGCCTTTGTTTCGTCTGTACAAGATTTCTCAGTCCTGTGTCAATGGACACAAACTTTTTCTGTTTTGGGTCCCACCAGCCAACGACATCGGCTGTTAGAATGGCTGTCTTGCCCTGCAGTTCAACGAGTCCGTCGACGCGGATAGATCCTCGAGGGATCCCGCGCCGTACAGGTTTCCAATTCTTTGAGAAGGTATGGGAGGCGTCAAGTAGGGCCATCAGAATCTTGGGGTCAATTGATGGGTCAGTGCCAAGCCAGTTTTCAAGAGTATCGGTCATTCCCAGAGGTCTAGTTCCAGGAGGAAGTCGTTTGACAGCGCTGCCGCTCGAAGACGGGGCACGAGAGAAAGCATTTGGGGTTTTCGAGTCCTCCAAAGGGGGTTGTGGTGGTTGCTGCTTTTGCTGTTTTTGTTTCAGAGCTTCGAAGGTGTAATTCTCCCAAGTAGGTTCATTTTGTTTCTCGAAGCCTAGATAATGAGACACCTCCTGTGCTGTCTGCCTTGTGAGACTGCGGATGAAAGCCCATGTTGCTAATGCAGCAGCCTTGGGATAAACAGCGCGATGAAGACGGTTGGCGGCGAGTGTTTCAATGGGACGTTCGCCCCAGAAGATGCCGTCATCGTCTATTATGATGCTGTGACCAGTTAGTCAAATTAGACTGATTGATGTCTATGTTTACAAAGTAATGCATACCCAGACACATAAAATGTTGGTTCTGGCCTTGGTGGATATATAATGTTGAGCCACAACTTTTTCGTTTGGACTTCTTTACCACCCAGTATCCTGCTGTAGGCAGGATTCTTTACTAAAGCAGCCCTCAGAGTTTCAGCCAGTGCCACTATTCCATATGTTAGTCTCCTGGCGAACCAAGTCCAAATGGAGCAGGAACTCACCCTTGATGTACTGTTGTAATTCCTTATCCTTGTTTATCTTCAGATACTCTATCCATTCGGGATCGGAAGCTCTGTAGGGCGGTTCTTTTACAGAGTGGGTTGTGAATGGGAATGGAAGAAATAGAATCGGCTCGTCTTCTTCGGCCTCTTCGATTTCTGTCTTTTCCTTGTCTGACATCGTCGTCCATTCGCTTTCAGCCCAGTCGAACAAGGGATCGATGACAACCGTCGCAAAAACCTGCCAGCACATGTAGTAAATCACCAAGGTGCCCATTATTCGTCTTCAAGAACATTGTTAGCATCTCCTTGCGCCGGCTATCGCTTAGCAAGAAACCTTACCCCATTCTTCGCGCAAATGCATGCGGCTGTGAGTTTGATGATGGTCTGGCGAAATAAACTGGTATCGGGGCCTGTGATGTCTTCTTGCGCCATGGCAAGAATGATATTTGTCTCTGAATGTTCGGTATTGACGATATCGGACTCCGGCTCGATCGTAGGAAGGCGTGCGCAGCCCTTCGTGAGGCCACAGCACCTCGTAACATGTCGCCCGGTTTTAGACGATGCTAGTACGCCAAAGGCGTAAAAAGTGCGATAGACAAAGGAAATGGTGGTGAGAAGGTGTGATAGTCAAGCTGCCATGTAATTTCGTCACACAGGCTTAGGTTTGGGCAGCCAGCATGTGGTGTGGTAGCCGTGTGGGGCACTGTAACCAGCACTGTATGCGGAGTAATGCACCGCCGTGGCTCCGACACGCGAAGCTGTCCCAGTACATCATCCCTCGAACAGTGACGTTGGCACTCTGTCTTTGTTTTTCAGCCAACCCCAGATCCCGCCATCGAAATGAAGCTCTCCGCGGGGATTGTCGCAGGACTCGTTAGCTGCGTCACGGCCGCTGGGCCAGCTGGCCAGGCATACACGTTTCCTAACGTTGACTCGTCAGCCAAGTCACTGAGCTCCAGTCTTGCTAGACTTGTGCTGCTACAACGCCTCGCTCCATCCGGCGAGGGACCCTCGATTCACGAAGCGCCCGAAAATGTCGAAACGAACGAAGTGATTTCTCTGCTCAACACATTCGGTCGCAATGAGTCGCCGCTCTTCTCAGATGCCCCGTCCGATGAGGAGCCACGAAGGCTCTTGGTTATGCTCGATGGCCTAACCGATGCGCAGATCACCAAGGCAGCCAAGGCACTTGGAAATAAGCCTTCTTTCACGATTCAAAACCCGCCCTCTGCAGCTTCGAACCAGAAATTGTTTGAGCAGGACCTCTACGACTCGGGAGTTGCAAAAGAGCACAAGTGCAGCCTAGATGACATTGTTAAGCAAAGCCGCCAGGAATGTTGGGCCGGAAAAGTCGCTGCTACAAAGCTCAACGTTGCTGAGGTATATATGGCGTACGCGGCAGGCAAACTCAACATGCTAATGAATGGATAGAACTCAAAGTCACTGGACGAAGTGCTCCGTAACCTCAAGTCGATCGCAAAGCTCGCTAAGGGCAACAAAATGGAGTCGACTATTGTTTTACTGCCGCAAACTGACAACAACGCTGCCGATGCTGGCACTTGGACAGACAAGTCTCAGGAATTACGACGCAGACAAGTTGAACAGGTGATGGCCTCAAAGTCGACCAAGTCATCGTCACCAACGGCCACTGGCAAGCCCTCCAAGCCCAAGGCTAAGATCTTGGCTTGCTACGAAACCGCCGATAGCTGCGAGGAGGCTACGAAGCACTGCTCCGGACATGGAGCTTGCGAAGACAAATATGCAAAGAAGGACCCAGAGGAAAAGCGCGCTGATGACCAACGAAGCGTCTGCTTTGCGTGTGCTTGCTTGAGCACATTTGAGAACCCATCAAAGAAGAGCAATGGAAGCTTGACGCACTGGGCTGGCCCTACATGCGCCAAGCAAGATATCAGCACCCCTTTCTGGCTGTTCTTTGGTATCACTATCCTGCTTCTTGGAGTCATTTCGCTGTCCATTGGCTTGTTGTTCAACGTTGGCGAGGAGAAGCTGCCGGGAGTGATTGGTGCCGGAGTTTCCAAGTCGAAATAGAAAATGTGGTGCAGAAATGGTTTCTGGCATGGCATGTTAGGTTTACTTGATTTTGTCTGCTGATGCGCAGGATTGTTATTGTATCGCAAATGGAGGTGAAACAGATGAGCAAGACAGGCACTGGACAAGGGTCATCTGAGTGTATCATAGGTTTGAGAAAGGGTGGCTGCGAACGGTATGAGCTATTACTTTTAGAAGCACAGACAGATAAAGGAGAGTCAATGCAAGAGCATTTTATTCATGTGGCGCGAGCATGTTGTAGAAGCTGGTAGATGATGAGATTGGCTGCTTACGTTGACGTGCGGCGAGGTGAATTATTAAGGCTCAGGCGATGGGCCAATGGGGGGCAAATAATGGTCGTCTCCAACCGCGGCTGCCCCACTATTTGGCTCTGCGATCCAGGCAAGCTCACGGCCGGATTTCACCACCTATCAACGACCAAGAACCCGAACCCTTTTTTTTTCGTTGCCAGACCGTTTAGCTTGGCCTTGTCAATCAGGAGCCGAATCGTCCCACCTTCAATAACATCCTGTCACCGTTTGTTGAAATTGCGCCCCAAACCTGTCTGGCTCCTGACGTCGGCCACTGTGTCAACGCTCTAGCACGCACTTTGAGTCTCAACCCCAACCGTACACCGTCATCATCATTAGCTTTGCGATTGCTTTCAGGTAGTAATTCGCCAATCGCCAATCGCCAGTCCCCAGCTCCGTCAAACATAAGCACCAACGATGCCCAGTAGACCACCGGAAGAGCGCCCAAAGCTCCCAACCGCTAAATGGGGGGCTGCTTGCGCTGCTTGTGCCACTGCAAAGGCTAAATGCATTCGATCTGATGAGACACTAGGATCAAAATGCGATCGGTAAGCTTCATCCCACTTTCATATCTTAATTCACATCATAGATGCCACACTCGTCTCACCCAGTCGCCCAATCTTTATTACGTCGAAACAGTTCCAACTAATGATATTCTCAGCTGTGACCGACTCCTCAAGGAGTGTACGGATCAGATCCATCGCCCTCGTAAGAAGCGCCAGCCAAAGCCATCGTATGTGCAGTCCGCTGCTCATGACAAGCGCAGTCCCGCTAATGCTCATGCTTCCAGGCGCACTGCTCAAATTGAGGAACGTCTCAATGGTCTCGTGAGCCTGTTGCAGGCTTCCGGGGAACTCCCCAACTCGCAGAACTCGCAGACCACGCCAGGCAGTGGTGACACCAATGTTCATGAAAGCTCTGATCAGCAGACCCCGACATCGCCAGCGGAGTCAACATCAATGCCGCCTCCTAGTAAGACGTGGTTCATCCCATCCACGTACAACTCTTTCGCACAACAAAATTGTATCTGCCGGCCTGATCCGGGCCCAGCCCCCCCTCCCCCGGATTCCGATGAGACGCTACTCGAGATCTTCCGCACTCAGCTGCAACCCGTTTACCCTTTTGTTATTATCCCGCAGCACATCTCGGCTGCCAAGCTACAGTCGAATCGCCCGTTTCTCATGTCAGCTATCCGCATGGTATCATCATTCCGGAGCTTGAGATCCATGCGTGCTCAGATGTATCAGCTGAAAAAGCATATTGCTGATTACATGCTGATCCGCTCCGAGCGATCACTCGATCTCCTCCTGGGTATAATTGTTATATGCGGCTGGTATCAATATCACTGCTTCGCCCATGGCCAGTTCCATAATCTAATCTCATTGGCTATTTCCCTCTGTGGTGAGATGGGACTTAACAGACACCCACTTATTCACGAAGGAACCCGCATGATGGCCGCGCAGCCACCCGTACCAAACACGCGCAGCAACGAAGAAAGGAGAGCTTTCCTCGGTGTTTGGTTTCTGGCCTCAAGGTAAGAACCGAGGAAATCCCTTTTATTAGATCTGGCGACTAACTAAGATACTAGCAACTCTACCGTATTTGGCAGAGTAGAGCCCATGCGGTATACATCATACGTACAGGACTCCCTGAAAGTCCTCGACGCCGCAGAGGAATTCGAAACTGACACCATTCTCATCTTTTTAATCAGGATTCAGCATCTCATCCAGCGCATTGCTGAATTGAACCCCACCGACACAACTATTGAGGAATTCTCCTCTATTCCGAAAGCACCAGCCTCTGCGTATGTTTCAGCTTACCAGCATGAGCTGACCCGCCTTCGAGAAGATTTGCCACCTCAATTGCGCGAGGATAGTAAGTAACACGCAAGTATCTATGCAGACAGTCCTTGTTAACAATACATTAGGAGCTATTCAAATCTACTTCAACACAGCCAAACTGAGACTATATGAGCCGCCAGTGGTAGACAAAGCCCTTGTTGAATCGCTTGCTGAAGCATTTACTTCCAACACTCACGGAACTGGCACACCGCTTGATCGTTTATATAACACCAGCAATGCCCTTAAGGGTTGGTTTGAGAATTGGTTTGCCGTACCAGTTTCGGCTTATTACTGCCAGCCCGCGGCCGTGGCTGCTCAAATTGTGTATGCGCTAACGATGCTTGGCCGATGGGCTCAGTTGTCAACACCACGGCCACATGTCCCAGAAGCAAGAGCACAAGACGACAACACACCAGAATCGCAGGGCCTGTATTCTTTCGAGTTGAATCGACGAAATACAACCGGTAGCGTCAAGTCCCCTGGAGAGAAGGTGCACAGCACCAGAGAGGCGTTTGAGAGCGGGCAGGCTCTGCCTCCTTGCCAGGTTGACCCGGATTTGACTGCTGCCGTTGCATCGCTACAGTCGCAGCTCCAATCTCACCCCGAGCTTATCGTCGATATTCCGGAAATTCTGTCGGCCATTAGCAACCGCTTCGAGCAGGCTAACGCCACTTTCCAAATCTCTTCAGCAGACAACAGCAAGACAGATTACAACGTGTGGAGCATGACAGCACTCAAGGTTCGCATTACTCGCGCTCGCCTGGAGAAATGGGCAGAGCTAGTATCTAAAGAAGGCGAGAACCATTCTCCTGGACAACAACTCAAGGCCGACATGGACACGAGCATGAGTGACTGGGGTATGAGCTTCCCAGCGACGAGCGGAGGGCCAATGCCGGACGGCACTTGGGATCCCAGCATGAACACGGGCATGCCTCCAGACCAGATGCAGATGCAAAACAACATTTACGGAAGCACGCCATGGAGAGGCGACTTGCTCACAGGAGTTGATCCCACGGTTTGGTTTGATGGCTACTTGGATTGGAATACTATTATTATGAACTCTATGGGAACGGTTGGGCAATAAGGACTGGAAAATTGGCGTGCGGATTGATTTCACGATACCTTGGCGAAAGCACTAATTGATTGGATTATTTGATCAGATATATAGTTAAGTTTACTCTATTTAAAACTTACCGTCCCTCTTCTTTCAGTGGCTATGGCGTAGATGTATCAGAACGATGGTTCAATACTCTACACGAATAGACTCGAGGCTAGTGCTGTCTCCTGGTGTAATGTGCTGAACAGCTTCTGACAGCGTCACATTGTACGGAGCGTCCTCGTTGCGCTCTTTGCCAAGACTAGCAGCAGGACCCACGCACACAATCTTTCTGAATGAGTAATGTTGAGGAGTAAACATTCTTTGAGAAACGGGTCTCCGATGGACTTAGTAGCACACTTACAGGTTTGCACGTCTCTTGTTGCAGCGTCCACCTGAAATGCTGATATTACCAAATATGTTCTGGATGTTCTGGAACTGGTTGGCAAGGGATCTCCAGTCTCGTTGAATGGTGCCGAAGCCTCCTGGGGCGTTTCTATTCAAGGTTGGCAATGACGACATGTTGGACCAAGGTTCTTGATTTGATCTACAAATTTTGGTGTTAGACTTTTTTACAATCGCAGCTGAGAGAAACATACCGTTCTAGGCGAAGCTGTCGCTAACTTTGGGGTCCTGGTTGTATGCTTCAAGCCATGGCTTGGTGCCTATAGTTGGTTAGATGATGTGAAGAGTCCAAAGTACTGGAATACGCACTGCAGTAAATGCCCACTGCCTCTATGCGTTTGCCTGCGCTAAGTTGCTGACAGGCACATGTCGACTTAGACGGCCCAGAAGCGCATTACAAGTCCAAATCGGGCAAGACTGACCTCCCTTTTGAAGTTCAATACTTGCCCTGCGTCGCGCTTTGCTATCCAAATAGAACAGTAATTTATTTATTTATGCTTTCATTTCATTTCACGTGGCCAGGTAATTTTAAGAAAAAGTTGTATCATAGGGCGCGCATTTGCTACTCTCTTTTCTATCGTAGTTTACGAGTCTTCATTTGAAATTCGCCCATGCGCTACGCATGAAAGATTGGCTAATGTCTTGGAACGCCTCATAGTCTGTCATTTGTGTAGCAAAGAACACGATGCGCTCTTTATCCTTATTCACAGCCCAAGGCGTACCAAAGCCTCCATTCCAAGTAACCGTCCCCGGAGGCATTTCAGTCTTTGCAAACCCGGATGTCGTAACTACAGCGCCTCCCGATGTCCAATTAATGTCTGGCATGTCTGATTTGCTTCCAGCAAATTTATAGTTGTCCTCCAGCTCATACAGTTGAGTCTGTGCAGGACCACCCGGTGTCAACTGTCCGTAGAGTAGCATATCTTGATATTCTTTCCTTAGCAGCTTGGGATTCGAAGAGATCAACTCGCCCAATAGCTTTGCCATGTCCAGTACGGAGCAGGTAAACCCCCTCGTGTGCTCATCCTGGGGCACAAACTTGCCATCAATCTTCTCAACCATCCTGAGCTTTTTGGCCCACACCTCGGGAGCTTTGGCTGGCACATAAGTTGCAGTGCTCATTCCAAGCGGCTTGAGGACGTGTTCCTCAACATGGTTTTGGTAATTGCCCCCAACAGTTCCAACTAGGTGCTGCATCCAGTATATGCAAGAACCGTATAGAAAGCCCTCTCCAGGCTCAAACAAGAGGGGCATGGAAAACATCTTGACCAAAGTCGGTGCATCCTCGGGCACGCCAAGATCATTCTTTGAGAGATAGTCTGCGACAAGGTCGTTGTGCGGAGTGTCAAAGCCTGCAGTGTATGTCAACAGATGACGGAGAGTGATTGGCTTGCTGGGTTTTGTGACGATGAACTCAGAGTCAGAGTCTTCTGGCGCTCGCGATACGAGTGGCAGCGCATCAATATGAGGGACATGATTCCTGATAGGTTCGTCTAGGCCCACGATGCCCCTCTGAACAAGCTGCAACGCGGCGATGTTTGTGACAATTTTGGCTGCCGCTGACCAAGAAATGGTGCTGTTTGGGTCAACGGCTGGACTATTAGGTTCAATATCCTGACGTCCAGCAGCATAGTGATACAGAATCTTCCCTTTGCAAATAATGTTCAATAGGAGGCGCGAACTAAGGTCTGGGCTACGACTTACCATTACCATCGGCTACGACACCAATGCCACCGAGCATGTATCCCGTGTCTTCAGCGGTTGCTTCTTGAAGCTCCTGTTCAAATTGTTCCATTATGGCAGTGTTAAGACGTATAGTAATATTGTTAGAGCGAAAGATACGGCCGGAAAATATTCTTTGTCGATTTTAACAATGAATTAGACAAGCCCAAGCCGTTTAATCGGCACCAAATGCTTCTCCGCAACTAACTGGAAGCGTTTGGACATCCATGCTGTGCAGTCTGCACTATGGCTCCAACTAGGCTCTGTGGCGCTGAACAATCCTGACAATAGGTAGCAATCCGGGGCTAAATACAGCGCTCGGCACGCCAACAATGAGTTCCCCGGGCCCTAACCCGATATTGCCCAGCCAATCAAGGCTTGGTGTATTTGATCCACGGTCCACTGGCAAAAGTCCTCAGGTGGACAGTCTGCGCTATAACAAGCTAGGTAGGAGCTGTTTAGGTTTGGATTCTCTCGAAGGATTTACCTGGTATTGGCGTTCACAGAGACTTGGTCTGGAACGTTGCCGCCCGCTTTAACCTTGTTGGATTGTGTGGCCCTACATGTGGCTGGCATTTGGTACAGTGGCTTGTGTAGTGACAGAAGATAAAACAGTAGATATCAATGAATTAGTAGAGCGCCTCAGAGGTGGCTCTTCAGAATCTTAAGCTATCTGGTGTCAATTCGGTGCCATAGGCTTGTGCTATCAAGCATCGCTATTGTAGAACACAGGGACGGTGGCCAGCGCAAGTGTAACTAGACATGTTCGTGAATCATGGAAACATGATGGAAATCCTCTTTTGTTTCCAGAGTCAAAAATGTATATGCTCGTGTGAAACCTTCTTCAGTAGTTGAAAGAAATGTATCAATGACTTAAGGGTGGAATGCACATCTGCATTGCAGCAGACATGGCCAAGCCGCAAGAGATATACACACGCTAGCTTTCAGGCAGCCTGCATTTCGCAAAAGCTGTCACCATCAGGCCTCTGGTGAGTATCTGTCTATCTAAGTAGCACCGCATCTGCAAAAACAGCGCCATTGGTACGTACCCTGGCCGATAACAGATTTTCTGCGATACAGAAACTTGGCAGCGATTCGCATCCAAACCGTCATAGGCTCCAGAATGCCCTGCGCCGGTATACCACTGCCGATCTTTGATTGTGGAGAGGTTCATTCTGACGCAACCATGCAGAGCATTGCTCCAACGTTTTTCAACGTGTGTGGCTATACGCGCCACAAGTTGCTAGCGTATGATTCAATGCATGACGTTGATTTTCATTGATGGTCAAAATGTTGGAAATAGTTGGCTGTCGACTTTTGGGTGTAAGAGTATATATAAGGATGGCGTGTACAGGAGTTCAAAGCTTTGTCTGCAAAGTGAAACCAAAAGTATCAGACGATATTAACTTCGGACGAAACTCAAAATGAATAATCAGCACCACTTAAACAGAACCCACGAGGCCAATGCCACTGGGCACTCAGTCGCACCAGGTTCGTATGATCGAAAATCATTAAACCCTGCCTACGCCGAGCACTTGTACGGTGAACCTGGCTCAGCCATTCCCGGACATGCTGCCTCTGGCGTGAATCCCAAGAGACACATTCCCCGGACCCTTGAAAATGAATCTGGTTCTGGTTCTTCGGACATTGCTTCCCAGTCTACAGCACACCAGGACTCGAGATCATTTGGGTCAGAAAGCATAGGACATGGAATATCTAGTGTGAATCCCAACACACATGCACATTACACCCACGGCGACTTTACTCCTTCAGAAACTGCCACCCATGCTGGACCTCACCAGAACACCAGCATTTCTGGTTCTGCTATTCCAGGCTCACACGCCTCCTCTGATGATGCCCGCAATTCAAACCACCTTGGTAACGCTGGGCGCATTGCCCCCGGATCCAATGTTCGTAATGTTGGAGCGCCTGGCACTGCTGGCGTAGCAGGATCTGCTATCGCCACTGTCCCCGAAGCGCTTGGCCATAACAATGCGCATCCTCAATATTGGAACGCAGATGATGTTCCACCCGGAAACAATGCGGGCGCTACCACGCATTCACATGCTGGTATACACCCTAGCCACAGCACTGCTGGTTCTGCTATCCATGGGACACGAGACGCTGGCACCATTAATTCCCACACGGGGACACAGCATGGTCACAACGGCAGTTTTACTAGGAAGCCTGTAGCTCAGAGTGGATTATACACCCATCCTGAAGCTACAGATGCATCAATGGCTGGTCATCAACATAGCGCTGGCATCCATCCCAACGACAACATTTACCAGAGCGACACTGTTTCTGATCCCTCGGAAACTAGTGGCCACTCTGGCGTTCTTGATTCTGCTGTCTCGGGATCCTCTGGTCACAGCTTCACACATCATAATCGTGGCTTGCAACATTCAGTGGCTGACTCTACTGTACTAGGTTCAGGCCCAAACGCAGGATATCCCGACCAAGGCGTTTCGAATGGCCCTGGCGCCAAGTATCACGGTGCCATGCACGAGCGTCCCGTGGAGCTTGATGATCCAAGCTCACCAGTCAACAACATGTCGCATCAGAATCCCAACGCAACATTTGGCCAAGGGGATACTATGCATCCTCATGTCCAGAACCAGTCTGTTGGTACGAGCCACCCGGGACACCAGGGTGGGCAATATGGTCCTGGGGCTTCCTCTCATGCTCCCATTCAAGAAGATTCTTTGCATCCCAACGCCAACAACTCGACTTTCCAAAACACAGCACACATTGACCATGGAGGTTTGAACGAGACTGGCGCTGTTCACCAGGACAACGTTAACCATCCCTCAATTGCAACTGGCACTACCACGACAACCGGCTCTCATACTGGTACCGGCACGGGTATTCACAATGATGCACCTCCATACGACCCAACCGCGAATAAGGTTCCCAGCGCCGCTGCAGGAGCTAGATTTGGCGAGAAGATGAAAGGAATGGCTGCACAAGGTCACGTAAGTATATTATCATTCTGCATATCCGAACCACAACTCACAGTTCACAGGGACTTGGCGAATTCTTACGAGGAAATGCCAACGCAGCGATAGACACAGCACTCGGAGACAAGAAGAACATGGCAAAGCATGAAGCCATTGCTCGCAAGGGAGAGGAAGAAATCAAGCGAGGCGAGCTGGCGAACAAGGCAAAGACAGGGATCAGGCACTAAAGGAAATTGATTACTGAAAAAAAGCGTTTTATGATATCCAGATAAAAATTGTTTAAATTGAATTGTCTTTCTAACTCTGTTGATTAATGTGGATAGTCTGCAGGTGCAGAATACAGCAGCAATCGCTTTAATGATTCCATTGCCAAAGTCGTGTACTCCTTCAATGAAATATCCTGCCTTGTCCCGCTGTCAAACACTTCCATAGACAACCATCCTCGAAACCCAGTGCGCAATACCGCGTCCAGAAACTCCTGTACTGGCAAGTAACCTCCATCGAATGGGAGAGGTCGTTCTGCTTGACTCCATTTAGACCTTGGCCGCTTCTTCTCTTTGATTGGATCCAACGGCGGATCCATCTTATACGCATCTGAAATTTGAAGTAGAAAAATTCGTTCCGATGGCAACACCTCCTCGAGCTCTTTCATGCTCCGGCGCCAGAGCATATCCAAATGAGCTTTTCCCATCCCACCAATCAGGCCAGAATCGGTCGTCGGGTCGCCATACTCACCACCCGCAGATTGGAAAGTGTCAAGGCATAGCCCGATGTTGCTTCGTTTTGATCGTTGGGCAATTTCCCAGATAGCATTCCAGGTCGATGCGTGCGTGGCCCAACACCAGTTCTCATACGCGATACGAAACTCCTTTGGCGCCATGATATCCGCCAAAGCTGCGAGGTCTTTGGCCATTTCATCCCAAGAAGATGTCATGTCTTTCGCAGGAGCGTCTGAAGACCCAATCTACAGATATTGTTAGCCATGCTTGCTCTACAAGGAGAGTCGCATCTCGAACCTGCAGCATGTCCGTTCCCAAAGCTTCCATAATCCTCATCCACTGCTTGGCTCGCGCGAATGCGTCCTTTCTCAGCGAATTCCTAGTTTCGCTATCCCACCCTTCGAAGCGAGTAAATGGCTGTAGCAGGAGGATGCGCAGTCCCAGCTCCTCTGTCAATCGCCGAATGTCCTTTGCCACGTCCACTATAGCGTCATAATCATCGTCATTCAATTCCTTTTTGTATAATTCGTTACCATACGCAAGAATATCAGGCATAGACATTTCGACTGCATCAAACCCTGCATCGTAGATGGCCTGCAGCTTGTTTGGGAGCGTATCGTCAAGCTTGTGGGAAATGCTAGATGTCGCAAAGCAAGTGGGAATGATCTGTCCCTCGTACTGGATACCCATTTCTGTGGCTATTTCCTGAAATTGTTGGTCAGTTTTGCTATTATGTAGATTGGAAGTTATTCATAGCAGACCAAGTCTTTCTTTGGTGATGGAGCTGCGCGTGAGGCGTCACGAAACGATGACCTCATGGCTTCGTCAATCTGCAGGACTGCCACCATGGAGGTATCCAATAAGCGTAATATTGCATTATTTTCCTCAAAAGCTGCAGTTCTAATATTTTCCTTTCACTAGGATGATCTTGATAATTTTACCAAGCATCTATTCGATCCGCGTTGTGGTTCCCTTCTGTGTTGGGTCCATGTCCTACATCTAAAGATTGCTATCTTACACAAATAATGTATCCAGAATTCTATTGAATTACTTTAATTGATAGACTATGACGCTAGATGCAATTATTAGTAACGTCTTGAATCGTTCTCCACGCAAATTTGGACAAACCGATAGTCTCGTGTCTATTCTGCAAGTCATAACTGAGAACTCTTTCACTTACACTCCGGACACGCCAGCCAAAGCAAACGAGATGGAACGGTGAAATTCAGCTCGAAATATACACTTCTATCCATGACAAGAGCGCAACGCATAACGCTATCCGGCGCTTGGACAGCGTTTGCAAAGCTGCTAGTCCGCCAGTGTCGCTGCACAAAGCCTCACTAAAGTGGTAAATGCATCATTCTAGCTTTAGAGAACGCGGTATATTAATTCTGGGTGACAAAAGGATTGAACAGTTACAGGGAAGATGCGAGACGCGGACCTCTGAGTGAAGATGTGGCAAAGGCCATGGACGAGGCGTCTGGAACTCCTAATTAGATCTCAGCTGAGTTGTGTGGTTTAATTAATAACGAAAATATAGTTTTATTTACATCTTTCGAACCTCACATGCCGCGTTCATTGACACCTTATGATCCGATTCAGATGTGGCTGTCAACATAACACTACCTGTAGCAGCTGCATCTTGGGACGCTCCAACAGCCACAAACGCGCTTCCTTTTGCTCCAAATTCTACCTTAACCAACTCATTGGGCAGCTGTACTCGCCATCCTTGACTCTTTGTTTCAGCCTTGAGACGATAAATATCCGCATTTGTGTAATCTGTCATGTTGGCAGGGCCAGAAGTGGCCATTGTGCCGTTGTTGGCTAGCTCAAACTGGCAGTACACTCCTGTCGTCGTGGGCGTTTGGCCCTGTACATTCACAGCTTGTCCCCTTGCAAGCTTCAACCCATGCTCGTGAGGGCTTGTGCTGTTTAACAAACGCACACCAACGTCGTAAGAAAGCACGCCTTCCTTGGAGCGATGAGGGCTAATGATGTACATGTGCAAGCTGTTCGCTTTGTCCACGTGTTCAAACTCGCTGTTTGAGTTTGTTCCAGCGTGAAACAATGCATCAGCTAGCTGTCGATAGTCGCCCATGGTGATCTTAACAAGTGTGCCGTCCGGTCGGTAAAAGTCGGTCAAGTTGATGTCTTGTGGGTTGGCGTCGATGGTCCACTGGAAGGGTGCATTAGGGACGTATTTGATCTTGCTAATCATAACACCGGAATCAGATTGGAACGAATCGCTTCCCATTCTGTCAACAACCTCCAAATCATATGCGGTATAATTGCCACCGTCGCAGAGCACGTCTGTCTTGTAGTCGCATTTTGGTGACAGATCAATGCCCATGTCAACACGGACGCCCATGAACCCAGCACGGACTGTTCTGGCTGTAATCCTCGTGTTGATAATTCCAGATTTAGCCAACGACTCTTTAGAAGTCTTCAAGATCCGGTCGTCAGTCACCAAACCGATCTGGTTCTTGTCTCGCATGCTGTGAGGGGAACCCAGAGCACCGCCTTGAAGGGCAGGGATGTGCCATCGGCTATGGGGACCACCAGGACCGTTGAATGTACCACGCGATAACATTGAGAATGGCCCAGTGTAGGATCGTCTCAAAGGATTTCCATACGGATTGTTGTAGTTGTCGGGAATTGTCAGCAGGTGGCTTAATTCGTGAGCATACGTTGCCATCCCAGAACTCTCACACTGAATGGAGGATCCGCTTCCAGCATTGGGCCAAAGAGCTGCAGCTGAGGCCCAAGAGGTCCAAGGAACATAGCGAGTTGCAGCATAGTTTGTTGTAGTATCATTGCGATGTGCCTCTGGGGGGCCCCACGACTTCGGTACATCCTCCTTGCCTTGGAACTTCATCTCGCCAAATTCTTGCCAAGTGGATGACTCGTCTTGGCCAGCTGAGAGAATGAATACCAACTCATATGCGTCTGCTGTCTTATTGCCGACATCCTCGCGCCATAATTTAAACGATGCGTCTCGAAGATCTTGGTTGCACGTAGCGTTGGCCGGGCAAGCTCCCGGGTTCATCCAGTCGTCGATGCCATATTCAAAAGACTTGCTTGGAAGGCGATATGCTCCATACACCGTCAGGTCTACACCAAAGCGGCCTGCTGAGTCTTCCATCCAGTATTCATGAATAGTATGGCCTCTGTTCAGCTCCGATGGCTTGTTGAGCAAATCCCGATAAAAGGCCGGGACGTCTTTTCTGTCATAGTTTGCAGCAAGCGGGAGCGGATTACCAAAAATAGTCGAGTTTGGCGGCTGTGTAATGACGAAGGGCATATCTTCATAGTCAACTGTGACAAGAGCAATGTTGAAATTACGCTCGGAACCCTTCTTTGTAGGGTCATTCCAAGAAGTACCCGGTGGCTTCTTGTAATCACCCCATGTCATGTCGTCTGGATTTACCCAGTTCTGGGGATCAATTGGTTGAAAAGGCTTCGTCTTGGGAAGACATGATGCCGCATTGACAATGTTCCCGAGCGACGCCAAAGCGAAGACGGATAGCTTGGTGAAGCTCATGGTATGTTCTGTGAGCATGTCAGTAATGGAGCAGAGCCATCGCGCGTCCAGCAAAGCACAAAGCTCAGGCAGCACCAACCTTGTGAGAGTTTGAATGCTTCGACGATCAGGCCCCCTCCCCAGGAGACATTGGGGAGGGGGACATGGCGAATAATAAATAAGCATGCGACAGCAATTAAGCTTGTGGCAAGGTTACAGTAGTCGCACTGCTAATATAGTGAAGCCGATGTGTGTGGCATTATTACCATGTTACCTGCTTCATTTGGAATAGACTCAACATCCTTGCACAGCAATTTGGCGGGGTACTTTTGCATCGAAAGACGCCGCAGAACGTAATTGCTTGGCGTGTTTAATGCCCTCGGATAATTCAAATCCAATAAATAAAAGGCGACTTTGTCCATCGTTTGGGAAGTTGAAAGTGAGTGAATCTGTGGTGATGGGTGCTTGGACATATCATGGGGTAGGACGTACCCTGCACTACATTTGTGGCCATGATGATATGCTTAATCAGGCAGTAAAGTAAAAATCCTACCTAAAACCAGCAGATAACTAATAAGTATGAATACATCCCTTGGTGTTAACATTATTGGAATCGTGGTTGCGTTTCAGTACAGACGTGCTAAAAGAAAGAGTTCACGTTGCTTAAAAGCGGGCGATGCATTTATCCCGATTAGCTCTAAACCAATAGTACTATCAGGGCTCCCAGCATGCCCATCCGCTTCCAAGGCGCACCAAGACGGCTTATTACACCACGCCATATTCTACGTCTGCGTATAACCCAAAGCCTTATCCTCGCAATATGTCCGAAGCCCCAGACGCCGCGCAATGGTGGTCCGCTTTCCCAGAAGCCAAAGCCTCCGCTTCCACCATCGAGAACACCGAAGTCCTCCAGCTTCTCGAAAGCACAGCAGCAGCAGGGAAGCATTCCGCCAGAGACTTCTTACTCGTAGATGTCCGCAGAACCGATTGGGATGGCGGCACTGTATCTACGTCTATCAACCTGCCCGCGCAGTCCTTCTACCCCACGCGTCCAATTGTCTATCAGCTTGCGAAGCAGGCTGGCATCAAGAAAATCATCTTCTACTGCGGTATGGCAACTAATTCCGTATATCTTTCTTACACGACAGTACTAACTTATCCTAGGCAGCTCCAGTGGACGAGGTACACGCACCGCCAACTGGATGCAAGACTACCTCGACGAGGTGGGCGACACTGAGATCAAGTCCATCATTATGAAGGGTGGCATCAAAGGCTGGCACAAGACGTTTGGCGGTAAATTCATGGACTGCTACGACGAACAAGCCTGGAAAGACAAGGCCCAATAAGAGGGCTTTCAAATCCTGCAAGTAATGCATTGTCAAGAATCAACGCCTCCTGTCTTAGCTTGCAGGTCTGTTTCCCTGAGCCAAAGCAGCGAAAAAATTATAACCGAGATGAAAAGCACTCTTCTTTATTTTCTTTTATCCGTAAACGCCATAAACTTAACATATCCGTAAGAGCATTTCCCCAAAATGTAGTTGTTTAACATCCGTCCTCCAAATCGTCGTCTATCGCTCCCGTCTGTCGTCACCGCCGATGCGCTCCAATGCCTCGAGCATTACTACCGAGTTTCCGCGAATGACCTGCGCGAGTTAGTTAAACAGAGAGCCCTCAAGAGCCAGTGCGCTAGACAACTATACGTACAACCATGCCGAGTCTGACCTTCTCGCCGCCGTCCTTCTCCTCTACTGCCTCGTCCAAAACGATATTCAAGTAGACCTGCACGCAGTTAGCTTCTACCCGGCAGTTTTTCGACTCAGCATTCATACATCGTATCCGCGCAGCACGCCAATGACCTTGCGACTGCCATTTAGTTGGACAAACAGTCTCTTGTCGAGGTACTGTGATCATGTTAGCTTGTCGCGTCCAGCTCCGTCTGCTCTGCCGGCAACCTGGAGCGCAAATCTTGCGCAACAGAGCTGCTCCTTCAAAGATCAACGTACTTTCTTTAGCTCTGGTTGGGCGGTAGGCATCTTGAACGTGTGATCGGAGGTATTATTGCAAAATGTTGCGAGCTTCCACCCAGTTATCCATCACTAATCCAAGCTAAGATTCTACACACTGAAGCATCACGTGACGATAAGATAGTAGAAACATTGAAGATCCAACGACTAGGCATCTTTCTTTTTTTACAACAACCACGTTTATTTCCAGTCAGAATGAGTTCGTTTGGTGCGAGGAGAAAAGCCAAAGTCATCGTTACCGAAGATGATGGCGCTGGGGTAGATACTCAGGACAGCGCGGCTGGCGCAACCACCACATCAGAGGGTAAGCTCCATTGCAACCCCAGCGTCACTTATATGCTAAACGCGATCAAGGCTGACGGAATATTGTATCTAGACACTGGAAAGACGGCGCCTGGCATTAAGACGGCAAAGAAGCCATTTCGACAATCCGGCTTGCGTAAAGCCATCAGCGCAAACGACGACGAAGGCGAAGACGATGGACCAGCCGTGGTGCGTCCAGCCAAGTTTGGCTCACAGAAGAAGAAGAAGCCCATCAAGTCAAAGCTGTCATTTGGAGCCGACCAGGCAGAAGATGACGATGATGAGCCGGCTGTGAAGAAACCGCTCAAACCTGCCGCTGGACTCGGCCAGCGCGCCTTCGAAAACAGCGCCTCCAAACGACTTCCCTTGCGGTCCTTCCAAGAAGAGGAAGACGACCGACCCAGATACAGCCGCGAGTATCTCGATGAACTCCAATCCTCCACTCCCACCACTCCACGCGACACACCGTCCCTCTCAATACACGACTCCGACGCCATGGATCTCGATGCCTCCGAGCTTGAAGGCGCTCTTGTTGTTGATTCGCCTGATATACCCGCCCCAATTCCCAAGACACAAATCCTCACCGATGCCGAAATTCGAGAGAAGAAGGAACGTCGAGCTCGCCTCGCCAAAGAGCAAGAGTTCCTCTCCGTAGACGACCTCTCTGACGACGATTCCAAAAAGAAGTCCGATACGAGGTTAAAGGCTGAAGATGACGAGCTCGGCGAAGGATTCGACGACTACGTAGAAGATGGCGGCCTGTCACTCGGCAAGCGCGCCGAAAAGGAACGTCGTAAACGTGATCGCCAAAAGATGGCGGAACTCATTACAGCCGCAGAAGGCAACGATTCAGATTCCTCATCTGACAGCGACGATGCAGAAGGCCGTATAGCATACGAAGCTGCACAGACGCGCGCAGGAATGGATGGACTCAAGAAGCCAGCCAAACAAGACGCTGAAAAGGAGCTATTACAAATACCACAGAAGATCACACCGTTGCCGATTCTAAGCGAGTGTATCTCCCGATTGCAGTCGACGCTACAAGCGATGCAAGTTGACCTCACGTCGAAGAGATCAGCAGTGGACCATTTACGGAAGGAAAGAGATGGCATTACGATAAGAGAGGCGGAGGTGCAGAGGCTACTGGATGAGGCGGGTAAAAAGTACCAAGAAACAATTGGACAGAGTGACAAGGTGGACGGTGGTGTTGGTGCTGTCGCTGCGACAGAAGCTAGAGGGTTGGAGAGTCTGGGCACGACGCCGAGCAGACTACCTATGGATGAGACGTGAGATGGGTTACATGAAAGGGATGTACAAGGCAGGAGATTTGGAAATACCCCATACAAGCGAATTGAATTATTTCAACATGAAGGAGTCAGTTTTTCACCGTGATAAATCTTAAGGGAATCGCACAACCAAGGTGATGTCAAAATGCATTCATTCGTATATGCTTCGTTCATCATTGTCGTAATTGCTCATACTGTAACAATACAGGCTGCTCTATGCTCAAACAATGGGTCTGCAGGTATCATACAGCCCGGGATGTCATAAATCAGATTACCAAACCCAAATTGCTTAAGGTTCCCCTGTCCTTGTATTTCCATTATACCGTCGGAGCAGCTACTTTGCTGCCCGCCGCCACTTCATATTCCCTGCACTAGTCTGTTGAGTTCTCGATTATACATCGTTTGGCTATGACAGCTCGCGACGAGCTGCAGTTACCCAGAAATCAGAGGCAAACACGAATACCGAAGTCTGCGTCTTGATAGGGTTCTCCGGATTTACCACTGACATGTCGAAATGGCGAATCAATTCAAACACGCCTTTGTGTAGCTCCATCATCGCAATGGGCTTACCCAGACAAGAATACTTGCCGTGTCCGAAAACCGTATCGACAGCGTTGCGCATGGCTCGTAGCTCTTCATTACTGACGGAGAGCCAGCGCTCCGGGCGGAAGATGTCTGCGTCCTGTCCCCATATTTGCTTGGATCTGCCAACGGCGAAGAATCCCTGACCAATCTCAGTGCCACCTGGTACATAATAGCCGTTCATGGTGTCGCCCTGGGGAGGAACCTGTTTGAATCCGAGACCTCCAATGGGAGGCCACATGCGCAGTCCTTCGAGCACTACGGCTTGCAGGTATGGTAGCGTCTGAGTCTGTGCCCAGGAGATGGGCAAGCTCACAGAGTCGGAAACTTGGCGAATTTCCTGCAACAACGTTTCGCAGACTTTTGGTGTCGTCATGAGAGAAAGCAGAATCATCCGCAAGGTGTGGGCTGTAGAGTTGGAGCCAGCAATACTAGACCACGGTTAGAACGAATTGTAATATGAGGTGAAACCTGCAATAAGACTTACATTGAAATGAAGCCTTGCTGGATTAAATCCGTCTTGGCCATTCCGTTGTCAATGGATATTTGCATCATATCCTTGGCCTTGCTGGGCTGCGATGCGATGCGGTCCTCTACAAAACCACGGATAAATCTAAGGCTTGTTAGATCAGAATTTAACGCAATACACTACCAGGTTATGAAATATACCCCATTAATCGACCGAATCCAACATCATCGCCTTCCTTGGGAAGCGCCAAAGAAAACGGCCACTTGTGAACGATCTTTGTGAGCCAGGGGAAGACGGACACGACGTTCATGACCGGCAGGGCCGTGATGTTGATTTGGTTATAGTCGTACAGATCTTTGTCCTCGGCCAAGTAGCCAAACGGCTTTCCGACAGATATGTCGCCTATAACATCAAGAGCGTAAAATTGTGTCTTTTCAGCCATATCGAAGGGCTTAGACCGGGTCTTGTCTGACAGGTATTTTGAATCAATGAGGGCTAGAAAGCTTAAAAGCTGACGGTCTATGCCACCCTCAAAGCCGTATGTTTGGTCATTCGTAACGGTAAACTGTTGGCGTGAGCGAGTTAGTGAAAGGCTGCGAATCGACAACGGGCGGCATGCTGGGAAGAGACACATACAGCTGGTGCCATTTGAGCGCGCATAGCTTTGTGCTTGGCCTCATTTCTAATCGAGACGACGTTATCAACACCAGGAACGACTCGACCGCTCTCATAAAACGCTGCCTTTGTATATTCGCTGCGGGCGGAGGACATTTGTCTAATAACCTCCGGGTCGGCGCATAGCAGCTGGTTGGGTCCAATTCGCACAAGGGGCCCTGTAAGTTATCAGTCAGACTTGCCGATTTGTTACACTCAGCAGACCGTGGCATTCTTTACCATATTCATCTGCGACTGCCTTGAGGTGTTCATGATACTTGCCGCTCAGGGCTCTATCCAACTGCCACCATAGTGACCAACCCGCGGAGCTTGGCCCGGGAATGTGTCGAAGGCGGTACCAGAGGCGAACTGAGCGCACACCAATTAAGACCAGTGTAGCAATACAGGCGCAAGATATCCAGCCATAGGTCGACAGTCTGGAGAGAGCAGCGAAGAGAGGCATGGTATCGTTGCGAAGCCAGCCACCGCTCCAAGCAAACGGAACAGAGTGCAGTAGCCTCTAGTGCGTGGGATGTCGTCCTGTGTAGCGAGGCGTTCGTCTGACCAAACAAGTAAGAGATGCTAAGCGACAGCGAGAGACGACATTAAAAATGATTTACGAAATAGTTCCAAAGTAAGCAAGGCTAAACGGTCCAGACTCCGGAGATGGTAAACGAAGAAGAACTGAAAACGTGGACAGGCGCTAGCGGAAAAGAAGAAAGACAAAGAAAGCTAGTATGATGCAAACGAGTTGGAACAAGAACGAGCACGAACGGGTGAGTCCAGAGTCCAGAGTCAAAGTCAAAAGACCAAGTCCAAGGGAGGCGGCCCGTGGGAGGCCGAAATAGTAATCGGCAATCGACACTTTGTGATTCAGAGGGCCCCCTTTGCGGCAGGTTTTTTTTTTTGGGCAAATTATTCCCTTGTCTCTGCTGATTCTTCTTATTTTATTTTATTTTATTTTATTTTACTTTACTTTACTTTACTTTACAGTACTTTAGCACTAGTTCCAGACCCAGAAAGTGACAAGGATTCCCATGCCTTTTCCACTCTTGATGCAACAACCCATTCTCGACAAGGTGAACAAAGGAAAAATGGAACAGAAACCTTGCGTTGCAGGTACTGTACTTGCGGTACTTACACATGATTGTTACTACTGCTCTGTGTACATTGCAAACACGACGCATGTGTCGCATGGGTGAATCTCATCCTACTCAACTGCTGCATGTTCCAGAGCAAGACGCAGATCAACAGGCATCGCCCTCGTTCCTTGGTGGGCAGCATTCCTGTGCCTTCTCTTACAGTGCACACAACACTCTACGCGTCTTGCAGCTGATGCGTATCCACTACCTAGGTAAACACTCTATCCAGAAGCCCCAAGTGTACGACCGAATGGGCAAATGACGTTCCCCTTCGGGGCACCCATGGGCACCAAGGTGTGGGATAGGCGGGTATACGATGGGAAAGAGAGGGTACTTTCCCCTCTGCAGCCAGCCTGAGCCTGGCTTATTAGCTTGGCTTAGCTCTGCTTGGGTGAATCAGAGCTAATTCCACCGCTCGGGACAGCAACTAAACCCACTCATCCAAACTAAGCTAAACTTGCTTGGGGGCCAAAGGGGTCTCCTGTACTCCGCAATGGCATGGGACACTACCTGAGTGCAGGCATAGACGGATATTGGTCAATCGAGTCAACAAAAAGAAAGCCTGATATTGGCGGCGCGGCGCAGTAAACTGCTCAAACTGGAACGAGGGTCAACAGGCCACTGTGCAACCACTACATATCCAATCGTGCTTTTGCATTCACTTCACTTGGGTCTCATGGCCATTCAGACCAAAGCGCGGTGCTCCAGCCTGTGCGTCCGCGGAACCACCAGAGGCCTAAAGTCACGTCAATGGGCGGGAACAGCCGTTCAAGGAGTGGAACAAAGCACAGTACAGGAGCAATGCCAATGGCACTCAGCAACAAAACACCCTAAACCCGGGCGCTAGAAAGGGCGCACAGAGATGACAGCAAGAACGGCTACAACAACATGGCAGAACCATGTCCATCAGCTAAGCTCAGCGGAGCTTTGCGCCTTCGACAGGGAATACACTCTTCTTGCTTCTTGGACCGTAAAATGCAGTCGAGTGTTCATACTCAACAGCGATGTACTACGTGGCAAGTCATTATAGGTATATGCATGAGAATATCAGGAAGCCAAACTGCCGAGGAATCCAGTAGCCAAACTGCAGAGGAATCCAGTAACCAAACAGCCAATGATTGTTGACTGCGACTGTGTGGCTGTCGTCTGCCGAAACTCTTGCAGCGCCATCTAGCACATCCTAGTTGATCCTTGCAACCGACGCCGCCTAAAACACAAAGGCAATTACAAACTTCCCAAGCCTACAGGAATTGAGACTGATCTTTTCCTCAGCACTCGCTACGCAAGTAAGTTGGTGGCGGCCGAGAGAAGTAAACAAGTAGATAGATATATTCCAAAAAGCGAAGCGCAATGCTGGCTAGACTTTGCTCTGCCCACCCCCGAAGACCCAGGTCGCTGGAACTTTCGCGACAGGTTTCTTGGCCCATTTTTTGTTCGGCGACTCACCTGAGACCTCCATGTTAGCCTATGGCATGGCGTCAAGTGTGGGACGTGGCTCTGTCCTCAACTTACCCGTCAAGCCGCCTGGTATGCAGTAACACGACTTGCGCGTTTGAGCCAATCATGTCGCAGTGGTGACCTGAAGACGCCTGTCACGCCTCGTTTCGTAGGGCATTTAGCGTCATTGTCCAGTGACAATCCGACCATGCGCTGCTCAGACATTTGCAACGACGAGCTCTCACTGGACAGCCTGCTCACTACTAAAGAATATTGCCATTGGCGCTAGATAGCCTGACGGATGATTTGCTCGTTCTGATGTCCTGCTGCTGCAAAATATGTCCACAGAAAAAGTCACTGCTGCAGACATGTGCAGGCATATTGATTAACACGGCGGCGCCATTGAAGTTACAGCCTTCATCTATAACCCTTGGTTAGACACGTTCTACCTTGCATTATCCACTCAACGCCAACGCTGTGGAGTCTGACTGAAAGAGCTTCAGTCTCATGGCAGCCATGTTTTTCCTCATCTAGGCTAATTGCCCCGAAGCACCAGAGGCGAAAGGCAGCCCAGCCACTAGCTGGTAGATATTAGGACAGGCAGGAAGGCAGAGGAGCTCCCCGTGAACCATGCCCATTCCGCCACCAAACGAAACAAGGGGCCCTTGCTTGGTTACACGAGGTTAATGCCTATCGGCGCCATCAAACGGCACTAAACTGCAGTCAACTGCATCCACTGGTGGGCGTGGCCACGTCAATTAGAGCCCCGTTGTGGTTCCGCATGGCGCAGGTAATTAACCCAGCGGAGTGGTTGACAGCACCCTAGCAGGGCATTAGTTTACCCGTTGCCTCGGGTCGGAGCAGTTCGCTGACCAAGAACTTTCTTATGGACGTGTGATGTGGCTAGCACAGCCAATGAGACTTCGAGCGCATGAAGCATCCTGCCTACACATAGGGAGGGAATGGGCTATCCCGTGTAGCAATCAATGGCTGTCGCAACAGCCTCAAATGCCTGGCTTTAATTTGGGAGTACTGGTTTGTTTGAGCATGAAGCTCTCCCTCATGAAACGGGATTTAAACCAGAGTGAGTAGTCTCGCTCGCCCAACTCTCTGATGGTGAATCCTTCTGTAAGCGACGCTGCAGCACTTACGAGCAGAGAAATGCCCTGTTCAGCACACTGCCTCTCTGAACCTAAGGATGCTTTGATGAAGTCCACCTTTACCATTGTCTATAAAGGAAATACAGCTTATGCATCTCCTTAAAAGCCATAACCCTACACGCAGAGAGCTGCTCTAGTTATCTAGTCAGTCCAATTCAACGAGTAAACAGTGAGGTTGCATTAAATCAGTACCGTAGAGTTCAAAGTGGCTGTTTTTCTGTCTTGTTCAGTGACTCGCATCGCCACGATGCTCGGTCGAGGGGTGTTTTGACTTCGTCAGTCATCAACTGTATCTTCAATGTGGCGAACTCAAAGCCAGGCAATCCTATCTTTTCTATATCCCATTATCTTCACAGACCTTGTGGCTTGTATCCTTTTTTATACCATGGCTCACAGCAATACAGAGTTGTCCGGCGAAGATCTCGCATCAAAATTCCAACACTCCTTCGTGAACCTCAATGCGTCAGACGTATCGGACACATCGTCTAGCATCGTATTCACCCAACCGACAACTTGGTAAACACGAATGAGGCAGTACAGACATTTGCTGAAGCATTGCAGTGCCATATGGAAGTAATTGTAAAGACACTGAGACAGTTTCTGGAGTCATCCATCCAGCCCGCCGGATTAGTCGATATGATAGTTAACGCGGACGCTGTAACAGCAATTACACCTACCTTGCGAAGACATAAATATCCAATTATTAGCAAAGTCTCATGGCAAGACTACCGCAACGCTGCCATGTACTGGGCATGGTCTTTTGGTGTACAAAACCACGAAGTGATTCCTACAATGTGAGCAGCTGTGTATACAACGTGTCTGACTTGGATCTGATTCTTTCCCCCAAATGGACCTTTGTGATATTCCTGACCAGGCTGACCACTCATGTCCTGGGAAAAGAGGGAGTGGCGAGTGACGCTGGAGTGGCCAAGCATGGGAGAAAGTGTCGAATTTGGCGCACTTCCCTTTAGCTCGTTAATAGGTACATCTGAGAAGGAACGACTCCAACTTCGGAAAGGCGAAACGGATTGCAACCTTGATACTGTTAGGATGTGCATGGGCCAACTACCTCTGCCGCCTGAGGCTGTCGACATGATTGCCGACATGGCCAGCAAGAAGCCATGGGTCTTCAAAATTGCCGATGATCAACTTCATGAAGACAATCTACCTGTTTTTAAGCAATACTTAGATTGCTGTTGGCAGCTTATGGTTCTGTCAGCCTTTGCGTTGATCTTGGACCGTGAAAATCAACCAAGATATGCAAGTCATGGTGTATCAGTGTTTAGGAGATCTAGCCGAGTGCAATAATTTCCTTTGTGCCTTTGGTCAGAGTGGCCCCAGATAAATATATATATGTACATTGCAATTATTCTCTCGGCAGTGATCTGGTGATAGGCTGGATCTAGTCGCACCAGGCTAACAACCACGCAAGCTCCACCAAGTCTGCAAGCCACATAAGCACCGTGAAAATGTAGAGTTTTCTTTTTTTTTTCAATACCATTTGCACTACTGATATGGAATGAAACAGTGCCCATGTCGGACAGAGCATCGTTAGCTCCATTGGATGCAGCATGGGATCCATCAATGCAAGTCGAAGATGGCGACGAGTTTTGTTGGACCCCTCTGCAGCTTGCTGCCAGGGCCGGAGACCTGGAAACAATGCAACGTATACTTGGTGATGATCCTTCAGCGGCAAACGAGTCTCCGAAGGGATATTACGGCCAGACAGCTCTCCAAGCTGCGTGCATGCATGGTCATGCGCAAGCCGTCAAGATGTTGGTCGAGTCAGGGGCGGATATCCACGCCAGTGGCATCAACAACTTCCAGCGTAATGCACTACAAATTGCATGTGGCGAAGGTAGCGAACCAATAGTCGACATTTTGCTAGCAGCTGGTGCAAATATCGACAATATTTCTGCAGCACCGGGGCCAAGTAGACAACAAACCGTCGTCACGCGGTATAACGGCAGAACAGCACTACAGGCAGCAGCAGAACGAGGTCACGAGCAAATCGTACACAAGCTGTTGAAGCTCGGTGCAGATGTGAACGCCCCAGCGTCAAAGATATCCGGATTCACGGCTTTGCAAGCAGCAGCCGCCAACGGCTTTACGCGAATCGTCAGGGTTCTTCTTGAACATGGAGCAGACGTCAACCAACAACCTGCCAGATACAACGGATTCACAGCTCTACAAGCAGCCTGTCGATATGGTGATGCGGCTCTTGTCAATATTCTACTTGATGCCGGTGCTGATGTGTATGCCCTCGGAGGCAGGTTCAGTGATGCCACGGCATTACACGCTGCGGCAGAGCAGGGTAACCTGGAAGTTGTTAAACGGCTGTTGGAGGATGGAGTTGACGTGAATGTTTGCACTGCTGGAAGGGGTAAAAGTCAATCGGCTCTACAGTGTGCGGCAGTATGGGGCCATGAAGAAGTGGTAGAATTTCTGCGAAGTGCCGGTGCAACTGGTAGTGCCGCGGGAGGGCGATTTCTATTTCCGGCTGCCATGGTACAAATAGGACGAGGTACATCACTTGACGATATTGATTCGTTAATATGAGACAAGTGTATACGAATCATGAATACATGGCATTTATTGCAGCTCGAGGTCTTGAACATTCTTCAACACCCCAGACAACGTTCCGTCCATCAACCCATGCATATAACAAGCACCCATGAACTCAAACCGCTTTCTCTTTCCATCATCCGACATTCCTTTACACCTCAACACCGCTGGGGCATTCAACCCCGGTATAGCCCACACTTCATCTCCAGGCTTCACCACCAACGACGCCAGTCCAAGGAAAGAATCCTCATTTGTCGTGATGAGCTGCCGCCCACCATATACATCAGAGTATTGTGACATGAAGCCACGGCACCCCAGCAATGGTGCTGAATTAATAACTATAGAGCCACTGCCAACAGGCCTCGAATTTTCAGTACTCACGCCCTCTGGAAGGTAAAAGTCCTTTGGGGCACCATTGTCAGTAACAGACACATTACGGACAAGGTTGAGTTGGTAGTTATTCCATGCGTTCATGACTTCCTTGCGGGACGGCGTCCATGATCCTTTGTCATGTTCGTCAATGGCATCCAAGTCGGCCAGAATTGGTTCCAAGTCTTCCGCAAACGGGTCGTAGTCGAGAAAACTGAAGGTTATTTTCTGTCTCTCGCCATGGCGCTCAAGCCCATTCTTCTCTCTAACTTTGCCATCCGCCTCGGCAAGGATCATGTACAACAAGAAACGTCTGAACTGTATGCCCTGGTGTTCCTCTAATCGCTCCAGTGTGGGATCATCCGTGGTTGCTGCTTCGGAGGTCTGATTCATGCACAGCGTCAACCACAGATCGTGGGAGACGACTGGTTCCTTCTCAGCAGAGCGTTTGCCACAGATAGACAAAGCTAGTTTGAGCCACGAGTGGTCAAAGTCATACTTGCCTCTGTTTTCAGATACGGTACGACCACCAATTTGGGAGACTTTCCCTAGGAAAACGCCTTGAACGGCGAGAATTGGATCGTCCATCTTGTCAGGATCCGTTGTTGGCGGCACGTACTCGTAGCCCTCGTCCGCTTTGAAGGAAGAAGGCATAGCATTATTGCCCTGAAGGCCGAAATCTGGGACCCAGGAAGGTAATCCGGGTTTTCTCCTGTCGTGGTATGTAACGAGCGTCAGAGCACGCAGGTTACCTTCTTCGCTTATTATCCTCCGCGTTGTTGCAGTATAAACAGACTGGAAGGACAGGGTATAGTCTGTGAGTTGTCTCTGGGGTGCATACAGATTCAGCAACCCATAGTAAGCAAATATCTTGTCTCGCGGATCGGTCGCCATGAATGTCCAGAACTCCCTGACGAGAGTGTCCAGCGTGAACATCTTGCGACATGATTCTGCGTACTTTGAGTTCGACCTCAAGTTTGCCATGTATTGGCGCCATGTCAGCACCTCGCGAATATTGGATATGACTGGCACCGCAACATCATTTTGTGGCACGTATTTTGTCGAGAAATGTGAGCCAGTCTTGACCTCATTCGCCCTGAGTGCTTCGGCTACCTTGCCTAGTTTGTAGAAGGAGACTGGTGCATCCCCGATATACATGAGAAGCACTCTCGTTAGTACCGCTTCTTGTACGATCCAAGCCCTGCGGGACCACTGTCTCTGATAGATGCTAGCTAGAGCTTTCCACTCGTCGTTGGAGAGGTAGGGTATGTTTGCATCTTCGTATTTTTGCTTATCTGTTCCAGAAAATGGTGCAATGGTGGTTTCTTTAAACGCCTTGAGATGAGTCCAAAGTGTATCTAGAGTCTCGACTCCCACTTTGGAGAATTCATCGGGAGGGCCAAGCCAAGCGATCACATATACGGATGTCGAGTAAATGCGGTCCATCATGGAGACTTGAGCACTCTTCTCAGTCACATCTGCTTGATTAATGCATATAGCGTCGGCCCATAAAAGCATTTCGGGGGTTTCAACTGTAGCAGTGACTGTTTCAATAGATTCCGGGTTCTCCAGTAGAGCAATCACGTCTGTGAAGTTTTTCCCCCGCGCAACTTCTAATGGCGTTTGCTCTTCGACGCCCTTGATGTCTGTTTTGCAGCCATGGCGTAGCAGTAGTTTCACACAGTCCAGTCTATTCCACCCAGCAGCAAAATGCAAAGGACAATGGCCTTCATCATCCAATATATCAATATCAACCCCCTTTCGCAGCCAGTCTTCCAAGTCTGCGACACGGCCCTGGGCTGCAGCGTGATGTATGAACTTCTGACCTGGTGTTGCGTCTAGCGGCTGCTGAGCATAGGCAGAGTATGTGTCTTTTGGTATAGCCTTGAGTGCTTCAAACAGATTCTTCTGAATCATCATGGTTTTGCCATTGACGAGGACAGCGACCTTATTGGCCTCTTGATAGTCGGCCGCGACATCGTCAAAGTGACTTTTGAATCCGGTGCCGTGCGCAAATGGATTTCCCCATGTATAAGATAGACACGCATAGGGTTCTCGTTGGTCAATGTCAATGTCTTGGGTGATGAGCGAGAAACACAGCGTGCCGTCTTCAGTGGGTGGTAATCTTTTGAGAAGGCGAATGTGTGACGGTCCACTGAGCGCATCGTATTGGAAAGTCTCGGGTAGGTTTGGAGCCATTGTCTGATAACTTTGGGCTTATTTTCAACTATAGACAATGGCTATTGTCGATATTGGGAGGGCATTTCGGAGAATACTGTTTGAGAGCTGTCGAAATTGGGACAGCGCAGCTTCATGCCCCCCTGGCTGTTCAGCCGTACGGATGGAGCCATCGGGTAAGTCGTTGCCTTCTCATTTCAGTAATCAGAGCCCGTGGCATTGCTTCATCAATGGAGCTACAAATAAACGGCTATGATTTGATACTACTTTTGGATTAATATTGCACCGTCGTGATATGGATTGGGCTTAACAGGTGTTAGTGGAACGAGCTGGACTAACGCCGTTGGGTGCGAAAAGCAACTTAAACGCCACGACGGTTTACAAAAAAAGCCAGTATTACTTCGATTGTCTTAGCGACTATACCTCTTTTATATAAGCAAACGCCATGTATATAGTTTCATCTTATAGTTTCTACCATAACTTATCGCATAGAGAAGTAGATATAAACAAACAGTTCGTTTACATACAGGAGGGCATGAACAGGGTAGGACATCACTACAGAAACGAGGCTAGAATCGGCTCAGCACACAACTGCACGGTAACACAAGCGTGACTTGCTTGGGTTCAAATTGAGACCGTCGGTGGCGTTTGAGGCAGAAAAGCTTGAAGACGCCATTGTATGTAGAACAGGAACCTTGGCAACGGTATTTCTGCATTGCATTGCACTGCAACAGCAACAAACAAGGAAGTGGCCTGTTCAGGGGCAGCATGACGAGTAGTAGGGTGAAGTTGTGAGGAGTTGGTGAGGTAATGCGCCAGGCTGCTGAAACACAGCAAGGCGAGGGTAGGGCGAGGGTAAGCCAAGGCAAGGAACAGTTTACGCAAGGCAAACTGCAGGCTGCAGGCAAATGCAGTTTACGATTGATCTTCCATGCTTCGCCAGGAAAATGCGTGGTTGACGTTGCAAAGATTGATCAGTTATTACGTAGCATAATCCAATGCATGAAATGTAGAATTAAGACATTTTGTCGCCAGTTTAAAAAGAGACTCCCACAAAGGGCAAAGGGCAAGGGCAAAGGACAAAGGCGTAAAAGTGATGGTTAAGTACTGATGCACCCGTCATTTCATGCAGTAAGGGTCCTTTCGTTGGGGGCTAGGCGAGTAACAGGGATTAGCGGCGCAACGGCATTAGGTCCAAGCAATGGCAATCGGTGACGGTGACTATGAAGACTATGTGACTGGCAAGCAAGGAATAGGTCATGGCTAACAAGCGATACCAGCGTTGCTCGAGTTGTTTGGCTCGTGGCCAAGGCGGCTGCAAGGAGAGCAGAGCAAGGACGGGTGGAACTAGGTGACGGCCACTGTAACTGGCACTGTAAATTCTGCTCGGAGCTGTAGCCGTAGGCGGATAAGATTTGGAAGGTCAAAGGTGGTCGCGCGTTTGTCGCCCGTTTATCGCCCCATTAAGGAGCATGGCATGGGGCTGGGCGATGTACCGTGCTGCAGCGACAGTTGGTGAAGAGTAGTGGACAGTTGTTAGTGGTTTGAGTGGGCGGGAAGTTGAGTGGGTAGGCTGCGGGGGAGATGACGTCGTAGTCAGCGTCATTCCATGGATCTGGCGCATGCTGCCAAGACAAACTAGCCAAAGTGGTCATTTGATTCTATGGCTTCCTCCAATTTGTTAGAAATTAATTTGAGCAGTGGCGTTGTTGTAGTCGACTCTTTTGCTTGCTTCGACGAATTTATTTTCTACTGCATGAATTTTTTTGTTTTGTTTGGCAAGAGGCAAGAAATGCAAGTGAAGTGACGAGAGCGATGATGGCGATGATGATGTTCTACTGTAGAAGGAGGTGTGACGTAGTTGGTGTGTGAGTGTGCCTAAAATAAGATGGAAATGAAAAATTGCAAACACCGCTGGTGTTCCGGCTTGTAGTGTGGTGCAAGCAGTGACCCCGCTACGGTGAAAAATACAAGTCGGAGTTGGTACCGGTAACGAGAATGACAGGCCAAGACAAATGGCAAAATAAAACGAGAGGCTGCATGCGGTCCCTGCAATTATGAGCAAGAGATGCGAGACAGGTCAAAACGAGACAGAGAGCGGCTGTCATCTGGGTTGGATCGTCACAGTCCACGGCATCATAATCATACAGGCAGGGTGCATGCACTGCACCCTTGTGTCATTAAACGACGATCGGCTAAGATTGTACAGCGTTGACGCCTACATTCTCATGTGCTCAGAATAGATTACAGTGGCCCGAACCGGTTGGCTTGGTTTACTTTTGTCCGTCTAGGAGTTGGTGGTTAATTCAATTTTTATTATTATTCCTTTATTATTCTTTTATTATCCTTTTCATATTCTTTTTTACCATCTGTTTCATAAAGTTTTTTTTATATATATTCTTGTTCTTATTCTTATTCCACCAGGATCTGCAACAGAGAACGTTTTTGGTAAACAGCGCTGTAGGCCCCGCTGGTGATCAAGTCTCCCTGTCTCCCCCTACCAACTAATATCCACTATCGTATCCCACCAATAGTCCTACTACCGGTACACGCTAATTACATTACATTGCAGCACAGCGCCTAGGCCTCAGAGAAAGAGGCCAACTCTTGGTACCTTTTGCTCCTTCCACCACCACAATATCAGAAAATCAAGAACCAGAAAAACAGAATAGCACCCGGTTAGCTGCATGGCTGGATAAAGTAGAATCAGGGAAACAAGGAAGCCATCACTTACTTGGTTCAACGTCTTCTCGTGACATATTTCCCCTTCAGCCGTCCACCACCGACAGCACTGGATGACTACTACAGTACACTGCTGCTGCTTATCAATCACCACAGTGCCATATGCTTGCGCTATACTACAAGACACTAGACGAACACTTGTCAGCCTTGATTTCCAATTTCCCATCTCTTCCGACATTGCCGCAAATCAACTCAGCTCGCTTCTTCTCCTCCTCCTTCTTTTCTTTTAATTCATTGGAAAGAGAGAGAGAGCTCAGATCATTACCCTTTTTTTTCTTCTCTTTTTTTTTTCGCTCTCGCCAATTTTTGTCTTGTGAAAAAGCTGCGCCGTTGACTTGCACTGTGCCACTATCCATTACACTATCCAGTGCACCGCATAATACTGTGCAGCACCCCTGCTCAGGCCTGGAAACGACTCGCGCAATTAAAACGTCTGACGCCATCGAATCTGAGATACTCTGACTTTTCTTATTCTACTTTTTATTTCTTCAACCTCCACCACTACTACAACATCACACCAACCTGTACATTCTCTCACAGCTACAGGAAGAACAATTTTTTGGGGGGACTTTTTAATACGCATTTTCTGCAGGCCACGGCAACAACAACAACAACAGCCTTGCATCTCGCCTCTTTTTGCGCCTCGCATCCCTCTTGAGTGCAACCCAACCCACTACTTCCACCCACCACTGCAACCCACTGAAGGACAGGACCAGACCTACCCACCTCCTCCCACCATCCACCATCCGTCATCCACACAACCAAACCTACTCACCACCACGCACTTTTATCTCGCGCAAAACAAAGCCCTTTGCTACGATTCCCCCAAATCTCGCCACAGCCGTCATTAACGTTCCATGTCAACAATACTCAATTTTCTTCCCCTCGCAATCTCAACAAGCCAGTCTATCTATCCCTAGGAGCCTTGAACCTTGAGCCTTGAGCGCTGCGCCCCTCGCCACGCTAAACCCTGGTCGCACCATTTCGAACTTCATCAAGGCACCACTGCGTCATACTACCCTCTCGCCGTCTCTCCTCTTCCCTTCGTAGACGAGTTTCGAAATGTCCACGATTCAACAAATTAAGAATTTTATCCGTCACGGTATGGCCTTTTCTTTTAAACCATGACCCTCACAAAAGTACCATAGGCTAATCCCCCCCATCAGGCAAACAAGCGCGATCCGTCGACGAAGACTCTCCGCGCAAAAGTGACGTCGGCGTACCGCAGCCCGCTCCATCCCAACCACAAAAGTCCTTGGATGTTGTAGATTCACAACACCAAGGCGCCTCCATGTCTAAAACTGCTTCCAACACAAACCGCGAAAGCAAACGGATCGATCAAGCTAGTCTAGCCAAGCTCGTCGCTGAAGAAAATGCCAGCAAGAGCAAGTTCCCCAATTATCCCGGCCTCGAACGCTGGGAGCTCCTCGAGAAGATGGGAGATGGTGCCTTCAGTAACGTATACCGCGCCCGCGATTTGCAAGGGACGTACGGGGAGGTCGCCATCAAAGTCGTCCGCAAATACGAAATGAACAGCATGCAAGTAAGTAGTCTACAGCGGCTCGCCAAGAGCATGTGGCCCAAGATTTCCTTGCGTTCTTCACTTCTTCCCTTTATTTCCTCTCAGTCCTCTCTATCCCGTCATTCTCATTCATTTATCTGGCCATATGCCCTTGCCTGCTCAAACGTTTTTGTTCTGTACCCTTACCAACCATCCCTAACGTAGGGAAACAAACATCTTCATCCTAGCTTCAAGCCACCAAAAGGTGCAGAGGTGCGCAGGCCTTTTTCTTTTTCTATTCGTCTTTTATTCATTTGAATTCCCTGCCACATCAATGAACAGCCGCCTTCCATATTTGATGCAGGTGGCGGACATCCTCTGCTAAAAGACAAGACCGGTCTCCTTTGCAGGGGCACACTCCTCGTTACACCATGACGTCAGGTTGCTAACTGCGTTCACTTCACAGAGATCAAACATCCTCAAGGAAGTCCAGATCATGCGACAGCTGGACCATCCCAACATTATCAAGCTCGTCGAATTCTCCGAATCAAAACCTTACTACTACATCGTTCTTGAACTGGCCCCTGGTGGCGAGCTATTCCACCAGATCGTTCGCTTGACGTATTTTAGCGAAGAACTCTCGAGACATGTCATCATCAAAGTTGCCAAGGCTCTAGAATATCTACATGAAGAACGAGGTGTCGTGCATCGGTAAGTGAACCCTTTTCAGACTTGTCAGCTTTTACCTCTGTTGCAGCCATTTACTGACATTCCTTAGCGATATCAAACCCGAAAATATTCTCTTCAATCCCATACCTTTTGTCCCATCCAAGTCGCCTAAGCCAAAGCAGCCTGGGGATGAAGACAAGGAGGATGAGGGTGAGTTCGTTCTTGGACATGGCGCTGGTGGTATTGGTGAGATCAAGATTGCCGACTTTGGCCTATCCAAGATTGTATGGGACAAGCAGACCATGACACCCTGCGGAACTGTTGGCTACACGGCACCTGAAATCGTCAAGGATGAGCGTTATTCCAAGTCTGTCGATATGTGGGCACTGGGTTGTGTCCTGTATACCCTGCTCAGTGGCTTTCCTCCTTTCTATGACGAAAGTATCGAAATTCTTACCGAAAAGGTTGCCAAGGGACAGTATACGTTTTTGTCTCCATGGTGGGATGATATCTCCAAGTCCGCCAAGGATCTCATTTCGCATCTGTTGACGGTTGACCCGGAGAAGCGTTACACAATCAGGGAATTCCTTGCTCACCCGTGGATCCGTGAGAGCGGTCCTACTCCCCGCGAAGAGAAGCGCAAGTCTCAAGTTGCACCCAAAGCCTTTGACGCCAGCAAATTTGAGGAAGCCGGCAAGCGCATGGATTTCCGGTCACCAGGCGCTGTTAACCTGCGCGAAGTCTTTGATGTTGGATACGCTGTTCATCGTCAAGAAGAGGAGAATAAGCGCCGTGCCAACCTTGGTGCTAGAGGCGGCCCTGCCCAATTCCTCGGTGGCCTTAACGAGGAAGATGAGGATGAAGAGAACCAAATGCAAGTTGACCAGCATCCACCTGCTGCTGAAGGTCAACAACAACCAAGAACCGGCGCTACCCACACCCTCGACCAAGCCATGGGCCAGGCTAGTCTCCACGATGAGGAGGCCAACCGAGGACGTCAGCCAGCCGCTGCCAACACAGCCGCAGCTGCAAACGCCAGCAGTAATGCCAAAGGCTACGGCCAGCATTCAGCAGCTGTCACCAACGTTGCTCGACAACAAGTTCGTGAACAAGCCCGCCGCAAAGGCCCATTTGAGCTCAACCTTGACAATGCTACCTTGCTAGGCAAGCGTGGCAAGAAGATTCCCGCCATGGGCGCCTAGAGGAGTGAGCTTCTAATGTCTTTGCCGCCAGACGGCGGTACTTGATTTATGCATTTTATGTCTAGCACATGCCTATTTCGCAGCGCATGAAACTGAAGAGGATAGGTCACGAAGTTGATGGAACGTCTTTGAGAAAGAGATTATATCACGAAGTTCAATTTTAAACACTCATGATGCGGCGTTTGAGGAGTCCTACACCACGTACAGGCTACTGCCAGCGGAGCCGTGCAATATTGTAGAAAGCAGGGTTTATTTTTCCTTTGGGTTTACAATTTTCCTTTTTCGAGTTGTTTTTATACGATTGTTTGGCAGACGAGAGTTAAATCAAGATGGTCGTAATGTTTTTACGTTTTTTGTTAAGGCGTCAGCACATGGAGGATTAGCCGACTCGTTTCACATGATGAATATTCAATACAGATACAATTTGATAAATTTTTGCAATCTTGTTCTAAAATTGTTGGTGCATCTTGTCATGGACACCACTTCCAATCTTTTTCCCACATCCTCCTTCCTACCTTGTGTGATGCGGCATGATGCATTCAACGGCCGTCAATCCGCCATGGAAGCCATGTAAATTGATATCTGATCCATTTGCCAGTCTATCAATGTTTGCCATGGCCTATATCCCCCTTCATGCAAGTGAGGAAAATCGTCATGGTCAACTAAGGTACTTGCAGCGCTCCAATTTATTGACGACTGCGCAGATCCTGGGCCCCTTCGCAACGTCGAAGCAGATGGTGTCGAATCTCCATTTTGCGCTTTTGCATTCGTGTCTCTGCCTGGGAAGGGCAACATTGCATTCTCTTGCGAGCAAATAGTTCCTGGCGCCTCATTTCGAGGTGTTCCTGTGGTGAGCGGCCTCGGAGCAAGTATTCCTGTAGTTGGATTTTGCGGTCCTGCGGTGGGAGGACGGGGGATTCCACCAACTTTCGCAACTCTTGCTGCAAAGGACGAATCTCCTCTGCTTCTAGTTCGTTCTGTCCCGCATCTTGGTGCTTCTGCTTCTCCTCTCGTAAATTTTGTTCTCTCTCCTTCTTCTGACGCTGTTGCCTTACCCGTTCCTGGATTAGTCTAATGCCGAGAATCTTAGCACGAATATCATTATTGACATCGCTGTCAAAGCACGACGTAGACCTTACCTGTGCAGAAGGACCGCGCTGACCTGCAATCTCCCACCATTGACGCGGTTGTTCTTCATCACTCCATGGAACAATGACTGTCTCGCCCATACGAACGGACAAACCTACCTTTTCAAAGAGGTCTGCCATGTCAGGGAACGACAGGTTAAATGGCAGCCAAAAACGGCGGTCCAGGATCCATGTGGGCGGTTTGTCGTCGCGGAATTTGGTGTCGTTGCGAATCATGCAGTTGATGGCCCAACGCATGTCTCGATAGTAGTCCTGTTGGATTTTCAACGGCATCTTCCTGTTCATGTCGCGGATGTAGCATCGTGCAATGCGGTTAGCGATAGAGCGGATGGTTACAATGGGGATCTTGAACTCGCCGCCTACAAGACGGATGTCGAGCTTCTCAAAGGGGTCGGTGAACTTCTTCAGCTTGATGATACACACCCGTCCATCTGAGGTTTTGATGCCAAACCCACTTGGTAACGATGGGATGTCGGGCAGTCCGCATGCTGTAGCCCAGCATTTTACTGCGCGGAGACACTCGGGCGGTGTGATGAGGCTTACATGCCTGATTTGGAAGGGGAGACGAAAGTTTTCTTCGACAGCAATGGCGGCACTGCCCGATATTGCGTGGGGGATATGTTCAAACGTCTTGTGTAGTCGAACAGCTACCTCGAGGAGGGTATACTTGTCAATGTCTTCATTTATGACTAGCGGAGGAGACACCTTGTCAGGAACTGGGAGCAGTGGCAGTGGCTTGGCCATGTAAGTCGCAATGTCTGGAAGAGGCATCTTGCGTAGTTCTGCAATGGTAGCAGTCGACCATGTCTCCGAAGATGGTGAGATTCGCAGTTCGATGGTGGGGGGAGTCCTGGGTAGATTGGAGGAGGACCGTCTCGCTTCAAGGGCGTGTTGGCGCTTGAGACGGGCTTGCAGGAGTGTCTGGCGTCGATCGAACGATGGGGGAAATGTGGGATGCATGTTCAATGGATTCATGTTGCTGAATTGGATGTCAGTAGCTGGATGTCAGTAGCTGGATGTCAGTGAATTTTGGAATTGGCGACTTGTAGTGAATCTGTTGCGGATGTGTCGTAGTCAATGTGACGCATTTGTGAATTGCAGTGTCCCGGTAAATGGGGTTGTTAATTAAATACATGGGGGATTTGAGAACAATCGTCCTTTGTTCGCGGACCAGGTTGGTGTTCACATCAAGTGTTCAGACACAGTCGTGAGTGCATTGTTCGACAGCCTGTGTTCACAAATGCAACGAGGCAAAACATGTGCATAAACGGGCGAACAATGTACTTTTATGTCTGCCCAAAGGTTCCCCATATCGTACATTGTATCATCTAAAACCCAAAACCAAAATCCGTTCCAATGTCTTTGACGCTCATTTATAATTCTTCCTCTTCGATGTCCATCTCTCCGTTAGCGTCGCCCTTGCCGCCTAATTGGCCCTCCTTCTTGGGCATTGTGGCTTCCTTGTCAATCATTTGTCTGGACACTGATACAATGTTGTCTTCGATGAGTTCTTGTCCCACATCCTCCAAATGCTTCTTGGGATCCACCTTGCCGACGTAACGAGTCTTGAGCTGCTCCTTGGTCAATTCTGTCTCCTCCTTGACACGCTTCTCATAGCCGTCAGCCAGGCTGACGAGTTGCTCTAGTCTGTCCTTGTTCTTCTCTCCCTCGTGGCGGAAGTCATCCATCTCCAGCGCCTCTGTCCAAACGTGCTTGTGCAGGTTCATCAACATATTCTCCTCTAAAGCAGTCTTGCGGTAGTTGATTCCGATCGAGTAGTAATGTCGGTTGAGGCCGTGGATCAAAGCCTGGATAGAGGGCTTGTTGAGGTGACCCAAGTTACTTGTGCTCTGACGGGGTTCTTGGCCCATCATCAGAAGCTGTGGGTTGATGAGTCTGAAGGCGTCAATGACGACCTTGCCCTTGACGGACTGGATGGGATCGACGACAACGGCGACCGCGCGCGGGTTAAGCTGCTCGAACGATTGCTGCGTGTTGATATCAACGGACGAAAGCCAGCAGCCGAAACCAGGGTGAGAATGGTACCAGCCAACGACCGATTCAGGGCTATGTGAAGCAACATTAGTTTGTGTCATGTGTCGTCGGGATGAGGGGTGCTTACCGTCCTGTTTGTCGCAACATGTCCATCATCTTTGTTTGGAATACTGGGTCAACGGCTTCTACACTAACCCCGGTACCACTTTGAGGCATGGCAAACACATCCATGACTTTGACCGTGAAGTCGTCGACGAATTCTCCCAACATCAGACCCATGACTTCCATAGGCACACCAGCTCGACCATGACGCAACATCTTGAGCAATGCGAGTGAGGAAATGTAGACGGTTTCGGAGTTATCAATCAGGTTGGTGTTGTCCTGTAGAAGCGACATGTTAGTAATTACCCCCAAAGTCGGACGCGGCACGCGCATCGATATCTGCTCAAGGCAACACATACAGAGCCGTGAGCGCCGCCTCCAAGGCCACCCATTCCGCCACCGCTGAGCAAAGATCTGAACCGATCCATGGTTGCTGCTGTGTTTTATTTTCGAAGTACGTCTCAAACTGTCGTAGCGATTGAAGACGGGGGATATGCTGCTGCAAACAAAACTGAGCTGTTGCGGCGAGACCTGGTTGCTGGATGGTGGTTGGAGTCGGTGATCCGCTGGCTGCTGGAGCTTTCTAGCATCCGTTGACGCCAGCATCGGCAGCCTACGCGAAAGTGCGTGCGAGCTGTCGGGCTGTGGCGCAAGCAGCTACACGTGAATATGTGGACCCCGTGTCAACCGCAATGCTGCCAGAACACCACGCTCCATGCTTTTTTTTGCCCCAAGCTGCATGAGCCACAGCACCAGCCTCGTCGCCCTAACGTTATTCCGTGGCGGTCATCTCTCCCAGCTACTACACCACAGCGCCGTCTCTTGCAAGCCGCGCTACTCGCGATCCCAAATCCCACCCCCGGCTTAAGGTTTCGACTGAGCAGCCAATTTCTTTCCTCTGCACACTCAACGGCGTTCTGGGCCAATGTTAGATCTGGCTTGAGATACTCTTATAAGCACATTTCTTATCTCAATTTTTTTCAAGTCCCACACCGCGCATTTCAACCGATTCATCAACCCCCGGATATCTCTGTCGCAAGCTGCACGTCGATATGGGCGAGGGCGATTCTACTTCGGCGCAGGCCCAACTCGGGTCTGTTGCTCTCAATGGCTCATCGCCAAAGAAGGTCGCCTACTTTTACGACTCTGATATCGGAAACTATGCCTACGTTACCGGCCATCCCATGAAGCCACACCGAATTCGTTTGGCACACAGCTTGATCATGCAGTACAACCTGTACCAAAAGATGGAAATCTACGTAAGTTTGTTCCATTAAAAACTAGCTCTCTTCTTGTGAATTATCTCTAATTTCTATTTCGCAGAGAGCCAAGCCTGCCACGCGAGGCGAAATGACACAGTTCCATACCGACGATTACATCGATTTCTTACAAAAAGTCACCCCCGACAACATGGACAGCTACATGCGCGAGCAAGGCAAATACAACGTCGGAGATGATTGTCCCGTATTCGACGGCTTGTTTGAGTTTTGCGGTATCAGCGCCGGTGGCAGTATGGAAGGCGCTGCCAGACTGAATAGACAAAAATGCGACATTGCTGTCAACTGGGCTGGTGGTCTCCATCACGCAAAAAAGTGCGAAGCTAGTGGTTTCTGTTATGTCAATGGTAAGTCTTCATTCAGCCTAGATCATTTTAGCCAAGGAACCTAACATTTTTAGATATTGTACTCGGTATTCTCGAACTTTTGCGATTCATGAAGCGAGTCTTGTACATCGATATTGACGTTCACCACGGAGATGGTGTTGAGGAGGCTTTCTACACAACCGACCGCGTCATGACGGTCTCCTTCCACAAGTACGGAGAGTACTTCCCTGGTACTGGTGAACTTCGCGACATTGGTATCGGTGGAGGCAAATACTACTCCGTCAACTACCCGCTTCGAGACGGCATTACCGACGACTCCTACAAATCCATCTTCGAACCCGTCATTGAGAACGTCATGAAGTACTATCAGCCCGAGGCTGTTGTTCTGCAATGCGGTGGTGACAGTCTGTCTGGCGACCGCCTCGGTTGCTTCAACCTGAGCATGGACGGTCACGCTAACTGCGTGAACTACGTCAAGAGCTTTGGTCTGCCCACCCTGGTTCTCGGTGGTGGTGGCTACACCATGCGCAACGTTGCCCGTACCTGGGCTTACGAGACTGGTGTCCTGGTAGGACAAGATATGGACCGCACGCTTCCCTACAACGAATACTACGAAGTGAGTTTTATGCCCTTGCAACGCTTAAGCCACTAATCTAATCCATAATCTAGTACTACGCGCCCGACTTCGAGTTGAACGTTAGATCCTCCAACATGGAAAACTCAAACAGCAGAGAATATCTCGAAAAGATCACTGCTGCAGTCATCGACAATCTCCGCAACACAGGACCCGCCCCTTCAGTGCAAATGCAAGATGTTCCCCGCAAACCTTTCGGCGGCATGACAGACGAAGAAGAGGCCGAGCTCGATGACTTGGATGAGGATGAGAACAAGGATGTCCGCATGACCGAGCATCGATGGGACAAGCACGTTGAAAACGACGCCGAATTTGAAGGCAGTGATGACGAGGATATGGCCGGAGCTAACGGAAAGACCCGCGCTGGCAGCAACAAGCGCACTTTCAACGATTACAGCAAAAGCGAAGGAGAGAATGACAGCGGCAAGGCGTCGTCTCCCAAGGCTACTAATGGCGACAGCTCCGAACTAGCTGCTGCCGATAGCCACGATGTAAACGACGATACCATTGAGGATATCGGAGCCACTGCTGAAGCCGACAAAGAAACTGAGACTAAGGAAACCGAGGAGGCTGACAAGGCCAAGGTCGATAACGACGGAGACGTTGGCATGGAGGACTCCGGTGCTGCCGAAGAAGAGGCCAAGATCAAAGAGGAGGAGGTCGAACCAGAGTCAGCCCCCGCTGCCGAAGATGATAAGCCTGCTGAAGCTGAAGCCCCTGCTGCCGAAGTTGCCGCCAACGCTGATGAGACTGCAGAGGCGAAGACCGAGGAAGCTTCCGAAGATAAGGATAAGGAGGCCGACAAGGAAGCAACCCCAGAATCTAAAGAGAAGGAGCCCGAAGCTGCAGAGGCCATGGAAGTAGATGAGAAAGAAAAGCCTGAAGAATCAACAGAGGCCGCTGCCTCCAGCTAGAAGTTTCAGCTTCGATCTTCTCATGTATTTCTGTATTGATACCGCTGGTGACAATGGCCAACCAGCGGACAACGGCGTTTGGGGCGCAACTTGGCAAGGCACAGCGAAATTCTGAGAGAAGCGAGATTTTTCGGAAGAACCATTCAGGGAGGAAGTCATTGTATGAACATTATACGCTTTTCTTTATTCTTTATTCTTTATTGTCTTTTTTTTTTTTTGGGTTTCATAATCAAGTTTCTATTTCTTATTGCTTCTGTCTCTGGTTTTGAAGTATTGGTGGTGAAGCAAGCACCACTGTATTTACATTGGCAACAAAAAGGATAAAATCTAAATTTCCAATTTCTTCTTATTTACATTTTCTACTGCCTTGTGCTATTTTGTGATGTGTATCGTGCAGTGTGAATTCGGGTCGGTGATGTAGCGCGCCTGGTGTACCTGGTGCGTCGGGTACCAGCATGCGACGCCCGATGGATGGCGGACTTGGACCGACAAAGAAGCAGACGTCATGTTTTTCAAAAGTTGCAGTTAAAATGGCAATTTGGTGCTCGGTTGGATGATCCGTGGCGTTGGGGGACATGTCTATTTGAATAGTGGACAGCGCTTTGAAACTGCCCGTTGACTTGGCAGTGATCAAGTCTTGTAGTTGGGCTTGGAGAACATCCCACGCCGCAACGTATCCTACATGTAGCGCCTGGAGGCTCTCTGGGAGCACAGCAGACAACTCATGCGTAGAGTAGTCCATGTGGCGCCGTAGTTCCGCGTGCAAGAGGATCTGATCAATCTCCAGGATTTCGAGCACTCCAAGTGCCCGTAACGTCAAACGTGCCTTGGCTATAAGCCCATCCGGTGCTGTGACTGTTTCGAGGTATTTTCCCTTTGGTATAGACTGGCTTGAAGACGAAGAAATAAGCAGACGACGCAATTGACGTCGGAGATTCTCAAATGCCCCGTTGGATGGTGGCACAAGCTCCCACTCCCAGTTGGAATTGATATAGAGAAGTAGGTCCAGGTCTTCCAGTACTGGACAATGATCAAAGGCTCGTGCCAACATCTTGATGTTGACAGTGGCAAATGTAAGCTTTCTCAGCGTATTGGGCAGAATCTCCCAAAGGCGGTGGTCGCATAACTTTGGCTGATTGCTGTGGCTATCAAACTGATGCTCACAGGACATGGTGGCGTCAAATGCCGAAAAGACTTGGATTTCGGGGAACAGCCGGAGGACGCCTGCAATTTTATGGCCGACCAACATGCTTCTATAAATAGGGAGTAGCTGCAGCACGCGAAGCTTTGCTAACGCCTTGGGCAGCTGCAGCGTGCCTCGAGCGTTGTTGGAGTCGATCTGCAGAAGCAGGTACTCGAGGTCTGGCACAAGCGATAGCAGCACCGCAGACGCAACGCCAAAATTAACAGGACGCCCGTTGACGTGTCGTAGCGTTATCAACTTGTTTATTTCTGGCTTGGCGGCGAAGTACTCATAATCAGGCAGTGATTTCCATGTATCGGCTGTGATGGGAGTCTTCCAGCTGGAATAGGTCCCGTCCTCGGGCTTCAAGGTGAGAACACGAACACTCTGCCCGAGATCAGGACGGTTGGCGATAGTTCGAATAAAGTTTCCGAGGCGTTCTTGAAGGGCCTTCTTCCGCTTCAGCTTTGTGGTTGCGTTAAGAACGAAGAAGTGGTGCAAGATAGGCTGTGCGGCGTTGCGAATGGACGAATTGGTGAGACACAGGGCCGCCAGGGCTGCCTGGTTCTCTGTATCGTTGACAGTGTTATACTCTGGAAGAATTTTTATTTTGCCATATTGACAGTGAGAGCATAGTTGGCCAATAATCAAATCTAGAATCTCAGGGACAAGGTCAACAAGACCAACGGGAGACATGACCAGAATGAAGACGGCAACTGTGATGGCGATAACTATCACGATGCAAGCATGAAGAAAATAGGATACGTCAAGAGTAGACAGAGTACTGTGTTGCGAGTAATACAAACGCTTTTTCTCGTCTCATTTTCTTTTCATCTCAGGTTACTGCTTGGAACCTTGTATAGAAAAAGACCAGCTGTCCTCGTTAGGAAGCCAGGTTAAGCGAAACCGAGCAACGGAGACATTTTACCAGCGAGGCACTCAAAAATGTAGGCGCACGCTGTAAGTCGGCCTTTCAGGGCATTGAGTGCGGCCCAAAACGGCGCTAATCACAGCGCTGTACTTGGGCTCTCAGCGGGGACCCCTGCTGTGGCTGGTCCGCTAACCCATGTAAGTCCTTAACATCGGCTGGCCTGGAGGCAAATCGTCACCCACCCAAGCACCATCACACCAGGTCAGAAGGTGGGGTCCAAACCTTTTTCAGTTTACTAGCATTTTTTATTTTTCTCCAACAGCCACCCTCTCTTTAACTTTTTCGCTCTCCTCACCTCCAATCACCTCCCTCACTCATATACCCCATACACATCTCTCTACAAATGCGGTAGCATATCTCCATTCATTCATGTCCATGAAACCCTCCACAACCTCATTGACGACGTAGCCACGCTGATTGCGCCTCACCGAGGGGCCGCAAACCCATCACCTTGACTCACACCTCAATCTCCAACCTCAGCCTATCCGTCATGTCTCGCTCAACTGCAGTCGCCGCCTCTGGCGCAGGCGACGCCGAGATGGCCAAGCTCCACGTCCTCAAACAAGCCCTCTACGACCGCTGCAAAGACATCGCCGCCGAAAACGACATGTTCTCCCAAGATGAGCTCCTCAAGCTCGACGTCATTCCCAACCGGGACGCCGCTCTCCTCATGAGAGTCATCCAACTTCTCAGCAACGACAAGCTTTTCATAACAATGCGAGAGACTTCTGGCAATGTACTATGGAAGTGGCGCGACGCACAAGAAGCCGACAAGTAAGCTCCACCGCGGCTACTTACATGACTGTCCTAGCAGCCTCTTTACTAACATGATTTGTTTGCGCTTAGGTACAAACAATGCTCGACCGATGAACAAGTCCTTGTCTACTCCATGATTGACGATGCTGGCGGCGACGGTATTTGGTCCCAGACGCTGCAGAAGCGACTCAACATGCACGACTCCGTCATGAAGAACGCCCTCAAGCAGCTGCAGAGCAAAGGTCTCATTGCGCCCTTCAAGAATGTCGAACACCCCAACAAGAAGATGTATATCAAAGCTTCTATCCGTCCCAGCGATCGCGCCACCGGTGGACCCTGGTATACCGACCAAAACTTTGACGATGCCTTCATCGAGGAGCTACAGCGAGTTGTCTTCGATTTCATAAAGCGCGAAAGCAGCTATGCTAGTAGACGCGGCAGCACTAGCGGTGCCACTACAAATAGCAGACCGGTCGATCCTAAGAAAGGCGTTGTTAGAGGTTCTATCGACAAGGGCAAGAAGAGAACGGCAGGTGAAATGGATCAGCCAGTAGCCAAACCCCAGCCTGCCCCAAAGAAGGAGGCAACGCTGCTCCCCTTGCCAGCAGGATACAAGGGCTATCCAACCGTACGAGACATTGCTCGTTTTCTCTCCAGCAGTGGCATCACCAGCAACACCATCCTGTCCGAGGAAGATGTCCGCAAGCTCATCGATGTACTAGTGTGGGACAACCTGATCGAACCCGTCAAGGTCGCTGGCAAGATTGGTTACCGCGTATCCCGAGTCGCCAAGCAATCGACAGAACAATGGGCGGGACGAGAAGACCTGTCGGGCCCAGAGCTGCACGTCAGTCCCTTTACGGAAGCGCCATGCGGGCGATGTCCCGTATTCGACCTCTGTGAGGAAGGAGGCCCAGTTGGTCCAAGCAACTGCGAGTATTTCAAGACGTGGCTGGGCATTGACTTGTAAATGCATAAAAGTTCGGGAATTCACGGGCAGGAAGCTATTTTTGTGAGGTTCTATTTGAATCTTGGGACATTGCATTGTATGGAGTTTTAACGGGTATGGCATGGCAACTTTGTGTGGTTTTACTATAGGTAGATATTCCTCACGATATCTTGACGGAATACGATTCACTTTCACTTCCACATATACATGCGACAACGTGACATGAGTAATCTCCAGAGACAAGCCGAGCAAGACATGCACTTGATGAATGAGGTGAGAATATAATGTAGAGGCATACGCCACAGTGATCAACTTTGATTATAACGACACACCTGGCACTCGATCGTGCGAGTACATCAGGTCTATGTTCCACCCAGCTATATATATAGCTCACATTGCATTTATATTTGTCCTCCATCAGCGTCTGTTTTTCGTCTTGGCGAAAACGTGCCTTCAGATTCGTAAAACTGAAAATGATTTGGTTGTTTTAAAAAGAGATACACGGTACAAAATCAAAGCCCAAATGATGCTTTTTACAACTCACCAGAGTCGACAATGGTGGGGCGCTTCTGGTACTTGACGGTACCGGAGCCGGAGCCGGTAGCCTCGAGGGCCTTGACGACATCGAGGGAGTCTTGGTCGGCGACCTCGCCGAAGACGACGTGGCGGCCGTTCAACCAGGAGGTGACTACAGTGGTAATGAAGAACTGGGAGCCGTTGCTGTGGAGTTAAAGGGTTAGTCTTGGCAATTGTATTGTAGTAGTTTCACGGAGACATACGTGTTGGCACCAGCGTTGGCCATGGACAACAGTCCAGGCTTGTCGTGCTTCAGCTGGAAGTTCTCGTCGGCGAACTTCTCACCATAGATGGACTTGCCACCAGTGCCCTGGGGACAAAGTTAGTAAAGGCGGTCTTTCCGAAATTTGTAAAGCGACGCAACGGCGTAGCCAAGGGACAACATACGTTACCACGGGTGAAGTCACCACCCTGGAGCATGAAGTCGGGGATGATGCGGTGGAAAGCAGAGCCCTTGTACCCGAAACCCTTTTCGCCAGTGCAGAGAGCACGGAAGTTCTCGGCGGTCTTGGGAACAACATCATCGAAGAGGTTGAAGTTGATGCGGGCCTTCTGAGCTATTGACAGGCCGTTGTTAGCTTTCATTCGAAGAGATAATTCAACAAGAAGAAAGAAGTGCTTTTGGTAAAGACAGCTGCGACTTGGAACGGCCGAACGGGGGCTTTGCTGAGCTTGAGTGCAAAGGAGGCAATGGTGCGCCAATAACGCGATCAACCAAGAACTCCAATATACATCGCGCCCGTTGTTGCGAATCATATTTGGGTTAGGAAGAAGCTCCAATGTTGCAGTACCAATTCATATAACATGAAAAAGAAATCCAATCACTTACCCTCAACCTTGCTGGTAGGCTTGCCGTTCTGGAAAACGGGACCCTCCCACTCGATATCGAAGAAACTAGCGGCAGAATGATGTCAGTTTCAAGAGCTGCAGCATAAAGGCGCAAATAGCAAATAGCTATGCATTGGCTGGTATGGGCCAATGCGATGGCACAAATAGACTTACACCTTGTTACCCATGGCGGCGGAAGTAGCAGAAAAGAATCTAGAGGTTCGGAAAGAGTTTGATGTTGATACAAGTTGAGGAAGAGAGAAAGTTCTGGCGGAGGCAGAGCACAGAGTCTGGCGGGGTAGGAGGGGTTGCAGAAGGGCTGATCTCATTTTGAACGTGCTGGAGGGGTAAACAGTTAGCGGGGGCCTCCTAACACACACCCATAAATACGCCAATGGCGTGACGTGGAAGAGCGGAGATGGTACCCATTACAGGCGGTTCAAGTACCAATTGGTACCTCCAGCGGCCTGTTGCACTGCTGTAGCTGCTGTCGCGGCTCCAGCTCTCCGAACGCTCTGGCAGCCAGCAGCTACCGAGTGGGTTTCAGGGGGAGGCCATGGGCGCCATGGTCCAGCAAAGCTGTGTCGAGCTCCCCTGTCTTGGCCCCTAGAGTGCCTTGTACCTCACTGTAGCTGGCGCAGACATCCAAAGCCTCGTCCATCCAACCCATCCATCCATCCATCCATCCATTCATCATCCTCAAGGTCGTGGGAGAAGCATCTGCCGTAGGTACCAATGAATTTTTGGCCCAGATGGCCGCAAAGGCCAAAGTATAGCAAAAAAGCACGTATGCGTTCTTTTCTGCGCTGTCTCAACTTTTTTCCGTCTCCAATCCTCCCTTCTCGGCGCTGCGAACCCATCGAACTCGCGCACTGGTAAGGGAGCCACCGAGGTGCAGATGGCGGAGGCTATGGGCGGCGCTCATTGGATGACAGCAGAGCCGCCAACCACCAAATTCATGGTTGCCATGGCACGTCCACCTATCATCCGCAGCTTGTTTGACTTGCAGTGCGACATAAACCATGTCGCTAAGTGCCTCGTCTAGTCTGGCTTTGCATGTACAATGTATGTACATAGAGCACGGTACAGTACTGCACAGCAATGCGCAACCAGCGAGAGCAAGGCAAACAGCGCTGCAGGCTATGCATCAGTGGCATTGGCGTTGAAGAGTGGATTGTTTGGCCCCCATGCAATTGGGGTGTGGTTGCTTTGAGTGAGTGATGACTGATGAATGTGACCTCTGTGCATGTTGCAACGGATGAAATGGATGGATGGATATCGAGTGATGGGTGTTTTGGCTGGTTCTGCGTCTCTTTGAGGGTGAGATGCGACAGACTTGCAGGAGCTATCGGAGCGACTGTTCGCGCCCAAACACGGTGCCTTCAGGGATCAGAATAAAAACACTTACTTGCGAGAGGCTGTTCTTGATGGAATTGGTGTTCAAGAGACTCGTTTGATGATACTGTTGCGATGTTCGCTCAGGGGTATTCTGCTCAAAAGGACAGGAGAAAAAGTCAGTCAGTGCCGTCCACGGCGTCTCCAGTCCAGCCCATCCTAAGCTTGAGGCCTGAGGTCTCAGGTACATCCACTACCGCTCCCCAGCACCGTATTAGCGGGCTTCCAGTGGTACCGATGACAGGCACGAGCGGTAGATTCCCATATTACAATCATTTGCTACCTCTTCCCTGGCCGCACATAAATCAAAAACGTAGTTATTTATACCAATTGAATCAAATTAGGCCCAAATAAATTAATTACTGACTCAAAAAGCCATCAATTCAAAGCAATTACTCGTTTCAAGTCCAATTACAACAAAAGCGTCACGTGATCTTCAACGCTCCCCAATCTCACACCTCCACCTAACGTCACTGTGGCCAGAAATACAGGTTGCCCGATATCTATCCCCTTGGCTTCATAGGATTGGGTGTATGCCAGGTTGCGCTTCTGCCAGCACGTTGCATTTTCAGCATACTCATTGCCCTGATAATACTCCAGCTGTCGAACAGTCGCCATGGATCTCAACGATCTCAAAAACACCGTGTCGAACCTGACCTTGTACGATCTCAAGGCCGGGTTCCGCAAGGCTCAAAATGGTATGCGGGATCGGGATGGGACAAACTAGGCAGCCAGATGCTAACTGACAAATAGCCGTCATGAACTACACAGAGATGGAATCCAAGGTGCGCTTTGTCTAGGAATTAGATGCCAATGCGGCACCGCTAATCTGTGGATAGGTTCGAGAGGCTACCAACAACGAACCTTGGGGTGCATCGTCGACTCTGATGCAAGAAATTGCCAATGGAACCTTCAGCTAGTATGTCCCTCTACACTTAAACCATATCCCTGAAATAGGTCTTAACAAGGAGCAGCCAAACTCTTAACGAGATCATGCCCATGATTTATCGACGATTTACCGAAAAGTCCGCCGAAGAATGGCGCCAGATCTACAAGTCACTACAGCTCTTGGAATTCTTAATCAAGCACGGATCAGAACGAGTCGTTGATGACGCTCGTGGGCACATAACATTGCTTAAGATGCTTCGCCAATTCCACTTCATCGACTTGAACGGCAAGGACCAGGGCATCAACGTACGCAACCGCGCCAAGGAGCTGGCTGAGCTGCTTGGTGATGTGGAGAGAATCCGAACCGAACGCAAAAAGGCGCGAGCGACCAAGAGCAAATACACAGGTGTTGAGGGCGGCACTGGAGGTTTCTCGAGTGGCAGCAGTGGTCGGTATGGAGGATTCGGTAGCGAGTCAGCAGGCTACGGCGGCGGCGGCGGTGGCAGCACCAACTTTGGCGGCTTTTCTGGCGGCGTCTACGGAGATGGCGGCGGTTTTGGCGGCAGCGAATACCAAGCAGAAGCTTCACATTCAGACCGTTTCGAGGCGTATGATGAGTACGACGAGGGCGAACGACCATCTGCCAGCAGAACATCCAAGCGACCTGAGCGCGCGGGCCCGAAGAAGACAACGGCTGCGGAGCCACCCAAGAAGAAGGAACCTGAAGTTGATCTGTTTTCGTTCGATGAACCAGTGCAGAGCTCATCCGCAGCCCCTGGGGCCGCATCCAACGGCTCTGGACTAGCGGACTTGGCCGCCCCAAGCAGCTCCAGCGCTGCCTTTAACAATGACGACGATGACGACTTTGACGATTTCCAGTCGGCCGCGCCACCTTCAAACCAACCTCTCTCCGCTCCTCTTACGTCGAATGCGTCCAGCACCGCCCATTTTGCTGCTCCCAAGCCATCGGCTGGTCCCCAGCAAGCCGCTGGTATCAACCAGATGGTGAACATGACGTCTCCTCCAGGCAGCACAACTGTCACTCCAGGCGTCAACTACTCTGCTTTCTCAGTTCCTGCACCTCAGCAGCAGCAACAGCAGCAGCAACCCAAGCCAACGAGCTTCCAACCAACGGGTCCCAACTACTTTGGCGGCGTTCAAGCTGGTCAAGGCGGCAGCACCATCACATCACCCACGACGACGACTCCTGCTTCTACTGGACCTACCACGATGGCAAACATGAGACCCGTAGCCAAGACTCAAGCCGCCCCTGCACCAGCTGGTGGCGATGCCTTTGGAGCTCTGTGGGGCAAGGCCAGCTCTGGCATCAAGAAGACCAACACCAACTCAACCGGTCCCGCCATGGGCCAATTGGCCAAGGAGAAGAGCAGCGCGGGCATCTGGGGCGTCAATGCCTCCAGCTCGCAACCACCCGCTGGCGGTAGCGGATCAGCATCGGGAGACTTGCTTGGTTAAGATGATCTTGACTGTATATAGAAGAGAAAGGAAGCACTACATGGATCAAGATAGGACGGGATGGGATGGAAAGTGGTATGATTGGCAGAGAGGATACAAGGAGAAAGAAGGACAAAAAGCATGGTTCTTTTTCTGCAGCTAGGATGGAATAGATTGGGCGTACTGCACGCGGCGCAACAATTGACAAGACTATTACAGACAGCATACGGTTTGTTTGGGTCAGTGAGTGAATGAAAGTGACATGTCGACTGTACATGTTCAACAAATAGGGCACATCCTTGTGAGTCGGTCGTTTGAGAATCAGGCACTCTGCGTTCTAGACTCTGGCCAACTATCCCCAGCCATGGCAGTGTAGCGCCGCGTAATTCACAAGCACGCCCACCGGGATCAGCATGGCTAGGTCTGCCGTACAACCCTTTCATCTCGCCCAATCTGCGACCTAGTGATGTTCAGGCAGGAGCTTCAACCCAAAAAAAAAACCCCCAAGATGTTTAAAAAAAGAAACAGCAGGGGCGGTGGCGGTGGTGGCAGTTGCACGAGATCCAATCAGATGCGTGTCGGGCTGGTCGGGCGCTTAAACGCTGTGTTTCGGAGCATGAGACCCGCTAATTGTCCACAGTGCCGGATCGGCCAGCGGAGCGCCGCGATTGGCTGGAGGTGGGCGGCTGTCGATACAGACTGGATGGGTGTTTATTTTTAAAGTTCTGGTGTCTTGTTTGAGGAGTTGGCAACTTTTGCTGTCGTCGAGTAGATTTGTGCAGAGACAAGGTTGGAGCAGGGTTGGTGGCAGGGCTGTGTTGCAGGTGAGCATATGGTAGGCTGGCGTTGCTATTGGTGTACTCTTGTGTGCATGCAAAGGTTTATGTTTAAGTTTGTGTATTGTGTGCCTGAATACGATTGCCTTGTATGGTGGATTGTTCTTGAAGAGTTGAAATATAAAGACTGTTCAACTTCTCCTCCATTGTGTGCTGTTCTGTTCTGTCTCATCTCAACTACTCACTTACAAACATCTCTTTTTCCTTTTCTCTTTTCTTTCGCACTTTCCTTTGTCTAGTTCCTTCTCTGTCCGGGTTGGTGTTTTCATTCATTTGTACTTGAATCACTCAAAAGCATCCTTCAACTTATATATAAAAAAAAAAGAGACCGGCTCTCTCCATTCTTTTTCTTTTTCGCCATCAACCTCGTCGACCAATCTCACGGTCGACTTTTGCAAAATTCCCTCCATCGATCACCTACCAGCCGTGATCCCCTTCTACTCCAAACACCTCCCACTACGCACCGCTCGCTCATCTTCCCGTCCCCGTCTTTCTCTCGATACCGCCGCATCCAAAATGCCTTCTCACCCTCAACTCGGTGCCCTTGGGCTCACCTTTTCCGTCATGCGAGCAATGCAGTTCGTTTCTCTCGTCATCATCATCGGCTTGAGCTCTAGCTTCGTTGCTGACATTGTGGGGAGTGACTACGCTGCCCCCAGTGCCTTGATCGGCACGCTTGTAGTGGTAAGTTTTGGCCGATTGGCACTTACTTGGTGCTGTGGCGTCTTACATGCCTACGATTTGTGCTTGAAACTAATGACCGACTTCCGACTAGGCCTGTTTGGCTGCAGTGTACATTGTCATCAGCTACATCCTCTACTGGGATTCCATGCTTCCTCTCCTCATCGCCACGGCTGCTGATTTCCTGTGTCTGATTGCTGGTATCGCCGTGGCCTGTGTCGTGGGCAAGCCCGTCTCTTACCTCAACTGCAATGCCTTCCCCAGCAAGGGCGGCAATGCTGCCAACTTCCTACACTCGCTGTTCGTCAATGTCAAGAAAATCGGCGGCAACACTTTTGAATGGGTGGACCCCAGCAAGCCCTCTTGCCTGCAGCTCAAGACCATCTGGGGATTGAGCATTGGACTTTGCGTGCTCTTCACCCTGTCTTCCGCCACTACTGTCTGTCTGTGGCGACGCATCAAGATGGCCTCTGCCCCTCCTGCACCCAAGGACTTTGAGTGAAGGTGTGGCCGTGGGGGCAGCCGTGGAGGTGGGTGGGACGTTGAGAAACAACATCTAGATTGGAGCCAGGACCAGCGTCAGCAAGGATACCAACTCCCGAGAGCACCACCTCCCACGCTAAGCAGGGCCAGGAGCAAGAGTCTGGGGACCATGGCCATGGAGCCACGGCAGGCAATTGCTCAGAATGCAAAGAAACTGCACGAGGACAGCAGCGACAGCGACGACTGGAGCTGCGTGTCTGATGATCTTGGCAGCAGCATGAACATTCCCCAGCCCCTGCGTCGTGCACCAGCACTGCAGGACGGTCATGGTGGTCATCGCTTCTCGCCTTGTCGCTCTGCTGGCGTCCAAGCTGCTCCCCCCACGGCATCTCGTTCTAGTAGTCAGTCCAACGTGGGCAGGGCTGGTGCGGGTCTACCGCCACTACCCGACCCGCGAACATTTGGAATTCCGCCACCTCCCGTAGCTGCTGGTGATGGCCCTTGTCCTGGTTCTCACGCTGTCGGTCTCGGCATTGGCTTGGGGAGGGCCAAATCGAAGCGCAAGACAATGCTGGAGCGCATTGAGGGATGGTGGGATCTGGGCCTGTTGGATAAGAGACAGACTTTGTTTGGAGGAGGTAATAAAATTGCTGAAAAGTGAGAGATGTCTGTTTGATTTTTAGTTTTAGTTTGGGCATGTTTTTGGGTCTGGGTTTAATATTTGGGTTTGAAATGGACAAAAGAGATACAAAATATGCATGCTTCTTAGTACAGAGAGAATGATACGATAGACTACGGATATGTTTGATTTTTATTCACATTGTTATTTTATTCAGTTATTCAGTGAATTGTGCATCAACAAGACGGAACGAGTAGAATCATGGAACGAAGGATGGCTGCATGTTCTAATGCAGGATAGGGGAGACTGCACACCACCAGAGCAAACAACCTTGAATCTTGAATGAGGGCCTTGAGCGGGGATCATTACTATAAGTCGTAAAGAATATTGACGAAGCATGCAAGCACGGAAAGACATGGGGTGCATGGAACAATTGGAACGACTTGAAACGTCAGCCTCATCGTCAGACCAAAGTGGAACGTTTCCCGAGCTGCATTGTTTCCACGGCACTACCCTGCCAGACTAATGCACTGCAACAGCACTAATCATTGATGAACACTGATGTGCTACAGCGGTGCTACAGCGGTGCTACAGCGGTGCTACAGAGCCATGTTGAGTCTCGTGCGGGCTCTGGTCAATGCCAAGGTTGTAGCGTACAAGTGCCTTTTAGTGGCCCGTCCCTAAGCTCTACAGGGCAAAGCGGCCTGGACCGAACCCCTGCAACGCTACGCTGCACCATGCCAATCACTGCGGTTAGTGGGCGGCAGGCTACTTCCACCGCTGTAGCCGCCTGCTCAGTGACTGCCGGAGCCCCTGCTGCCCTACAGGCCATGGTTCCTCTGCCGTGGCTCCTTCGGCCCATCAAAAAATGCATAGACACAAAATAGTTCCCATAGAATGCAGGCCAAGAAAAAAAGAAGAAGAAGAAGAAAAGGGCTCAGCAATTGTTTCTGACAAAGATATGCTGGCCTCGCTCGTTCAGGTGCTGACCCCAACGACTGTACAGTAATAACACGATTCAGGCGATGTGATAAAAGGCCCCCACAATCCTTCGCCTCCCACTCTAATAACGCACTCTCACTTTCACTCCCACTCTCACTCCCACTGCCCCCTTCTGTCCTGCTCTGCTGTAGAATCTTTCTTCTCCCGCTTACACTTAATTACGCTTACGCTAATAAAGCAATCTGACTGTCTTTTGTTTCGGCCACGCTTCGCTTCGTTTTCTCCGATACTCCCCCAATCCAAGTTGCCCCCCTTCAAACAATCTGCAAGGCCCATATCTATTCCCAGATCAACCTCGAGTCAGTACCCGAAGTCTCCAATCGATCTCACCACCACCAAAGTCAGCCACTAGTATAGTCGCCTCTCACAGCCAACGGCTGGCTTCCTTTCTTGACCTCTCTTTCCTTTTTTTCTTTTTTTTTTCTTTCCTCACTTTCAATTACACACTCATCCATCAACATCCTACAACAGACATTGTCTGCAACAACTTACACTCTCTCTCGCCATCATGGCGTCCATCAGACAGCTTCTCTCTGGCAAAGTCCGCTCCCAATCCGGCTGCTACACATGTCGTTTACGTCGCAAGAAGTGCGATGAGCATCACCCCATCTGCGATGGCTGCAGCGCCCTCGAAATCACCTGCTACTTTGGCGACCAGAAGCCCGATTGGATGGACGGTGGCCCCAAGCAAAAGGCCATGGCTGAGACCATCAAGGCTCAAGTCAAGAAACAGGCCAGCCAGCGTCGTGATCGCAAGTATCTAGAGATGCTGGAGACTGGCACCCGTGCAGTCAACTTGGACGATCACGACCAACAGTCATCCGCTTCACCCGGAGCCAAGCGCAACGGCCAGTACCCCAATGGCGCACCAACCCCAGAGTCTAGCAACGGCACAGCCAATGGGCCGCCATCACCCGAGCATGCCTGGCATTCGTACAACAACCACGCTGGTCCTGTCGGTGCCAGCGGCAAGTTGAAGTTCGATGGCGATTACGACTCTGGCCAAGACACCCATCTCGTCATGGTCTATCTCGACTTCGTCTTTCCCTTCCTCTTCCCTCACTACAACCCCCGTGTCTTGGTAGGTGGACGTGGTTGGGTCCTCGACGTGCTCCTCAACGGCAACAAATCCATTTACTACACAGCCATTTCGCTCGCATCGTACTTCTTCGGCATCTTGCTGGCCAATGGCGAAGAGCAGCACGCTTCTTGCACTGCGCGCATGGCTCATCAGCTGCAGCGCCAAATGGAGAAGAGTCTCAAGGAGCTGCAAAAGGACATCAGCAACATCAACGCAAAGAAGCCCGTCTTTGACTCCCGTGAGGGTCTCGTAGTTCTACAGAGCATTCTGCAGATGCTCATTTTTGAGGTTGCCACCAGCAACAACCAAAACTGGAAGATGCACCTCGATGCAGCCATTGCGCTATTCGTCCAGATTCTTCCCCAGGCGGAGAATTGGACCGAGACACTCCATAAGTTGTACACGCCTCGCTGGCCACCACCAGAGTTTGGCGCTCGTCGGCCCTGGAGCACCCCACAGGCGTCAGTCCGATTCTTCGGCGCCAACCTGATCTTCATGGATCTCATGTCGAGTATCACTCAGTCCAAGACGCCCCGACTCCAACAATACCATGCGTCAGTCTTGCCCAACAATGTCGATAGCAAATGGACATGGGAGCCACAAACGGCCGCTCCTCTGCGCATGGAGGAGTTCTTTGGTCTCTACAACTGGGTCGTCCAGCTCGTGAGCGAAATTGCCGCCCTTGCCGCCTTGAAGAAAGACCAAGTTGCCACTGGATCCCTCTCCATGCCCGACGTCCTCGCTCGAGGAACTGTTCTCGCAGAAGCTATCAAGATCAACATTGAGCTGCTAGAAACGCAGTGGAACAACATCGAACCCTCCAAGAGATGTCTCGTGCAAGATCCCTTGGCCAGCTTAAACCCATGGGGCAAGAACTCGCAGCCAAACTTTGTCTTCCCCAACCTCGTCTGGCTACACGCCGCCAATATTTACCTCCACACCGTCATTGGCGGATGGCAGCCGGCTAACCCTGACATTCGCGCATCGGTGGACAAGGTGACGGAGCTCATGAACAGCATGCCCGATAGCAAGACGCTGCAGACGCTGGCGTTTCCGTATTGCGTGGCGGGTTGCATGGCCCCCGTGGAGTATGAGGAGCAGTACAGAGAGATGGTACGAAAGCTGGGACCGCTGCAGGTCATTGGTACCATCAAGGAGGCACAGGGTGTCGTGGAGAGGATGTGGATTAGGCGAGAGCATACGGACGAGAGCTGGACTTTGTCCAAGAGTCTAAACGTGCAGGGGCATGGTGTGCTTCTAATCTAGCGGGCCGTTATGGTATTTTCTTTTGATTTTGATTTTCTTAGTTGAGATGCCCTGTATTTGTCAATATCGTGATTTTATATGTAGAATTTAGGAACGAATGAATGAATGAATAATCAATTATTATAATACCAATGCTTGCTGGGTATGCTAAAAACACAATATTTGTCTGCCCTCGTCAATCTAGCCACAGCAAAGGGTAGCCTCCGCCTTTCCATTCCCGCTCTCATCGCTATTGATCAAAGGCTCCCAGTTAAAGGCAAAGTAACCAATAAACGAACCAAGGACGATGCTCAAGAAGATATACCCGTTGTAGTACATGGCCAGCAACATGATGATGTACGCCAAACCAAACTGCAACATGTGCAAAAACGCCCTCACGCCCTGCTGCACCACCGTCGGTCTCAACGCAGGCATCCTGGGCTTCAGCGCAACCTCGGAATCAGAACCCGAATCCTTTGCTTGGACAGTAGCAGCGCTACATGCGATCTGGAAGCGCTCGACGTGCGTCTTGATAAGGTGGCGGTCGTACTCGCGAGCAGCCCTGCGCAGCATCTCAAGGGCAGTGACGAGGAGGACGGCCGCGATGCAGGCGCCGGCGAACTGACCTGCGGTCTTGATGTACCAGTCTTCGGTGAAGAAGCAGCTGCCGACGGTGTTGAGGTTGAAGAGCATGGAGATTTTGCACTTGCCCATGCCCATGTCGTGGTCCATGCCGCCTCCCATGTCCATGCCGCCCATGCTGCCATGGTCCATGCCGGTAGATTGCGCGGGCATGTTCATTGTGCTTGTGCCTGTCATGGCCATGCCGGTGCCGGTGGCCATGTTCATTTTGACGTTTCTTGGATGCTGTGTGTTTTGGGTCAAGGAAAACAATGTTTAATTGGTGTCGGGGGAGGGGGGTTTTGTTTTGCTTTTGTAGTTGAAGAATGCGCCAAGACTGTATGGTTCAGTGGCGCAGAAGCTTTTTCTCAAACGTGCTCAATGGGGACTGTTTGAGTCAAAGAGAGAGTTTCAAAGGTGGAATTTAATGATGAGATGAAGATGTAGGACATAGGTTTAGACTCGGAGGATAGAGTAATTAAAAGGAATATGAGGTGCTGTGGTGTACCTTTGCGGCGCCGGGAGCGGCGTGTGGGGCCCTTGGAGCTCCTTCTGAGTTGGATTGAGCAAGTTTTGGGGCGTCTGATTGGTTGACTGCAGCTGGAGCCTTGCCTAATTGGGGTGACCATGGAAGTGTAAAGTGGCCAAATGCGCTCACTACCCTATACTCGATTTCTGGATAGGCAAATTGAGCAGAAAAAAATAAAACCAAAAATATGAAGCGTATGCAAATATGCATTTGACACTATGTTGAATATGTAAATATGTGACACTAAGTTACTGTATGATAACTTCGCGGTGGAGAGTGACATGCTGTAGCCATGTGTCACAGCAACAAGATAAGCAATGAAGCATCGTGTTGTCATCATCTTTTGTGTCACCAACAGCAGCACTAAAGATTGTTTGTAAATTAATCATAAGAAAGGTTGATGACAACAATGGATCATATCAATAATTGGATTTCAAATTGCAAAATGGCCCCGCAGTCTCGGTCATGGATACCCAGAGGCCAAGACAGGGGAAGCCAAAGTGTCAAACTGGGGCTGTCAAATGGATCAAAGAAGCCGTTATCCGGATCAACACGATCTATTATTGATCTAACGGTGATCCAATCGGTCAATCCGACATGGACAACCCTACACAGACCTCGATGGCCAGGCTGTGCGTTCTTTAATCACTGGTCCAAGCATGCGTTGAAATGAAAGGTATTTACTAATAAAATACTACTGGGTAATACTACTACTTCCACGTACAATCCAACATGCCTATTACAAAATCTGCAAAACAATGCTACACAAAAAAAACTGCCGCGTCCAATTTAGTGAGCAGCCTTCTCAGGGTGTCCAGAAGGCAAGACATCAGCAACAGTCTCGTCGGTGCCTGCAAGATCCTCCTCAACGGCAACGTGGTCCTGGATCTTCATGAAAACAACGGGGGCGGAGAAAACGAGGGCAGCACCAAGCAGGGCAAAGTTGCTAATGTACTCGGCGCGGAAAGAGATCTTGCGGCCGTCGAGGTTGTTGACGATGGCGGCACCAACGGACTGGATACCCTTGTAGAAACCGACGTAGTTGGCAGAGCGGCGACCGGAGTTGGAGAGAGCTCCCATGAACCTATTTCAGTCAGTATAATTCATCAATTATCAAAAGAAGTCGTGCAAGCTTACCAGTAGACGCTAGCTTGCCAAGCAGCATCGTAGAAACCGTAGAAAATGTAGAGGAACATGCCACCAACGTAGCCAGAGTCGCTCCAGTCGGTGCCAACCCAGCCAGCGGCCTGCCACTGAGCGATGGTCTCGCGGGTGTATTTCTTCTCGAAAGCGTAACCACCGCCCCAAATGGCAAAGGTGAGGACGAACAGGACACCCCAGGTGATCTTGGCACGAACCGAACGGCGGACATTTTCGATATCGAGGGTGTAACCCCAGATGCCAGCGGCGATAATCTGGGCTCCCCAGTACAGAATGCTGTTGAGGGCTCGGGTTCGGACACTGTGGTAGGCGGCGTTGACGGCGTTCTGCTGGTAGACGTAGAACCAGTTGGAAACGAAGAACATGGGGAACAGGAGAACAATGAAGGGCTCGAAGCGGAAAGTTTCCCAGAGGCCGACCAACTCGCTGGACCAGCTGGGCTGCTTCATCAAGATGACCTTGGAGCCGTCCTTGCGAATAACGTCCTTGGCGTTGCAGAGGGTAAGAGCCAGAACGGCACCCAAGGCCATGAGGACGATGAATCCGATATAGGTACCGTCGCCAACCTCAGCGGCCTTGGTGCGGTGGAAGTTGGCGCCAAGGGGGATCAAACCACCAATGACGGCACCAAAGTTGAAAATGGCCCAGAAGATGGCGAAATAGCGACCCTTTTGAGCTTCGTTGGGGTATGAAATCATAATGGTACCCTGGGCAGTCCAGAGAAGACCAGCGCACATACCGAGGAAAACACCAGCGAAGATGTTAAAGCCTGGAACCGTGGCGTGAAGCGAAACCAACAAGCTGATGGCGTAGAGGCAGTAGCCGATACCTCCAAAGGCGAGGCAGAGTTTGACACCGAGCTTGTTGACAAAGGTACCACCAAAGAAACCAAAGACGGCGAAAGTGCCGTAAAGGGCAGTGTTCTACCATTCTGTTAGCCATGCGCACTGCAAGCCAGAGCCTATTTTCAAACTGCAGGCGAGATTTGGACGACTTACCATGTCATCGGCGAGCTTGGCGTCAGCCTTGCCACCTCCTCCCAAGCCACCGAGAGCGTTAAACATGCCAGGGCACATGAAGCAGACGAATGCGACCAGGAGCAACTGGAACTTGGGCGAGGCATACCATCCTACAACGGGGTACTGCTTGTACTTCCATCCGGAGGGCAACACAACATTGTCGCCGCTGATTTGGTGGCTCTCCTCAATCGCGGGCTCGACTGTGGAGTTACCGGTGGTCGCGTGTGCCTTTTCGTCGGACATTTTGACTTTTTTCTTTTTTTCTTCAGTCACGACTCAGAATAAAAATTGATGGAGTCTTTCGCTGGGTTAGTTCAAGGGCGACGTGACGAAAAAAGGGGAAATGTTTTTTTTTTCCACCACGCTTCAGAACAATAGCCTGACACGAAGGAAGAGAAAAAGGAGAGTAGTGAAGAGAAAGAAAAAAAAAAAAGTGAAGCAGTCAGCGCGAGGACTAAAAAGAATATAGCTTCCTGAACCGTGTCGTGTCAGCAGGCACGTGGCAGGGTAGGAGACAGAGGGTATAAATGCAACGGACCCTTGACTCGAAGGGGACTAGAAGAATGAGGATGGATGGACGGTGGATGGTCTGGGGCCCCCCCCCTCCCCGCCAACGATATGGGATTGCGGGGGATCAGAAGGTACGGTTACCACTGTCTGCACCATACGAGTTCTAGACGAACTAGGCTTTGCCATGCATGATGGAGCCCAGCTACGGAGGCAGTACGCTGGCAGCAGAGGAAGTAACGGGGGCGTTGCTCCAAAGCGGTCCATGGGCCAATAGTCCCAGGGCCAATGTAATGTAGTGTACAGCCTTGTGACAAGCGTGTGACTGCTCCGGGGCCACAGTACTACGTTGCATTCGGCCCTTGGAGGCACCCTGACAGAGCTTCAAGCCACCAATTTACGGGCTGACAGGGCCAATCATGCAGCCACTTCCACCGCCGTAACCATTCATCAAGCCAGGGAGAGCAGCTCGACAAGCGCCATGCAGCATCTTTAAATCTTGACCAGACGAATCAATTGATGCAAGTCCAATCAGAGGAGCCTTGCATGTAACAACTCATAAGCCATCTGTCCCCTCCCCTCCCCTCCCCTCCCTTCCTACCGTTAAACCGTTATACTATAGGACCCCTCCTCTCGTCTCAGGCCTCAGCTCCCCCAGCAGAATCTGCTTCGCCCGCAACGATGCCCATTCATTCACAAGCTGCCCGTCCTGCACGTCGCCCTCCCCCAGCGCGGGAATAACATTGACGCCCTCTTCCCCCTTGAGTCGCCGCATGGTAGCACTGGCCCTGGCACGCAGCAGATACACCGCACTCCTGCGCGGCACCGTCGCCTGCTCTCCGGGAGCCGTAACCACGCGGTGCAGCCCGCTCCTCAGCAGCCCGCCCGTCCATTCCACCATGGTATCGCCCAGATTGACAATCACGTACCCCGGCTCCGGCTTGACAAACCGCCAATTCGCCATTGCGTTCCTACTTCCTGCGGGTAATATCTGTAGCCCCCCCACCACGTTGAACAGCAGTGTCAGGGTGCCAATGTCCGTATGCCCCCCCCAATGTGATGGCATCGTATCCAGGCTCGGCTTGAGGCTGCGACAGCAAAATTCGAAGCGACGTTGCGGATGACTCGCCGAGTGGACACAGTGAAGCTAATGTCCCCGCGCGTAGCCCCAGCTGCACATCAAGCTGTGATAGCATGGCAGACGCCACACCGTGACACCGTAGTATGAAGCGGCGCACGTCTGCTCTCCTGCGTTCAATTGGCTCTGCGTACTGCTTCTCACTTGCATTCTTCAACATGTCATCCTGACTTATGGAATATAGTTCCATGCGATCCTTGTTGCCATCATCCGTCTTCTGCACTCCCTGTCGCTTGTACCTAAGATTACCTCTGTAAGTGACTGAACACACAACGACCATGTCCAAGTGCACTGGAAACCTACCCAATCAAGTCTTTCGGTGGGTTGAAAGCAAACTTATCTAGCGTATCCTGGTCGAGCGCAAATGTTTCGTCGGTAAGATCATGCATCTTCTCAGCAGCCTGCAACAGTTCTTCCCCTTGCTTGGAGTCGCTCAGATCCAGCAAGAAAAATCCCCATTCGCGACATGCATCGTAAAGTCGTCGCGACTCTTCCGCATCGTTGCTCTTGAGTTTCTCCAGCGACACCTTCGCAATCGGCGCGACCGGAACATCGGCAGGGAATGGCGGACAAGCTTCAAAATACTTGGCGGTAGGCATATTTGGCACTAAAATGTTTGAATGGGCTGACTCCTGCTGCGTTGTGAGAGCCTAACTCGACATGCCAGCATACCATGCAGCCCTATTAATAGTCGCATTGGCTCCATGCCACCTCCTTACCGACGAGTTACTCAGCAAGTCATTGGACGAAATCAGTAAGTGCCAGCCTTACGCAAGTCGTTGCGAATAAGGCTGGTGGTATATTTAGGCAAGCCAGCAGTTCGGTGTTCTGTGAGTTGCTATTACAATCGAGGCTGTGATGAGGGGGCACGATCGACAGTCTACTTAGACTTTGATCAAGATGTTTGTCATTTTTTAGCTGTAGATGACACCCTGATTTTTTTAGCCCATGGTGTTTCGATTCAGGCGACCCCGTGCCCATGTGTGTCCCAAGCAGTGCCTTGTAGAACATCTAATAATAATTAAGTACAAATGGTGCTGGCCACACCGTTGCAAGCTTTGCGTCCTCGGAGCAGGGACTTTTCAGCTCCAAGGGTCCATCCAGTGTAGCCGCGCATCCGCAGAAGCATGCCGACTGTGACTCAAAGGATGCGCAAACATGATTCAACACCACTACTGGCACACGCCATGCGCTAATTTTGTCGCAAATACCGGTTCGTTGTTTGCTTTCAGTTTGAAAGCATTGTCTATTAACCTCATCTGGGCTACACGTCTCATTGACTGATTCTTTTAACGGCGCACCATTGTCCAATCCCACCATGTCTCTGCCCACAGAACCTAGTGTTTGGAAACGCCCCGGCTTTTTAATATCAACCGATAAATCTCTCCTTTCCATCAAAGCAATCAATGATGCATTCGCTAAAGATTTTGTTTATTGGACCGAGGAGCATCCAGAGCATGTTCTTCAAGCCATGGTAGATGGATCCTGCTGCTTCGGCATTTACAAAGTCACAGGTGACGAAGCAGATGGCAACACACTATCCATGGAACAAGTCGGTTTTGCTCGAATCATCACGGATAATGTCTCTTTCGCATACTTGACGGACGTATACGTGCTGCCTGCGCACCAGGGACGCGGACTCGGTTCATGGCTCATCGACTGCATCGGCCAGCTTTTCAAGTCTTTGCCGTACATGCGACGGATTATGCTCATAACGCGAGATGCAAGGACGCAGGCATCGTACGAAAAGCACTTGGGCTTGTCGGTGATGGAGGGTATGGATATTACGAAAGGGGTGGTGGTGATGCAATGGAAGGGAGAGCGAGGTTACCAGACCCGTACATAAAGTAGCTGGAGGTCAATATATGCATTTCTGATATTCTGATAGCCTTTCGTATTTTGCATCTTCATCAACGACTATACATCGACAAAAGGCAACTGCTGTGGATTACAATGGCACGCATGATCCTCCACGATGTGCCCTCTGGTCCTAGCTTCTTCCATTGCTTGGAGACAACACCCAGTAGGTCCCCCTACTCCTAATCTTGTTCAGCATGAACATTTCAGAAGGAGAACTGTCCGAACAAAACGTCTCACAAGGTGAATGTTTGAATACATCTCCACCTCCGTCACGCCAGCCTTGGCCATTGCTCAACCCTGCCAAAGTTCCGATTAGCCCCCCTTTGCCCCTGCTCACGTTTTCTCTCATCTTCGTTTCTTCTCTCATGCTGCCCGGCAAACACAGTCACTCGCACTCGTGCCAACGTCCCATCCTCACTCTGGCCGCTGTGCATCATTAGTACAACCTCTTCCATACAAAAGGTAATACTCACTCTGCCTCATGCTCAGCCGGCCGCATATCCCGAAATCCGTGATGCGACATACAACAGCCCATGGTCAATTCTTCACTTGGCTTCACATCACTTTGAAGCTTCTAAAATTGCAAGAGCGGACTCCATTGTATATGACATACCGCCACGTTACACAACAACCCCTCACTTTTCCACCTTTCTCTTCTCCTTTGCCGCCTTGGCGTCCTTGGGATCATACACCCAAAACTCCTTGGGCATTCCATCACTATCACAGCTCGCAAACTTCATCTGTTTGCCCCTCAACATACCCACGATATTCACAAACGTCCACCTAATCGGCTTCGGCATCGGTGGCCAGTCTGCCCACATGCCGTCCTCGAACGTCTTATCCAGATTGAGCAAGAAAAACGGCAACACGTCCAATAAACCAGCCTTGGTGATTGTTTTCTTTCCCCATTCGGCAAATACGTTCTTCGCCTGGATAGCCTCAACGGATCCTTCGATGGGGGCGCGGGGGTGCTTGTCCAATGCAGCAATGACTTTCACCTCACTGTGCATATGTTGCTCAAACGCGGGCAGCATGTCATCCATGATCTTGAGGAGAGTCTGAGAAGTCAAGTTGCGCGGATCGGCTAGTCCCTTGAGGTAGCCCTGGAAGATGGCGATGCCGCCTGTGACCGTTTCGTGTTCCTGGTGCGTATCTTCCCAAATTGATCCGTCGTCAAGAACAACCGACACCTTTTTGAAGAGAGTATGTTCCTCATCATCATGATGCGAGAGGACGAACTTGGCCCAGGTGAGACCGTAGCCTACAAAGGCGGGCTTATGATCCTCAATCACCCAAGGGGCTTGCTGATAAATGGAGTTGAAGCCCCTAATCATGGCATTGTGCACCAAAGCCATGTGAGTAGCCCCCGCGGTCCAGATGTCCTCCTTTTCAGCACGTTAGACTTGAAAATAGCATCTAGTAATTTCAACCTACCTTTTTTGTCTCATAGTAAGGTGTCGCAACTAGCTTCATAGGCTCGTCGGCCCAATCATGGACGGGCGGGTACGTCTGTATCGAATACGGCGAGTGATTGATGAATTGGGTCAGGAAGAGCGACCCGACGGCCAACAGCATGGACGATTTAAACGTCGACATCTTGGCGAGACTGCGTTGAGATGAAATGCGCGCCTGGCAGTCAATTGGGTGATGAGATGAGGGATGAAGATGAGGTTGGAGGCAATTGTCGTTAATAATGTGGCGCCTTTAATTTGCCGAATGTTAGCGCCTTCAGTTCTTCGGACGCTCCTGGGACATGGCAGCAGTCAAATTAAATATACAAAGCTTGACAAAAATAAATTGTGTATTACGCATGTGTAGTCTAAATGCTGTGTTTCTTTACACAATCGCTAAACGCCTGTCCAATTTCCTATCATTCGCATCCCAATTATGCAAAGGCGCCTACAACGGCCATCAACAGCGCTCCCGCAACGACCGACAGGTACGCGTGTAGACGTTTCTTGCCCTTGAGCACCTTGTAGCTCTTCTCTGTCAAGAAATCTTCGGCTAGAAGCTGCACTAGGCCAGCGTACAGAAGCAGGCCTGACGAGATGGCATTCATTAACCCCACTACAATCAGCCCACCCATCGAGGCAGGGTCATAAATTCGGTGCACAATCAATCCAATAGCCTGCCCAATTGGTGTTGTGAACCCGTATGCAAGAACCATGATCCACGGCCGTAATGAGTTACGGGGGAACTGGATCGCAGCAATGCGGCTACCCAATGCGAGACCCTCGAACGACTGGTGGAAGCTAATAGCGATCAAGAAGATCAAGAACGCAGGTCCAGTCGCCACCGACAGGGCCATGCCGATAAACACACTGTGGAATAAGATACCAGCCTCAAGAAGAATACACTGCAGCACCTGTCGCTTCTGCTGTTCTGGCGTCTGGTGGTGCGGGTCCTGCGCGGGTTCGGCACTGCGTCCATTGGGCTTCAGCGATGCATATTGTCCGTTACTTTGTTCGCCCGTGGGGGCTGGGTCGAGTTCCTCCAAATCCAAGTCGAGGTCGGAATCGCCATCATGAAATTCCTGCTCCAATGATTTGCGCTTATGGTGAGCCGTCACTGGCGTCGAGTCAGGTAGAGGTGACACACCAGCCACCAAGCCTTCCGTTGCTTCGGCATCTTCGAGTGTAATGTTGGCCGGTCGATGGCTACCCGTTCGTCGCTCTGCTAAGCCGTCCATCTCGTGGTTTCCATCGTCGCTAGCTTCCCACATGTCGTGTGCATGCGAATGAGAATGTCCCGCTCCGCGAGCAGTCAGATATGATTCCACTCCAACGACAATAATGGCAGATACCATGGCAATAAAGCCGGGAAGGGGCGTGTACCCTTGGCTGAAGAAGTATGGTAGACAAGGGTCGGTTAGGGACTCGAAGGCCATGGGCAGGAGATGGACGAATGCTGTTGCGAGCAAGACACCAGTTCCGATATGTTGGCAGTAGAATACAATTGTGCTTTGTCGTCGACCCGTAGTTATCCGACGTCCGATTAAAGGGAAACCGCATGCTGTAGGCTGTTAGTCCTTTGTCTTGGAGTATCCCATCACTCGGTAGCAACATACATAGTGTGCTCAAAGCCAAAATGAGGAACAGCGCAAATACGTGCGCCGTCATGTCATACCACCCCCTCCCCTTGCCACCACACTGCGGTCTCTCGCCATCCTTCTGTCGCCTTTGCAGCTCTGCGAGCAGTTCGTTCGTAGAGAAGGCAGAAGCCTCTATTGGCGAAGCTAGGTTAGCAATGATGTAGCATGGTAACAGCTCGCGGCAGGTAGATTGAACCCATGGCTCTACTATGAGAAAGGGTATTCGTGGCCTACTTACCTCTAACCACCTCGTGCAATCCCATCGGACGCAAATCGTTTCAGAGGAACTATATGCTGCTGTTTTTATCTTATCTTGGAGAAATGATATCCTCAGTAGCGATCCGTCATGTCGAGAGTTGTAGCTGCGAGAGAATGAGCAGGTTTAAAATAGGGGCGCTGAATTATTTGGTCGTGGTCCAGAACGTACGAATTAAGGCGCCCCCAAATGCAAGATGCGGCGAGGTTTTGCAGCCGAGCACAGCCAAGGACAGCCACGCACAGCGCAGTGCAGCTCACTAGTGGGACGAAAACGTGCACCGTCAGGCTATTTACTGGTGCTTAATTGGGGCGGAGCGTCAGTGCGGGGCCCTTAGCACAGCACTCATGGGATGACGCCCGTATCTGTTACTGACACCTACTGTACTGTAATAATTGAAACATCACCCCACTGTGCAGTACACTGCATTCATTGTAAAGTCCTTGACGGCTCTAATTCATCAATCCTTCAGTACACGAGTTAAAAAGGACAAGGACAAAAAAGGTTTGTAAATTCGCCATTTCATTATTTATATAAAACCAGTTTACATCCGTCATCATTACATTACAAACAATCCCCCCTTTTACCTGCCAACGCGGATCACACCGGCAGCAATCAGCTTCTGCACCTTGGCCTTTACACCAGGGTTCCTCATGTGCTCTTGCAGAGCAGCAGGGTCTGTTTGAGCCTGCTGCAAAATCGATTGCATAACAGGGTCTTGCATGATGCTCATGATCTGTAAAACCAATTATTAGTATTTCATTGTCATCGAAACATTTGCCATTGCTTGTCAAACATACCTCGGGATCGTTTTGAAGTCTCGCCTTAGTCTGCTCCTCAGTCTCGTTGTCACGGGCAGAGTACATGGCCGAGAATGCCTTCTGCTGCTGCTGCTCAATCTCGCGCGCATTGGCACTGTTGTGGTGTTGCTGGTCGACGGTCTGAGCCTCAGTGCAGGCATCCACACACTCCGAGTACTTGCGCATGCCAAAGTAAGCCTGAGCCTTGCGGATGTAAGCGCGGATGAAGGTCTCATCCTTCTTGATAGCCAGAGCACAGTCTTCAAGGGCACTGGGGAATTCGAAGAGCTTGATGAAGGCAGCAGCACGGTTGCTGTAACCACGAGGGTCCTCGGGAGCACGCTTGATCATTTCAGTGTAAGACGCCACAGCTCCGGGGAAGTCGCTCTCCTTGAACTTCTTGTTACCCTCTTCGCGGGCCTCCTCGGCCTTCTCGGGGTTGATGTAGGCAGTCTTGGCGGCTTCCTTCTCGGCCTTTTCAGCAACACGCAGCTTGTTGAGGACATCGGGGGTGCGGTGTTCGGTCAACGACTTCTTGTAGTTGTCAACAGCATTGACGAGATCACCCTTGCGCTCGTAGGCGGTACCGATTCTGGCGTAAGACTTGGCAATCAACTTGAAATCAGCATAGATGTTGCGACCCTCCTCAATGGCCTTTTTGCAAGACTCAATAGCCTTGTCGTAATCCTTCAACTCCATGTAGACAGCTCCCAGGTTGTTGAGGTATGTGATATCCTGGAACAGCTCCCATGCCTTGTTGTAGTGAGCAATAGCCTCTTCAAAGTTGTGCTTCTTGTAAGCTTCAGTTCCAAGAGCCTTCTCCTTCTCGGCAGCTTCCTTGGCCTTCTTCTTCTCGAGGGCCTCCTCATCGATAACTTCAGGCTCAGGTTCGGGCTCAGGCTGCCTGGCAGGTTGAGGCTTGGATTGGGGAGGGGCGTCAGGCATGCTGGTATCCGGATCGTTGCGGGGGTCAGTATCGCGCATCTCCATATCAACTCCCATCATGACGCCAAGGACTTGGATCATTCGGGGGTCGCTGAACATGTCAGGAGACATCTGGGGGTTCTGCTGGAGCTGCTGGAGCTTGGCCATAAAGGTAGGGTCTGACAAGTAGCCGCTGGTCTTTGGGTTGGCAGCAAGCTTGGAGATCATGTTAGGGTCGTTGAACATCTTTCCGAGTCCACCAGTGGGATCTCCGCCGAAGCCGCCACCAGCCTCCTGCTGCATGGCCTTCTCAACAGAGGCGAGGCCGCTCTTGAGCTGTGCGTTGTTGGCATCGTGCTTCAAACCCTCAGTGTAGGCATCATTGGCGCCAAGCAAGTCACCAACTCCGTGAAGAGCGGCACCCTTGCGTCCCCAGCCCTTGGGCCAGTCGGGCTTAATCTCTGTAGTCTTCTCAGCGTCCTTCAGGGCATTGTCCCATTCCTTCTTTGAAGCGTAGGCGGCGGATCGGTTAGAGTAGAGGATGTGGTTTTCGGGCTGGATACCAATGGCTTCGGTGAATTTCTCACTGGAAAACAAGTTAGTTACATGTGAACATGGCTATTGGAGGCTATTTATGGTGTTGCCACAGCGTGAGAACCTACATGGCGAGGTCAAAATCCTTATCGGCGATGGCCTTGTTGCCCAATGCCTTCAGCTCGTCTGCGGAAGCCATGATGTGCGGTGTGTGGGAGGCGGTATGTGTTGACAAATCGGGGTATCAAAAGGAAAAAGAATCGATGGCACACTCAATTCGGGGTCGCTGAAAACTCGTTTGCAGATTGAAGAATAAAATAAATGTAGAGACTCGCACGTTTCCAGAGCTGTTTGGTGGGGAAGAAAAGTTGCTGGAGCTTCAACTGTTGGAGTTCCTTCTAGCTGATTCGATGCCCCACTTGCAGGTTGCTGGGCTGCTGGGCGCTGTGCAACGCCCTGTGCAACACCACAGCCACCACTGCCGACCACACTGAGGCCAAGCCTCACGATGCACTCGCACAAAATTGACGGTTCAACCAATTGGTGCTCAGAATAATCAACTCGTAAAAGTTTATAAAATGCAATCTACAGGGTATATCTGAATGCAGGATGTCTGCTGCCCAAATCCTCAGGTTTACCCTCCTGCAGTCGATGGTCTCGATCTCCCTTCTCCCGCTTGCCATTCTCCCATTTCAAGTACATCATTTGCAGCACAATTGTAATGACGCATAAGACAAGAGCTCCGAGACTAACAGAGTGGCCCAACACATAGTCTGGTCTGCGAAGTTTATTAGTGGACAACCCTTCTAGACACGGACTAAAGTGCACTTACGCATCTTGTGAACGGTAGATGAAGGACGAAACAAATGAAGCCAGATTCGCAAAAGCAATCAATACTCCCAGTCCAGTAGCTCTGACATAATGGGGAGAAAGATTATTAGATAGCCATCCCTAAATCTTATCAGCGCACTGCGAATCAATACGAACAATGCAACGTACCATGATCATAGCCGATCCAGGATAAACTCCAGTAGCGACAAGAAAAGTACCGCCATACCGCACAGAGCTCTGCTTTGCAGCCAGTAACATGATGTAGCCACCAATTGCCAAGATGCATCCTCCGGCCATGATGGCGCCACGAGCCTTGATTCGATCGGAGTAGATGGATGTGAGCAGCACCGCGAAAAAGGCGGCCATGTTGGGGGGGACGGTAAAGAGCTGCGTAACCGTTCGGCTGTACTTAAGACCCTGAATGATGGTGGGCAAGAATAGCGAAAAGCTCTGCGTAGTTGTTAGCCCAAGATTACTCACATTCTTATTGACAATACTTACATAAAGGGACACAAGCAAGAAGATCCAGGTCAGAGAACAAAAGTAAGTGTGGGGTGCTCTGAGAGCAACTTTTACCCAATGCCAGCGGAAATGCTCCTCGTTTACATCGTCCACCGCAATAGCACCGTGAGCATCGTTCCGGAGACGGCTCATCGCAGCAAGGCGCTCCTCCTGAGTGAGAAATTTGGCGTCGGCTGGGGTATGCGGCATGAAGAAGAAGCAGACAATACCGAACAACGTCGTGATAATACCCTCGACTATTTTACCATTAATATGAGAGTCACTGCGCCCATGGCATATAAAAGCTCACTGAAGAAGATCCATGGCCAGTGATTGTAGCCACCATATTCAATCTTGGCCAAGCCAGTCGCCAAAAGACCACCAAAGGCTCCAGACAGAGGAGCAGCGCAATAGAACAGTCCAATTCGATACACCATCTGGTGGCGACGGTAGAACATGGCCAGATAGACGAGAATGCCACCAAGCAAAGCGCCTTCAAACATGCCCAGGAAGAAGCGACCAGCCATGAGTCCACCAAAGGACTTGGTGAAGCCAACACATGTGCATACAATTCCCCAGAGAGTAATGAGCGAAGGAAGGAAAATTCCACCCTTGACGCGCTTCACAATCCAGTTTCCTGGAACATCGACAAGGATATAAGGGATAAAGAAGATGAGGACGGCAACATTGAACTTGTTGCCGGTATGGATGCCCAGATCCTCTGTCAAGCCGTCGATTTTGGCATTACCTATGTTGCTGCGGTCGATAAAAGCGAATAGCCTGAGAATACTGATCAGCGGCTATGGCTAATGACAGTAAAGTTTAAGCATTGCAAAATTCACCAGATACCAAAGAGCCACGGGATGATGTGGCTGTCAAACTTGCGATCAAGCCTCTTATCCAACTGGGGGTCGATGTAAATGTTAGTTTGCTGCCGTCGCAACTCTTCTACGTGGCTATCCTCTGGCTTTGTGTCCATGGCGCCATCTTGGACAATAGACTTGACGCTCATTGTGAAGAGGTTATGTCAGTAGCGGGAAACAGCACTTCAGCGAAAGTTGGGGGAAGCAAATGCAGCAAGTCGACAATGCGGATGTTTAATGATTACGTTGAAGAAAATAGATTACTGGGATAGGGCGCTATATACAGTGGGAGCAGCAGCGGAGGGTCGCGGTCGTATATTCATCCAACAACCTGGAGCTCCTGAATCGGCGTCTTGTTCTAGGACCGGAGAGTCGATCGCGCAGGCAGTTGGAAGCGCAATTGGAGCCTTTCCCCGTAATAAGTCATGTAATAGGCATCGATTACAGGCCAGATTGTGGGGGTGGAGTTGAATCCAAGTCGGCTGTTTGCTTGAGGCAGCTTGGTAGAGTGCGCAAGCCATGATTGACAATTTGGTGGTGAACTGATTAACGCAGCTGATTTGTGCCTGCTGTTAGAGCTAGTGCAGCTGACGGATGAAGCGAGAAATTGGCATGAGATATGGGATATATGTCAATAGCAAATTTGGCAGAGGCAGATTAACGCGTGCTCAACGGCCAATGCAACATGCCGTACCCATGTTAGGTGTGCTGCTGAAGCTTCGCTATCCAGATATTGAACCTAAGGTCGAGGCTCCTCCTGGAGAGTTATTTCGCGGTTTATCTCTTCTTCTCTTCTTCTGTAATTTATTCGACATTATTTCATCGTGCTCGTATGCTGGATCGACGTTTGGCTACATGGTCAACAGCAGCGTACAGGAGTGACGCAGCGTATAGCCGCTAGGGCGCCACCAATTAATTACTGGCTAAAGCCAAAAAAATTGCTGAACACAACAGCCATCGCTCTTGTAGAGGATAAGTCGAGAAAGGATAAAGTCGAGAGAAGATGGAGTAAAGATGAATGTTTCCAAAACGCATGTGCTGGAGAGTTTGGAAACATTTGAGAGTCAAGTTGATGCTCAACCCCTCAACTGTTGAGAGTCCTCGGCCAGGAGCATGTGAAGGTCGCCAGAGCCCACTTCCCCTCAATCCAAAAAAAGAATGAATCGAATTGGTTACTCGATTGAGACATGCTGGAATGTCGCAACGATTTGCATTCGAGCCTGCCAGTAATTATGTCCGTCGGGGCGCTGGACCAACCTTGTGCTCCGCAGAAAAAGATTGCTGACCCCGCGTCGCGGGTGCCGACGATGATAGAGACACGCCACTCCTGTGACCAATCAGAATGCAAGAATTGGTATTTGTTTTGGCGCACAGTTAAGTATTCTAGAGCTATACTGTGCAATACCTCACCATCTCAGCAGCAAACCTTACCCTGCCCTGTGAGGCACATGCGGTTGTCGTAACATGGTCGACGTGGACAATGCAGAAGCGAACAAAACGGTTCATGTTCAGCTTCAATGTCTTTTTAGCAGTCTGTCACATGCTTGTACAGTATGTTATCGTCCTCTCTGCCCAATGACCACGCTATCTGCCCATTTACCTGTCAGTACCTGTGTGTCTAGTTGTACGGCCAAACTAACGATGCCGGAGAACAGGCAGTCAAGGGACTGGCCATGTTGGTGACTTTTTAAATTAAAAGCACACCCAGCAAGGTTCCTAAAAACGATGATGTTTCTAACGCGTTGGATATTCTTTTTTGTCCATCTCTATTCAGCGTCAGTTCACATGTGAAAGTCGTAAATCGAGTCAGGAACCAAGTACACCACCATCTCATCTCCCCCAAACCAGCTTCCCCACACTGTGTTCTCGTAACCTCCCTGTGGTGCACCTTTTGCCTAATTGCACTCCCCACCGTCTTCCTAACCACATTTTTTGGTGAGGGGACCCCCAACCTGCCTCGGTCCAAGCACTACGTCAATCGAAAAGTAAAACATTCGTCGCCATTTTTCGCAAACTGAAAAGAGACAAAAAAAAGTTTATAATTCATCTTGATCTTCCCCTCCTTTATTTTTGCTTTACCCGTCATCTCTTGTGTTCTCGCTACTCTCCAACCTCATATCCCCAACACACACAAAATGAAGACTCGTTCGCAAGAAACAAACGTCGCGGGTACTCCCGTCGAGCAACAAGACATCGTCATCATTGGCGCTGGCTTGTCTGGCATCAACACTGCTCATACCATCAAACAGAACCTGCCTCATCGCGACTTCATCATCCTTGAGGGCCGTGATGTCTTGGGCGGCACCTGGAACTTCTTCAAGTATCCCGGATTCCGCTCCGATTCGCCCCTGTCCACCTTCGGCTACCGCTGGCATCCTTGGAAGCACAAGCATCTCATCGCCAAGGGCCACGAAATTGTCGACTATCTCGAAGATGCTTCCAAGACTGATGGCTCCTACGATAAGATCCGATTCGGCAACAAGGTCACTGGCCTTGAGTGGCTGAGCGACGAGCAGCGCTGGATTCTCGACCTGGACGCCAACGGCGAGCACAGAATCATCAAGGCCAAGTTTGTCGTCTCATGCTCTGGCTACTACTCCTACACTCAAGCTCTCCACAGCCCTATCCAGGGCCTTGAAGATTTCAAGGGTACCGTCATTCACCCTCAATGGTGGCCCGAGGACGTTGACCACGCTGGGAAGCGTGTCGTTGTTATCGGTTCCGGAGCTACTGCCATCACCATCGTCCCCACACTCGCTGAAACGGCTGCCAACGTTGTTCAGTTGCAGCGCAGCCCTTCCTACGTTGCTTCTCGTCCCAACGGCTCTGCTCTCCTCGACTTCCTCCGCCTCTTCATGCCCCTTTACTGGGCTCACTGGCTTAGCTGGTGGAACGACACCATCTACGAAATGATCATGTCTTCTCTTCTTCTGTACTTCCCCGGCATCGCTCGATTTGTCCTTGCTCTGCGAACCCGCCGCGAGCTCCCCAAGAAGGTCGATCAGCGCATCCACTTCAACCCCAAATACAACCCCTTCGAACAGCGTCTGTGCCTCTGTCCCGATGGAGACTTCTTCAAAGCACTCCATCGCGACAACGTCGAAATCGTTACCGACCACATTGAGACCGTTACCTCGGACGGCATCCTTCTGAAATCCGGCAAGAAGCTCGACGCTGATATCATTGTCACAGCCACTGGTCTGCATCTTGAATTTCTGGGTGGAGTCAAGCCCAAGGTCGACGGCAAAGTCATGCAATCTGGTGATCTCTACACCTGGAGAGGATGCATGCTCGAGAACCTGCCCAACATGGCATACATTATGGGTTATGTCACTCAGTCATGGACTCCTGCTGCTACCGTTATGGGCAGCACGGTATGCAAGGTGATCGACAACATGGAAGAGAAGGGCGCCACAAGCGTCACCCCAGTCATCAAGCGCTACAAGGGCATGCCTAGAAAGATTGCCGTCGAGGCAAACAGTACGTATTTCCTCAGAGCTGCGGACCGTGTTCCTAAGATTACCGGCGAGGGCCCCTGGTACGGCCGCAAGAACCTGTTCATCGATACCTGGGCGCTGTTCTTCAGTGACCTGAACGACGGACTGGTATACAATGGCGGAGCGGTTGACAAGAAGAATGCTTAAATTTGCAATCTGTGTATGAAAAATGTGTTTTTTTTGTTCTTTCTCTAAAAAATTAGACTTGAGAGACAGTGGATGGAGCTTTGGATAGCATACATGGATAGCATACATGGATAGACGCGCCACGACAAGGCGCAATTGCTTTTACTTGTTTTTATAATTACTCGTTTTTATAATATACCACTTTGCAACTTCTTTCATTAAACCCGAAACCATCAAATTATTGGGCTCGCCAATGACTCGTCTGATACCCTGTCTAGAGGGGGTGAGGCTTCGGCGATCGTTCCTCCGTGCTTACTAGAATAGGCAAGTCACACAGCCTGTGCTGTGTTGTCAATCTGGGAGCTCCGCCTTCCCAGTGAGGCGAGATGCCCGAGTCAGCCTTGCAGCCGGTGACGAAACCAGGCAAACATTATAAAACAGCCCCATGCCGGCCATTTACCCCATTCAACGTTCCAATATGAATATTGAACAAAGGAACAGCACTCACTGCACAGCATATGGATTCATCAACGAGGGAAGGGGAAGACTACACGCTGCTCCGCCTCATCCTCGTCCCGGTTGGCTTATGGATCACCTTGGGACTCGGCTACAGAAACACCTGCAACAAACTGCCTACTGAGCTCGTGGATGCCGTACCAGGCGGCCGTGAATTTCGTCTTGGCCTCAGCCTTGACTCCTTTGGCGTAAGTACTGACACCCCTCGTTTCGCGCCGTCGCTAAGATGAATCTTCAGAGTTTTCTTGATCTAATTTTCCAGGTCGGCCTCTGCTTTTATTCCTGGCTTGCCAGCCCGAAATTTAGAAAGCTGTCGATCTCGAAGCTCGTGGGTATATTGACGGTAGATGCCATCTTCTTTGGTATCATCCTCAGTGGTGTGTACCTGGAAAGCCGGTTCTTACCGTGGACGCTTGGATCTTGCAAGCATTATGATGCCTGGCACACGACGGTAGATGGAAGAAATCTATTTGTTGAAATGGATAAAAGGTCGGCTCATAAGCCAATCCCTGGGCAGTTATGTAAAGATCTGGTTCTGCGCCACGGGGGTGCCATTGCACTGCTGTATGTTTCAAAACCCTCCTTGATATATCCGCGCGATAGCTTGCCCCGGAAATTAACATTCGCCAATAGTTGCTTCCACGTCCTCTGCGCCGTAACTCAGATCGTCGAAGCCGTCACGCTACTGAGGGCAGCCATCGACATGCCTGTGCCATTGTTCCTGCTTTATCTTCCAATATTGCTGTTTGTCAAAGTAAAGGGTTGGGTTCGCTACGTGGTACTCCGCAAAACCACAGCCGACAATAGGAGATTCAATAACAAACGTTTTCGAGATGTCACGCTTCCCAACAACGTTGTGGCTAACATCACACGTCTCGGCGAGCTACACTACATCGATCTATACAACGTCCGTCTATCATCCAAGAAACTGAGCCATGTATTCTTTGGCGACGATGTTGGCGAATCGCTTCGTGCCCTGCGAGGTGTGCCGTGTAGCAAGGACGAACGTTTGGAATGTCGCGACTGCAAGTTGCCCGCGTGCCATGTAAGTTTTATCATGCATTGCTCTCTGCTTTGATGTCGTGTGCACCAACTCTTCGGATGCTAATTGCTTTTCAGCTTTGTCTATCAGCTGGCTGGAGTGCTTTTCAAGGGGGAAAACACATATCATGCCTGCCGTACTGCAAGAGGCACCGACGGACGCAGGTTTATAACAGTAATCAAATACATCGCCAGTGCCGAATACATATGGCATATTCGGAGCGTGGTAGCCTTCCGCCCCCTTGCAAGCTGTGTAAGGAAGAGCGGCTGCGGACCAATCGCTCTAGCGATAAGCGGATGTCTAATGACTCTTGGGAGGTTAGTAGCCGACGGCGTCGTTTGGGTTGGAAGGGAAAGATTTTATGTGCGACGTGCAAGGAGGATCTGCCGAATCCTTCGTCGAGGTATTGGGGTTGTCCGTGTGGTGTTCCTTGCGAGCTAGGGAAACGTCATGATTTGAGGAGGTGAGATAATTGAATGAATTTGCAAGAAGAGCAGCAAGGCAGTGCTCCATGGCATGAAAGAAGCTGCGTAAAGACGCCCGGCAGGCTCGACTATGTGCGGCGAGCAACGTGAATTTTGCAATGCATGATAGTAAAATATTGTGTAAGGAATATCCAAGAGCTTTCAATTCTTGGAGTAGAATACGGACCCCTTCACCGAAGCGGTATTTGCAAAGATGGCAAGCTTTCGGATTAGACGTGAAATAAGCGTCAATCTAACCAAACGATAGGCTTCATGCAAGCGTATCTGGTGGACCGGAATGGCTTCGGATATACGTACAGTATTATATATATATCCGGAGCCGACCGGAATTAATGTATATGAATGGCGGTGTTGGGGATGACAAGTACCAATAACTAGGCTGTGCACCATAAAAAGAGCGCAGAAAGAGGTAGGCAGGGTGGAGATGGAAGAAGCATCGTCTTTTAACTCTTACACCATCGTCATAAACGAACCAATGTCGCAACCAACCAAACCCGTCAACTTTGGAATTGTAATCTTCCCAGCCTTCCAGTTGCTGGATGCCGCTGGGCCGCTCGATGCGCTGAACCTATTGTCGCGCACGTACGAGATGAATCTCTACACCATCGCGGCAACCTTGGATCCAGTCTCTACCAAGCTTGCGACGCCGCAGACATCAGGATCAAACTTTGGCCAAACCTTCCTGCCTACGCACACGTTTGAGACAGCGCCGCCTCTCGACGTCCTCCTCGTCCCCGGTGGCCAAGGAACGCGGTACCCAGACTCGGCCAAGGTGGTTGACTTCATCCAGAAGACGTTCCCCTCGTTGCAGTATTTAATCACGATTTGTACGGGGGCTGGCCTCGCAGCCCGGGCTGGCGTGCTGGACGGAAAACGAGCCACCACGAACAAGTTATCGTGGGACGAAACGGTAGCACTGCGTGCGGAAGTCGTCTGGGTGCACCGTGCTCGATGGGTGCAAGATGGACATATTTGGACTTCATCCGGCATCAGCGCCGGGATTGACGTGATTTTTGCCTGGATAACGCATGTCTACGGTCATGAAATTGCGCAGAGGATTGCGAATAGGTTGGAGTACAATATGATCAAAGACTCTGATAATGATCCCTTTGCGGCGCTATATTCTAAAGCTACATGATAGATACCTCTTACTCCTCATAATTAATATATAGGTATGCTCATTTTGCCTTTGATCTCAAAAATGCGACAGACAAATACAAGATGCAACCCACAAGCAGAGTTGCGCCTCCAAACAGCTGAGCGTACAGGAAGTTGCCATGATGCAAGCCTACCAAGCGACCTCCCACTGGCGGTCCAGTCAAACAGGAGATACTCACGACACCAAGGACCATTCCAACTTTAGTACCCACGCGCGTTGGGTCCTTACTGAGATCTCCCACCGCTGCGGGGAAAAGACTCTGCGTGGCATTGGCAGCGATGCCATAGATGACAGCCCAAGCGAACAATCCGTTCTTGTCATCCACCCCGATCCAGCCAAATAGCAGGATCCCACTGGCAAAGACTGCGGGGATCAGTGTGTTAAGAATTCCGAAATATCTGTCCGCTAAAATGGCTGGGATGACGCGACCAAAGATACCAACGCCGTTCAAGACGATAATGACGGATAAAGATGTCTCGCGCGAGAAGGACAGCACTGTGCGCCCAAAGACACCAATCTAAGGCATGTGAGTTAGCCCACATCCACGCTCATTTTTCTATTGCTCATATTCTCTCAAGGCTCTGCAAAAATGACAAGTTGACTTACATAAAAGTATGCAAAGTAAAGACCCCATAGAGTGAAGAAGGATCCCGCCGCGAAGAGCACGTAAGGCAATTCCTTGAAAGCGCGCACATCGAGCAGCGCCCGGGGTTTTCGCACAGGCACGCGTGTGCGTGTAAAGGTAAGAATCATGGCTGCGTTGAAGGTAATGACAAAGCCCATGATGAACACGGTCCAGCGAAATCCCAGGCGATCTAGACAGGTATATGCTATCATGGGGAAGACGATGCCGCCTGTTGAGGCGCCACATGTTGCGAGCGATACCGCTACCGCTCTGTTCTTTTTGAAGTACGTCGGCAAGATGGACACGATTGGCGCAAACAGGAATCCGTGGCCGAGGCCACTGCAGACTCCCTGGGCCAGGAATAGCTGCCAGTACTGCGTGGAGATGGCCGTCATGAAGACGCCAAGCACTTGGAAAGCGCATCCAAGAAGAAGCGTGTATCTGAAATAGCCCATGTCTACTGTTCTCCCCGAGAAGACGCCAACAAAGTTCAGCAGGAACATTTCCATGCCACCTATCCAGGCGATATCGGATGATGAACGGCCAAGCTTTTCAACATAATAAGATTGGAACAAACCAAATCTGTTCCGTGGTTATATTAGCACTGCACGCAAACAAAGATTAAATACCATGGAGCAGGAGAAGTTACTGAATGGGAAACAGCAGTTTGTACTTACGATGTGATATACCCCCAACAGTTGAAGATGACCAGGTGGCCCATGATGACTTGCGTCCAGGCGATTAGTCCTCCATCCGGGGCCTCGTCAGGAACAGCCTGCGTTGATAAGACGTGGGCATTGTTCAGACCTTCGACATCTCGAGAAGACCTCTCACTTGAAGAGGTAATGGGCCCCTTGGACTCTGACTCTGTCGAGAGTTGTGCACTCATGATGTCCTCTCGCAGTATGCTCCCTCTTTCTATGATGCAAACACAGAGTGTGACGGTAAGCCTCTCGCTAGAACTCAATGCGATATGTAGGTGTATGTAGGTGTCTGTATGTGTGCTGTGCTATGCTATGCCATTTAGGTGAGCGAGCAGCGCGTGCAATTGCAAGGGCCCCTAGCGGTAGCCCATGGGCACAGTTTGACTACAGTATACGCTGATAAGAAGGCCCTTAATCGGGCGACCGGAGCGTAACAGCCAAAGAAAAAAAAAAGGACTGAAACCCGCGGCTGATACTAGGAAAAGCTTGATTGAGTGCGTGTTTAAGTCTGGTCCACTGGTGCATGGTAAGCTCCTCTAGCTCTTACAGATGTGACAAGGGTTGATAGGTCAAAGGATGCAAGAAACGAATTTTTCAACGAACATGACTGCCGCATAAGACTAGACTAAACTAACCGACGTTAGGGGCAGTGCAAGTCCCTCAAAATTTTCCGGTTTACGCTCTTCGTCGTACTGAAGGCGTCACGACTAAACACCCAGGTAACACCGACATTCATTCGGGCAGGGCTGGAGATTTTCCGTGAGATTCAATACCAAGCCACGTCCATATCGTGGAAGTCGCTGACTCGGGTGGCTTTTTCTTGCCTCCTTTTCAGCCTCCTTTTCAGCCTCCACGCAAGCGCAATGCAAGGAGCGTAATCCAGGACAAGGGTTGCCCAACGAAGCTTGCGGCCTTTACCGAGAACTTCAGTCTTCATTTCATTAGCGGCTGGGCGGAAAAGACGGAAACGACGGAAAGGACTAATTACAGCACGACTTGGTATGGTCTAGAACGACCCCTCATACTCCATTTCAATTTGAATTACAGACCACATTCGATTTAACTAGCGTGGACGAGACATGGCTTACATGGAACTGTTAATGATACGATCCCAGATGGGCACCTCGTATGTATAGCCGAAATGAAGATCCTGCTTCCTAAAAGACAACAAGAAACAAACCAGAAAAACAACAATTATGTCCCCGTAATTCAAGCTCACATGAACCCACTTAGTCTTACATGACCCTGCGCCGCACGCAGAGCTGCCAATTTCTGTTTGTCTGAATCTGACAAGGATGCCTCGGACAAAACGGAGCCGCTTGCATTCTCGATGATCAAGCGTCTCCCGTAAAAGTGTTGAAAATCGACCTTGGCGTCCCACGAGTACAGCGGCGACCGTTCCCTGAAAAAGTACTCCTGTCCATTCTTAAGCACCACATCATGAGTCTGACGCAGCTCCCCTACGTGTGCCGTCCTGAAGTTGCCAGCCGTGTCCACAGCCACGGCACAGTGCCAGGGCGTCATGGAGAAGGAGTTAGACTGCGGGATCATGGGCATGGAGATCTTGGTGACGTTCTTCGGGCTGGCAGGGTGGATTGACAGCCGCACGTACTCAGGGTATTTTTCAAGAATTAGCGCGGCATAAGCCTACATGCAAGTAAGATGAGGCGTTAGTAGCGGCATAAACAATATTCTTCTTCTGCCGTGCGGCAAAAGGTGGGAACGAGCCGGGGGGGGGGTCACTTACAACTCCGCGAGCAATCATGGCTTTTGCCGTTTCGTGGACGTGGGCCTTCCATTTCTTTCCGCTGATTGACTTGCCCTTCATGACACTGTAAGCAAGATCCTTTTTGAGAAATTTTGCATACCCATCATATGTCATCTTGTAATCTGGGTCGTTCTTGATGCAGGCATTTGCGTCGAAATTGGGATCACCATACTTGTCCATAAGCTCCTTCCTTGATGGCTCGAGAAGGCTAATAAATCGTTCTTTGGTAATCGTTGCTTCTTGGTGAAGATCAACAAGATTCATGATTCGCACAAAGTCGATGCATTGATACCCCTTTTCCTCGACCATCTTTCGCAGTGTAGCTCCATACTCCCAGAGATTATTATCGGTAACTCCCGTGAGATCTGAGACAAAAGTGTTAAAACATGTTTACATTACAGCAACAAGAAAGGCAAGAGAGAGATATCGTACCATTATAGCAAGCACCATCTGTAGCAATCAACACCATGGCGCCAGGCTCATAAATTTGTCCAATCTGTGAGCAAAGATCGTTCAAGCGGTCCAAGGCCAACTCTTCACCAAGGTCCGGGCTTGCCCCGAGAACCTTGTCGATGACATTGATGCTCTTGGCAGGGAATGCAGGGAGCACCATGGGGATTCTGCGTCCGGCGGCAACGTGGCGTCGTACTCGGGGAGAAAACACATCTCTGCCCATGAAAGTGTTATTGCCATGCTGTTGAAGACTGAACTTCTCGAGGATGTCCATGATAGCGGTGACAACCTGGTCAATATTTGAAGGGTCCTCGTCTGTGACATCCTCTGTGACGGCAACTATTGTGGACGACTTGACGTCTTTGAACGATGCTCTGCGAAGGGCAATCAACGTATCTCTCATGAGAGTATGTTCTGATGAGAGTCGTCTGGAGAGGATGTTGCGGGGGATTCCACCATGGGCTCCCCCAGTGGAGTGTGGTGCAGCAACTTGAGCCATATTGGTGCAATGTGAGGATGAATAGCTATCAAGAATACGTTGAATGCAAAGGGCTGTTTGGGAATCAAGAGGAACGCAGCGTAAATGGAGGAAAATCAGCTAGCTGCCAGATGGCGACTTATATACGTGAGCCTCTCAACCATCAGCCCCAGTGCATTCTATTACGAAAATTGTATAACGCAAGCACTCCAATGTACTGCATGTACATAGGGCGGTGCAGCTAGGCAAAGTCCAGAAGAACGTTTCGGGGAAACTGCGCCATGCCACAAAAGTGATGGCCGCCAAGGGTCAGTGAGCCGGGTGAGACCGACGACCGCGTCCTTGAGCCAAGAACTGCAATGGATTTCCACCAGTAGAAAGGCGTGACATACGGTCACATTTATAAACGGTGCTAGTCAGTGTGTTGTCAATTAGTCGATCGCTTAATTAGAGTTGGAGCTAACCATTGACAGTGCCGGAATGTCACCACGCTTGCAACTGTTACATCTGGCCTGAAATTACAACGCTGGCCCAACGGATTGCAAGCACTCTGACATCTGGGGAGCAGTTCCCTAAGCAGTTTTTGTCTGATGTAGCTAGTGTGGGCCACACGTTTTATGCCCGAGTCAAATTCTCCTAAACTTTGAGACCACGAGCTGGCCCGTGTCATATGCAAGTCCATGAACAGGTCGAAAGAGAAATCATCTGAATGTTTTGACTAAGCTCGAAATCCATTAATCTCTACCTGGCCAAATCTGACAGCAATATTGGCTAATTTCACCTTAAGTTCCTCTGTCAATTGCATATCTTCGGAACCAGTGTTCTCGATGACCACTTTGCCTCCATACTGGTGATGAAGCTGCACGAGCTCTGGCCACTCGAAGTCAGGATGTTTCTCCCGCACAAAATGAGCTCTCCCATTTTTCTTAATAATCTGATACTTATCATTGTCCCGATAGTCCTTGGAGTGGCCTGTGAGGAACTGTCCATTTGCAGTGACTATTACGCAACAATGCCATGGTTGGGGCCCGAATCCCTGGGGCTGTGGTATCAATGGTATCGAAATCTTGGCTTTTCCTGTTGATCGATGAATAGACAGCCTGATGTGTCGAGGAAAGGCAGCCTCAAGACATCCTTCATACGCCTGGATATTACTCAGGTCAGAGACTGGGCTACCGGAGGGAATATCAGGGTCGGTGCCGTTAAGCACCTTGCCTTTCGGGGTTTCAAGAACTCACCAACAACCTCTCAATCATTTTCTCCGCTACTCGCTTGCTTTCTTCGGCATACTTCTCCGGGTCGTCTCTGATAGCTGGGTCAAGGTCGGGGCCCCAGCGAAGATCGTCATTCGCAAGCTTGACATATCCCTCATAAGTGAGCGCTGTGTCTTTGTGATCCTTGATCTTCTGCTTCACTTCAAAATCCTTTGGCAAGTACTTGGACTCCATTTCGTGTCTGCAACTTTCCACCAAATTTAGGTACTCCTCCTTGGACAATGTATCTCCATCAGCAATGCCAAGCACATCTGCCAAGCGTCTGAAGTGAACGCGGGTGAAGCCTTTATCCTTTGCAATTTTACGCAGCGCAACTCCATAGTCATAGAAGTCTGATGGCGGAATACAAAGAATGTCTAAATCAATCAAGAGTCGAGTCAGTATCGCGCCTCATATTATTGTTCCAATTCCCAATTTCCAATGTCAGGCCCTGTCGACTCACTCACCATTATACACTGGCCCATCCGACACCATTGTCACCTCAGCCCCGTAGGGATAGACATTGGCAAGCTCATTGCAGAGGTGATCTAGCCGCGACAGACCAAGCTCCTCTCCAAAGTCGGGCCATTTGGTATCTAACACTTTGTCGGCGCTGGAATTCTTGAACGGAGCTGCTGGGAGCAATAGAGGAATTGGTTCCCGTGCCTCGAAGCAGGCTTGAAGCTTTGGCTTGACTACATGCTCGTATCCAAGAGCCTCGTTGGATTCTTGCTGATTCTCAAAGTGCGAAAAGCGCCGGAAGACGGCCAAGATCGCATCCAGGTTTAACGACGGGTTTTTGGGGTTTGGCATGGCTGGTGGTTACTTGTGAGGAATAATGCACAAATTCTCCGCGCGCGAGACCTGGCTGCCTTGATTCCAATGGCCAGATTCACAACAGGGCTAGAGTTATTGTGCTTGTCATCTGAGCCTCTGAATTGGACTGCGGGAAAGCCCACGATACTTCCGGGGGCTGTTTAAGACCCGCGGATTCGCTCAAGTGCTTACTATTGCCCTAACTAGCGGCTGAGATTCTCCCCACGGCAAACCCGAGTAAGACGGAAGTCCCTTCTAGAACTCGGAAATTTTGGCAGGGTGAGCAGGCTTGTAAACACCTCGCTGTAATTTCTTTCCGCCGCAAGCATGGCTGTGAGATTGATGAGCCATTTGACGGTATTGCAGGGGACCTCCTTGAATGAAGTTGGATCCTGGTGAAGACTAAATACGCCACGTTCCACTGCGGAATGAACGGCTTATTCCTTTGTGGCTTTTTACACTTTTATCATGGCGCCGTCAGCAATCTTTAATAGAATCTGGACACAAATCTGCATTGCATCAAGTGGCGACGTCTGCCCTGTAAGCGATGGCCACTTGGTTGATGCAGTGGCTTAGAGCTGAAGTGAGGGCTGAACCGGAGGCAGCGAGGGCCGCATGTTGACATTGAACCCTTTTTTGACTCTCTGTATAGTTTGTCGTCGCTGCCACTTTCTTCTTCGAAGTTGAGGGACGTTGCCAAGAAGATCAGGTCACCTTTGCGTAAACATTTATTATCCCTATTACATTTTGTACAGCGTATCGCCACCGTCCACCGAGCTTGTCCCTGTTTTCGAAACCTTGAGCACTCCCAGTCTATTCAGCTCGACAACTAGATCCAGCAACATGGCGTCGCAACCCTTGGCCACCATCAGATTTAGCGTAACCGGCAACTGCTCTGTATGGTTCGTCACTGTGGATAAGTATGGCGTTTGACCAACTTTCAATAGTCAATAATCGTTAGTAACAGAAAGCTCGTATCTTGTAAACGAAATGATACAACAATAGACAAGGGCCACGGCGGTCTAGGGATTATGACGTGGCTGCACTTCTACTTACTTGGAATGGTAATATCCGGAGCCTCTGCCATGACGCTCCAATACCTGTTAACAAACCCAAAAGGAGGCGCTGGCGGTGCGCGGTAGGCGTTCCGGTACTGCGTCGCAGGGGTGTTGAGATAGATGAGCACAGCCGAGGAACATGTATCCTCGGTTGAGCTGAGAATGTGATCCTGGAACCAGTTCATCCATATCGTCTTGTTGCGGATGCCGTCTGCAGATGCGCTCAGTGGCTGAGAGTCTCCAAATGCCCATCGGGCGAGCGGTACGGGATTAACAAAGGGACGCCTGCCTTCGTGCTTGGCTGCGTAATCGGAATAGAAGCGCTTCCGCACCAGCTCAGTCTGACGCTGCGCGATGACGGTGATGTAAGTTGTGTTCAGAAGCTCCTGCATGCTAGGTCCCAGGGAAGAGTGAGTCCTTTGCCACTCTGCAGACATGTTCAGCTGCTCAATCTTGTCCGCCCCAAGGACGTTCTTCAAGTCGGCGAAGAATCGGTCAAGCGTGGCGTTGGTTTCAGCACTTAGCCCAGTTGGACGGATTTCTGAAATGATGCGATTTGGAAAGCGCTTAGACGCTTCTTTCAATGGGCGGTATAACACTCGGGCAGCTTCGCGTAAGATGGAAGGATCCCTCACAAGTAGAGCAGCCGTATCCAATTCTGGAGCCAGAGGCATCGTGAAGTTCAGTGGACAAAGGCCGTGCGAGGGCCTCAACCCGTAAATACCTTGAAACTGAGCTGGTCCACGAATACTACCGCCTGTGTCTGAACCAAGCGCGAGGTCTAACCAATCGTAAGAAGCTACTCCAGCACCGCCACCAGCCGAGGAGAAATTGGGATCTTGGTAGCCATCCCCGCGAGGATTGAATGGTGAATGATAGTCAACCCAATCCGAGGTAGAGTATTCGCCGTTTGCAAACTGGGCTGTTTTCTGTTTGCCAATTACGACCGCTCCCGCGCCAATCAGCCTTTGCACGGCAGTTGCGGTAGTGTTGACGGGAGGATACAGATTGTACCATGCCCTATTGCCATTGCTAGTTTTCACGCCCGCCAGGTCGAATATGTCCTTCACTGCAAGACGCATACCAGCCAATGGTTTACTTTTCGTGCGCCTGTAATAGAGTCGCGAAGGAACTGCAATAGGCAAACTAAGACCCGCCAGCCTGACGGGGAGAACCGAGTGCCGGCCATCTGCATTCTCGTACGTGGATTCCACGAATGATTCTTGGTGGTCAGAGTAGAGTCTGTATGCTTTATGGATGTTCCCGGAAGACGACACGAAATATGGACCTTCTCGTAGGTTTTCTGTCGTGGCTGGCGAGGCAAGAAAAACCTTTCGCCCCTTTGACTTTTGTGTGGACACCAGCTCCTCATACTTGAATGTGTTATTCGATGCTATCCGCAAGCATATGACTATAGAACACAGTCAGCGAGGCACTTGGAGTTATCAACCTAAACCAATGTGGCCGTTGCAGAAGACAAGTAGGTATGCACCTTCAGAGAATGATTCACTCCAGACATCATCAGATTTGGAGAACCGCTCAAGATCTTTGTCAATGGATTGCGAAGTGTATTCTCCGTCCCCATGATTCAACAGGCTCAAAGCAACAAAAGCCGTGTGTTCAGGTGTTGAGCTTCCAAAAGTGTGGCTTACAACCTCACGCGGCATCCGACCAACAGCGCTGGGGGGGATCCAATACGAGATATCTCCAACTACAGCATTAACACCAGAATCCGAGACGGCAACAGCAGCTTGGGCAACAGCAATGAGCCATGAGCCTAGGATGGAATGTAGAATGGCCATGAGATGAGACACCTTCAGAGATAACCAGAATTTTGGAATGATCAGACAACGTTAATCTAAAATGATGAATGTAGGGACTACTGAATTTATTACTGCTGAGAAATGGGTTCGCTCCGCAGCAGTGGGCTACATATCTACCACTCGCAGTCCATCATACAGCGAATCTTATGTAGAGCTGAACTGATCCGCGTCGGCGCAGCGGTCGATTGCTTACCCGAGGGAGTTATCGCGGATATCCCGACCCCTGTCCCAGCTCGAAGCCCTGATCCAGCCGCCCTCCAAGGGGCGACGAGAAACAAAAACCCAAGTTGAAGTTTTTGGCGACTATTTCCTCCCGATTCTGCGCGTTCTTTTTGCTGTCCCACAGCCACTACTCTTAAAATCTGTCGTTTTAATTGTTGAGAAAAAAGAAGAGTCGCCCGATTATAGCGATGGCTTGATTGGTGCGGCTCTCATTATCTACGGCGGAATTGCAGTACGAAAAACCATAGTCCTCGACGTCGTACATATAATGCTTAAAGCTAAACAGATTTCGAGTGCAATGGCCTCGCCTCTCAACTTACGCCTAGGACCTGCTCTCCGCGGCATCCTCGGCTCAAAAGTGTACACAAAGTCCCTTTGTTTGCATCATGTTGAGGCACAGAAGACAGCGGCGGCGACGCTGCTGGTCGCCGATATTCATGCCATTGTCTACGCTATTGCTGAGGTTCATATTTTTCCGAAGCTGCATGCAATTTTTGGCTCTGGGCTAAATACATTGGCAACTCAACCTTTCGTATTGACTTTCCTACGATGAGTAAGTATACCTTTACCGTGGCCGTAGGCGGTCTACACTAATTGATTGTTCAGTTTTACTTGCTACAGGCTATTACCTGGAGATCAAGACCCCAAAGGCAAGAAAACCTGTTATAAATGCATGCAGTCGCGTGTGTCCAAGGCTTCCGTATTTATACGGTTCTTGGCAATATTAACAAGCAACTGGTGTGTATGCCTCGCTCGTGCTTTCGTAACCTATAAATGCCAAGCAAAATCATTATCATGGAAGAAGCAACACGCACTCTGGATCATGAGATTGAAGAGAGAGTGCTAACCATACTGAATGAACCGTCCGTGGTTGCACATAATCTCAGTTGCATATGGTACGGAAACATTAAAAGGTTTTGACATGGTCATGGAAAGGGCGGATGCCAAACTGGTCAAGCTCACTAGGTTTGAGCGTGTCGAGAAACATCCAGATACCTCGCAACTTTTGAGAGCATCGACAACGACCAGAGGTCGGGTTTACGACAGGTTGAAGAAGATGAGGTCAGCATCTCGGTAAATGACCGTCGGAGAGGTCGACTACTGGTTGCTGGAGTAGCTTAAAGTGTATTTTGTAGAGTTGAAGATAAATGAAGGAGAGTACGATGGGACATTGCGACATGAACCGTTGCGTATTCGCAGAATACTTGATAATCTACCGCAGTATATATAGTTTGTTCCAGTAAAGGCCAAATCTAGGATACTTATTGTAACACTCCCCTTTGCATGCATAATGCCACAATAATTGTACCGAACTGGACCATATCTTGATCGGTTGTGCCTGTTTCCAGCTTTCGGCTAGCCTTTGGTCGCAATGGTGGCGGGCTTATGTCTGGGCGGAACGCTTTTAGTAAAAGAAGCACTGCGGCTAGATTTTGTACAAAAGGGCTTTAGAGCCACCAAGCTTAAAGGTGCTTTATTTCCTCGTAATAAGTCGCCGTATCGTCATGCAGCGAGGCCTTATCAGGAGCAACACGTGGTAAACAAGTGTACCATGTAATCATGGGAGTTCATCACTTGCACATTTCACTTTATAATTATCACAGCCACCGTCATTATGTGCTTGCTGCATCGGGTACTGCCCGACACTGCGAGTCGCTGGTATTACTCGGATGCGACGAGACCGCATGTTGTCGATCCCCCAGATTGCCAAGTCAGCCCTACAACGTCTCATACATGGTATTCTCAAAACGCTGGGTGGCCAATCTGCATTCAAAGAAAATATATATTCAAGAATAGATAATCGCTGAGTGTTCAAGCTTGTCAAAAACACGAGATGCAAATGGCGGAGACCAATTTAATTAATGCTCGAAGTGACTCGGCTCGGCGTATTCCCATCTCGTGTAGCTCCTGGCATATGCAGCTCAACGTCAGCTTATGCGGGAGCTGAAGGGTCCAGTTCTGTAATACGAGCCTCCATTCTTTTAATAGCCTCGTTGGTGGTTCGTTACATCAGTTTAATTTGTTTTATCGGTCCGATGTCACTCTTTAAGCCACTGTGTAGTATAATAATTCTAATCATAGACAATTGGTCTCAATAGCTGAGGTTGGTCGACGATTGAAACTGTTGGTGTTGCTTGAAAAAGGCTAGGTAGACAGGACCATTGGTAGAAAATGTCATTTCCAGAAGCCATCATTTTCAGAATGGTGCTGGAGAGCTGTTGATGAACCCGTCAATTTGCGTCTGATTTGCTGCCCTCAGTATATAATGCTGAGGGTTTACTTGCGGGATTCATAATGAGGGCTATATTTAGCCATGGGGCTCCTATACCCATGATTACCAGGCTTGTTTAGGAAGTGGCCCGTCTTTTGCTTTGAATTTAGTGGAGATTTGTCCCTTTCAAGCAAGCAGAGCTACATTGAAGCCTTGTTTGGGTGTCTCGACGGCATCTACACGAGAATTGTTGGCCTGCTCGGCACCAGCCCTAAATGGACTGGTCTTTCCATCGTCTAGCTCTGTATAGCCGGGCCCGGAACGAGAACAGATACCTTGAATGTTATCGCAACAGCCTCTTAAACACAAGCTATAAAGGTAGACATCTTCCCCAGCTCCCACTACAGAGAAGATCTGCATCAGCCGCTCATCAGTAATCAAATACATTCAAGCGCCCAGCCATCCGTAAGCTTCCATCAAATAAACACTCTTCCACTTGAACCTTGCATTGACTTTTTCCAACCAGTTCACAATGAAGTTCACCATCCCCGCCCTCCTCGTCGCCGCTTCAACGGTTGCAGCTGACCACCTCAACATCCGCGTCCCCGATGGCAGCATCCCCAGCCTCCGTGCCCACGGAAACTGGTACACAGACGACGGTACCGAGTACTACATTGATAACGTCAATGACGGCTGCCATCCATCCCCTCCAGTGCCCGGTATGAAGGAACTGTGCATTGATTACATGAGGGAGCACGCTCATTTCTTCTTTGACAACCAGCAGAAGCGCTGTCTCAAGAAGGGTCCTGACAGCGACTGCACCAAGGCTGATGATGTCGAGACTTGTTCCGAATGGGCTGAGGTCCGTTGCACGTGGTAAAGACCCTACGATGGATTAATGCGAGTGAGGTTGATGTAGATGTGGGGTTACTTTCAAGATAGATATAATGTTTATTTTCACGTCAAGCAGTTGTGCTATTTACAACTTGAATAGTCTGGCTTCCCGGCCTTGGTCTCTGGCCTCCTTCTCCAGTTGCTTGTTCTTCCAGCCGTAGAAAAGTCTCAACAGGATTGACACTACGACTACAGATAACAGGAATCCAGCATTCGCCCAGTGACCTGTGGGATATCCTTCCTTCGCCTCGGACTGTTTGTAGATGAAAACACCGGGGATCTGACCAGCGCCACCTCCGATGCTGACGTTGATGGCAACGGCGAGCCCAGTCGCAGCTGTACTGAACATGTTGGAAGTCAACCAACCCAGTAATGGAGGGATACATGAGAATGAACCTGCTGTAGCCATGATTAGACCTCCGTAGCGCACTTTGTAAGCGTGAGCAGGCATGGCGGCTGATACGATGAACCCGGTTGCGCCTATCATGGCTGCGCCAGCAGTGTGAAGACCTCTGGCATTGGTGCGATCGGCCGAGATGGCCGTGATAATTTGGCACACTACGACACATTTAGCAGTGACAACTGTAGCTGGTGAAAGAACATACCGTATGCAATGGCCCAGGGTGGAACGGTCATGAGTTGAGCCATGAGATCTTTGTATCCAAGACCGTTGGTGATGGATGGCGCAAATAGACTCAAACTGGCGAATGGGGGGCTAAGGCAGAAATAAATGGCGTAGTGAGCGTACAATCTCCAATCGGTCAGGGTTTCTTTAGCATCGGCCCAGGTCATGCTGGGAGCATGGCCCTTGCTGCCTTCGTGGACCAATCGGTGAACAGCCATCTGTCGCTCTGATTCGGATAGCCAGTTGGCAGTCTCGGGGAAGTCAGGGAGGAAGAAGAAGACGAAGAAGGCCGATATGCAGGATGGGATGCCTTCAATTATGAAGAGCCAACGCCAACCAGCAATGCCGTGAACTTGGTTCATGTGGCCAATGCCGTAAGCAATTGCACCACCAAACTAAGCCGTGTTAGCTCATGAATTTTATATTTTCAAATGTGAGATGTGCAGATGGGAGATAACTTACAGCTCCTGCCAATGTGGCCGAGGCAAGAATGAAAGCCACTCTGACGCTACGCTCATTGTGCTTGTACCAGAAAGTCAAGTAATACACCAAACCAGGAAAGAGGCCAGCTTCAAACACGCCCAGCAAGAATCTCACAGCCGTGACTCCTCCGAAATTCTGCACAGCTCCGAGACACATGGTGATGGAGCCCCAGCAGAACATAAGGAATGCCAACCAGCGACTAGGCCGAAGCTTCTTGAGAAGGATGTTGCTGGGGACTTCAAAGACGGCATAGGCAACGAGAAATACCATGAGAGCAATGGTGAATTGGTGATCGGTCATGCCAGCGGAGTGCTGCAGGTCATCTTTGGTGGAGTTGTTGAGGATTTTAGCATTGCCAATGTTGGCGCGGTCAAGAAAACAGAGGAAGTAAATGCCAGCACAGAGAGGGACGATGCGCAGGTCTTGCTTGAGGACGAGTTTCTTTTCCTCCGCGGCAGAGTAGGTCACTTCATCTGAGAATTGCTGAGTTCCTACAGTTAGAAAGTATATACATGCTTGGGTTTGTGAAGGTGTACCTCTTTGAGCGCAGCAGCCTCGACATTGATGGGATGTGAAGCCACGGCGTCTTCTAGTTTAGTAGACATGGCTGTGATTGATGTTATTGCACAGAAAAGCCGTGTTTAAAATATTCTTGCTCACAGCCCGCGCGCCAGGGAATTTACGTCCAAGAGGCGCAAAAAAGAGGCGAGTGAGAGACGCAGATGGAGATGGGAAATAGAGGTGTTTGGTGGTGGCTTTTCGCTGGCTCGAGATTTGGGCGTCTTTTGGGGCGTTTGGGGCTTTTGGGGGATCGGTCAGGCTCCGAAGCCGCTAGACAAGTTTGTGGGGGTCGCAAAAGGTTGAAAAGGCTATTGGCTCACTATGGAGCACAATGATTAGATAGTAACGATATTGATTCCTCTAAGTTAAATCCACTAATTTCTGGTGGCTACATAAATTCCCCATTACGTCAGCACTATTCCTCACTGGCAACAGGCTGCCTTCAACCCCAAAGTGGTGTTGACCCAACACCTGGATACCTAGCAATAATATTATAGTATTATAGTATACTTTTATATATATTAGTAAATAATTTTATTCCAGTGTTTCTATCTATCCCTTAAAGTAACCAGTAATATTATCTTTAATCCTATCTACTATTATAGACAATATCTTATCTATATTCTAAGAAATCCTTTTTATCTATTATATTTCTACTTCTATTAGCCTTTTCTTTTTCTATTATTATTACTTATCTTCTAAGATAAACTATATTCTTCTAGTATTTATATTAGTTAGTTAAGTTAAATCCTAGAGCTATTAATCTAGGTCTAGTATTAGATAGCTAGATCTTTATATTACTAGTTTAAGATTATTAATATATATTTTATATAAACTTTTTAAGCTCTTTAAGCTTTTAATCTTATATATAAATAGTATAATTAATTTTATAATCTTAGATATATTCTTTTATAACTTATAAAACTTTCTATAAAGTTAACTAGTCTTATTTTATTTCTTCTAACGTAGTTCACGGGCGAGTGGGCCACACGGGCGAGTGGGCCACTTCGCGTCATTCTTTAATTGATCAACTAAAAACTAAACTCAAACTCTATATAATGATTAAAAAGAAGTCAAAAGAAGCTGATATTATCTCTGCTCTAAGAGCTATTGAAAGAAACCCTCAACTTTCAGTTCGAGAGGCAGCTACTATCTACAACGTCTCCCGAACAACCCTTTCCCGCCGTAAAGCCAAAATCCCCTGCCGAGCCGATACAACACCTAATTGTCGAAAATTGACAGACGATGAAGAAATAACTCTTCTTAAATATATTGACGACCTGGATTTGCGAGCGCAGCCTCCTCGGCTTCGCGACGTTGAAGCTATGGCCAATCGATTGCTGGAACTACGTCACGACATTCCAGTTGGCAGGAATTGGGTTGCAAGCTTTATTAGACGACACCCAGAAATAGTTACGCGTCTATCGCGTCAAATCGACTACCAGAGAGTCCAATGCGAAGATCCAGATAAATATCGGGCCTGGTTTGAGTTGGTGAAGAATACTATCGCGAAATATGGTATCGAGAGCACCGATATTTATAATTTTGATGAGTCGGGTTTTGCAATGGGCGTCATTTCATCAGAAATAGTCGTAACAAGCGTAGGAAGACGGCAAAAGGCTCGCAAGGCTCAGCAGGGAAATAAACAATGGGCAACATTGATTGATTGCATTAGTGCTGGTGGCTATGCGATTCCGCCGTTCCTGATTGTTGCGGGCAAGACCTATCTCTCTTCGTGGTACGAAGATAGCCTATTACCCAACGACTGGGCTATTTCTGTTACTGAAAATGGCTGGACTACAAACAAAACATGCCTAAGATGGCTTGAGCACTTCCATAAGTATACAAATACAAGGAAAAGGGGTAAATATCGTCTCCTAATCCTTGATGGACACGAAAGCCACCACTCTATTGATTTCCAACTATTTTGTATACAAAAGGATATTATTACTCTTTGTATGCCAGCTCATTCTTCTTACAAGCTTCAACCATTAGATATCGCTTGTTTTCGGCCACTTAAAAGAGCATATAGTAGTGCTATTAGCGATCTAATGCGAGCCCATGTCACCTATATTACCAAGGAGGAATTCTTTCCTGCTCTTTATACTACACACCAAGCTGCAATTACCAAATCAAATATCCAGGGAGGTTTTCGAGGTGCTGGACTTGTCCCTTTTAACCCTGAATACGTTATTTCACAGTTGGATGTGAAATTACAGACTCCTTCACCTCCTGGGACATCGGATGGCCTTGAGTTACCTTGGCTTCCAAAGACTCCTAGCAACCCTATCGAGGCTTTATCGCAGTCGGAATATATTAAAAAAAGAATCAGAAGTCATCGGAGTAGCTCTCCAGCTGAAATTATTGAGAATCTCAATCAAATCACGAAGAGTACAACTAGTATTATACAAAAGGTAGCACTTTTAGAAGATAAAAACCAATATCTAAGAGAGGCCAATAATCGACTTTCTCGGCGTCAACGCATTACAAAAAATAGACTACAAAGTGGAGGAACACTTACAATAGATTCTGGCAAATTTTTGGCTTCGCAGACACCTTCTAAGGTTAAAAGAGAACGCGCCGAAAGCGAAAGTTCAACCCAACGAAAGCGGGTAGAAACACGCCGCCGGCGCTGTGGTAATTGCGGCGAAATCGGACATAATGCTCGTACTTGTGAAAAAGATATAGAAAGCATCTCTTCAGACAGTAGCGATTAGATTTTTATTTTGTAATATTATTTGGTTATACTGTATATAATTTTATATAGTAGGGTCTGGGAGGGTGGCCCACTTGCCCGTGTGGCCCACTTGCCCGTGAACTACGTTATATTAGAATATTAATATAATAATCTTATTTTAATAGTATAGTTTACTTCTATCTATTAGTAAGGATAATTATAAGAAGGTCTTATACTTCTTTCTAGTAATCTAAATTTATTAGATTAAAATCTTTCTATATTTATTAATTATTAAGATATTGGTTCTCTAGATAATCTATATCTACTTCTCTAATCTTCTAGTAGAATAAGAATAGTTAATATTCTAATATTAATTAGGATAGTAAGGTATTTAATCTTTTAATATAATAATTATTAATTAAAAATATTAGATATAGAAGAATATCTTTTTAAGACTTAAGATCTCTACTATCTTTTTCTATTATCTATTTTATAAATTACTATTTAATTAAATAGACTTAGATTTCTATTAATTCTATTAACTTAGAGTAGAATACTAGTCTATATTATAATTCTATTCTATATATTATAGCTATTAATTCAAATATCAAGTTTTTAAAGTAGCTACTATTATTATAATAGATTCTTCTAGACTATCTAAAGATTAGTCTCTATTAATATATCTATATTATAGCTACCAATTCTCTATCTACCTTTATATAAGCCTATACTAATATAAATCTTATAGTATAATCTACTACTATTAATATATATTAGTATCTAGATCTAGATAAAAGAGTTATTAGTCCTAAGTAGTCTATAGCTATTAATTTCTATAGTATATAAATTAGGATTTATTATATATTATAGCTTAGAAGGTAGTTTCTAACTTATTAATAAATTATATAGAATTACCAATATATTTCTATATCCTCTATATATTATAGCCAAAACTTTATATCTCTTAATACTAATATTATAGTTAATAGTCTATAGTATTCTTAGTTATTATAGATATCTTAGAGTATATTTACTATCTAGTCTAGAAGAATATATTCTACCAGTAACTTATCTACCTTAAGATAGTAAAGCTTGAGATTTTTAATTCAATATTTCAAAACTTATTTAGCTATTAATCTTTAGCACTAAAATAGTAGTAATAGTAGACTACTTAAGAGATACTCTACTATCTCTAAGTATTACTCTAAATCTAAGTATCTTTTTAGATCTCTTCTTAGTAATATTAATATTATAAAGTCTAATAGTATATTCTCTAATAAAACTATATTATATTTCTTTCTAGTATCTATATCTAAGTTTCCTACTATTAGTATTATTTATCTAAATCTTTTTCTTAGAAAGAAGTTTCTTTAAATTAGTAGAATAATATTATATTCTACTAGATTTATATCTAGGGTAAATTATTATTTAATTTTAAAGGGTTTATTAGTAAGTTATTTATATAGTTAAAATATAATATCTATTATCTTTATAATCTTAATAGTATTAAGGTAATAAATATATTAGATAGGATATTTCTATAGTATATTAATCTAGTAGATAACCTTTCTATAAGTCTCTATTAAATTAGCTATTAAATTAATAATACCTTTATAATTAATATATACTAAAAGCAAATATATTATATTATAAATTATCTAGTAATATTCTTTAAAGGCTTAAATAATTACTAATATTTCCTTCTCTAGTATCTAGTATCTAGATTCTACTAGATTATATTAATATAAAAGCTAGTAAATAACTTAAACCTTATTAAAGTTCTTATCTATTACTAATTCTCTAAATAATATCTTATCTAGTTAGAAAAGTACTTCTCTAATAAAGTAATTATAAGTATCTATTATAATATAAAACTATATCTTTAGCTAGACTTTAAAAGTAGTATTCTTCTAAATACTCTTATATAATTATTATAGTATATTTTAATATATATTATTCTAGACTATTATCTTTTATAGAACTTCCTTAGTAATAATACTAAAATATTCTAATTTTATTATTATAGATAAAGACTTAAAGAATATTAACTTTAGAATCTTGGCTAGTTCTATACATCTAGAAATAAACTTTTATATAAATAGTATTAGATATAGAAGAATCTATATTTCTATTCAAGACTTTAGTAGCTATTATAAAAAAATTTCTTCTAGATAAGTAAATTTATTATAATATTTACTACTAGATTATATTTTACTATCTTAGATCTTAAAATCTATTATATTAATATAAGATAAAAAAAATATACTTTTCTTAGCTAATAGATTAATTAAAGTCTAGGTAATTTAAGGAAAGTATTAAATATATAGAAATTTAAAGTATTCTTTAAATATTTCTAATAATATATAATAATTATCTATATAAATAAAAAATAATATTTTAATATTAGTATAGTAATCTAGTATAGTTATGATCTATTATCTATTTTTATCTTTAAGTAGTCTAAATATACTATCTCTAAAATAAGAGTATATACTTAGAGATTCTATTAGGCTCTAGACTATTCTATAATATATATATATTCTATTAGGAATAATAAATACTATATAGTATTAATATAGTAGAAAAACTAATATAGCCTAGAATCTATTTATAGTATCTATCTATAAAAAGTATTTTAGTCGGCTATATAAAATACTATTAAGATTAGTATTAATATTATAATATAGATACTATAATAGAATTATTTATTAATTAATATTATAATAGTTATATACTATATAGTACTTGGAGGATTTCTTAGAGATAAAGAGAGTTTAAGCAGTCTATAGAGAATCAATATTAGTAATAAGATTAATATCTACTATTCTTAGTATAAATTAATTAACAAAGTCTCTTTCTACTTTAATATATCTTATTTATTAATATTTAACTAGCTTTATATCTTAGATTAATAGGATTTAATATTTAATAAGTATTATAAATTTAATATCTTTAAATCTATAAATAAAGATATCTTACTATATATAAAGTAATCTTATTACCTTATTATATTACTCTATTATCTATACTATATTTCCAATTATAAATTCACTTTTCTTAAACTATAATAAAATATTTTTATAGAACTCTAAACTCAAAATCTATTTTATATATAAAACTAGAAAAGTAAAGAGATATCCTTTAACTTTTGAGTTTTTATATATAAATCCCAATTTTCTTATTCTATTAATATCTATCTTATAATATATTAAAATACTCTATTTTATAGAGGTCTTCTAGTATTCTTTTAGCTTAATACTAGACTCTCTACTAAGATCTAGTATATTTCCTATAAAACCCTTATCCCTATTACCATAAAAAATATTATAATCTTGGATTTCTAGTATTAAGGGGTATTTTACCTAGTTCCCCACCAATTCAGTACTATCTAAAAATCTTTCTCTTATCTCTATATCTCTTATATCTACAATATATATATCCCCTATATAAATAATATTACCAATCCAATCTAATCTTTATAATTCTAATCTTACCTTTAATAATATTACTATTTCTATATTTTTTAGTAATAGTTTCTCTAGAGCTAATCTCTTCTATATTAGTTATCCTATATTACCTAGTAATATTAATATATCTATATTTCTATATCCTTCTTACTAACTTTCCCTAGATTTCTCTAAGATTATATTTAATACTTATTACAGGGATAAGTTTAATAAATTCCCTAACTAAAATAATCTCTAATCTAATTAATACTATACTATACTATACTAGTTTCTAACTTAAATAGTTACTCTATTTATTTATTATTTTTTTACTATTAAGGTATCTAGTAATCTACTAGTCTATTAGATATATAATATAGTAATATTAGTTATTAGTATAATATCTTATTATAATATCTATAATTAATATTTATATATAATATAATTTATTAAGCTCTAGTTAATATCTTATACTCTTATTATATTAATATTTCTCTAGTTTACTTATTATAGAAAGCTTTGGTTCTACTTCTATATAGCAAGTCTTCTACTTATAATATCTATTTTCTTCTCTTATATACCAGATATAATATTATAGTCTATAATATTTCCTACTCTTATTAGTTCTAAAATTTATTAAGGCTTCTTATTTAATTATAATCTATTATAATTATTAATAATATAAATATATTACTATAGATATTCTAGGTTTATCTAGAGTATTATTAATATTATAGTTCTCTTAATATAATCTTTATTAGTATCTTATTATCTACTCTTTCTAGATTCTAATAATATCTACTCTAGTAAATTATAAATACCTCTTTAATTATAAATATACTATAATATATTTTTATAATTCTAAAATTATCTCTTATCTAGCTAATCTTTCTACTAACTAGATTAATTATATATATAAGTATTAGCTATCTCTTTATATATATCTTTTAGTTTTTTAGAATCTTCTTATCTAATATCTATCCTAGATATAGATTATTATAGAATTCTACTATAATCTTCTCTAGTTCCTCTAGGATCTTCTAGTTATCTTTAGTATATACTATATTATCATTAATAGATATAATCTAATCAGGGTTAGGTTAAGATAGAGAGGACTTGATTTACTTAAAGAGCTTTAGGGTAGAATAAATTGAGATAGTAGTAATCAGTCCTTCCACTTCTTAGACTTCTAGTATCTTATTTTTATAGTATTCTATAGTATTTATTCTATATAGCTAGCCCTTTCCTACTAATAATTTATACTTATAGTTAGTATCTATTACTAGTATATTTATATAAACCATAATATATTCCATTATAATATATAGATTTACCATATAACGTAGTTTACGGGCGAGTGGGCCACACGGGCGAGTGGGCCACTTCGCGTCATTCTTTAATTGATCAACTAAAAACTAAACTCAAACTCTATATAATGATTAAAAAGAAGTCAAAAGAAGCTGATATTATCTCTGCTCTAAGAGCTATTGAAAGAAACCCTCAACTTTCAGTTCGAGAGGCAGCTACTATCTACAACGTCTCCCGAACAACCCTTTCCCGCCGTAAAGCCAAAATCCCCTGCCGAGCCGATACAACACCTAATTGTCGAAAATTGACAGACGATGAAGAAATAACTCTTCTTAAATATATTAACGACCTGGATTTGCGAGCACAGCCTCCTTGGCTTCGCGACGTTGAAGCTATAGCCAATCGATTGCTGGAACTACGTCACGACATTCCAGTTGGCAGGAATTGGGTTGCAAGCTTTATTAGACGACACCCAGAAATAGTTACGCGTCTATCGCGTCAAATCGACTACTAGAGAGTCCAATACAAAGATCCAGATAAATATCGGGCCTGGTTTGAGTTGGTGAAGAATACTATCGCGAAATATGGTATCGAGAGTACCGATATTTATAATTTTGATGAGTCGGGTTTTGCAATAGGCGTCATTTTATCAGAAATAGTCGTAACAAGCGCAGGAAGACGGCAAAAGGCTCGTAAGGCTCAGTAGGGAAATAAACAATGGGCAACATTGATTGATTGCATTAGTGCTGGTGGCTATACGATTCCGCCGTTCCTGATTGTTGTAGGCAAGACCTATCTCTCTTCGTGGTACGAAGATAGCCTATTACCCAACGACTGGGCTATTTCTGTTACTGAAAATGGCTGGACTATAAACGAAACATGCCTAAGATGGCTTGAGCACTTCCATAAGTATACAAATACAAGGAAAAGGGGTAAATATCGTCTTCTAATCCTTGATGGACATGAAAGCCACCACTCTATTGATTTCCAACTATTTTGTATACAAAAGGATATTATTACTCTTTGTATGCCAGCTTATTCTTCTTACAAGCTTCAACCATTAGATATCGCTTGTTTTCAGCCACTTAAAAGAGCATATAGTAGTGCTATTAGCAATCTAATGCAAGCCTATGTTACCTATATTACTAAGGAGGAATTCTTTTCTACTCTTTATACTGTACACCAAGCTGTAATTACCAAATCAAATATCCAGGGAGGTTTTCGAGGTGCTGGACTTGTCCCTTTTAACCCTGAATACGTTATTTCACAGTTGGATGTGAAATTACAGACTCCTTCACCTCCTGGGACATCGGATAGCCTTAAATTACCTTGGCTTCCAAAGACTCCTAGCAACCCTATCGAGGCTTTATCGCAGTCGGAATATATTAAAAAAAGAATCAGAAGTCATCGGAGTAGCTCTCCAGCTGAAATTATTGAGAATCTCAATCAAATCACGAAGAGTACAACTAGTATTATACGAAAGGTAGCACTTTTAGAAGATGAAAACCGATATCTAAGAGAGGCCAATAATCGACTTTCTCGGCGTCAACGCGTTACAAAAAATAGACTACAAAGTGGAGGAACACTTACAATAGATTCTGGCAAATTTTTGGCTTCGCAGACACCTTCTAAGGTTAAAAGAGAACGCGCCGAAAGCGAAAGTTCAACCCAACGAAAGCGGGTAGAAACACGCCGCCGGCGCTGTGGTAATTGCGGCGAAATCGGACATAATGCTCGTACTTGTGAAAAAGATATAGAAAGCATCTCTTCAGACAGTAGCGATTAGATTTTTATTTTGTAATATTATTTGGTTATACTGTATATAATTTTATATAGTAGGGTCTGGGAGGGTGGCCCACTCGCCCGTGTAGCCCACTCGCCCATGAACTACGTTATATCTTATATTAAATAGAAAAGAGAATAGACTATTATAGTTTAGCTATAGTGTATAGTTGGGATAATCCTAGAAGTTATATTGCAATTATCCAGGGGTATAGCTAATAAAAAGCTATATGATATCCCAGTCTTATCACTATGAAAAGGCTATTGGCTCACTATGGAGCACAATAATTAGATAGTAACGATGTTGATTCCTCTAAGTTAAATCCACTAATTTCTGGTGGCTACATAAATTCCCCATTACGTCAGCACTATTCCTCACCGGCAACAGGTGGAGGAGCCGTTGACAATAAATGGGATGACACGGGATGGCGAGGATATGCGTCAGGGAAAGGACTAAATGCGCTGGAGCATCCTGATTCTTGATGAGTATGAAGGTTTTTGACAATGCAATTGACTTTTGTTAGAGACGGTTGAATCTTGATTCGAAATGGCATTAGTGACTTAAAAAATGGACAGCTAACATCGCCCAGCCGTCGAAACATTGGACGAGGGGCTGTGTTGTGATACAAAATTCCCAGAAAAGAAATACTGATAAATTCGAAATTTTGAGTGTTTGTATACTTTCCAAGTTTGGGACGAACAACTGTATTTCTCCTTTTCGAACAGAGCCTTTGAAGGTATTGTCACGGCCTGGAAGCTGAAATATCTATGGCGCTGCACATAAATGTGAAAACACATGTGCATAACAGGCGGGCCATACTGCAGTCCCCCACACCGAACGTGCAGTTCACTAATTTTACAATTACTTTTTAGAAGTATACCCCCAACTATTTTAATTTTTCCGATTTCAATAATGGCACGATTGTGTCCCCAAGATGCGGTAGACTAATAACAGAAGACTGTGTGAGCAAAGGTGACTCCTACCCTAGACTGCGATGACAATCTCGGCCCCCAAATGAATACCCCACGCGTGCTGGTGGCACGGCACTGCACCGCATTGTCACTGCAAGCTGGATAGCTATTGTGGCGAGACTCGCTGCAGGGCGACGGTAGCGTGTCTTGAAGGGTCTTGGGAAGCCCTGTAACGCTCCCTGCCCAAGACATGTGCCTGAAAACTCGCCCTGTGGGGGCCCTTTTTTTTTTTTTTTTTTTTTTTTTTGGCTTCTTTTTTGGCTGCAGTACCTGAGCTACGCCTGACGTACCCTCTGCAACGAGGTAGACACAGGCCGTCTCAGCACTGTGGCGCGTTTGCTCCACGAACCACGCCGATTCAATGCTACACTGCACTGATTCCGCAAGCTAGCTTGACCTGACATGACTTGACGAGCACCATCCATCCATCCATTCATCCCACCATCCTTTACCCATTCAGCATCCCATTTCTTCATCGCTTTCTTTTTGTTTCTTGCTGCGTTGCATTTGCTCTTCAACTATCTGCCGCTTCCTATCCTTACCCTTACCCCTTATGCACTCTATTGAATGATGGGGCACATATCCCCTTGTCTTTGAGAAATGGGTGAGTTCGCCATACCTCTCCTCCATCCCTTGACATGCCACCATCTCGACAATCCTCAAAATCCCCTCCTGTTGCCACTTCTCCCCATGCGCATGTATTTCTGACAGTCTATCACTCCCAGCCCCGTCTCAGACGCTGCCCGATAACCAGCACGACAACGGCAAGCCTACGCCGCGCACCATGGCTAGACCCGACGTCGATATCAACAACGAATTTCGGTTCGAACAGACCATTCGCATGGTAGGCCCCGAAACCTCCGCAGCTCGTATGCAACCGCATTCGCGACAGGCCTCACACGAAAACGCACCGCCTACGCCTGGCGGCCTGACCTCTCCTCGCGCTGCCGGTCCCATCACACGCTCCAATACAGGCGGCATCGTTGTCGAACGACCTATCGATCCTAACAAGACAGCCACTTACGGCCACCACCGCCAGACTTCCATTGTGCATGGCATGCAACATTCTAGAAATGGGAGCCTCACCAGTCCAACCTCAGGTCCTCTCAGCCCTCAGATGATAGCAGCCGCGGGCGTAGGACTCGATCGTCCAGACATACAATCCGTCGCAGCTAGACTAGACGGCGACTTCGACACCTCTCCTCGCACTCAGGCGAACTTCATGGGTGTACCTCCTGTACCGCCATCGCCAATTGTCATGGAGAGATCAGCCTCCGCAGTCGACCTGTCCTCGGGTGGAATGGCCTCGCGCAAAACTGACACCACACACACCAAGGCTCGACGGGAGAATAGCGCACAGCACTCCCAGTCCTCGCGCTATCGAGACGATCAAAAAACTGTTGGAGAATACGCCCTTCATGTACTATTCACATCTTTCATCGCTCAGGCTGAAGAGAAGCTCAATGACTGCATAACGGTACCTTTCGACCCTGAGCCGCATATCGAAAAGATATGCGGACCAGGCGTCGACACGTCCTTTGACCAACTCATTGTCGCGCTAGGTCATATTGCGAGCCCTAAACCCAAGGCACTAATCGACTCTATGATGCTCTGGAGAAAGAGCAAGAGCGACGCTGCCAACGAGGCACGCACACAGCTCCAACAGGCGAGGCACAACCCCGGAGGACCCCTTCTGCGACGGAATACCGAGCCAACCTCACCAAATCCCGACGGGTCCCTCCCGCATGGTGCTTCCTTGACGGCTAAGCAAGAATTTGTCGCCCAGGCTGAACGAAGGTCGACGGTCTCAATCTATATACTTTGCCGCGTTCTGCTCGAAGTCATATGCCAGAGCAATCTGGCTTCCATTACGCCCGAAATGGAGGATAAACTAGAAAGCATTATCTTTGGCCAACTCAAGATTGCAGACGGAGACCAATTACTCAATTCGCACCTTAAGCTTGCAAACTGGAATTTGTTCTCGCAATTACTAGGCCACATGAGCGAGATTAATTTCAAGGGCATTACGCGTCGATTTATCGAAGACTTGAATTCTTGCCTTCAAGAACGAGGACTTAAGAGCCCTACTGGTCTCGCCGGTCGCGAATCAGAAGGCAAAATCGAGCTTGTCCTCGGAGGCATGAGACATTTGCGCATCAAAATATCTCCGGAAAGTGCCTGGGAACAGTCATGCGACTTCCTCATTGCTCTGGGCCGTCTCTTTAGCAAATCGCACGGCCAGAGGGTCAAATGGGCATTTTGTCAAATATTAGACACATTATTGATCCCTGTGGCAGCCAAGGCAAGCAATAGCCACTTGATGCACCCGAAATGGACAGAAGTAACATCCGCCATATCACCGCGCTTGGCCCAAATGCACATTAAGCCTAGGCATTGGCCAGCTGCGTTCCCTTTGACGGCCACGCTCCTATGTGTCTCATCGCCCGATAACTACGGGCCACAGTGGCTCCAACTTATTCAACCTTTGCTGCCAAAACTGAAAGATCGTACTACGAGGCCACTTTGTCTACAAGTTGTATCGAGACTGGTTTGGACATATTTATATCGCACCAACGACAGCCCGCAAGGTTCTGCCAAGAAACTGGACGAAGTCATGAGACTCATTATACCACAAACTGCGAAACGTATCTTCATCGCATCAGACACATCAGTCATTGACCCCCTTCTACAATTAATTCGTGTTATCGGCTTCAAGCTACCCGAATATTGTTTCCGAAATATCATATTCCCTTTGATGAACGCTGAGCTGTTCATCAATAACAGAGAGCTACGTGTAGAGCAACTTGATCCAGACCGAATCGTCGTCGGTATTCGAGCCTTTTTGCAGATTTTATCAGACCTTGAAAAGGGCGAACAAGGGCGACCGCCGCTTCCTCAATACGATGCACAGTCGTTATCCGTTCGCACCCCTTCCTCGCCCTCATCTCCTTCGCAGAGGCAAGCTGCCTTGAACGGCGCTGGTAACGGCAGAAAGGAAGATACCATATCTCGTCCTGTGCTCACACATGTATTGACCGATAGCGTGCGCGATTATTACGTCAAATTCTGCGAAATTCTCGGGAAAATCACCATTATATGTGACAACACCTTTGGTGGCCAAGCCACACTTGACGAAAAGTTTAACAGCTCAGTTCCAAAGCCTGCGCCAGCGGAAGGCTTCACCTTCTCTCGCCGAGATGATCATCAGAACACTGTTGATCAGAAGCAAGCATTCTACGAGCTCCTTCATGTAGCCGTGGAGGCTCTGCCAAGGTGCATGTCTGTTGATATCCCATTCAACTCGATTATTAACTTACTATGCACTGGAACTGCCCACGTACAGCCCTCTATTGCAGAATCTTCGGCGCATTCTTTAAAAGCAATAGCTAAGCAGTCTCATGCACAGCAAGTAACGATGGGATTTTCAAGATTTATATTCAACTTTGATGATCGCTACTCCACAATGTCTGACGGTGGAATGCTAGGACCTGGACATATTGAGAGTACGCTTCGCCTCTATGTCGAATTGCTCCAAATCTGGATTGAGGAGATCAAGAAGAAAACGAGAGACGCTGTTTCTAACCTGGGAGATGGCAAACCGACCGAGCAAAGAGCGCTGAAGCTTGACCTGTCGACGGTTTGGGCTGAAGTAGACCAAGCAGAAGCTCATGGCTTGTTCTTTTTATGCTCTCAGTCTCGCCGCGTACGATACTACGCTGTCACTGTCTTGCGACTCATCACTGAGTTTGACAAGGCTCTGGGCAAGGATTCGGCGGGAGAGGAGAAGACATTAAGATTGATTGACATTATCGAGAATGACTCTAGCCAAGTCATGGACTATAATGATGAAAGTCTGTCTGTTGGTGAACGAAGTCGACTGCAGCGCGGCCTTCAAAACCATAACAAAGGTGCCATCGTTGACCTATGCACCAGCGACATCACCTACGACTCAGCGCTATGGTTCAAAATTTTCCCCAACTTGATGCGCATCTTCTACGACCAATGCCCTTTCGCAGTCACAATTTGCCGGGACCTTGTCTGCAACCGCGTGATTCAGATGTACAAGTCTATCGTGTATCTATCGGAGCCAGCACGTGGCCTTTATTACAATACGGATCCTAGTAATCCCCGGACTCAGGGACGGGCACCGCCTGCTCAACCAGATTTCTTGATCGAGCAGTGGAAACTATATCTCATTTTTGCCTGTACCACCATGGCAGACCCAGGAAGCCTCCCAGCTCCAACCACGCCAAAAGATCCATCTCCACCGCAGCATAATCGAAAAGGCTCTAGAGCAGCTTCTAAAGACAAGATTGTCACAGCAAGGACATTGTTCAAATACCTTATCCCCATGCTGTCTGCATCATCGGCGTCCGTGCGAGACGCTGTGGTCGTAGCAATGGGCTCAATCAACGTACAGATTTACAGAAGCTTATTGGAAGAGTTGCAGGGTCAAGTATCACGTTGCAACGACGAGGCCCGCGCCAGAATACATCAACGCACCAATAGCAGTCCTCGTCGAAACCGTAAGATGGACCTGCTTCGTACAGAGATTACTCATGTCTACAAGCTCACCTCGCATTTCTTGCGTGACCAGCGCGTCTATCAAAACGAATTTTTCCTGAACAACTTGACATCTTATGCGAAAGATCTTAAATTGTTCCTCATGGATGGGGAAGTGCAAATGGACTGGGAATTTCAAAAGTTGAGACAGCACTATTGTGGCCTCATGGAGGCTCTCTTTGACGGTATAAATCGAACTGAGGATCCCCTGCGGTGGATAACGTTCGAATCCAGGAAATCTGCCTTCTCGCTCATGGAGGACTGGTGTGGATTCTCCCCGAATCAGAGTCAGATTCGTGCAAGAGAAGATACTATGCGCCAGTCATTGATGGACCAACAACACATGGGCGAGCGAGGTACTGCCACCGCTGCCATGGAGATTGAGAAGCGAAATCTCCGCACAGCTGCTCTCAGCGCAATGGCTGCACTCTGTGCTGGGCCAATAAGCGTCACAACCGAAAGTGGTGTGTTGTTGCAGTTCGATATCCGCCGCATGCTTGCTTGGATTGAAGCGATTTTCAATTCTGGCAGTGATAAGATGAACGTCATTGGTAGAAGAGCCCTCAAGAATCTGGTCGTCCATAACCGCGAATATCCGTATCTACTAGAGCACTGCATCGCAAGATGCTACCTTACCGATGCTCCAAAAGTGCTGGAGAGCTACTTCCTGGTCACAGTTGAAGTCCTTCAAGACTATGCCGACTACCCTTGTTCGTTTTGGAAGATATTGGCGCTGTGCCTATTCACCCTTGGCAATCCATCTAGCGAAATTCGCACAAAGTCATCTGCGGTGCTGCGGTCCCTCGAAGCACGTCACCAGCGCAATTCAAAGATTCAGGACTTTGACATCAGTATATCAGATAAAACTCAAGCTGTATACAAATTGGCACAGTTCGAAATATCCAAGCGCTTGGCCAACAGCTGTACAGAGCTGGCCTTCCATATTTTCTGCGAGTTTACCCTTTATTTCAAAGATTTACCGGCCGCTGCTCAAAGAAACGTTGTGGCTGTTGTGCTGCCCTGGATTCAAGCGATCGAGCTGAAGTTGGATTCAAACGGTGGCCCCACGGCTCAATCCTATGTGCTTCTGGCCAACTTGCTTGAAATTACTATCAAATCCAGCGGTGCGCTGCACAACGAAGTTCAAGCGCTCTGGCAGGCACTGGCTACAGGGCCGCATCCTGGCAATGTTCGTTTGGTGTTGGATTTCATCATGCAGCTGTGTTTGGAACGCCGAGAACAAAACTTCGTCGAGTACGCGAAGCAAATTGTGGTCTTCCTATCGACGACAAATAGCACACCGGGAATAAAAGTTGTCGAGTTCCTACTCATGCAAATCACTCCAAAGGCCATGGTACCTCATGAGAAGCGAGAAGCAGCACCTCCTGCTGACGTGGACACACTGCCTTATTGTGCCGATCTTGCTGAAGCGCTACCCGTTGGAGCGAAGCAAGCTGGGTTCTCTCTTGGCCAGTTGTCATTGATTCTTCTCGTGGATCTCATGGTATCGCCGCTGCATCTGATTCCGGAGAATATTCCTCCGCTACTCCATGTAGTGATGGTGCTGTGGGATCATTATACACCGCTGGTGCAGGAGCAAGCACGCGAGATGCTGGTACATCTTATCCACGAGCTCATCATATCTAGGCTTGATGACGACGCACAAGACAACGGCAAGGATGCAATCGAGGAGCTGATAGATTTAGTCCGTCGGCATGATCGTTCTGTAGTCTGGGGCTATGAGGACAGCAACGGGAAGGTTGAGGATGCTGATAACAAAGTACCCCCAAGCATGGAGTATCTCACAACAGAGGTGGTACAAACCTTTGAGGCTCATTACCCAGGCGTAAAAGAACAATGGGGCCGTCTGTCTCTGACATGGGCAACGTCTTGTCCTGTCCGACATTTGGCCTGTCGGTCTTTCCAGATCTTCCGTTGTGTCCTAACCTCGGTAGACCAGCTGATGCTTGGTGACATGTTGGCGAGACTTTCCAACACCATTGCTGACGAGGACGCCGAGATTCAATCTTTCTCTATGGAGATTCTCACCACGCTCAAGACGTTGATATCCAAACTGGACACAGAGAAGCTTTTGACCTTTCCGCAGCTTTTTTGGACTACTTCTGCCTGTCTGGAATCTATTAACGAACGTGAATTCTTGGAAGCGGTGGAAATGCTCAATGAGTGGCTCGACAAAGTTGAGCTGAGGTTGCCAAACATTAGGCGTCTGATCGCGGACGGCCAGCCAAGTCGATGGGAAGGTGCCTTCGAAGGCCTACAATCGCTGGTGCACAAGGGACTAAGGTCTTCTCTGTGCTGGCAACCCACTTTGGACATCATGGACAAAATGGTCAAACTACCCAGTGATCCCCTCATTGGCGACGACAACAGGCTCTTCTATTGCCTACTGGCCAACTTCCCTCGTTTCTTAAACGAACTGGAACAGAACGGTAGTCCCAGCGAGGAAGCACTCAACACTGCCAAGCTGCTTCTCAGTGAAGCAGACAAGCAAGGTCTCGAGGGCATTGGCTTGATGCTTGATGATTTTATCCTAGGCAAGCTGAACAACAGCCACGAGTTCCTTGGCCAATACTTTGCCGCGTTCCGCGAATATTATTTGCCCCAGAGAGACTTCAAGATGATCACGTTTCTCATTGGCTTGCTAACAAACTCGCTGTCTTGGGTGAAGATTCAAACCATGCGCATTCTCTGTGTCGCTATTCCCGAGGTAGACATGCGAAATCCTGAACTTGCTGGACATGGCTCTGACCTCATATCACCTTTACTGCGTCTTTTGCAAACTGAGTTCTGTATGAACGCACTTGAGGTGCTCGACAACATTATGACAGTGTCTGGCAGCCATATGGATAAACATCACTTACGCATGAGCATGACTAGAGCGACGTCCAAGGTCGTACGCAAGGAATATGAGCGCACGCAGAGTTTGTTTGGAATTCCAGAGGCGTCTGGATGGGCGATTCCTATTCCTGCTAAGAAAACGGAAGCTACTCGCGCCAATATCCACGCAGCCTTTTATATGTGCCAAAGCGCCGAAGGTCCATCTCCAGAGGCCACGCCCACAGCCGAAGTGGAGTTTCACGAAGATGGCTTCCCGTATGGGTACTTTGACAGCCATGATCGCACTGAGACGATGCTTTCTGACGACGGACGAGGAGAAGCCCCTGTTGGCGATCTGGTTACCAACCTGGATAGCCTCGATGACTTCTTCGATGAGCCGTCGAGCCCTCATACGGACGAAGATGGTCGTTCGTCGCTGACCTTGACGGAATACACACCAGAGTCATTCGAATCAGGAACACAGCTGTACGACGAACAAATTCTACCCATTCTTCACCAGGCGTCGAACAACAACACGACATTCCAGAATGGATTTGCCGAGCGACCGCACCCCTTATTAGCGTCTCCGCGAGAATCCAGCTTGCAGGCAATGAACCCGGGAGCATTCACAGCGGCGATGAGCGGTCGTCCGAACATGCACAACCGCTCCATAACATCGCCGTCTGCTCCGCCTTCGTTCCACTTCCAGATGGGCAGCGGCGACATGACATCGGATGACGAATATCTCTCTGGTGGCATGTCGGACGCAGACGATGAGTTTGCACACTCTGGCACGTTCTATTTTGATGACGATACGGCTAAAGCGCAGCGTGCTCCTCCACAGCCGAATCTCCGACGGTTGACCAGCAGATCGAAAGATGAAAGAGGTAGAGAGAAGATGCCTCAGCAGGCTACGCCTAAGCTACCAAGCTCGACGAATATGTATACGTCGCCCAAGATGTCCGGCGGGCCAAGCGACGCGATGTGATGAGACATCATGATATCAAATTAAGCAGCATGATTGGATGTAATGTGAAAAGGGAAGCATGTGCTATTGTTTGTTGCTGCTTGGGATGTGTAAAATAGAAAAGCAGCATTAAATGAGCGACTAGTAAAATGGATGGATTTTTATATTGCACTTTCTTGAAAGTAAATGGGTATATATTTTTATTTCGTGTCTACATGAGTAGGATGCCGCTGTTGCATCGAGCCATTTCCACCAAAACGCCTTGAGCCAAAACAGTAAAATTGAGAGGGTATACAAGTGATAAAGCAAATTCGTTTCGTGCGTTGTTGTTCAGTATCTGTGTCGCGTGGAATAATCCTTGGGGCTGACGACCAAACCGCGACCCTTCTTGGCTCCTCTGTAGATGGTCTCGATAATATCGATGAGCTCCTGTTTATCTTCGAGGACCCAGTTGAGCTTGTTGTTGTTACCAGTTCCGAAATCGCACATCATGTGTTTATTTCGGAAGAAGAACATGATGGTGCAGGGATCATAGAGTTCTGCGCATGTTAGCTTGCTGTTGGGGGCGAGGGAGTAAGAGGAAGAGGGGGAGGATGCTGGGTAAGAGGTGGAGGGACAGCTGACGTACCGTACATCTGGTTGAAATCGGGGACCTGGTCAATGTCGCAGACGTAGACGACGGCGAAGCTCTTGAGCTTGTCGGCGATTTTGTAGAGGACTTCGTCTTGGCGCATGCAATCGGGGTCCCAGTCGCGGCCGAAGCGGATGACGACGAGACGCTCTTCTTCGGAGAGGATGGCTTGGTCGACGTGCCAGCCGGAGACGAGATGGGGGATTGCGACGGAGCCCATGGTGATTGTGGTGGTGGTGGTGGTGGTGGTGGTGTGTTGGAGATGTGGTTGTTGGAGGAAAAGTGAAGCCGGTTGCTGCCTTGGTGGGGGTTGAAGTGGTGGGCTCTTTTTTTTATTGTAGGCGTTAACTGCACTTTGACTGAGCGAGCGCTTTCGGGGCGTTGGAAAAGAAGACAAGACAGCTTCGCTTGTTTAATCAACAAACCCAGCTCTTTTTTCCAACCAACATTAAGAAATCATGTTCGCGCGACGCGCGGCTTCAAGCACATGTCGGCAATTCATACGTGCACCACGAACCACACTCACTACAGCTCCGCGGCGATGCAACACCAATGACGCCGCAGACTCTCCCTCATCGCTGGCCAAGCTCACCTACCCCCAATCACCCAGCCCTCACCACTCCGACCTGTCTTCGTTCCTCTCCTACGCCGAGAAAACCGGTCTCCAGCAAAGCACAACCGTCTACGTCGGCACCCACTACGAATACACCGTGGCCTCCACCCTCACCAAGTACGGCTTCCACCTGCAGCGGATAGGCGGCGCGTCGGACAATGGTACAGATCTATTAGGTGTGTGGACCATACCGGAGTCACCCAGTGCCGCAGTCAAGGTGCTCATTCAGTGCAAGGCGGGAGTGCAGCGCGTGGGGCCGCAGCATGTGCGTGAGTTGGAGGGTGCCTTTGTTGGCGCGCCGCCCGGGTGGAGGAGCAGGGTCATGGCGTGGTTGGTGTGTGAGAGGACCGCCACAAAGGGTGTGAGGGGTGCGTTGGGCCGCAGTCGGTTACCTATGGGGTATGTCTATTGTGAGAGGGATGGAGGGGTCAAGCAGATGTTGTGGAACAAGGCGGCTGAAGAATTGGGACTGGATGGATTAGGAGTGGGAGCGAAGCATGGTGGTGATGGGACAGAGTTGGTGTTGATGAGGAAGGGGAAGGCTTTGGGGTGGGTGGAATGAGATTCATCTAGCAGACGAGCTATGAATTGTGTTGGACGCGATGGGGGGGTTTTACGGTAAATTGTCTCTTATTTTACTGCACACATCGATATGCCGTTGGCCACGTTTGCTCTCCAAGCTGAGAAGCAAGGGTAAGGCAAGGCTGAGATTCAAGTGCGATGAGTAACACCTCTCAGCATTGAGGAACGGGCGGGACGTTTTTCTCTTGCATACAAGTGCCGAGACGCAAACTCTCTGGAAGCCTAATAATGTAAAGCCAACATTGCTTTGCCAAGTTAAGTCGTCCGTCAATCGCTGCTCGCAAGAGACGCCATCAGTGAGAAATTGGAAGCAAAGACATGGTGCGACGGCGAGGCTACTAATTAATTGTACAATGATCTTGGACAGCATTGTATTAATGTGTATAACACCTGGTACCGGTACAATGCCAGCTCTTTCGTTTTCCTTTTGTTTATTTTCATGTTATTGTATTCTTATTCGGCTTATTAAAACCGTCGATTTGTCATGGTGTCTGGTTCATGCATTTACACCATGTCTGACAAGCAAAGCAGTTGCCCAGCGGCTCTCCGTACTTCCGATTATTCGACGCATGAGTTCGGGCGAAACATGGTGTTGACTGGGTGTTCATCATGATGTAGGAGGCTACACGGTATATTCAGGTTCATGTCGGCTACATGCAACATAGGTGGACTGTTGTTATGGAGAGGTGTGCTTAGCTGAAGATTATCAATTCTTACAAATCGACCCGCAGGGCCATCGCTCAAGCCTACGTTGCAGAATTGCAGAATTGCTTGGTGTAGCAATATTGAGATCAATGCGCCACGACTCGAGTGCTTCATCTGACTCTCTGCCCCTGCCATGAGAAGGAGAAGGCGATTCCGCACATGGAGTCTGCTCAATTAACATGCAACGGTATCAAGACGAAAAAATTGAAAAAGGCCCCGAGTGTAGCTTACCAATCCGACAAGAACCTTGGGGGTTCATGTACTAGTCCGGGGGCGCTAGGACAAGGGAATGGCCCGTCTCCGTGCGAAGTAATTTCAGCCATTTACAGATGACATTTGCCCTTCTACGGCGCGCCAGGCGTAAGATTTGGATTCGATTTTACTTGGATTGGCTTTGTCATGGTCGCCAAATCTTCTCCGATTCCGTGCGTCTACTCCCTGCCACCCTTCGGAAATGCCCATAATTCTCAGTTTCCATCCACTTCTCCTCGGTGGTTAGTAATTGGTTCGAGACACTAGACTCGATCAGAGCTGCACCCCGCCTAAGCCATTGGGTGTGTGTTAGTGACGAAATGTGCCCCGCGTTGACCTTTGTTGGTGTTGCATCATTGGGCTTAGCTCCCCTCGTTGAGGTGGTGTAGCTACAGTAACTCATGTGGCATCACTCATTGGATGTGAGTTTGTTTTAGTTGCTGAAAGGGGGGTTTCTGTTTCCAGCTATAGCCTAATTAGCTTGCTGTGAGCTCATATGTTGCATTTTTTCTGCTCCATGATTATTTGAGACGAGGCTCCAGAAGTATAAAGACTTCGCCTGTCCCTTCTTCACTTCACTTTCCAATTCTTAATCTACTCTTCATTAAACAATTCTCACAGTTTTGAGTTACTACCTCTAAAAACATCTTCATCATGTCTCTCCAGCCCATCCACGTCTACAACCACGGTAAGTCTCATCCCACCAACACCTACTTTAATATCGCCGTCTAACTCCCACAGCCGGTGGCCCCAACCCCAAGAAGGTCGTCATCATCCTTGAGGAGCTCGGCATCCCCTACAACCTTGACACCATTGCCGACCCCAAGTCTGAGGCTTTCGTCAAGGTCAACCCCAATGGTCGTCTCCCCGCCATCCAGGACCCCAACAACAACAACATTATCCTGTGGGAGTCCGGCGCCATTGCCAAGTACCTCGTCGAGACCTATGACAAGGACAACAAGATTAACATCACCACCAACCCTGAGAAGTGGTATCTCGAGCAGTACCTCCACTTCCAGATGTCCGGCCAGGGCCCTTACTATGGCCAGGGCGTCTTCTTCCACAAGTTCCACTCCGAGGACGTCCCCAGCGCCAAGAAGCGCTACCTCGAGCAGATTGAGCGTGTCTGGGGCGTTTTGGACAAGATTCTCGAGGGCAAGAAGTACCTCGTTGGTGACAAGCTGTAAGTCGCATTTGATGCAATTGAATCAATGTAAGAGTTTTGAACTGACAATTCTTTCTTTTATAGGACCTACGTCGACCTCTGCTTCGTTCCTTGGGAACACACCATCAACGGTTTCATTGGCGATGTTGTCAAGCCTCTCGATGCCGAGCACAAGTACCCCAACTTCTGGAAGTGGTACCAGAGCATGGCTGAGCGCCCTTCTGTGAAGAAGGCTTACGGCCAGTAAACAAACCGAAATGGAAATTTTCCAGTCAAAAAAGAATGAAAAGAAAAGCAGAAGATCGATTTGCTCGTTGTATATAAGCTGAAAGTCAAATCGAAAATGAAATGACTGATGAAATTTGAAATAACATGCCCGTGTCTGCCAACATATGCCCGTCTAATATATATCTAGTCCCTGATGCATCCAGTTCTTCAGAAAAATCAAAACCATGTTTAATTGTCCCAGATAGCTGACTTGGCATTCTCTTTAGCTTCTTGTTTCTGCCGTTCTGCTTCCTTCTCTTGTTCCCTCTTCTTCCTCTCCTGCTCCCGCACCGACTTCTGATATGCCCTTTGCTCTTCCGTCTGTTTAGGTGCTTTAAGTCCCAGCCCCGCCGCAATTAACCTCCTCGCTACGGCATCCGTCTTCTCAGGCCGCTTGTCCCTTGCGGGCGGTGATGCGTTGTTGGTGGCTCGGTTATCCCAGTCGGATCCCGGGCCGTAAGATGGCGACATGGGTGTAGGCGGGGGAGCTGTTGGGACGGTGGCCGTGGGTGTTTTGGTTCCCGCATCATCGGTTTCCTCGTCAGATTCTGAGTCCGAGTCTTCATCTTCCCATGAATCTGCTACCTCGGTCTTCTTCTTGGCTGGCTTTTTGGAGATGGAGAGTGACGACATGCCAGAGGAGACGTCCTTCTCTGGAGCCATGGTTGGTTAGGTAAAGACTGGAGGCTGTACAACGAGCGGCAGAGAACGGGTGAGAGTTACAGAATAGCTACTGTAACATGATATGATGACATGAGATGAAGTAAATCTAGATGAGAATGATGCGATGGATAAAGATGACCTTCAAGGCGGGGTGTGCTGTATTAGCTGCTGGGCAGACACTTCCAATTTAGTTAGCGCCTGAAGAACACAGTTCTGGTGGCAGCTTCAGTGAGCTTCAGCCGAGTCGCCTAAATGCACAGTGATTATAGCGGGGGTGACTGTGGCTACAGCGGGCAGACTGCAGCTAATTACAGCACTGTAGCACAAACCACAGCGGCGCCACAGCGTGCCACAGAGTGCCACAGGCAGCTCAGTCGCACCGTTGTGACTGCCGCTACGACCCGAACATCAGCCGATGGAAGCTTCTTGCGACATCGCCTGCACTGGAAGATTATTATTAAGTCATATTATTAAGTCCACATCTCGACCTCTCCGTCTCCATCTCCATCTCCGTCGCCATCTTCCGCTGGCGCACAAACCCCAACCTACCAATTACCACCGGAGATCGAGGCCTGGGTCTCCTGCAGGTTGTCGCAACCTCATTCCCTCCCCCATCAAAAGGCTATCTCGAGCTTACTTCATCTTTCCCGACCAAAAAGACGTCATCGCGAGGTCCCCGAGCTTCACACCCCCGGGAGCTTTAACCCTCCTCACCACAGTTCACCATGATTCCTCGATCCCGCGTTTCTGGACGCATCGTCCTCCAGCGCTCGGTGACATGTGCGAGGCGGTCTGTTGCCACCAATGCGTCGAGGGCTGCTCCCGCTCTTGGTTCGACGACGTACTCTCAGTTCCTCGCCCAACGTCGGCTCCGAGCACCTTGGCAGGTACAATCCACACACCTTTTCTCGACGACCTCACAATTAGCAAAGAAGCAAAATGACAATGGCGACGATCCCAGCAAGTTTTTCGATCCTTCAACAGTAGATACCACAACCGAACCTTTGTCCGAGGAGGAAGTTAAGGCGAATCTGGAGAATAAGAAAAAGGAGGCTATTACTACCGAGCCACAAGCGTCTGAGAACCAGGCATCTGCCAATTCGGAAGGAAATGGCAGTCAGGCGCAGGATGGCAAGCCAAGTAATGCGGCTGGAAGCTCTGCCAGTGGAAGCAGTGGCGGTTCTGGCAACGACGGTTCCAGTGGCGATGGTGGCAAGAAGGGCCGCAAATCCGACAAGGCGTTGCAAAAGCCGGTAATACCAGAAGTTTATCCCCAAGTGCTTGCCATTCCTATTGCGAAGAGACCGCTATTCCCCGGATTTTACAAGGCTATTACTATCAAGGACCCCGACGTTGCCACAGCCATTACCGAATCTATTAAGCGTGGGCAACCATACGTTGGCGCATTCCTTTTCAAGGACGAAAACCAAGATGAGGATGTTATCCGAAATGTCGATGATGTTTACGACGTTGGTGTATTTGCGCAGATCACAAGCGCTTTCCCCATCCACGGCCAAGAAGGAGCATTGACTGCCATCTTATACCCTCACCGCAGAATCAAGCTCTCCAGCCTTGTCCCACCTGGGAACGTTGAATCTAAGAAGACCGATGCCAAACCTGAACCCGAGGCACCCGAGCCAATCTCACAGCAGACTCCCGCTACTCCTCAAGAGGGCACCTCTTCATTAGACAAGAAAGGCGATGTGGTCGCCAGTTTCGAAGAGGGCGCTGTTGAGAAAAAGCCTGACCAGGTTGCTGAAAAGTACGAGCCCACATCCTTCCTCAAGAAATACCCCGTCAGCCTCGTTAATGTCGATAACTTGGTGGATGAGCCTTATGACCCCAAGAGCCCCGTTATCCGCGCCGTCACGAACGAGATCGTCAATGTCTTCAAAGAGGTTGCCACGATGAACAATTTGTTTAGAGATCAGATATCTACCTTCTCCATGAGCCAATCGACTGGCAACGTTACATCTGAGCCCGCGAAGCTCGCTGATTTTGCCGCTGCTGTATCCTCTGGCGAGCAGACGGAGTTGCAGGAGGTGCTCTCATGTATGAATGTTGAGGAGCGAATGCAAAAAGCCTTGATAGTTCTGAAGAAGGAACTCATGAACGCCCAGCTGCAGTCCAAGATCACGAAAGATGTTGAAAGCAAGATTAGCAAGCGACAGCGTGAATACTGGCTCATGGAACAGATGAAGGGGATTCGAAGGGAACTTGGCCTTGAGTCAGATGGGAAGGATAAACTGGTGGAGAAGTTCAAGGAGAAGGCCGACAAGCTCGCTATGCCCGAAGCTGTACGCAAAGTTTTTGACGAGGAGATTAACAAGCTCGCCCACCTCGAGCCTGCTGCTTCGGAGTTCAACGTTACGAGGAATTATCTGGATTGGCTCACACAGATCCCTTGGGGCCAGCGCAGTGCCGAGAACTTCGGTATCCCCAATGCCATCAAGGTGTTAGATGAGGATCACTACGGCTTACAAGATGTTAAGGATCGTATCCTTGAATTTATTGCAGTTGGTAAGCTCCGAGGCTCTGTAGAGGGCAAGATTCTCTGCTTTGTTGGCCCTCCTGGTGTCGGAAAGACGAGTATCGGCAAGTCTATTGCTAGAGCTCTGAACAGACAGTACTATAGATTCAGTGTTGGTGGTCTTACAGATGTTGCTGAAATCAAGGGTCACCGAAGGACGTACGTTGGTGCTTTGCCTGGACGTATTATTCAAGCCTTGAAGAAGTGTCAGACTGAGAACCCTCTTATCTTGATCGATGAAATCGACAAGATTGGCCGAGGCTACCAAGGCGACCCTTCATCAGCTCTCTTGGAGTTGCTCGATCCCGAACAGAACGGATCCTTCCTCGATCACTACATGGATGTTCCCGTGGATCTTTCCAAGGTCCTGTTCGTCTGCACAGCCAACATGACTGATACGATTCCACGACCCCTGCTCGACCGCATGGAGCTCATCACTCTATCTGGTTACGTTGCCGACGAGAAGAAGGCCATTGCCAACAAGTATCTCTCCCCTGCCGCCAAGGAAGCGGCTGGTCTGAAGGACGCTAAGGTCAACTTAACCGACGAAGCTATCGAAGAGCTCATCAAGTCATACTGCCGCGAATCTGGTGTTCGTAACCTCAAGAAGCAGATTGAAAAGGTGTACCGCAAGTCTGCTCTTAAGATTGTCCAAGACCTTGGTGAGGATGTACTTCCTGAGGAGGAGGCCCTCACTGAAGAAGGCAAGTCTGCGCAGGAAGAGACAGAGAAGAAGGCCGAAGAGTCTTCTGAGGAGACTTCTGCCACGACAGACGGCAAGGAGCAGCCGGCCACGCAAGCGTCTGAAGCTGAGACGACAGAAAAGCCACGCAAAGCTCTACAAGTGCCCGACTCCGTGGAGGTAGACATTGGCAAGGACAACCTTACCGATTACATTGGTCCTCCTGTTTTCACATCTGACCGCCTCTACGATGTTAACCCTCCCGGTGTTTCCATGGGTCTTGCCTGGACTCAGATGGGCGGTGCGGCCATGTATATTGAATCCATCCTACAAGCTCCCTTGCGACCCAGCACCCGCCCAGGCTTGGAAATCACTGGTAACCTAAAGAATGTCATGAAGGAGTCCACGACAATTGCCTACTCGTTCGCCAAGTCTTTCATGGTCAAGCAGTTCCCCGATAATGCATTCTTCGAGCATGCCAAGATGCATCTTCACGTTCCCGACGGTGCCGTTTCCAAGGACGGTCCTTCCGCCGGTATCACCATGACGACATCGTTGCTGTCACTGGCTTTGGATGCACCCGTCAACCCCACGGTCGCCATGACTGGTGAGATCACTCTCACCGGCAAAGTTCTGAGAATCGGTGGACTTCGAGAGAAGACTGTTGCCGCGAGAAGAGCAGGTTGCAAGACAATCATCTTCCCCAAGGACAACACGTCTGACTGGCTCGAGCTACCACAGGTACGTTTTTTACTTTCTCGTCGCATCTAACAAATATATGCTAACATTTGCCCAGAACATCAAGGAAGGCATTGAAGGCCACGCCGTCGGATGGTACTCTGAAGTATTCGACCTCATTTTCCCCAACCTTGACCGCGAGCAAGCCAACAAGTGCAAGATTGCCGAATGGAAGGCTGCCAACAAGAAGGAAGGCAAAGAGAAGGAATCCGAAGACGACGACTAAACCCCTTAGCGGCGCATTATTAGAAAGTATATTAATTTTGTACGAATTGGTGTTTTTTCGACTTATCCATTCACAGCCAGATCCAACCCAAAAAGAAAAAAGAAAAAAGAGCAAGGAAATGGGCGCACAAACATGGCGTTTCTATATCACATCAAGACTTTTATTATATCAGGGGGAAAGAAAGTTTATTTTCTGAGCTGATTCAAAAACTTGCCTTTTTCACGATTTCTTTTTCTCATTATTATATAACAGCTCCTCTCATGTTTGTCTGGCTTGGATGGATTAATGTATTTGTAAGAAGTGGTTTCATAGACGGGGACGTATTTAGCATGGCTGAATAGCAAGACAATAGAACTGTATGATACAGATGTAACAATTTTGATGTTTTATTTTCACATTTTGATGTTACGAATGTATTCAAAAAAGAAGAAGAATATTAAATTCAAGGCTTTGCTACAAGAAAGAAGCAATGTACATTACATTTGATATGTGTATATATAAGATTAGAAAAGAAGAAAGAAGAAAAAGAAGTTCAGAAGTGAGTAGCATTGTGTCGCTTTGTTTTGGTAGATGTTTTCTTTCCCTTTTGATCGGTTTTGAGTTTTAAAAAAAAATTGTTGTTCCCCATTGGTCGCCCCGCAGCTCGTTACCATACCATGCCCATTCGGTCGTACATATAAAACACACAATACTCTTACACGACATCAGTCCAGCCAATCTTGATACACTTCTTGACGAGTGTCTTGACTTCCTGCGAACGGGCACGAGTAGTGACCATGAGCGCATCGGGAAGATCGACAATGACCAAGTCGTCAACACCAAGAGTGGCAATCAGGCGATTGGAGCCGGGGACGATGATACCACCAAAGGCGTTCTCGGTAACGACGAGCTCGCTGTCACCGAGGACACGGGGCGCGTTGGAGTCGGAGGGCAACATTTCGGCCAAAGAAGAGAAGTCACCGACATCATCCCAACCAAAGGTGGCGGGGATAACGGCGACCTTACCCTCAGCAGCGGCGGGTTCGGCAATGGCGTTGTCGATGGCAATGGTCTCGAGCTGGCTCCAGAGCTCGTCGAGGCCGGCTCTGCCACCCTCAACGTCCCAGCTTTTGGCGATATTGGTGAGACCGGCGTGAAGGTCGGGCTTGTGCTCCTTGACGAGGTCCATGAGAGTAGCGGCCTTGGTGACGAACATACCGGCGTTCCAGCGGTAGTTACCGGAGGCGATGTACTTCGCAGCGGTGTGAGCGTCGGGCTTCTCCTTGAAGGAGCGCACGAAACGGGCGCTGGGGGCGGTGCTAATCTTGAGCTGATCGCCAAGGTTGATGTAACCGAAACCGGTAGCGGGGTGAGAAGGAGCAATACCAATGGTGACGAGGTAACCGTCCTTGGCGACCTCGACAGCCTCAGTGACAGCGCGGAGGAAAGCTTCCTCACCGGAGATCATGTGGTCGGCGGCGAAAGAACCAATGATGGCTTCGGGGTCGCGCTCGAGCAGGATGGCGGCGGCCAGACCAATGGCAGCCATGGAGTCCTTGGGACCAGGCTCAGTGAAGAGGTTGCTGGTCTCGAGCTGGGGAAGCTGGCCCTGAATAGCGGCAGAGTGGGCAGGACCAGCGACAACGGTCATGCGGTTAGGACCGGTGAGGGGGACCAAACGGTTCCAGGTGGACTGGAGCAGACTGCGGCCGCTAAGATCGACATCGAGCAAGAACTTGGGGTGGTTCTTACGAGACAGAGGCCACAAACGAGTACCAGCACCACCGGCGGGAATGACGCAGTAGAATCCAGGGATCTCAAACTTGGGGTCGCCAACAGTGAGTTGGGGACCAGGGGCAGCCATGGGGGTGAATTGGGCGGCTGAGTTAATACGAGGAAGAGGAGTGGCTCTCATAAAGGGGGAGGGGCTCTCATTACGAGGGCTGGACACGTCGAGAGCACCAGAGCGAGGCTATAGAATGGTGAGTGAGTTGGAGTGGGCAAAAAAAAAAAAAGGGTAACGATGTGTCCAATTGAAAGTCTTACAGTGTTGATGCTCTCCTGAAGCAGCTTCTCCATGGTCTGGTTGTGGGTGCGCAGAGCAGTGGTCTCACTGCGAAGCTCACTGAGCTCAGAGTTCTAAGGATGTTAGCTTCATTGGCGCAAACAAAACAAACTCTTATTTTCACACGGCTGCTTCTGCTGTGCAACCTGAAAGTAAATTCCATTGCCTTACCTGCTTGTCCAGAGCTCCCATGACTCTGTCGAGCTGAGCAATAATGCTCGCCATGGCGGATTCGGAGGCCATTTTGAAGGACGGAGGAGGATGTGAAGCTGGGTCTATAACACACAAAAGAGGAAGGGGTATTAAAATACAATGGGGCTCAGTGAGAGCCAAAAATAATAAATCTGGAAAAGAGCGACGGGAAGAGAAAGTTGTAAAGGAAAATGGTGTCCAAACAAAATTGGGCGGGATGAAGATTGATCGGCAGCTTCAGGGGTCCAAAGGTGTCTTTTCCTCAGGCCTGCATCCAGTTGGGGGGATCATGCGCATGTACGGCTCCCGCCGGCGTCACGTGATGCCGCCAACCGCGTCTAGCTTGGACGACAGGGCAACAAAACAACATGGCGGCAGCTGCATATTTGACTGTATTGCAACGCGCCGCATCGTCGTGGCTGTCAAATTCCAGTATGCGCAGCCATACGCCGAATGGCCGCGATCGGTCTGCAAGCAACGCAGCTTCAAGCCGGCTGCGTGCAAGCATGTCTGCCCTCCCACGGCCCCAGTCAAGGGTATGTCATTGCAAACAAACGACAAGCTATATAGCTTGAATATTGCAGCCAACCACAAAATACTGACAACTGCCAAACACAGGTCTCTTCCTTCCGAGCAACGCAGCCGACTTACAATCTCTTAACCGGTGGCGAATCCAATAATCGTCCCTCGTCACGCCAGAGCCATGCCGAGTCTACGCGCCCAAGCTCTCGCGATAGCTCAAAAGAAAACCTTGCTCCTCCTGATGCAGATGAGTACGAGAAATATCGAAAAGAAATCGAAGGGCTGAAGGCTGAAATTGGAACGCTGCAATATCGCATGCAAACAGCAGAGCAAGAGAAAGAAATCGCTCTGTCGCAACAGGCCAACAAGATGGAACAGGCGCGACGACGAGAACAGGAAGAAGCTCAGCAAAGACAATTGGCTGAGGCTGGGAAAGCAAAGGCTTCCGGGCAAATGGAATCTCTCAAGGCTGAAATGGAAGAACTGAAGCAAGCTGCTGAGGAGAATACAAAAGCTCTGGAGCGCAAGGTTCGCGCAAGCCAAGACGAAGCACGCCTGTTGGAAGAGCAGCTGCATGACCTTTCGGCTGCAAAGGAGGAAGCTGCTCGCATATCCGAAAAGTCGATCGCCGATCTCCGAATGCAAGTTGAAGCCCTGCAAAATACTGCGCAGGAGCAAGAACAGGAGAGCATAAGCAGGGAAGAGGTCATTCAGCAGATCCAGGCGCAAGTGTCAGAACGTGATTCAAAGATCGCTAGCCTAGAAGCAGATGTTTTGCGACTCAAGGCGCAGAGCGGAGATGCAGAGACCATGGACGCGATCAAGACTGAGCTATCGGAGCAAGTCCAGCACATCCGAGCCCTCGAATCTACAAACCGTGACCAGTTGGCTGAACTTAAGCATTTGCGTTCAGTCAACAAGGCAACAGAAATCGTCGAGGAGGAGAAACGCTCCCTTCAGCGAAAGCTCGAAGCTGCTCAGTCATTAGAAACAGAGTTGGCGGAGGCTAAAATGCAGCGCCAAAGACTCGAAGACGAGCGCCTGTCCTGGTCATCATATCTTCAGGGTTCTTCCGAGTTTGGCGAATCTCAGTTCGACTCTCCCGAGGCCGTCGCGCGCGCCTTGGCTCAAGAACGTCTCACCACAGCGTCGTACGTTGAGCAAATGGGCACCCTTCGCGGCGAAATCACCGCCCAGCAAGGCACCATTCAGACTCTTGAACACGAGAGAAGCCAGCTCCGAGACCAACTAGAGCTCGCCAAGACCTCTGCAACAGCCAATTCAGCGGACAAGTCCCGTCTTCGTCTCGAGCGCCAACGAGTACTCGCCACCAAAGAAGTGGAATATCTGCGAGCCCAGCTCAAAGCCTTCGATACCGAAGACCAGACTATGCAACCAGACCAATTCGACGAAACCCGCGCTTCTCGAGTCCAAGAACTCGAAAGCCTCGTTGACGAATACAAAGCCGAGATTCAATCCCTACACACCCAACTCTCCTCCATCGAGCCCGCCCTTGCCACACCCACCACTCCTCAACCCCTGGCAGGCACTAAGCGCTCCCAGCCAGACTCAGACTCCAATAACGAGCAGCTCGGCCAACTATCCCGCAAGAACCGCAAACTGCAAGAAGAGCTCTCTGCGCTGCAGACCGAAGTCACCTTGCAACGGAAGGAACTCGCCGCTAGTAAAGAGCAACTCGCCGCAGCCAAGGAGCATAACTCAACCCGCATCCTCTCCCTGCGCTCCAACCCAACCTCCGACCACGAAGCCATCAAACAATCCACCCTCAACGCGCTCCAGAAAGAAAACAAAGAACTGCTCGCCACCCTCCGCTCCAAGAAATCCGATCCCACCATCTCCTTCATCCCCACATCCGTCCTGGGCGCCATGGAGCGCGAAATCGCTGTCGCAAAGGCCGAAACAGCCTCCGCCCAGAAATCTGCCCGACGCCTCAAGGAAGTCTGGGGCTCCAAGTCCCAAGAATTCAAAGAAGCCATCTTCTCCACGCTCGGATGGACTGTTACATTCATCCCCAACGGCAAGATGCGCGTTGAGAGCACTTTCCACCCTTCACAGACGGACGAGCACGAGAACTCCATTGTGTTTGATGGTGAGAGAGGCACGATGAAGGTCGGCGGTGGGCCGAAGAGCGCGTTTGCGCAGAGGATTAGTGACCAGATTGGGTTCTGGGTCAGGGAGAAGGGGTGCATTCCTGGGTTTTTGGCTGCTCTGACATTGGAGTTTTATGAAGAGTATAGTAAGACTAAGGCATAGTCTGGTTGTACAAGATTGCATTTGGGACGGCGTCTGAAATTATTCAATGAGGTTTACAGGACATTAACATTTTGCTAAATATGCATAATATAATTGCAATCATATCTACATGCTTCACTCAAATGCTTCACTCAAATGCTTCACTCAAATCACATGCTATTTATTGCTAAACCATGGGATATATTGCTACTTGCCAATTGCAAAATTAAATAGAAGAAAAAAACACCATCAAACTCTCTACCGCACTATAACAAACCCGAGACTGAAACTCTTACCCAAAGATTATTTCCCCTCATACTTGCCACTCACCAACTTCGTAGCCAGTGGCACATCTATCCACGCCTGTCTATCCTCACCATCCGAGAAGGGATCATCATTCTTAACCTTACCCTTTCCCTTATCATCGAGTCTAGAGACGGAAATGCCACTAGCCAAAGCCGCTGTTCCTGCCGCAGCAGGCTGATACTCCCAACGTGCCTCCACATGACCAGGCGTAGGTTCGACGCCGTCCGCGCCAATGATGCGACATACAATCTTTTGCGTCTCGTTGGTCAGCGTCACGTCGCCCAGGCGCCAGTACACAAGGTGCTTATCCTTGAGGTGGGTTCCGCTGGGCTTAGTTTGCGCGCCGCTAGCTTTGCCGGAGTAGGTGGCGACGAAGACGACGTTGTGCAGCATTACAGGCCCGGTGAGTCTGCAGGATGGGTTGAGTTGGTATTGAAGCAGGAGTCCGAGTTTGTCGCCTTGAGGCTTCCATGCTGGCTTAAGCTGCAAGGGCGCGTAGGCTGCAAGTGATGGAGGGTCGCTGTCGTCAGCGAAGACGCGGTAAGAGAAGGCGGTGCATGTCCTGCTGATGTGGGAGAGGTCCAGGGAGTATTGGTCTGGCTGATCGGGAGTGGCGTTTTGAACGAAGATTCTGTTGGGGCCAATCTTTTCTAAACGGGGAAAATTGTTGATCTTGATAATCTCGTGTGCTATTTCCATGTTAGAGTGACTGTAACTTGAATGAAGTGTGAGCTGGGCTTACTCTTTGAATCGCCAGCCTCGGCGCCGTTGTGCACAAAGGCAATTTCTCCCGCAATAGTGGCGCTCTTGATGACTCCGTCGTCGAAGTTTGCTGATACGGATTCCACAATGGACGAGTTAAGGCCAGGACCAGTCATATCCGGATGCTTCATGTGAGCAAAGCTGCTGCCAAGGGAAGTACCCGATCGGACAGATTGGTTGTCGGATACTCCTGCGACGCTGGTTTCCGAAGTGAATGCTGCTGGAATAGCCGCAGGCCCAGTGCTGGAAGCAAATGAGTTGCCTGCAGCAGCAGAGCCAAAGGAGCTTCCGCCAGTGGCGTCGCCGATGCTCGGAGCGGGTTGATAAATCGTGTTTCTTACATCACGACGGCCGCGAATAGTACCGGAGCGCTTTGTGGCAGGGCCCATCTTCAGACTGTTGACGACATTAGATAGAGCGGCTTGCTTCGCGTCAGGATCCTCTTCAGCGACTGGCTGATTGTGAATGGCGAGTTTGAATGGTTGATCTGCATCATCACCGGCGGCTTCGCGCTGAGCTTCAGTGATGGGGTCGTCCATTGGGTTGCGAACAGTAAAGCCTTCTTCATCCTTTTGGCCTGGTGGTGGTCCAGGCGGGGGTGGTACATCGGACAAATCAGTGCCACCGTTGAGATCCGGTGTGGGCAGAGTTGGAGGTTCAGCATCAACCCCATTTGCAGTTGGGCTGGATGGCTTATGGAGCTGGGTCTCTGGTCGCTGGGCACCGGTCTCGTTGGCTTCGGGGTTCTCGGCAAGAGATGAGAGTCGACTCTCGTGAAGGTTGCTGGCAGAAGCTCTCGGGGATACTCCGCGGCCACTGCTACCCAATCGTCCAAATGCAGAGCCCTTCTGTGGCGACAAAGATCCAAAGCCAGCTACACTTTGGCGCTTTCTACCACCGAACAAGGTACCTAGACGTCGAAGCTTGGATTCTACAGACTGTTAGTTAGCATGGTGTCAATTGACGATTGTATGAGTTAAACTGACCTGGTTTTGGTTCTGGAGTGGCCTGCATATCTGTGCTCCTTTGCGAAGCAGCCGTAGGAGGACGTCTGACTGGTGTACCACCCTCATTGGCGCTGGTCGTGCTCAAGTCCGTATTGGTTTGCTGGGGTGGAGGCATGCTCGTGTTTGCGGCCACGGAGGAGCGTCGCGTGGATGTGCGAGTCATAGCAGCTGGACGGTCGGAGGTTTCAACAGAGTGAGCAAAGCCAGTAATCTCTGTCTCGGTGTTGATCTCCAGCACGACTGCAAGAGTTTCCTCTGATATCTTCTGCAGTCTCGTGGCTTGGTCTGCTTCGTGCGTCTGGTATTGCGTCAAGAAATCACGCAACTGATTAACTCTCGATTCGTCCAAGGCCTGGAGTGACTCAAAAACAAAGGGAGCCTGCGAGTCCCACTGCTGCTGGGCCGAGTCGAGCCTAGACGACGCGGCATCAAACTTGTCGGTCTTGCCGCCCTTCTTGGCGATCTTGTCAGCTTTTCCTTGAGCATCTTCAAGATCTTTAGCGACGGCGCCGAGGTTGCTGGAGATGTTGTGGATGTTGGCCACTTCGCTGCGCTGCTGGAAGCCTCGGAGGGGCATCTCGATATCGCGCTCGATGGTCTCGGCAAAGGTATGATGGGACTGCGCAATGCGGTCGGCGGCACCTAGAATTCTAGCCCACGGAGTTTGAAAAACGCTGTGAATTGAGCCGTTAGCCCGCCTCCGCTTTTGACCAGCCACGATGGACACTTACCCGAGTTCTGCAGGAGAGTTTGGAGCTCTAAACTGAGCGAGCTTGCGCATGGACATGGCATACTGTTCCTCGACCTTGCGGCGTTCCTAAATTGAATTGTTAGCTCGGGGCGCTCGGAAGAATGTCTAGCGGTCGCAGTTGGTAGGGGCGTACCTGAAGCCAGTCGGCAATTTCAGTGTTGATTTTGTTGATGCGCTTGACTCGGTCATTGAGGATTTGCACGGCTTGTTGAGGCTGCAATGCCGACTAGAAGTAAAGAAAAGGGCGATTGATTAGCTACCAAAGCTGCTTCGGGAGGGGGATGAAGGTCGCGTGGCTGGGGGTTAGCTCACCAACATGCCTGGATACTCGGTCCGTGTCAGGTCGTCCATGATTGCGAAGCGAGGGTTCTAGACGGGAGAAAACAACAGACTGGAAAGATGAAGCGTAGATGGAAGAGCAGAGTAGATAGAAGCAATGGGTGGCGCTGCCACGAAACAATGGATTTGCAGCAGTCGTGCGTCAACAATGGACCATGGTGATGGCGTGAAGCCAGAGTGATGGAGGTGGTGATGTATGATGCTGACTAGTGGGTGGTCAAGTCGACAGCTTGCCTGGGAGGAGTGTCCACTGTTGCTGAGCTGAGCTGTGACGAATTGAATTGAATTGAATTGGAAGGGCTGGGCTGAGGTGCTGTCGGGTCTAGTGCTTCCAAGCTTGGGGTTGGGTACTTTGGGTAGCATCAGCAGCAGCAGCAGCATCAGCAGCAGCAAGCAGTTAGCGGGCCTTTTTTAGCGGGCCTTTTTTAGCGGGAGCGGGTGGAGCGGCCGCTGGGGAATGCTTCGTCGCTGTGCACGGAGTAACGATGCTCCGGCCACTCTACAAGCACTCTCACCACAACACCACAGCTAACTAATTAATTAATTAATTAATTACAGCAGCTCCATGCCTGAGCTGCCAAGCTTGTCGCTCACTGTGCCGCCGCCATTGCATTAGCTCCCGTTTGATGCACCTCATCCGCTGTATCAACACCACCACCAGCCTCATCCCGTACCTGCATTTCTCATTAGCCACAAACCATCAATTTTACGTTTATAAGATACAGCACTATTCACACATCATCGATCGTTAACCAAAAAAAAAATCGTATTCAACATATTTACTCCCTCCCTACATCTTACCACCATCATGGCCGAGGCACCATGGAAATCCTCCCTCTCAGCAAGCGACAGATTCCAGCAGATCCAAGCCTTGTAAGTACCATCTCTCCCTCCATCTCACACAAACCACTCACCAATCACTCACCAATCAGACGCCTCTCACTTCCCGATATATCCATGAGCAATGCCGTAGCCTTAGAGCAAGCAGCCTACAACGACTCCGTCACCCTCGTTCGCACCTCTCACCACACCCTCCGTACTTACACCAACTAACAGCATCAGGACCAATATCAATCCACCCTAGCAGCCGCAGTTTCAAACTCGGCTCCTCCTCCACAGGACACATCTTCTTCCCAGCATGATCCCGACTCCGGCATCCAGATAGGTTCATATCAATCATGCACCTACATCGCCGACGGCGTCACATCAGAAGTCTACCGTTCCGCCAACAAAGCTCTCAAAGTCATCATCACCACCAATATTGAGCCACACAACCCCCAACGCGAAGTCAAGATTCTCCAAACCCTTCATCCACCATGTATCCCTCTCTTGGAAGTATTTCGTGACCAGCACCAGCGTCAAGTGCTCGTCTTTCCCTACATGCCACTTACGCTCGCCTCCCTCCTTGATCAGGGTCCTCTATCCAATGAACAGATCCAATCAATCTTCTCAGACACACTCAATGCTCTCATCTCTATTCACTCCCAAGGCATTATTCATCGAGACATCAAGCCCTCAGCCATTCTACTCTCATCGCCAGCAGGCCCAGCACATCTTTCCGACTTTGGCACGGCATGGCACCCCGAGTTCTCGGCATACAGCGAACCTCCCTCTCAGAAAATATTGGACATAGGCACAGGTCCTTATCGCGCCCCGGAGACACTCTTCGTAGACAGGGCATACGGAACTGGGGTGGACATGTGGGGGTTCGGCGTCATGCTAGCAGAGGCCATCTCCAATCCTCCCAAGCCGCCATTTGAATCTCGCGCAGCCCACGAAGACGGGAACCAACTCGGTCTTATTCTCAGTATATTTAAAACACTCGGTACTCCCACGCCCGAAACATGGCCAGAAGCAAAGAACTTCAAAGTCACGCCATTTGAGCTCTGGACAGTATTTCCCCAAAGGACATGGGACACCATTTTACCACATGTAGACCCGGAATTCAGAGACGCTGTTGCTGTCATCGTCACATATTCGGGTCGTAGCACGGCTGAAGAGGTATGTTGCACAGTAGTTGCGTTTATGATCTTGTATTCTAATGTATTCAGCTTTCCTCGTTCAAATGCTTCATCTCTAATGCTTCATCATAAAATATATCCTCACAAATCTATAACATTTCTTTTCCACTCCCTCAAACAACTCCATAATCTACTGACGTCTCTTTTGCGTATCAGCCCCCAGATAATCAATAGGATTTCGGCACAACGGGCATGTGTTCTGGTTACTCGTCTGGAACCATTTGTACAGACACGTACGATGAAACAAGTTCTTGCATGTCGTGCACCGCTTGTCAGGCATGCGCTTGTCCGTGGAGATGATACTGTAGCAAATGGCACATTCGCTCTGCCCCTTGAGCGCTCCGACAATGTTGCGCTTGAACACCTGCAGGCCATCAATAATGCTGCCGTTGGAGAAGGTAATAACGCCCTGTGTTGTCATGATCCAACTCTTCCACTTCCTCTCGGTTACCGCAACTCGATGTAAGCCATTTACCGTTACACCTTCGATGGGATAACTGGCAGGCACTTTGATGACAATTGTTGCCTGTGACTCGTCGACCTCGTACCCTGCCGTCACCTCCTTTGCAGCCTTGGATACCTTGACAAGCAGCTCTTGCTCATCCGCCGCAGGTGGTTCTTGCGTGTCTGCCCATCTCTGTACCTCATCTAGGGTATCAGAAATGATTAGTGGTGAGTAATACCTTGTCGTCCAGGATTCAACGGCAAGGCGCGTCTGCTTCGAGCGACAGTCGAGATACCAGACTCGGAATAGCCCAGGAGCATATTTCAACACGAGATAGTACAAATGCAAGAGCAGCCATTGCATGCTCCTCTCATCGTATTCCGCATCCGCCAGCTTTGTGTCATATTCGTAAATCTCTGCTGCAGAAAAGTTCTCCTTGTCCAAGTTCAATGGTTTGGCATTAGAGTGGCCAAGAACGTCAAACATGAAGTCTAGCAACGGTGCTACATAATTTTCAGACTTGAGATGGTCTGTGAAGTCGTTGCGTACCTTAAACGAGGACGTGGAGAAGGCGTCAAATACAAGCTTCCAAGATAGGAGATAGCATCGTATGGTGATGGGGAAATGTGAAAGTGCTTCATCAGAATATGCTTCAAGCGTGGGAGGATCGAGCAGTAGAGATAGCAACTCATCCGGCAAACGAGAATCTGTATGACAATTAGCATTGTGGAGAGAGAGAAAAAATACAATAATTGCATCAACTCACCTGTCTTGTCCAGTAGAGCATCGACTGATCTCTGTTGTTGTTCTTCTGGAATTGCTCTGTGAAGTAGACTGAATGCTGCAGTCTGAATGTCCTTGGACTCGGATGCAACCAAAGGGAAGATCTCGTCCAGCGCAGGGATACTTCGTACTGGAATCTTGTCTACCTCGCGGCAAAGCAACGCATCCACGATAGAACCGGGCTGAGAGGACAGTTCTCGTGGAAGCTTCAGTAACTCAAGAAGAGCCTTCGGCTTGGCAGTTTCTAGATCCTTCAGGGCATCCAGCAAATCATCGTTAGCATCGTGCATATTCTCCAAAACCTTGGCTAATTTTAACGACGCGTGTATAACGGGGATTGCTTCTTCCATGGGATGCTCGCGGGATCGATCCCACAGATGCAGCAGGAACTCAATCGTCCTCTCCCAGTATGAGCCGTAAACATCCTTCATGCATGGCAAGAGAGCTGTAAGCACTCTACAAATATCTGCCGAAAGTCTAGCATCTAAAATTTCTGGTTCCTCGAGCAGCGACGTAATCTGTCGAACTGCGAAAACGATTCGGTTGTTTGCTACAGGCAGCTGTCCCTCTTCATATACGTTGGCGCAGAGAGTAGTGAGCACAAGAATAGTTCTCGTACGCTCGTCTTCCGCATTTGCGCCTGCTGCATCACTGACAAGTCTGTTACAGAAGTTGTTGATTTGCTTCGAACCTTGCAGCGACTGGCCGAAACCGGTCACTAAGGCAGCAGCAATCAGTGCGGCATTTTCCTTCGTTTTGAGATATTCGGCCTTGATAAACTTCTCTTCCAAAGATGGGGACGTGCCTCGAGCCTCTGCAATTGTTTGGAAAAGCTCACTAAGGGCTCGTGAACTATAGACCGCACGAGGAGTCAAGTTTTGTGATTCTTGAATCAGAAGATTCACAAGGCCATTAACAACAGACGAAATATCTTCATGTACCTCTTTTACCCACCACTCATCGGACGTAACATACTTGTTCAACTGAGAACGCAAGGTTGATACCAAATCCTCAGCTTCAACAATGTCTTCCGCATGTCCGAGGCTCAACCAGAGGCCATTTACGTCCAAAGATGTAATTTGGTCGCTGATAAGCTGAATAGTGACGCATTGCAAGTACAGAAGCTCTACTAGGAATTGGGTTGGTAGGCGCGAAATATCCAATTGCTCGCCTGCCATGGCGCAGACATAGAGGGCCATTCTCGCAGGTATCGATCTGCCTTTCTTGTCACGAGGCACTCTCAAGCCCATAGGGGTACCGTGATACTCTGCTTCGCCAACACCTAGAGTGGCCGCGCCACCGATGATATTGGTAACAGACAGCGATGGGTTAATGGGCAGCTCCATGAATGGCGAGAGTGCTTGCATCCACGTATTGGTACTTGGAAACACGTCTTCCAGATCAGCATGGCTTTCACAGGCAGCCTTGGCTTGGTTGACTAGCGTATCAATCTCCAGTGATTGTGCATTGGCCTGCTCCAGATTCGACTGAATGATGCTTACAACAGGCAGCTTGCCATCACCATGTGTTTCCAATAGTGAACGAATACCGGCTGCCTTTGCGGACACAGGGTTTGCATCAGTGACCTCAGACAAACTGAGTAGACGCGCCACCAGAGCAGTGTGTAGTTGGTCATTCTCTGACAACAGTTCCGGCATGCTGCGTATGAGCAATTCCAGGACTGACAGCGCGTTCTCAGATGCTTGATCTTCCAATATTTGTCCAACTTGTTGTGAAAGCGATCGAGATTGCTCTGCAGTGATACCATTATGGTTTACAGCGGCTCGAAGTAATTCCCAGTCATTAGACGCAGACTGTGCTAGAGACAGGCCTTGAGAGTATATCTCCTGCTGTAATCCTGAGTTACTTTGCACAAATTTCGATGCATCGTGATGAGATACGATGGTTGAGAGGATGGTATTGCGCTCAATACCAGGTTTCAAGCTGAGCGCCTGATCAGTCCAAGCAGTCCAAACCTCGTCCACTTGAGACTGGGATGGAGGTAAGGATTGGATTAGGTTTGTGCAAGACAGTAATATTGGTAAAGATGGGGACTGGATGACCTTCTCCATATCATCCTGGGCGGCATGCAAGAGGAATTCCACAGTTCGGGCAGCAGCATTTCCGTGGAAGATTTCTGGTGCAAGCTTAAGTGCGCTTTCGATGATCCGCGCGGCTCCAAACGGTTTCATATTTCGACTCTCGAGCAGCGAAATAGATTGCGACAATATCTTTACCGATGGTGTGGTCGTGTGATCAGGAATTTGTACATCGGAGCCCTTGATAGCTTGAATTATCTCTCGCACCAAACTAAACCACCTCTTTCCCTCTTCTCCAACCTTTTCTTGTGACGATTGGTACTCCTTTGATACACCAGGTAGAGAACCTGAGAGTTTAGTGCATAGAACATCGCCCAACCGATTCCATTCTTCCGTTGACGCAGTCGCTAGCGCAGGGGACTGAGCTGTTTGCAGGTAAATATCTCTTAAAGAGCGAAGAGATGGGCTGCCTGCGCCAGTAACTGGCTTGCCTGCTTGGGGGTATAAGTACTGCTCCATAAGAGGAAATAGATGTTCGTTTGCTATCTTCATATTTTCGTCGGGGTCCAGGCGGTTGAGAGCTCGAGCTGCGGCATTAGTGAAACACTTCCACGCGGCTGCGTTGTTGAGTCGGGTCTCTTCACGGCTGGAAAGTCCGGTTCGGATAGATTCCAAAAGAAGCGAGTCAAATCCTGGTTCAAGTACTTCGATTGGCAATTGTACCAGCAGCCCGTCCAAAGCCTCCCAGAACGTAGCCCGACTGCCCTGTGATCCACGGGCAACAAAAGCCTGTAGTCTTGCAACAGAAGACTTCTTAGACTTAGCTGCAGCTTTCCATATCGTTGAGTCGGATTTTGTGAGTTTTGATAGTGCATCGACGTATTCCAGCGCGGAGCCTGTCTGTGATGTCTTTAATCCACCAGTAATCATTGCCTGCCGACATTCGACAGTATCAGCGTAAGACAGTTTCTTGGCCAAGCACAGTACCAATAGCTGGCAAACGGTCCTTCGCACTGCAGCATCAGTTACCGTGATGGATTTCCACACGGTGTCCTGTGAGAAGTAGTCGTCATAATCGGCTTGGAATTTAGCAGTGTCGGCCGCTTCGATGCGCTGGAGGAGGCTCAGCACAAGAGACAGACTAGCATTGATGACGCGGAAGTATTTGGCTTCAGAGTCTTCTTGTGTTGTTGATCGTTCATCACTGAGTGTGTCTTGAGTCTCCTGGATGGCTTCGGATGCGAAGGTGAGAATCTGCGACTGGCACTTCTTCCAAAAGCCGGATACTTTTTCTGGTGTGTTGAGGAATGACGAAAGGCCGTCGTTAGCGGCTCTTGATACGACTCTGTCTCTGTCGAACAGCCCAGCAAGCCATGCGCCAACGATATTTGGAATATGCCTCTCCATACGCTTCCTAGCGGACTTCAGAAGCTCGAATTGTAAGGTATGCGATAGTTCGCGGACTCGGCGGGAATTGTCGATAGATGAGCGAGGGTAAATTTGGTCCTATAAAGACTGTTAGATCGAAGCCTTGGTTAAGCAGATTGGGAATCAAAAGTCACCCAAACATCAAGAATACCATCTTCAACGCCACCGTCCTTGTCGAAAGGATGAGCCTGTGCGTAGCTGACCAGGTCGTCCAGGGCCTTGGCCTTGGTGGTACTGTCCTTCTTCAGCACATTTTTGAGAGATACGACAACATTTGGGTCGGATATGGCGGTAAAAGAGGGAGGTTCAGTCAGGTAGGATAGAGAACTGTTGCCTCCTGCGCCTCCAAAGCCACCAAAGCCCAAAGGTCGACCGGCGTCGAGACCACGGCCGGCACCTTTAGTCTGCTGACCGCGGCCCATTATGGGATATATGTCGAGGGTAGATGCCTACGGTTTTGGCGGTGCAAGTATGTTTGCCTCTGAGGTATCGACAGGGTGCGCTGGCCATGAGAGAGAAGGAAAGAAAAGTGTTAAGAATGGTTGGAGCAGCTCCATTGAAAAAAAGAGAGTGACGTTGAGTTTGGCTTAGTGGTGTGGTAATGGGCGCTTAGTGTGCCCCGCGCGGGGCATTTCTGTTTCGGGCGTATTGGTGCGTTTGTGTTAGTGCTGCCGGGGAGAGCCAAGGACTGTAAAAGCTGCTGTAATGTCGGCGCTGCAGCGACCACCTGGGCAGTGATTGGGTGATTGGGCTGTGCTGAGCGCAGTAATTCAGTGGAGTCACAGCCCATGGATGAGCCCCATCCATTGAGAACGAGTCACAGCGACATGGGCGCTAATAACGGACACCAGTCAGCCAGTCTACGCCGCGTAGAGTCATGCCGAGCTTACCCATTATAACTCAGCACGGGAGACAGCCATTTCCCTACTTTCACTTCTCCGGGAGCTGTTCTAATGATAAAAAGACAAATCTTGAAGCAAGACTACCTCGTCCTAATCAAGTTGTGAGAAGTGCTGTAGAGATTCAAATTCCCCCTAGGTCACATAGCAACCCGGGCTCAAATTTCGGAAGTTTCTTGTAAAAGAAGCTACACTCTGTCTTATTCCCATTGGCAAATTTGGCATAGTCGGGACATAACCCCCCCCATTCAGTCCATCCTAACTTTTGGTGGGCGGGTGTGTCTGTGGCAGTGTCCAAGACCAGGAGCTCTAGTCTGAAGATATCTCGAGCAATCGCTTCGATCCTCTCCATTGATAGACTCCCGATGCCCGAGCTTCGATATTTTGGATGAACCAGCAGCTTTCGTATCTCGATGCGGAATGTGTGTGTCTCTTTGGGTATGCGCGCCACCAGTACGGTGCCAATGGCTTCCTGAGAAGTCTTCCAATATAGCTTCTGGCTCTGAACCTGTCAACGCTGAAACAAGGTCTAGCCAAGACTGGCGATTATGGTTTTGAGAGGCGCCATGATTCCTAGGACGATGCCGGATCTCGATTGACACAGGCTGGGAGCAAGGCTTGAACCGAGGGCAGGTATTCGTCCAGGACTTGGAGAGATCGAACTCGGAAGACCCTTACTTTCCCCATTAGCGCCGTCATTTTATGAGGTTTGTTTATATATTAAATTGGTTAAAAACCAGTGTGTTGGCAGCCCTTGTGAAGTGACAATATTGTACCAAGTATCTATTTCAGCGGGCAGTCTGAAGCCGCCATGAGCACATTGGGAGGCGCCGATTGATAGTCACGGCGCTGTGTTGACACTGGCACAAAGCTATGAGACTCTCATTATGGACAAGTTGCAACCATTGCAATCCTCACGGCCTGGTTGTGGTCAAGACTGTGCAGCAGTGTGTGTGTGTGTGTGTGTGTGTGTGTGTGTGTGTGTGTTGCTGCAACATGCTGGCGCGATAGAGACACGGCAAGACAGGAACCGAAAGAGAGAGTAGACGGAAAAAATTGCATCGAGGACATTGACGTAGTACAACAATGACGTAGTTGAAGCCGCTATTAATTTCAGTGTCTTGATTATTTCCAGGGCTTAGCGCGCGTAGTCCCTGGTCAAGTGGTTTTGAGCAAGCATCGTGGCCCTGGTCGAATGGTGACAAGAGACCAAAAAGTCGCTCGTCTTTGGCAGGGTACGGGCAAAAGGCTGGGGGGAGCCTGTAGATTGGCTTTTTTAGCGCAGACCGGCCAAGCACAAGCCATCCCTCCCACTGTAGCCTGCTACGAGACGTCAGACACAGCACCTGCACAAGAGATGAGCAGCCTGTCCTTCAATAGCCTGGCATCTCTTAGCGCCATGCCAGTCCTTACGGGCTTTATACTCCTGTTAATTAATTACTGCAACGATGTAAATGACACAATTTGTCGGCTGAGTGGCAATGCATACAGAAACCCCGCAACGCCATCAGACTGCACAAAACGGGGCCAAGCTCTGGCTACAGTGGAGTGCTACAGCGAGGTTAGTGAGTGGTGACTGCCTGACAGTGGGGGAATGGATCGGCTGTATCGCCGTTAATCCCTGCTGCCTTGGCCTCTAGCCTGTCCCATAGCCTGTCCCATAGCCTGTCTGTCCGTCCAATCCCCATCCAGCATTCACTGCCAGCCTCCGCTTCTCCCCCCAAACCCCCAACGCTGCAGCGCAGCCAGAGGCCCCCTCATCTTTCTGCTTCCGTTTCTTCCTCTTCAACAGCAACTTAAACCTCTTTCCATCTCACGATCCTCTTCCCCGCTCCTATCTTCACATCACCTATTTCCTCTCTCTTTTCCTTTATTCTTCCCTTTTCTGTCCTTTTTGCTAAAACCGACACAACGCCGTCATATACTCACTTCCAAACGTCATCGGTAACCTCAACCTCTTCTTTCCGTCTTCCCAGCGTGCTTTAAATGTCACATGCCTCATCACCATCTCGGTTGTTGCAGCATCAGAATCTCATAGTCGTACGTCCTCCATGCCCCCAATTTCTCAAACCCTCACATGGTATTTTTTGCTTCTACATTACAGTTCCCATTACCGCAGAGGGGACAAATCACTAATTGCTACTTTCTAGATTTTGTAGCTGGTGTAGTTGAGTAGCCATGCTGTCGACCACCAAAACGTCCCCTCACGCGAGGCTGCTTCTCGCCAAACAGTCCCTCAGAAATTCAACCATCTCCCCTGCCGCAATCACTGTCGTCAGTTCCAGAAATCGTCATCAGCAGCGCAGAGCCTTCCGATTCGGCCCTTGGAGTTCATGGACAGAATGTGACGCCTACCGTGATGCCAAACGTCGTCATCGCCTTCTCCGCCACAGACAGATGGAATTATTCTCTCGATGGCTGTCTTGGGAAAACGGCCCCCGCGACGGCAGTGGCAATAACCACAAGGATGCTGTCTACCGAGCCATGGCTGGTTTTTCCCAAACCCGCGTTGTTCGCAAGGGCCAATATACCACCGTCAACGAAATTAAGTCCTGGTCGGACGGCGTCTCTGGAACTACCCCAGACAAGCCTGTCGATGCTGCGGAGCGTGAAGCAATCAACCACCTGTTTGGCGCAATGGCTGCTTCCAACCAACCCACAAAACCCGTTGATCCCCAGGAAGTGATCGAAGCAACCTCCAGTTTTGATGCAAATGGCCGAGTCATTGACCCGCTTGCAACTCGCACCGGCTCCACGCCTCAAGAAAAGCGGAAACGTCCCCGCGCAACTACCACACGCAACGCTGCTGCTACCACGACCCCCAAATACGATGACCTCGGAAAATATGCTCCGGCCAGTTTCGACAACCCCAATGCGCCCAGAGAATTGACCACTGAGGAAAAGTCCAAAGCGTATACCGATCTAGGCAAATACTCCGCCGTAAAGTGGAACGAGCCCGATGGTTTGCAGAAGCCCACTCCCGAAGAACTGTCCAAGAACTACACCGATTTGGATGAATACAAGGCCTCCAAGTTGGCCGAGGAGGCTGTCAAGGCTATTGTCAGAGAGCAGCCTACAAAACCTTACAATGACCTCGATAAATACAAGCCGGTCGAATGGAATGAGCCAGATGGCCTGCCCGGCATGACTGCCGAGGAAAAGACCAAGTTATACGACGATTTGGGCAAGTACGGACCTGTGAAGTGGAACGAGCCTGATGGTCTCCCTGGCTTGACGCCTGAAGAACGTACCAAGTTCTATGAGGACTTGGACAAGTATGAGAAGCCTGTTACGTTTAGCGAACCTGACGGCCTGCGCAAGCTCACTCCTGAGGAAGAGTCCAAGAACTACGACGATCTGGATACCTATGCTGAAGGGTTCATGGCCAAGGACTCTGTTCTCAAGGCCCATGAAGCTGAGCAGATGGACACAACCGTCAAGGGCAACGTCTTACCCGAAAAGCCCGAAGTCGTGGGTGCCAAAGACCCAAAGGAAGAGTATAAGGACCTCGACAAATACGGTCCCGTCAAATGGAATGAGCCCGATGGTCTGCGCCCACTGACTCCAGAGGAAAAATCTAAGAACTATGAGGATCTGGAAAACTACAGGCAGTATGACAATAACGGACCTGAGACCGAGAGAATACACCCCGAGGAGGCGTCCAAGAAGTACAAGGACTTGAAGGAGTATGGCGCGTTCCCCAACAATGGACCCGAAGTTGAGCGTGTTCATCCTGAAGAGGCTTCAAAGCAGTACGCCGACCTGTCCAAGTACCCCACCGCCGGCTACGAGGAACCTGCTGTCACCGAACACGTTCATCCCGAAGAGCTGACCAAGAACTACACTGACTTGTCGCAATATCGGCCCAAGACCTTTGACTCTCCTGATGAGGCGTATCCCATGCACCCCGAGGAGGCCACCAAGGCTTACAAGGATCTGCATTTGTACAAGGCGGAGCACGACAAGGACGTCGCTCTCGATGCTAGCATTGACTCGGTTGCTGCTAGTCTCAAAGACTTCGACTTGAAGGCCAAGACCAAGGCTGAAGTTGCTGCAGCTACCACCAAGCATCGACGAGCTGCCCTGGAAAAGTCCAAGTCTGAGCACGAATCTTCCTGGGATGCTGTTGCGGAGAACGCCAGACAACAACATCGTGGCCTGGGGTCCAATGCTGCCGCTGCCGACCACGGGGAAGCTGAGCTTAGCTCCATGGATGAAAGCTTTCCTAGTGCGAGTCAGGCCATCAAGGGCGACCCTTACTCTACCGTTGCCCAAGGGCTCGAAACTAGCTTCCGAGAGGAAGTCGGTAACAAGCCAACTGGGCCTACGGTAGTGAAGCACTATGACACTACGGAGAAGGAATTCGCCAACACGGATGCGAAGCTCGCCCAATACAAGATTCTTGCTTATGACTCGGCTACTCAAACTGTTACCGTTGCAGAGACTTCCTCGAGCGTAGCAGACGGTGCTCAGCCAATTACACCCGCCGAGGCAGTCCTTCGCCTCGCCAACCCATCCAAATTCTTAACCTTCTTCCAGCCACTGCAAGACCAAGGCTACGAAATTGTATCCGGCAGCAACGACGTGCTCATCTTCCGCAAGGTTCGCGAAGGTGCCAGCGGACCTAGCCAACCCGGACGCAAGAGATCCTTGACCAAGAAGCTGGTACTGGGCACAGCTGGTGTAGCCGGAGGAGCGTACGCCATTGGCGTGCTGGGAGAGTTTTTTGCCACATCTGGCATTTAACGAAGACACGACATCTGTCACAATTAACATACCCCAAGCAGGGCACAACATGTAAATTTCTTTCTGCCGTTATTTCTTATTCTGTTTCTCGGTCATGCATTTGACCATGTCACTTTGTAAAGGCGCTTTAGGAGCTGGGCATATCACTACATTCGAACTGGGCATTGAAATAGCTTTACTCCCATTCTCAATCGTTTCAATCGTATCTCGTAGTTTCTCCGTGATATCATTTATAATGTACACGTTTGCGTGTCTCTTGTCCCCTTTTTCGTGCTCTGCTTTCCATCACTCACTGCTTTCTCTCTGTAAAACCAGGGCCAGTCTTGACACTGTCGATGGTGGTCATGTGCATGGCCCTCTTCTGGTCTTCCTTGCTGAAGCTCTGGCGACGATCGAAGTTTGGCTTCCAAGTCGAGATGGAGCGACGGGTAGCTTCGTCAGGGATCTTTGCGCCATCTTTGGCGTGGATAGGGATAGATGTTGTCTTATCTGCCATTTTGAGGATGAACTTGAGATTTGTATGATTTTTTTTTTTGCTTGTGTTGTGTTGGGTGATGTAGGTGTAGGAGGAAGCTGAGATGTGGCGAAAGAGGGGTTTGGATATACCGTATTGGGATGTGTTGTGCTTTGTTCGGGGTTGCAAAGCTCGTGAACGGTCACGATTTCAATCGGAGCAATCGTTTCAGAACTATATAGAAATGAGCTAAGTTAAAGACGACAACGACGATAACGTCGGCCACACTTGATGAGACAGCCAGCAGGCAACGTTTACTCCGGGATATCAGTAGCTTGTCTGGTCTCGCATATTTACAACCGGACTATCGTAGTATATTTACCGTATATTCGATTCAGAATATTCAATACTTATTTAGTTTTCATATAAATCATCAATTTCTCTCCCAAACTGAGAATAAACCTGCGGCCGTATCACATTCCCCTTATCAGTACGAGGAAAATCAACCCCCCGATCCAACACATGAACCTTGGCCCTCTCGATCTCCGAAAACTGATCCACAACCTCGTTCGCAGATTGTATAAACGGCCATATTGCTTCAAAATACTCCTCTTTGGACAGACTAGCCTTCTGAGACGGCCGCACAAGCAATCCCGGCGTGGGCTTGCCCAGACCAACCACTACAGCCTCTTCGACCAACGGACTCTCCCTCACACGATCCTCAATCGGAAATCCTAGTACCTTCTCTCCAGTAGCTAACGCCAAGAAATCACCGGTGCGACTGACAAACTTCCAAGCGTCTTTGGTAGGATGTGGTTCCATGATGTCTCCTGTGCGGCAAGATCCTGATACCGGCTTGTCTGTGTTAGTGCTGGCCAGACCGGGGAATGTACCGAGTAACACAACTTCGTGCAAACCGCCTCCTACTGGATCCATGAGGATGTGTTGGCGATAAATGGGTAAGAATTCGATGTAGTCCCAGTCGTTGTCGCTCTTTGGTCGAAACATGGAGGATCCAAAGCAGCTTGTGGCTTCAGAGCTGCCGAAAGTAGCGCTGAAATTTACTCCTTGCTTGATGAGGGCGTCGCCTAGCTCCTCTGGCATGCGAGCTCCTCCTATTCAATCGTTAATTCCTGGAGTTCTAGTGTTTGCATGCGGGATACTTACCGGTCGTTACGGCTTCGGCCTTTTTAAGGCACTCAATACCCCTTGGGCTCTGGGCGAGCAATTCCAGCACATTCGGCACAGCTGGAACAAAGGCAGTTTGCGCCGCTTCAAATGCTTCTACGAGCGAGTCCGTAGTGGCAGGTTTGGATGTGTCTATCAAATATGCCGTTTTGCCACAATACAATGTATTGAGAAGACAGGTGTGGCCCCATCCATGGTACAAAGGGCGCGTCACAATAGTATTCATGGGTAAGCCGGTAGTACAAATGGAACGAGCAAGATCCTTGTGCTTCATGTGGATGGGTTTGGGCATTCCCGTTGAGCCGGATGAGTGGAATACGAGTGCTGATGTTGGTTTCTGCTCCTCTGCCGTAAAGAAACGTGGTGCTGGCGTGTCGTTTGTCGAAATGTCGTACTCAGATCTGACGGCCATTGGTGTCATTTTAACAGTTGCAATTTCGTTGGCTGCTTTGACTGTGGCTGTAGCAGTCGGCGATGCATCGTGAATGATTGCAGTCGCATTTGTGGATTTCAGAAGACTGGCGATAGCGGCAGGTTTGAGTCTCATGGAGAGCAGGACGACGGCGTATCCAAGGCGACTAAGTGCGAAGATGGTAACGACGTAGTCTATATTGGTTGCTCCCAATAGGCCGACCGTAAGACCAAGACTCTTTGGAACTGTCAGTTATTTCTATTTCATGCATTTTTCGAAGTGGTGCACTCACCGGTTCATGGCCCAATTTGATGAACTTCTTCACAGCAACGTCAATGAAGTTGTTTAGCTGCACAGCGGTGAAGGTTTCATAGTACTCGTCGGTATCGCTTTCTGGTCGTGGATACGCAAAGACTTTTGCAGAGGGAGAATCAGCAGCGCGAAGTGAAATGATATCAGCAAGCACGTCTAGATTTCCGTAGAGTTTGCTTTGCTCTTTCATGTATTCGTCGCTACAGGGCTCCATGTTGAGTTTCAAAAGATTGGCTGCGACGTTTCAATATTTTCAATATTTGATGAGTTCCAAGATTGCGACTATATTGATCAAACCAAAGTTTGGTTTAGTTACTTCAGAGATTGTCCCTTTCATTTATAGATGTTAATGACCTTGTAGTTCAGCTCGGAGATGGCGGGAGGGGAGGGTTGCATCGAACGTGACAATTGCGCACAATGTAGCCAACAAGCGGCATTCTTACGCTGTCCGAGATTACCGAGGTGCGACGCCTTTTACAACACCAAATGAATTATGGGGTTGTAAAGTTAATCTATTCAAGGATGGTGACTGAATGCTCACATTTATATGTCGACATGGATCACATTTCCGCGGGTTGGTGTAAGTCACCGTTGGGATGTGCGGGTATCGAGGCCTAGCGCCGGCTTTTAGCATGTGTAATCAGAATACTGGGGGCCAAATTGGGCCTTGTCTGCTGACCGTGTTGCCTAAAATGATCTGATTCTCGGGGCGCGAGCTACCGACCCGTCTCTAGTCCGCGGATTGAATTCGTGCCCATGGCATGTTCATGGAGAGGGTCTCGCATGTCAGTGGTTCGCTACTCAATACCAATCAATGTTGATACACTTGTCAAATGGAAAACATCAGTTTGCACTTGGTATTCTAGGGAGATTATATCAGCTCAAGAAGAAGAAAGTGATGCAGCAGCTGCAAGACCAGATACAGACGGTGCGCAATCTGGCGCTTCCATATATCGGCAGAGTCCACAACGGCTCCTTCTTGAACGTATAGGACGCCTGTAGTAACGCCGTTGGATATTCAAGGATGAAAATATGTTTAATAAATAGTGTCTTAGTAGGGCGAAGGGATGGCGTAATCATCGCAAGTGGCCGGCACAATCGCATGGGAGGTTTGTCTTAACGCATGGAAATCTTTCTCCGAAGGATATTAAGGTAGAGAGTACTACGACCACAGGGATCCTGAACTGGGGGGCAGGTGCGTTTATGCCCACGTATGCAGAGTATAGAATTGCAAGGGAGCTGCCTGTGATTCGTGACAAGGCGTGGATTGAGGAGTTGAAGGGGTGCTGGAGCCATGCGATGAGGAGAGGGTCGACCCTGGTAACTTGTTTAAATACATGAAGTTTCGAAAGTTTCAGTGAAACAAAAAATTAACCATGATTTGGTTGGCTGAGAGCAAGGTCATGACAACCATGAACCAATTGTGCGGTAAATCGTCAGCCAAAGCATCTTACGCTTGCAAAACATAATCGAAAACTTCAAAGCTGTCCTCGAGTTAGTAAAGCTTACGGCCGTGCAACAGTCCCTCTGTGCTTGTGCCCCTCGCCGCTGTTTCAGGCCAACACGAGGCATGGTCCACCACAGCGCTTGCACGTCATTGTGCACCGACAGATTCCTCCATCCTCAATTACGGATGCCACCGCTTACCACCTAAATTCGCCAGTCAATAACTAAAGTCACAACTCTGTACATCACTGAGCCTGGCCCACAATGCCAGACCCTGAAATGGAGAGGCTGGTTGCCGAAGTCGATGCCCTAGACGATGCCGATTATGTATACGGCAAACAGATGTACCACTCCAAGGGGACCCGCGTTGTCGAGTTTAGACATCCTAGTGCACGTCTTCTTGCTATTAAAGTGAGGTCCTCTACTTCATTGAAGCCTTCCGAAGGACATGTCATGAACTTCGCTGCCTCGAACGGTGTGCGAGCGCCCAAGTTCCGCGGCTGGTACGATATTGTCATGAAGGAACCTGTATCCAGGGTCTTGGTAGCGGATTGTGTACCAGGTACTCCCCTTCATATGGTATGGAAGGATTATACCGATGAAGAAAAAGAGAGCGTTAAGGAACAATTACGGGATCAATTCAAGATCATGCGGAGCCTGACACTGCCATACATCGGAAGACCTAATCACGATCCAATGCGGAATCTGTGGGACTGTTTATCAGTCAAATACGTTGGGCCGTTCCAAAATGAGGCGACGTTCGATATGTGGTGTTTGAGCAGGGTTGATGTTGATCCTCTAACCAAGTGGAAATGGAAACGGTGGCTCAAGAAGGAGCGCAAGACTTCGTCGGGGAAGTTTGTCCTGACTCATGGGGATCTGACGCCGCGCAACATTATTGTACAAGAGAGTACCATTACGGGCATTATTGACTGGGAACGATGTGGGTTTTTGCCGGAGTATATGGAATATGCAAATGCTATGCGACTTGGCAAGGATCATGAGAAGTGGTGGTTACCTATAATTCAGGACTTGTTGCAGCCGTGCAGTGAGAAGAGGTTGGCTTTTACGAATTTGGTGGAGGATCCGGGGTTTGTGATTCAACAATATTAATCATATTTCATGAATTGGTTTATTGAGTTTGTTGTACTTTGTTTTTAGACCTTTGACGATTGGTGCATCGCCCGACTCGACGAAGGAGCTTGGTCGACATGGAAATGGAAGCGATGGCTGAAGAAGAAGCGCAAAGAATCATCAGGCAAGTTTGCTTTACCACATGGAGACTTGACGCCGCGTAACATCATGGCGCAAGGGAGCACTATCACAGGTATTATTGATTGGGAAAGAAGTGCATTTTTACTTGAGTGTGCCGAGGACGCGTTTGCCATGAAGTTATGCCATGCCCATGTAAGAGTGGTGGATTCTTATACTGAAAGAGATATTAGAGCCGTGCGACAGCCAAAGGCTCAAGTTTACTTCAAAAGTTGAGAATCGGCCTTGGTTATAGTTGTGGTGAGTGTCACGGTTGGCCATAGTTCAATGAAAATAAAGTTCCAACAGAATTTCCTACAGCTGGTATACAATAAACAGAAAGTAAAACAATTCCCCCAATAGTTGACCCTAAACGCATTCGCCAGATATCGAAAACAGCCAAAAGAAAAGTTACACGAAAGATTAAATATACGCCTGGGCTATGCAAATCAACAAGGCAATAACTCCCGTCTCTTTCGCTCCAGGTTCGCTCTTATATACAACGAAAGTTAAAAGACGCCACATTATCGTCGACAAAAACAGTTCATTAAGGTGTGCGAGGTCGCTTCCAGTAATATTGCTGTGATGTGTTAGTGAATGGTGTAAGTGAAAGAGGTGTGACTGAAAACTCACCTTGTGTTGTTTGCGGCAGTTTCGGAGGCTAGGTTTTCTCAACCCATCGACCACGGCTGCTCGGCGCTGCTCGTCGTCATCCTCGTCGGGGACGTAGTAGTACTCGCTCTCAAGGGGCTTGCCGGCTGCGTCCTTGCCCTGGCGTTTGATGATGCCGATGCAGGGCATGCTTTCGACAACTTGGCGGAGAACCTCGCGCTGCAGATCCTTCTTGTGTTCTGTGGGCAGATTCTGCATAATTGTGGACAAAGGCGTGGATGAAAGTCGAGAAAATGCGAGTTGGTTTACGACGTGGTTGACCACGGCGGGGTCGAGTTCAGTGGTGGGCATGAGAATATGCTCCTCTTCGGGCGATGCTTCGCGTTGCTCCTCCGTTTGGGGCTCTGGTTGCTGCTCTGGCTGAGGAGTTGCACTGGCGCTGGCCTCAATGGCGGCCTTGACTTGAGTAGAAGGAGAGGGAGGGTCGGATGGCAAGCTCTGGTTCTCTTCAGACTCCTCTGTAAGTGTCTCAGTAGACGAAGGTAGAGGATGACGAGGGGCTTTCAGAGCTCGAGGAGACTTTGTCCCTATCGAGGCTAAACGAGCAGTGATATCCGCGCCAAAGGGACCAAAGGAGTGGATAATGGGGTCATTTTCCTCATCCGGGTCGTTCTCATCGTCCAAGTCACTTAGACTACTGGAGAAGCTGGCAGTGGCTTCCGTGTGCATGCTCGCGCTGACGTCAATTCCCTCATCCGGATGCTCTTCACCAGGAAGATCCGGTTCATCTTCATAAATTTGAATTCCGCCGCTGCGGTCTTGGGGGCCGGGCATCAGAGCCTGGAGGCGTTGGGAGCTGGAGAAGTGCGCAGGCGTGGGGCTTTCGGGAGACTGGATACGCGCCGGGCGTCTAAGCGGCGAAGACTGCAAGATGCCAGCAGCAGCTCGCGTTTGCGAACGAGGCGGAGAATCATCCCAGCTAGAGTCGGAAAGATTGGCAACAGCATCTGAAGCAGCGTGGGCGCGTCGAGGCCATTGAATCATGACTCGGGCGTCTTGCACATCAACCATGACTTCGGTGCCCTCCGTCTCGCTGGTGAAACTATCACCCTTGAACAATTCCCACGTTCTGCCCTGGCAATGCAGCTTCAATCCATTCCATCCATTGCAAATGATTTCAATCTTATTAGGCTCCAGAGGGTTGGTGGCGGGCATATATCGCGCCTTGACGTGGACGCGTGAAACGAGGCGGTTGGCGGATAGTTGGAAGTGTGATGAGTTAGACGAGCGTCCCATGATGAGAACCTCTCCATTTTCAGACAATTCGACAGACGGGACGGCCGAGAGAGGCATACGCTCCGAAACGGACCGCGTCAGACTTGGTCGAACGCGCAACGGCGAGCTAGAGAGGATACCAGTACTAGACGTTGGTACCGGCGTGGGATACTTCAAGTGAGCAGTCGCATTGTTGCCGACATTCTGGCGTTTAAGAGGTCGAGGCAGAGCTGGTGAAGAGGAAAGAGGCTCGAATGGTGGGAGCAGAGACGGAGCAGGTCGTTTGGTGCCCGCGGCAGTATTGGACGCGGGAGGAGGCAGCTGAGGCTCTGTAGACGTCAGAGGCGGTCTTGCAGGAGCAGAGTCCATGGCGTATAGGTTGTATATTGGTGATTGGCTAGAAGATCATGTAAAGATATTATAGGCCTGGTCTCCTTTGCAAGTGTGTACTATATTAAGAGCGTGTCAATCGCGTCGAGGCGTGTGGCGTGGAACGAGTCGAAGATATAAATCGGCAGGGTATAGTTGGTTGGGTATAAGTCTGGAAGAGAAGACGTGTAAAAGGGTATTGTAGAAGATACTGAAGCAATGGCCGATGCAACAGGTCGCTGGACAGAAATAAATGACAAAAGAGTAAAACCGTGGATGTTCCTACGAGACTTAGGGCCAAGAGAGAGAAGGCCCGGAGCAGAACTGGCGGCTGGTGGTATTTAAAACGGGAGGGGGTGGTTTGTGGGCGTTTGGCTACGACACGCCCGCGGACGCGATTTGCACCAACGCGAAAGGACGTGTCTGGCCCAGTTTGGGCGTGCTTGTGCATATTTATGCAGAGCATTAGCCGCTGTGGTGGCCCGGACCAGCCCCTAGCTGACCACTGACAGCGCTGCGTTACAGCGACCTACAGTGGACGAGCCACTGCCTGCATCCACTGTAACGCGGGTCATCCCACTAAAATACAGGCCCTGTCATTGTCACCACACCACAACCACACCTCCAACTTGTACAGCCTTGACAAGATGCAATGCATCGCTAAACAAGACAACAATAACATTTGACTTGGTTCAATTCAGAATTACAGTACTTCAATTCATCACCCATCTTCTCTTTCCTGAATTGCATCCCTCAGCTGCGTAGTTCGTCATGTGGACCTCCAGCCTCCTTCAACACGTCTCCACTACCAAAACCCCAGCACCGCGTTCTGCACTTCGGGTCATTGCTCGGCTGGGCTTGATTACTCTCTCGCTTGCGCCAAAAAAAAAATTGTCTCGTGCCATCCTTAAATACTAAAAGATACGTACCTAATGTACTTCTTCGATGTTCCATTCTTAGCCCAATCTTGTTTTGTCTACAGTACTTTGTGCGGGATAAGGGACCTGACAAAAGGGCGTTTGGCAACCGCAAATTTGTCCCCAGGGTTTCGCATATCGGCATGCGGTTGGTGCACGGGTTTAAATTACCTGCATATTTTGGGAATACTCGTCTTCTCGGGAGTAAGAACATGTGTCGTACGGCTTCTTGTAATTCTTCTTGCGGCTGTGACCTCTTGCGTGAGTGATGCTGTGAAAAGTCGCGTCCGTGTAAAGTGTGACAGAGCAATTGAGCATGGATTGTGTAGTTTTCTTTGATCTGGGAAGTTGTAAATTTGATTAATGAAATTGAATATGGTGAGAGTTGTTGGGTTTTTGTGATTCTACGCATTCAATTAGAAAATGAGCTTGAATTAGTTACTTTTGGCACGTAAGGAGCAGCCGTGTAAGTCAATATGGGGGAAACAGGAGATCGCAGATATCTCGTCAGCCACAACAGTCCACCGAAATTTATTTATATGTATTAAATGCAATAGCTTACTTCTATCCATGACACAGTGCCATTTTGCAGCCAGTATTGTTGAATGGCTATTTCAGTGCATGAGGATTTTGACGTCCGTCTCCAGGGTAGTCTGCGACGAGACAAAACTGCTTATTATCGGCCACAAAGCATTCATTATAACACTACAAATATGACTACACCCATAAAGAACATCCAATACAAACACATTAAAAAATAAAAACGACCCAGCACCGTCCGTCGTCCCTAATTACACCATCTGCACCTCTTGCCTCCTCCTCCAACGGTCCAGTAAAGTGGACCCATCGGCGGTCGGCCGGAGCCAGATCCCGGGCCCCGACAAATGCATAACCCACCCATGAATATTCTGGATTTTTTTTCTTAGCCATGCAGCCAAATCTTCACCCCCACTGAAAAGTTGGTAGGTCCAGCCTCCAAAATCACCAACCATCCCATCCGTTGCTCAAAGTTATTTAGCACAAGACGCAATGGCTCCCTCTAAAGAAGTTGCCCGTCTCGGGTCCAATACCATTGCCACCATTAGCCACGACCAGGTTCGCCCGCTCACCGCCATCCTCAATCGCCGTTTGCTAACCGTTTGCAGAGCCTCAAAGCTTCAAAAGCTCTTCTCGGCCACATCAAGAAGGCTGCTGCTCAAGCAGAAGCTGAATCCACGAAGAAGAACCTCCTCGCCGGCGATGACGACGACGAAATTAACGCCGATACCCCAGTGTGGTTGACCCTGACCACCAAGCGCCACATTGTCGACAAGGCTCGTCTGCAGCCTGGCAAGATCCAGCTTCCTCACCCTCTCAACAATGACAACGAGTCCTTCTCCGTCTGTTTGATCACTGCCGACCCCCAGCGCGCCTACAAGGACATTGTCGCCTCGGAAGAGTTCCCCGCCGAGCTGCGCAAAAAGGTTCGCAAGGTCATTGATGTGACCAAGCTGAAGGCCAAGTTCTCCCAGTACGAGGCCCAGCGCAAGCTCTTCTCTGAGCATGACATGTTCCTTGGTGATGACAGAATCATCAACCGCCTCCCCAAAATCCTCGGCAAGACCTTCTACAAGACGACCACTAAGCGACCTATCCCTGTTGTCATCTCTGGTGGCGCTAAGAAGACCTCCCCCAAGGACAAGAAGAAGCCTGAGGGCAACGTCAACGCCGGCAGCGCCGCCAAGATCGCCAAAGAGATTGAGAAGGCTATTGGTTCTGCACTCGTCAGCTTGTCGCCTTCCACCAACACCGCCGTTCGCATCGGATACGCCAACTGGACTGCCGAGCAGATTGCCGACAACGTCGATGCCGTCGCTACCACCCTTGTTGAGAAGTGGGTTCCCTCCAAGTGGCGCAACATCAAGAGTATCTACATCAAGGGTCCCGAGACCGCTGCCCTGCCCATCTGGTTGACTGATGAGTTGTGGGTCGAGGAGGGCGATGTTGTTGCCGACGACGAGGCTCCCAAGGCCAACATTGGCAAGAAGCGCAAGGTCATTGACGGTGCTGAGGTCGAGTCGCCCGCCGCCAAGAAGACTAAGAAGATTGAGAAGAAGAAGCCCGAGGCCGACGATGACAAGCTTGACAAGCAGATTGCTGCAGAGCGCAAGACCAAGCTGAAGAAGCAAAAGGCTGCGGCTAGAAAGTCGATGGACATCTAAGCTGTGACTGCGACGGTATATGAGGCAAGATAGAAAAGCATTTAGTGTACATGTCAAAGGGCGTTTGGGCGTTTCACTGGAATCATGCTATTAATAGAGATGATTTATCACGACTTTAATTTTGCAGTATTTGGTGACATTTCATTGTACTACTTGATAATGACGTTTGCGTATGACATTTCCAATCTTAAAACGCTTGCTAACATGTCCAAAAAATGCATATCATATTACAACTCTTCCGAGACAAATTTCGTCTTCAAGGGACCAAAGAACTCCTTTGCCGTATCCTTGAGCGCATCGTCCGAGAACTGCATATGCTCACCAGTGACACTCCTAAAGAATAGCGACCCCTTCCTATCCAACTCCTTCAACCCAATCCAATCCTCCTTATAAATTGCCCTCTCCTTCAACGGGATAACATCCGTGCCATTCACTTCCGCAAACCAACTCGTCTGCTTTGGAATAACCACTGTATCATCCTCAAACTCTACCATGACGAAGTTGCTCACACTCGCCAGATTCTTCTTATACGTCGCATTCTTGACCCGACGCTCATTATTGATATCCGCCAAGAAGCCCGAATACTCCAGATACGAATCGTACTCGTCCAGATTTCGGTAGTACTGCGCCGGCACCACCTTGCCCTGCACATAATCCCCCCACACGTTATACTTCAACAGCGCCATGGCGCCTCTACACAGCCAGTCGGACCATGTGCAGTCGCGAAACTCGGTGATGCCGTTATGTTGGCTGCCGTATGTGACGAGGCTGCGCACCGGAGGGTTGTTGCAGCGCTCCACGTAGCCACGCAGGAATTGGCCCCCTTGGGAGAAGCCGAGAGCGTCGATGGCGGGCGCGGTGGAGAGGATGGGGTGTTGGGAGAGGAGGTTGCATGCGAGTTCGACTTGTTCGCTGACGTTGCCGAGGAAGGTTTGCTGGCGGTCAGAGGAGCCGTCGCCGGAGAGGTTGATGGGGTAGACAAAGGTGCCCGGGTGGACGGAGTCGATGAGGTCGGCGACGATGGACATGCCTTCAGAGGTGGCGTCGTCGCCTAGGCCGTGCCAGATGACGACGGGGAGGGGCGTGTCATCGGAGGCGAGGGCTGCGACGGACAGCGCGACAAAGGACAAGAGTTGCTTCATAATGGCTGCTGTTGGTATGTTGATGTAGGATTGGAGTTGGTGTTGACGTACGCGCAGTGGGGCCCATGCACTGCACTGAACATGGTGCAGATCTCTGTGACGGCGGGTGTAAGTGCATTTGGGCGAATCATCTCACACCATTCCAACAGCTCACTATGGGCAGTCCAGTAAAACTCAGCAAATTATTTGAATTTAATGCTAGTATTAAGAATACCATTCTTTTCAAAAGACTGCACTCACTTATCCCGCCGCAGTGCTCATGCTGACTCCTTCTCGGATGCCGCCATCTTTAAAAACCTCAAGGAACAACGCAGACGGAAAACCACCAATATATTTCCAAGTCGCCCCCAAAACCCTCCCCGGAATAATCATGACCAAACAAAGCTCATTTGGGCCTACACCATCCAAAATCTCCAAGCATACAGCAAACACAAAGAGACCAACTAGTATAACCGATCCATATGGCCGTCTATCCTTGGAGGGGTAGCCGTACTTGCGCACACGACAAATAAAGAGCAAGTCATGTATCACAGCAGTTAGCACTACGCTTACGTGCAGTGAAAAGAGAAAACGCCATTGGGGTGACTCTTTGTCGAGCGCAATGATGGTTTGGTAGAGCCAGCGCTGGCAGAGCATCCTCACGAGCGCTTGCCATCGTGAGTGAATGGCTGAATATGTTGTGCGAAGGCCTTTAGAGAGTCCAAGGTGGTAGATGTTAATAACCGCGACAAAGAGGAATATTATAGCCAAGAATTTGGGCGAAGGGAATGTGTATAGGAACTTTGATATCTTCTCGGGTAAGGAAGCCATCGTAGTTGTCTTTATGATGTATCAGAGGCAGGGTGGTCTCGTTATGGTAATTTATATATCAGGAAAAAGAACAAAAAGGAAGCCTTTGAATAATCAACACAATAAAAAACAAATAGATGATATAAAGCTAGCAAAAGAGCCTACAAGAAAGCCTAAGAAAGGAAAAACTCTAAAAAAACGTATATTTTCGAGGCTGCTACAGCCATCCTCGTGAGCTGCACTGCCTCCTTCACTTTGTCGGGCCAAAAAATTAGGCTCACCAATAATTGTTAGAAGATGTATCCGAGTCTGTTCAGAATCAAGTTTGTAATGAGTAGACAAGGATAAATTAGCCTCACAGCTCATCTGAAGGAAGTGAGCCGTCCATCCCATACCCAGAATATTTGCTCTCCATTCTCGCCATCCAAATTAACTCTGGAGTTTTCCTCGCCAATAATATTCCATTTAATACAGTCACCCGCGGCAGCCGTAAGCAGTATTGGAATTCCTCCCATCCATGCCCTTCCAGCAAGTACAACTGCATCGTGAATCCGAACCAGCCCACGACCAACGCAGGGACCCAAAGCTTCAGACCGTGCAGTATCCTCCCTCGAAGCACAATGAAGGCTAATGAAATACCCATCATTGCATACAAGGCCGTCCAAATAGCAATTCACAAAGCTGAAAGCACCCGCCATTTGGCCGGTTCATCGGAGAAGGCGGGCACCGCGTGATCGAACACGACCATACAGCACAACAGGCAGAAGATGACTATTAAGTAATTAATTTCACGGCTGTTGTTCGCAGGAATCTCACTAGGCCTTGAACTTTAATGCCGAATGAAACCCATACTATGCCGCTGATGAGCAGTATTGTCGAAGTTAGGGCAGATTCTGAGACAGTGCCCGTGAGTGAAGATGGCGCCATGGTTGATGTGAGGTGAAAGTCCACTGTAGAAAAGATGGAGAACTTGGTTTAGTGTGTTGGTCCTGTTGTTAAACAGCGATTAGTGCCTCCAAAGCCCAAAACCTGGCTATGAACAGGGATTATTCTAGCGCGACCACCAAGTCGCCCAATTACTGATGGCAGTGCAGCTTGCTAGAGCTCGTCCGAGTCAACCAAGCCTCCAAACCCTTTGCCCGCCTTGTACATAGCATCAATCTTAATCATCCTATACAACCGCGGCGCATTCTGAGCCGCAACCACAATATATGTCCATACTATCCCCGGTATCTGCTTCGCAAACTCCAGCTCCTCAAACCCATACCCACCAACCATAAACAGCGTGATCGCCGTCGCCAGCAGTCCAACCACCACAACAAGAAGCCATTGTAAGGGACCCTCAGACCACCGCATGATGCGGCACACATAATGCGTGCCGTAAAACGTTAAAAGTAAAACCCACCACCCCACTAGCATTGAATATAGAACTCGCCAGCGTACGCCGTCCTCACTATTTTCAGAAACGGCGTAGTGCAAGATTGCTACCAAGGCTTGTTGCGCGAATACCGCCAATGCCCGAGGGAGCATCCATAATAGCCGTTTGATGGTGCCGAGAAGGCCGTAGTCATATAGGTTCCAGGAAAGGAAGATAATGTTGATAATGATGAATGACTGGCTGAACGAGATGCTATGGTAACTGTCGCCGAACATGCTTGCGGCGCAAGGCGGTGTTTATGTGTTGTAGATATGAAAGATGCAGGAGACGAGCTGGGCGTGGCTTGGATTTTGTTTGCATTATTATTAGCATAATTGGCACTAGCTGGTTGCTGACTGGTGTGTTGGTTGGCCCGGTCTAACGCCAAGGCACGCGACACCGACAAGGACTGCTTTGCGTGAACATATGTCGCTCATTCATGAAGTAAATTATTATATCAGCATAGCTGTTTACTACTGAATGCCTTGTAATCGCATGTTCCCATCGTACACCGCAGGTCAAGGCCAGGCCTGGGCAATTCTGTGCTTAGCAATCTCAGGCACCGACCTGACTGCCTCTGCAGCGTCCCCTGGCAAACCCAATGCGTAATAATACTCCTCCATACCGAATCCTCCAACAGTAAAAAGCGTGACACCGGACGCAACAAGTCCAACCACCAAATACGGCACCAAGGGCACGCCACGTTCGGCCGTAGCACCGTGCTGCGAGACAAGCCGGTACAGGCCCGAGAAGGAGTAGATGCCCACCGCGGCCATGACGCCTACCTGTAAAGAAATCCAGACGCGCCATTTGGCAGGCTCCTCACTGTGCGCTTCAGCTGCCAGGTTGAGGCAGTACACCAGCACCGGTGCCACGGCGGGCTTGACGACTTTGGTGACTTCTCGCACAGGTCCTTGGAGACGGCGGAAAAAGCCCCTTTCATTCAGCGCGACGACTGAGGCCAGGAATAGGGCACAGAGAAAGACTGGCAACGAGGTGATGGCGTCCCTTATGTTGCTTAGACCCGAGAGGATGTCCATGTTGATTCTCGTTGAATTGAGGCGAGGGAAGCGAGTGTGCTGGCTGGTGTTGAAAGGTTGAGAATTTAGTCCAGGCATTTTCAGCGCGGACAGCCTTGTCCCACAGGCGCCACCTTCTGTGCTGCGACGATGGTCTTCAATATTCCGTTCTTTTTACGTAGTTTTAATTATCCGTCAGACAACAAATATGTAGGCGCTAGGGGTTGTAATTCATGAACGATTTTTATCGTTAAATATAGCAGCCTTTTACCCTAAACAGCTCACCGCCAGAACTAAGCATTGAACTACTTTATTGCAAGATTGAACGAGTGTAGCGAACAGATTGATTTACACATTGTAAACCCTAACAAAACTCATTAAATATGTCCGTGAAGAACGTCCAAATTAGCTTTGTAAGTATGAGGAGCAGTGCAGCCATAGATTGGGTCCATGTCCAGATCTGGAGATAATGTTCGCCTGGAAAGCAGAAACCTGTCGCAGTTTATCCAATATGAGTTACTCTATGTATAGTAGCTCTTTATGAGCCTATGACACATATATCGTTTCGTTGAATACAAAATACGAGGCAGCAGTCGACACAGCAATCGATACAGCAGTTGAGGCAGCAGTCGACGTAAGAATGCTCTTGACACCAATTGTCGTGGTAATAAACCCGTACAGCGCAGGAAACGCATATCGTAACAAAGAGGCTCTCGCGGATAGAAAGATGGAGATTGAGATGTCGGCTGCGGAGAGGCGCAGATCAATCGACCTTTCTGTCTTGTCGCCCTAAACTCCTCTCCTCGCCTTGTCTTGAGAGACTAGCGCGGTGACAAGGCTAGGCCGAGTTGAACGCTCCTTTAGAACAGTGGCAAGCCTCTCACTACCTTTGCAGGTGGGAGGGTTAGAGGTCGCTGCAGAGGCTACTGAGTGATGTGATGAAACAAAACATCATATGGGGCGGTATTGGCATTATCCCTCGATCCAGCCAATACAGACTTGCTCTATGAAGTAAGAAACATTTCGTGTAATAGCTCCTTTCCTCAGTGTTTCCTCAATGAAATTGAAGCTATTTGGCCAGATGTCGATGAGGCTTGTATTTACCGTAATCTTGTGTAGTAGTATACCGTATACTCTATAGTTCTACTCGCATTGTTCCATTCAACGTAGAAGTCGACATAGCCATGCTCTTGGCAACAAATCGATTCATAATAAAGTCATGCAGAAACCAACACACAGTCCGCGTTAATACTTTGAACGACAGCACCAACTCCCCCAGAAACTGCCAGGCGTAATCCAGTTCCTCCATACAAGGTGTAACATTATTGAAGGACCAGTCGCTCCAGTCCATTCCGGTCGATTGGTGAGTCTATTGTAGGAAGAGGAATCCGGGGGCAAGAAGGCAATGAATGATGACAGGCTATTGCTGGCCCCAAAACAATGGTCCGCCCTGATGGGTGGCGCCGAAAACCTGCAGTGCGTTGGTAAAACGTCGCTTATTAGGCATAATTACGATTGTAGATGGATTTATTAATACGTTTCAATTTTGTTATTATTATTAGGGAAATTCTGCTACAGTTCGTCTCGCCGTATGGCCCCGTCCAGCAGATCATTCACCCACCAAGACAACACCGATCCGTCGATGGGCTTCTCAGTCTGCATATACCTGTAAATCGCCCTCGGCGCCGTCCTAACATATAATTTAAAAGCCCGTTTACTCAACGTGGGCAGCGCCATCAGATAATCAAATTCTTCTTTCCCATAGCCTTCAACTACCGCCAGCATGATTGCAAAGCCAACCACACTTCCCAGGGCGGCGATTGCCCACGGCCATCTGCTGGTGCGAGTCCTCCACGCGAAATAAAAATAGGCAAGACTAGCGACAAGTGTCGTTATCCCGAATAGGAAGCCGAAGTGTATTGATTTCCAAACCCGCCATTGCGCCGAAGTCTTATCAAAGGCTTCCGAGATGTGGTCGAGTGCTGTGAGGGTCCAGAAAGGAGCAAATATCACAAAGACTGCAGCAGCAAGTTTTAGCAGCGGGCGGAAGTTGCGCTGCGACAGCAGCATGGAGACGACAAAAAAGACGCCGCAGATGCAATATGTTCGGTAGATCTGGAGGACGGTGCTGAGGATGGCGCGCCAGTCCATGGCTGCTGATGGAGAGGATTGGCGGCTTGTGATGAGGAGGAGTTGGAGGAGGAGGAGGAGGAGGTGGACGAAGAGGAGGAAAAGTGAGGAGATGGACTGGAAGTAGCTGACGATGTAACATCTAGAGCCAACACTAGGCACTGCAGGCAGTCTAGGCTCGGCCAGGCTACTACAGCGGCGCTAATGTCCGACGTTAGTGGTTGGATTGGAGGTGCTGATGGACGGCCGGGCGAATTGAAAGCCCTGCAGCGGTGGAGTCTCAGTGGAGTCAGGCTCTGAAGACCCTGATTTGTCCCGGTTGCATCTGATGCTTGTGGCAAGACTGTTCTTGTTGACCAAAATTGTTCCAAAGTAAAGCAAAGCAAAACGAAACAAAAAATAAAATAAAACGGTGCATTTTCGCTGCTGTCGATCCAATATCGCGTAGTTGATAACACACAGCCGGGCTATTGCGACATCATGATTCTCTCCAACTGGTCATTCACCCACCATGTCAGGACTGAGCCTTCAACTGACCCTCTCACCATGTAGTACCTGAGCAGCGCCCTTGGTCCAGTTCTAATAGCCAGCCAAGCAGCGTTTGGCAATTTGCCAGGAAGAGTTAGTATGTAATGCAGCTCTTCAACCCCAAATTCAGCCACGAGTATGAAGAGCACCAAGACACTCAGAAAAGCGATGCAACCTCCCAGGAAGGGCCTGTCACCACTCTTGTTGCGTTTCAGATCGTACCACAGTTGCATGGACACAAATATCTGCAGCCCCAAGGGAACGCCAATCATGAGGAACCACCACGCTCGCCGAGGCACAGAGTCGGGTTCGTGGGCAATGGCGATCTCGTACAGCGCAACTTGCAACAAGTACGGACCCAACATAGTTACAATGAAGCCATTGGCGCTCAGTATCTCATCCAGGTTTGCAACGACTACTCCCATAGAGGTTACCACAATGATAGTATGGCAGATGAGGCGGTAGCTGACGAGGTTCATGAAGATTTCCCATACAGGTTCTACTGTCCAGGCCATGGCTGCGACGCTGCTCAAGACGATTATTAAATTGGAGAAAAACAATGGTGAAATTTACCAAGGAAAATTCAACAGATATTTGCAGAATTATTTCATTTATATATATTTTACAAGGTGTTAAAGTTGAGAGGCGCATATATACGCAAAGGTAAAGTTTGAAGTTGAAGTGTAAGTTGGATTACAGCAGAGGTACACAGCTACTGCAGCGCCGCTGGTTGGCGGAGAGGTACCTCTGTCAGTGGCCTTGGTTTTAACAATTGGATGGTCTCAGTGGACTGTCAGTGGACTGTCAGTGGTCGTTTATTAGTGGACTCAGTATAGTGGATGCAGCAGACAGCCAGAACACCCAGTGACTTGAATTACAGTGGAGAAGATACTGGAGCCCAAAAAGCTCTGCACCTTGTCGGTACCTCGCACACTTTTCCGCTTCCTTCATCACACAGCTTCATGGTCAGAAATCGGCATGCAATATGTGACTTGCTGCTAATTACAATGCTAGAAGCAGCTTGAACCAAGGTAAGAACATCTCCCATTCCCATTCCATACACACTCGTGGCATATGATGACTTGCTACACCAAAATTGTTTCAAGACGGGACTATGAAAACCTTTGTGATTCAACAGCATACTTCTGATTATGACGCCCTTTTATCTGCATTTTGATGTCGTCCAAGAGACTTTGACTAACGCACATCTCTAGCACCTAGAAACAACCTAGCTCAACATGTAATGCATCACGGCGAATCGCTTCCCACAGACATCTCGCGAGGAACGATGAATGGTAAGGAACCTTGTCTTTTCTATACTTCCCCTTTTGCAAATTTTGCATATGATGATATGCTTCACCAAAAAATATGTTTCAAGACGGGAATGAGTTACCACGTTGATTCCAAAGCAATATTCTGAGAGCATTTCTTGCCACTTTTGTCCTTTTGCACTTTTGCATGACCGTTTACTAATTTGGCAAACAGGATATAATCGTTGTCCGCTATTGATGCCTCGACCGTGGATACCCATGAACGTGTATGATGTCTAGGCTCCTTCGTAAAGTGATTTGATGGTAAAGTGATAGTAACTAGTGTAATGCTGGTCTTGTAATCAATGACTGTGACGGCTTGTCGAAATTGCTGGTTGGTACACTGGAGGTGAGCGATGATGGCGCCCCGCCAAAGTTGTAGCTTTGCTGCCGAAATGTCAACCAAACCTCCCTCCAGCATCTTTGCGACACCTCCCGCCAACGATCAGCATCTCGACCTGCGCATCCATTCACGGCCCAAAAGAAATGCAATAGTAATAAAAACCCTTAATTGGTCATCTACGGCCTTAATAAGCCGGCCATTTACGGTCACGAAGCTCTTACCACCTCAGACCACCTCCCTCCCGCCACAATGACTTCTGCTCCCGCCGTAGCGAACGACGACGCCAATCGCGTAGGGCCTCACCCAGGCTTCATCTCCAGCTCGAATCAATACACATCCGAGATTCGCATTCGACAAACACTCAAAGAGGGCGGTGGCGACCCTGCGCGCGAAGACAACTACTGTCTGCAGGGCGTGCAGCTCATCGACAATGTGCGAGAGTATCTAAAGCTGTGAGCGCCCCCGAGCTCAGGATTTTCCTGCATAGCTACTAACTTTAATAGCCCTGTACGGACATTCGACACAGCCTGCACGTACTATCACAATTTCCGACTTAATTTCGCTGATGCCGAATATACCTACCAAGACGCAGCGCTGGCTTCGTTATTCGTCGCCTGCAAAGTGGAAGACACAATCAAGAAATCCAGGGATATCCTAGCAGCGGCATACAACATCAAGAATCCAGATAAGCCCATTGCCGCAGACGACAAAGTCTTCGAAAGCAAAATCATCATCGGTCTCGAACGACAGATACTCGAAACCATCGGCTTCGACTTCCGAACACGATACCCTCAAAAACTTCTTGTCAAGATTGTGCGAGAGATGCTCGGGAAAACAGAAGGTCACAAATTTTTCAAGATAGCATACGCCATGTGCATCGACATATACAAGACATTCATCCCCATCAAGCGCACGACGTTATCCATGACCATGGCTATCGTGGAGCTCACAGCGCGAATGACAGACAACCACCTGGACAAGGTGCAAGAATTTGCTTCCAAGCGACCCGCGTACCATCGTGGTGCCGTCATGGAAACCATGCTTGACCTGCTAGACCTCTACGTGCAACATTACAAATCGACCAAGATTGGTGCGCTGTTCGACCTTAATAAGTTCATGGATATCAAGATCCAGCTCAACCACGATTTGGAAAAGGCATTCGAGCCGCGACACCTCTTCTTCTGTCAGAAATGTGACTCTGATAGTCCACAGCCACCGACTCCGGCGTCAGCGAACCCAGCAACGGATACTTCAGTGCGTCGGACACTGAGGGGCAAAGATGGCACGGTACGATTCATTTATGATCCCGAGGCGGCTCGGTCTGAAAAGGATATGATTGCGACATATTTCAAAGAGGAATTTGAAGAGCATGAGATTGAGGTGGAGGAACCTGTGCCGCCGCCGTCAGAACCTCGCGGCGATGATGGCCATGGGCCAGGACACGGACACGGACATGGACGGCGAGGAGGATACAGAGGTGGAAATAGGGGAGATAGGAGAGGACCGTATCATCGAGGAGATAGACATGGTCGTGGGCATGGACACAGAGGACGGGGGAGATATCACTAAAGGTATCGAATTAATCTTGTAACAATAGCATGGGCCATCTGCAAGGTGTAGCGGAGTTTGTGTTCTTTTCAAAAAAGCAATGCCTCAAAAATTCCCACCCAGTAGTATATTTCAAAATTCACGGCAGCTTCATCAAATGCAGGAGTTTCAGCAAGATGTGGAATTGCTCCGTTACTGTGAACCCAGCAAGCATCTGCGCTAGCTGGATCTAGGGCGTGAATGCCAGTACAGCCTGTACAATGCTCATAATTAGTTGACCCAGGCCAAGTACAGGGCAATTTCCCAGTTTTGGCGGCCCAGACAAATACAGTAAATTATTAATGATCGCCACCGTGAATTGTACGGTGTTGCTCTCGATGTCGACCGTGTTTATTAACAACGCGATTGTAGACTAAACTGATATTCAACACCATTTTATTTCAAAATTTATTGTAATTAATTACAATCGTAATACATCTGTTCTTCAGAGGATCACTGGACACAATCATTAACCTCTGCTGCCTGTCAATTGACCTTCACACAATCGCATTCTCTCACTCACCATCATTTACATCGACATCATGACAGTCACCGACGACCTCAACAGCAGCAAACTCACCCCCTTCCAAAAACGCGTTTATCGCCTCCTGCTCCAAATACCCGCTGGCCGCGTCACCACGTACGGCAGCATCGCTCGCGCCCTCAACACCTCCCCGCGCGCCGTGGGCAACGCCCTGCGCAACAACATCTTTGCGCCCCAGATCCCCTGTCACCGCTGCGTGGCCAGCACGGGGTTCGTGAATGGCTACGATGGCGAGGTGATTAAGAAGACAACGTTCAACCAGACCAAGGATGGGTTGGTGAAGGGCAAGGCGTCACAGTCGAAGGCGAAGGGGGCGAAGGCGAAGATGCAGAGCGCTAAGAACATGCCGCCATCAGGGGTGAATATTGGGATGAAGATTGATTTGTTGAAGAAGGAGGGTGTGAGCTTCGATGAGCAAGGGATGTTGATGAAGAAGAGTCGGGTTATGTTTGATGGGCCGTGGGAGGTTTAACAGGTCTGCATATAGGAAAGGGCCTGCAGGATCTATGGGTTTGGATTATGGAGTATTTGGAAACCTTGTTTGTATTTTTGATATTTTTATTTTATTCTATTCTTTACCAACAGCTGTTGCATCTCTTCATGTGGTCATGAGGCTGCTTTGATAGCGATAATGACTTGTCCACGACAGCTCACGGCAGTTCACGATAAATCATGAAACAATACCAATACTTAATCTATTATAATCTTCTGGTCCAGACATACAAAAACTACTCATTACTCTCACTGCGTCTCAGCAAGTTCACGGATGGCTGTTGGTGTAAGTCTGCATGCTGACTAACGACTCGCGTCATTACCATCTCATTGCTACATGACGTCGGCTATATCCTCCTTGCGTCCCTCAGTTTGCAATCTCATCAAACCCTTTCTTTTCTCAAGGAATCAAAATGGCTGAAGTAGACACCTCTCTCCCTACTGCCCCTTCTGGTGCCGCTGCCGAATACGCAGCCAAACACGCCGCAGACCACCCACTCAAGCTGTACGGCGGCTACTTCTGCCCATTCGTACAGCGAGCATGGATTGTCCTCCACGAGAAGAACGTGCCTCACCAGTACATTGAAATCAACCCCTACAAAAAGGCACCGGAATTTCTTGCCATGAATCCCCGTGGACTGGTGCCTACGCTGGCAGTACCTGTCGACACAAAGGGCCAGACGCAGAAGCCCCTCTTTGAAAGCACCATTGTGTGCGAATATCTCGATGAGGCATTCAATGATGAATCAAAGAATGGTAGGCCATTGTTACCTATAGATGCGTATGAAAGGGCTCGAGCACGCCTGTGGATTGACCATGCGGCCACCAAGATCATCCCTGGCTTTTACAAGTTGCTCCAGCATACGCCCCAGAAGGCCTATAGCCTAGATGAGGCTCGAGAAGAGCTACACAAGAACATCCTTACGTTCACCACTGAAATGGATCCCGAGGGGCCATTTTTCCTTGGAAAGGATATTAGTCTAGTGGATATCTCGCTGGCGCCGTGGCAAAAGAGACTCTGGCTGCTGGAACATTACAAGACGGGCGGCCATGGCATTCCCAAGACTGGTGAGGATGAGAAATGGGGACGGTGGAGGAAATGGGCTGAAGCTATCGAGGGGAGACCTAGCGTGAAGGATACCTGGAGTGAGGATGAGAGCTATATTGTTGCGTATAAGCGATATGCTGAGGATACGACGAACTCGTTGGTTGGACAGGCTACTCGACAGGGCAGTAGGCTACCCTGATCACAAGTATTGCACACCACAACGTGAAAACTTAAATTATTTATTTACTATTAGCATCATCCTGTCTCTGAATACATTCAAGGTTTAATAAAAAATATTAACCAAAATAAAATAGTCATGTTCTGCTACAATGCATATCCTCCTCAGCCGTGTCGGGTAGCAGCTTAGCGTTTCCACTTATCCGCAAACTTAAGCTTCAACATAGAACGTCAACAATTTTCTTCTGACACATCCGCGCAACAATGTCAGACCAACAGCCCTCGCGGTTTGCGCCGCAGAATAAAACCACACAACAGCGAATATCTACCCAGACGGTTGGACTGGTCGCACTCTCCGACTACCGCAAGCGACGCGCAGAGGTCGTCGAGCAGCAAGAACGAGAGGCCCGTGAAGCAGCCTACACTGGCACATCGACGTCTACGCCAGACCGATCACAGACGGGGACACCCGACAATGCTGCGAGCGATGATTCCGGCATTGCACGACCTGTCAAGAAGCCCAAGAAGAAGACGCAGAAGAAATTGCTGTCCTTTGACGACGATGAACAAGATGATGGCGATGATGGAGGCCCGACGCTAAAAGAGAACAAGGTCAAGGCTAATGCGGCGGTGGGAATTGTGCCCAAATCCATGACCAAGTCGTCGCTGGCCAAGGAGGCGGCCGAGAGGGATGCTTTGCGCAAAGAGTTTATTGTGCTCCAGGAAGCTGTGAAGGCGACGGAGATTGCGATTCCGTTTGTGTTCTACGATGGAGCTAATACGCCTGGCGGTACGGTACGGATGAAGAAAGGCGACTTTGTTTGGGTGTTTCTAGATAAGAGCCGTAAAGTCGGTGCGGAACTGGGCGTGGGGGAACAAGCTAATGCGACGAGGGCTTGGGCAAGAGTCGGCGTGGATGATTTGATGCTGGTAAGAGGAACGGTCATTATTCCACATGTAAGTCATTATTCATTACTTCAATCTGCTGTTGTTTCTCATTCTAATACTCTGCGTCCAGCATTATGATTTCTATTTCTTCGTCATAAACAAGAGCATGGGCCCCGGCGGTCGTCGTCTGTTCAGCTTCAACAACGAAGCACCAAAACGCCCAGAGTCAACGCCATTATCTTCCGTCCCTCCCGTCTCGACGCTAGAGGGTGCAGGGGATGAACCCACTGAGACGAAAGTGGTGGATCGAAGGTGGTATGAGAGGAATAAGCATATCTATCCCGCCAGCACTTGGCAAGATTTCGATGCCGAGAAGGACTATTCCACCGAAGTCCGAAAAGATACAGGCGGCAACACATTTTTCTATTCGAAATGAAAATGCGTGTCAGCCTTGGTATTTTCTGTTTCCCTCTTCCCTTGAAATTGGGACGAAGCACTGTTGTTGCGGTTCGTTTTCGTGGATGGGTTAGGGTTGTTTGTTTCGTGTCATGACGTCTGTCAACCATACGCGCGCAACACGGCCCAAGTCGTGCCCCCGACCACCAGCCAACCGGGCCAGAATAGGAGTAAAATGACGGGATTGCCCATGCCCAGGATGAAGAGAGCGAATTCGTAAAAGAGCTTCTGCCGCAGCATCTGCACAGCCTTGGAGTCCCAGATATACGCAGCCATCTTGCAGGAACTTACGGCGCCATGAAACGCACCGACTCGAGTGACCCAAATGGCGTAAAGCAAATGTCTGGATGCATGGACGAGACCAGCAAAGGAGATTGTTGCAAGGAAGTAAGTTCGCCAGTAGAGGAAAACGGAGAGCGAGGACAGAAGTGTCTGGCAGTGCAGGGCGAAGGTGAGGGTCGGGCCAAGCCGGAGGATGTCGGCGGCGTGTGGGATGTGCTGGGAATGCTGGAGCCGCATGATGTTTTATGTAATGGGCCAGTGCGGGATATACTTGCAGCCGACAGCAAAAGCCCAATGAAGACGTCAACTATGTTGGTAAGAAGCAACTAGAACTATAAGTGAAGGTTTATAGAAAATAGAAGCCGGAATATGGGCCATTATAACCCATATCTATATCGATGGGTTGGACCCCTCATACAAACACCAGGCTAGCGAGTAGATAATAAAAAAGCGAACCGGGCTAAAAAAGGCTATTTTAGATCTCCCATCTGTCCAACCAGGAGCCAGCAATTCAGCATACAGTGAGATTTTGGGGCCAGAAATGGTAATTTGAACTAGAGGAGATACTTGAGCTGTCACCACGTGGGCGCTATGATTCGTCGGCTGGGGATGGTGTTTGGCGACGGGCGGGGATGCAGAAGTGGCATTCTGCGTAGGAATTGGATGGGGATTGGGCATTGGCATTTGACATGGCGTTTTTGAGTTGTTTCATTGGGGCGAGGGTATCATGTGGTTGTTGATCTTGTGGCATTGGGGGCTTTGGGTTGCGATCGAGACTGGGTCGAATGCCTGATGTATTTCTAAGCACGGCGACGGCTGCAAAGGACTCTAAACGTGGTGCAAGGGGAGCAATGAATGACAAAAACAAAGGACCTAATAAAATAGGCTGAAGTAAATTCCTTGAAGTATAGAAATGTCGATGCGAACGGCCGATTGCCCCGCGCCGGATTCCGGACATTCGTGCCATGAGAGGGCTTGGCTGCATGGACGACAGCATCGACACTAATTAAATATTCACCTTATTTAGTTGAATTCTCAATTATTGATTGGAGTCTTTTAGTTGCTGTCCTACCTCACACCCGTAAACGCATTGCTGCCTCGTGTACCGTAACATGTTGTATCATCGCCTCACTACTACCCCGCCACCATGCCCGCACACACTCTCTCACCATCATCATCGACACCATTCACCACCAAAAAATGGCAGCAGACCAAGTAGCTAACGATGCATCCCTCGTCTATCTCTACCACCACATGGGCATGACCCCCCGTCCATCCTCTGCCATCTTCTGCCTCTGTAGCCTCGACGTCCGCGTCGCCCGCCACGCCGCCCAGCTCTACCTCGACGGCCTAGCCCCCATCCTCATCTTCTCCGGCAACAGCGGCAAGCTGACCCAATCTGTCTTCACCAAGCCCGAAGCCCATGTCTTCGCCGACATTGCGCGCGGCATGGGCGTCCCCGATGACAAGATCATTGTCGAGCCCGAGGCTACCAACACAGGGGAGAATGTGCGCTTCACCCATGCGCTCCTTGAAGAACGGGGGTTACTCCCCGAAAGCCTGATTTTAGTCCAGAAGCCGTATATGGAGCGCAGGACGTTTGCGACATTCAAGAAGCAGTGGCCTGACGAAACGGTTAGTATTACGGTCACGTCGCCGCCGTTTAGCTTTGAGGAGTATCCAAATGAACAGAACCCCAGGGATCTGGTTATCAATGTCATGGTGGGCGATTTGTACAGGATTAGGGAGTATCCGGCCAAGGGGTATCAGATTCCGCAGGAGATTCCAGATTTGGTCTGGGAGGCGATGCAGAGACTCATCAAGGCTGGGTATGACAAGCATTTGCCATGATGCGTAACAGTGTATAACATGTAAAATTAAGTCTTATTTGGATTGGTCGTATGCTGATTTAGCTGTGTCTTTGAGATGGCCCCTGAAACTCTCAAAGGTGAATTCATCATGTCCCTCTAACCAGCGGACGTGGACGGTGATGTCGCGTATTCCTACAATTACCCAGACGCGGAAGCCAAATGTCTCTGGAGGCTTTTGGACCTCCATCTGGCCGTATGCCTCGCGCTTCTTCCGTCGTCTCCATGCCCTAGTCCATACTTTATCCTTGGCTATGCCCGTGCCACTGAGAGCTTGTTTATCCCAGTTCCACGAGGCTAGCTCTAATGATGCCATGGAGCTCCCCAATGATTCTGTAAACTTGGATATTTCTGAGGGCAGCGGGAAAGCAACGACTTCAAATTCCGTCATGGCTGGAAGCATGTTCTTTGATAGTGCTGCTTTGGTTCCCCTCGCCGCCGCTTGCGACGGTCGCATGGCTCCAAAGCTCCATGCTACAGCCCAGCGACGAGTTTTGTTGCCCTGAACGAATTCTGTGATTGCGTAGTTGTCGATGAGATGTTCCTGGAGCTTGTCCACGAAACCGGTCACGCTGGATAGGAACCCAAACATGGCTGTATACCACTGTACCGTATCCTTCAGCTCACGAGATTCGTTGAGGATGCGCTCGACAAATGCTATTTCGCCACCCTTAGTTACCATTTCAACTGGTGCGCCTGTGCATGATGACGAAGGAGGAAGTCTTTTCTTTGCGAGGCTGTCGGCCATTTCCTTTTCCGATGAGTAAAAAGGGGGGTTTGTCATTGTGAAGTCAACAGAGTCGACGCCGGCTTTGTCGAGGGGTATCATGGACCCTTCTTTGTCTGCTTGGATGACCTGAATACGGTGTTCAAGATTATTTCGTTTGACATTGTCTTTTGCCCACTTGATGCTCTCATCATCAACGTCTGTGTTGCCGTCAGCGCGTGTTCGCTACTGTTGGTAGATTGTCCTTACCAGTGGCAATAAAAGACCATGGCCGTTGTGTGCAGCCTAGCAATGGATAAATGCAGCTGGCTCCCGTGCCAATGTCGAGTCCCACGAGCTTTCTGCCGGGCTGCTCATAAGAAGAGCTGTCGAGCAGCTCCTTGAGCCAAAGGATGTAATTATGGCGATTTGTGACCTGTACCGATTAGAAGTTGTTGGTTGAGAGAAATTTGGGGTACATACTGGAGGACAGAGTCTGTTGTCAGGCAGCTCAATATCAAGATCGAAATCGAGCTTCAGCAGCGTTTTAGTGAGCTGCATCACAGACTTGGGGTCTGTAAAGTCGAGATCCCTGCCTTTTGTGCTAAATGCCAAGTTAAAACATGATTTCTCATAAGTTTTCATCGGGTACGCACACTGCGGCAAAATCTGGATCAAACTCTGCGAGCTGCTTAAAGTCGGGTGGCTTGCTGTAGAGCTGACGGAAATGATGGTCCTGTTGCGTGCCACTCTGGGCCATCGTTGGCCCTTCTCCCGACGCAGATGCCATTGCCGTTTACAAGAATTCATAAACTATAACAAGCCTCAGTAGTTTAGCGCAGGGTGCGATTAATACAAGCGTTTGTAACACACGGTGGCAGAGAGAAGTTTAAATGCAGCAAGGGACAACAATGGCCCCACCATACCTTGTTCGACGCCTTACGAGCAATTGCTTGCTTCTTCCATAAATACGACTTCTATAATTAGAACTATGAACCAGAACAATTTTATTTTCTGAGTGGCCGGTACTCGGTATATTGCATTTTGATTCATTTCTCACATATACTAATTACAGCACACTTACACGCCGGGTAGCGCATTACCCCCAGAGCAACACCCGCCACCTCCAGCCCTCCAACAGCTTCATGTCAGTCTCCTCAAAGTCGCCCTGGCCATTCTCAACTTTGTCGCACAGTTTCTTGACGCGCTTCTGTAATGTCTTGGCCACTCGTAACGTCACTTCGTTTTGGAAGACGTACAGCACGGCGAATACGAAGAAGGCGAGGCTCGCCCACCCGCCTTGTCCGAAGAGGCTGTCCTTGATGCGACTTACAAGACCCTTGGATTTGTGGAAGGCGTATTCTGTGTCATTGGATGCGTCTTGTGATTCCTTGTCATCCTTTCTTTTGAATATCTTGCGGACAAGTGGGATAAAGGCGCCTCTGTATACTGTTAGTATCCCCATTTACACAGACTCTTGTTCAATCAGTGCTTCGACTTACAGCCCACCGCCGACAACCCATTTCCTCCATCGGTGGTTCTCAGCAGCCTTCACCATGGTTCTCAATTCGCTCTGCAGCGACCGCAGATCACCCATGGTAGCACCGGCTTGATACCTAAACCTGCCATCCAACTCTAGATTTGTCGCGCCGCCATTGTTTTCACGCAGCTTATTCCGCAGAGACAAGTATTCACTGAGATTGTACTTGACGCTAGCGCGGATGTTGCGAATGTCCTGAGGCGGCGGCGCAAATGTCGTATTTACCTGACCTGGCCTGGGTACGCTGGCCATGCTTGCTGGATGATCTGGGATCTGGTTCTCGGGACCTAGACGCAGAGCGATTCCCTGAGACGGATCAATGTCTGACCTCTGGTGCTGTGGTGGCGGTGGTCGTGTCGTGGCCATTTCGGCGGGTGTTCCTGGATTGGACATTGGCCGTGGCTCAACGGGGTTCAATGGCATTGGTTCGCTCATGATGGCATGTCGTTGAAAATCAGACACGAGTTAAAATGTTGATTGTATTGCCCCAGAGTCCAAAAATGGGCCGCGGCTTTGCGTGTTTGGTGACATCGGGAATTAGAGGTGGCTGGGACATGCATGGCGCTGGTCCCATATGCAATCGGCGAGGTGTCATGGAAGCGCCAAGCCTATTAGTCGGTAAAAAGTGTTGACAGTATTTGAGAGATGGGAAAAAACTTGATGGTGATACATTTTCAATGTTCTTGTTCTATTGGCATTGTACTACATAGTTGAGGCAGATGTTGGGTAAAAGCTGGCAATGATAGGTAGGCCGCGTGGATGTAGCTGGTGGCTTGCTATTCGGCTGATCAATTTTCTTTTTATAATTCAGCGCTACTATCTTGTTTCTTGTCTGAGGTTTAACGAGCTGGGCCTTCCTTATTAGAAGACCATATGACAGACTTGGAGCTTGGATGGGTGTAAATCTTGCAGTAGTGGTCCCTATTGTTTGCGAATTGTAGCCTTCATACATATATTAGCTACCCTTGTATACTCTACCTTGATGCAATCCTTCAAGGCATACTCAGAAAGATCTAGAGAAAGCATCCGCCACCGTCAATAGAGCCTTTTCTGAGGTGTCTCTGATGAGCGGTGGTAAGAAGCCAACCTTTGCAAGAAACTCAGCACTCTTATAGACTGCCACTTTTAATTTGGTGTTGTAGCCATCTGTTTCGTGCCAGCATTTCCCCCAGGCTTCCTTTTCTTCCACTGCCAGTGTCTCGAGTCTATCAGCTAACATCCACAGCGGATGTGCCTCTCGACCTTTCTCGATATCTCTACGAATAATGGCCATCCACTCTTTTGCACTGCTAGGCTGGAGCTCATACCCTGTTCTGGCCAGCGTTGACCAAAACTCGCCCCAACGCATCCCTCCTCGAATTTGAGTGTGAATATCACAAGAGTGACTCAACGCAGCGTGAACGATAGTTGATGCCGTGGTTCCCGCGTCGCTAACTGCGATCCATTCGTCATCCTCCTCGGCATTGTATACACCTGCTGAGATGCAGGCTGCGGCAAGCCTCCAGATCCAATCATCGACATTTGCGACACCCTCAGTTGTAGTACCAATAACAAGCCCTGGGCTGACAATTGCAAATTGACTGCTACCCTTCGTGCTACGCATTGCTGCTCGCTTGACGAGAGACTCGGAAACAAACTTGGTTTGGACGTATCCAGTGGCGTTCAATTCTAGATCTTTGCACACTGCCGCTTCTTGCTCGTTTTCTGGGCTTTCATATCGAGCACTGGACACGTAGACAAATCTCATACGAGAATGTGCCACGACAACAGAGAGCATTTCTGCAGTCGATTTTACGTTCCCTGCTTCCAAATTCGAGTAACTCTTCATCATGTGCACGGAAGCACCATTGTGTATGATGATATCAACATATTTGCCGCTTGACAGTTTAGACCAATTTTCAGGGCTGAGCCCGAGATGTAACTGTTCCAAGTCCCCTCGCCACACCTCCAATTTGTCCGCATGAAAGTCAGTCCACCATTGAGCCTTTTTTGCTGCGTCAATGGTTCGATTTCGAGCTGCGCGTGTGGATTCAGCACGCACAAGAGCAATTACGCGGCCAACTCGACTACTCATGAGAAGATGCCGCATAATCTGCGTGCCAATGAATCCGTTTGCACCAGTGAGGAGAATGGACAACGTCCCATCGTTGGATACACAAGAAACACCGTTGGCCATTGCCTGTTTGTTCTGCTCAGATGCAATCTTGGTATCGTGACGAAGTATCTCCGCCATTAAGTCAATATTGACTGAGCTGCTAGCCTGGCCTACCAAGTCTTGGAGTTTAGGATGACTGAAGAGGTCAGCCACTGACAACTCCAGACCAATCTTCCGGGCCTCGGCAACAACTTTCATCGCAGCGATTGAGTTACCCCCAAGCTCAAAGAAGCTTTCATCTAGCCCAACAACATCAGGCTCCACGTTGAGCACACGACACCAAATATCCTGCATCTGGCGTTCTTCATCCTTCGCTGGCTTCCGGATCTCCGTCTTTTCGATTGCTCCGTCACGGTACATGCCGACAAGCGCCTGGCGATCTACCTTTCCGTTTCTGTTGATGGGCATCTCGTCAAGGACTGTAATACCATGAGGAATCATATAAGAAGGTAGTTTAACCCTGAGCATTTCGTAAAGCTCGTCTTTAGTCTTGAGCTTTTGCTGCTGCCGCAGTGGCCGGCTGGTATGTGTGAGATCGTATTGGCCATCATCATCAACAGGAAACTTGAACCTGACCCTCTCCTCACCATTGAGTGGTTCAAATTGATGAAATACAGCATCAAAGCCTCCATTTTGAGACCTTTGACGAGCGCAGCTGACTTCTACCTTGTAGCCCACGGCCCTTGCTATGTCGACAACGTCAACTGGAGATAGCGACATGCGATCTTGCGCCGCCCGCTCGGCAATTGACAACCAGTCAGAGTCAGAATCATCATCGTACTTACGATTGCTAAGCAACTGTAAGACTTCTTTTTCGAGGACAGTCTTTCTGTAAGGAATGTTGCTTATAGCCACTGGCGAAATATCAGCCTTATGTTTCAGCAGGAGCTCGGAGAGAGCAGGTCGGTTTAATCCGCTGGCCGCAAAATCCACCCAACTATTCTGGTCAATGGTTCGAATTTGTGCTGGTTGCGCTTTTGGAGGCTTTATATGGAGAACAGCTGCATATCGGTAACAGCTGAGCTCATTTGTAGCTCGCATGATTTTCGGTAGGATTTCCACATGCTCTATTTGATCCGGGAACTGGCTCTGTAGCGCCGTAAAAAAGGCGGGCTCAACAAGCAACTCTGCTTCAGTTCGTTCAAAAACTTCCATTATGCGCCGTAACTTTTGCTTCGTCGTCCTTTTTCCCGTTATGTGCAACGTCTTCGTAACTAAGAACTCCCGATACAGAGCCAGAGATCGAACGTCGCCAAAGAAGATTGTTTTCAGTCCATTAAACTCAATTAGACTGCGTATAACCCCCAAAAGATAGTCCTGGCTTGGGAAATACTGAATAACTGAGTTCAATATGGCCAAAGTTGGCGTTGTGGGCATGCCTAACTTTCCCACATCTGCTGCTGTGGCTTTGAACATGCTAACCTTGCCTGTTAGATTGGGAATCCTTTTTGTCTCTTTTATGATGAACTTCACTGCTCGCGCAGATGGCTCAATGCCAGTGTAACTGTCAAGTTCATCCGTCAGATTGAAAAGAATCATGCCTGAGCCGGATCCGATCTCGATAACATGCCCGGGACCGTGGCCGTTACGAAGGGTTCGGATAGTATCATCAAGCCACTCATTCATGTCATCTTTGTCAATTTGTTTGCCGTCATACATCGATGTCCATCCGATGAAGTCCCGGCCAAGACTTTCGACTTGTGTCTCGTCGATACGAGTGTATGTTTCAAGATCAAAATGTTCAGCCCACACTTCCACGAAGTTTGAACTGCTTTCCTGGCTAACTAGGTCGGTGTCATCGCTGCGAATCGCAACGAATCCTAGAATGTGTGGATCTTGCCTTTGTCCCGTTTCTATATCGCCATAGTGTAATATTACAACGGCTTCATCCACAAGGCTGTGAACACGGAGGGCATGTTCGATTTCCCCAAGCTCTACGCGCTGTCCTCTGATTTTGACTTGCGCATCTTTTCGGCCCAGGCAAATAATGTTGCCATCGTGATCGTAACGTGCGAGATCCCCTGTCTTGTACAGCCGGCTTTGTCGGCCCGGATATTTGGATGTACCTTGCAGTAACCATACAGGATCTTCTATGAATACAGCAGCCGTTTTGTCCGGGTCTTCCAAGTATCCGAGACCTACGAGAGGCCCCTCGAGTAGCAACTCTCCAATACAACCTGGCGCGAGGAGAATGTTGTGATTGGTCGGATCTACGATCCAAGTCACTAGGCCAGCGCCTTTCCCAATACGCATCATCTCTTGTACACTCTGACCGCAGGGATTAAGAGTACTTGTCGGACTACATTCACTCGGGCCATAAGCATTGCAGACAAGCGCCTTCCCCCACCAGCGTTGTATATCTGTTGCATGTAGTGCTTCTCCGGCGAAAATGACCAAACGTATTTGAGGTAGTTTCTCAGGAGATAAAAGCTGACCGACGGAGGGAGTGAGGTCGAGGGTGTTCGCTTGAAGAGAAAGTATACTTTGCTCAAGATGGTTCTTTCGATCCTCATCACTGGGGACGCACAGACAGCCTCCCATGGCCAGAGCCATAAACATGTTGTTAATGGAGCCATCAAAACTATACGACGCAAAGTCAAACAGCCTTGAACTGTCTGTTATGCCCATTAGCTCCGCTTGGTAATGCACCGCGGACGCGATGTTCGAGTATGTGATCATGACGCCCTTGGGTTTTCCCGTGCTCCCTGACGTAAACGTGATGTACATTATATCGGATGGAGATGGACGACGGGAAGGTAGATGGCCCCTATTGCCACTCGGATCGGAGAAGTAAAGCTCATTAATTGTGAGCACTTTACTCACGTACTGCTTACAAAGGCTTTCGTGTGAGGCGGAAGATATTATCAACTTCGCTTTTACTTGCTGGAGGATCGCTTGGAAGCGTTCTTCTGGAAGAGAAGGATCAAGCATGATGAATCCGCCACCGGCTTTCAGCACGCCAAGTATTGCAACAGATGTCCACATCGACTTTTCAAAACATAGCGGGATTAAAACACCCGGGCCAACTCCAACATTGGATAGGTCTATAGCTAACCTGTTGGCAAGCTCATTTAATTGCTGATATGATAGCTCTCCATCCCAAGCGCAAATAGCAGGCGCAGGGGGCTGGGCTGCAGCTTTTCTCTCCACCATTTCATGGAAATGCTCGTCAACTCCGGTTGGGAGGGTTTTATTCCATTCCCAGATTTGGTCGAAATCCTGACTGGTCGATATCTCAATATCGCCCAGGCTTGTCGAGGGGCTCGCTTGGTCAAGCTGAGCAAGAACATGCTCCAGCCGTAGCAGCAGTTTGTCCACTATCCACGGCTTGATTGCCCTAGTGTCAAAGGTAGCTAAAGCGGTAATCTTATCGCTCTCAAGCCATAATTCCATTGTAAGAGCATATGTACTGAACCACATGTCCTGATTGCCGTCTTGTCTCGTGCCCAGTTCACTTTGCGTGTTGCAAGGGTCAGGCGGTTGAATTACAAGAAGATTTTGGAAGCCACAAGCCTCTCGAGTGGCAGCAGATATTGCCGAGATTCTCTGTAACCCAAATTGCTCAAATGGTATCATGTCTGTCGCTTGCTGTTGCAATGATTCCAAGTATTGCGATACAATCTGGTCTGGCGCCATTCGCACACGTACTGGCACTGTAGCGATGGTTGGACCCGTCATGTTCTCGATACCAGCAACAGGGGCATTGCGGCCAGAGACTGTAACGCCGAAAATGACGTCGTCGGAATTGGTCATCTGCCTTAAAACTAATGCCCATGCCGCGCGGATTAAAATCGCCGTCGTTGTTCCCCGACTTTTGTTCTTGGGGTATGAAAGCGAATAGTTGGCAACTGTGTCGGCTCTGAGCTCCTTGATGGATATTGGAAGAGCGGGAAATGGCGTAGAATGGTGGTCTGAAAGGGCTTCTCTCCAGTACTCTGACATTGCTTGTTTGTCTTGGCTTTGGAGGTATTTGATGAATGGCTGGAAACCGACCACACGTTGAGGTGCCTTGTCTTGGTACGCCCGGTATACAGCTTGCCAGATGAGAGGGATGGACCACCCGTCATAGAGCGCATGATGTATTGTCCATACAATCCATTTAACAGTTCCAGACTCATCGCAGATAAGTCCGTAGCGTGTTAGGCTTTGTCCAAGGCCCATTGGCTTTTCCCTGTCGGCTGCCAGATAATCAGACAGGTTGGAAGCATTATTCCATTGAAGGGTCTCGTCTACGACGATCTGCAGAAGACTGAGATCACTTCGCTGTATGATTCTCGTTCTTAGGATAGGGAAAGCACGAAATACCTGTTCCCATGCCCTGCATAGATCCTGAATTCGGACAGTTCTAGACAGGTCCAATACCGACTGCATGATATAGTCACCTGGCTTTTTCGACGTCAAGAAAATGAAGCCCTCTTGAAGAGGAGTGCAAGGGTATGCATCGCAAACAGCTTCTGGAACGAGTTTATATTCGGATCTTAGAGTCTCGCGAAAGGATGCCATGTCGAGGTTTCCACCCAACAAGGAGAAAGGGAGAATATCCTTTTGATGGCCGATTTCTAAGTCGGCAATCTCGTGGCTCAAGTCACGGAGCGTAGGCTTTTTGAAGATGTGTGCAACAGTCAGCGCGATGTTAGCCATTCGAGCCTTAGAAACGACTGACATAGCGGCAATAGAATCTCCTCCAAGATGGAAGAAATTGTCATCCAGCCCTATTGTGTCTGCATGGACGTGAAGAACTTTGGACCAGATGTCCTGCAGGAGCTTCTCCATTCTAGAGGTTGGGTTCTGCTTTTTATTCTGTTCACACATGCGAACCGCCGTAATCATCTCCATTGGAAATGATGAGCCAATTTGGCGAAGCTGCTTCCGATTCAACTTCTCTGTTGCTGTCATTGGAAAATCCTGGATGCAAATGTGTACTGTCGGCACCATGTAGCTTGGCAGATGTTTCTCCAGCTTCGCTTCTAGGCCTGCAGGTGCTGGAACGACTGTAGCACAAAGTTCATTAGAACCGTTCGACACATTGTGATTATTCTTGTACTTGAGAAATGCAGCGAGAATTGGACCAGTGTTTGCTCCTGCTGGTGTGATCACCTCGGCGACAACCTGTTCCACCGTGCCTGACATGCAACTCTGAATCCAGTGTTCCACTTCTCGGAGTTCGACTCTTTGCCCTCGTATTTTCACCTGAGAATCTTTGCGTCCGAGATATATCAGGCTTCCATCTTCTTTATATTGCACAAGATCGCCTGTTTTGTACAGTCGTCCGTGACGTCCCTGGTGCGATGATGAGGTCTGACACAACCAAATTGGGTCTTCAACAAATGTCTCTCTTGTTTTTTCAGGATCATCGAGATAGCCACTGCCAACAAGGGGGCCTTCAAGAAGAAGCTCGCCTACGCATCCAATAGGTAGCAAATGATTGTAATCATCCGGGTCTACAACCCAAGTTATCAATCCAACTCCCTTGCCTATGCCAGCCGCCTCGTCAGGGGTAGACGCATTGTCGTTGAATGTGCTGTATGATGTGCATTCGCTCTGGCCGTAAATGTTCATGGCGCGTACCCTCCCCCACCATGGTTCAACATCTCGAGCGTGCAATGCTTCACCACCAAAAGTGATTAGTTGTAATGTAGGGATATCCTCATTCATGATAACCCGAGCGGTAGATGGACCAAGGTCCACCATTGTCACCTCAAATGACCTCATGACATCTGGTAACCTATTTTTCCGGTCGTCCTCGCTAGGGACGCACAAGCAGCCACCAGCACCGAGAGCTACACAAAGATTGCTGATCGCAGCAGCAAAACCGTAAGAAGCGAAGTCAAACATCCTCGAAGCTTTTGTGGCCCCTAATATACCTAGTTGATGGAATAGACCTGAAGTCACGTTTCCATGTGTGATCATAGCGCCCTTTGGGGAGCCTGTGCTTCCGGAAGTGAACGTTAAGTACATGAGTGACGATGAGTTACATTTAGGTAGTGCACTAGGCTCATCGTGGCGAAGGGCTGCGAGAGTTTCAGCTCCAACAACAATGGCTCGACCTACTAACCGATGGCTCAATGTCTGAGTCACTGGGGAGCATAAAATCAAACTGGCTTTGACTTGTTGAACAATGCTTTCGAGACGTTGTTCGGGAAGAGCTGTATCCAACAGCACAAATGCTCCTCCAGCTTTGAGTACACCAAGAATTGCGACAGTCATCCACAAAGACTTTTCCAGACATAGGGGTACGATCATGCCTTGCTTAATTCCTTGCTTCATAAGCTCGTGCGCTAATGCATTGGAAAAATCGTCCAACTCCTTGTAGGTCAGCTTGCCGTCCCAGGCGCATACAGCAGGTGAGTCCGGTTGTTGCTGGACGGTTTCTTCAAACAGATGGTGGAAGCATCTATCACAAGACGCTGGAACAGCACCATTCCACTGCCATAGCTGTAAAAGATCTTGCTGAGTGATCATGTTAACATCTCTGAGTTGTTGTCCAGGTGCCAAAGACTGCAGTTGCTGAGCTACAAATTCTAGTCGCTGTAGCATTTTTTCCACCATCCATTCTGCAATTGCCCTCGAGTCAAAGCAAGCCGTTGCAGTTAGACTCCTATTCTGGAGCTGAAACTCGATATTGAGAGCATAACAGTTTTCTCCCATGAGATCGGGGTGATTCCCTGGGTTTGCGAACGTTTCAATTTTGGACAATGGCTCAGAAGACTGAAAAATGAGCAGAGTTTGGCTCTCGTGAGCCTTCCCATGATAAAAATCCGCCTTTTCTTGCTTTCCTGAATCTACTGAAGACCCTTGTGTCATTTGTAGTTGGAGTGCTTGTAAGTATTCCGAACCATTTCGGTCTGCCCTGATATTGACCATTAATGGGCCATTTTCAGGCCGCCTGGTGCTTGTTTTCCCCATAAGCGGTACATTGTCGACCGTTAAAATATCGAATGCCACTACTTCAGATCTAGACATTTGGCCGGCAACCATCGCCCATGCACCAGCCAGCAATGTAGATGTTGAGATGTCAAGCTGCTCTAAACAGAGATGCTCAAACTGGTAACTGGTGACCCAGTCTGTTCTTGGCTTCTCAGAAGTAATTGAGAGCACTGGGAATACTCCAAAGTCATGATGACTGTGGTCCTTCGAGTCTGCATTGGTGTCCATTTTTGTTGTGTTGTAAAGTTTGGTCTGGTCTCTGGTTGCTTAAATGATTTAGTGCCTGGTGGCCAATAGAGCTTTTTTTAAACGAGTATTTTGCAGATACATCTAAGAAGTATACGGCGGAAGAGACATCAACATGGGGGACCTGGTATTTGTATTCAACTCACGCCTGTACTTGGAGGGGCCAGATATGCATGACCTCTAGTCGGTATATTTGGGTTGTCTCAGTGCACATGCACCTTGTCACACCGCCGGGGCTATGGGACTTTGGCTTCGTGAAGCGAGTGGGTGATTATTATATCACATCGTTTGTCTAAAGGGTCTCCAGTAGTCTTGAGGCTGGCTAGCTTCCGTCTAATTCTAATGCTGCCAGATCCGGTTTCCATGCTACTGATTTTCTATTTACAGAGCATACCTCAATTATTAGATAAATCATCATGGCCATGGCCAGATTTGTAAAGACTGTTCCGACGAACTAGATGTCGGGCTGCGGAGGCAATCACAGTGAATTTGATCATCCTTCTTCAGACGACACCCGCGTTGATACATTTCTATGCTCAGCTACAACAGCTGCTATGACATCTTCCAGGATCTCGTCCTCGAGACCGAGAAGATCATTAGCAAATCCTTCCTTGAGTGACCAGTCTGCATCGCGGATGCCGAGTACAAAGATGATTTCTTCTAATGCCGCCTCATTGCCTTCATTAAGCGCACGCTGTTGGCATGCTAGGAAAGAACCAGAGTCAACACCTCTCCTCTGCCACTGCCGACCAGTAACATGTTCGAGTGATGCAAGGATCTCAAGTTGGGTTGGATTGAAGCTCTGAATGAAGAGTGCGCGGTTACGCGTCTCGACGAGGCGATCCCTTAGTGTATTCACAACAGCTTGGCCGATTCGGCCCAGCGTTGTCGAGGATGTCTTGCTGTCACCACGATCAAAAATCTCAGCTTCGTAGGTATCGAGATCAAAGCGCAGATAACCCTCACGAAGATCTTTATCGAATAGGTGTCCACAAACGATCGAAGTCCAGGAAAAGGTGGCATACTGAGCGGCAAGCTCGTTACAATGCTCGCGAATGCGCATCTTGTGTTTGTATAGGTCGGTGCAAGCTCGTGCTAGAGTGCTGGACGGGTCGCAAGATCCAAAGTCGGCTGGAACAAACCGTGACACACCAGCTCGAGCAGCGGCTTCTGCCAGCCGTAAATGCTCACCGACATCGCTTACCGGAAAGGCGGCGACAACAGCATCTTGCCCCTTCAGCAGCATGACAAGTTCATCTATGTCAAATGCTGGAGAGAATGTCAACGTGGAAATGCCAGAGGAAGGTGGGACTGGTCTGGAGGTTGACGTTGAGCGGCGGAGCACTGAGACGCTGAAACAGCATGCATCGACGAGCCTGGGCAGAATGGCTGAACCGACAGTACCATTGGCCCCAACGAGGCATACTGTATTGATTTCAGAGGACATGAGCACTGCAAGGAGCGCTGGGCTTGTAGCAGATTGATCTCTTCACGCTCAAAGGAGAGTAGGTCTGGTACAGGCTAAACGAAGCTACGTCTACTCCGTACCCCTGCCGACGCCCAGGTCTCTACCGTCTTGCATCAAAGGATGAATTGGGCCGCATCGTCCTTGGCCCGATTCACGTGATGAGACAACAATATCACAGCTAACGTGTCATGGAGAATCAGATTGGCTCCCCAGCCGTATTGCTGCACTCGCACAGGTCGGCGAGACTTGCTGCAGCAGGCCCGCATGGATGGCTGAACCTGCACCAATAGCTTACCCACATGAATGGCTCAGCTCAGCCAGATCTGAAGTCGGACACTACTCGGTTGATCAGCACCACTTTATCTCATGGTCGCAAATCTGTACAATTTGCGTGTCTGACGTGTCTGTGCATGCATCATGCTGGTCTTAGACATTACCAAGCTTCACACCTCTTGGGAACAAGATCTGGTCTCAAACGTTTCGTCACCACCTAATAGCCTCACAAGCATACATCATGTAACTAATAATTCTCTGGGCGAGCCCTCATTGAGCGATATTGTCTAAGATTGTTGCTCTCTTTCCTATTTCGGGTGGCAGCATCATGCGGATCGTGGCTCCGTAATTGCCGGTGACTTCGAGCGGGAAGAAACATGAAAGAAAGTCGGGAGGGAGAACAGCTCAGTCGACATGCACGTTGTGCTGCCAAGACTGAGAACAGATGTAGCTTGCGACGTAAACTGTAAGATGAGACGAACCGATTTTAGTGCACTTCAGCGCTTTGGCAGGTCGCCTTACGTCGGACCTAGAGCATCGACGGTGTTAAACTCGCTCCCTAGAATATCTTGTTTCTTTTGTTTCTCAAGCCAAAGTTCCTTACCGTGTCATACAGGTAATGAATATCTCTTTGAAATCAATTGCGTCTTGCAACATCGCGAACAAATATGCTCCTCGGTGTAGTAATCGTCACAGCCGCCACTGGTTTTGTGTACATGCTCTATTGCTACGTCTTGTACCCAGCTCTTCTCTCACCACTTGCGAAAATTCCTAATGCTCATTGGTCATGCTCAATTTCGGACATATGGTTGAAGCTAGTCCGGATCAAAGACGCGGAGCTCGATGTCCTGCAGGGCAAGCATCGCCATTTTGGAGCTGTCATCAGAGTCGGTCCCAGCAGCCTCAGCATTTGTGGGATGGATGACATCCGAATGGTGTATCAAGCGGAATTTCCGAAAGCATCCATGTACACAACTTCTGACAATTATGGGTAAGCAAGCATCTTTGAATTAGAGCGTGGTATCAGCCAGAAACTGACTCTCGTCAACAAAGCTGCTCTTGCCTCATGTCCACTGTTGATCAGGAAGAGAGCAACATACGTAGGCGCATACTCTCCAAGGTCTACTCAAACACATTTACGCACTCATCAACAGCTGTCCAGGCGCAGCTCCATGTGCTAATATTCGATCGACTTGTACCGATGTTGAAACGAGAGGAAGAGCACAGTGATCGTCGTGGAACTCAAGTCGAACCCATCGCCATGGCAGCGATCGTTGATTCAATGTCTGGTCATATATTTGGAATGGACAACAGCACAAATTTTGTTCTTGACAAGGGTGCTAGGAACGACTGGCTGACTCTTTTCTACAAAATTGCTGACCGCATGGTTTGGGTACGAGAGTTTCCCATCATCCCGGAAATTTGTGGCAGGTTGGGGATAAGGCTGGGCTCATCCCTGGCAGATGATGCTCTGGACGCTATTGAACTTTGGAACAAGGACATGGCTGACAGAGCGATACGATCACTCGAAAAGCCATCCGAGATAAATCGCCCGGAAAATGAGCCTGTTGTTGTTGGCGCCCTCCGCAGTGGCTACCAGAGCGAGGCAAACAAACCACACTCTCCATTCTTTGGCATATCAGAACAAGAACAAGAGACTTTGGTAGCTAGCGAAACCATGGATGAAGTACTGGCTTCGCAAGACCCGGCAACTACACTCACGTACTTGTTGTGGTACTTGGCATCATCGCCTAGTGTCCAAGACCAGCTACACGAAGAACTCCGCATGTCTGCCCCTTCATTAAAGGCCACTCACTCTACCACACGAATGCTACCGGAGCCCAAAGTATTGGATTCGTTGCCTATACTGAATGCGGTTGTGAAAGAAACCCTTCGGCGGCACCCTCCTCTGCCTTACGCAGAGCGACGCATAGTGCCCCAACCTTGGTGCCTGATCGGTGGATATGAAATACCGGGTGGAACTCAGGTTGCAGCGTCTCCATACATTGTGCATGGAGATGAAGAAGCCTTTCCGGACCCGACTCGCTGGGACCATTCACGATGGCTAGGTGAAGCTTACGGCACAGAGCGACATCAAAAGATGGATCAACATTTCTGGGCTTGGTCAAGTGGTAGAAGAGGTTGCATTGCCACAGCGTTTGTGACTAATCGTATGTTTCCTACTCGTACTTTCAATACTGTAACAATATTTTCTAACATGGTTAAACGAACAGAACTGAAATTCATTACTGCTGGAATCGTGGCAAACTTCGAGCTGTCTCTTGCAGGAGGAAGTGGGCTGAAAATGAACTACACCACAATGACAACAACTGGCGACGGGCTTTTTCTACGATTCAAATCACTCTAAAATTGGATGAGCATTGCGGTTGGAACGACTGGCTTGGGCTGTAGTGAGAAAGGTGTGGCAATCTCGTAGTGTACGAGCCAGGCGTCTTCTAGCAAATAAAAATTCGAGTAGCCGTCCACGCCCTCTCACTGTGACGGTATGCGACAATGTACCATAACAATCTGCACAAAGGTGGCCAAAGCTAAACAAGGAGAAAGTCATTCTCGTCGCGGTTGATGTTGCCATCGCGAGGGAATGGCCAATGCAAGGTTGCATTCACTCACATACTCCCAACGCCTTGCTTAATGGGACCGGGACCTCACGCTAGCAATTTTGACTGCCTTTTGTAGGTGTAAGCCCCGTGTTAAGTGGGATTAAACGGTACTATCTGCAGAATTTCTTTTTCCAAACACTGAGGGCAAGGCTCAGACAACTCAATGGTTAGTTTTGGTGCCCACCAGAACAGCTACAACAGCCATGATCGCCGTTACACGGTATGCTTTTCTTGTCTAACCTGCAAGCAAGTTACATGGGGCAACACGCCCTCCTAGGTGTGTCTCAGGGACCGGGCACTGGGTGAGATGATATCACAAAAATCTCCAAGACACGCAGAACTGTTGCATATTAGGGAATAGCTCGCCATCATTCCGGAACCAGATCAATGTGCTACAACCCGGCTTAGAAGTTAGCCGCAAAATCCCGAGACACCATCCACAACTTAGAACAAACATTAATTATAAGACACAGCGCCAGTTATTGCATCCCAGTAAGACAATTGGGCCCCAAGTGTATCGGTTTGATTCGTGAACTTTGATGCGGTGCATCGAGAATCACACTTCTTAGTGCTTCAAACCTTTTCGTCCATTTCGAATAGCAATGTCCGAGTCGTCACTAGGTCAGTGGTTCAACGACCTGCTCGGTAATATCTTCTACCAACCAGATGATGACCTAGCGCTGCGTGTTTACGATGAGCAATTCAGCCACGACTTCACTGCAAGGTAAGATGACCTAAATTGTTGTTTTTGCAGGTCAGCTCCTGCACTTTGACTAAATTATTTTGCCTCCTTTTGCAATATTATGAAAAATTGTATCCTGACGCAGTCGAATAGAGTCAATCATGACCATTACACGCGTTCGCAGTTTCTAGATCTCGTGAAAGATGTGCGATCTACGGAGCTCATGAGTGTCGAATCAAACCAGGAGCTGCAGTGCTGGGAGTCCCCAGACGTTCCTGAATCTGGTTGTGTTTCCCACCTTTCCGTCTTTATCTGTCGGAACAAAACTACGAGAGGGGTGATGAAGATGTCGAGCCTCACGGTGGCAGATATCCAAATTGTTGATGGAAAACGAAAGCTTTCACAGCTTCGTGAGGTAGCAAAGGAAATACCTTAACGTGTTCCTACAAATGAGTTCAAATACTAGACAGTTAAGCTAGCATATTAAATCTATGAGACCATGTTCCAAATGCTGTCGATTCTGTTTAATACATGTACGAGATGTCCTGATCCCAGCCTATTCAAGCTTAGTCGACTATAGCGGCACAGCGCCACTTTCTCAACTACAGCCGTTGCGGTTCCACAGAGCCCGGACACGCATAATACGGTTTAGAAACAATGCACTTTTGATGTGAGACTTACACAAATAAGTGGCGTTCGAGGTCACTCACCGGCTATCAAGTCCCGTCGACGCGAGGATATTATGCTGTGGATCTGAACACAATTATGGAAGCTATTGCGAGCGCCACAGAGTCGTACAACTCACAGCAGCTGCAGTAATTCACAATAGTATTGCTCGAGTCCTTTGGCGCGGCAGCCGCAGTAACCGGCAGATGGTTCAGATGTATGTCTTGGTTTGCTTGATGTGGTGACACCTCCGCTGCTGTCTCTGCCCCAGCATTATTTTCCTGCCGTCAACAAAACTGGCTTCCGTATCTGCACGACGGCCCAGCACCACTGTTGCTTAACTGGTCTCCATTCGCCTCCCGACCTCAAACCGGTGTAGCACACGTCACACCTCCACTGGCTGCCGCTGGGCCGAGGAGCTCTGTGATGCGATGCGACCGGAGATCAACAATCCTCCGCCCGCAGAACCTGCTCAGCCAGCCACGTTTTTCGGGCCCCTGCCGCTTTTTAACGGCGGGCATACCCGTGTTTTAGACATGCGCCAGTGGAACTACGGCACTTGTCTTGCCAAGACCTTAGTACACCGAAGACTCAAGGAAAGCTCCTGTCCTAGGCGGTTCATTGCCAGCTCGAGTTCCTGGCTTTCCTCTTCTCTCCTTCGTAATTGAACATAACTTAGACACGTCTAAGACTTCTAGTCAGAGGGTACCCTTACATGCGTATCCTTTTTGAGGATCCAAAGGGTGCTGAATTTTATCTCAAACTGGGAAATTTGTAGAGCTCAACTTCATGACCATGCTATAATTGCATCAAACCATTTTATTCAGCTATTCAGCAGCATAATTTACCAAAAAATTGTATTTGCAGGGTGTGTTTGCAGTACAGAATCACGCTGTGTCTGCTCACTACATTTCTGCGTCCAACAGGTCTCATCCGTGAATTACTACAATTTACCCATCTCCATCTTGTACCTCTCACGCCGATCTCCCGTTCCCCCGTGTCACAATATCCTTCGATCGGACCAGATCCACCGTAGCACAGTGGAATGATCCACCAATGCTGTTCACATGCTGGAAAGGACACAATATAGGTGTCATGCCAAACTTCTCACTGACCCAGGTTGCAAACTGTGTGTCGCTAGCCTCGACCATGATCCTGTTCTCGTCCAAGCTAAGAGCATTAAGAACCAACCATGGAGAGCACATGTACAAAGGTGGGCCGGACTGGCCACGGGGCTGCGGTATGAAAGGATAGGCATGGAGCTCCCAGTCTCGAAAGACGTCGTGTTTGCGCAAGGCTTCCTCACTGGTCCTCTCGGGGTGGTAAACTAAAAGACCCTTTCGCAGGGGCAAGATCGTCGCATCGATGTGCATGGCATGCTTGTCGGTTGTCTCCAAGATTTCCACGGAATACCCCTGTGGCACAACCGCTTGAAGATACTCCACGCCCTTGCGGTTTGTAACATGGCTCATTTGCCCAATGATGGTCTTACCAAACCGCATGAAGTCAGCCGCATCAAACGCTGGTCTGGAGTTATTCACAACCCAGTGGTGATCTTGAGAGGATCCATTGGACTTTCCATTGCTCAACCCATCAAGCTTCCTTTCGCCGTAAATTGTGTCATTGCCAATGATTTGCGGAGCTCGACAGATTCTCGATGATCCACTGGCGCTTAGTTGGTTGATGATGTCTGTGTACGCTAGCTTGATTTCGTTGCGTCGGCAACCCCATGCAAAAGGCGCCTCAACAAGAGTATTTCCAACCGATAGTAGGCCATCTCTCGGCATGGCACCAGTGTAACCGCCTTCTTTTAGCCAGTTGACTTCTTTGGGACGATAAACCCTGACTCCCTCTCTCTCGAGGATGGCCGCAAAGTTGTCGAGCTCATCCTGCGCTTTCGAGAGGATTTCGGGGGGAAACGGGTTACCTGGCTTGAACTTCTCGGCATGTTCTTCTGGCATAGTTGCCTCGATCATTTGCTCTGGCTCAGACGGAAAAGCCGAATGTTCAGCGCGGCCAACAATGACGGCGACGAGCGGTGACCATTCATCGTCAGCTGAGATGAGTGTTGTTTCTCCTGCTGTCATTGTGATAACTGTGAAGGGTGGATTTTATCAAGTAATAGGAAGCAAAATTTGGTGAGATTTAGATCTGAAATGCTATGCTGTAGAAGCTGTAGACTTTTCTCTGCTTTCTCCTCTGTATTTATATTCATCCGCCGTCCAAATTATACGCAATTGAAAAGTGGAATTGTCCGCTGGCGAGATTTGCCCGCATATTTTGAACACAGTTGATGTTTTCCTCTCTATGGAGATTTGAAAAGAGGCACCTAATGCCACATGAGTTAGGAAAACTCCGCATGTCCCAAATCCATCTCTTCTACTAGATACACGGCGTCAAAGGCTTCAGCTGTAGCTTCTTGCATGTGCATACAGCTTCAAGCCCAATACACATGCATCAAAGCCTTCAAGTAGCGGTGTGATGGTATCCCTGCTTAATGCGTCAATTAAGGAGCTGAACTTAGACAAGATGCGTTGTTTCAACAATGTAATCCGTACGTGTCTGCGCTTTTGCCTGCAGATGATGCCTCAACGAGCCCCGTGGGACCGTGTCTCGGACCAGCAGTAGCGATGATAATTATACAACGAGACAAAGCAAATATCTGAATGGTGACGTGATCAGGGTAATTCCTCGTTTGATCTGATGTTGTTCAAGACTTGAGTATACTGAGGGCACAGTGACACGGGAGGAGAGTATATACCCATCAGAACACCGGCCTGATCCCAATCATACCCCTTCAATCATACCAGACTCATTAGTTTTCTTGTCGCTTCATTAGCGTAATCACAGTTCAACCTTGCGTCATGGCACTGGTAGCAACAGTATTCGAACAATGGCAGCTTCTTGGGCTAGTAAGCTTTGTAGCTATTGTTCTTTTCAAGTTCTTCCTGTATCCCATTTTTCTTGCACCAGTCTCCAAGATTCCTTCTGCTCATCCTCTTGCAACCTTTTCTACGCTGTGGATACAGTGGCACAGATGGAAAGGCACTGACTTTGATGCCGTGGCCGCTGCCTTCGCGAGGATGGGGCCCTACATCCGTCTTGGACCAAACGAGATCGCGACCAACTCCAAAGATGGCTTCGAATGCGTTTACGGCGTTGGCAAGAAAAACCTGGACAAACACAAGACTTATGACTACTTTATGAACCATGGGTGAGTTCATGCTGTAAAGTCACATTGACCGTGTGGTTTTGCAAACTAACTCTGCTGCAGGGTCCGCAACATGTTTACTTCGCTCGACTCAAAACAACACAGCCACCGCAGAGCTCGCATCTCTTCAATCTATTCCAAGGTATTCGTACAGAACTCCCCTCATTTCCGCAGTATTCTCCAGTCAATTCTTGTCCAGCGAATTGTCCCCGTCCTGGATCGAACGACGCATACCAGGACAGGGAGCTTGGATGTTCTGCCCTTGTTTCATGCATATCCGCTAGACTTCATGTCAGCATTTGTCTTTGGCCTACCAGAGTCCCACAACCTCATTGAAGATCTCAACACGAGGCAGCTATGGCTCGATACGTTCTTGATTATCTTCCAGTCGAGCGCAGTAACTCTGTTGCGTGAATTCAAATGGTTCACTCGCTTCGTAACCGTGCTCGGGGTTCAATTGCTCCCTGATGGATACGCTGAGGCAAGAGAGCGTAGCGAGGCATGGGCATCGAACAAAGTTAACCGTCTCGAGGGTTCTTTTATCAAATTGTACTCATCGAGTGATGAATTTGCCGACGGTGACTTCCCAATCCTGTTCAGTGCAGTGAGAGAGGGGATCTTGCAAGATGCAGGCATTGGGACAGCCATCGGCATGAATGCTGAACAGTGTCGCCAGACGGCCAGTGAATGCAATGATCACATTGGTGAGTTCGCTCATATCGCATCACATTTGAACCACTGCTAATATCCTACTTCGTTTCGTGAACTAGGCTCTGCAGGGGACACTGTTGGTAAGTATATCCACGCGTTGGTCTTGGTAAAGATTGTTAACTTTTGGGAAGGAATTGCATTCAGCTACATATTTTACCAGCTGTCCAAGCACCCGGAGATCCAGGACGAGCTCCGCAGAGAACTTCTCTCGATTCCCTCACCATTCCTCCTGAGTCAAGATCATGACAATTCTGCTACGCAGTTGCCACCTGCAGAGGACCTTCAGCGCCTACCATTTTTGAATGCAGTGATAAGAGAAGGTCTTCGGCTGCGCAACAGCCCCCCGGGAATGGACCCTCGAGTAACTCCTCCAGGCCGTTTATCAACCATCGGCCCCTACAAGGATATTCCACCTGGGGTTCGGGTTGGAGCTTATACGCACTTGCTTCATCGTACTTGGGACCTATACGATGACCCTACTACTTGGAATCCTTATCGTTGGCTGAATGACGGTGCTGATTCTGCCAAGGGGAAGAATCGAGCGCTGTTCGCATTCAGCGGTGGGAGCAGGGGCTGTATCGGCCAACACATATCGAACGAATGTATGTTTCATATCCCCCAATGTCACGGGCGGCTATTGAGCTTGTTGGGCGTGCATCTTATTAACGTTACTTAGTAATGCGAAATGCTTTGGCAGTCGTTTACACAAACTTTAGGACAACGATTGCAGATGAATCAAAATACCCCGGGGACAATGGGTTCTTGGACGGTTCAGGTACGGAGCAGCTATGGATTAAATTCGAACGACTAGATTAGAGATAATATCCTTAGTGGTGAAAACAAAAATGCACAGGTATTTACTCGCTTACCTCGTCGCAACAAATATTTAGTGGTGATTAAATAGAGCTTCAGCGTCCCATTCCAGCCCAGCTACTAATGTATTTTAACTCTGCGAACATGCTTCTATTTCCACTGATTTCAATAATGATGCATCGAAATGCACAATTATATATTTCGGCTACATCTGAAGTTGGTGATATTCGCCTTGTTACACATGTCGTGATCCCGGGTAGCGCTGGCTCGTTATAGGCGGCTACAGGCAGCCACAGGCATCCACAGGCATCCACAGGCATCTACAGGCAGCAGCTACAGCAGCTACAGTGACTGAGGGTAGTGAAGGTGCCTGTAACGGTGGCTGAGTCATCCGCCTTTCCACCATCACATGTAAGTCCGACACGGCTGCAGTTGGCAGACACGAGATCGCATCTATATTTAATTTTACTGCGCATTTAATCTCATTCTGACAGCCCTGGAAACCGCATCTTTTCTTTCTACTCTGTATCCTATACATGTGCTAATTTTGTTTTGCCTCATTCTCAAAAAAACAAAGGGAAACCTGTCATCTTGAGCTAAACATTGGCTGCTCTTGATTGCCAACTTCTAGGCTTCCACAAGGCACTTTTGTGGGCTGCCTGGTAGAACGCCTCGCAAACGCCAGCTATCCCTTTACACAGCCAGGACACGCCAGCTCCAATTCAGCTGCAATATAAAGGCGTCGCCTCATCCTTCTAGGCATTTCTCATTACTTTATCCATTGCAACTATCTTCGCAGGTATCGCCATTCAACACCAATCCGTCGCATATTTATCCAATCGGAAATCTGTATCGCGTTACATACAGCAGCCCTTTTTGGCTACAATCCAGGCATCGCACTGCTATCAACGTTGTACCTGTGGCTTCTGCAGTCATTTTTAAATATATACAAAAGCAAAAACGAAGACAAAAAAAAAAGGACACTGCCCATAACGTTCAATCATGGATTCTATCAACGAAATTGACTACAAAGTCGACGAATTGCCCACACGCTCCGTTGTCTTGTTCCCCACCAGAGCCCAAGTGTGTCGAGAACTCAAAGATGTCGACCTCAAGCCTGGGCTCAATGAAATAACAATCAGTGGCCTCACCCCTACGTTGGACGAAGATTCAGTCAAGGTTGAGGGAAGCGGCGCAGCCATCATCACCAACATTTCCGTTGAGTCGCTCCCCAACCGCGACATTTTCGAGGACATCTATCCAGAGTCGGACTCAGATTCAGGGACGGATGGAGATGAATCAGATGACGCCGACGAGGACAGTGCCGAGCTGAAAACGGCAAGGGAAGACCTCACAAAGTTGAATGATGAGCTCAGCGTCGTCAACGAAGAAGTGGCCAACGCTGAAAAGAGATTGGCAATTCTCAACGCCTACTCTGGAACCTTGGATGGTAAAAAGCAGGAAGTTAACATGCAGAAATACTTGAGTGACTACAAACTACAAAGAGAGATGGCGTTTGTGGACAACATCGCTGGTTCCAAGAAGAAGCGAGATATCCAGAAGAAGGTGGACGAGGCCCAGAAACAGGTTCAGAAGCTGTTTTCTGCACAGCTCAAGGCCCGGGCCAAGGTGGCAAAAGCAAAGAATAAGGAACGAGAAAAGCGTCAGAGACGTCGCACAGAACTGGAAAAAGAAAAGAGGCGCATCAAACATGAACGCGAAAAGTTCTGGCCCAAGTACTGCTACTCTGTGCGCATCACTTTAGACGTCAACACCATGACACCTGTTTCATCACGTCGCAACTCTATCTCCAGCGACATTCAAGTCCCCCAACCGCTATCGCCCTCAAAACAGTCCGATGGCGACTTCGAAGACGCGATTCAGTCTCAATCCTGTAATCTCCTACTAACATATGCTACAACCTCTGCATGGTGGGCTCCTAGCTACGATCTGCAACTGTCAACAACGAATGCAACAGCCTCTCTCTGCTTCGACGCAGAACTGAGAAACAAGACCTCGGAAACCTGGAAGAATTGCAAGGTCACCCTATCCACGTCGGAAGCCTTCTTCTCCGGCATCGATAGCAACATCCCAAAACTCGTCCCATGGAATATCCGCCTTGCTGGAAAACATGAAGCCTACAAAGCCAATGAATCCAGCATCACTAGAAGCAGCGAGGAATGCTACAACAGAGAACAGTGGACCAATGCTCAGAAACGACACGTTGTTGAACAGAAGCCTCGCTGGCACATGTTTGGCATCCCAAGCTCTCTCTCTGATCATGAGCGAAATGCCCGCCGGCGCAGTCAAGGACTTTTTAGAGCAGAGCAAGCAGCTCCAGCGGCAGTGGCCGCTACCTCTTCCGCTGCCGTAGACCTTTTCGGCTCTCAGATACCACCGGCACCGAGCGCTCCGCCACCTCCTCGACGTGGCTTTAGCAAGAGTGCAGGCGGCGGCCTATTCGGGGGCTCTCCAGCGCCTGCACCTACTTCAGCGTCTGCTTTCGGTTCCGCCTACAACATGGCCACGAACACTACTAACCCATTTGCCAGACATGCTGACGCTGTTACCGAGAGAGGCGAACAACTTGATACTCGCAAGGCGACTGATGGGTTGATCGATTTTGATGGCGACACGTTCAAGCCTGACGTTCCAGAAGAAGCCGTAGATTTTGAAGAGTCACTGGTGGAAGCCACTGGCATGACTACCACATACGACCTCCCTGGTCTAAAGACCCTTGCTCCCAAGAGTACCTCGTCCAAGCAACGAGTCGCACGCATCAACTTCTCCAATGTTACGTTGAGCCACACCGTCGTGGCCAAGTACAAGCCCCTGGCATACCTCAAGGCCAAGCTCAAAAACTCTAGCAAACTCACCTTGATTGAGGGGCCCGCAGGACTCACCCTAGACGGTACATTCATGGGCCGAACAAAGATCCCCCGCTGTAGCGCTGGCGACGTCTTCGGTTTTAGCCTGGGTGTTGACCCAGCAATCAAAGTATCCTACCCCAAGCCGGAAGTGCGCCGCGCTACCACAGGCATCATCAGCAGGGAGAACAGCTCGGTCTATGCCCGCGCCGTCGTGCTGCATAATACCCGCGCCGCTAGTGGGAAGCCGGCAAAGCTCCTTGTTCTGGACCAAGTGCCCGTTTCGCAGGATGAGAAGTTGCGCGTCAGCCTCGTCACCCCGAATGGATTGGTTGTTGATGGCGGAAGTGTGCCTACCGGCCTGCCGACGCGGGAGTTTGATCGCGATAAGGATTGGGGAAAAGCCAGTGCTAGGTTGAAGGAGGGCGGGGAGTTGAATTGGGATGTTACTTTGAATCCGGGCAAATCTGTAAAGCTGTGGTTGGAGTATGCGGTGGCTATGCCAGTTGTTGAGACTGCGATTCAGTGCTAGTTTATAGGGATGGATCGTGTATATAGGTAGTTATCAAAGATAAGATTTGGTTACTTGACTTACTTGATCTACTTGACTTACTTGACTTACTTGACTTACTTGACTTACTTGACTTACTTGACTTACTTGACTTACTTGACTTACTTGACTTACTTGACTTACTTGACTTACTTGACTTACTTGACTTACTTGACTTACTTGTGCATGATATTGGCTGGCCAACTATTGGAAAGCACACGCTTCCATGGAGTTAGGTAGACGAGTAGACAAGCCAAGCCCGTTCCAATGGTGTCCAGTAGCAGGGACTCGAACGGGCGCACGTAGGTAGCTGCGTAAGGCATTGGCGATACCCAGAAGGTGATGACAGAGTAACGCAATTGACATAAAGATTAGGCTACTTTTCTTCATTGAAACCGCTTCATCTTCAATACACCTATGGCGGGAGCATACCGGCGTGATTATCATCACGCCAATGCCAGCAATGCCAAGCGCGGGTCGGCCGATTCTCACTGCGTCCGAGCTTAAGTATGGCGTCGCTGAGACTACAAGATCGACGAAGTATGTGTGGATGGCCAATTACTGCGTATTCCTAGCATAACTGTGCCTGCAGGGTTTAAGCCGCCAGTTGGGTTCCACGGCAAGGCAGATGATGGCAATATACCTGGCAGTGTGCCTGTTGGATTGATGGGCATGGGCGAGTGGTGTTCTCAACAGAGCCTCCAGCGGTTCGCTTTAGATGCTGAAGAGGTTTGAAGCTCCCTCCAGCGTCGTCCCTCAAACTTGGTTGATGTTATCACTCGGGCAAAAGCTCTTAAGGAGATCCAGTGTAGCGATGGTCTGAGGCAAAGACATTTAGCAAGCGTTAATTAGATAGATGATGATGATTACCGAATGTACATTCTTGGTAGCAGATTTTGTCATTATTGTCTCGTCTCACACGCCGTTCTAGGTACTTCTTATTGACGTGTGATACTGTAGGCTACCTGCCAATGACACAGCTAGTAGAAAAACATGTGCCTCTATGTTCTTACGCCATCCATCTATACTTGATCTTGTTATCTGGCCCAATCATAGCTTCTATTCTCACCCACAATACAGCGGCGGTAGCTGCAAAAAGAAGAACACTCACAAGCACAGACATATTCTGATATGCTTGGGGATTGCCAGATCCTGACCTGCTGTGAATGAGGATACCGGCAACGGGAGTGCCTACCAGAGTTGCCATGCCCCGAATCATGTACAGGAAGCCGTTGACTGACGCAAAATTCTGGGCACCAAAGATCTCAATCAGACTAGTAGGAAATAAGGAGACGTATGCGCTTGCGAAAAGCCCGTAGAAAACAGTGAAAGCGATGAAAAGGCCACGAGATTCGTGAGGTGTCCCATATGTACTGGTGGATGGAAGCCAGAAGGCCACTGTGATGACTGCACTGACTAGTGTCGTCAAGAATAAGGTGTTGAGGCGGCCAAACCGATCTGCGAAAAAGCCAATGACAATCTTGCCGATAGCATTACAAGCATTACTCAGAGCGATGAAGTTGGCGCCGGCCGTTGCGCTGTAGCCCAGGGTGCTCGCATAAGACGAAAAAAAGAACACTGGTGTGTAATACGCAGCGGCTTGGAAGATGGCACCCAGGCTCTGAGCGACAAAGCGGCGGGAATTTGCGACACGCCAATCCACGAGTGGGACTTTGAGAATACCGTCAAACGGACCAGATGGCCTGGCGTTTTCTGCGTTGATTCGAGCTTGCGACTGAGCTTCCCAGGACAAAGCGGCGCTGGAAGCTGCGACAAGCCCGAATGATACCGAGCCGGCTAACCGCAGAGAGTTGCGGAAGCCAATTGCGTTGATGAGAGCACCCAGGGCCGGTGCCCACACAAGACCACCTACACCCGTTCCAGCCAGAACTATACCCATTGCCAATCCGCGACGGTTCGAGAACCAGGACGGAGCCACGGTTACTGCAGCCATGTATGGCATGCAAGTACCTAAGCCAAGCATCACGCCTTGTGTCAAGTGAAAATGCCATAGCTTGGTTCCGAAACTGGCTAGAATAAGAGACAGGCCGAAGATGAGGCCACCGATGAACGATATCAATCGAGGAGAGAATCGCTTAGCCCAGGCGACAGAAAACGGAGCACCAATTGTCATCAACGAAATCGATATAGTGCCGATAAGATCAATTTGAGCAGCACTGGCACCTGTGAATGGTGTATTTGGCTGTCGAGCCATGTCGTCATACAGAGCTTGGTAAACGCCAAAGGCGAAATTAAGTCCACAGCAAGTGAAAACAATGGTAAATGACGAGGCAACGATGATTATTGCTCTCCTGTGAAAGAGGCGTTAGCGATTAGCAAAAGATGGTCTGTGATACTTTGCACCAGTTTTGTACTGCCACGCACCACTTCGAATCCATTTTTTGGCCATGCTGAGGAGATGTATCGTTTGTCGGATTTTGAAAAGTTCCTTGTTCGATTGATAGAGGCGCGAGTTGGGGAGAGTGACCTGAGCCTGCACCCAGCAAACCGCTTTGTCCAGAGGCCATTGTTTCGAAGCGAGCTGAAGAGCACGTATAAGTCAGATTGAGAGCTGAGCAAACTGCACAATAATATCAATGGATGCTGCCGCTATTCATATCACGGACGCTACATGGCGACAGGGTGAGAAGCAAATGAAATGAGTCAGGATTTAGCTAGCAAGCTGATTGTTTAATTCTCGGATCGAACAAAAGTTCACGCATAGCATGCTCAGAACAGTAATACTCATGTGAATGCCGGTTTCGCCAACCAACACAGTACTGACAAGCTCGCCAAGCCGCAGCTTCCGCAATTGCCGTCAGTACCGCCAGAGCCGCGTGCCCTTCAGTCGATCAGCTCTTTCGCGGTCACGAGTTCCACCGTGAGTATTATTACACGTTTTGATCCAAATTTAGGACACAGCGGAGCAATGTTAGTCTGAGGTGCTGCCGAGCAAGGCGATGAAGCAGAACGCTACCCCGGAATACCAAAACCCAGTTGTTATGTCAGCCGTGTAGCTGCTTCCGATTTGCCAACCCAATCCGGCCTCCGCATAACCCTAACCCGATGACAAAGCCTTGCCATTTACAAAGTACTGCTGCTTCACCAAGTTCACAAAGCTCTCAGTTCAAATGAATGGGGGAGGCACCAAGAGAAAACGCTCCCGGACTGCCTGCCGGCCTTGCAAAGACCGCAAGAGGAAATGCGACGGCGAAAATCCCTGTGTAACATGCACAGAATGGGGCTATGATTGCTTCTACGATGTTCAGGCGTCCAGCAATGACATGGCCAGGAGAGCCAGTGTAAGGGCAACGAAAGCCTTTGTAGACCCAAAAACATCACCGCAGTCTGAATATGAGCGCAGCAGGGCCTCACCAAAACCCACTCCTGGCGAGCTTGTAGGGCGCCTAGAGGCCAATTCGAGCGCTGCGTTTGTGAGAAATCTCGCTCTCAAAATTGATCCAACCAAGGCACCGAAGCTCAGTCTATTCGGTTGGAATATCGGGTCACGACAGCACTCGCTTCCGGATACTGTATTGCACCCGCTTCAAATCCATGAAGTAGCCTCTTTTGATCAACTTGAGGCGCTGGCGTCAGTTTATTTTGACAAATTGGACCCGACGTATGGCTTCATCGATCGCCAAGACTTCTACAAACGACTTGCTGCTAGATGGCAGTCCCCCTTGCTCGGGTCTGATAAATTCGACAGCGTAATTGCTGGTGTCGCAGCTCTTGGGTCATTGTTCACTAATAGAACTGCCCCAGCCACTGAATTACATCTGATTGAAACATGTCAGTCTGTCCTAGAGTCTCGCTATCTCAAGCGACCTCCTTGTCTTGACATACTTACTGGATGGACTCTACGACTCATCTATCTTCGTTTCACCGGCTCACCTTACGAAACATGGGTAGCAAGCTCGACACTGATGCACCTGCTAGAGGCAGCTGGATTACACACCGAAACGCATTCAGTGCTGCACACTATGGCAGAGCAGAGCGATCTTGATATCAAACAGCGTCTAGTAGGCGTAGCTCAGCATCTCAATACGTGGGTTTCGTATGATCTAGGATTGACGCGTGTCTCATTCAATGAAGGAGTCTCGCTGCCAATGCCACTGCAGAGACCAGGCAATCACACACCCGAGATATTGAGCCTGCTTCCCCTCGCTATAGCACTCGATCCGTCACATAGCAAGGACAACATAGATCTTATGTCTACCCTATCAGCACTGCTACAGAAGACGCACAAGGCAAGTGGCTTTATTCTTGCCCAGTCCAACTTAGCGCTCTGTATACTTCGCCGTATATACTCGCAGAATTCTATCATTGCGCCAGAACTTGTTGAGCCTGTGCTGTCCCTGTTCAAGTCTGGGCTGCATCGCTCGGCCTTGCTAGTTGAAGACTGCGCCCCATGGCATCAGGTTGCCAATATTCCATTCCAGATCATCTACATGCTCCTCGTCATTAATACCCGCGCGTCATTGGAACTATTACCAGAAGCCATGCGTACGCTGCAGCTTGTCGTGTCTGAGTATAATACGGAGACGATGCGTGAAGCCTACAGCGTTGCCGGCTTACTGCTTCTGCTGCATCAACAGCGAAGAAAAGATGACGTATCCATGCTTGACAAAGCGTTGGTTACATATCACCAGGGTACACACCTTGAAACTGAGCCGCGCTCTTTGGAAGAGTCCGAAGACTTCTCCTGGATAGGCGCTCTGGTAGCCGACATGCCCGGGATCCAAGGGCTAGATCTAGACCAGCTCTTTGAGGCTAACATGGGTCAAGAAAATTTTCAAGGGTAGCATATAAATATAGGGAACGACGTGTAATATAAGGACATTGAAGTTTTACTTTACCATCAGCCATGTGCTCGTGGTTGCTTTGTCCTAGCGTTTAGTTTATCAGGTGCTCTGTGCGTGTTCCCTCCAACGAATGACCAAGGAGACACTCTGAAGCTCGAGAGGATGGTGTATGCAAAAACTAAAAGAAAAAAGAAATTTCCGCATTAATATGTAAAGATAAATCACAAGATCAATGACCCCTCTTCAAATTAAATTACAAATACACCGAGGCTGAAGGGAGTGAGTGCACCATGCTGAGTCAAGCAGCCGCTTCCGCAATAGCCGTCGATGCCGCAGAGCCTATTTATATCAGCAAGAGTTCACAGCATGCGACTTACAGCTACCACACTATTTTCTACCGGCTCATTATGTCTCCTAAATCTAATTTAAGGATTCTATTTAATGAAGACAGCGTCTCGGAGTCTACGCTAAGCGGAGCTCTGGAGCTCTATGGCGAGCTCATCGCGGACAATAACAGCTTCGTCGAGGTTGTTCTTAGTGGTAAGTGACTCAATCCGACAAAAGACCAAACTAACAGTTAGGCAATTAGGTACGATAGAGGTCTCCATGGACTTTCTGCCCGACCCTGACAGATATGATATCGCTGTTACGACAACTAAGACGCAGCAGGTTTGTATGGCCTTAACAAACAGTTTGCAGAACAAGCCTGACGAGATATAGTTTCTCAACATGACCCATACCATGCCCATCAAAGCTTTTCGTCGCGAAGAGTCAATACAAACAGACGAAAGTATTTCGTGCGCACCCTTCTTTTTCGAGATTTCGCCACCCAGTTGCACAGAATCTCAGACCTTCTGCTGCTCAGAAGAGCACTGCCGACAACCCCTACCTCCATCCTTCAGTGTCAAACCAACATACCCATTGACATGGAAAAAAGGCAGCCTGTCTTCTTTGGGTCTAAGGAGGTGTGAGATCAATTATTTTGTAACTGCAAGGCTGTGGAATGATGGAGAGATTGTCACGGATGTTTCGCGGCCTTGGACTTACACGCCGTGCAGCGAGCTCCCTCCCCCACCTATTTCAGTCTCGGATTTTCCTAAGGAATATCGACTATTTGCAAAGGCTTTCGCCTCTGATCTTCTTCAATTCAGGGTATATGGCGACTTGTCTGCAGAGATTGAGCAAACGCAGCCCGTTTTGGTGAAAGAGTATGCGACCGGAGACGACATAGCTTTGAGTGTTCCAGTAAGGCTGCGAGCCCAATGCTCACAACAGCCTGATATAGCCAGATGCGATTGTGTATTTTCGTTGGAAACGAACAAGTTTTTCTCAATTAAATGCCAGGGTGCGACACTCCCTCAGCTATACGACATGCCGCCCACGGTAGCAGCGGAGCGCGTCAGGCCAAGACAACAGGTTAGCACCTGTTCAAAAATTTTGTGGCACAGGGCTGTTGGTAAAGGACTCTCCTACCTCCGCATGATGTTGTCGAGCAACTCTAACCTCAAACATTACAGACGAGACAGGCCTCCACTGGGCAGCCGAGGTCGATACCACCTTCTATCTACAGCGGAAACAACTCCCGTTACCTACATTTTCAACCGGCTTTGTCTCACTGAGACATACTTTAATCATGAATCTGAAGTTGGTCAATAGAAGAGGTCATATTGTCACTCAATCTCTCGTTCTCCGAACTCCGCTTCAAGTTGCGTATACATCCAAGTCGCCAAATACTCATTACGGCCACGATGAAAGAATTCATCACACACTGGCAAATGACCATCTTCACACTATCGAAGACTTATGCGTGAGCCAGAATCTTCATATGCTTAACTATCACACATTGCTGACAAGCTATCAAGCCCCCCTTGTACACAAAATGAGAAATAGAAGAGCCATAAGCAATTACAAGCTGAAAAACAAGCTCGCTTCCTGTAATATAGCTTCTCTGTGCCACTCGAGCACGCACGTGAACTGCCTGAAGTTAAAAGCCAGCTGCCCCTGGTTATCCTGTCTCAAAAAGAGTATTGAGGTTTTAAAATTACTTCCCACATAATGTAGTAGAAAAGTCAGGAGAGAGAGATGGCTGCTGGTTGACGTGTAGCCTCGTAGGCTCCCAACGAGTCGCAGGCATCCAACTTAACTCAGCCTCGCAATTCCACCACACTTTTCTTTTACCGTTGCACAACAAGAACAAAAAAAACACCCCCAAAGCTAACTTGACATGAACTGGTCATGCCTCAGATTCAATGACGAGTCGCTAGACCTGTTTAGAATCTTCCATGGGCATCATCTATCGCGCTGACCAAGCCCCTGTGAATATGCATCGAATGCCCTCTTGTCGCGGTCAAGAGGCTTCTCCCAGACGCTAAATGGGAATAGAAAACAGCTTTTGTGAAGTACCTGCAGCTGGGTGGCCATGATTTGGCCCAGTTGGCCTGCAAAGTCATTTACAACCAGGAGCCTTCAAGCCCCAATGATCTCGTGATAAGAGACCAGCACGTGTCTCCTGTTGGACATCCTGGTATTATCCACTAAGTTTTTAGCGCCTTTCCCTGGCATAGAGGATTCAATTAATTTTTCTCTGTGGACAATTCGACTATTACGGAGTTATACTTGATCACTTAGTTCCACCAGACGACCCTGATCCAGAGGTTGTTTGAATCCATGTTCTAGAGACTGATCACGACGACGGAGAATACGTGAATCCGGGACTACAATTTCAGATAAACTGAGAGGATTATCGTGACAAAAAAAGTAATTACTGTACGGCGATGTTGTCAAAAGAGGAGAGGTACCACACACAGGCTTAGAGTGAATGATGGCGCACATGTGCGAGCGCAATGGTTTGAGGAAGAATTGAAGTATCTCGCGTTGCTGCAGCAAACCTTCAGGGAATCTGAAGAATCTGAGAGAAACGTTTAATTGAAAAGGTAGGGGTCTCGGGCATGGAGTATGGTGTAGGCACTAGGTTAGAGTACCAGACAGAGTGAATAACGCAGTGCTTTTTTGTGTCTTGGTTTTCTGGCGGGCGTAAAGAGGGGAAAGATGGCGTGTCTTGCACGTCTGGATATGCACCAAATTTCGGCGTGAGTGGTGAGTAAGTCGATTCACTCGTAGGACCCCGCCCGCCATGTCTTGACTTGGGTGCAAGATGCGGTTGGCCGCCATGCCGAAGCTTGGGGTGTGGTCCGGACAGTGTGAATGTGATGCAGTACTGTGTAGCAAACAGTCTGCGACTGGTGTACGTAACAGGAACTGCTTAACTGGATAAATTTTGTCCTATTGAAGGAATTCTAATGCCATTTTTTTTTCGATGTGTTAATACACTTGAATCGCTTGGGTCCTTGGATTTTTACAATAATGTGGCTGTGAGCATGTCTATGTCGGCAGGTGGAAAATGTCTTGCTCTGGTGTGAGGGCTTTACGGTCATTACTTCAAACTGTTTTACTGTACGGGAAGTAGCATCAAACAAAGTAAAAAGAAAACAGGGCTAAGTACTTAATAGTATTTGACTCTTAACATGTCTAATCTTTTTTTGTTCTTTTCAAGCATTGCTCAAAATTAGAACGCTGGCGAAACCACCACAATATTGTTAAATTGCGCGCTTTGAACAAACACACAGTGTGGCCTACCCCCCGCACGGAGCGGCTGAGCTTCGGCACCGAAGACGGTCCCGCACCGCCGTTTACCACCTATAACGGCCACTGAAGCACCAGAACTGCAAAAAACGCGGCGAAAATTGGCTAAACCTAGGAAAGGTATGTTCCAAGCACTTTAGGCGATTTCTGCGAATTGATTTGGAGAAGTGATGGAGGTGTCGCGTTGAGGAGTAGTGTTGGGTTCGGATGGGTTGTGCAAGGGTGGGGCCTTGACGCTCCGGCACCCAGACCCGATGGTGCCGTTTTCCCCTCTCTCCTTGCTCTGCAGCATCTGTGTCCTCACTGTAAGGTCCTGTAGCCTGACGGGTGCTGTGCTGTCTGTCGCTCTTTCCCTCTGTGGTCCCTCCGCACCTTCCCCTACTTGGGCTCACCCTCCTTCACCCTCACCCTCACCCTCACCCTCACCCTCAATCCCAACGCACTCTTTCGCACTTTCCCGGCCTTGTTGCTCCTGGTCCATCCAAGTCCCCTCCCACTCACATTTTCTATTTTCCCTTTCTTGCTTGTGCCCGCTTTGTATGACAACACACCAGACAGAAATCCGGCTGCACTATTTGTGACAAGAAAAAAAAAAAATCATTCACTCATTGGGTGCTGGCTTTCTGTCACTCGATCCCTTATTACTTGCTTCCTTTGTGCCTGTCTAATTTCCCTCTGTCCTCCTGCCTCGTCGGTTAGCTCCCGCTCTCGCGTGTTGACGCCGTCTCAACCCGACTTCTCCGGACCACCGCGTCTTTTTTTCTTCTCCCCTTTGCCTCCTCCCCCAGACAAACAATTTTTTTTTTTTTGGTCAGCGTTTGACTTTTCGACTCTGCACTGCAAACACATTTCATTGCCGGTACTGCGTAGCTCTGCACGCCGGACAGCCCTTATCGATTTTTTATTCTCCTTCTCAGCTTCAGTTCATCGACATACTTGGTTTGAGCGTCACGCAGCACCATGTCTTCGGCAGGTCGCACCACCGCCCTTAGAGCCGGAGGCGCATGCGTTCGATGCCGCAAAGGCAAGACGAAATGCACATACGATACCGGCAGACCTCCTTGTCGAAACTGCCTCAAGGGCAACCATGATTGCTATCTTCCCTCAGAGAGCCATGCCCATCTTCACGGCCAGAGTCCCGCCCGCGCTGCCAGCTCAACGCGCGCACCACGAGAGAGTCTCCCGGCCTCCGGCCCCGGGGGCATGAATGACGCCAGACAAGCCGCGGCTAGTGCAGGACAACGACACGCGCCAGTCCCAATAGAAAAGTGAGTCTTTTATTTTTTGTTTTTATTCTTTTGATCTTTCTCTATGTTTGGAACTCTTCTCGGTCTTCCTCAATTCTGCTCTCCTTTTTATTGCTGCTTATTTAGCCTCCTCTGTTGGCTGTCTCACTCGTTCAATTTTGTGCCCGCCCGCCTACACTAGCCTGCTAGCGTCCTGTTGCCTCGGGCCCCTTTCCCACATTTTCTCCTCGCGCCGCCGCCGAACCTTCATCTTATGCCCTGGCTCCTCAGGCTTTCTCCGACAGGCTCGGCATCCTGGTTGTGCAACATGTCATGGTACACAGTCCCCATCAAATTACTAGGCCGAATCACAGGCGCTGCATATGCTGTCACTCAATCGCCGACAATCTGACATGCACTGCCAATCTATCTGCTTCGGCCGCTCCCTACCTATTTTCGGACCTTGGCTGTTTGCCCATTTCCGCTCCGCCGTATTCCGCTTTGAACATATCACCGCGTTGCCAGCTCTCTACCCTGCCCTTGCACTACTCGTTCCAGTTGCTTAGAAATGAAACTGTCATTTATTCATTTCCTTCTCTTTATTCAATTGTTTTTCAGCAACTTACTAACTCCGATTTTCACCTAGACTCACACCAGAACTCATGGCCGAGTGCGAACGAGTCATCTCAAAGACATACCCAGCTTGTGTCGCTTTCCACAAACCCAGCTTCGTGCAACAGCTCAAAAACGGCACCCTCGAATCAACCCTGGTATATGGACTTCTAGCATGTGCTGCTCGGTAAGTTTGTTGATTGTCCCTCACCAGTCCACTTGGTTGCCCTTCACCATCACCGGACGGGACCCCCCGACACCACGTCTAGTGGATCCTCGGTCCGGCCCCATTACTTTGCCTAGCCTCGGAGCCATTACTGCTGAAATACAGGCTATACCAAGCATCACCCCCCAAAAGCCTGGATGCCCGAAACATTTGTGTCACACCAACATGGTAACTAACAAATCAATTACAGAAGCTCGCCTGCCCTTATTCGCCGCTATGGGGGCACCCCTACAGTCGCAGCAGAGTCCTTTGCCACCAAAGCCCTGGGTCTCATCAACCAAAACCTAGACCAGCCCAATCTAGCCGACATCCAAGCGCTGTGCCTCATTATCGTCCACGAATGGGGCTCTCGCAATGCTGTCAGTGCCTACATCTATCTGGGCCAGGCAGCTCGCATGCTGCAGATGTACAGGATACTCAACAGCCACCATCCATCCGACCACGCCGACCAGTTCCTCCGTGACGAGAGCTTCCGCCGAACTTTGTGGCTCATCTATATTCTCGACTGCCTGCTGACCAGCACACCCGGTCGCTTTCCTGCTCTTAATGTACAAGACACTGCCGACGTCTCATTACCATGCATGGAGATGAACTTTGCCTTTGGCAACGGGGTATACGTCAAGACGCTTCTGCAAGAACTGAACCATACTAGCCTGTCACCTAGCCACCCACCAAGTGGCGAGATTGGAGAGTATGGCTACATCATCCTTGCTGCAACTCTTTGGCGCGATGTAGTGGGCATGCTCACTACAAGGACCTTACACAGCTTTCGGGAAGACGACTGCTTCGACCTTATTGCTAAAATCGACGGTCTTCGCGCCGCTCTCCCCATGCAGCTTGTGGACAAGCCTGGGCAAATCAATTTGCACATGACGATGGGCTCTGGCTTCAATTATGCCATGCTGCATTGTTTTCTACACTGCGCTACCATTTTCGTTCATCGACGCCGCCTGCTACAAGAAGTCACATCCCGAAACTTCAATATTGAACAGTTCCGCATGTCGTCGAGATGCCACGAACTCGTTGATCATCTCTTCACTTCCTCACACTGCACTCTTGGCTTGGTCACGGCAGTAGAGCAGGGCACAGACAAAGAGAGCATGCCCTGCTACCCAATCTTCATGCTCTTCTCCGTCTTCACAGCTAGTGCAACTGTTGCCTACCTTTCACTGAAGGGTCTTACGCCTGCCACTGCCGTGGAAACCGCGAGCCACATTGTTACAGACGGACTGCGGTTCATGCACGAAGGAACTGAAAACTGGCCTCTCATGGGTAGCTGGCTCAGACACCTAAGCGTCATGCAGCGCGTTATCAACAACGATGCAGGGTTAGGCAACGGCGTCTCAGGATCCGGTTCGCACGCGCATCTATCTTCTATCAAGGATGAGGTGGCTTCCAACGCTGACTCAAACCCGGATCCTATGGACTTTGATCAACAGCCCAACAGTGGGTCAGGCGGTCAGCATCTTTCAGCGCCGAGATCTGTGTCAGAAACAGCTCGTGAAGCCAGCGAGCCGCCTACGTCCATTCCCCGACGTCCTGGCGTCGCAACCATTAATGGCGGAGCCAACAGTGTGACTTCGCCATCTGAGACCAGCCCGCCATCAAACACTTCTCACATTGTACCCGAAGTCAAACACCACAGCCCAGGAACGACATCCAACGGCGGCGCTCCCGCCTCCAACGAAGGTGGATACACCACTAGTCAGGATATGACAGCACCAGAACTATGTCAAGCATTTGAGCGACAATTGTTGGATCTTGACGATCTCGCTGCTTTCATGGGCGGTGGAGTATAAGCGCTCGCAGTAGACCGATTGGTCTTCAAGGTTTATTATGATTTGTACACTACAAAGCTGTTTTGGTGACGAGTGGGGTGTGGACAGCTTATGATTGGTCTTATTTGTAGGAAGCATACATGACATGATGACAGCGTTTTGTTTATGTCCCTTTTTTTTTTCTTTGTTTTTCCTTTTTTTTTTTTTTCGTTGAGAAATCTAAAAATTTATAGATGATAATTGAAGACTGAGTGTGGTATTTCCATTAGCTTTGTGTGAGATAGTGTCTGTGATGATGACGGGTTATGACCGGGGATTTTGGGAATGATTCAGGCGCGGTCCACAGGAGCATTGAATTTGGAGAGAGCAGAGGATAGTGGGAGATTTGTGGCTGCGGATCGGCGGCTGGGATGGAGGTGGAATTGCGGGGGAGGCATGACAACTGGTGCAGGCCAGGCTGTCAGTCAAGACGCCACATACGCCTGTCGGGCAGGGTGGGATGTGACGGGGTAGGATGTTAGGCAAGGGAGCTTTGGCTTTTGGGAGCATAGCAAGTGAGGAACATTTCGGGTGATTAGGGCAGCGTGGTTTCCGGGACTAATGCATGGCTGCTACTCGTGTGTGTGAGCAGAGGAGAAGTGGGCGAGTGCAGGCAAACGTTATGTTGAGGGATGTGAGGACATTGCATCTCCGGGGATGTATGATTGGAGGGGGACAGAGAAAGTTTGCCACTCATCAAAAGTTCTAGTGGTAGTAGCTGTGTCTAACAAGAGTGCGTTACTGAGTGGGAGAGTGTGACTGAGGCTGGTGGATGTGTGGGTTGGGCAAGTTACGACTAAAAAGATGCTTAACGAGTTGAAGGCGGTTAATACCCCCATGTATATGAGGCCCCATGGATTGTAGAATAATCCAGGGAAATAATGGACATTATCCAAGGCTACCCTATTTTTCCCGACGCAAGTGTGGCCGACGTTGAAGTGATTAGAGGCATGGTTCATGGATTACGGTGGGAGTGCAGGGGATTTATCTTGGGGTTACATTTGGGAGGTGAGAGACAAGCAGAAGGACAAGTTGAGAGGTGAGAGGAAGAAGTGTGGAGGAAGGGGATAGTGGATGAGTTTTAGCGCACGCTGAGCTGAAGAGGCTGCTCCACAGGTGGTGCGCTCTGGCTGTTCTGGGCGTTTTAGTGGACAGATGGAGGGTGGGAAACGGCACAAGATTGCCGGCTTGGCCTTTTAGAGCGCCAAGTCTTTTGGACAGACTTCGAACAGCCTGTGGGAATGGGAAATAAAAATGAGGGGAGGGGGACATGGAGGGCGTGCTGGCTTGTGGGCTGTCACTACATCTGGATTAATGCTTGTGTATACAGTCCGAGTAGTCTTCAACGTATCGTTTTGAAGCGTGGTTTATGGTTTGGGACCTGAGTCCACGTTGCAAGGTTACAGCGCTACAACATGGAGCAGTAAGGAAGGCTAACTCCGCAAAGTCCAGACGACAGAGCTGTTCAGAGACGAGATTTTTACATTGAGCGATAATTCGTGACGATCTTGAAAGGAAGAAATCGGAAAGGGATTCTCCAGAGCGGCCATGTTTGCGAGATCGGGACAAAAGGCTAAAGAGAGCGGATCATGCCAATCATGTGGAGAGTGACTCTGCTTATTATTCGTCTTCTACGACGCCAAAGTCATGTCATCTGGGGTACAGCACTGGACTGTATATGGTGGTGGCCCCGGTCACCCCAACTATTGTCCGTCTGAGGGAATTTTCAATCTTTGGTACATGTAGATGGTTGCCTATAGTGGACCACGTCAACAGGAAAAAAAAGATGGCAGCTTATTTTATCCATTTTGCGGTGGATGTTTTGGAGCGGGCGTCGACAAGAATCCGGACTGACTCTGGCTTCCGCAAGAGACGGGGTTGTCTTGTGTTGGAGCAGGACAGGACAGGACAGGGATGGGGATTGCGTGAGGGCACGACTGTTACTGGATCAGAGACGGATTTATAGTGGGCAGCGGGCCTGTTAATTATAGCGGAGACGCGCTAACAGAAAACAGTGATTTGAACCGACACGGACACAGACAGAGACACAGACACAGACACAGAAGCCGTACATGTATTATTGCCTGCCACCAAATGAGGCTGTAGACACGAAAACTAACAGGATGGAAATGGGCAAATGTTAGCGTCGCCCGCTCCGTCCGTTACTGGCTTTCTTTGAGTTCCGTGAATCCTCGTGGGCGTCCAGGTTCCCCAATTCTCCATCCCCCATCCCCCATCTCCCATTTCCCATCTCTCCACTTCCACCTCCCCCGAATCCGGTCCCTCAGCTGCTTTTTATTATCCGCCATTGTTTATCCCCTCCCCCTCCTCGTAATTGTGTCTTTTCAGGCCCTGTCCGACATAAGACACGAATCGTACTCGTCTGGCCTCTCTCTACCCCAAGATTTCTCCTCTTTTTTATCCTGTTCCTCCCGCAGAGACACACTTGCCAAACGCAGTCTAGCCCTACCACACCTTTTACCCGTCTTTGTGCTTTTCTTTTCTCGTGGGTCGTCTGCTCTCACTCTTCTACTTCTTCTTCTCCTCTTTTCACCATCCTCTTCCTTTCCCATTTTCAACTTCTTTGCAAACCTTTCACTCTTCTCGTCACACCCTTCTTTGAGAATTGAGTGTACTGGAACAAACCATGGGTCAAGACGAATACAGCGATGCCGCGCCCCATGAGGGCATGTCGGCCAGCGAGTACATTGGCTCGCGCTTCACTACCCTCAAGCCAGCCATGTTGGACTTGCCCAATCCCATCAAGTTGATTCGCATGCTTAATCGCCAGCAATGGGCCTTTTTCGCAGTCGCTTTCGCTGCTTGGGTATGTTTACTCTGAATGAATCACTCGCGTGAGAATCGCCTCGTATTCGACACTGTTACTGACTCCTACAGACCTGGGATGCTTTCGACTTCTTCACGGTCTCCCTCACAGTCACCGACCTAAGCAAATCATTCAGCACCCCCGAAAAGAAAGTCACCAAGGCTGACATCACCTGGGGTATCACCCTTGTGCTCATGTTCCGATCTGTCGGCTCCATCATCTTCGGTATTGCCTCAGATCGCTACGGTCGCAAGTGGCCCTTTGTAATCAACAATCTGCTCTTCGTTGTCCTTGAACTGGTACGTTTTCTTTTGTCATATATGTCACATGTTTCACGCTGTTTTCTACACTTTTGCCCAACTTGCACGCGCTACGCTGTCTTGTCGGTCGTCTGGTCTGGCTGCCCACCAGGTCTTGGCTCAAGCTCTTGGCACCGATCGTTTTCCCCGTTCAGGACGCCAAGCGAGACAGCCCCGTTGCCACTTTTGCAGCGGTCAATCAAGCCGTATCTAAAATTAAACTGAAACGATGCAAAATTCGCTAATCAGCATCATAATGTAGGGCACCGGTTTCTGCCAGACCTATTCGCAATTTTTGGCCTGTCGCGCTCTTTTCGGCATTGCCATGGGTGGTCTGTACGGTAACGCTGCCGCTACAGCCCTTGAAGATTGTCCCGAAGCCGCCCGTGGTATCATGTCCGGTATTCTCCAACAGGGTGTAAGTTTTCTCTCTTCCAAGATTTTGACAGCATGTTTTCTGATGCATATCCTAGTACGCATTCGGTTACCTCTTGGCCGCCGCCTTTGCCCGCGGTCTCGTCGACACCACCTCCCACACCTGGCGTCCTCTGTACTGGTTCGGTGCCTGCCCTCCAATCCTCTTCATCATCGCTCGACTCGTGCTCCCCGAGACCAAAACATACCGCGAGCGTCAGCGCGTCCGCGCCGAGGCCGAACATGCCGCCGGCGCTGACTCCGTGGGCTCCGTCTTCATCCGCGAGGGCAAGATTGCCATCCGCAAGCACTGGCTTCTGCTGTCTTATCTTGTCCTCCTCATGGCCGGCTTCAACTTCATGTCCCACGGCAGTCAGGATCTGTACCCCACCATGCTCGAGAACCAGCTCGGCTTCAGCAAGACCCAAGTCACAGTCACGCAGGTCGTGGCCAACCTTGGCGCCATGACGGGCGGCACAGTCGTCGGTTTCCTCTCTCAAGCCGTCGGACGCAGATTCTGCATCATCGTGTGCTGCGTCGTCGGCGGCGCCCTGCTGTACCCTTACACCTTTGTCCGCACCGAGGCCATCATCGCCTCTGCCTTTTTCCAGCAATTCTGCGTCCAGGGCGCATGGGGTGTCATCCCCATCCACCTCATGGAATTGTCTCCAGGTGCCTTCCGCACTTTCGTGGTCGGAACATCCTACCAGCTCGGTAACCTCGTTTCGTCCGCCTCGTCCACCATCGAGGCTCGTATTGGCGAGCGTTTCCCTCTGGGCAAGACCGAGTCCGGCGATTCTCGCTACGATTACGGAAAAGTCATCTGCATCTTCATGGGATGTGTTTATGCCTACGTTATTGTGTTGACTTTTATTGGTCCTGAGCACCTTCGTCGCAAGTTTGATATTGCCCACGACCGGGATGCGCAGGAGGCTGCGGGACGCGAGGCAGTCGATCGTGTTATGGGTGGTTCCAGTGATGATGGCAAGATTCATGGCGAGCATGATGAGAAGAGGACCCATGGTAGTGTTTAGGGATGAGCCATGGTTTTATGTGACTCAGATTGTATGTCACGGATGCATTTGTTTCATATATCCATTTTATTGTTTAAATTTGAATTACATGATGTATATGAAGCGACGAAAATGTCCCGAGGGAAATTTGTCAATAATTGATATGCTCATTCCTCATAATTGTTAACTGGCCATCAAGGCATCATTCTCATCTCTAACATAATTCCACTCCTTAATCAGAGTCGCTACTGGACGACGACGACGAGCTATCCATTCCACGGGACTTGTGGCCGTGCTTCTTCTTCTTGTGCTTCTTATACTTGTGCTCAACAACGTTTGCTCCAATAGCACCAGCAATAGCACCGCCCACTGTGCCGAGGATACCACCACCAGCCTTGTGCGCTGCGAAACCAGCAGCTCCGCCGCCTAGAAGCGTAGCTCCGAGACCCTTCTCGCCATCCGGGCCGCCGGGACCACCGGGACCACCGCCGGGAGGACCATAGTATTGAGGTTGACCACCTTGAGGGTATGCCTGGGCTGCACCAGCAGGAGCGTTGTATCCCTGGCCATATGGCGCGGACCCAGAACCCTGTTGGGCGTATTGGGCTTGCGGAGGGTGAGGCGAGTGACCGCGGTTATCGTAGCCGCCTTGGGGGCCGCCGTACTGTTGCTGGGGAGGACCGCCGTAGTGTTGTTGTTGCTGGGGTTGAGGAGAGTGGCCGCCATATGAAGGCTGAGGAGAGTGTCCTCCGTAGGAAGGTTGGGGAGGGCCGCCGTAGCCTTGATTTTGGTTGTAATGTTGCTGTGGCTGCTGGGAGTATTGGGGCTGGGTCATGTTAGACGATGTCGTCATCGGAGAGACGGTGGTGCCTACCTGTTGAGGGTAACCTTGTTGTTGGTTGTAGCCTTGATTGTAACCTTGGTTGTAGTTTGTTTCCTGGGCGCCGTACGTGGGCTGGCCACCGCCGTAGGCGTGTCCGCCAAAGTATTCCTGATTCGACATTGGATTGGTGTAGATGTGATGTGGATGCAGGTGAGGGGTTGTTGGAGGAGCTGAAACGGGCTGACGGGTTTATATAGGTGGGAAGTCAGCGGGTGGATTGGAAGGATTGGCGGGATGAGAGTGTGTGGGATAGATGAGCGAAAATAGGATGCACGATGGATGGTGGGCAGAGGATGTATGCAAGATATATAGAAGATGTACGGCTATTCTGTAGCTGTCTACGACGCATCATACATGGGCATCTGCAGGTCAGCGGACCACTTTTGAGGCAGCCCGATGCGCAGTTGAAGTGGCGCAGCAGCGTACAGTAGTGTTGAGATGCTGTGGCATGGGCGTGGCAGGGGCGTGGCAGGGGAGGCTGTGCTCCAATAGGCGCTTTGCCCCTGGCCAGTCAGCGGCAAGGCCGGACTGCAAGGCCATACAGTGGACACCTAGTACTAACAGTAGGCACCCACTGCACCAATATGGGACGGACGGTGCTGGGAGGGTGGCAGACATGCCACACAGTAGCATGCAGTGGGGAATAGGTAACCCCCTACGGTCGGTCGCTTGGCTCAGGTACCTGAGGCTCAGTCTACCATCGTTGTGTGAGTGCTTTTTGCGGAACGACGAATGCCATCTTTGCATGCTGCACCTTACTAGTTCTGCATCCTTCACACCCCATCTATTTTGGGATGCTTTAGTGTCCCCTTCGGACAAGTACATTAATAGTGCATCTCCGGGGAGCTGGTTTCCGAGACGCCATGACGTTGCCACCGCCACATCGAACATTCCCATCGTACTTTGATGTCAAGCGAATGGAATTGAATTTTGATGCTCATTACACACAAAATCTAGCCTCTCAGCACACCCTTATCACTCGCGGATGACCAACGCCGCATTGGCTTCCTGACTCCCAGGCGCCGCCCGACCGAACCCTCTAGGCAGATTCTCAGCGGAGAACAGCGTATTCCACTGGAATTGATTACCATCCGCTCCATCAGGGATAATGAACGTCCCGGCATCAGTTTGATACTGCCTCAGAGCGCCGTCAACGGGACCAGGAGGTTGAGGACCATCTTTGCCGACAAACAGCAAAGTGTTGCCTACATCGCCGATGCTGCCGTGAAGAGAGCTGTCCTCGCCTACGGGGATAAGACGAGAGTCGCTGTAGTCGTTAGCATCAAGTACCTTGCAGCTAGAACCACACTCAGAACACTTACTCGCTCCACGTGAACTTGGCCGGGCTCCCTGTAGCAAGCGAGAGGATGACGGCGCCGCGCGAAACCACACCAATGTTAGTGGCCCAGGTCTTGGTGTCGTTGATGGCCACAGCCTGGATCTCGAAAGGCCCCTTGATAACCGTAGCAGACACAGCGCCTGTGCCAGCAATTGCGGTGATGATACTTGACAAACGCATTATTTACGAGCGTTAGTTGAGGTGTTGGTGTCGAGGAATGGTTTGACTCTGTGAGATGTTGCGCTGAATGATCTCTTTGAAGGAACCGAAGCTCAGTGAGGGTCTGGCTATTTATGTGTTTAAGTCTCCGTGATACGTAAGTCTCCGTCGTTATGTCGCAAATCTCCGTGCATTGAAGAGAGAAATTAGACCCAGATCGACGGATTACAGGACTGTTAATTGATGGGATAGGCAGTTCGGGATTATTTTGCTTACGAGGCGCCAATCCCACTAATACTGTTGAAGATCTGTCGATCTCCAGGCACGAACGGGCGCTGTCAAGTTGCGCAACTGTTGAACGCCTTTTATGAAATCAGCGCTCTCATTTGCTTGGAGAAAAGTATAATTTGTAGTTTGCTGTACTGGTATGATGGTTGGCTTGCCAAGGTCTACACGAAGATAACTCCCGCCGAGCTAGTTTGTTGTGTTTGTACTCAATGCTACTTAGATATTCATTCTTATTTGTGCTTGAATAATCAGTGAATTGTGTATACTTTGACCATCCCGGTGGGACAAACTGATACAAAACAACCCTCATTATACAACCAACAGACTAACAGTATCCTGTGTCAATTACAGGCCTTCCAATTCGACAACCGAGCGCGAAGACATGGTAGGGTGTCATTGTTAGGTAACTATTTCTCAGTCCACCCCGCAACTTGGCAAGCGTATCAAACGCAAACGGTCAAATACCGTTTAAACGCGACATGTCATTGGACAATTTCAACGGCGCTCAAACAGTAAACTTAACAACCCTACCACAAGTGTGCACCGATGTTCATCAATGCCCCGATCCTCTCTCTAGTCAATTTCATCATTCTCAAAATCATTGAGGCTGGCGGGACGGCGTCGCTAGCTGCTACGGAACACGACTCTCTATTTACCGAATCACAGTCAACGAAGTAGACCGAGACAACAATGAGAAAAAGCAAAACTGAGAGGCAACAACATAGTCTCTTAACCGAACGCTAAACCTTGTACACCTGCATAAGTTCATCAGACCCCATTGGTCCCGATCCTCGTTTATTTAGCTGAGGAAACATTGATTCAACGCGTGACCGCGGTTCTCGCATCTCCTCACTTGTTGTCTCACCTGGTCAACTCAACTGTTGCGTTGGGTCATTTTCCCCTTGCAATCCTTTCTTTCTCATATCAAAGACTCTCAGAGTCCTACTTATCCCCATCATTTCACCGCCTTCTTGCCCATAGACCTGAGCTTATCGGTTATCATGTCATCCTTTCGTACCGTCACTGCCGTTGCTGCCGCTGGAACTGCGGCTGCATTTGTGGTGCTAGATGTATCTTTCAATCGCCCAATAGCGGCCAAAATATTCCTCTACCAATGGCTCGTCTACTTTTCTATATGGAATTTTTATGCTTGGTTGATATATCCGTTCTTCGTGTCGCCGTTTCGCCACCTACCACAGGCCCCAGGAGGCAGCATATTTTATGGCCATACTATCCGGTTGATACAAAACGGCATGGGGAATGAAGCTCGTACATGGTAACTCCATCCATCTTTTCGCTAATTAACACAAGCTCACCATTTACCAGGTTGCAAGAGATTGGCACTCGCGACGTCATCGTTTTCAGAACCTCCTTCAACTACGAAAACATCTTCGTCAACTCGCCCGATCTGCTGGGTGAGCTTCTAGTCACCAAATCTTATGATTTCCAAAAGCCCCAGTTCCTCCAGGATGTACTGGGCTTACCACTCGGCCGTGGATTGATTCTTGCCGAAGGCGACCAGCACAAGACACAGCGTCGCAATCTATCGCCAGCCTTCGCATTTCGCCACATCAAGGACCTGTATCCGCTCTTTTGGCAAAAGGGTCGAGAAGTCACGCAAGCCATGATGGCCAGCATTGATGCCGATGGCAACGCAACGGTCAACATTAGCAACTGGGGGTCTCGCGTAGCTCTTGACGTCATTGGCGCAGCTGGCTTGGGACGAGACTTTGAGGCCATCAAGAACCAAGACAACGAAATTGTCCAGGCGTATATGCTCATCACGCACCCTTCCCCGACAGATCGACTGCTAGTTATATTCTGTGACTATATAGGAAACCTCGCTCCCGGGACTCTACTGTGGAAGCTACCCTTGCCTCGCATTTGGGAAATCAAGCGATGCACTAGGTTGATTCGCAGCGTCTGTCGAGATCTCATCCAGGCCAAGCGCGCCAAGTTGGAGCAAGACAAACTTGAAGACGTCGACATTCTCTCCACGGCGCTGAGAAGCAATCTGTTCACAGAAGAAGGACTCGTAAACCAACTCATGAATTTTCTAGGGGCCGGCCACGAAACCACCGGATCAGCGATGGCGTGGGCAATTTACCTCCTCTGCGTGTATCCGGACACGCAAAAGCGTCTTCGTGACGAAATTCGCAACAACCTCCCGTCTATAGACGACGAAACTCCCATCTCCAGCACAGACATCGATCGTCTGCCGTATCTTAACGCCGTTTGCATCGAAACAGTCAGAGTCTACAGCCCTATACCCAACACAATGCGAGTAGCAGTTCGTGACACCAGTCTCGGGGACATTCCCATCGCTAAAGGCACGCGTATAGCCATCTCGCCATGGGGTACGCAGGCCGATCCAGCATTCTGGGGAGACGATCCCGTCGCATTCCGTCCGGAGCGGTGGCTGACGGCTGAGAATGGCGGGTTGGCCAAAACGGCTAGTGAGGCTGCCTTGGGAGGCGCCAAAAGTAATTATTCGTTCTTGTCGTTTTTGCATGGCCCGCGGAGCTGCATTGGACAGAGTTTTGCAAGGGGTGAGATGGCGTGCGTGCTGGCGAATTGGATTGGCAGGTTTGAATTTGAGTTGAAGGATAAGACGCTCATGAATAGGGATAGAGTCTTTGTTGAACAGCTGATTACAGCTAAACCTGAAAACGACATACTAGTGTTGGCGAAAGCTATATAGTTAAAATACGTCTTCATGACCCTAACAACAGCTATCCTGATGTATACTACACATGATTGATGCAAGGTAGTGAGCGATTGGCTAATTCATCACTGGCCAAAAAGCTTGTTCGGCTTCAATCAGGGCCTTCCATTTCCCTAGCGACCTCTCTACAATCTTGTTCTTCACATCTTCTCCATGCAGCGTAACCTGTTCAGCAACAGCATCATCAATGATCCTGCCCAGGCTATCTACAAACTCAACAAACGCATCTCCCGTCCAATTGCTAATGAATTCCTTCCTGACTGCACCTCCATCTTGATCTTTACTTCCGTCATTCTTCTCATCTAGTTGACTTTTCGCCCACGTCCACGCATCCAAGTATACCTTCTCCGTTCCCCAAAAGACCACGGCACACTCCAACCATGGCAACAAGTCGTCGCCTTTCTGAAGTCCATCAAATAACGCCTCAAACTTCACCAGGCCAGGTAGTTTTTCCAATTCTCCGTTTGTAGTAACGCCGACATTTACATCAATGCCGTATTGAGACGCAGTCTCGACGAAGAAGCTCTCTTCTCGTTGGATATTGACCAGTGCGTCAATTGTCCATGCCAGCAGCCGTGACGAGGTAGCGTCTAACCGCTGAGAGGGCTTAGCTGTGGGTACAGACTCAGGCAACTGGAGGAAGGTGAGTAAACGGCCCGCTCCGCGGATGTAGCTGTGGATGTAGAGGCGGTCGTTGGCGAGCCATTTCCCCAGAATGTCTTTGGGGAGGGTGCCTTGGGCTGCGCGGTGGAGGAAGGTGGATTGTGTCGCTGTGGTGAAGGCTGCGGGGTCCGAGGCGAGGAGATGTTTAGTAAGTGAGAAGGACATTTTGACTGGCAAATAAAATATGTAGCCTATGGATTGAGAAGTAATGATGTAAATGAACTGAATTGGAGTTGGAGATGTTGGGCAAGTTCACGTGATGCGGCGTAATTCTGATCCATCTTCTTACTGGTGATGGTCATTGATGTTGCAGAGACAACATTGAGATGTAAAAGAAATTGGTTGAAATTCAATCTATGTGGTATCTATACAAGCAAAGGAAATAATAAGACAAAGTAACCAGATTAACCAGATTAACCAGATTAACCAGATTAACCAGATGCAGCACCACCAATTGCCGCAGCTCTTCCTCTCCTCCTCTTGACCTTTTCATACAACGTCAACGCCCCAATGAGCGCAAAAAGATCAAACGTCTCCCCATACTTGACATTAACCTGTAAATCACTTTCGCGGCTAAACGCACCGCCTGTCGTGAAGACGGCAACGATGTCTTTTGTCGACTCCTCCACGAGTTTGAAGTTCCTCGTCCCCATCAGCGACGAGTTGTTGCCATCCACGGCATGGTGATGCGTCCTCTTCCAGGCGAATAGTTTTCGTTCGCCCGATGGCAGCGTGAATGAGAAGCCGTGCTCGGCGGTAGATAATCCTTCCCGGTTGAGATCTTCCCAGACCATGGTGGACGGATTGGCGGGGTCGCCCAAGCCGAGCTTCACCTGGCGAGAGAACTTGGTGAAGTGGGATACGGCGACTACGGGCGCCTTGTTTGAGGAGCCATTGTGGATGGTGAGATCGGGCTTGCCGGCTGTGAGGAGCGAGACGTCGACGTAGAAGGTCTGCTGCTTGGAGGAGGTGACGTCGTAGTGGCGCTTGAAGAAGGGGCGGGCGATTTTATAGGTAGTTGGCTTATCCATGGTTGATTATTATGGTAATTGATAAGATTACTTGACGAAGGGACATGATGAAGGGGGTGAAGGAGACGAGGGTTATATACAGGAGATGTGAGGTCTTCAGCTTTGGGGCGACGATCACTGTCAGTCGGACAAGGTCGAGTCTGATGGGCGCGAGAGTGGGGCCCATCGCCAAGACTCAGCCTCGCTGGGCGGAGCATGAAGCCCTGGAAGGCCCTGTAGGGAACCACTAAAGGAGCCAGTGGAAGGCCTGTAGAACATCCCCCAGTTCACTGAACTGCCCCCAAAAATGCACCAAAGGTTCCATCAGGTCGGATTAAGTGCTCCAAGCCCCCCTCGCATTCACCGTATTGCTTCGTGAACGACGGCGTTTACGTCATTGGCTCACCTTCACCACCATTCCTCATGTCAGGCACAATGATCGGCTTAAGCTATCAGGTTGAACCTCGATGTTCAACGCGTCGATGGATGCAAAGATACTAAAAAGAGAAATTTGATAATGGATAGACACAACTAGCTCATGCGACGCCCGTGATGTGATGCCCCCCTCCTCCAATCACACCTACCCTGTACATTACCGATTTTGCAGCTCTGGCGAACACAAAATCAGAGTTAAAGGGGATTGGGCATGGGAGCATGTTTGTAACTAATATTATTTCCTGCTGACGAAGTAATGCTCTATAATATACATTATCAAGTATTAGCTCAGTTGAGCGATGACTGTCAGGTAATACATAGCATAACTTGTCTTGCATTTTCTGTTCAAAAGATATATAGTAATTTTATTCTAGGATATTGAGTGCATGGTAGGCTGGTATAAGGATCAGCCCGACATCAGATATATTACAAGAAAGGTTTCTCGCTCGTGGACGTCTTGGCATAGTATTGGCCGAACCTGAAAATAACTCCTGTTGCAGGTCGTGGCGAAACTTTGTAACCCTCATTCAGACACTATCACCTTCTCTCATCAGATAGAGATTCCAACCTTTCCAAAATGCTTGCCACTCCACTGGTATTCGTAAGCTTCCTTCACTTCCTCAAGCCCAAAGACTCTCTTGTCCAGTACTGGCTTAAGACTTTCTGGTTTTGCCTCGATGGCCCGACACATGTCTTCCATCAAGAGTCTAGAACCAACAAAAATACCTCGCACTGTACATTGGCGTACCAAACAATCGAGAAACCCAGGTTGGTCCTTGGTTGAGCCACCCACAAAACCGATAATGGTAATGACGCCCTCGGTTTTGATCGCGTCAAGGCTTTGTTTCATAGAGGCTGGGCCTGCCACTTCAACAATGTGATCTACACCTTGGCCGCCAGACAGCTGTTTGGCCTCTTGTCCCCAGTTTGGAGTCTCCTTGTAGTTGATAATGTAGTCCGCTCCAAGTTTCTTTAGCTCCTTGGCCTTCTCTGCCGATGAGGTCGTAGCAATAACCCTTGCGCCAGCAGCTTTGGCAAACTGAAGAGCAAAAATGCTTACACCACCAGTACCCTGGGTCAGGACCCATTGACCAGGGATTAGCTGCTTACCTTCAAGTCCATACAAAGCATTCCAGGCCGTAAGGCCAGCACAGGTCAAAGTGGCGCCTTCAATGTAGTTGAGACCCTTTGGTAACGGAACTAGACCCTGCTCGTTGAATGCACCGATGTTACGAAGAGTACCATCGTACATGCCTCCCAGCCCAGTGGCCGAAGTAGTCACGGTGGAAGGTCCGCCGATATGGCCCTGATTGAAAAGCGTGACGACATCGTCACCAGGTTTGAAGCGAGTAACCTGTCTACCAACGGCAATGACAGTACCGGCACCATCAGAACCGGGGACGACATCATCGCGCATTGGGAAGGGATATTTTCCTTGAGGAATAATGAGATCACGATACTGTAAATATAATTGTCAGGGTATGGAACGTTGAAAGAAAATGCAACTAAGCTTACGTTGAGTGAAGCCCCTTTGACTATGACAATAAGAGACGAAGAACATGTTAGCAAGTCTCCCTTTTAGTTTTCGAGTATGCATACTTTGAACAAGGACTTCGCTGTCGCCAATGTCCGGGATTGGCTTCTCCCCGAAAGTGAGTGAGTCGAAGCCATTCTGCCCACTCACAGTCCATTGCTTCGTAGTTTTCAAGATGTTGGCCATTTTTACTCGGTAAGAGAAGAGTGCAAGAAGTGAATAGAACTGATTGAAATAGTGTTTTTAATTATCCAACTCTTCCTAGAACTGAGCATAGCTTCCTCACTTTATATATTTATCGATTTCTCTACACATACAAACGAGCTTAATAATAGTCCAATTGAATGAATGGTATGGCATAATAGCAACTTGCTACTGAAGAATATACATGCTGACCAATATCGACTTGTTCTGCCTGACAAATGGTTGATGACAAATTTTATGGTATCGTTATAGTGAAGAAAGTAAATCTCCTTGCTGTTTGCTGAATTTCATAGCTAGCCAGAGAGATAAAGGAACATTTCATGTAGTTTGCTCTCAGGTTGAATCATGAGCTAGTGGGTTCGGTCCGCGTGCGTGGACCCGGTCCGGTAGGAGATGCGGGCACGGTCCGACTATGGAATTAGACATGGCTCAAAAGGTCTGGTATATAGTGGCGGCTGAAATAGCCTCAAGACTACATTTTTAAGAAGAGTCGTTAGATTGCTTGATTAACCCCTTGATTGGTGCCATCCGGCAAGAAGAGGGGATACGGCGGATGGGGATAGTGTCGGGACATTGGCCGATCCGATTACGTTTGAGTTCTAAAAGCTAGTACGGCTGCGACCGTTTAAACGTATTGGATTTTGGCGTACCTTGAATGTGAGAACAAAAAGCAGTGGCGGCAAGCGCAGGAAATCAGCCGAAGCGTCAACCATTAGTACCAGGTCAGCAAGGACAATGCAAGACATGCAAGACATGCACGCCAGATCGCCGAGTGAGGACACAAGAGAAGACAACTGTCCTTGTTAAAGTCAGCTGCACTGCGTAATAGCTTTTAGCTAAGTCGATCATCAACTTGTTAAATAATCTTTTGCAATAAAACGTACATGTGGCTATACTCTGTTCACCCAGCGGTCATTGCGATACCTCAGTCTCCGGCCACTTCCAATAGATATTACACCCCTTCACGCCAATCAATGGACCCTTCGCCGCGCTTCCAAACTGCTCATCAAATCCGCACTTCTTATAGAAATCATCCTTCTTCCAGGCACTGATTACTGAAGCGCACACGCCGTCCTCCTTCGCCTTCTCCAGACCCCACATGACCAGTTTCTTGCCAACCTGCTTTCCCTGAAAGTCTGGTCGGACCGCCATGACCTCGAGATACCAGGATTCGGATCTCTTGCCGCTCCACACGTCATCAAAATAAGGGTAGCTGCGCTCGATGATATCTTCGTCCTTGGGGTCACTGGCGCGGTTGGGCCAGACCCAGGCGTGAACTTTCATAGCTAGTGATGAGAGCGGTTTGAGTAAGTTACCTGGATATTTGTTAGCTTTGACAGTCTTAGTTTCAATGATTAAAGCTGAATACTTACGGGGATCCAACGTCCACAAGTCCATATCCTTCCCCCCGTCCCCTAGCCGTGACCACTGCGCGATGCCCGCAATAGCCTCACGGCCATTTTCGTCCTTGCTGACGGCCACCAGCCACTTGAAGCGGTAATCCCAATAATTGACACGTGCACGTCGTAACCAGTATAGGTCGCTATCGGCTGGGAACTCATTGCGGTGGGGGTGAATGAGATCGCCAAAGAGATTGTCGTCCCAGAACGCGAGGGACATGACGTGAGCAATCTCGGGGAGTTCCGAGTAGCGCGCATCACGCAAGACAAGCTCCGACATTTTTGTCGCGTTTATAACAGTAACAATTGCAAGAAACAAGGCGAGTCTGCTAGGGTGCTCACTTATATGTCGTCGCTGCAAAATGTTCCCCTTTTTCTGGGTTTTTAGTGGCTGGTTTGTAGCGGCCTGTGCTGTTCGTTGCCGCGGAGTTTTGCCCAGTTTGCTCCGCCGCTGAGGTGCCACACAAGACACGCGAACATGTTTTACGGAGCTCTGGTTATCTAATGCCTTCTTAGATTAGTAGCCACCACGAGAAGAAGCAAAGAAGAAGCAAAGAAGAAGCAATGTAAATAGACAATGAAAAGAGTATAGAAAAGGTGGCTACGTGTATCCAATGCCAGCACGAACCTTGGCACGAGTTGTCCTGTTTCACCTTCTGCAAACAATTATCAGAGTGTATTTCAATAATCGCAAATGGGAAAGACAAGAATAGATATTTTGCGTTGTACATACTTCTACTCCTACGATATCCTATGCGCTACAGCACACAGCATGCGACACATACACTAATGCAACTCCCGAACGTAGTTAAACAGACGAAACTATTTATTACTGCTTTGGCGAGCACGTTACTGAGTTGAAATCAACTGCTGTCTTTTTATAGCTTGCTGAATCCCCCCGCAGACTTACTTGGACACTTTCCTATGGCACCAAGCCCATGATGTTCAACTGGTATAATTCGCACCGCTGGCTTAATCCTGCGATTACGCCTAGACGCCATGTGAAAATACGTCATAGAAACCTGCAGCGCCTAGTTGAAATGCCAGACTGTTTCAGAATTATAAATTAGAAAGGTATAAAATAAAAAAAATAAAAATAGAAAAAAGTCCGAGCAAAAAAGTCCGACAGTCAACGGTCGCAGTGTGCAGCTCGTATCTCACCGAAAACTCACCGGGAATTGTTTAAGTACCATGCAATGACGTTGAGTTTGGTCCCTGATTTTAAGCTTAAAATATAACATCACTATTAAATTATACAAAATGCAACGCAACATCTTAATAGTAGGCGCCACCGGACAGCAGGGCAGAGCAGTCGTCGACGCCCTCTACTCATCGCCAACATACTCTCCATCATCCTTCCAGATCCTGGCCTTGACGAGATCAACGTCATCGCCAAAATCCACAGCTCTTCAAACTGCCTACCCAGACGTCATACTAGTAGAAGGCGATAGTCGCAACCCGGCGCCGATATTCGCTGCACATGCAAACATTTCCGCCGTGTTTCTGGTGACAGTCCCGCCCACCGACGAAGAGCAGGGTCTTCCTCTCATTAAAGCCGCCGTCGCACCAGGCACACAGGTAGACCACATCGTCTTCTCTAGTGTCGATCGGGGCGGCGATGAAGCTAGCTGGGATGAGCCGACCCAAGTGCCCCATTTCGCCGCAAAGCACCGCATCGAGATTCAATTGCGCCAGCTTTGCGACAATACAAACAAGCGATGGACCATACTGCGGCCCACTGGGTTCATGGATACCTACAACCCAGGGTTCTTCGGCAAGTTCATGGCTTCGCTATGGGCAACAGCCATGCCGCCAGACCGTCGCATGCAACTCATTAGTACACATGACATCGGCATCTTCGCTGCAAAGGCACTGTTAGATCCAGATCAGTGGGCGGGCAAGGCTATAGCCTTGGCAGGTGATGACCTCAGCTTCAGCGAACTGCAGCTAGCCTTCCGGCGGGCAACTGGTAAAGAGTTACCACAGACCTATGGCGTGCTAACTCTCCCAGTGTTGTGGTGGGTTAAGGATGCCAGTATGAGTTTTGAATGGTTCAACTCTGCTGGATGGGCCGCAGATATAAGTAGCTTGCGGAAACTGGAACCCGAGCTACAGACTTTTGAGAAATGGCTTCAGGAAAGTAGTAAGTGGAAAGAGGATGATATATCTAAATGAGGAGGATGAATAAGGACTATGCAAAAACATGAACCGGCATATTAGGCAAAAGGAATGCACAATTATGGCTCGTTTACTTCGCAGAAAGCAACAAATGTAGTGAACTCTTGTCCATCCCCTGCATCAGATCTCAAAGTCATTGCAGAGCCCGCACCCAAGAAGTAGACTGAGCCCTCTCGCATCTCTTCTACCGCAACGCCAACAGATACCTGGCCTGATCCGGCAGTGCATATTATGACACATGGACCATCAATGGGGTCGAACATTGCTTCCGCACCGTGACCTATCAGTGCCGATCGCACCACACTGAATTCCTCTACCGAAGGATTATATAATTTGACATGCGACCCCGAAATACGAGCCATGTGATTCATTGTGGCGCGATTGTAACTTATTGGACACACTTGCAAATCTTCAACGACTGCAAAGTCTAATACTTGGACGAATGTGTTGATATCTTTAAAGTTGGGGGTCAATCCGGCTCGCACTACATTGTCGCTGGCTGCCATGCATTCGATGATATTGCCCGATAGATGAGCATGGATGGTATCAGCTTTCAAAAAGATAGCTTCCCCTGGTGAGAGGTGGATGTATTTCAGGAAGAAGATGGCGAAAAGACCGGCATCGCCGTGAAAGTGTTTGTCTAGCCTGAGTACAAGTTCCGACAAGATAGCACCGGACGTGGAACTAACACCTCCGGCAGCAAAGCCTACACCATTGACAGAGGCGTCTTCCACCAATAACTTGGCCGCAGAAGTTACTGAGTCTTCCTTTGACTTCAAGACTTTTGCAAAGGCAGATCGGATAGCTTTTGTTCTCCATTGCTGGGCATCAGCTAAAATGTCCTCCGCGTCTGCTTCAAAACACCGCTGTGTCTCGTCCTCACCAACTAGCCTTCGGAGTGCAGGTACCGACTTCAGAAAATGCACCACCTCGTTTAGAGGTCGCAGCCCACAGAGGCCTTCAAAATCACTTATTGCAATGACCATTTCCGGTTTGTGATTATCATCTGGATATGTTTCTGGTTGGCTGGCATGCAGCTGCTCCGCTAGCTGCTTGTTGGGATGTGCCTGGATGGAAAGAGGGCGACCGATGGAGAGGACCTTGAACAAGAAAGGCAAGCTAGATCCATATTTGGCTATGAATGACGCTGAAAGAAGGTTTGGCTTCGCGCTAATAAGATCTCCCAGGGATACACCACTTGCAAAGTCCTTTGACTGGCTCGAAGGATACGTTCCCATCCATAGCTCTGCATACGTCTTGTCCTGCTCGATGGATAGCTCTGGTGCTGTTTCTTGCGCAAATCTGGCTGCTAAAGATTCTCGACCGATTTTCCCCCACGCTTTAGAGTTTATGCCACAGAGAAGGCGGTAGAGAAAGATGTCCTGCATGCTTGTGTGATGCCCTTGTGACAAGTGTGCACGCAGATTAGTCGATGGGCGCGGAAAATATGTGGAGGTCGGCCTCTACTACCCTTTAAAAGCTCAAATTTCTGAAAATTTGCCTTGTCAGAGGGGCGTAGGGAAAGGCGAACTGGTCGCCGATAAAGTGAGGCGGTCGATAACGAGGCGGCTGACGAGGCGCAATGTTGCTTATTTCAAACAACTAGGTTGCACAAATTAGCTGATGCAAGCACAAAATGACACGCATTTCTTCAGGCATATTCGCGCACCAACGTGGCACTGCATTGAATTTATCTTTTTACCCATTTTCGCTTTCATTGTTGTGTTCTCAAGAGCCAAACTATTATTGTATTCTATCCTGTCCACATTCGGCCCACGAATGCTAAGCAACCTGGATGGCGTCCGAATATAAGTATACGACACTTGTCGCCGACAGGGACTACATTAGACTGCTCACTTTAGCTCCGGCAGGGAACGAATCGGATGACCTTGTCATTAGCTTGGGAGAAGTCAACTTCAACAACACAGTACCGAGTTATGAGGCGCTTTCATATACTTGGGGGACGAGGAAAAACAAGCTTCCAGTCAAAGTCGCATCTGCATCGGCGCAAGACAATATAGCGGCGTATGCAGAACTCTTGGTCACCCAAAACCTCCACGTTGCCTTGAAGCACCTCCGCCGTAGAGATGCGCCAAGAACCCTCTGGATCGACGCTATCAGCATTGATCAAACCAATCCGGTAGAACGAAGTTACCAGGTTGCCATAATGGCGCGCATCTTCCAGCTCGCCTCTCGGGTTATTGTTTGGCTTGGTCCAGAGGCTGAAGACAGCAACCGCGGCTTATCCATGCTCGAAGAACTCGGTACAAAGGTCCATATTGACTGGCTATCGCGTGAGATTAGCCCCAGTCAGCAGTGGTCGCATGAGCCTCACTGGGCTGATCTCACTCAATGCCTTCCATATACGGAAGAAGAAGTCCTTGCTATCGCAGGCATCATTAATCGGCCCTGGTTTGGACGTCTTTGGGTTGTGCAAGAAATTCGAGTTGCAAACCGCTCAGCCGTCGTCGTTTGTGGCCGCAAAGAAGTGATATGGAGCCTCATAGAGGCCGCCATATACGTCCTGTTTCGCAAAAGGCTGGGTGAAGCAGATGATCAAACTATTCGACCACACTTGCTTGTGATAAACAACTCCTTTTTCAAGTGGTTCGAGTCAACCATCAGGGATGTCATGTTCCAGACTCAGGAACTGGCGTGTCGGGAACACAGAGACAAAGTGTACGGTATATTGGGCATCGTCAGCGATCAACTTGGCATCCGGCCCGACTATACTCTCTCAACGGAAGAGGTATACAAGGATGTGGTTCAACGCTACATTAGCCACTATGGCTCTCTGGACATTCTCAGGGACTGCGATATTTCTCGACGTGGCAGCCAAACGACCACACCAACATGGATTCCGGACTGGACGAACAAGAGGTGGACCGGCCCTACGCGATTCTGCCAAGCCTCTGGATCAACTCAAAGCAAAGTTTGTTATCCCGAAGAAGACGTCTTGCGCATCTCAGCTGTTCAATGTGCCTCAATCACTACATCAAACAAAATACGCAAATTCGATTTAGAACCTAATGTGATAACGCCTGCCGAATTTGAGGACGTTGTCAAAGAAATTGTGAGATTGCTCCCGAAAGACCTCTCAGCACGAAATGTAGCCGGATGCTCTCTCCTCGAAGCAATCAGTGGCAGCTTGCTCTGCTCAAGTTTCCCAGTTTTGGACCCTGTGAGACCAAGTCGTCCCACACCGCAGTCCTCCATGGCCGCCATTGAATCATTATCAAAATGCACTGATACTAGTAGCCTAGATCCAAGCATTGTTCCCGCTTTGACTCACTTCATCAGTAGTTTCCTACCCCATAGCCAGGGAAGGTCTTTGGTCACAACTGCAGAAGGTTATATTGGACTGGCCCCTTGGGGAACGAAAGCCGGAGACATGGTATGCGCGCCACTAGGCTGTGATGCTCTCATCACGCTACGGCCAAACGGAACCGTAGGCCAATTCCAAGTCATTGGTGAAACGTTTCTATATGGTGCTGCGCAGGGTGAAGCTGTGTTGGGACAATTCTCCGAAGGGATCGAGGCTATATACCAGCGTCATGCGACCATGGGGTATCGTCCCGCGTACAGGAATAAGGCGACCGAGGAAACGTCTTGGGTCGATCCTCGATTTGCTGCTTTGGGAATCTCTGTTGGTGTGAATGAGGAGCTTGGCTTGCCAGTGGCTGTGAAAGCTGACGATTTACTGGCAGCAGGCATATCCGTACTGGAGTATGACCTTGTCTAATGGCTTGTGTTGCTTGTTACAATTGATCACCCATCTGTTGAAATATTGTGTCATCAAATTGTTTTAAAGCGCCGTTTTTCATGCATATGTAATGTGTAGTCATGTATTAGTTATCAATGAGTCTCATATGTAACCCTCCACGACAACTTCTTGTTAATAATCATCTCCTGACTCCCCGCCCTCGAACACTCTTCATCCTCCGACCTGTCCTGGTTCGTATTTTCTCCCCCCGGCCATCTGCCAATGTCACCATCTCGTTCCATCTCGGTAGGATCATGCGCCGATATGGTTGTAGACGCTCCACCCGTGCCGCCTATCGTAGACATAATGGCCTTGCATCTGCTATTTTCTATGGGCTGCAGTGGATAGGAATTGGACGAGTTTTCATACATGCTGGAATCCAGCGGAACACCCATGCCCATAGACAAAGACTTTAAAAAGTTCTTTAGGTTGGGTACAGTGGCTGATATGAGTGACCAGACGAGCATCGACTGGAGAAGCAGTAGACTATTCGTAATGCTGAACTGTGGCTCGTCTGACGTCGAGTAGTCCCAGAAGTATACCACGTGTAATATGGATAAGATGATAAGTGGGAGGCGGAATGAAAATGCCAAGATGACTTGGAATTTGTGGTTGTGCCTTATGCCGACGGCTGTTGTTAGCTGGACGACGAGGCCCCATGCTAGTACCTCGACGATGATGTCTATTATGGTAATGACTACCCAGCGCGCATTCTGAGGTATGGTCAGTATGTCAACGGTTGAGGATTTGGCAGTTTGTGTCATACCTGGCTAGGACATTGAGTGATGTTATGTAGAGTTAATATACTGTCAGCTCGACAGTTGGCCAAGAAGGCTATGGAGGAGCCAACACCCCATGCGGCACTCAGCGCCATAAGCCCGACGCAGACTGGTCTGTTCCAACCAGCCTTGGGGCCGATGACACGCAGTATCAGCGCCAAAACTGAGCATTTTGCGAGTGCCAAACTTAGTAGGCAAAGAACCGTGGCCGCTATGGTAGACTGGTGACATGATTAGCTGGGCGGGGGGGTTTTTGCGAGAATGTAGGCGAACTCACCCTTGAAGATATCGCCCATTGGTCTGGCGTTGTTATAGAATTAAATTTGGAAAGTCCATTATGCAGCCCTGTAAATATGGCAACGGATTGACCTAATTGCAGCAGCTAGGTGACAGTCAGCCTCGAGTTGATGGAGCTGGGCGTGAGAGATCATTACCGTCGCTAGGAAGAGTAAAATATCGTCATATCCAAGCATTTTGTACTTGACGTAAGCTCTGGCCATGGCAACCATGAGGCTATAAATCAACGAGACAATTGTGACAATCCATAGCTGGCCGGCGTGGTCGTTGAGGTTGACAGGCGAGAAGCGAGGCAGACCGGTATTGTCAGGCGTGGCCTCCATGGCCGACTGAGGCGTAGACAGCGAGGACCTGGCAAGTAAATGGCAGTCGTCGAATATGTAATTGACGCTCAAATGAGCAGCGTGTGGTGTCGTGTTATGAAGAAAAGGGTGTCATGAAGAGTATATGTTGATAGGATACTAGATGAAACAAAGTGTGTGGAAATAAGAGATCAACATCGGCAACGACGCCCGCGCAGGGGGGAGGAAACCATAAAAGCCACTAGCGTCCATCATGCACTAGGTCGGGACGGAGCTGAACGATGGGTTGACCATTCGGGTGGGTGAAATTAGTGTTTGGTGGCTTGGCCTTGAAGATATCCACCAGTGGTGTGGTTCGGAATCAGGCCGAAGCCACAGAGATTGGAAACTTGTTTTTTTTTTTTTTTTTTTTTTGGGAAACAGTACATGGTACGATGATCAGGAGTCATTCACATTCTAGACAGCAGTGATGTGGACGACGTTTTGAGGGAAGTGAACTGCGCCAACGTAGCATCTTGTCATTGCGGCGTTGGACATGTGTTGGGTGTTGCATGTTTTATTTGAGCGTTGTTGACAAGGGTGTTTATTTTGTTGGTTTATTTCTACTTGGCTGCACCGAACTGCTTATATCCGAGTCACCAAACAGCGGCACAACGTGGTGCTGTGCCTACAGGCTCCACCAACTGTAACCGCAGCCTCCATCAACTGTAACCGCAGCCTACAGCGATCCCAGCTGCTGCAGTCGCAGTGGATCGCCCCCCTGAAATTAAATAAAACGAAACAATTACGCTGGACACGCCGGCCAAGTCCCCGCACCCTTCGCAGTCTCCATCCACCCAAACCGCATGTGGATTCTCCTCCGACCAATATGTTCATTTCTGTACATTGCCATTAGATTGCTCAGCGGGTTCATTATTCCCATCCCATGCTTTCCTCGCTAGCTCAACCCGGGGTCCTAGTCGTTCTCGCGTGTCATTTCACCGGCCGCTAGAATCCCCCCCCTGCAGCTTGCAGATTGTAAAAGTCTGTTTTGTCCTCAAATCCTCTTCACCTCTTTCCTCCATGTTCTATCTGTCTGGACGAAAGTGCTGTTTTAGCAGTTCTTGTCACCATAATCCATCATGCCAGAAATAGACGACAAGGGCTCGCCCGACGTAGAGCCTCCCAACAATGACAATGTCGACGCAAAACGAGGCAATGCCGCCGACCGCGCTGATATGTATCGCATGGGCAAAGCTCAAGAGATGAGGGTTCGTACGGGCACCAAAACCGCCAATCGAGCAGTCACTGACTTATTCAGAGAAACTTTCGCTTCCTCTCCATCTTTGGCTTCTCCATGATTCTCATGGCCTCATGGGAGTTCTCGCTTAGGTACGTCGCTCCCTCACCCACCACTCAATCTCATCTAACATCTCAGCGTCTCAACAATTGGTCTCATCAACGGCGGAACGGCAGGTCTGATCTGGATGTTCTTCGTATGCTGGATCGGCTTCCTATTCGTCAACACCTCCATGGCCGAAATGGCATCCATGTACGTCCCCCCTCTGCCCTCATCTGCTCCTGGCACCTTTTCGTCTAATACACGTCAGGGCACCCACCTCTGGCGGCCAATACCACTGGGTATCCGAATTCGCACCCCTAAAACACCAAAAGTTCATATCCTACCTCATGGGCTGGATGTGTGTCCTCGGCTGGCAAACATCTTGCGCCTCCTCTGCCTTCATCGCCGGCACACAGATCCAGGGCCTCGTCGTCCTCAACTACCCTTCCTACAACCCGCAGCCATGGCACGGCACCCTCATCACCATTGCCGTCGCAGCCTTTTCCGTGCTTTTCAACACCGTCCTCGCTAGAAAATTACCGCTCGTCGAGGCCCTTGTCCTCATCATCCACGTCTTCGGCTTCTTTGGCATCCTCGTCACATTGTGGGTCCTTTCACCTCGTGCCGATGCCAACGACGTCTTCACGCATTTCACCGACGGCGGTGGTTGGGGCAGTCTCGGCGGCTCGACTCTCGTAGGTATCCTCGCTGGCATTCTGCCCTTACTAGGCGCCGATGCAGCCGTCCACATGTCCGAGGAACTCCGCGATGCAGGCCGTACCCTCCCCCGATCCATGATCATGACCACCGTCATTAACGGCGCCTTCGGCTGGATCATGGTCATCACATTCTGCTTCTGTATCGGCAACCTCGACGATGTCATCGGCTCCAAAACCGGATTCCCCTTCATGCAAGTCTTTCTCAATTCCACCCAATCCGCCGCCAGCGCCACGGCCATGTCTGTCTTCATCGTCGCCATGACTGTCTTCTCCAACCTCACCATGGTAGCCACATCTTCCCGCCAACTCTTCGCTTTCGCCCGTGACCACGCCGTCCCCTTTAGCCCGTGGTTCTCCTCAGTCCCCTCAGGCTGGGACGTTCCCATCAACGCCATCTTCACAACCTTCCTCATCTCCAGTCTTCTATCTCTCATCAACATCGGCTCCGCTGTGGCCCTCAACTCCATCACTTCGTTGGCCACCACGTCTCTTCTCTCCAGCTACATCGTATCCATAGGCTGCATGATCTGGAGACGCTGGACGAATAGCCCTCTCCTACCGTCCAAGTTCAGCCTCGGACGCTGGGGTCTGGCGGTTAATATTGCATCAGAAGCATTTTTAGTCATTATTTTCATCTTGGCTTTCTTCCCTTCCGTCCCCAGCCCCAAGGCTGTCGATATGAACTGGAATATTGTCATTTATGGCGGCGTGGTCGTCTTTTCGTTGGCGTATTACTTCTTCCGCGGGACGCATCGCTATGAAGGACCCGTTGCCTATGTCAGGACTCTTCAGTAATGCACACCAGAGAAATCCAAATGTATATAACGATATGTTGTCATGAACTCACATATCATATAGACTGTTGGAGTAAAAGTGACTTAAAACGAGTAATTAATATATAATACCCCGACCTAGTTTCGCTCACTGTCCACATAACTAAAGCGTACGTTCTGCTTGTACATATGTAGTCGGGAGTTAGCTACATCGCTGACCGCATCACATTACACTGTTTTTGTTCAAGTAAATTGCATCAATTCAACTCCAAGTCGTATATACAGCACACTCTGTCTCCGTATCCCAGTTCAACCATCATCCTCACATACCCTTCCAGCCAGTCCGTCATTTATCTGCCATTGCCCCTACTGAACTTTTCTATCGCACATTTTGTCTCTTTTGACTTTTGTATTGTACAATCAGAATCCACCCTCCAATGTTTCCCTTGTCCAAACGCCGATAAAGAAAAAGAAATATGTATAAACCTTTGCCAGCGGCCACCGCAGAGATATACCAGCCCAGCTCAAGTTTCAGGTCACTCCACGAATGGCCGTTCAACCGCCAGTGACCGCCAAAGGCATGCAAGTCCAACCCAGAATCCAAAACTAAGTAGTACAAGAGAAAATTGAAGCGTTTTTCACCAGGTGAAAGAAGTCATCCACTTCCTCGACTCCCAAAAGCCGCGGAGAAACCATGGCTTGAAGAAGCATGCAACCAACTCCTTTTGCAAACAGAAAAAAAAAAAAGTGAGATGAAACAAAACAAGTCATCCCCTGCAAGAGCCAAAAAGATAATGGTATCAATCAATGAGCGCGTCCAGTACGCATATCCTTGAAATGCATCCCAAAATGAAATCCCTAAAACGCAATGTACGCCTATCCCGCATCATAGCCATGTGAATGTCACAAACCAAATCAAGGTCGTATCAACGTGTGTTGTTTTGTGTCTCGTTTTTGTTGTTTTCGTATTGTCAGATTCCTGGCCTTACATGCCAGCGACTCCTGCCGAGTTGGCGTCGACAACATTGTCAGAGAGGTTGATGAGAAGCTGTGCAAGGCATCGCTTGGTAGCGGCGTCATCGCGTAGGACGGATGAGAATGTTGCGTCTCGGAGCGGCTCAGGGAGACACTGACGTAGAGCCTCGCGGGCTCTGGCATTGTCGCTCAGGCTATTTGCTAGTTAGATGACAGTGCTTGCCATTTCAAACGGAATTCCAAGACTAACCGAAGGAAGCAGCGCACAACGTGCTTCAACAAACGCGCAGTCTGCGACTCGACCAATTGAGCAACCATGTTGCTGAGGACGGTACCTACAGCGTAAAAGCGCTCGTAGGTGGCGCAAATGTAGTTGAGTCCATTGTCATCAAGCAAGATCTTCTGGACAATGAAGATGGCGACGGTCTTGCTAAGCTCGGAGCCAGTCTCCATGATGCGTAGGCAGAGGGGGATGATTTCTGTGGTGAGCAGGAAGTTGATGACTTCTGATGAGTCGTTCTTGACAAGTGCGCCGATAACGCCGAGACTGGTGAGGCGCAGATATTCAAAAGGTCGCGACTTCGACGTGGTGTTGAGGAATGGGTACAAGAACAGCGGGATGTGCGCTAGATATTATTAGGACAACGTGCCAGCCGCAGGGCGTAGGTGCATTGCAAACTTACCATTAAGAAACAAAGTCCGCGTGTCGTTGTGAGAGGCAACACATTGCAAAAGCGCGAGCGCATTGCACACGCGGTTTGAGGCAGCAGCGGTGAGCTGCGAAGGGTTAAGCAGGGTGTAGACCGAGATGATCTCCTGCAGCAACGAAGTCATGACACCTATCGCGTTCGAGGTTAGTATTTTCTACACGGTGCCAATAAATCGCATTCAGCGACGTGTTCCTTACCAAAAGAATGCCAGAGGATCAGAGCAAGCTCTGGAACTTGTTCTCGCTTCTTGCTGAGTTCAAGCAGGGCGGCTTCCCTCGTGTTCTCGTTGAGCAGGTCTGCAATGTACGCCATCGTTCGCCGATTCTCTTCGGAAATGTGTTCGTGGCCTCCGTCCTGTCCGCCGTGCGCGTTGGCGAGGGCAGCTGCATTGCCATGGTTGCCACCAGCGAGGCGGTTGAACTGTTGCTGCTGTTGCTGTTGCTGCTGTTGCTGCTGCTGCTGCTGCTGGACGGAGGCATTGTTTCCTTGCTGCTGAGAATGCTGGTGATGCCCGGACTGCTGATGCATCCACGAAGGGTTTTCCTGGTGCCCGAATTGGGGGTGACCATAGTGAGCGGAGGGCATCATCTTTTGTCGGTGACGCTCGGTCGGGTCTGTCGTCGCAGCGGGTACGGGTACAGTATGCAATTCGGTGGCTGGCGAGGATGGAAAAAAAAAGCTGAAGCTGAAGCGCTGGGGGGGCGAGGGGGAGGCTGCACTCAAGGTGCGTCAAGAGTCAATGGACGGTGCTGGAGAGATAGGCAGCTCGCAGGCTGGGGGTGCGTTTGGAGAGGATGCGTGTGCGAGGTGAGGTGCGGTGGTGGTGGTTTGACGGGCCAAGGTGGGTGAAGGGAGCAGCAGGTTTCGGCTGACTGTTCAAGCCTGCCTGGCCATGCTCGGGTGCTGCTGGTGCTGCTAGTGCTGTGTTAGTGGAGAGACTTGTGGCACGGACCATACCAAGTAGCTGCCACACCAGCATCTGCTGCCATCGGTACTTCTGTCAGATGTCCCTTCCATCACCGTATTAGCCCTTGCAATATGGCCAGAGGCTAAATAAATCCTGGCAGGATCGACATGCCCAGATGCGGCAACGCACACCAAAACTACCACCGCAACTGGCATCGTGACAATACTAATTGTTATATAAACAACTTCCTGATCTAAAAGTAATTCCAGATTTAAAATCCATAATTGAAAAAATTAGCAAGCTTATAATGAATTAATACATGTTCGCTGACTATAAAATAAAGGTGTCTACAGAATAATTCAAGTTTTTCTTACCAGCTCTGGCATCCCAAGCTGTTCCGCAGCTGAGGGAGTCTCGGTCTGAGTCACGTTCATCGTACTTCTAGCACAATTCAAACGTAACCTATTTATATACCATCCGACTAATCATTATCTTTCGTATATGCGCATAAACCGATCATCAAGAAGAAGAAAAAAACAGAAACAGCTCCAATGTCAAGATTTGTACCAGGACTGGTATTGAACCGTCAGTTTTATCGCGACATCGTACAACCAATCCTCGCAGATGCGTTCCCTGATCTACAATACTGTGCCGCCCTAATTGGACCCGGAAGCGAGGTGCTCGGCTTCGATACCGAAATGTCCATGGATCACGACTGGGGACTGCATTTCTTCATTTTCGTCCGCGATCAAGACGAGCCACGATGTGAGGAAATCGCAAACCTTCTAAGCCACCGTCTCCCAAATGAGTACCAAAACTTTCCCGTTTCAATACCAGCCGTCTCTCCTACACCATGCGTGCGTGCCTTAAAAGAACCCCTGGCCGGCCCGGTTAAGCACTCCATTACCCCAATAACGATTCGGCAATTCGTGATTAAACACCTTCGTCTTGACGTGACCGGACACATGCAACCCATAGACTGGCTAACACTTCCTGCCCACACCATTGGAGACACAGTGGCCGGTGAAGTTTTCCACGACGGCTTTGGTCAACTCACCCAGCTTCGTGAAAGATTGAGGTGGTACCCTCGAGATGTGTGGATTTATCTTCTCGCTGCGGGCTGGCAGCGCATCTCAGAGGAAGAACATCTGATGCCCCGGGCGGCTTACGCAGGTAGTGAGCTGGGCTCAGCACTCATCGGCTCTCGCCTCGTTCGGGATGTGATGCATTTGTGTTTTCTAATGGAGAGGAAGTACGCCCCATACGCTAAATGGCTTGGGTTGGCCTTCCGTCAGCTAGACTGTGCACCAGCCTTGGAACCGCTGCTATGGAGAGCTCAGCAAGCTTCGACTTGGCAAGCAAGACAAGAGGCTCTTGTGGATTCTTTTCAGATTTTGGCCAGAATGCACAATGCTCTGGGGCTCACAAAGCCAATCGACGAAACGGCGTCGAGCTTCTACGATCGACCGTTTCAGGTTATTCATGGTGAGAATTTTGCCCAAGCTCTTCGACAAGAAATTCATGAGCCTCAGTTGCAGGCATTCGCAGATTGCTGCATGATAGGCGGTCTAAGTCAGTGGACAGACAGCGCACCTATGCTTGAGCATATGGCCAACAACCGACTTAGGGGACTGTACGCACCGTATGACGCAGAGAGCACTCTTAGTTAACGACGAAGACTGACATCGCAAAGCATACAATGACATAATTTCAATTAAAAAAAAGTTCACTATGTGGCCAAGTGCTGGTCTGTACCGAATGTACCTGCAGACTTCGCTCGCCTCCGATGCTTCCTACAAACCAATGTCAAAAAGACCCAAGGAGACCACCCAGGCCATGCAATGTGTCCAAATATAAATGCTCCCAATGGTCCCTTTGCAGCAAGACTGTATCAAAATAAACATTACTCTTCTATGCTAGTCCTTCCCTACCCTGTCTTCCTCCGTGCTGTCTGTCATTACAGCTTCAACTCCTTCAAGATTTGGTCTGCCATGTTCTTGTACTGCCACGTGTTGCCAGTCATACGCTTGAACTGAATGCCGTGAAGAGAAAGTAGTGGAACCTTGACAATGAAAATCTCAAACTCAAGCACCATGCTACCGCCGAGATCACTCTGCACCTGTGTGCTAGTTTCGCCAGGAGCCCGTCTCGTGTTGTTGCCAGTGCGGCGCGGAATGCTATCCACCGATGTCTCTGAGTTTGAATAGCTTCTATCTCTGTCACTTCGGTCACGGTCGCTTCGGTCTCTGTCGGATCGACCTGGTGTGCGAGGTGCTGCAGACAGACGTTCCGAATCATGGCTATCGTCGGGGCCACGCTCGTCGCCTCTCATTAAGCCCCCAAAGCTAAAGCGGCGTCTGTGGCCGCCACCACTGGATTGTCCGGGTGTGCTTGGGGGATCTTGCACTCTGTTCAAGTCAATGCTCGGCGCATGTTTGCAGCTGAAGCCGCCCTTGATTTCAGTGAAGTCAACATTTAGCTGTCTCAGAACTCGTCGGATATCGGCGCGGATTGCTGGTACGGACTTTCCGGATGTCGTGGATACGCTGAAAAGACCCTTCAAGTATACAGGTTTGGCCAGATCAGAGCTAGGCAAGCGGTCTGTCGACACGCCGCTATGCTCTTGTTCAAAGTCGGTTTCTTCAGGCACGTTTGCTTCTCGCGCAGCCTCTCGTCGAAGACGACGCTGCTGAACGCTTTCGCGTCGGGCGTGCCCCAGAGACTTAGCCCTCACAGCCATGGATTGGGAGTGGCCATGGCCACGACTGCCTTGGTTTGAACTGGACTGTTCGTTACCAACGGACTGTTCAGATCCACTTGTCACAGCTTGATCCCGTACATGTCGCGTTGATTCACGATCGCGACGACGGAAGTCGGCCGAGTTCACACTCGTCGAGCGACCTAAACCTCCAGATTGCTTGGACCTGCTGCCACCGCCAGCTGACAGCGGAGGGCTGAGAAGTTCCTTGTGATATTGTTGGCTAGCGCTTGGGCGCAGCTCACTAACAGCATCGTCTTCGTCTCGTCGGCTGCGTCTTATGCTAAAGCTCTTTCTTGGAGCAGCGGGAGAGACGTCGCTAGGAGTGTGCACTTGCACAACAGGTGGATGAGATCTGTCTCGGTCGTGTCGTGGTGGATCTCTGCGCTTGCGAGTGCTGAAGCGTCGGAGAAGACCAGCAGCTGTTCCCTCCTTCTTGGGGATTGGCTCGCTCTTCTCTGCAGGCTTTTGGCGAGCCTGTTTCGCGATTTCGGGCTCATCGCCCTCGCCTTGTGTACGAGCTCGGGGCCGTGTCCTGCCTCCGGTTGGTTTCTCGCCAGACATCTCATAAGCGGCTGTGTTAACATGCGCGGCTTGTGGGGCCGTAAGGATTGGAAGAGCAGACTCGGCAGGCTTTTCGTTTGCTTGCTCCTTTTCTTTCTCCTTTTCTCTTTCTCTGTCGCGTTCTTTCTCCCTATCCCGTTCTTTTTCTCGCTCCTTCTCCTTCTCTCTTGCGGAGGGCGCAACAGGCTTTGGCATGCTTTGTGCCTCCTTGTGTTGCTTCTCTCTGACTAGGTAGTAAATAGACAGCAATGGACTGAATGCATTAAATGGGTCGTGTCCGAGCTGCAATGCATCAGAGCTTGGCCCTGTCAAGGTGTCTCGGCTATTGGAAGAGTTTCGTCGTTTGTAGAAATCGAAGCCGAAGGCGCGCTTCTTCTCCCCTTCACGGGGTGGCTGCGCCATGTCTTTCTCACGCTGATAAAGTTTGACCGCTTGTTGGTATTCTTCAGATTCGATTATCTTCATGAGCTGGGCGGTAATGGCTTCTGGGGAGCCAAAGTTGAATCCTTGCATGGCGTGGACGACCTCAGGGTCAAGAGGTAGCTGTAGCGGTTCGCGAACGGGGAGATAGTTATCTGGGGGTCCATTATGCCCCTTCATCATCCAAGGATGCGTCATGACTTCCTGCATGGTAGCTCGTTGCTTTGGGTCGGTGACAAGCATTCGTGACATGAGATGCTTGCATTCTGCTACAGTCAGCACCAAGCCATTTTCAGGAATAAGGGTTGTTGTACTTACCGCTTGATAACCAGCTAGGATAATCAACTTGGCCCTTCTTGATCTTGGCGTGCAAGGCTGGCATGCTTTGGTCGTCAAAGGGAACCTTGCCACAAACCAAGACATAGAGGACAATGCCGAAGCTCCAAACGTCAACCTCGGGCCCTGTATAAGCTCTCGCTTGCAGGAGCTCTGGTGCTGCAAAGTACAAGCTGCCGCAAAACGTTTTGAGGTGGCCACGAGGTGAAAACAGATTGCTTAAACCAAAATCAATAATCTTGATGTCGCCCGTCTTGCTGATGAGAATGTTTTCTATCTTCAAATCGCGATGGACAATGCTGTTTCGGTGACAGTAGTCGAGGGCACTGGCGATTTGCCTGCTGAACTTTCGAGCTTGTTTCTCCTTGAGTTTACCGTGAGAGATGATGTAGTCGAGCATCTGGCCGCCGTTGACGTACTCAAACAGCATGTACCAATGGTAGTTTGTACGCACGACGTCGCGCAAGCCACAGATGTGGGGGTGGTTGAGCAGAGTGACAATTGCAGCTTCGCGGGCGGTGCGAATTTCCTTGGACTGGTCTGCTCTCTCCTTGTCTGCTCGAGACTGGTGGTTGTCGGTCGATCCACGAGGGATGATTTTGCACGCGACCTATACATGGCGACACTGGTTAGTAATTTGGCAGCTAGCGGATTGACAGCTACACTTGATGGAACGACATACCTGCTCACTACCATCTTCCTTCCTGGCAAGCTTCACCTTACCCATGCTACCCTCTCCAATAGTCTTGCCCAGGATCCATTTTCCGGACTGGGTTGGGATTGTCGTACGAGAGCGCGACTGTTTGGTCGGTGCAGAGGCCGATGGCGCTTCGGACGCACCATGCGACTGGCGGGAAGGGGAGTGAGGTTTGTTGGCAACGGCCGAGGGGGCCATTTTGTCGGGGCGTTTATCGGTTTGAACGACGTGATGGCTGTGAGGACGGCTGGAACGAGGTTGTTGAGGCTCTGAGCCTCTGAGCCGGGTAGACTCTTTCGGGCGATACTCGCGGCTTGGGCTGGGCTGCGTTTGTGATGCTATGTGCGAAGTCCCATAGTTATTTTTGTGTGTGAGGTCCCTAGTTGGGCGGGAGGATGAAGAGGTGCGATGATGATGGCGACGCTGGTCGGGGGGATCGTTATTGGAGGCAGCGTTGGAGTAGGTGGAAGAAGGGGCAACGGCAACAGGAGACGATGTGACGGGCGTGCGAGATGAGCGAGAAATGGACCGGGATGGGGCGTGTTGTGGCGGGGAGGTCTGGTCGAGATCGGCACCACGCGGTGCAGCGGCTGCCATTTGAAAGCCGATAGGAGTTGAGTTGATTGGGTTTGAATTTTAGAGAAGCGGTAAATGATGTTGTTGAAGGGGATGGAGAGGAAATACAGCTACTAGCTCGAGGAGAAGATGTGCACTTAAAATGAAATTACCATCTCTTGGTGGTGACGCACAAACAAGCTCTTGACGGTCCCATTTAGGGGGGCCATAAGAGGGGAGGTTGGCAGGAACAAGTACATTGATTGCTATTTGCGGGATGCTAGTGCCCAATTGTGCCTGTTCTGGGTGGGAGCCCATCCGCTGTAGCCACTGAGAGCCACTGTAACGCTAAGGCAAAAAGCAGCCAAGAGGTCATGGCACAGCGAGCTAAACGCCGCTATTGCAAGCTTTTTAGTGGAACAGTATCCCGAAACGGAGGCTAGTTGCCAAGTGTTACCGCGCTCAATTACAGGCAAACAGGGTGCATGCATGGAGGCGTCTTCAAGGGAGACTTAAATAAGACAAGGAGGAGGAAAAGCTGCGAATGCTTCAATGCCATGTATCTTATGTACCAAAAATATTACATCAAAACATAATTTGTGGTTGAATTCATAAAGCATACGCAACGCACAAACGGCAGCACGATGACGACTCCATTTGACCTGTTGCGCAAGCCTTCTACTACCAGCTGCGGATACCTACATTTCATACTCCGTATGCTAGGCCACTAAAATAATAGCCCAACAAGAGCCTAATTGTAATGGCTGCACCGGACCAGAGGCTTGAGAGGGGGGTCCAGAAGCTCAATCCAGTGGGGAAGCTCGACGGACCGCTTAGTTTATCGATAACCGTGACATTGTTTCAACAGCAACCCAAAAAGGTAGAACATGGCGCAAACAAGCAACAGCTCCTAACGGCACTCATCAAAGACATGACGGCTCAAGTTCCAATGACGTGACAACATCATACACGCAGCTACCTATAGGGCAACTCAATCAACCTCGGGCCGCCCATGTCCTACAAGCGGTCGCGATCGACCTTTGAGGCCGATCTCAAGAATACTTTTGCGGTTTACGGAACGCCACTTCCAGACGAGAACGACGCGCGTGACGACGGTTCATATCTGCCGCTATGGAAACAAGACGTTAGAGATGAAAAGGGTCGGAGGCGACTCCATGGAGCCTTCACGGGAGGATGGAGCGCAGGGTGAGTAGATGTGACCGTGACAGCTAGCTCTATCCAAATTGTACAAATAAGCTAACGCGACATGTCACCATAGGTATTTTAATACTGTCGGTTCCAAGGAAGGATGGGCACCCTCCACATTTGTATCCAGTCGAACCAACCGGCGCAAAGATGACGAAAAGGCGAAAAAGCAGCGCGCGGAAGATTACATGGATGAAGAAGACTTGGCTGATGCACAAGAGGCACAACAGTTGAAAGTTACAGGCGATTTCGCCGGACTCGGTTCTTCCGATACTGATGGACGGCCAGCAAGTGGCATTTCTGGTCTTTTGAAGGTAGAAGGGGACACAATGGGTCTGAAATTGCTGCGTCGCATGGGTTGGAAAGATGGACAAGGTATTGGACCGCGCATCAGACGAGCAGCACGACTGGGCACGGCTAAACCCGACGGAGCCAAAGATGACGAGCACTTGTTTGCTCCGGACGATACACCCCTCGTAAAATTGGTCACCAAATTGGACAAAAAAGGCTTGGGATTCCAGGGCCAAGGTAAACTACGGTCATTACAACGATATAAGAATGACGACGACGATGAGGACGAGCCAATTAATAGTGCGAATATGTTATCGCAAAGCAAACAGAAAAACACAAAAGTACCCAAACGAGGATTTGGTGTCGGTGTCCTCAATGATACCGGCTCCGACGACGACGATCCATACGAAATGGGACCCAAGATCAGTTATAACCGCGTTATGGGAGGGGATTCCAAAAAGAAGACCAAATCTGCCGCCTCTGTGCCGAATCCAAAATTTAAGAACAAACCCGTATTCATACCCAAGACTGCAAGGGGCAGTGCCAGTCTTCGACGGTGTCACGACGGGAGATTACCACTGTTTGGTTTTGTTCTGGCACAGGAGGTCGAGGACCTGATGTCAACGTTATCGCTCTATGCCCCGCCAGCTGTACCAGAGGGTTGGAAATCAGCCAAATCCCTCTCCGAAGCACCTTCAGAACGAGATGGCTACAAGTCGGCCGCAGACGCTGCCAAAGCCTCTTCTTTGGACCCTCGTTCTCGAGCAGCCATCCTTGGCGAAAAAGCACTTCCCGGAAAGTCTGTCTTTGACTACATTTCTTCGGCTACGAGAGATCAATTGGCTGCTGCTTCAGGAAAAGCCAACTTGCCACCAGCACGTGGAGAGGTTCCGGCAACGAGCCAGTTGTCAGACTCTGAAAAACTGCAGCAGTTATGGGAACAAGTACCATCTTTAGATCGAGATACTGCGATTGCTGCTCTCGCTCGTGGCTCAACAGGACCTTATTCAGATAATGAGAGAAAGAAGGCTCAGTATAGATGCTATCTTGAGTACGCAGTCAATCCTTCCAGGCCGATGCCTCCCAAGCACCCTGGTGTATCAGACAGCGATTATGTCAAGGAACTCTCAGAATTCTATAACTGTGCCAGGATATTTAAGCCCATGACGGGGTTCATGGCATCACGGTTCACAACGGCAAAGTCCTCGACAACATTGAAGAGCTCTAGCAATGAAGACAGCAAGGCTGACATCTTATCGAAGCCTCAACCCAGGATGGCGGACCCTGCCGAAGAAGCTGCCAAGGTTGGAATGTATGGTGCATTGACGAGAACGGTCCAAGACTTCTACCCGTCTCGACTACTGTGCAAGCGCTTCAATGTCAAGCCGCCAGCTCATTCACAACCAGACCATGACCCATCATCACGACCCAGTGCACAGGGTACAGAATCGTTTCAAGATGGTAACGATGCATCAGCACCAGAATCGACTAACTTGGCTCTTCAGGCACCCATGGATGCAGTGGCTGCAAAGACAACAGTCGAAGTTATGGATACAGAGAAGAATGCGGCTGTTGAAAGCGAAGCGGCCGACCCAGATCTGCTTCACGCCATCTTTGGCGATAGCGACGATGAATGAAGAAATGGGCGTGTATAAATGTACAATAAGAATCCATAATCTGGGCGTTGAAAGGATAGATATAAATGAGACTATGAAATAAAGCCATTCGGGCACTTCACCATAGTGTGCTTGCTTCCTACCAACACAGAGAGCCTCCAGCAGGCTGTTGTGATGTGAGTGCCCGTTGATTGGTCCTGAGCGAGACTGTTGCCGCCGAGTTGGGTCCCCGCTAGTGAGATAAAGTGCGTAGCGTTCCATTGGTGGCTGTGGGGAGTGATTACTGTGGTGCAATTAGTGGTGGTGCTGGTGGTGCTGGTGGTGCTGGTGGTAGCGCCTGGTGGCAGGGGGTCACAGCTGCTTTAATTAGCGCCTGGCACGGGACGGTGGTTGGGCGGAGAGCGCAATCACCTCCACCCAAAACAGCGGCCCAGAGTGCCTCACTTGTTCCCGTTTCATCATTTGTGAACGTTATCAATTCTCCGCACGCACCCTCTGTACAGAATATCGCATTTGCTCTGTATTCTAGGTCGATGAAAGATTATCTCCCGCGGCACATTTATACCAGCCTCGCGCCCCGTCATCGTCGCCGCAGCATTGGTTAATTCCCTTCAGATCTGTCGCCCGCCTTTTCGAATGCTGTACTAAACCGGACAACACCAATCTTACGAACAAGACCACAGCATCGCTCCAGGGGCAATTCATGTTTGGATCATTCGTTGCCTAAAAACCTCAAAACTCTGCAACATTGCAGCGCCAGACACGGCTCTGTCCACATCTTGAGCATAAACCGCCGCATTGTCTCATTTGCAGGAACCCAGTCACGGACCTTCAGTGTCCTCGGAGTTTGTTGACGACCAGGTGCATCGCGAGCGAGCCATTGATCTTGTCATTTCCGATTCGAATTCAGCACCCAAACGAGCCGTCGCTATTTCTGAGCCCGAGGCCGACCACCTTCCCCCTCCTCAATACCCTGCATCCGAAGCTTCGTCTTCGTCGCGTCCGCCGCCTTTCTCGTCTCTTTTCGCGACAGTCGAAGAGCCAAACTCTCGAACACGTAAAGTTACCACATCCATCCCAGAGGTTGTTGCTGCGTCAAGCTCTGTGGCTGCGCCTGCTTATTCGTACGACCTCGAGGATTCAGTACCATTTGACCCCGATCAAGGCACTGGGCGAGTCTTTTGCGACCACATTGCTGAGACTAAACGGGCGCTTCCTAGCGATACCAAGGGCGAATCGAGCCGAAAGGACGAAGATACCGAGCCGCCACCGGCTTATTCGGAGGGAGACAGTCCTCTCCAGTCATTTACATATTTAATGTCCGCCGCCGGAGGAGCGTCGAGTATTATTACTCAAGTACAACAAGGCGGACCACCCGTGAACGCTCTTGGAGGTAATCTCTATAATGTCTGAGCCGTATATTTGTCGATCACTAACAGAAATGGCAGATGTTGGCGCCGATGAAACGATCGTAATGGACCTACGGTAAGCCTTGAGTCTCGGCCAAGTGGACGGTCATATGCTAACGATATGTAGCGGTACACGTTTTGTGCTATCCAGAGACGAGCTACTGACGTTACCCGAGTTTGTCCTGTTGTCCCTATTCCCGAATGGTTTGTTCCCTGAGGGACATATGGGTGGGCCGGGTGACAATGAAGCTCTGCAGGTCGACGTAAGTTGTACAAGTACCCATTCAATAGATGACGCTAATTGTTCTGCAGTATGATCCAATTTCCCTTCAGTACATGCTGGACTTCTTCCGTGATGTGGCCCAGACTATGCCCACAGAATCATCGCCTAGCGCCTCACAGGACGGCGACCAGTTGGATCCTATGGGCCAACGAGAAGATGGCTCCAAACGCGCAGGCATCATTGTTCTGAGAGAAGACTTGGACTTCTACGCTATCCCACCACGCGCCGACATCTCGCAGGAAGACATGATTGAAGTGAAGCGAGCTGCTGCTCTTGCTCTGCAGAAGCAGGATGGTATTTTCTCTGGATTGAAGCGCAGCGATGAGCCCGGAACCACTGAAGCCCATTTAATTGAGATGCTCACAGCTGGGTAAGCAACTACTAGATAAACTTGCTGCCATGCAATTGCTAACCAGTTACAACAGCGGTTTCAACCATGATGACCATTGGGGGCACCGTGCTGGCGAGCCCAACAAGGCTGTTATTTGCAGTTTGGCGCTGGCAAGACTCCGTAGTGACATTCGAGGCAGCGACATGAACAACAGTGCTATGGGTATGGCTCAGAAGCTGCTCTTGTTCTGGCGCAAGCCTGCGCGCAGATGTTGGTGGGAGGGCATTGAGCTGGAGAATGTCAATGGCGTGGAGGGCAAGCTCAAGGTCTGGATCAGACGGGTATGGACACTAGAGATGAGTGTAATTGGCCTCAGATGAAGTCGCAATTGGGAAGAATTCAAAACATGAGTTGAGATGGAGAAGTACAGTCTAGAAAATGGTTGATCATGCTGCAGAAGAATGACAAACGCCGGAAGCAAAAGGGGTTGAAGATGAGGGCGGGTGATAAACAGGCGTCTGGGTACATAGCTTTTTATTCTTTTTGTTAGTTATTGTTTGTGAGTTTGTCTCATATTCCCTGTTGGAGGTGCTGACTTCCAGGAATCGGGTATACTCTTTGAATGAAATTGTTTTGTATTTGATAGTCCGAATTGTGACGCAATGCTATAGTAGACGATGCATTATGCCATTTACCATCGTACTCAAATGGACGGCCCGTGTTCAATGACGGAGGGTGCAGTGCTGCCAACTTGTCCAGCTCTTGCCCGTTTCAGCGACGGCTGGGCAGCGAAAGATCCCCCGCATTCCCTTCCACATCCACAGTTGGCCCGGACTGAACGCCTTCCGTAACTTCTGTTACAGCTTGGGGGCTGTTTCCATTTTCTTCTCTTACCTCTCTGCAATTATCGAATTATCAAAATTGTATATCCTTTATTGAATCAATTGAATTTTTTTTATTCAAGACGGGAAATAGCCATTCTCGCTTCCCTTCAACATGTACGCCATAACAGCCAGCCTGCTGCTGATTTTAAGCGGCTTAGTTGCTGCCGATTGCCCGTCGAACAAGCTCAAGCCTGCTCATGCCATGAACCCTGCCAAGGGCTGGACAGTCCAACTCGTCGCCAACGGCTTCACAAGGCCCCGTGGTATTCACTTCGATGACAATGGTGGTCTTTTAGTCATTGATTCTGGTGAGGGTCTGGTTCACTTGTCTCTCAAGGATGATGGCAACACTTGTGTCTCGGTGGCGAAGAATACCACCTTGGTCAGCAGCGAAGATGTAAGCCATTTCGTCCAGCAATATAACAACTTTTATTATCACATCAAAACTAAGCTGTATTTCTGTAGCTCAACCATGGCATTGCCCTATCGGAAGACGGCAAGACTCTCTACGCCTCGTCTTCTGACAAGGTATTCGCCTGGAGCTACGACAGCAAAGCCATTTCCGTCGGCAAGGAAAACCGCACCATTGTCACCAACATGAGCAACACTGACCACACCACCCGTACTCTCCTCATGTCACAAAAGCAGCCTGGAACTCTTCTAGTCTCCCGCGGCAGCCAGTCCAATATGGACAAGGAAGCCGGAGATGTCAAGTCCGGCCGCTCTCAAGTCCGTAGCTTCGATCTCGCTAAGCAAGGCAGCAAAGGTTCCGCATACGACTTCATGGCCGGCCGCCTTCTCGGATGGGGTCTGCGCAATTCTGTCGGTGTCGTTGAGCACCCCAGCTCAGGTGGCATCTGGTCCGTCGAGAATTCTCTAGACCAGCTCTCCCGCAAGGGCAAGGACATCCATCAAGACAATCCCGCTGAAGAGCTAAATTACCTGGGTACCGTCGACAAGCCTAACGGCGGAAACTACGGCTATCCCTTATGCTTTTCCATTTGGGGCACCAAAGATTTTCCAGAGCTTGGTAAACTCACTACTGGCGACCAATTTTCCCACGATGATGCCAAGGACGTCACCGACGATATGTGTAATTCCAAGTACATCGCGCCCAAACTCGCTTTCCAGGCTCACACTGCACCTCTCGACATCAAGTTCGACAAGGACGCCTCAAACGCCTACATCGCCTTCCATGGCAGCTGTAAGTACTCTCACTCCCTCACAAATCCAACTCCTCACTAACTCTCTAGGGGACCGCTCCGACCCTGTCGGATACCGCATCGCCAGCGTCGCCTTCGGCAAGGACGGCCAACCAACCGCCTCTCACGACAGTATGGACTCCGCCAACGACATTCTCACCAATCCTGACCTATCCAAGTGCCCGTCAGACTGCTTCCGTCCCGTTGGTCTCGCCTGGGACTCCAAGGGCCGTCTTTGGTTTAGCTCAGATAGCTCCGGCGAGGTGTTCGTAATGCAGTACAATGGCACCTCTGGCGGCGGTGGTGGCGATGATGGTAACAAGAATGCTGGCCTGGCCTTGTCGCCTGCTGGTGCAAGAGTTGCGGCGGCGGCTGGACTGGCGGCGCTGTTGCTTGCTTAGCGGGCGACTGATGACTTTACATCGCTGTAGATATATGATAATACCGTACAGAACTGACGATTACGAAAAACTGATTACCACAGAATGAATTAGCTTACAGAACAGAATTTAAAACGTCCTTGTTTGATTGAGACCGTCTTGATTGATTATATATTCCTTTTAACGCCGTGCTTCATCACAGCAGCAAAGTCTATCTCCTGCCCTGACCCATGCAAGCCTCACAATTTTCATTTATTCCTCAATGGACTTGACACACTCCCACTCTCCACGCAGGTTCTCCTTCCACAGTGACACCTTGTTATCCGCCCCGCTAACTGCCAAGACATTACCGCTCAACGACCAACTTACCCTCCAAATGGGGGCCTCAAACTCCAAAATCTTAACATCCCACTGGTTGCTTCCAGCTGCAGCGTCGCTCGTCCAGATACGAACCGTCTTATCCTGTGAGGCGGACGCAATGTACGACTTCTTCAGCACGGTAGGTGACCAAGCCACGTCGCGGACCCAATCGGTATGGCCCGTCAGAGGCTCGCGCTCCTGCTTGTATGATTGTGTAGCGGGGTCAAACACCCACAGCTTGATGGCGTTGTCGCTACCGCCGGTGACGAATCGTCGGTTGCCGACCGAGGTAGGGCTGGGGGAAGAGCTGACGATGCTGCCGGGCGTGGTGGCGGGGGCCCATGAGACGGAGTTGACGCCCAGGCCGTGCGCGGGGAAGGTTGTGTGGTCAACGGCGTTGTCCTTGAATTCGAGGACGGACACGTTGCCGTCCGAGGATGCGCAGGCGAGAAGGCAGCCGGCTTCGTGTGGCGCCCAGGATACGATGTTGACCGAGGCCTTGTGCAGGGGAAAATCGTAGATGCGTTGCCATTGGTTGTTTTGGGCTCCTTGTTCTTTCCAGATGAAGACTTTGCCATCGAAACCGGCCGAGGCGAGGATGTTGCCGTATTTGGGATGCGCCCAGGCGACACTCCATACCGCACCTTCGTGGCTGTTGCGTTTGTTAGTTCTTGTTCTTGTATATGGTGTCGCACGGTCCCTACCCTTTCAGAGTCTCTATCAAACGCTGTGATTCGCCTTCGATTTCAAAGATCTTGATTGTGCGGTCGCTGGAGCAGGTGGCTAGCTTTCGGCCGTAGTAGTCGAGAACGGCATCATGCTATTGGTGGTCAGTGGATGTTGGTGTGGCAGCTGAGGGAGGTGTTTTCGGGTTTGAATAATCGTAATCTAAAAAGAAGAAGAAAGGGGGATGAGTGGTTCACGTACAATCATGTCATCATGACCAGAGTTGGAGATGACTTGGGCGGCCTAAGGAGGCGGGGAGGTTAGCTTGATGCGCGAGGGGTAGATGAAAGGCGTGTGAGGATTGGAGGGTGTCCACGCGTACCATCTTGAATGTATAAGTGCCAATGAGCTATTTCAACAGAAAATTATAGCTCTTGTTTGGTTGAGGAGTCGATTAGCGTTGCAGGAGTTGGTGGTATAGAGCTCCCAGGCGGCATGCTGTTCGCTGGCAGTTGAGGTGGATAGGGACACATAGCAGACTGCGGGCCGCCACACGTGATTGCCCCACCAAGATCAGGTACAGCTTAACTGCAGTTGATGAGAGTATGAAATAAATCCAAAATTAATTATTAAATTATACTGATATCAAGACCTGAAAAGAGCTAGATATGGTGCCATATTTGGCTTGAAACATGTATATCATTAGTGAGATGTGGCATATTCCGCTCTTAACCATCTCAGATACCTTGACGAAGCATCGTCAACTAAGCAAAACAATAATAACAAACGGTGTCCAATCAATTGATAAATTTAATAGGAACAGCTATAAATCTAACTTGCAGGCAATTGTATAGCATAATCTTTTGGCCCTCTTTTCCATATTCATACAAAAAGATACTTTAAACAGTGTAAGTATATTATTACGAATCCTAAAAGTAACAGGTTGACTGGCCGAAAGAGAAGGACAGTTACTCCCGGCAGCCTAAAAGAGAAACCGGAGTTGCACTATACCAGTTAAGCCTCAGGCCATATAACATAACTAGATCGCCTGGATTACCAGCAATCCAAGTAACGCTAGCTAATTAGATCACTTAGATCGCCAGCAATCTAAGCAATTAATAACGAGATAAATTAAGTATAAGTAGAATAGATATTTCTATACTCCAGTTAGTTGAGAGCCACAGCCTAATTGGCTAGGCTCAGAGATTGTGGGCAAATAATGTCTCGGCGCCGCGGCTCTTCAGCACCATCTTCACCTTATTATTAGCTGCCTCTGGTAGCGTCCACCCCTCAGCCCTTGCCCGTCATCTCCCACCAGGCAATACAAACAGCGCGCCAGCAGCATGGCGATCAAATGGTACTTCCGGCTCGCTTATTATTGGCCAGTTCGCTTAGCAGCGCTTGCAGGTAGTTGGGGGACATCTAAAATTGGTATTCTGAAGTTCCGTACAACTGGGACCTCCCTATAATGTGTGGTGGGCATGATGGACTACCCTGCATCTTGTCTGTCCGTCCCGATGCTCACCATGTGCTCGGAATTCACTTGATCCACCGCCATTTCAAACTTGAGAATGTCCATGATCTCAAAGCAGCCTTAGCTTCCATGGGCGTTCTCTAATGTAACTACTGTTTGAGTACCCAGGTAAAGGATGACATGCTAGGCCGTGAATGGGTGCGGAGACACGCTGCACAGCAATATATCTAGTTGTTGTCCCGCAATATATTCTCAGGCAAAACACTGGAATATTTCAAAGAAACTTTATCGGCGAAGACTGCATGGTAGCGCCCATGGTCGTTGTCCTGAAGAGGAACAGGCTTGAGCTCATTAACAAGCCTACTGGTGAAGCCATGCGACAACAAGAAGCCAAGCAAGCGTGCTTTCTTGATAGTGTGAGTCATCACATCTGAAAGACCACCGGCTTCGCGTGCAAATACTGCCCAAAACTTCTCTTCTAGCGCATCCTAGTCTGGGAATCTTGACCAGCCGTTTCGAAAGTGCATTGTGCCCGCAAAGGCTTGAACGGAGTGCAAGTTAAGCCCAAAGGGGGTTTATCACTGCTTCTGCCCAGTCAATAACACCTTTCAGATGGCAAGTAGCTCCATCCACCAGGAGATTACAAGCACCAAAGTCCTTGTGCAGAAGAACTATGGGGAGAGACATGATGTCGTCGAGAAAAGTCAGACAAGTCTCTACATAGGGACTGAATCTTTCTCGGGACTAAAGGTCCGTAGACTTTTGTCGCCAATTCGGATATTTCCGTCTTCAGAGCCAAAGACCGGAGTCGGCATTGGACAACATATTCTAGATTAGCACCAGCGTACAGAGAGTAGCTGTAGACACCCTGAATGGGAACTTGGACAATCCTGTCGCTACTGCGAGACTATGAGCTTTCTCTTCGCAGTCAGCTTTGGTGGCCGTTGTCCTTTTGAAAAAAGCGGCGATTTCGTCTTTGACAGCGTATTCCGTCATTACCACGCAAGTGATAGGTAGATAAACGTCCTACAAGTGTTTACCGAGCGTCTAATAAGGTAATGAGGTGGAGGAGTTGTTTGTTGTGCAGGGGCATCTCTTAGGGGAAATGGTCTGTGAAAAGTGCAGGGGAGTGACACCATCAGCGAGACAGGGACAACCAGGCTAAAACAACGGAAGGTACTTGCAGCAGCTCCTTTTATAGCCTTTGCCTTTGCCGCCACATACGCTTCTAGTGTAGACTGTCATTCGAATATCGTGTGTATCAAAAATTGCGCAGGTGGTCAATGGACTATTGCACAGACAACCGGGGAGTACGACACCGGGATCCCGCTTAATATTACATGGCGTGGTGCAAACAGGGGTTAAGGAAAATAAGAGGAGTTCAGAGGCTACCTGTAAAAAGGCAACGCCCTCTTCGTTTAACCACCCTCGACGTCTTGCGTATTTCGATAGCGATATTCTTCTGCGGCGGGGTGTAAAAGCATGCATTTGTTGGTGATCTTCTAGGTACAAGTTTTGTTGTAGATATGGTAAGGTTTGGTACGTATACTATAAGATACATATTTAACATAGATGTAGATTGGTAGTATATTAACTCTATATAGCTTAATATTTAGTAAGCTTCTATTCTTATTACTGCTAAGAAACAGAAGAGCTATAGTTAGCTTAATGTATAATTCTAATTCTCTAAATACTTGTCTAGTTACAATATTAGACTAATTTAATAGGTTAAATAGCTTCTATTATCCATTATTGTTCTAGAGATAAATCTAGCATATATTTGACATTGTATATATCTATTCGCGGTTCTAAAGCTTAGAATGCACAGATTTCTTTGCAAGTAACCAATCATCCCAGTCTAATTTCTTGTTGCCTGCTTGGAATTGCTTCAATCCATACGATGATTCGCTTTCAGGAGACATCATGCTGGCAAACACTGCCCGGACACTGTCTTGCCTGTCTTTGCTCTCACCACCATCTACCGAATTCAAACGCACCAATTGTTTACACATGGTAGAAGCATGTGGCGCGCATTGACGCATACTTAGCAAATACTCATCTAGGGCCACGCTGGGATCCGCCCCGATGGCCAGAACGGAAGCGATCTTGCCCAAGCGTAGCAGTTCAGAAGCGGTAACAACTCGAGAAGAGAGCATCACCTCCCGTGCGAAGGCTACCCCGAGTTCTCGAACTACATACTTGGAGATAGTAGCTGGTGCTAGACCGAGGCGGACCTCGCTGAGCTGTATTGTTGCACTGTCGCTCATGATGCGAATGTCACAACTCAAAAGCAGTCCAACGCCACCGCCAAAGGCAGGCCCTTGTACCACAGCCACGGTGACTTGGGGTGCGTTATCAATCGCCTCAAAGAGTTGGAATAAGCGAGAGTACTGCGCATCAGCTACAGATCCTCCCTTGGCAACCGGGGACCGACCCTTGCCCAAGTCCATACCAGTGCAGAAGTACTTACCGCGAGCCGTTATTGCAATACGCGAAATAGAAGAATCAGTTGCTGCGTTTTTGAAAAGCTGCGTTAAATTCTCTATCATTTCAGTTGTCATTGCATTGCCATTCCTCGGCCTGTTTAGCACAATCTTGAGGTTGGTGCCTTGTCTGAAGAGCTCCAAACCATCCTTTGACGACTCTGGAACCCAGTGTAACGGAGCGATTTTGCTGGTCGGAGGCAACGAAGGCTCAGGAACTTTACTTAAGATTGCAGAACCTGCACGGCTTGAGGTCTGCAGACCAAGAACTTCTGATACCCAAGCACCTGTATCGACGAGCTTGGCAAGGTCAACACCTGTAGGTATACCAGCTTGGTGTAGGGAATAAACAACATCCTCTGTTGAAACATTGCCCTTTGCACCTGGTGCATAAGGACAACCTCCGAGCCCAGAAATGCTGCTGTCAAAGACGCGTACGCCGCAGCGATATGCTGCCCAAAGATTTGCTAGTGCCTGCCCATATGTATCGTGGAAATGGCCTGCGAGCTTCGCAACGGGAATTCCTGCGCTGACGAGGTGCGATAGCAGCCTCTCAACATCAGTGGGAACACCTACTCCCACTGTATCGCCAAGACTAATTTCGTAGCAGCCCATATCAAGGAGCTGTTTGACGCAATCCTGCACTGCCGCGGCAGGCGTTGGTCCATCAAATGGGCATGCAAACACGCATGACACATATCTACCAGCAATTAGCACGAGTTGCAAACACTTCTAGGAAGTTTGTGCTAGATTTTGTAGAAGACAGTAGCAGAAAACAAGCAGACTTACCCTCTTACATTGAGGCCATGAGCGCGAGCTTTGGCAGCTACTTTGCGGCTCCGGTCAAGGCCTTCCTGCACACTGCATCGAATGTTCTTTTGGCTAAACCCTTCCGATGCGCTTACAAAGACGGCAACCTCTTTAACATTATGCTTCAGCGCAATATCTAGCGCCTTGACATGAGGAACCAAGACAGGCGCTCGGACAGTGGCAGGACTTCCCAGCAAAACGCTTTGCACATAATCATTGGCAAGCACAGCTTCGCAGTCGGCAAGCTGCGGGATCGCTCGAGCGCTGACAATGGACGTGATTTCCACCGTTGATAGACCGCTATCATGTAGTCTCTGGATAAGCTCAAGCTTCAATTCTGTCGGAATTCTTTGCTTAATGTTTTGCAAGCCATCGCGGGGGCCCACCTCGACGATGCGAACTGCTGCTTTGGTGTTGGTGTGTGAGGACATGGATATATCTTAACCAGCGATTTCACAGTAACTGTACTAGTACAGAGTAATATTTTTTTTTACAGCAGTGAAATATATATTGTGATACGTTAAAGTCTGATATACACCCTGATGCATATTGCAAGTAGCCTGCCAGTTATTCACTACTTGTCAATGCCAGGAATGGTGGTGGGCCCGGCCCGTGTCCGACCGCGATCGTCCGGTCTGGGGATTACCATGTTGGGCAACAGGCCATTGGTTCACTAGGCTATTGTCATTGTAACGTATAGTTTCAGATGTATATATCCATTGAGGTTTCTATTTACACTCTGATTAGGGCGTTTGTGTCACAAATTCGAATTGGTGTAGGTCCCAGCTAGCTTCCACCATCCTGCTACTACACCATGTCGGCTCTGTCACTGGTATCTGGCCCGACCTCAGAGCCTCTCTGGACTACAACATTAGGTGCTCTGGTTGAAACCCAAGCAAGATACTACGGGAACCGCACTGCAGTTGTATTTCCATCGCAAAATGTGGCCTTGACGTACAATGATCTATACGCACGTAGCACTCTGGTAGCCAAGGCTCTTGTTGAAAGCGGTCTCAAATACGGAGATAGAATTGGCATCAGTGCTGGCAACTGCGTCGAGTATATAGAAGTGTTTCTCGGCGCTGCTCGCATTGGATGTCCGGTAGTGGTCTTGAACTCCACATACACACCAGCCGAGTTGCTCAGGGCTGTCACATTCACAGGTGAGTCCGAGGTCGATGTGATTTGAATAGTTACTGACTAAGTTGCTATTATAGACTGCCGAATGCTCTGCGCTGCACATTTCTCTAACTCCTCATCGAACTTGTCGGAGCATTTCGAGCTCCTAAATAAGAGTCTCAAGCGCCCCATCCAGCTTGTGTTGATCAATGGCGACTTCGAATCCCATACAAAACAGCTACCAACGACAGCATACGGCGATTTCATTGCCAGAGGGCAGACCAGCAGGATTGCTGACTTTAAGATGGCCTCCATGGAGAGCTATGTACGCGCAAGCGACATCGTCAACCTACAATTCACTTCAGGTTTGTCTACGACTGACGCCTAGCATATGACGAAACATAGCTGAATAGAGTTTTAGGCACAACAGGTCATCCCAAAGCGTCCATGTTGACCCATACGTAAGTCTAACTAGTCTCGTGTTTGGGGTTTAAGCGGTTTGTTAATATTTTCTGTAATAAAGAAATTTGATCAACAACGCCAGGCAGCTAGGGAGCAGCCGGCTACGTTTGAGCAAGGAGGACGTCATATGCTGCCCACCACCGTTGTTCCACTGTTTCGGCCTTGTCATGGGATTTCTTGGAGCTTTTACCCATGGTTGCTCCATTGTATTCCCGTCGCCAGCATTCAATGCTAACTCAGTATTGGACGCCATTGAAGCCCATGGCTGTACCGTGTTGTACGGAGTTCCTACCATGTTCATCGCGACCCTCGATGCAAACATCATACGGCGGCGCAATCTGTCTTCACTAAACAAGGCACTCGCAGCCGGGTCTCTCGTGCCACAGGCGATAGTCAATAGGCTTCAAGTTGAAGCAGGCATTGATGCAGTGCTCATTGCGTATGGCATGACGGAAACCAGTCCTGTTACTTTTTGCACATCAATGGATGACTCGCCCAAATATCAGCTAACATCAGTCGGGACTGTGTTACCACATTCGAGTGCAAAGATTATTGACAGTCATGGCAATACAGTTGCGCGGGGTGTTCGTGGCGAAATTTGCACAAGTGGCTACGCTCTACAGAAGGGCTATTTGGACAATGTCGAGAAGACGAATGAAGTGATGAAGCTCGATGATAATGGGGTACTATGGATGCACACGGGAGACGAAGGAGTCATTGACGAAGCCGGCTATTGCCGAGTAACAGGTCGAATCAAGGATATGATAATTCGAGGTAAGCGACACAAAGAACATGCACAAACATTTGCAAGACAAGCATGTGCTAACCAAGTTTAAATTGGTACAGGTGGCGAAAACATCATCCCGGCGGAAATCGAGGAGAGGCTCCTCGCTCATGCCGCCATTGCAGAGGCTAGTGTAGTAGGCCTGCCAGATGACCGCTACGGCGAGTCCGTAGCATGTTTCCTGCGCGCGGCTGAGACGGAATCCATACATCAGCGGCCGAGCGCTGTTGATGTGGCCGACTGGGTGCGACAGGTACTCGGGCGGCACAAAGCTCCCAAGCATGTCTTCTGGATCGGTGATCCTCGGGTTGGTAGCGATTTCCCCAAGACGGGAAGCGGTAAACACCAAAAGAATATTCTTCGGGCTATCGGAGCAAAGTTACTAGACACAAATCGACCAAGGCCGAGACTATGAATTCCGTCCACAGCAGTAGCGAGTTCGCTTGGCCAGATACTTTGAAAAAAAAAATATAACGTGTTCCATTTATCGCCTGAACTTTCCTGAACTTGTGCTATGACTTGCGTTTCCACTAAGAGGATACGGACGGTGTGCCATATCCAACTAGGTCTGCGCCGCCGCCGAGACGGCCCGGGCGGTCGCGATTGCACATGTGGGCCCGGCCGGCGACGTGCCGTGTCTAAGTCTGGCCCCGGCTCGGACCATGGAGCATGTCCAAGCCTATCCAGAGTCAATGGGCTGAAATATCTCCAGGCTCGGATACAATTGGAAAAGGTACGCTCTACGTTCTACATCGTATTGAACAGCAGACCCATAGCTCCGTAGCTCTTGTCACTCTCGTCACCATGGCAAGCTTTGATGCGTTACCTGTAACTGAGTCTTCCATCGACCTTCGAAATTCTGAATTTGATACGAACCGCTCACTATGGGAGCCCATAATTGAGAAGTTCAAACAGAAGTCCAGAGAAGCAAGTGTTGAAGCGACCGAATCCGCACTCTTGAGGCACCAGTCGAGGGGCCAGTTGCTTGGTAAGTCTGTCTCGCTGGCGAACATCGTCCTCTCAGAAATCAGATCACAAGAGCCTCAAATCTAACTGTAATACCGATAAAGCTCGCGATAGGATATCCTTGCTCTTGGACCCAGATTCACCTTTCTTAGAGCTCTGCGCGTATACTGGCTTTCATCAAGATTCGGGCCCCCCAGGCGCCAATTTGATAGCCGGAATTGGCAGCATCTGGTATGTCATTGGATCCGTTCTCCCCTTTCCAGGCAATTACATCTAATAAGATGTGATCACATAGTGATAGACCTTGTCTTATCTTGTCACATATCCCGACACAGAGCGGCGGAGCTTGGAACGAATTCACAGGTAAGTGTTGGGGGTGTGAAAGCCCCTATTCTCTAGCATTATGAGTGTGACTGACTTGTGACAGTACCCAAGCAGAATCGTGTTACAGAGATTGCTACACAGAATGGTCTGCCAATTGTTGCCCTGGTGCAGTCGGTACGGAGAGACTGTCATGTTCACTTTTGTAACTCAATAACTGACGCAAAACAGGCTGGTGTATTCCTCCCGCAGCAATTCAAGGTCTTCCACGCCGGAGGCAACATGTTTCGTGATCTGGCCCAAAGAACACAGCTAGGGCAGAAGTCGTGCGCGGTAGTATTTGGCTCATCTACTGCTGGCGGAGCCTACCACCCAGCTTTATCAGATTATACCATCTTTGTCAAGGATCAAGCACAAGTGTTCTTAGCTGGTCCGCCTCTGGTCAAGATGGCTACTGGCGAAATCGTAGATGCTGAAGTGCTTGGTGGTGCAGATACGCACGCAAAGTTGACGGGCTTAGCAGATCAGATTGCCGTTGATGAGTATGCTAAAGTTGAATATGGATTCGAATACTTTGCTAACTCTGCCTGTAGATTTGACGCAATTCGAAAAGCCCGTGAATGGGTCTCTACGCTTGGGGGGCAAACATCACACTCTGTGAGCGCACCCATTGTACCACTGGAGCCTCGTTATTCCAGCGAGGATCTATTTGCCTTGGTCAATCCGGACATCAGGAGGGCTTTTGACATGAAAGAGGTCTTGCTCCGCATCGTTGACGACTCTCGGTTATCTGTCTTCAAACCCAATTACGGATCCAACTTATTGACTACATTTGCTAAAATCATGGGTTAGTTTTGCTCTACAGCGGTGGAAATTGCAGCTCGATACTGACGATACAAGGTTACAATGTTGGCATTGTAGCGAACCAGATGCCCGTTATTAGTGCAGACGAGGCCACCAAAGGCAGTCAATTCATAAGACTCTGCAATCAATCGTGCGTCAAGCTTTCAGGCATATTAATCTGTACAAGTGTTAACCAATATTGTTTATAGAAATCTGCCAATTATTTTTCTCCACAATGTAACGGGATTCATGGTTGGCACAAAGGCAGAGCACTCAGCCATCATCCGCAAAGGCGCACAAATGGTGTCTGCTGTGAGCTGTTCTACGGTTCCGCACATCTCCATTATTCTAGGTGCGTCGTATGGCGCAGGCAACTACGCAATGTGCGGACGCTCCTTCAAGCCCCGATTCTTGTTCACTTGGCCAACTGGCCGCTGCAGCGTCATGGGCCCGGACCAACTCGCCGGCGTGATGCAAACTATTGAGGCCAATGGCTCGAAGAACAAAGGCAAGGAGCTAGACATGGATGCAGTCGAAGCCAGGTCGAATGCTTTGAGAGCTACTGTCGAGAGGGACAGCGAGTGCTACAAGACCAGTGGAGCCCTACATGATGATGGTGTTATTGATCCCCGCGATACTAGAGATGTACTTGGAATGTGTCTGGAGGTAGTCACGGCTCAAGAAGTCAAGGGCACATCTAATCTCCAGACGCTGGCGAGAATCTAATCAATGTATCCAAATCAAATTATGTTGTTAGTAAATTCTGACATGTACTTATTCCTCATTGCTATAATTCAGTATTCTGTTTTTACTCAACAATAAACAAAAGTTTCCCCTCTTCGACAGCGTCTTGTTCATTTACTTTGGCCTGAAATTTACCAGCAATAGACGAATACAGGTTTATCTCCATTTTCATACTCTCCACAACCATAGCTTTCTCCCCGGCCTTGATTTCATCCCCGTTTTTCTTAAACACCGACAAAACCTTGCAGGGCATAGGTGCAAGTACCGCTTTATTGCCTTCTGCGGTTGTACTTTTGCTCGTTTCGCGAACGTTCTCAAAGTAAGATAGGGCACTGAAGCAGGTCATGTCGTACCACGTACCCAGCTGGGGTACATGGCACAAGGTGCGCAATCCCCTAGCGGTCTGCGTGACGCCTGAAGCCACGATATTGTTTTCCTCCGTAGCGAGATGAATAGAAACATTTTTTCCGTTAAGAATAATATTTATGGATGCCTGGACCCACGATATATGCTTAGAGGATTCAACCACTTTAGCATCGCAGTTCATCACAGCAATGCTGTAGCTTTGTTGCCCTTGTAATTCATCTTTTTGCATAGAATTTCTCAACTCGTTGTACCGGTCGGCTATCTTTTGGGATTGGTCCCCAAGCAACGGAGCAATGGTTCCGTCGATTAGGCGAGATCTCTCTGCAAGCTGCTCCGTGGACAGTGCACAAACAAATGCTGAGGTCTGCATATCGTCACCTTTCAGCACTACAATCTGTCTGTGAGAAGCGCTAGTGGCACCAAAAGATTGATTACGAAATCGTGGTCGTATGTTGCTAAATGATGCTGAAGACGGCGCCCCAAGCTGTTTGCGAGGCAGTACAACCTTCAAGATGTAGGACACCACTAAGGGGAGAGCTTGGCTGATGTCGTTCTTTTTCGTCAAGAACGGGTTGACCAGAAGTGTCTCTAAATTATCTGGTATGAAAGACGTTGTATAAGCTGGATCTTGAAAACTGTTATGAAGCAGACAGCTTTGCAAGAACAGCTGATTCGTTCTCACGCCCACGCACGCGGTTTCCGCTAGGACTCTGACCATGGTTGCTCGAGCCTTTGCGCGAGTAGGAGCCCACACCACGACTTTTGCAATCATGGAGTCAAAGTGAATCGATACTTGACTACCTGTTGAAATTGCAGTCTCAAATCGGATGTTGAGATCGGGACGAGCAGCTAGTGTCGATGGCCGCCACAATCGCACAAGACCGTGACTGGGGAAGAAGTCACGATGTGGTTCTTCAGCACACAGCCGGCATTCGATGGCGTGACCAGTCTGCTGAACTCGGCTCAGAGGCTCCAAGGTAGCTAAGTTGCCAGCAGCACTAACAAAAAGCTGTAGCGAAACGAGGTCCAACTGTGTCACCTCTTCGGTGATGGGGTGCTCGACTTGAAGGCGGGTGTTTACTTCCAAGAAGTAAAAGTTGCCGGTAGTGACATCAAAAACAAACTCCACAGTACCAGCGTTGTCGTAGTTGAGGAGCTTGCCAATTCTTATGGCGACATCGCTCATCTCTTGCCGCTTGCTGTCGTTTATCCATGGTGAAGGTGTCTCTTCGATGACTTTTTGGTGGCGACGCTGGACAGAGCAGTCCCGCTCGCCCAAAGAGACAACATTTCCATGCTTATCGCCCATGATTTGAATCTCAATATGTTTGCCCGCCTCAATGTATTTTTCCAGGATACAGTCACTCGAGCCAAAGAACCTCGCGGCTTCAGACTGCGTTGTCTGGAGCTCGGCGCGTAGCTGCGATCTCTCGCGAACGATACGCATGCCTTTGCCGCCTCCGCCAGCAGACGCTTTGAGCATAACGGGGTATCCAATTTCATCTGCTAATTTCTCCAAATCCGCCACATCTTGGCTAGTACCGGAGAAACCTGGAATCAGTGGAATTGTAGGGTCATTCTGTCGTAGATACGCTTTGGCCGAGCGCTTGTCTCCCAGTGTTGCCATAGAGCTGGGACTCGGCCCAACGAATGTGAGATTAGCCTGTCTGATGGCAGTTGCGAACTCTGCATTCTCACTTAAATAACCGTAGCCGGGGTGGATAGCGTCCGCATTGCAGTTTAGAGCTACGTCGATCAGCAAGCTGGAATTCAAGTATGGGTTTCCTCCAGCTTGTTCGATCGACCCGAGCGAAATACACTCGTCTGCTAACTGGACATGCTGGGAATCCGCATCTCTATAAAGCAGAATATTGTTAGCAATTTCTAGGATACTCGTTACTCTAGAGAATTCATCGGATAAAGCCTACTCATCAACGTAAATTGCAATTGATGTAATGCCAAGTTTGCGACATGTATGAATGATGCGACACGCAATCTCTGCCCGATTTGCGATTAGAACACGCTGTAAACACAGCTGTCCGTCAGAATTTGTAGGCTGCGGTGCAAGGAATAATGAACGAGAGCCGACCATAATAATGATTGTAGTGATATGCCTATTTGATATACCAACAAGAGATGGGAGGGATCGTAAATGAAAATGTACAGTGTAACCGTGGCGTATATCTGGAGATGCAGGCTAGAGTTCACTTTGAGCTTACACAAAGTCCGCAGTAGCACCAAATAGACACTACAGTTTATTAAGTCTCTCATGGGGGCTTGCTGCTGCTGGTGAAGTCGATGCGACAACCGGCCACGGCGAGCCCCATAAACGTTGCCGTGTCGTGGCCGTGCCATGCCGTGCGCCCCAATCCGACGGCCTCATGCCGGCCATTGTCCGCCCTCTTCACCGTGCTAACGAGAACCCTATGATGGACAGATGGATACTTTCGAGAACATTCCTGCTTCTTAATCCAGTCTGGCTAAATGCTGGTCGTATTATATAACGCTAGAGGACACTCTATTCACCAATTTGCTGCATCACCGCCGTAACATTGCGTCGTATATATACAAAATGAAAGGCCAAGTAAACATCCCCTTTTCTGATCCTCTGTGGCTCAGTCGCAAGTGCTCGCCATATTACAAGGAGTCGCATTTCCGGCTTCAGAAAGTAGCCCGCGAATATGTCAACAAGCACCTCCTGCCTTTCAGCGAGGAATGGGAGCGACAAGGTTTCGTGCCAAGTGAGGTAGGTCCAAAACAGATACAATGAAATAATGATATTGTTTGTCTCCCATTCTTACATCATTGCGCAATACAATAGATAATTGCAGAACACTCGCGCCAGGGATACATGGCAGTGGCTATATATCCTCTCGCAAAAGAAAATTTAGAAGGCCAAAAGCTTCCCGCCGACATTAACCCTAACGACTGGGATGGGTTCCACGATCTGATTGTCATTGACGAGATTGCACGCTGCGGCTATCTTGGAGTTATTTGGGCTCTTTCTTGTGGAAATTCCATTGGGGCACCACCGCTTGTAAACTTCGGTACCGAGCAGCAGAAGCGCCAGTTTCTACCCTCTGTGCTAAGTGGCAAAAAGAGATTTTGTCTGGCTGTAACAGAACCAGATGGTAGGTTGACAATCCAAACGCGAGTTAGGCGCTTGATCCCAGCGCCTGCTTTGTGTTGTATTTATGCTCGCTAACTTTCGGCCAAAGCTGGATCCGACGTCGCGGGAATCACTACCACGGCCGAGCGTAAGGGCGACAAGTACATAGTAAACGGATGTAAGAAATGGATCACCAACGGAATCTTCGCCGATTACGCTACAACAGCCGTACGCACTGGTGGTGAAGGAAAGCGTGGCGTTTCGGCCCTCATTATCCCTCTCAAGGCGCCAGGCGTCACCTGCCGCAAGCTAGAGAATTCTGGTGTTTCAGCCAGTGGTACGTTTAGATTGCTTAGATGCTACTCGTTGGGGGCTCTGTTACTGACCAGTATTGCACAGGGTCTACGTATATCGAGTTTGATAACGTGGAAGTGCCTGTAGAGAACCTGCTAGGCCGCGAGAACAATGGCTTTGAGATTATCATGTCAAGTACGTGCCGACTTCCGATCCAATTAAACCTACACCGTTCTTACGTATCCGACTAACTTTTGCACTTCTTTCTAACAGACTTCAATCACGAACGACTATGGTTGGCCTGCACGAGTCTGCGTATGGCCCGCTGCTGCGTCGAGGACGCTTACAAGTACGCTCGCGTACGCGAGACATTTGGCAAGCCCCTTATCACGAACCAAACGATCCGCAACAAGTTCAGTGCCAGCGGACGCAAGATGGATTCAACGCATGCCCTGATGGAGCAGCTGGTCTATATGGCCGGCGCATCGGCTGATCGCGAGTCATACATGGGAGGCCTTTTTGCCAACCTTAAAGTGCTGGCAGGCCAGACGCTCGAGTTTGTGAACCGCGAAGCCCAGCAGGTCATGGGTGGTTTGGGATACTCGCGTACTGGTAGAGGCGCCCGCATAGAACAGATTAGCCGGGATGTTCGTGTCATGGTCATAGGTGGCGGCAGCGAAGAGATTCTTACAGATCTGGCAATTGCACAAGAGGAGCGCGCCATGGCGAAGCTGTAGTTTAAATTGACAGTGCTGTAATTTTAATAATGAAATTTTTTTTTTTTTCAATATTAGAAGGAAAGCTAAGAATAATCAATAAAATAATCTTCCCCAATTGAAACTTCTCCAGCAAGACTTTTGCACTTTACACAATGACTCGCATGTAGAATCAAGATCAGGCAAACGTATTCCGTGGTGTTCCATTGAATCGCATTGTTGATCCGCTAACTGTGCCTGTATCTGAAATCTGGGGGAGATTTATATGGCCAAGCTACTTGACCCGTCCCCCCCGCACTTTGCCACCATTTCCCCGTGCCGCGCTGGTACTTTCTCAACAACACGCAACTTCCGACATTCTGGTGGCTATGCCATGGTATATTGGCGCATAATTTTCCCTGTGTATATGCTGCCATGTCATCTGAATTTCAACGCGAACCAAAGCGAGCTCGGCAGGCATGTCTCAATTGCAGGTGCGTAGCATGCACTGTCTGTCACACCAACACTCGTTACGACGGCTCTATGGACAGTGTCGTATCACCTTGTGAAATATGCTGCTAATGCTGTTTTGATTGACTTTGCAGAAGAAAAAAGACTCGATGCCAGGGGGAACGACCTGTGTGCGGCCTTTGTATGCGCCTTGGTCAAAACTGCGAGTATCCATCTACATTCAACTCGTTGCCGGCGACCATCAACCAGCGCCAGGCCGCACTGGCCGATGCCGACGTATGTTTACCGCTTTGGCAATCCCGCCTTTCACCTTTCCGTTTTCGTTTCATTTTCGAGTCTAACAAAGTCTCCAGGCTAATGACCTCACTGCTCGGGTCGCAAAGCTTGAGGCAGAGCTAAGGTCTGCCAAACATGCGCAGATTCCAAACAATGAGGCTCCCGATATGTTCAACACAGCCATGCCAGACTTATGGCCAGCATGTAATATTCTTCCGACACCACTGCAGCTGTATCACAGCCAAGATCAGACTCAAAACCAGCCACTCTCGGCACCCCAGTGGCAAGATATGAGCCGTGCGTCGTTCAGTACCGGGACGACTAGGTTTTCCGAGTTGCCACCACAGCCCATTCTCGACTCTCTCGTTGATGTGTATTTCGAATACTGTCATAACCAACCATATTGCTTCTTTCATGAGAGTAGCCTGCGGCGGCGCGTAGCGGCTGACGAGATTCCCCAGTATCTTCTTCTGGCACTGTCCGCAACAGCGGCTCGCTACAGTTCTCATGAGTATTTCAAGGGCTGCCACATGGAGGCGGTCGAGGCCCTCTCTCGCGCTGCTTGGGTCATTATCCTTGACCAAGTTTTCGCTACAAACCAAGAGTCTGAGTTAACAGCTGCTCAGGCTACCTGCATGCTGGCCGTTATTGATTTTACTGGTATGTATTTCCAACTGCCAGGAGAGCAAAAGCTAATTGTAGGTAGCCGGCCATCATCGGCTAGGATGGGTGAAAATAGGCCTTGCTATCCGCCTTGTCCAAGGATTACGCCTTAACACCGAGCCAGATGCCTCCTTGCCGACTTGGGAGCAAGAAGAGCGCCGGCGTGTCTTTTGGTCCGTATACTTGCTCGACAAGTTTGTCTCGTGTGGCAGATCACGCCCCCCTGCTATACTGGACGTGGACTGCACTGTTTCACTGCCTTGTAGCGAAGAAAAGTTCATTATGGAGGCTCCAACGGATATGTTGAATCTGAATTTAATACGCGAAATTCCGGGCAACATGAGCGTCGTCAAAGCTCTTGACAGCTTTTCGACTCTAGTGCTCATGTGCTCCGCACTTGGCATGACCATTCGGGATATATTCCAACAAGATCCCGCCAAAATCCCTTGCTGGGACTGTAGAAGCAACTTTGCCAAGATTAGCAGTCTCATGATGAGCTTCGAAGCCATTCATACCGCTGGTTCCGATCAACTAGATCTGTACATTGCTGATAGGTTTGGGGCATATGAAGGCTACGATCGACAACGAGTTGGCCATTTTGTATGGGCTCGGGGTGTATACCATCTCTACGGGTGTCTTCTCTATCATCCCGTGAGCCTGTACGCAAGTCGGCAAGCTCACGGCGCCGACTTCCCAGTCTCATTCGCACAAGAGACTCTCGACCGCTGTACAAGACATGCGAGATATCTGACCAATATCCTGCAAACGGTGCTCACGACTGGTTGTTGCGCACGTGGAAGCTTTTTGGGCTACATGGCGACCTGCGCGGCATCTATCCACCAAATATACACACACTCGCCCGATCCGACCATTTCAGCCAAGGCCAAAGTCTCCCTGGATACCTGTCTCTCGTTTTTGGAGCGCCAGCCCGTTCGTTGGGTGAATTACACCATGATGGCCACCGCAGTGAGAGAGTTCACCGTCGATCCTACCCTTGCCCGGGCTCTCATCAACCCATTACATATTGTTACAGATCCAGATGCCGACTTACCACAATTAAATCTAATTTGGAATGTTATTGACTATGGATTACTCACTGAAGTAGAGGGCAAGAAGCAGCCAACGGGGCTTTCGCCATTCTCTGCTAGTCCTGACCAAGCTATGGGAGCATGGCCCGTAAGTTAGGTTAATATCTAAATAGATGGAGGCCAAATCATTCTACAGTGTATATTTCTTCAAGGTTCTATTCAAATCAGTCCGACTTCATGGTTAAACAGCAGCCATTTACTCCAGCTATCCAATATAGGAAAGGCTGGTTTCATTGTCCTTGTACAAGCGAAATTACACATTTTCGACCTCTCTCTTGGCAATCAACCTAATATCAGCTCTATGAATTGAAATTATTCACTCAAGACTTACAAAACATTAGCCAGGTATTTTGCCTTGGTTACATTATTGGCCGGGCCGTGTCCGTCCCCACTTACATGGTCAATCGCTAGCGTGTAAGTCATTTGCCGATACTAAGCTCTAACCATTGTAGAATATTGATGCATCTTTTAATAACGGATCTGTGAAATGGGCCAGGTGATGTAGAAGTACTTAATTTTACTCGCTGAAAGATATAGAAACATTCCCACCAAATACCGCAGCCACCAATTAACTCCCCTGATCTAAACCCAATTCCTTAGGTAGGTCCCAGCTTTGCAGCCATTATGCCCCAGTATCATTCAGTATATGTTCTTCAAACAGCAGAAGCGCTGCGATCCTTCCTTGCGCGCCGGCCGAGGAACCTGCCGCTCAAATCGCCTACTGGAAGGTCCAGAGGGAAGTCCACAGCACCTAGCAGCTGCACAAACAGTAGATACCATCCAAACATGCAAAATACAAAGACACAAGCTCCGCTTGCCTACAAAGGAAAGAAGCAACGATTAGCAACGGAAATTCTCTCCATAATAACACAATGTTTGTGAATGGATGGGACTCACTATCTCGAGATTCTCAAACGCCTTCATGTTGCCTTCGGCGGCCTTCCAGTATGCGGCTGTCAAGAGAAAGAGGGCAACGTCGAGGAAGAGGAAGATGGAGAAGAAGACGACGTTGGTTCGCAGTGAGCAGATGAGGTACATGAAGACTAGAATTCCCATGAAGAGAAGAAAGAAAGCTAGTAGTTGCAATTAGATGTGAAAATTCATAGTTTTATGGAGAGAGTTGGCTCTTGGCTTACCAAGGCTTGCCTGAAAACTGGCGATGCCTGCAGCTTTCTCGGCCGGGGTCGTGGCATTTGCGATGAAGGCACCCTCCGCATTGTAGGCAGGAGTTAAAGTCGCAGCAAACGCAAGCCAGAATGCACCTTTTCAGAGTCAATAAAACCGTAAAATGAGCTGCCGTTGAATGTGAAAGTCAAACGTACCAAAGGACCCAAAGACAATGTAGACAAAGGTGTTGCCGATTACCCACTCCAATAAAGCACCGATGATTTGAAGAAGACCACCGAAGAAGTAGTATGTGCCAATGGTGGCCGCACCACCTCCTCCGGCACCACGCCATCCCATAAGAGCGGCAGCCAATGGCGTCGAGGCAATGAGAAAGCCAAGTAAGGGCCTAGGAGTGGGTGCTGTTAGTAAAAGGGACCTCTCGGTTGCGAGGGGAGAATGCCATACAGTGGCGTAGGGTTGGCAAAAACGCGACGCAGGTCTCCAGACACCTTGTTAGGAGGGTTCAGGTAAAGCTTCTCAAACATCTCATTGGACATCGTGATGCTCTTGGTATGCTCCAGCGAAGGCATGTTGTTGTGCGCTGCCGAACCACTGCCGTTGGATTTAGTATCGTCCATCATACTGAAAGAGGTAGAATGGCAATTCTTTTTTCGAAAACAGAATGCAAAGTATTGGGGGGTAAACTAAACCGCGTACTCGAGCTGAGCAGCTGTGCGGACGTCTCACTATATATGCCCAGGGATCGGGGCGTGTCTGGAAGCAACTACGGCCAGCACGCGTTGCGCTCGGCTGGCCATCTTCCATTGAGACTTACCCCGCATATTACAGATGTGAGATACGGAGATTGATCAGTAATCCGCGAATCTTGGGGTAACATGTGTCCAAGTTCCCCACGGATCTGGCAGATTGTTTGGATGTTGCCCTGCGAGAGTTGGGGAAGTGGGGACGGACCTTCGCGGCTCAGCACCGGACCGGGCGGAGGGACGGAAGGCGGCATACATTTGGGTACAGGTACCGTGTTTGGGCAGCTAAAGTAGCAATAAACGCGAAATAGGTTAGAGGCATTGGAGACACCGGAAATGAGGGTTCATTACAGTGGCGGTGAGGAGTACGCACAGGCTACGTAATGGCTTAGCTTTGCAATCTATGTGTGGTCTTGCGCTGTGCTCTCCGCTTCGGACTCTGTTCCCCAATCTGGGGCAGCCTCGTCCTCGTCCCAATGTATCGTATCTGCCGTGGTATATGAGACTTTGTCCCAGAACCAACTATCTGACGATGTGCCGCAATCCGAATAAACGTATGTAGGACTCTGCTGGACACAATCCAAGCTAGGATTTCCTCGATGAAGTTCTATTTGCTGCCGTTCAGGGCTGTCATTCCCGGATGACGTAGAAGGGGTGTCTGTTTCGAAACTGGCTGCAGAACGACCAAACAAAGACAAATCCCACGGAGTTTTAGACAAGGTTGTTATTCCGACCAATGGAAGACAATGGACCAAATCTGAGGTATTGAGCTGTTGGGCAATCCTAGTAATGCAGGCTTCAACCATTGTCGTAGTGCCAAATCCCCATGTACAAGAGGTACAGTCTTTGTTCAGTGGAGGTCGTTGCATTTGATATAATGCTCGAATTGTAGTGAGATACATGAGATGCAAATGGCACCAACGAACGAGGGTGTATTTATTGAGGCAACAGCTCGCATACTTTGCTTCTTTAGGTAGACTTCGTTTCCATAAGCTTAACTGGTTGATGCAGTTTTGGATCCTATCGGTATTCGCGTCAAAAACTTTCCTCGTTAATGTATGGCAACTAGACTGGTTCATTCCGTGGACGGCATATATGACGGACAGAATGCGACCAATGCAGATGCTCAGCTTCGCTTTTTCGACAAACATGACAGCCATTTGATGCTGTCTACCTGCGTCTCGTAATATCTGACAGTCGTTTGGTAGACAGGACTCTCTTTGTGAAACGAGCTCTGGCTGGAAGTCTAATGCTGTGAGCATGGGCATGTCAGACTCTTCCAGGTCTATGAGTGCTGGTCGACGTAATGTAGCGCTCACAGCTTTATCTACTGTATACACAGACCACCATAGCCGCCGATGGAAAGATTTCATTGAGGCTATGGTTGATGGATCCGCGAGGTCGTGCTGTATGCCCAGGGAGTATGAGAGCGAGACAGCCACGGTGAGCCAGTGGTAGTGATCCTTCCACTCTGCCGGAGAATGTGACTGAAACCAGTAACACTTCATCAGCAGCGACTGTATGAGAGTAGCTCGATCCGCTTCATAATCCAAGTCATAAAGAAGGCGCACTCTCCGAAAGAGATCAGTGCAAGCATATTGACGCGACTCGTAGCCTGCATCTAAGAGATGCCTTAAACTGACTGTTACAGCTCCACACGCCATGATTGACTGGAATAACAGTAGACTAGTACATCCTGCTGCGCTTTGCTCTGGTGCATCAATGTCTTGGATGATCTTCGCAAGGTTGAGGAAAGGGAGATGGGGATGGGTGAATTCAGCATAAGACGTAAGGAGTTGGTTGCGCAAGGTATCTGGCGGTATTGTAAAAGCTCCTTTACTTTTCAGAAAGCACATGTCGTCCATTGCCAATTTGGGAGACACGGCCTGGATGTATGGAGGGAGATCTGGTTCATGCTGAGTGCATCGTGGCTTGTGCGTTTGCCAATTTGGATCGTCGCTGTTCTTCAAGTCAAGAGCCAAACCTGACAAAGCCACAGGAATGTTCATTCTTGTACCATAACAAGGTTAGTTATATATTTAGTAGTAGACATGACTGGCATGAAATGGCGCAACATCTTACCTCCCACGCCTTGACGCGGCAACGGTGCAGTTTACTCCATCAAGGCGACAATTTGTGCACGGCGGTCCGCTCACTGTTACATTGCACCGTACTTTTCGAGACCTACAAACTGCACAAGCAACAGCAGCCCTGATTCTGGGATTCTTGAGCTTTCTTGAGGAGCTGGTATTACGGGGAGCTACCAGGTCGTCTCCAGTTGTTTGAAAACAGTTGTCACTTCGACAGGAAGCCATGTCTGTTCATGAGCTCTTCTCCTGATACGGTTTGATGACTATTTAAAGAAACCAGCCGCCATTTACATCTGATAAGCGCTGTATATAGATTTATAACCAGAATCCGCTGTCCAAAGCCACAGCCATGCTGTAGGTGTATATCCTTGGGGCCGGCCGTCTCCACCCCTTCCGTGTTGGATCCCGTGTATGCCGGGCACCAGGGGAAAAGCTAATCAATATCACTTGCGACATACTTGTCTACAGATGACATCATTTCTTAATTCCAGGGCGGAGATAACAGCATGGAAGAGCAATATGTTTTTTGACGGCAACAAGCCTCTGTTAAACAGTTCCCTGGACCATTGACTGCTTCCAAGAGGATGGAGCTGAATTACTGTCTACTGGTAGTTGTAAATGCGGACAGAGGTAACGCGAAGACCGATTAATCTTCAACACGAGAAGATAGGTATAATTATTCTATTGGGGTTATAGTTAAGCTTTGTGTTCCACCTGGGCTGTAAGTAGCTCGCACAACACCATAAGTTGTCCCGCCATGAGATGTCAGCTGCAAGTTCTGTTCTTAATAAATGGCGAGAATTGCTATACCCCATCTGCTATCTGTGCTCCATTCTTATTATACTGTACTGCTTACACCGGGCAAATGGCCGGCCGACACATAACCCGGTTTGCGAGTGGCTGCAAAGCGCCAGACGCCACCAAAACAGTCTAGTGCCATGGCAGAGCCTCTAATCCATCCAGCTGATATCAATTGTGGGACGACTGAGTCGTAACCCGTCATTAACCTTGCTAGGGCTAGAGTCTGGGGTAAAAGTGTGCCCATGGGGTAAAACTTTCATGGCGACGATTGCGAAACCTTGCGCAAATAAATAAACTTTGTCAATGCAAGCTCATTCAGGAAGAGACAACAGCCCAACGACGCAGCTTCTCGTACCCAATGAACCATATCCATTAGCTGCGAACCACAATGGCGACCAGTCCACCAGAGGGCAAGAAGAGCCTACCATCATGTAACGGTTGTAAACAGAGGAAGCTAAAATGTTCGCGAGAAGTGCCAGTATGCGCGAACTGCAAACGGCTGGGTAGGTTACATACCTGTATATCTGTGTCTATATGATGTATGCCGTGACAATACACTGACGCATGACGCTTTTTGGCACAGATGTATCATGCGAATATGAAGGAAAGAAAAATAAACCTGGTATGAAGAGCGGAGTTGTTGACCAACTCACCCGCCGTATCGGTAAGAAGAGCCACAGATGCCCATCCTCGGGTGAGATGTTAACAAATGTTTCAGCGGACCTTGAGCATAAGTTATACGACGACGGCGATTCGAGAGAACGGCCCATCAGTTCTTCTCCCGCCTCTCAATCAGTTCAATGCGGCGTAACATTGAACAATGACACAACTCCCAAGATAAGCGCAGATTTGTGTGGCCTTTCTACGCAAATCCAACATCTTAGTTCAAGCATTGGCAATTTAGTATCAGCTATGAGGCTGCCGGATGACATCAACTCAAGTCTGGAGCCTGCACGAAAACGGGCGAGAGTTGACTCAGGTTTCCTTTACGAAAACCATTCCTTACGACATTCACCAATTGGGGACTCACATACACAATATCAGAGTAGTAATGGGAATATTCTGGAAGGTCGGATTCTCAGCGCATTGGTAGACGCTTTTTTTCAGCATGTTGCTCGTTGGATACCGATGGTACAGGAGAACGCCTTTCGGCGTAAACTTCTAAAGCGAAAGCCTGGAGACCCCCTTCCACTTCTAGTACATGCAATGGTGGTAGGCGCCTTGCGAATACTGAATGTGACAGAACGAGTATTTTCAGAAGCGGAGCTTGAGGAGAAGATCGAATATGCCATGACCAAAGTCCTCCTTGCTTCCAACACCAAGCTCTCCGTCGAGAGTCTGCAGTCACTCATCATAGTTGCATTTACCCTAGTAAGTCTCCCATACATATTCGATGGGCTCAGAGTTGATGCGGATCGCAGCTTATAAGCGGTGAACATGCCAAGGCCTGGCCCATTATCGGCTCTCTCACCAGGAGCATTGAATACCTGCAACTGAGCGTCGAGGAGAGAGAACAAGAGGCGCAAGCTGCCTTGCTAAGCCCATATCTTTTGCCTTCCTCAGTGGATTGGGTTGAAGAGGAAGAGCGGCGGCGCGTATTTTGGAATGTTTTCATATTGGACCGGTAAGTCGGCCAGCATCCCGTACCTGTGCAACCAATTACTGACATTTCGGAAAGAATATGCTCCGCAACGGCCGGGTGAGCAACCTTATATCCTCACATCGACTATTCACTAACATTTTACAAGATATCGAATTGCCCTAACAGGGGACAATGTTTGGCGTCGTTTACCATTATGCGGCACGCATTGGAACACCGAGAATTTCGCTGTTTCGCCATACTTTGGCATCTGGGACAAGTCAGCTGGAAAGATTGACAGCTCAATCGCCTTTCTACCTCAGCACTATCCAAGTCCCGAGCAATCTACCACGGTGAGCACGGACTGCTCTGAGGGCATAAACATGGATACCGTTGGAGCTTTCGCATATTATGTTGAAGCTCTAGAATCGCTATGCCGAGTAGATGTGTATTTTCTAAGACAAAAAGTTGACTTCAGCAACCGGGATGAACTCTCCAGCTGGCTTACCCGCTTCAAAGAGCTCGACATGCGACTGGTTCAGTAAGTACAGCTGCCTGAAAGTCTGTTGAAATCAACCGCCAGTCTAACGCGGAGAACTAGTTGGAAAATGTTTCTCCCGTCAAAGTGGAAAGATCCCGATGTTCCGCCCGAGGAAACCGGCCGATTGGATCCAAACATGACGCTCGCCCACATCACGCATAACACTTCCACGATTCTCCTCCATCAACGTATCGGCTACCCAGAGGAGCAGCTGAAGGATGTCAAACTTCCGACATTCTTCAGTGCAGAAACCTGTCGCCTGGCAGCAGGAGAAATCGCGACTATTGCTAGGAAGTACCTCGCCTCATCGTCTCACCTTATGCCCCTTTCACCTCAATTTTGCTTCTGTCTCTGTATAAGCGGAAGGGTGCTCCTTGGTGAGTCCTTGTGCCTTGACATACTAATTGCCCGGCTAACGACGAGCTTTTTTTCAGTCCATTGGCAGCACTACGGCCCCAAATTGGATTCCTTTTTCTGGGTGCTGGTAGAGGCCTTAGATGAAGCCGCTCGACGCTGCCACAGCTCCAGCCAGCGCGGCCCTTCTCTCGCAGGACTGTTTGCAGGCCAGCTACGCCAGCTCCATAGCCAAGTTAAGGAAGACCCAGATTCCAAAATTCATGTTTTGGACTCTTTCGGTGGTACACAAAAGCAAGGCACCAGACCAGATCAGAGCGTCTCAGCGAGTCTCTCAGTGCGAAACGTAGGAGGTGTATCACCCTCTGTTGGCGGCACATCCAGCAGAAATGATGGCTTCGCTCGAGGCAGTAATACGGAAAACGTACCATTTCTGAACTTCCCTTCATCTTCTTCTCCGATGGGCGACTCTATGAAGAATAAAGATGGATTAGAACCAGCTGCTCTTCCAAAGCCATCTGCAAACCTCATGGGGTCCCCTCCTCTGATGGACTGTACCGCATTGACTGACGACAGCCTCTCTGGCATACTTGACGCGTTGGGAGATTCAGCGTTTATGGATATGGACCGAGTAATATCTTTCTCGGATCTAGACTTTTCTTAAGTCATGGTACGATTATTTGGAAATGTTGGCGCATCATCCACATGAGACGGATAGCGCATTGCATCAACTTAAATTATATGTACAACCAATTGTTAAATACATGAAATACCTAAGCAAAGCCATCTATTCTATTCTATTCTATTCTAATCCATATCGCAAGAGACGTGTCCCGAATTCAATAAAATAGTAATCACCATACACCAACCCTTGGTTCCATGACCTACTTTTCGAGGTGCTGGACGGGTTGTTGCATACAGTAGCATGTCTGAGAATAGCGTCAAAATGGCTCCCTGGCTCAAAGTCGATGATTTCAAAGGGCGCGCTTTTGCAGTTCTCAGAAATAACAGCCCTTTGTTTTGCGAGCGAAAAGCTGATAGTGTCCTTCACAATTGTGATCGCGGCTTGCAGGTACCGAGTGGCCAAGGATGATTTTCCCAAACCATTGAGGGTCGCCGAGAGGATCAACATACCATTAGCAGCAATCATACCCGCCGAGGAATCACGCAGCGGAAACTGTGAGTCAATTGGCGCGTCAAAATCCCACAAGGGTACATATCTGCCATGTGTGCCGCCGCCCTCAACCTCGCGTTCAACACATGCCGGGGCGCTTTCTAGCCTCAGCATGAAATATTCTGATAATCCACAAGCAGCTTCAAGAAATTCGGATTCCCTGGAATACTGGTAAGCCTGGGCATATCCAAGAATTGCCCAGGCTTGTCCACGCGACCATGTGGATGTCTTGCTGTAGCCTTGGGCAGTATTCGTCTCTTTGATGGCTCCCGTACGAGGATAAAAGTTGACAAGGTGCTTGGTGCTGTAAAGGGTGCCGTCATATCCTGCCCTTACAGACAATTCGGCTCTGAGGTGCGATTTGAGCAAAGTCCGCGAATGCTGTATGGCGGCGTCGGCAAATCGGGTCTGTCCAGTCTGGGCGCTTGCATAGAATAAGAGTTCCATGTTACACATAGAGTCAATAATAACTAAAAAATCATTTTCTTTTGATGCAACGGCCATGTCTGTTAGCCAATCGAGGTCATCCCAAGATCGGACAGCACCAACACCAGGGTGAAATCTGCTATACAGACTGTCTGCTGCTGAGATTATCGCTTCGAGCGCTTGCGTGTCATGGAACAGTTCCCATCGCGGTCTCATATGTGGCATAATCACGAATCCCAAATCATGTGTGTCGGTTCTCAGTGCCTGGCTTCGCAGCGGCTCGGACCAGCTCAAGCCCAGTTGCTGGAGAAGAGTCTGTAGGTTGGCGATGGTGATATGACCGTTCAGCTCCAACGACTGCGGATATTTGATTGCCCTTTCCAGAAGAGAATAAATGCTTCCGGGCAGAAAGCCACTTGTCCAGAAATCGATTGTGCGAGACTGGTAGTTTCCCATTTCGTAGCCGGATTGTGGCACAGTTTCTGGATAACGGGTTGGGGGATCCTTAATGGCAATCATCCTTTAGCAACACAACTCTTGCAAAAACAACAATTCGGCTGTTTACTGACATTTTGATAAAGCTCCTGTGATGCAGTCCGAAGAATTTTGGCAACTGTATTTTCGCTGAAGAGCTCCCCGAGACCAAGTTGTAACGGCTGGTAGTCCTTGGTGAGTTTTTGCACCATTTTGAATCGTCCCTCTTTTCAGAATCAGAGAACTTGAGATTTGTCCAGGCGACGGATCAGATCCATGCTCTCTCGCAGCCTTGTAACCCTACATATATTCGAGCTCACGCAATATGTCTACTCACAATGGCCGGGCTAGTTCTTCCACTCCATCCCTATGGCGTCGGCCGATCAGGCCCGGGCGGCCGACACATCGCCCGGGGATCCGGAGGCGTCTACAACGACTCCTCCACACTTGTACCACATGGCTGAAAGTCCAACTTTTCCGCGCCTACATTTCAATATCTTGCACAGATGTATCGGCACACGTATGGGGTGACAGGGGTGCCCCAGATAGCGTGTGGCTTAATAAATACCAACGCGTTCCAAGCCAACGTTACTTCCCTCAAGCCAACAACGCTCTCTGAATACTGCTAGCACACGGTGTGCGCTTTCAGTTATCCGAGCGCTGCTGTACCGTCCTCGAACTACAAAAGACATTGCTTTGCCCTCTTGCAATAAGCTGTGGGCACAAGTCTACACTACCTTCTCACAAGAAACATCAACGCCCAACAAAAATCATGGATGCTGAAAAGAGAACAGACGCAAGTGTTTCTGAAAGCATTGACGGGTTGACACTCAAAGATGTTACACCCAAGCTGGAGAAAATTTGGATCCGATATCCCAAGCTTCTGCAGCTCAATTTTCTTTTACTGTGTGCTTTTCTCGGGCAAACTGCAACAGGCTATGATGGAAGTATGCTCAACGGCATGCAGGCCCTGCCTCAATGGGAAGAGTACTTTGGATCTCCCAGCGGCGGCAGACTCGGTGCCATGGTCAATGGCATTGTCTTTGGCGTACTGATTGCTCTTCCTTTCTCATCCCTTCTTTGCGAGAAGCTCGGAAGACGCTATCCAATCACAATCGGTACCTCTGTCATCATCGTCGGATCTACTTTACAGACTTCTGCTGTCAACTATGTCATGTTTGTCGTTGGCCGGTTCTTTATCGGATTTGGCGGTGGTCTTGTTGCTGTTGCAGCTCCTCAGCTGATGATGGAGTGCGCTTACCCGTCGCATCGTGGAAAACTGGTATCGCTGTACATGACGCAATGGCCCGTGGTGAGTTTTCATCTGCCTTTGGAATGCTTGGGCTAGCGAACAATGCTAATTTACTAGGGTTATCTGATTGCGGCATGGGCTACGTACGGAACGTTCAAGATTCAGAGTGCGTGGAGCTGGCGCCTACCCAGTCTGTTGCAGATTGTCCCATCTCTCATCCAGCTAGTCCTCAGCCTCTTCGCTCCAGAATCACCCCGTTGGTTGATCTATCAGAATCGAACTGAAGAAGCCATCGATATGCTGGCAAAGTATCATGCAAATGGGGATCGCAACTCGCGCCTGGTGCGGGTTCAAGTTGCAGAAATTGAAGCAGCTCTCGCGCAAGAAAAACAGCAAAAGGCCATGAATTGGAGTGAGTTCGTACGAACTCCTGGTAACAGACGCCGCCTCCTTATTCTCATCTTTGTTGGTTACTCGACTCAGTGGTCTGGCAATGGCCTGACGGCATATTATTTACCCCGTGTGCTCGACTCTGTCAATATCACGGCTCCTGAAACACAGCTCCTGATCAATGCCCTCATTTCCATCTTCAAGGTCTGCTGTTCTGTAGCCTGTGCCTTGGCAATTGACAGAGCCGGTCGGCGCGGACTTATCCTATTCGGAACTATCACCATGTTTATTGTCTTTGTCATCTGGACTATTACATCTGCACTCAATCAGGAGCGGCACTTTGAAGACAAGAAGCTCGCCTCAGCTGTGGTTGCCATGATCTTTCTCTTTCATGTCGGATATCAGCCTCTAGCTGCTGCGGCAATTGTCTATGTCATTGAGTCTGCTCCGTTTTCACTTCGCGCAAAGACCTCTATGATCTTTCAGTTCTGCGCTTACACTGCAAGTGTCTTCAACAATTTTGTTAACCCCGTTGCTATGGATGCCATTCAGTGGCGCTATTACATTGTTTACTGTGTGATTTTGGCTGCAGAGATAGTCATTACTTATTTCTTCCTCCCCGAAACCAAGGGCAGGAGCCTCGAGGAGATTGCTGAAATCTTTGACGGGCCTGATGCTGCGATTCAGATCTGTGAGAAAGGGGATGTAACTGAGGTAGAAGAAGCAAGTCGTACCGTCAAGGGTTAGATAGGCGCGTAATTATCTTAAGTATTTACATACTATTATTATACCCCATTTTTCTAGTTCTTCTTTCCTGCGATACCTTTCAAGTTTCTCTCCTTCAGCAGACTTTACAGAGTAGATGGCTTTGCAATCAGGTAACTTGTAATGCAGCTGACGAGTGATGAATATATTATTTAAGAAAGGACACTATCCTAGCCTTACTGTACCATGTATACAAGGCGCTTATGGAAAGTTATGAAATATGGGCCGACATGGAATAATGTACTTGGTCTACAGTATATCAAATAATTCTTTGTTTTAGTTTACTTTTTATTATATATATAAAAGTGCTAGGAGGCACCTTTTTAGCACATGATGGAAGCGAGATTTAGGGCTGCAAGCACTAGGCCATGTCTGGTTGTATCGCTACTGGCAGTAAGCTTCCAAGACTTCATATAGCAACCAATCATACACGGGAATAAACGAATAAACTAGTTTCTTACTTACTTTCTTTCTTTCTTTCTTTCTTTCTTTCTTGCTTTCAGCGTACTCTCACTATCAATGAGTTGCCTTACATTCCCTCAAACGACCTGTAAGTCTTTTTCCAAGTGAATCTATCTTTGTCCAGGCAAATGCTCTTGTAGCCGTTTCTTGCGGCATATTGGACAGTGAATATAACTTCTCCATCATGAAGTCACGCTTGGAGACGTCGCAATATTGCAATGACAGTATCAGAGACGACACAGCTGTGAGTTGTCGCATGGGAAGCTGCCGTTCGGTGTATGACAAGCATCTCCACACACGTTTGCTCAAATCCTTCAATCTCGTCACCAAGACCGATGGAGGCTCGAAATGATTTGTTAATATTGGATGTTCCGCACCACATAGAAGCAAGGTAGAAAGCAATATTTGGTTGAATACAAGACCAACCATGGCAGCTGATATCACAACCTGGCATGTCTTCCATTCATCGAAGTCGTAGGCAAACCCTCCGAGAGTGTTAACATCCGGTTCGATGCGGCATTTATTTGAGTCCTCGAGCAATGGTTGAATAAAATGGCCATCAAGAGACAGCAAGGCCTGGACCAAACGGCTTGTGTCCTCCGCGAGCAGTTCAGCCCCATCTCTATCGTCGGGTCGTGTGAACAAGTCGTTCAAAGAGGCCGCTAAATGCGGCCACCAGGCTATATATATTTGCAGCCGACAGTTCAAGTACCCCCTCCAGTCCCTGCTGTCAGTATGAGCTTCAAGCGCTCTTTCCATATAGCTGATCCATTTAGGTTGGTGAAATTCGTGAGTGTTGTTGTTCATGATACAAGGGCTGAGCAGATTAGACATGCTTTCGAAAATAATTTGCATCTCCAGCTCATCGTGCACATCAACAGGAGGACCTCTAGCAGTCATAATGCTCTGCAGCCCAGACATGTGCTTATTCGCATATCCCTCGTTTTGACGCATTCCGGCGTACTTCTCCTCTGACAAAGACAGTAATGCGACAGCGGCCAAAATTGCGGTACTGTAAGCCTGTTCAGAGCTCGAAAGCGCCAGGCGCAGGCTCTTAATTGCGCGAATGTAAGTTATAGCATTGGGGACGCGAGGAGTCGCTGTTAACGAGACTTTCTGGCAAAATATCCACGAATCTGCAAAGACGTCGGCGGCATTGCAAAGCACAGAGCTGCAGACCATTCGAGAAGGCAAATGATGAAGCCAGCTGGTCCTGACGAGGGCCTGGCTTACGTCTTGATCGGTTGCATTAATGATATAAACAATCTTCTGGGCGGAGCGATCAGCCGTAGAATTCAACACTTGCGCAAACAGGCACGGTAGTTTTGGGCGAAATCTCGCGAACATTCCACCTCCAGAGTGAGCTAGCTGCTGACGAGTTTGAATTAGCTCAAGATTTAAACGACTCTTGGTGCAGCTCGAAGGCTTTTCATGCTCAGATACTGCTGCATTGCTGCTGGAACCAAGGGGAGATGCTGGGTCGCTAGTACTTGGTGAATTTCCTAGAGTGCAACCACCGCTGGGAGCTTGGTGAGCTATGAACTGAGTAAAGCTACGCGGCAATCCTGAGCACTGGATCTTTCGGCGCCGACATGGACCACAGCATGGCCAACATTGATCGCACTGGTAGCCCGTCAAAAGTTACTATGTCAGCTTGAGCTCAGATGTTCATAATGATACAACGACAGGGGCGGAAAAGCCTCGCATTATAATGTGTCACTGACCTTGACCCTTCGCATTCTGCATTCATCGCAGCGCTTCGTGGTTGCGACCCTGGCCATCTTTACAGCTGCCGTTCTTCAATGCTAGATGGCAGGCTTGTGGCCGTAGTGGCGGTGGCGCGAGACTCGGCTCAGAGGGCCGCTTTGGAGAAAAGTACCAGGTTCACGTCGATGTAGATGGCGCGGTCACACTGGCGAGATGCAGAGAAGAATGATCCCAATGCCTTCGCAAAGAAGATTTGGTTGCGGAGCGAATGAACAGGGTGACGTTTAGCCAGTCAAGCTCCTATCGCCCAGTCCCCATAAATGCACTTGCTAATGAAAGTCGCCGCACGTAGGGCCCGGCATCTTGAACGAGCCAGTCAAACAAATGGGGCTCAGCCTTTCGCGGAACGTTTCCCAAACAGGTAATTTTGTACAAGACCCTTGTTGACTGTTTGCCCGACAACTGGATCTACCTTGTGAGGTCCATCCTTTGCGATGGACATAATGAGCATAGCAATACTTCATACTTTGATTTCTGCTCTCGTCAGTGGCGAACTAATTACACCCTCAATGGACTTTTGCCCACACTGTAGGAGGCCGGGTTAGATGTTGATTGATCACCCGGCCGTTCTGAGTGGCTGAGCCTCAAGTCGCGAGGAACTTACTCCTGTTTTTCAAACATCCATCTAGTATAACTGCTTGTTGCTGAGCTCTTGATGTAGTCGTTCAATACAAGCTATGGCACAGCCGCAGCATGACATTCCCTGATGAAACCATTCAAAGCGCAAGTCAGTATATGCAATCGAGAGAAGAAGAGAAAGGTAGAAGAAACCCGACCCTAAACCCGATCCTCCAGTCAACACCATTCGGCTACATCACCTGTATGTATAAACACAGCTGAAGACAACCCATGAACCACACTCGCCGCTAATTTTGTACGAGGTACTTATGTACCTCTTTCCATCTCTAGCATCTCCAAGGAGAGCATCTTCATCCCGCAAGATCTGTCTGCCGATGGAGTATCTGCTTACTGTCAAGCAAAGTGCAAAGGAGATGGCTACGCAGAAAATATAAAGACCATTAGTCCCAGTACCAACACTGCGAAATCAGAACTGTCCCCAATCTGCATGTGCACTACCCTGCAGCATGTCAATGTTCATCTCCAGCACTCCGGGGCCTCGGATCCCCACCAAAAGTGGCAATCGTCACCGGACCCGCTCCAACCACAATCACAGGCTCACGGCCTCGGTCGGCAACGCCTACTCTACCACTAATCGCCGTCTGTCTCTCTCACATTACAAACACTCTTCCCTCCTCACTCACCCTCGTCCACCCACCACCGCGATACCCCATCATACTCCCCACGAACCAGCGACAATTCCAACGCCTCCATCATGGACGCTTCATGTAGCGGCGGAACGCCCTTCAAGCGCCTCATCGACCACCAGTCCCGCGATGTCTCCCACCACCAAGACCGTCTAACCTCCCACTCTCAATCCCCCCAATCCTTCCGCTCACAACCCCACCACCAACAGCAAGGCCCCGATGGCTTCAACACATTCTTGGACTCCCCCTCGGGCCTACCAATGCAACAACAAGGCCTGCACCACGACCCAGCCGGCCGACTCAACGCCCACGCCGCAGCCCTCCAACCGCCCACCTTCGCCGCTCCTCACGACATCTCCCAGCAAGCGCACATGGCGGCCGCTCCCGACGTCAGCAACTGGGCCGCAGACTTTTCTCGTTTCGCGAAACAGCCGCCTCAGCAGCAACGGCGGGCACCCATACAATCACATTCCGCTGCCCCGATGCAGATGAACTTCCAGAATGCTTTCCCTCAGCAGCAACAACCGGGTTTCTCGTCCTTCTTTGCCCCCGCTGGCGCCGCATATGCAGGTCAAGCCGTTGCGCAACCACCCCAGGGCGAAGCCGACTTTGATCAAGAAATGAAGCGCTGGATGGCCGCCAATGGTGGCGGCGGTAACATGGAACAAGTCGATGCTGCCATGGAACAAATGGCTCGCGAACTTGAACTGAACGAAGCTGCACTTGCGCAAGCAGAGGCAGCTAGCACAGCCGATCAGGTAGAAACAGAAGCATCCGCAGACACCACCCACTTCTCCGACCTAGGCGTCCCTGAAATCGGCAACCTCTCGCTGGAGAACAGGGACGCATTAGCCGAACAGCCAGTCACCCAGTTAGAAGAAGACCAGGCAGCTGCAAAGGCCAAGTCTGCCGTATCAGAAGCCGCGGAGCGCTTATTAGAATCAGTGCAGCACGAAAGCGGCGAGAAATGGCAAAACTCCGTCTTCTTGTCACTCATGCGAGATTTCCGCGACGGCAGAAAGGATATCATCGATAATGAAATTGTAGAGGATGAGAATATGGGTGAAGCGCCAGGTCCAGGTCCCTCAGCAGAGGCGAATACATGACTGCGCTCAAGCGATGATCACATAGACAATACGTCAAAGTCGACTGGTCCCCGGCGAGATCCGGGAAGATTTTGCTTCCCACATGGATCTTGCACTTATCATCTAAGCGAGACCACTTTTTGATGCAAGGTGTATCAAACACCTTTGAGTGGGATACTTTTTTTATTTTTTCATTTATATTTTTTTCAAGTTTCATGGGATGACGGTCTGTGTTGAAGAGCATTCACGGCGTTAATCTAGTCATTTAATCACGAATAAAGCAATTCACATGTTTTAGTCACAGTCTTTACATTTTGAAACTATTAAATACTAGGTTCCAAAGCCCATTCCATCCCGCCCAAAAAGAAAAGCAAATCGCAAAGGTCGTCTAAAAGTAAAAACACAAGGTACGCCGGTAAATGAATAAAAATAGAACAAAATCCAATAAGCATACGTCGGATCGTGATGTACAACATGAAGTTATAAAAAAAAGTTGGTTCCAGCCGCCTCACAGGGAATCCCACAAGACGTTGGAAAGGTGAAAACAGAAAACCATAAACGCCCAGTTCGTAAATATGTGCCAGAAATAGAAGCATCGCTTCCTGCAATTCGTACCAAGTCTAATGGCGTAGAGCATTACAATGACCACCATACACAGTTGCAAGGCGTCAAATCGATGGAATTGCGAGAAACGCCGAGCGATCGCTTGTTATCTGACCATTCACTGTATTCAGACCAGCCTGCCTTTCGTTGGAAATCAAAAGTCTTCTCTCCAATTTCAACCTCAATTGGTTGACCGGTCGAGGGATCGAGGACAGGATCGATATCGCGGCCGCCATCCTTGATTTTGACCTTGCGGCACGTAGCCGTCGAGGCTCCTCGTGGCATGCGGCGCTCCAAGAACTTGACAGCTCTAGGATACGGGTTGAAGGCTTTGGCAGCAACATCATCAGCGTCGTCATCACCGTCATTGTCGTCGTCGTCTTTTCCCGAATTACCCGATGCTGTAGGAGCAAAGGGGTTGAGAGGAGATGTCGGCGTAGGAAGGGCCGCGGCACTTTTATTGGGGTACACAAAGATTTCCATTGTCGTGTCGGGCCAAGTGCAAATCCAAACACAATCACCGTCGCGTGCGAGAGGCCCTCTGCGATGTTCATGAGAGAAGTCAGCAATAGAGAATCTCCAGTCTCGTCGTGAATTGCCGTTAAGCTGTAAAGCGGTGTCTCTCAGCACAACAGTCTTATCATACGCGATGCTAGTCCACCATGCGGGGTCGTCGTTATCATCGAAAGTGTCGTTGACAAGAGTGAGAGTCGCAGGGGTCACGATATCGGGCGGCTGTGTGCCCCAGATGAATCTATTTGGCGTAAGGGGAATGGAAGACAGTGTCATTTTGTAGCAGTCGGTATCACTCTTGTTCGAATCCTGGCTGATGTTCATCAAATAGAATCGAGTAAACATGTTACAGCTCCATGACGGAGACTTCAAAGAGTTGGAAACACAAGATGTGGATGATGACGTTGTTTGGAGAGGCGGGAGAAGAAATGGTCCGGTATCTAGGGGGGCGAGGCCGGGAGGAGGAGTTTGAAGCGGTTGGACCATGATGATTGTCGTCGTAGTTGCCGGTTTATCGGCATCAGGACTGATGGTAGGTTAGCATGGTACTAGTTATCAGTGTATGAAGGGGTGACTTACGGAGACGTATCTGGCTGAGTTTTACCATGCTTTGTAAGTACAGTGCCAATAACGACTCCCATGACAATGCCCATGATGCCCATGCCAAATACTACCAGACAAATGGCCCAGTAAGGAATAATGCCGAACAGTCTCTTCTTGGCTCTGCGTTCCCATTTGCTTGGCATTGGCTTCTCGGCATACTCTCGGGCAGCAGTATTGATTTCATGGTCGCTTTGCATTGATTCTCGAGAGGGCGAAGCGGCAAGAGTATCTTGTGTCGAAGAAAACTCGGGGTTGCGAGTAGCAATGCCAATCCCACCAGCACCAGGAATGGTTCGGACAGCGGAACTCTGACCCTGGCTACCCTGGCTACCCTGGCTACCCTGGCTTTGTGGCCGCCGCGATGGTCGAGACGTGCGGCGACCAGGGGCCGGCTTGTTTGTTACTGAAACTTCGGGGTATCGTGTGTATGGTGGCAGTTCTTCGGTGTGTCCAAGAGGCCCAATGAGACCCCCTGCTTCTTCGCCATCTGGACCAACTCGTCTACGATAATTGGTTCCACTGGTCTGGAAGCCGACAGGGATCTGTTGTTGCGGTGGCGTGTCCTCTGGTGCGACGGTATTTTGAGGATACAGAGAATAAGGGTGAGTTGGGCCACGTGGACCTTGATAAGAAGTGCGTGCATTTCTCCTCGTAGGGTCGGTGGCATTGCTTGCAGTGCGTTGCAGGTACATATCGTAGGGGTGAGAGGGACCTGAGGATGATGAGTCGGCAGCGCCATCGTTTCGAATAGTGAGTGAGTCATGAGGCCTGGGAGGCTTGGATGTGCTGGTTGGTCGATCAACGACACCGTTCATTTTGCTGATGCCCGAACTGGCAATGGGAGGAGGAGGGAGTAATGGGGGAAGAGGAGCTGGTCGTCTGGCTTGAGGCGAGCGAGGGACATTGCGGTTCGGTCGGAAGCCATCGGAAACAGCCGCTGCCTCTAGATCGTAGATGTCCGAGTCGGATGAGTCTGTTGATGTACGGCAAGACGCTGAAGACTGGCGACTGTGGCCGGTATCACGAGAGGGATTCATGGCGAAGGTTGCGAGGATGATCGATTGAAGAATCGATCAGACGGTACGAATCGAAGCACAGCGGGCACAAAATGCGAGCGGAGCGTCAGCCTTGAGCGGCCGAGCAGTTGCTGGACAGCGAGCCTGGCTATGAAGCCGGTTGCCAACCCTCAACTGGTCAGGCAGGCCCAAAGGCGAAGGATGGTTGGGGCCACGATTTTCGAATTGAGCGCCGAGGATTGTCGGGCTGGGTTGTCGCTGATGAAATTATTAGTCGGTCGAATGGGAAGCTGAATGTTTTTTTGACGTGAAATTCAGCGCTCGGAGGATGGATTGAAGGGGTTGAGGCGCTGGGCGATGGTGGATGAGAGAAACGAAGGAGAACGAACGAGTGGAAATACGGCTGGAGCGCAGGAGTTGGCGGTTTGAGGGCGAGAGTGAGAGTGGGAGAGTGGGAACGGGGTCACCAGTCAGTCTCCCACAGCACAACACAGCACAGCGCAGTGCAGTGCACCAGAGCCCAACCAGGGCGGGCCAGACCAGGGACAAGCGTGTGCTGTAACAGCAACACAACCCTCCAGTCAGTCAAGTTGCTCCACTAGCGGCAGGTGGTATTGGCACTGGATTGGTGGGTGTGGGGAGGGAGAAGCACCGGGTGGGGGCAAGAAAGCGTTTCGTCCAGGGCCTGCATTTGCCAGTCCACTGGCAGGGACCTGGTGGTCGCGGTACATGGAGGCTACATGCGTCAGTTTTCTCTGGGGGGGGGAGTGACGCGTTATGAAGAGTGCATGCGGGTACCGACTACGCACAAGTCTTGTACCGCTACAGCCAGTATGCCGACACAGTAGCAGCTGTTGTGCCTGTGTTGAACCTTGTCCTGCCTGTACCAGTACCAGTACCACAAAAACAAATAGCAATTAGAGCCAACCACAGCGCTGAACAGCACCAACCTGCACCAAACGGAGCCCTGTCCGTCGCAACAAACCATCACTTGGCTGTTATCATGGGCAAGGCCTGCCCCGTTTCTCTCCTGGCCTGTCACATTGATCAAGCTGCGCCTCTAAAAGGTCTCACCAACCACGGCGCATAATGAAACTGCAGACTGGGGAATAATAAAAGTAAGGATAAAAAAAATTGAATCAAGATGAGAAACAATCACATGAAACCTCGTATCTCACGCATCGCAGAGCAAAAACACAAATAAAAAATAATAAAGCGAATGATTGAGGTAGCCAAGCGACACAGTACACAGTACAATACACAGTAAAACATAAAACCTCCGCTTCTGCGGTTCACGTCGAACCGAAAAAGAGAAAGAGAAAGAACAAGAAAAGGAACAAGAAAAAAAAAGCACCATTGCAACCCAACGTCTCGGCAACAATCCTAGAATCCAATATCAGCGAGGAATTATTCGCCATACTAACCTGACTTATCCTTAGCCCGTCAGCTAATGTCCCTCTTCACTGGATTTGTGTCGGACAGCGCGGCACTTGGGCTTGGGCTGGCTGGGGCCCCCCACCCCTCCTTCTGCCTTCAGCCCTGTAATTCGACAGCTCTGACAATCGCTCCCATTAAACATCAGCAGCACCATCACCAATAACGTTACGTTCTTGTCTTTAATGTGATTTCTAAACTACCATTTCTATGTCGTAAACGCGTAGATCAGTGCCACCTTTATCCAACCTTGTCGAAATTTCCGTCTCTTACTTTCTTTTGTCCTTCCGTTGTTCATTCATTCATTTCTTTGTTGTCAGCAAATCTTACAGTCCATGCCAGCCACAATTGGGCGATCCGGAATTATGCGACTGTTTGTCACAATTAATTCCGTACGAGCAACAAAGCTCAAGAATTATTTCATTATAATTAAGGGCTAGAGAGTGGCAGACACAGTCCTGTCCAATAGAGGCAAACAGCCATACAAGATCGTGTGTCATGCGTCAGTCACCATTGTTGCATAACCTCTCCATCAAACCAATGCACAAGAACTTGCTTGCCCCGTGCAACATGGATGGCAGCATGACTAGTACGCAAAATGCCAATTAACATTCTGTACAAGTTACTTCCTATGCATGTAGTCAGACTCCCCTCTCCGCGACGATCACAGCCCAGTTACTCCAGATCTCCACCCATCTCACAGTACTCCAGAAACAATTCACTTCAACACCAGCTCAAATCATCGTCACTTTCGCTCTTATTCACTACGAAACCGTTGCACGGTGCTTTACAAGCGTCATGTCCTTCTCATGTATCAGAGTGACGGCAGGCTTCGCCTGGCCCTGTTCTCTGTTTGCCCTAGACAAAGGGTACGGGTTGTCAATCAACGGCAATTCACTGGTATTGAGACTAAAGATTCTTTCAAAGAATTCTTCATGTATATAGATGTATTCTCATGAAAGTAAACTTCTCAATGAAATGGCCAGTATTCGGATCGCGTACTGTATCTCGCAGCGCTTCATCGATATTCCAAAATGCCCAGTAACCGTTCTTTTCGCACGCAGTCTTCCATGTATCTTGGCCCTGAAGAGGAGCAACATGAGCGAGGTCATGCGCCAACCAAAGAAACAACACCGCTCGTCAGATACAGTAAGTTGCCCATGTTCAACAGAGATACAATGGGTGTGCGCTTCTTGGGATACGCTGCTGGCAAGCCTGCCGCTGCAACCATGGTTAAGAAGTCCACGACAGTGATACACGCGCCCTCTGGAAGAATACGACGGGCCAGCACCAAGACTAAGTACTGGTGGACAACTACCAACAGCGAAGTGAGGCACAAAATCGACATTGAGCGTCATGGCGGTCCTGCAAGTGGTATTCTGTCGGGTCACCCTCCAGGGAATCCTCCAGACGATTACAACGATACTTCATACGAAACCCTCGTGGATGCCATTAACGGCTGTAATCTGAGAAATTTGAACGTTATGGACTACTTGGTGCCCTCAGAAAGTGTGAAATCCACGTCGTCATCTGTGGCACCCCAAGCGGGAAGCACCTGGAGCATCAGTGAGTGCAGCGACGATTCGTCTTCATCTTCAGAGCAATTCTCCGACGCCTCAACCGTGCAAACGGCATTGACGGAATACAAGCCATGGAAAGCGGAATATTGTCAGCACATGTTGCCAGGAATCGAATACAGCATGGCACGGTTTACGTATGCTCCAGGTCTATGGCCTCGCACATGGTGGATATGAGGATTGGGTCATTGGAGGATCCTAGATTTAGCAACAAGGTTAGCGTAGTGGTAGTAAGAGGAACACAAGATGGCTTAGACACAAAATGGAATATCTGTTGGGCATTGTTAATATAAAATAAAACCAACCATGTGTTGTGAGGCTGGTCATCAATCCATTCTGCATTTGTCTCGCCGAAAGTGGCATGGTCGTTGGCCGACAGAGTCATATTGGGGAAATGGTGGAAAAGAAAAGCCAAAACATAGCCCCAATGCAGTCTTCATTCAATTGAGGAAGCAAAAACAAACTCGGCCACTACCGAAATCTGGAGTGGTGTGGCGAGTTTAAGCAAGATCGCCCTACAATATTTCGTGTATTTTCATGTGAAGCACAGCCCAGTACCGCCGTTGAGTCACGATCCGGATGGCTGCCTGGTGCTGCACCCACTAAAACTTACAGGCCTTCATCAGCGGCGACCATAGGGCGTCAGGGACAGTTACAGTGCAGTCGAGCATCCACTTTCAGCACTGTCGGGAGGCCACCGGGCACGTCAGGGCACGTCAAGGGTCCACTGAAACCACCAAGTCTGCCTGGATTACCGCCCAATCAAGCAATTTCCATGTGGCATTGCTTTGGCGCTACTGCACTTGCGCCACCCTACACCGTCCTTGTTCATGTCATATATATATCTACCATCATACGGCATCTTGCAACTCTCTTTCTTCCCATTCATTCATTACATCTTCTATTGCAAAAGTTACATTTTGTAACTAAGCCAACTGTGTTGCATTTGCGCTCTCGTTGTCGTTGTCGTTGTATTCGCCTTCTCTCCTTCGACCACATTCGCCACTGAAAAAGCGTTTCACCAGCAAACACAACGATGGAGGCTGAAACAGGACTACCCGTCGATAATTCCTCAGGGATACCATCTCCTCAAATAGCTTTCATCAACTACTTCTTCCCCGGCTACTCATTCATCCTCTCCACCCTCAACACCTCTCTCGGGGGTGAGCTCAACCGCTTCCTCCCCTACCTCGTCCTCATCCTCGGAGCTAGGTTCCTTTGGAGCTATGCGAACGACAACGTTGGAGGATGGGTGGAAAACTACTTCATGTCATCATTCGTTGTTCGAGCTGAGGACGAGACCTACAACCTGCTGATGCTCTGGACCACCAAGCAGCAATTCGCTCAAAAGACCCGCAACTTTGTCGTCAACACCGACATTTACAGCCGGAATGGCCAAACCTGGCGGGACGACGACAGCGATGACGAGGATGATGTCGAAGTAGAATCTCCCGACGGCACCGGTCCAGGACAGAAGCACGCTCTTCATTACACTCCCTCCATGGGCCAGCATTGGTTTTGGTACAAGAGACATTTGCTCCGCTTTGAGCGATGCGAAGCCAAGACGAATGGCGCAATCCGAACAGGTGCAGAAGCAGAGGAGCTCAAGATTTCTTGCTTTGGGCGTGATCCTTATATTCTCAAGGAACTACTTCGAGAAGCCCGCTCTTTGTATATCCAAAAAGACGACCGCAAGACCATCATATATAGAGCCACAACTAGTATTTCATCTTACGGCGCAGACTCATACTGGGTACGCTGTATGTCACGACCAAATCGACCATTCTCTACAGTTATTCTGCCCGAAAAGACCAAGGACGAGCTTATTGCAGACGCTGGCGATTACTTGGACACTCGCACACGTCGCTGGTACGCCAACCGTGGCATTCCCTACCGACGAGGCTACCTTCTGCATGGTCCTCCCGGTACTGGAAAGAGTTCGCTCAGCTTGGCTCTCGCAGGTTACTTCCGCATGAAGATTTACATCCTAAGCTTGAGCTCCACAGCACTAACTGAGGAGAACCTGGCTACGCTATTCAACGATCTTCCCAATAACTGTGTTGTTCTACTGGAAGACATAGATACGGCCGGTTTGACTAGCACCCGAGATCCGTCAGCTTACTCTAACTCTAATAACGACAGCAACACCTCGTCACAAAGCAACGACTCAAATAACACCACGTCTGGTCAAGTATCGCTGTCTGGACTACTGAATGTACTCGATGGTGTCGCAGCCAAGGAAGGTCGCGTTCTCATCATGACTACAAACCACATCGAGAAACTGGACAAGGCGCTCATCCGTCCTGGCCGTATCGATATGATGGTTCCCTTTGAGCTTGCCGATGCTGAAATGTGCGAATCCATCTTCAGAGCCATTTACACTCCCTACGACGGCGAGGTTGAAAATGACTCCGATGAGGCAGCAGACGCCGCCGACGAAAAGCGCCGTCTTAGTCGGCAATACTCTGAAGCCAAGGACAAGGTTGATGCCTTGGCTAAGGAATTCGCCGCCAAGGTGCCCGAGAAGGAGTTCAGCCCAGCGCAGTTGCAAGGACTGTTGCTACGACATAAGCGAGACCCTGCTGCGGCCGTGGCTGATGTCGATTCTTGGGTTGAGCATATTCGCCTAGAGCAGAAAGAGAAGAAAGCGGCTGAAGAAGAGAAATTAAGAAAGAGGGAAGAGGACGAGAAGAAGAAGAAGGCAGAGGAGGCTAAAAGCAAAGAAGAAGAGTCGAAGGAGGTAGAAGAGCAGGATTCAACGGAAGACTCTTCTGCAGATGAAGGGACATCCACCGAAACTGAAGAAAAGGAGACAAGCTCACAGGACAAGGATGAGTCTAAAGACGGCTCATCTAGCTTGACTGTGAAGGAGAAGAAAAAGACTGGAACATCGGATTCCGGCTACGATACCCAATAAATAGTCACATACAATTTAACGATTTGATAATTTCTGTTTGTTTATTTAGTGATATACTCCAACGCTTCGTCCAAACGCTACCATTAGGACAAAGCAATACGAGGCTGTCAAGGCATGCTCATGCTCATAGCCATGCGGCCGTGCAGCGCGCGCCATGGCTGCATGCAAAAGTGATGCTCATGCTGCCCTCCCATAACTCGCTGGCAAACTCTATGTACCTTTTTAAACACCCAGTTCCACAATGCGGATATCGTAGCCTCGTCATATCCTCCGCTGAGAGCTGAGAAGCGAAGTTCACTAAGTACCACGGCAATGAGTGAAAATGCCTGCTTCATTGACTTTTGGCAGCTTTGGTGATGTTATCACAACCATCCAGACCGCAAAGGAGCTTTGGCAAGCCTTCGGCGAATCTAGGGGTATTGCAAAGGAATATCAGGAGCTTCGAAGAGACATTGATAATTTTGTCAACATTTTGATGCTTGTGAGTGTCACTTAGCATGAGGATATGCAACTTTAAGCTGACTTGATTAGGCTATTGCTACATGTCAACAATAGAAAGAGTCGCCATGTCTATGCGGCGTACGTGACACAACCAAGTCTGTTGTGCAGGAGTGTGCAAACGTCATTCAAGATGCGTTGGATAAATGGGAAAAGTAAAAGATGAGCCTCGACAACGGTGGGTCGGGAAACAAATTCAAAGACACTTGTACAAAGTTTCAGTGCCTTCGAGAGAAGAAAGATGTTGCCCGATTGCAAGAGAACCTACAGAGGAACATCTGTAGGCTCAGTTTACTAACATCACTTACCATCAAGTCAGTATCCTCCACTCTTTTCTCAGCCACCTAGTAGAGTGATTGGTTTATTGATTTAGAGTGAATATCATGCACTGACCTGGCCGTCACCCCAGGAAAGCTACTCGTGTCAACAGTGCAACACTACTCGGTCGTATTGATGAGGTTCAGAAAGCCATCAACTCATACCAGGCACAGACGCTCAGTACCCTCAACGCTCAAAATGAAACCATAGAGGATATAGCAAAGATGTTACAGCGGCAAGATGAAGCATCACAAACGAGACTTGCCAAAAGCACATCTATTTTTGAGTCTGTTGTAAGCATCCATAAGATGATGAAAGCTCTGTACAGTGTAGTGGTAGATTTGCAATACCAAGCTACGAACTCCGATTTCTTTGCAGCGCCTGATCCTTCCTTGGGTAAAGGCATCATTTTGGGAGATGCTCTTGGCAATATCAACATCAACTGGTGATTAATACACAGCTGGGATGTGAGATGCGGCTGGCAGTGGCACATATCTTAAATCACGGCCATCCTCGTGTACTCGCCTAGTTTGCTGTATCCAGAAGGGTGGATATCGGCCAGGTCATGGGATATATAACGCTGTTGAGTACAACTGTCGATGATACTATTTACTTTCCCAACGCCCTGCATACATGGCCAATTGGCTAACGGCTGCTGTTATATCTTACTGTGAATACCCTTTAGCATATGACGCAGCTTCTACTAGCTGTAATTGGCATCTGTACATTTAGCATATCAACTCCTGTATTCACTCACAAACAATCTACCTTACCCGCCTGATCCACAATTGACCTCCCGGAGCCGGAGCCGATCCCCGCACATTCGCTCCCATCTCTGTCATAGGAACCTCCTTTGTCTTTCTTGTGCATAAGAAGTTAGGCTTGTGGACGGAATTGAATGTCACACCTGAACATGGATTTGAAAATGACCCTTCCGCCTTCCTGCGATGTCCTCGTGGTAGGTAGCGGAAACGCCGGCTTCTCGGCGGCGACACAGGCTGCACAATCGGGTGCCAAGTCTGTGGTCTTGATTGACAAATGCCCGGAAGAGTGGGCTGGAGGCAATTCATACTTCACGGCTGGCGCTTATCGAGTCGTTCACGATGGACTTGAAGATTTGTTGCCAGTTGTGAGCAACGTCAAGGATGAGCAGATCTCCAAAATTGAATTGGCACCATACACGACGCAAGACTTTCAAACCGACATGCAGCGGGTTTGCAGTGGTCGATCAGACCCTGGGTTATCTCAAGCTTTAATTTCGGAGTCCAACTCCGCTGTCAAGTGGCTTTCTGGGATCGGAGTGAGGTTTCACTTGTCATTCAATCGCCAGGCATATGAGGTGGATGGAAAGATCAAGTTTTGGGGTGGACTCTGTTTAAAGACAATGGATGGTGGCAAGAGCTTGATAGAGGATCACTTGGCCGCCGCAAAATCTCACGGCGTGCAAGTATATTGGTCTACTGCTTTGGTTGAGCTTGCTCATGAAGATGGTGTCCACGCAACGGTCATGCATGGATCCAAGAAGCATACGATACATTGTGGATCAGTCATCCTTGCTGCTGGAGGATTTGAAGCGAATTCACGTATGAGGGCACAATATCTTGGACCTGGGTGGGACATGGCCATGGTTCGTGGAACACCATACAACACAGGTGATTGTTTCGAGCTCGCCATGCGTTCTGTTGCTGCGCAATCTACTGGAAACTGGTCTGGCTGTCACTCTGTAGCATGGGATGCAAATGCCAATGCTCATCGTGGAGATCGACTTGCGTCCAACGAGTTTACTAAATCCGGATATCCGCTCGGATTGATGCTAAATGTCGATGGGCAGCGATTTGTTGATGAAGGTGTGGATTTGCGCAACTACACTTACGCCAAGTTTGGTCGTGCCATTTTAGCTCAGCCTGAACATGTTGCCTTTCAGGTGTGGGATGCGCAAACCACGCCATGGCTACGGTCAGAAGAGTATCGTGAAGAGCGTGTTGAAAGAATAACAGCAGACACGATAGACGGTCTCGCAGAAGCCTGCATGAAGAAAGGGCTACGCAACAGAGATGCTTTCGTGAGCACACTCAAGGAGTATAACGCAGCTGTGTATGCAAATCGCAAAGAGAACCCTTCCGGAGTCTGGGACCCTTCTATTCGTGATGGCCTTTCCACACAGTCTTCGGCCATGAATCTTTCCTTACCAAAGTCGAATTGGGCGCTAGCGTTGGACCAAGGCCCATTCGTGGCGGTTAAAGTTACCTGTGGCATCACGTTCACATTTGGTGGACTCAAGGTCGACCCGTCCACGGCACAGCTTTTGAGTGCAGTAGATGATACGCCTGTTCCTGGTGTGTATTGTGTAGGGGAGATGATGGGTGGGCTCTTTTATCAGAATTATCCCGGCGGGAGTGGCCTCACATCCGGTACAGTGTTCGGTAGACGAGCGGGAAAAGCGGCAGCTCAGTCTCTCAGTCGTAAATAGCTACCAAATTTAACAAGCTGGCAAGCAGCTCGGATTTATGTTAATGGTTGCCGAATTAAAATGCATAATGGTTGCCTGTTGAGTTATATTTCGAGTCGATGCTGCTGGCCCCATAAACGAGCATGATACTCGCCAGACAATTGATATTTCACAGGGCATTATTGAACGCCAAGGCGGCATTGGCTTCATGTTGAAGGATTTGATCGGATGACGCAAGAGAAATTCACCGAAAGTAATTGACTCCCGAGTAAATTGAGGCTCTTGGCTGATAGGAGAGAGCCCATATAGGTTGACGATGGGTCCCGTCAACGCCACGTTTAGATGCCAGAAGCTCGGTGACCGTGTAATAGGCGGATCCGAGCGGCATTCGGATCTGATAAGACAGAGAAGCATTTTGACAGGCATCGTCGTTGATAACACGGGAACTCTAGCTGAGGAACTGCCACACGAGGGCACAAGAGCAAGGCAGACAGACGGCCGGAGATGCCAGAATGCTCACGTCAAGTGCGCGCAAGTATGTGGTTGCATTTTGTATGCAGCATTTGCTTGGTTAGCATGTGCGGTGTACAGTAAAAGCGAGGAAAGAGAACTAGTGGCGTTTGGTCGGTGAATGACGTGAAACACGTACAGGAGCGTGCGGTGAGTATTATAGTAGACTAGGCGAGTAATGGTAGAGTGAAGTGGTCATCAGAATTGAGTTGAGAGTGATTGACGGCGAGGAAGGTTGCATCTGACTTGCATCGACAGACAAGGTATACCAGAGCCCCTGTTGACGGACATCGGACTGATGATGGGCGGTAATTATGGATGGATAAATGATTTCCGGGGAGAGAGCACGCGATAAGAGCGCATGGTGCAGTGGAAGGAAAAGAAGACTGTTTGTTTTACCGCCTGCTCCTGTGGTTGGTGGACAGTGCTGCAGATGCGGTTGGGGCAGCGAAGAGAAAGTGGCCTGATGTCAATCAAAGAAAGGCACTAGCGGGCTTGAGCCTGCAAGGCGCTAAGCCTGTTTGGGGGCAGCGGTTCCGGAGGATAACAGGGTTGTGGAATCTGCATTAAAGGTACTTGGCGGCTACAGTAGAATGCAGCGTGCTTGCGAAGTACCTGATTTCTTTTTCTTTTTTTCCTTTTTTTCTTTTTCTTTTTTTTTTTTTGGGTTGTACTTGCTGGTGCAGATTCAACGATGCAGGTCGCACTGAGCATTATTCCAGTACACGAGACGGATAAAAAATAATACAAAATAAATTCATACATAAAAATACAGTTTATAGTCATTTCTTAACTTTCCGTAAATTTAGCGTTGGAATACAATACAGAGAGGAGCTGACGTCTGCCCTCTGTTAATTACAGCACAGCATCAACTAGCCACACAGATATAGCACTGTAGTTGGTAACAATGACGTCTTTACAACAACCTTGCATTGATCTTATAGATTTGTTGATACATGTCAAATACGGTATTACTGTGTCTTTCAGAATAGTAATTGTTTCAGTGTATTGGAACAATTTGAACCAGGGGCTGTGAATTCTCAGGCCATTTTCCAGCCTTGCCCGAAGAAACACGCCACTTTTCATCCTGATGAGCAGAGTGGCTCATTGTAGAACTCCAAGCCTCCTCGAGGTGGCATGATATAATATAATTATAGGGTGTGAATAACGTCAGACGATACGCAGCCTCTTCTGGCAACGTAATTTACCGCATCTTCCCTTGTCTGTTCTGTAAAAGATAGGCAACCAGCATTAAGGATTGCCAAGTACAGTGCTTTGGCTGCCGATAGCGCTTGGGCACTAGACGCAGGGCCCCAACGCTTCTGGCTAGTTGCCCCACCGACTTTTCTTCTCTGGCTTGCTTTCTGCCAGGGGCAAAGACGGAAGAAAAAAAAAAAAAAAGATCCGCCCCCCAAATGATGCAACCCATTACTAGTGCAGAGCCGTAGCTAGCGCTGCTCTGCAGTGGCCTACAGTGCACAGTGGCCTGCAGTGGCCCAACCGAAGCCTCCGCCGCCGCCTCTTCCACTGGAGATGCCTTTTTGCTACTACTGTCCCGTCCATCCATCCTGCCTGTTCGTCTTGGTCCTGGTTTTTTTGGGGCCTCAAGTGGATGCAAGCCGTAGATTTAATTTAGTCTTTGCCACAAAGGGCGGTGAAAACCTCTCTGACACTCAGTGTTACCCCCAACTACGGTACTGCCAGAAGCCCTGTAGCGTGTTGTCCATAGATAACTACTTATCGCCTCCCCTCCTCTCCTCTCCCCTAGATCCAATCTCCTCCATCTTGTCCATCCTCTTCCTCCTCCACACCCTCTCCTTTAAGCAAAACTCCAAGTCTTTGTCCCTTTTCTCCTCTCTTTCTCATTAAATCACATTACTCTTCAAAATGGCTGCTCGTCCTCAGAACATTGGCATTAAGGCCATCGAAGTCTACTTCCCATCTCAGGTTGGTATCCCCCGCCATTTTACCCCTCCAAAAAAGTTCTCAATCACGACCACCGCCCGCAACCGCCAATTGTGCTGCTCAAAACGAGAAAACTAAATACTAACTCTTGTCCTCTTCTAGTACGTTGAGCAAACCGAGCTTGAAAAGTTCGATGGCGTCAGCACTGGCAAGTACACCATCGGTCTCGGCCAGACCAAGATGGCTTTCTGCGACGACCGTGAAGGTGAGAGAAACACAAGCCTCCATTGACTGTTGCTAGACTCCAAACATGCTAACAAATCCACCTCCAGATATTTACTCCATGGCTCTGACCGTCACTTCGAACCTCCTCAAGAAGTACAACATCGACGTCAACTCCGTCGGCCGTCTCGAGGTCGGTACCGAGACCCTCCTGGACAAGTCCAAGTCTGTCAAGTCTGTTTTGATGCAGCTTTTCGGCGAAAACACCAACGTTGAGGGTGTTGACACTGTCAACGCCTGCTACGGTGGTACCAATGCTTTCTTCAACTCCGTCAATTGGGTTGAGTCCTCTGCCTGGGACGGCCGCGACGCCATTGTCGTCGCCGGTGACATTGCCCTCTACGCCAAGGGCAACGCACGCCCTACCGGTGGTGCTGGTGCCGTTGCCATGTTGGTTGGCCCCAACGCCCCTGTTGTCGTTGAGCCTGGTCTGCGTGGCACCTACATGCAGCACGCCTACGATTTTTACAAGCCTGATTTGACCTCCGAGTACCCCTACGTTGATGGTCACTATTCCGTCAACTGCTACAGCAAGGCTCTTGATGCTGCCTACCGCGACTACAACAAGCGCCTCGCCAAGCAGTCTACCAACGGCACTACCAACGGCAACGGTGTTGCCGATATCAAGTCCAACCTTGACCGCTTCGACTACATGGCTTTCCACGCTCCCACCTGCAAGCTAGTCCAGAAGTCCTATGCCCGTCTTCTGTACCACGATTTCCTTGCCGACGCCGAGCTTCCCGCTTTCGCTGAGGTCGCTCCTGAGCTCCGTGACATGGACTACGAGAAGTCCCTGACCGACAAGGCCGTCGAGAAGACCTTCATGGGTCTCACCAAGAAGCGCTTCCAAGAGCGCGTCAACCCCAGCATCCAGGTTGCCACTCTCTGCGGTAACATGTACTGCGCCAGTGTCTGGGGTGGTCTCGCCTCTCTTCTGTCTTTGGTCGACAGCAAGGCCCTCGAGGGCAAGCGCATCGGCCTTTTCAGCTACGGCTCCGGCTTGGCTGCCAGTTTCATGTCCTTCAAGGTCAACGGCAGCGTTGAGGAGATCTCCAAGGTACTCGACATCCCTGCCCGTCTTGAGGCTCGCCGTGCCGTCCCCCCCGAGACCTACGATCAAATGTGCGACCTCCGCAAGCAGGCTCACCTCCAGAAGGACTACACCCCCAAGGGTGATGAGTCTACCATCATCAGCGGTGCTTACTACTTGACCAAGGTCGACGACATGTTCAAGCGCGAGTACGCTGTCAAGGCTTAAGCGAGCGATGTTGACGAATATCGGATACATGAAGCAAGAAAAAAAAACCTAAACGACGTATGAAACAAAAATCGACTTGCACGATATGCTCAGTTGCAGGACTCGGCTGAGCACGACTTTACTATCTTCACACAGTTAGACTCGGACCACGGACCTTTAGATGACATTACAAGTTTAATAGACGACATTCAAGAGACGGAGAATTAGCCCACTAATTGGGTTGTGTTACTGGACACACGGCCTGTGTAAATATTTGGGACTTGGGCATTGGATGGAAAACATTTCTTTCTGTTGAATGAAGGAAAAAAGGATAAATATATAAGGCAGTGTATAAGAGCCACGGGGGGGTATATTGATGCGGCATATTTCCATGCCACACTCTATGTTATACAAAATAAATAAAAAGTCTATATCTATAATTACATGTACTTTTTAGTGACCATAGGCAACTGAGGCAGGAAACTCGACACTAGACACCACTGTGGCTGTCTAGTTTCTTTCGCCCTTGTACTTCCACTCAGCCTTTCTATGCAGCATGTAATCCTTGCTCTGAATAGCCTTCATGATGCCATAGAATCCTCCAACGGGCCATTTACCCTTCAAGCTCTGACGCAGTTTCTTCCTAGTCTCCCGATTCGCCTCAACGTCAATCTTGACCTTATCATAGACATTGGGCAACGTGGTAGCATTGTATTTCTCTCGCAGCGCCTCGTACGCAGGACGATCATATACCTTCCAGAAGTCCGCCTCGGGGTAATACGTATGGGCATACAACCACTTGCGACCATTCAACTCAATCAACTTGTCCTCCAACGAGCGGTTCTTGGTAACGAACTCTTCGAAATCATTGGGACCCCATCCCCACAATCCAACATTGAGCATAGGTTCCGACGACTTGTCGGCAACGTTTGTTTGTGGGTGGAATGTAGGCTGAGCTGTTTCCTTCAGTGGGCAGAGCCATAGTGGCCAGATGTCGAACTTGCCAATGGTGTAGTTGATGAATTCTTCGGCGTTGTTATATGGCAATGCGAGGTCTTGAACGACGAAGCGGGCTGATTCGCCGCTGGCATGAAGAGCGCGGTACATCATGCGGGTGTGGATGAAATCGTCGAGGAACCAGCGCGCGAGGCGGGTAAAGGGCATGAATTTGAAGTAAGTCCATCCCTGGGCAGCAACCCAGAAGCCAGCACGGTCGTAGCGGAAGAGGTACTCAGCGAGGGGAACGTAGTCCGTCACTGATGAGGATGTGGGGGAACTCTCAGATGAAGGGAGAGATTTGGTCTGATCTTTCACATGGAGATAGAACCACGGATCCCAAGCTCGACTGAATGTCTGGATCTTCTTATCAGCCGGCTTCTCATCAGTCATCTGTCCAGTTACAATGACGCCATGATCCTTGGAGAACAAAATCCCATCCACATAATCATTCTTCGGGTCCTGTGTCTCCTTCTTGACTCTAGCCACCGCCTCCGCAATTGAACTTGTCCGATGATAAGTCGTCTTAACGTACTTCTTCGCCTCAATCAGCTGCAGCTCCATCAATGTCGTCACACCAAACGTGCCCACTGCGCCAGCGGCACCTTTAAACAGATCAGCCTTGTCCTCTCTGGATGCCTTTACAACCTCTCCGTTCCCCAGCACCATCTCCACGTAATTGATGGTATCGTCGAAGTATCCGTGGCGGAAGGATGAGCTCTCTCCGGCTGTGCCGGCATAGCCTCCTCCAGCAGTGATGCCGGGGAATTCCATGACGACTGGAGGAATAAGCCCGTGGGGGAGAGTTGCTTCGACAAGACGGTCCATGGGGACATTAGGTTCGACGAGAGCGGTGCGCGTCGTGCGATTGACGGAGAGGACGTTGGACAAAGCGGAAATGTCGACGGTGCTGCCTTTGGGTCGCGGGCGGGTGCTGTTGGTTGAACCGTGGGAGATGCGGTAGGCTTCGCGGCGTTCGAAGAAACCGCGCACCGCGGTGGCGATTTTTCTCACAGCTTGTGCGTGGCGCTCCATGGTTGAGGTCAATTGGTAATGAAGCTGGGAAATGAAGCTTGGGAAAGGTGAGCTGATGGGTTGGTGTTTGGAAAAAATGCTGTGGGGCTACGGCGCCTCGTGTAAGTGACATGCCGCAAGGTGATACAATATTAATTGGTCAGATAGCATGCGTGTTTTTCATTAATCAGATATTCCAATAGTGCCCAATTCTAATTCGTGTATCTATAGTTTAGAGATAATCTTCTTCGCCGCATTGATTTCCACCAGCGCCTGTATCTCATCCTCTTTCACGCTGCTCAGATCCTCAAAGAGCAGATTCTCCTCCTTCAGGGTCTTTGCTTTGATACGCACAGCTCCCGATCCAATGCTTTGGGGATCTTCAACAGCCTTTGTAATGAAGCTAGTCCAACCCTCTAAACAGCGCTTTGTGCCCGGGATCTTCGGCAACACCATCGCAAAGCAATGCGGCATGGCCTCGTACTCCTCAAACACAATGGTGGCGTTCTCCTCGCGCAGCTTCTTGGCGAAGAACCTGTCCTCTGCGCCGAGGACTTCCCATCCGGAGCAGATGTAGATGGGCGGTGCGTTTGACCACCCGTGCGCTATCAGGGGAGATACCAGTGGGTGGCCGAGGAGGTGGTCGTCGGCGTAGAAGTTCTTCCGAGGTGGTGTAGCTGGCCAGAGCGCACTGGGTTTGTGATCTTTGACCCAGGAATCGCCGCCCTCTGGTGCGGGGAGGTAATCAAACTGTTGAGCGACGTCGCTCTCCTGTGAAGACAAGCTGTGTGTGAGGTCTAGCCAGGGTGAGTTACCTGCTGCGCCAGCAGGGAGGGGGATTTCTCTCTCTTGGCCATGCCATTGAACGCGAACATTGTTCCGATTAAGCTCTAGAAGCAGACGGAGAAGAGCAAAAGTCAAGTTTCCACCAGCACTGCCTAAGTTAGTCACAGTTTCACAAAAACTTGGGGGCATGTCTTACCTATCTCCGGAAATTACAATATGCTCAGGTGGCACAGCATCATGATACGCATCAGGCGGCGGGTACAGCAGCGTCAGATACGAGACAAACGCATCCAAAAGCGCCGAAGGGAACGCATGGCCCGGTGAAAGACGATATCTCACCGAGAAGCAGCGCCCACCTGTAATCTTTGCCAATTTCTTCGTCAGTGGACGATGCGTCGCCGGATCCATGAGATAGTACCCTCCACCATGGAGGTAGAGCACCGTCGGCTTCGCGCTACACTCCTTCATCATTTCGTTGTACTTTTCCTTCTCTGACAATTTGGGTGCGCTGCTGTCTGGGGGTGCGCTGCGTCTATATCCCGTCCATTCACCGTCTACGTTGACAAATTCCGGTATTCTCGTAACAACAGACTTTTGGCCAGCCGGCATCAGGTCGTCGATTGCTTGCATGATTACGTCCCTGGCACTGGTCTCTGGTGGTGGTGCGGTGGTGTATGTGCTGATCCACACGCGGCCTTTGGGTATTGGGTCACCGAAGCTCTGGCGTTGGAGCTTGGCGACGTCCAGGGGCTTTGGGGTTGAGGGAGAGGTGAAGGAGCGGAGTATTGCGACGATGAGTTCGCTACGGAGGTCCATGTATTTGGACGGGGTTGAGAGGCCGAGAACGTGCATGATGGCGACGCGAGTGGCCAATGGAAGCTTCGGCAGAACCACCTGTAGGATCTTCCAGTTCCTAGCCATGGCTGAGGGCCTGCACAGAGGTTAGAACGTGATGGTGAAGCGTGGGAGGGAGCTTACTTTGCCGTTGGCGCGGGTTGTTGTGATGCCATGATTGCTAGGGTGGACTGAATCAAATCAAGTAGTGAGTGCGTTCAATCGGAAGTGAATCAGAGCAACGATGAAATATGAGGGTATGAGATTTAGAAACCAACTGAGCTTACTGTCAGACGGGCCATGACGAGTTCAAAGGCTGGGGTCGGGCTAGCCCATCAACCCGATTCTCCAGTGGAGGCGAATCTGGGGCCGATCGAGAGAGCCGAGGCTTCCAGATAGGCTATGATGTAGACGCAGCACCAACGCAGAATTCAGTTGTGTCAAGTAAAAATTAAACCTGTCATGTAATTTGGCTACAGAGGGGGCTAGCAAAAATCATACAACTTGTTTTTTTTTTCACTTCAAAGCGTTATCATTCAAAGATCCGCGGTTGAGCTATCACCGTAGGGTAGCTCTGCCAATCTCAGCATTCCACTACTATAGATAGCATTCGATGAAACAAAAAAACTTCCTATCAATTTAACAGGCTAATGTACAAGTTCTATCCCAATTTCATTCATGAGCTGCTCGATGCGCCCTCGGCGGCACCGCTGCTTGCGCCATTTGTCGCGGCAGAAGCAGAGTTCTTGTTTTGCATGGCCATCTGCCACGCGGGGATCGATGCCTTTCCTCCGGAAGCCTTGTTGAAGGGTCCCTGAGACAGAGACTTGGGAGGCTCGGCTGCGGGGGATTTCGTGGGCTCAGGTACAGACTCGACAGAGACTGGGGCGGGTGTCGTCGATGATCCAGATGTGGGAGCGGCTGGTGCAGGAGAACGGGGAGCGGCGGTGGAAGGAGTAGAGGTGGAGGTCATTCTTTGAGAAACCAAAGTCTTGAGGCTGCCCAACTCGGTGTTAATCTCGTACAGGCGGTTGTCGGTCAAGCTCTTCTGTGAGTCCAGAGCCTTAGGGATGGCGTCCTTGAGGCCTTGGATTTCGTCGCGGATGCGCTGAGCGTCATCGTCTCGTCGTCGGTTTGCTGTCTTCAAGTCGGCCATGACGCTTTCCAGGTCGGATAGTGCACTGTCGAGCTTCTCGCTTCGCTGCTGCTCTGTCGTCTTGAGCTCCTCAGTATCCTTGGCAAGCTGCTCTACGAGCGCAAAGGCGCGATCAAACTGTTCTTCGATCTGCAGCTTATCCTGCTCAAGTTTCTCAGGTGTGGGTGGTGCGACAAGAGGGTACACATAGCGCTGAAGCCTGTTAGCTTTGTGGAATCACAAGTTACGCCAGTGAACTTACCTTGCCGAGAGAGTACAGCCCATAGCCGACACCACTGACTACCGTAGCCATGATGAACCAATCTCTCCAATCCCTTCTGGGCGTTTGAGGAGGAGGCTGCCATGCATACTGTGGGTAGGGCTGGTAGTATTGTTGGGTAGGGCCGCCTGGGCCGCCTGAGTATGGCGCGACAGCTCCTTGCGGTGGTGGAGGAGGGCCAGCTCCGGTTCTAGCCAAAGCCGTGTCGATTTCTTCTTGAGTGAGATTCTTTGAGCGCAGAAAAGAGACTCGGTTCTCTACTGATGAGCCAGCGACACTGGGGTCCTGCAGAACTGTCATCAAGTTAGCGGCAAGCTCTCGTTGAGCTGGTTAGGTAGCAACTGACATTGGATCTGGGGGGCACTTGTCAGTACAATTGTCTCATACCACGCGCTTTCAATTGAATAAAACTTACCGCCGAAGCGACCAGATCCTCGCGAATTGCCATGATTGCCAGCGAGCAAACACAGCCGTCGAGGAGCAAATTAGGAAGCGATGAAGATGATGATGAGCAGGTCAAGTCGTGGCGCCAGATGGCAGTTGAGACGAGGCATGTGCAGCACCACTGCGTTCGGTAATTGTGGGGCTGGGACAACGGACTGCGGCGAGTACGGACTGTACCGAGGCAGACCAGCCATCCTGCATAAAGTCCGGAGACACAATTATTACCTAATCATGTAAAAATGGGTCCTTTTCGTCTCCCATGTACAGTACTCCGTACTGTACATCTTGTCGCTGCACGTGATGTTGAATTTTGTCCCCACTCGCCCACGACAATCCCCACTGGCCAATCAATGCAATGTTTACTTGGGCGCTGCATTGTTTACATGGCAACCAATTAAGCCATCACCACCAGTCACGTCCCATTGCGCCAGCTTCTTCAACGGCGCGCCACCTCACAGCACACTTCTCAACATAAGCCGACGTAACAAAAACCGACCGATATAAAGCACAGATACCCCCAACCGCGTAAATTATCACGCGCGTGAGGTTTCACGATCATGTCCCAAGACGCGGGACTCTGGAGTGTGCGCAGACCGAGAGAGGTACGTGGATTTACGCGCAGCATAAACTATTGAGGTCGGAAAGTTGAAGGCTGCTAACTGTTCAAGCAGACTCTTGGAGGCCTTAGTTCCAACACAGCGATTCCGGCACCAGGCTCGACAATGAAGCGCTCCAATTCTACCCATCAAAGCGGCCATGTTCGCTCCATGTCAGGATCTAGACAGTCACTGGCAAGCAGACCGAGCCAACCGCTATTCCAACGAACTTCATCTGGATCTAACCTTGCCGATCTTGGTCTTGGCTCAGTGCGACGAGCTTCTCTCGCTCCCAAGTCTACATTCACACCACTCCAGGCCGCCAACACGGGACGCGCATCGTCAGATGGACAGCGTAGAAGCAGTGTCTATCGCCCTCGACAGTCTGCTGCGGCCCCTATGAGCCATCAGAGCTTCTTCCAAACAACACCACAACCTGCTGGAGTACCGCGCGACCCACGCCCACTACGAGAAGCCGCGTATCGCGCAAGACTTGGCCAGGAATTGATGGAGTACATGACGAAAAACAACTTTGAGTTGGAAATGAAGCACGCCCTGTCGCCAAATGTGATGAAGTCACCAACTCAAAAAGACTTCAACTTCATGTTTCAATGGCTGTACCATCGCATCGACCCCAACCATCGGTTCCAGAAGAACATCGACCAGGAAGTACCACCCATCTTGAAGCAACTTCGTTATCCATTCGAGCGCAGCATCACAAAGAGTCAAATCGCCGCTGTCGGAGGACAGAATTGGTACACCTTCCTGGGCCTGCTGCACTGGATGATGCAGCTTGCAGAGATGCTTGATGGTTACTCTAACAACCGATACGATGACGCGTGCATGGAGGCTGGCGTGGACGTTAGTGGCGACCACATTATCTTCGGATTTCTGAGTCGAGCATATAGGGACTGGCTTTCCATGGACGATGACATGGGCGATGAAGATGCGGAGAGAGTACTGGCACCACACGTTGAGGCCATGGCCAACGCATTCGAAAAGTCAAACACGAAGTACACATCCGAGCTGGAGATGCTAGAGGCTGAGAACCAACGCCTGCTCAAGGAAATTGCCGATCTCGAAAAGAACACTCCTGACCCGGCTACGCTAGACGATCACTTCAAGATTATGGAAGAGGATAAGGCAAAGTTTGAGGATTACAACTTCAAGGCGGATCAAAAACTGGAGAAGCAAGATCACAGAATCCAGCTGTTGCAAGACGAGCTGGATAAGATGACTGGTGAACTTAAGGAGGCCGAGGAGGAGCGACGCGAACTCCAAAAAACTGTCGATGCTCTCGGCATTAGTATGCAAGACATTGATCGCATGACATCAGAACGCGAGTGGCTGCAAAAGGGCCTTATCTCCGCTAGCCAGAGACTGGAGGAAGTTAAGAAGAAGGTTGCAGACAAGGAATCCGAGGCCAGCCGCAAGCTTGACGAGCTGGAACGAATGGTGGAGAAATACAATACGTTGGCCTACCAAATAGCAGTCATCCCAGCATCTGCCGCCAACGCGCGAGGCCGAGATTACGAACTGCGCCTGATGGTAAACGAGAGCTCTGACTTTACTTCTTCCAACGTTTTTGGATCTGGCAACAACCCTTCAGGGACGGACAGATTGTTGGCAGACCCCATGACTGGGTACCAGCCAGGACACATTCTCAACATTGACCTACGCAGCTCAGTACGAAATGGCTTCCTGGCTCTGCGCAAGGAAATCTCTGAGCGCCGCAGTGCTGCAATGGACGATATGATGAAGGACCACGACTTACTCGACGGCATTAAGGAGGCTATTGAGGACAAGCGCAACGAGGTCGAGACGCTGAACCATCGAGTTAGAGCAGCCGAGGAAGAATATGAAAAGACTCGCGAAGTTACCAACGCACAGAAGATGAGCTCAGATGCTCAAATCGAAAAGATGGAGAGGAAATTGGCGGCAATGCGCGGCAGCCTGACAGAGTCTGTTCAGCTCTTGGAGCAGCGCGAAATTAACACAACGATTGAGTGAGTGGCTTGCGCACGTTTTACAGTGAGCGCAGTGCTAACATGATTAAACAGGTATGAACAATTAGTTTCTCGAGCAAGCACTCTTCGCGAGGAGTTGCACACGGAGATTGACCGCATGCTCAACGACGTGATCAAGTTCAAGCTGCACGTACAAAAGAACTTGGACGATTATGAAGGATTTGTGGCTGACGAGCTGGAGACTGAGCTTGGAATGGATGAGGCTAAGGACGATACCCGTATGATTGATCTGTGAAGTTGAGATGTATAATGTTGGGAGGAAAGCGATTGGTTAGCGTTTTGTACATTGCAAGGCGTTTTGGAAACGGCATGAATAATGAGCTCGAGCGCATACGATTTAGAAATACTATTTATTCAACACATCATGATACCTGCTTACTTTGAAGTCAAATTTCGTAAATTTCGGATCTTTATGATTTTATTTTAGTTTTTCCTTGAGTGTCTCTTTTGATGCGCATTCACCAGTTCACTTACATGGTTGGTGGCCCACAAATCGCACAATGGTCGGATAAACAATTCTCCCCACCAACCCACCTTGGATTAGCTTTTCAGTAGGTGAAGAATATATCGAACTTTTTTTTTTTCCTCTCTTCTTTTCCTGAAATCAGATCGAATTCTCGACAACACAATCGGCCCTTTTTTTCCGTATTTGAACCTACGGCAGTGAACCTTTCTAAGGCGAGCCTCTGTCAATAACAAACTCACCTAACTCAATCCACTCAAAATGTCTGAGGAGAACGTCGGTATGTACTTTTGGACACTGCAACTTGGGGGGGGATCGTACTAATGATGATAGCCTGGCCATTGGCTGATGCCGCCTTGACGCAGGAGATTTTGGATCTCTTGCAGTCTGCTACTCACATCCGCCAATCCAAGAAGGGTGCCAACGAGGGTAGGTGAAGAATATCCAACTTGTGGTATTGGAGGAAATGCTAACGATTTTGTAGTTACCAAGGCTCTTAACCGAGGAACCTGCGAAATCGCCATTCTGGCCGCCGACACCGAGCCCCTTGCCATTCTTCTGCACATCCCCCTCCTGTGCGAAGACAAGGGCACTCCCTACGTCTACGTCCCCAGCAAGTCGCTGCTGGGCCGTGCCTGCGGTGTCAGCCGCTCCGTCATTGCTGCTAGCATCAACTCCAACGAGGCTAGTGAGCTTGCCGGACAGATCAAGGCTCTGCGCGACAAGGTCGAGAGACTTGCCATTTAAAGGGCTGGTTGGACATGGGCATGGATATGGGATGAGAATATGCTCGGATGGCTATAGTGTGAAATCTGTGGCTGGATGAGTAGGCGCAGGTCTGCCTGCATAGACAGATGGTGAATATATCTTGGGCCATACTTTACCGTCCTTGTAAAAGTGTGAAATGTGTCAGACATGGAAACCACGTCTTGTTGTTGTAGTTGTAAAACATGCTGTATGGTCAAAGTAATTGCCAACTCCTTTGGAGTACCGTCTACGTAATTACGCCGCATCGCATTCGGGTTTTTGCTGTGGAGCTGAAAGTCCCCAGTGGACATCTACAGCGCTGAGTGTCCCCTGTAAAAGCCTAACTCCGGGCGCTAAATCCTTGCTCACAGTGAGACGCAGCCCCCCACCCGCCCCAATCCTACCGATCCTACCAGGGCCTACAGCTCCACCGTTTGCATCGGGTTTTGGATGTGGCGCTAAAGCCCGCACTGCCAATCTTGGTGCGCTGTAGCCGTGGATTAAAGGGTATTTCGAGAGACTATTATGACAGCCCTAGGCAGCTGAGTTGCGTTGGCCTTAATATTAAAGTTCCCAATTCCCTCCTCAGTCCCTCATTCCTCTCCATCCCTCATCCCTCTCCGTCTCTTCCGGTCACACCACCACTTGCACCTACATCTTATCCATCTATACTACAACTTCATCTACATCATCTTCACGATGAGCGCACCACATCTCCGCGCCGCCCTCGCTTATTCTACCGTCGTGTCCAAAGTCGCCTCGCGCAACGCATACCCCGACGACGCCAAATCAAACCCCCACCACATCACCAAGAACGGCACCATCACCGGCTTCAAGAACCCTTACCCTTCCTGGGAGAACCGCGCCAGCCTCACAAACATCTTCACACATGTCATCTGGCCCCAATTGAAAGGCGAGCTGAAATGGCCCGACGTCAGCCCTCCCACCGTCCCAGTCGTCAAGCCCGAATGGCTGGCCAATCGAAATGCATCCGATAAGCTGAGGGCGACATGGCTTGGTCACGCTTGTTACTACGTTGAATACCCCTCTGGACTGCGCGTCTTGTTCGATCCCGTGTTTGAATGTCGCTGTTCGCCGTTTACATTCCTCGGACCGAAGAGATATACGCCAAAGCCATGCGATATCAAGGACATTCCCGTCGTGGATGCTGTTGTTATCAGTCATAGTCACTACGATCATCTTTCGCATCCGTCTATTTTGGAGGTGCAGAAGAGACATCCCCAAGCGCAATTTTTTGTTGGTTTGGGATTGGAGAAGTGGTTCCGCAGCAGTGGTGTCAAGAATGTCACTGAACTGGATTGGTGGGAGGATGCAGACCTCACTGTTACGTATAAGGACGCTGTAACGGAGAAAGAATCCAGCATCTCTGCTAAGATTTCTTGTCTCCCCTGCCAGCATACTTCTGCCAGAACGCTCTGGGACAAAGACACCACACTATGGTGTTCTTGGGCTGTAAAGTCGGGCGACAAGTCCGTTTGGTTCGGCGGTGATACCGGCTATCGCGCCGTTCCCAAACTGCCCGCCGGCGTGGACGACTACGGCCCCGAGTATGATTCTCTGCCGCGCTGCCCCCAATTCAAGCAGATCGGTGATCTTCGCGGTCCTTTCGATCTTGGTCTCATCCCTATTGGGGCATATTTCCCTCGCGTTGCCTTCTCAGCCATGCACGCCAACCCGTACGACTCTGTTGAGATCTTTACAGACACCAAGTGCAAACAGGCCATGGGCATTCATTGGGGAACGTGGGCTCTGACGATGGAAGAAGTCTTGGAGCCGCCCAAGTTGCTGAAGGAAGCACTCGCGAAGAAGGGAATACCGGAGACGGGGGTGTTTGATGTTTGCGATATTGGTGCCAGCAGGGAATTTTAATGTGTAGTTAGGAACATGTTGTATAATGGAGGTCAGCATGCCTCGGTAAAGAAGATGCTTCTATTTGATTTTGTTTAGCTAGCCTGTCATGTTCATAGGTTTCATTTTCCATCATGTCGTTTCATCATGTCTGGGCCAAATTGTGACTGCCTGCGTGAGGGTTGTGCTTGTTCAAAGCTCCAGTCGACTTGACGCAGGACATGCTGTGAAGTTCGTATTAGCAGTCATATGGATAGTCTCTTGCGGAGCTGAGCGCCGCAGACTTGTACCTTCGCGCAACCTTTTTGTGGTAACGCGTTGCACAGCGATAGTGCTTGAGGTGTGTGGTTGCGCTCTCATTGGCGCATTTAGAAATTGTGTCTGTAACTTGTACTCCAGGCTCAGCGCTCTCGCAATTTTGCCAACGCAGAAGCCACGCCATCAGCAAGAGGACCCTCGCTTGACTTCTTGCCAGCTTCAGCCTTAGCCTCTGCCTCTCGTAAGGACTCTTTCATAGCAGCAGCAAGTGCTTCCTCGTCATCGTCATCATCAGAGTCGGCACTAAAGTGAAATCTTCCCGCTGGTTTGGGATCCACCGTCTTCACACCAGCACTGGGCGACTGCGGTCCGGAAGTCGGCATATCTCGCAAAGGCACACGAGACAGAGGTATAGCCTCGTTGAGTCTAGCTGCACGCTCACCACTCGGTCCACTCTGCTGATTTGGTTTTGTTGTCTGTACACCACGTTTGGCAGCTTTCTTTGCACGGAAGGGCTCCTCGACCGCAGCATTCCATCTTTTAATCTTGACGCCACCCCATCCGCTAATCATACCGAGCTGTTCAGCGTCCGCGTTGATGGCATTTTTTAAACTTCCAAAATTGGCGACTAAAGCTACTGCATCTGACTTGTTGAGACTTCTTGGTATGGTGACGAAATCGACGAGTTTGTCGGCGTAATTGGCAGCTTGCTTTCCTTTAATGGCGTCAAAGTTTGCGTGCTCGTATGATTTGTAGAGTTCGAGATACCGGGCAGCTTCGGCAGCTGACCAGCATGAAATTACGGTGACGTTGTTGACAAGTGAGGTTTTGGATAGTTCGCGTAATGAGTCTTCGTGGTTGGGAATGTCGATCATGGTTAGGAGGATGCGCAGGTTGTACTTGCCCTGGAGGTTGCGGATGCGGGTATAGACATATTCAGGATGGAGGCGATGATATTTAAGACTAATGATGTTAGAGAACTTGGCCTGGTGAGTGCGCCTAGGAACTAACCTAAGGAAGAGGGCGCAAGTCGTCAAGCCCATTGTATAGTCGGCTGGAATGTCGCTGTACTCCCACGGCATTGACTTGATGCATGTCAGGACGGGGTTTCCTCTCTGCCGCGGCGACACTAGAATGGCCGATCCAGATTGGCGTTGAGGGAGGGCTTGGGGAGTAGGTTGCACGACTTTGCTGCCAGATGAGGCGGGTGGTGCTCTGTCGAGTCGCTGTGGCGTGGGTTGTTGTATTCTTTGCGGTTTCGGTTGCTGCACGGGTGGTCTGGTGTTTGATGAGGGGTCGGCGGCAGCCATTGCAGCTAGCAGGGCGTCGTCGGCGCCAAAATCGTCGTCCATGGTGATTGCTGCGGTGAGTTGGAGGATGGAGATTCACGGTTTGGAAGCTGTGAAGCTGGTGAAGTGACGATCAAGTGGGGCGGCCACTTATACGTCACAAACTGGAGAACAGCCGAGCGGATAATCTGTACAATACAGTAAAACAAACATGATGTTGCGCATGGTCAATTCGTTTTTTAGGTGTTGTGTTTCGAAAATACAAAGAAGATGATTACTATGGTGCAAGTGCAACAATTGCACTGTAAGTGTGACAGCGAATGTGATTGTGAAAATTAGCCGTCGGGAAATTGGGCGAGGCAGGAACGATGTGGGGGTGATTGGGGTAGCTCCTTCCTTCAATAGCCAGACCAAACGCTGCCAAAAGTTAACACCCTTCTCAGTACAAGAAGTGATATTATATAATGAAATTATTTTTATCGTAATATTCCATCGCATTGTTTCGTATCATAAGTACTATTACCATAATTAATTACCCGTCAATTCACCCGGCCAACATCCCCGGTGTCGGCATCTCCAACGGCCCCTCTCCGCACCACTTCTCAACCGCCTCCGGATCGCGGGGCATTCTCCATCACTGACTTTCATTTGCCGTCGCCTATAAAACACTTTCTCTCCCATTCACAGCTACTCCTTATTTAATCTTAACATTTCCCACAATCTGCCATCCCCCCAATCCATCCAATCCCTAACATCTCCCGTACACAATGCCCGAAATCACCATCACCGGGTTCAAGTCCCGCGATGTCCGTTTCCCAACATCCCTCGACAAGACCGGCTCCGACGCCATGAATGCCGCAGGCGACTATTCTGCCGCATACTGCATTCTCGAAACTGACTCCCAATTTGCTGGCCACGGCATGGTAAGTATTCCTTCCTCTCAAACAAGAGCACAAACTGACTCCTCAGACCTTCACAATTGGACGCGGCAATGATATCGTCTGCACTGCCATTGACCACCTCTCTGAGCGCCTGCATGGCAAGACCCTCTCTTCACTAGTAGAAGACTGGGGCAAGACATGGCGATACCTCGTATCAGACAGCCAGTTACGCTGGATCGGTCCGGAAAAGGGCGTCATCCATTTAGCACTCGGCGCTGTCGTCAACGCCGTTTGGGACCTATGGGCCAAAGTACTGAACAAGCCCGTCTGGAAAATCGTCGCAGACATGTCACCCGAGGAGTACGTCAAGTGCATTGACTTCCGCTACATCACAGACGCCATTACTCCCGAAGAAGCCATCTCCATGCTTAAAGAGGTCGAAGGCGGCAAAGAAGCCCGCATACAAGAGGCTCTTAATCATCGTGCTGTCCCCGCCTATACCACCAGTGCTGGCTGGCTCGGCTACGGCGAAGAGAAAATGAAGCGCCTTCTTGAAGAGACACTAGCCAACGGCTACAAGTACTTCAAGCTCAAAGTCGGGGGCAGCATTGACGACGACAAGCGCCGCCTCGGCATCGCACGTAGCGTAATTGGTTACGACAAGGGCAACGTGCTCATGGTAGACGCCAATCAGATCTGGTCAGTCCCCGAGGCCATTGACTACATGAAGCAGCTTGCGGAATTCAAGCCATGGTTTATTGAGGAGCCTACGTCCCCCGACGACATTCTGGGCCACAAGGCCATTCGGGAAGCTCTCAAGCCTCACGGAATCGGTGTTGCTACGGGCGAGATGTGCCAGAACCGTGTTATCTTCAAGCAGCTCATCATGGCGGGCGCCATTGATGTGTGTCAGATTGATGCGTGTCGTCTAGGTGGTGTGAATGAGGTCTTGGCGGTGCTGCTTATTGCGAAGAAGTACGGTGTGCCGATTGTGCCGCACTCGGGTGGTGTTGGACTGCCGGAGTATACGCAGCATCTGAGTACGATTGATTATGTTGTTGTTAGCGGGAAGCTGTCGGTGCTGGAGTATGTTGATCATTTGCATGAACATTTCTTGCATCCAAGTGTCATCAAGGATGGTTACTATGTTACGCCGATGGAGCCGGGATATAGTGTTGAGATGAAAGCGGACAGTATGGATAAATTTACGTATCCTGGTGAGAAGGGTGTCAGTTGGTGGACGAGTGATGAGGCGAAGCATATTATCGAGGGACAAAAGATTTAGATATCTTATATACACTTTTTTTATAGACAATGTTTATTTATGGCTTCGTTAATGCTTTTGTGATGAAGTCTGCCATGTCACCCAGCATGTCTCCCGACAACGAGTGGCCGACTTGTTCGTATTTGTGAAGAGAGGCGTCGACTTGCATCTTGGACAAGAGCGCCACGACTTGTTCTGGGTGACGCATCTCAACTTCTGGGTCTTGCCCTCCATGCGCCATGAATACTGGCGTGGAGACAAACTCTCTTGATGGCAAGTGATTCGGTTCCATTTCTGTCTCGAAGCACAGTTGGCGCATTGCTGCTTGCACTTGGTCCATATCCTCGTCCCGTGAGCTCTCAACAACATCTTCCTCTTCACTCCCTTCATCCTCCGACATGATATCTGTCAAAGACAACGTAAAAGGCATAAAGCCGCACAGTCCAACAAATGCGCCCAGCGACGGCCCATCCCATAGCAGAAAGCTCATCAGAGCCATTGCACAGCCCTGGCTGAAACCACCAAGCACAACCTTCTTTGCATCGCCATCCAGTAGGTCCAATTCGCTTCTAATCAAAGCATGGATAAATTGTATGCTCTCTTTCATGTTTCCGAGAGATTCTATCTCCCAGTCGCCAGACCCTTCGTACCACTGTGGCATCAAGTTTTGTCGATATTTGAATGCGCGCATGACTGATGCATTAGGGAAGACGAATCTCGCATTGGGAAACATTGAAGCCAAACTCTTTTCCGGGTCGATTCGGAAATGTATCATGTCCTTGTGAAACTTGGAAGCGTTGAAGCCTCGGCCGTGGAGGAAGATGATGGTGAAGTCGTGTTGTTGCCTCGGTGCGACGATGATGGGCTCTGGAAAACCCCCATGTTGTCGGCGGGTTCTCACGCCATCTGGCTGGTTGCCAGCCATGTTGATAGATGATATGATGAGTTTTATCTCATTTCAGGCAGTTATTGTATTCATGCTGGATGGACTGAGATGATGAGTGATGAAGAAATAGAGAGGGGGCCCAAACAATTCAACAGCCTTGTGACTCCACCAGCCACTTATTACATGGCACACATGGTCGTATTCAAGTCGCTCAGCAACGCATCCCACTGCATCATATCCAAGTCCGGAGCAACTGTCAAGAACTGGTTAAACAACTCATCCCAGCTCTGCTCCATCACAGGCTGCTCCATGGCCATTCCTGCTTGGCTGCCTCCATCATCCAGCAAGACATTCTTCCAATGCGCATCCGGCTGTCGCACTTGGGATTGATTCTTCTGATTAAGTGTCGACATGAGCGTTTGGATGTTCTTTTGCACGCCTTCCACAGCTACATTTGAAGCCTTTGAAGATTGCTCAAGTAGTTGACACGCAGCCAGGACCTTTGTCCTCCGCCCTTCACTCTCGGCAGCATTAGGATTCCACGACACTTCCGAAGCGACCGTCAATGCAGCTACGAAGACATGTTGCATTATGATCCAGGACCGTGCCGGATATATACCCATCTTTGGCCCCAGCTCTTCCAGAGAATTCCGAATATCCAACACCGCATGCGCTGCGCGAAGACTTACAGTGCGAGAGTATGTGTATTTGGGATCCGAGAAAGCCTTGAAATGGTACGGTAGATGTAATTTGCTGATGCGCATGTTCATGGCCAGCTGGGCGCCGAGCCGTTGCAGCGTCATCATGGGTCGCTCTCTAGCGAGTTGCTCGCATTGTGCGATGCTGTCGGAATCCATGCGTAAGCAGATAGGAAAACTGTTCTGGAGATCTTGCCATTTCTGGTCCAGGTTGAGGATTACGCTGTAGTCAACAGAAGCTCTGTTATCAAAGGGCGATGGGAGATTGTCCACAATCTCGCGGCAGACTTCTGCCATTTTCAGGCGAGCCATGAATCCTGTCATGTCTGTATATCCCATTGGCGCGATACGCTCCTCAATACGATCCGGTTTGATCTGCTCATCGTCGACTTCGCTTGGAAAATTCACCTTCATATGACGTAAATGCATCATGTAGGTTCCTTCGCTTGGGCCTCCAGCAAAAGCACCCAACCTGCCATCATATTAGCTCCAACTCCTGACCATGAACCTATGCAATACGTACCAATCCGATGCAACCAAGCTCCACCAGCTCCGACGCTGAATCTCCAATTCAATACAATTGAACCCTTTCTTGCTTCTTTCCAACTGGTTCTGCTCTGTATCGAGACGATCCAACTGCATGGTTCGCGCCATCACGATAGCTTTGATGCGCATCGTCATAGCATTCATCGATGGGCCCTTCATGTGCACAAGGATGCTGCCAAGATTACTTAGACCAACCAACGCAATAGTAGACGGCTCAATTGGCTTCGACTCATTCTCTATTATAGAATAAGCCATCTGCAAGTATTCGAATCCAACCGTCTTTGCTTCAGACTCGGTCGAGTTCAGAGATTTCAAAAGCTGCGGTGTACATGTAAGCGCTGACCCGCAGAAGATGGTGAATAGTAAAAGAATATCGCTAATGTCCGGCTCTTCACCCTTCAGCATGAGGCTATAGGCATGTTCAAGAAGTTCTCTTGCAGATGGGACGTGCATTACGCCAAAATTGAAATGAGCTCGCAGGATATAATGATTGAATAGCAGCCGTGCTTGCATCAAGGGAGGTAATTTGGATGCCACTTGGACGATATACTCTCTGGGGCTAATAGTTGCATTTGGAGATTGCAACACATGAAGCCCAAACGGTGTGAAAGCTATTAGGCGAAACAAATTGTAAGCGTTTGCTAAGAGTGACCGCAGACCTAGAAAACTTACTTCCGATTTGGTGCACCGCTGGGGAGGCTTCGGGCGACGCCACCGAGTGAGATCCTGGTGTATCAGCCGAGTCGAACACAGCATGTTCTAACCTACTCAGTCTCTCTAATACGCTGTCGTGGTGCCTGTTTCATATTAGTTCCAGATCTTGAACCAGATAGAGTGAGTACCCTCACGATGAAGTCGTCGACTGTGCCGAGTTACTCGCGCTCCCATGTGTTGAGACGCCCGGATTCCGAACTGGCTCCAAAACATGCTGCTGTCTCTCATGCGCTTTCAATTCCCTCGTCGACTTGGAATTGTGGCCATCGTGCGGATACTCGCAATCCACATTGCGCAGTTTGCAATTAGAGCAGGGCTGGAGGCGATCGCAGCGGCGCTTCTTGTCGCGACAGCACCGGCACGACATCCGAGGTTTGGCCCACTGATGAACCACCATCATTGAATCCGGTCGCTTCCGGTGCTCCATGTTGCAATGTTTGTTTGTTTTTTGGGGCTCGGGCTGCTGGGCGATGATGTATTGACAGCGTTGTCAATTACGGACAAGGCCGCGCACGCAAGTGCCGCGGTGTCTTGCTGACTGCGGTTAGTGTCCCCGGGAGGCTGTGGCCCATGATGACAGGCTCCGCGGGAGTCTATTCCTGTTCAGGACGGTTCCGTGGACATGCGGTCAGCACAACTTGGTGTAAGTCCGTTGCAAAAGGCTCCAAGGTGAAATGATCTTCTATAAATAATTGCAGTCGTCCCTGAAGCTGCCCAAATCATCAGACAACTATCATTCAAACATAGGCATCATAATCAGCGATACAACTTGTACAGAGTTTGCAACACAAACACAATGAGAAAGGTAAGCAGGCGACCATGGCACACCACAAGCTGCAAGATCTAACGCGCTCAAACAGGCAATTGTGATTGGAGGCGGTCCGGCCGGCATCACTGCAGCTCTTCGTCTAAAGCAGCTCACAAACGTTACCTGCACAGTTTATGAGCTTCGCCCTGAGCCTTCTACCTCTGGGGGCGCTGTGGGCATCTTTCCCAATGGTCTTCGTTTATTTTCCCGACTGGGCCTATATGAAGAGCTTCTTAAACGGGGAAGCAGTGAATCCATCGTATCTCTGTACTCCACTGGCGGCGGACTTCTCGGAGCCCAAGACATGGTGCACGAAGCACGAGAAGCAATTGGGTTTGGTTACTTGCGCATCAAACGTTCCAAGCTGTTAGAAGCCATGCTCATCGCAGCAGCCGAGGCCAAGATCCCCATTCACTATGGAAAGCGCATTGTCTCCGTCACGGAGGATGACAGCTCAGTGACAGCTACATTCTCCGACGGCACAACCGATACTGGTGACTTCTTACTGGGCTGCGATGGAATTCATTCCGCTGTGCGCAAGCTTCACGTTGACCCAGAGCAAGAACCAGTGTATTCCGGGTTTGCAGGCGTTGGCTCCATCATCTCAACAGCAGGACTCGACGTCAAGGGATTGAAAATGCTCAAGGGAATCAACGCAACGCTAACTGAGCAGGGTGCATTCGGCGTCATGAAGTGCTCTGCCGGAGGTGATGAGATACTCTGGGCTTTATCTCGCCAAACCCCACTGCCAGAGCAAGGAGACACTCGCGATGGGTGGGAAGTCCAACGCAAGAAGGAAGTCGAGGGCTTCAAGCAATCTATCATGGACGTCATCGGCAACGTCCAAGGAGAATGGGGCGACTTCATTAAATCGGCAGTAAACAAGACGGAGTCTGTGCAATTCTACCCGACATTCAGACTACCTCCCGGCAGAACATGGCATAAGGGAAGATGCCTGCTTCTAGGTGACGCTGCACACGCCATTCCCCCACACGCGGGCCAGGGTACATCCATGGTTCTTGAGGATGTGTTTCTAGCCAGCCAACTGCTTAAGGATCCCAGTCGAAGTTTCAGTGAAGTCTGTGAGGAGTTTGAGAGGATCAGAAGGCCGAGACTGAGCAAAGTGGCAGAGCAAACGGACAAGAATGTCGCCATCCGAAAGAATACCGGGCCAATTGGATTGATGTTGAAGCAGTTTATGATTTGGGCCTATTTCTCTGCCATGTGGCTTATGGGCAGACACGCTCCGATGGTGTCAATGTTAGATTTGTTGACATATGATGTTGAGACCGAGGTTGCTTGAGCTTCCTGTAGGCTTGGACTGATGAATCAGATTGTTTTATTTGGAGAGTGTCGCATTATTTTTGTTGTTTTTACCTAGATGGCAAGCGTCATTTTATTCTCCTTAAAGACTTGAACAGTTGTAACTAGCTTAAGACCTGCTTGTATTCTTTCACTTCAACCGCCACAAAGAGAGATGTGATTGCTAACACGGGAGTATTTACGCTACAAGTGAGATGTGATTGCCAACAAGGGAGTATAGTATGTACAGTTATATCGTGTAAAAGCACTGAGGCTGCCACGGCCGACCGATCAAAACGAGGATTGTATTTAATCATTACCAAGACAAGTCAATATGCCTGTCACAGGATTATTTACGCCGCATACTAAATCTTGGCAAACAAAGAAATAACAAACATTTATTTTTAATTTATTAGCGATGAATTTCTGATACATGGTCATGGTGTGTTGAGGGTGAGAGCGCACCGCCGCAGAAATGAAAGGTGGATCTGGCCCGAACCCCCGACGAGCTTAATCTCATCCCCTTCATCAGCCTCGTCCTCTCATCAACATCGGACTTTAATTCACCAAGCCCAGTCAACAATGGGTTTCATCTTTTCTGCTTGATACCTCCCGTCGTCTGATCCACAATCTCTGCCTACCTGGGCGTACCAACCGCCACCATGCTCACCCTATCACACCAACTCCGACCACTTCAAACCCTCATCGTCACCTTTACCGCATGGAAATCGTTGATCCTCGCCCTTGCGCTACTCACAAATCTAGCCGAAGACTATGACACATCCACATCGCTCCTCTTCGAGCAGCTCTACGGACCCAACATTTCACTGCCCCTTCTCACAACGCGGTTGACTCGCTGGGATGCCATATACTATGTGCGCGCCGCGCGAGAGGGCTACGTCTATGAGCAGGACTGGGCATTTGGAGCCGGTGTATCTAGATCCATTCACTATGTTTCAAAAGCCATTCGCGCTACCAGCCTGCCTGTGAACGATGGCATTGAGCCCCTTGTTGGAATAGCTCTGTCGCACGTATACCATCTCCTTGCGGTGTTGATGCTGTACAATCTCACGCTGCTTGTATCAAAGAATGCAAAGACAGCTTTCATCTCGGCTTTTCTCTGCATCATCACTCCAGGTGGCGCATTCTTGTCCTCGCCATATGGAGAGAGCCCCTTTAGCGGATTGGCCTTCACTGGCATCTACCTATTCGCTTGGAACTATGCTCAAGCAAGCAATTCCCTATCGCGGAGCGCAGCTCTCGTTCTGTCTGGTGCTTTCATTGGCTTAGCCACTACATGCCGCAGCAACGGTCTTTCATACGGAATCTTATTCGCCGTCGAAGCTATCCGCGGTGGACTTGAGTTTCTATCCGGCCCAAGCTTGGACGGCATCGTCACTCTTGCTGGCACAATCCTAGGAGGCATCCTCGTCGCAGCTGGAAGTATTGGTCCCCAGGCAGCAGCATACCTTCGCTACTGTACCGGAGAAGCTGAGGGCTCCCGTCCATGGTGCAGCCACACCATCCCTAGCATATATTCCTTTGTCCAAGCCGAATACTGGTACGTAATGCCATTCGACTGATCTCCTGGCTTTATACTAACCTGCTCAGGGACGTCGGTTTCCTCAAATATTGGACTCCAAACCAAATACCTCTCTTCATCCTGGCAACCCCAATGCTAACCATCCTGATCATATCAGGTTTAGTCATTCTGCGCAAGCCATCCAAGGTCATCAGCACTACGACCAAGGACCAGAGAATCCAATTCTTCGTCCAAGCACTAGCGGGCAGTCAGGCGGTCATAGCCCTTTTAGCAATTACAAACTACCATGTCCAAATCATCACGCGAGTTGCTTCTGGCTATCTTGTCTGGTACTGGTGGATTGCTAGTTGCCTGACAGATACAAAGCAGGCCAAGAAGGGCCAGGGCATTGTTATCTTCATGGTCATGTATGGCGGCATTCAGGCTATACTGTATTCGCTCTTTCTCCCTCCAGCGTAGATGAACATGAGATAAAATGATAACAAATACGTTCTAATTCGCTAAACAATTTCTAATGCTATTCTTATAAAGTTGAAACGAGTACCCAACACTCGTCTATTCTAGGTGATTACATATATCGCACCCATGTAGCATTTCCTACAATTCGCTCGCAGTTAATAATCGTCATCAGAGTCGCTCTGGTCGTGGATGCGGATAGCTCTCCATCGTCGGTCAGTCAGATCTTGAGCTGCAGTTCCCTCGCTCTCAGGGTCAACGTATCCATGGCCGCCTGCAATGCTCAGCGCTACAGGCAGGAAGACCAGTGCGTGCAAGGCAGCAAAGATGACCAATGACAGCCACACACGGAAATAGTAAATCTCAAAGATCTTGGATCGGGTAAATGCCAAGACACACACGCCCAGCAGCTTGGTCACTGTGATGCCTGAAAATACGGAGCCACCAACATTGACGAGGGCGGTCCATGCTCGGGCGTCTCTGCCGTGAAGCCCGTTCGTGTTGCTTTGCAGGACTGTTCGCGAAGGGAACATGAATGCGCGTGCGATATGTGCGCAGAACTCGACGGAAATACCGACGCAGATGATGAGGTTGACGAGGGAGACTGCATTCAGTGACACGCCAAAGACAGACATGGCACCCATGATGTCGACGACGCTCATGACGACTGTGAGGGACACCACGGCGGATGTCAAAGCAGATCCAAGTAGAACTGTCGCAATGATGAAGATGATTCCAACGGCTGCGCTTAACAAGCCTGCTGTCAGAGGTACAATGCTCAAGTACTGGTCGAAGAAGATGTAGAAGACGCTGTATGGGAAGACATCAGCGCCTGTTGAGGCAGTAATTTCCGATGCAATGCGGCGTGCGGACGAGTATGCGTTGATGAAGTCCTCTTGGCTGCGCAGCGGGACATGGGCTGTACGGAAGTGAGTCGCCTCCACCGACTTGTTATTATGACCAAGAGTTACGGCGTCACTATAGGCAGCCTGTCCTCCAATGGGACACTCATCATCGGTCGGTGCTCTTAGGAACTTGTTGAGGTAATGGACAAACTCCTCGCCTTCTGGCATCTCCCAAAGTGTCCTGTTCCATGGTGGTTGACGCCCTTCAAAGCAAGGTTTTCCGTTCTCAACGCAGCATTTTTCATTGTCGGGATTAAGCCAAGTGAAGAAGTCATCCATCCAACTGGCCGCAGAGGCAGCGATGTAGGATACGTCGGGACGTTGTCTTTCGAGTTCTAGGGTGTTCGTGACCGACAACTCCTGGCATGTAAGGAAGCGAGAGCAGAGTTGCTGCTGTTGCTCTCTTTGAGTAGCGTCAGCGCCACGAGTCACAAAGTATACAGGAGGGCCCGTCTCCATGTAATCGTACAAATCGTTGAAGTACGGAATCAAGTAAGATCCATCGGGAATTGCAACACGTTGGTCCAGTCCCAATTGGATACCAGGAAGTAAGGCGAGTGCTGCAGCAAACAGTCCAAAGAAAAGCGTAACAACACCCAATTTGACTTTGTGGCCCATGAGTTTAGGGGCATAGACGTTCTTAATGAACACCTGCAGCATACTCTCCTCATCGGCATCGGATACTCTACCCGTGGCGTAGCTGTTGTTTCCGTTGAGATGTACGCGAGCCTTCTTAATTTGCCACCATGGGAAGAGTTCGCAGCGATGATCCTCAACGCGCATCTGATTCAGCGACAAGAAGGACACAAACATAGTCATTTGCAATACTGCATTGACGAAGACTGCTCCAGCAGCATATGCTGCAAAGTTGCGCACGGCTGGCATTCCCACTGCAGCACCAAGTGCAAATGCGACAGTTTCGGTCAAAGCAGAAAAGAGAATGGAAGGCCCCATTCGGCCAAGCGCTCTGGCAACTCGCTCTTCGACCATGTGGTCAGGGCAGCTAATGTTTACTCGCTCCAGCTCATGGACAATTAGGAAGATGTTGTCAACACCAACCGCAAGCACGATGAATGGAATGACTTCAACAATGATAAGCGTGGCCTTCAGACCAACCCAAGAGAAGAAGCCAATGGAAGCGGTAATGGACATCAGCACAATGATGATGCCCACCAGTCCAAGTGTTACTTTAGATTCCACTAGAAGAACCGCGGGGTTTCGGAAGATGTATTTGAGAGGCGTTCCCAAAGCTAGACAAGCGTATATGAACATGACGATGTAGCTAATAATGACGATCTTCGCGTCGGTATTGGTCGACTTGTTCAATTCTTGTTCCAGACTCATTTCGGTGTTGAAAGACAAGCGGAGGCCTCGTTCAGCTGCTTCTTCTTGTACTTCAAGCATCTTGTCCCTCATGGCCTTCTCCCAATCCACCGAATGTGCGAAATGCTCTGTGCCTTCAGCTGCGTTGCGTACCACCCAGGTGGTAGTAATGGCCTTTGCATTTCCGTAGTCTGTTCCCTCATAGCCACCCAAAATCATAGTTGGCTCAATGGGTTGGCCAAAGTCTGGTCTGCAATTAACGGGCTGGCTGGCACAGCTATGGAGAGTTTGGTTCCAGTTCTTGCGAGTAACACCACCTTGCGAATCAAAGTATGCCGTAACTGATTGAATGACGCAAGCATCTCCAGTTGGCTTGAAACAAAGATCGTCAAGGCGTTTCGAATATTCAGGTCCCTTGAGTTGCAGGACGCTCTTCTCGACATCCATCCACCATTTGATGGTGTCATAGCTGAGAACAGGGGACGCCTCGTCGCTATTGGTATCATTGACTAGGAAGATTTTCTCCGCACGATAGAAAGGGCCAAAGTTGGAGTCGAAATATGCCTTCTCTTGTGCCGCAGCTGATGAGGGACTGACCCATAGGCGCGACGGTTCAGTCTCCAGATCGAAGCGGAACCATCCTGCGCTAAGAATGGCAACCACGACAAGGCAAGTACCAATAGTGATTGCAGGGAATCGAGCAGCAAAATGTCCAAGCTGGTAAAACGCTCTGTCGCATCGATCGTTAACCCAATATCGGCCAGTGGGACGGTCACGCATGGCTACGGACTGAACAGGACCACCTTCGTCCTCGTCGTCACTATGGGAGGCCTCATGAAGCAGTCTAGTTCGCTCCGCGCGACGCCTAGCGTATCGCTTCCATGCGACATGCCCAAAGCTCATTGTGAACAGAGCAAACAGCAGGACAATGTAGGTAAATATCGACGCAAAAGATAAACAAGGCAAGACACCGACTCGACAGGAGCCTGACCTCTTGACTTCCGGTAGCTCAGGACACACTTCCGGACAATCAACGCAGACACAGCGATATTCTGGGTCCTCGTCGTTGCATTTCTTAGGCTTCATGTCCAAGGGGTGCATGTTCTTATCGGCATACTCGGTCGGAAAGTTGATTTGAAATGGCGATCCACCGATGACTCGCTTCGTGCCCAAGAACTTGAGCAGTCCTGTGTATTCCTTGGCTCCTCCTCCGATAAGATCCATCACTCTTCCATTTGAGCCGCTGAACTTGACCTCCTTGCAGCTGTCGTAGAAACCAGTACCATACTTTTTGGATATCAGTTGGTCGATCTCGTCTACCAAGAATTTGCCAGATTTTTCAGATTGCTGCGTTACGTTTACAAAGAGCGATTGGTCTGGCGAGCAAGTGAATTTGCAAAACGTATTGAAGAAGTTGTGCTTGCATGCTGGGCAAGATCCGACGAGAGCGAGCGGCGTGCCGAGTTCGGACTTGAGAGATTGGACCTGAATGAGGTTAGTTACAGACTCTGAGCGGCGCAAATATATGTATTTACCTGGTCTAGTGTACAGCAGACGGGACCTTGACTCCATTCTTCGCCGCAAAGGTCAACTAGCTCTGCTCGGAGCTGCTCTTCTGGATCATGCGCCAACCCGTTGTCGACGCAAGGGAGCTCTTTACCAAAGAAGGATTTCTTTCCGCATTGTCCACGGAAAGCGCAACGACCCTCTTCGTGTTTTGGTGTGTATAATGAGGTATCAGCGACGGCGCCAACCGCGAACGCTGTCGCGGCGAATGCGAGAGCAGTTCGATGACGCATGGCAGCGTGGGCAACTGGGGGGAGGAGATGTGGAGGTGTCGCGATGTGATGATGTGTATTGCGTGGTCGCAATCACATTAATGTTGAGGTTGTAGCTTTGTAAAGTTCATCGGTCGCAGGACCGTCGTGGATGCGTGCGACAGAAGTTGTTTGGTGTTTAGTATTTAGTGTTTAGAGCAAGCAGTGAATGGCGGAGCTCTTTGATGCAGGTCTGCTGCATGACCCGAAACAGGCGTTGACGGATGGGGGCAGAACGCCTGACGTAATGATGTGGCAACGCCAAAACAGGCAAAAGCAGGCCAAAACAGCGCTAAATGCTGAAGCTCTAGCGGGCTTCCGGTGCTGTGGTGGGCTCCCAGATAGCTACAATGGAGCGCCCCCCAACACAAATTAATGGCCTCGTGCCGCGCAATACAACCTGGAGTAAATCACGAGGGCATAGTGCAGGGAACATGTTCCAGACAAAGGCCATTAAGCTGTTCATCAGAATTGATTGCAGTAATTCATAGGCACGATGCTATCAATAGGGTTCATTTTTTTTTTGGGCTTTTTAAATTGTTTTTGTTTCATCCAGTAATCCTAATTATCACCGCATCGTCGACCACTTCGAGGCTCTGACTTGATACTGCACGTGATCCGTCGGCTTCGCACTATTCGCGACCAAATGGAGACAACAAACGCCAACAAGCTAATCCAGAAAACCCATTGAGAAATATAAAAATTGCTTGTTATTGTTTTAGATTATAATGAAGCAGTAAAATATCAAGGGTCATGTCCTCAACATGTCGCTTAGTGTCTGTCGCCGCATAGATCTACCTGCAGCCATATAAGTCCCGCTCTCGCCATGGGCAAGAATACTAAGGAGGAACTCGTCCAACGATTGGTGGTACGTCAACTATCTATAAAATTCTAATCTATTTTCCGCTGGTTTCTAATTCCCTCAGGATGCCTACCACACTCTGTTAGATGAAGCTTTAATCGTTGCCATCGCCAGTGACCATGACCTGCTGAACTCGTCGGAATTCGAAGCTGCAAAGACGACTCTCAATGGCTTATCCCAAAATGTTCCAGAAGAAGAAGCCAGTGGCTTCAATCCCAGCGGTTTTCTGGGTTTCGTCGATGACAGCAGCCGTGACACAAAGGACAGCTTGACCAACACCACCAGGAGCGGCCAGGAAACGCAGTCCCAGAAGCAGACAACCGACTCGTCCAGCACTGCGTCTCTCAATGCCTCGGATCCTATGGGCCAAAATCAGTCGGCTCCAGAACTTACTGCGTTCAACAACGATTCTGAAGACGGCAAGATTCAGGAATTGCAAATCATGTTTCCCGACCTCAAGCGATACGACGTGGCGTACGCGCTCAAAAAGTCAAACTGGGGCTTTCAAGCTGCGCTCGATGATCTTCTCAATGTTCAGTATCTGCAAGCGACTGGACAACAAACGAAAGGTATCGATGGCTTCTTCCGTGACGATTCAGCGCCCAAGACCAAACGCAAAGGTCGCAAGGGCAAGAAGAGTCAGACGCAGAATGAGGATGCTCTTCTGGCGGCATATATGAAAGAAGCAAAGGGTGAGTTTTTGAGCTCTTTTGTTGGTATTACAAATACTAACTGTTCCACTGCAGAGCAATCAGAGATTGGACATTTATCCGAACGCTTCAATCTCACTTTTGACGAAGTAGCCGAGATTTACTACGACAAAGGCCATTCAAGCTCTGCCGCCGCAGTCGGTATTTTGGATCAACATCTGTCTCAGAATCCTGCAACACCAGATGACGATATAGCATTAGTTCAAATTTCAATACTTTCGCGGAAGCATCGTCAAGTCCCAGAGAAGTATCTCAAGTGCATCGTCAGCGTCACCAACAACATCGAGCACTTCTCGGACGAAATTGCAGCCCTGGTTAACAAGCATTTCTCCAAACGCCAAAAGGGCCAGAAAATGAGCATCAGCAACAGATTGACTCCTCTGCCTCACCAAGAAATCGAAGGTTCTACATCAGCCCCCAGCTCTCCAAAGCCTTCTTCGTCATCGTCAACGCTACCCATTCTACCACCAGCGGGGACGTCTCGGACGACAGATTTTGCACAAGCCATCCAACTGTCCGATGCACTGCACCAAGCCAAACGCGATGCCATCACTTCTGCAGCACAGATGTACAAGAAGGGGTCGTCAAATCCTCTCTATCGACAAGCTGCGGGCTACTATGCCGAGCGCGCAAGAGATAATGCCAGGTTTGCCCAGGGTGCAACATCATCAGCTGCAGACCTACTCGTCGATCAGCAGAGTAGTCCGTATCAAATAGACTTGCACGGCGTCACCGTCCAGGAAGGTGTAAGGATTGCGCGACAGAGGGCACTGAACTGGTGGGAGGGCCTTGGAGACGCAAAGTCTCGGAAGGCAAGGGAGCGTCCACTCACCATTATCACCGGTGTAGGACGACACAGCGCAGGTGGCGTGTCACAGTTAAGAAGATCGGTAGCGGCTGCGCTGCTCCAAGATGGGTGGAAGGTAGAAATAGGCACGGGAAAGTTTACACTTACAGGACGAAGATGATGTTGGAATCATTTGAATGAGTACATGACAGACGGTTGGATAGACTACATACAGTAGATTCCATTTTTGCATGACAACTAGACAAAAGGAATTTTCAAAAGGGTAGAAACGACTATTTCGCACGACCTTCCAAGTCCTTCCCACACTTGATCCAAACGTTTCTAGTCGTAATGAGCGTCGTGCACAACATGGCGATTCCAACATAACCAGGCTCAATACGAATCCATCCCACAGCCACAGCCGGAATAATCATATCCAACAGACTCACCACCATGGACAAACTAAGCGTCATAACCTTGGCATTGAACTCTTTCACCTCCGCCTTCCTCTCTTCTACGCGCTTCTCTAATGATTCCTTCAATTGCTCCTTCTCGCTCTGCTTCTTTGACTTTGCCCCAGTCTGCTTCTCATCGCCCGTGCCAAACGTAGTGCCCGAAGTAGGGACAGAACGATAGGCCAGCACGCGAAGGAGTTTGATACCTGCGCTGACCGAAGCTGCATACAGCGCCGTGAACCAGTAAATCTGAGCTTGGCGATTCAATTCCTTGGCCTGAGCCGTTTCAAACACGCTCAAGTTCGGGATGGCGAGAAGGTCCAATAGCGTCGCAGATTCGAGTAGACCGTAAATTCCAAGCGTCGATGCTGACAGAATATCTAGCCAGTCTTCAAATTTTCTATCTGCCCCAGAGACGTAGGACTTCCATCCTCTCTGGAAGGCTTCAATGAAGCGGAACAGCCGGAGGAAGCGACGAGTGATGTTCAGACGATCCAATAAGGGAACGAGAGTCGCCACGGCGACAAGCTGCACTGGTGCCAAACTCCATGGCAAAGCGTAGGCAATGAGGAATGGGTAAGCCTTGGCAATCAATGCGATTGATTGGAACAGTCGCAGGAGGCGCTCAAGACCAGCTGAGGAAAGTTAGCATCGCAACGGCTACGGGGTTGGGTTCGTACAGAATACTTACCGGCATCCGTACCAAAGGCCACGAGTTGATCAACTTGCGATACCATCACAGTGGTTGGCTTTAAAATGGGCGAACTAAGAACGGAATATTGGTTTTGGCAAGAATTGAAAGTGTCCGCCACATGAGGCTCAAGTTCGACAGCAATGTCGGCCCAAGACAGGTCATCTCGCTGAACGGGGTCCGGCTGGGGTTTGTGGGCCGAAATGAAACCACAAATCGTTATGATCAATTTGCGGATTTGGCTCTCTCAAGGTGGCCCGTACTGCGCGTCTTCTACGTGAGTGCCTGAGAGATTGTCGCGCAACCAGTCGCGACCACCTCAATACTACATCCTACAACTTCCATTTCACAAATCAGCTTTCAGGATCCTATTGATGTTACAAATGAGGCAGAATGGCGTCGAAGGGCCACATGATAAGCAAAAGGGCGATAAATAGGAGGCTTATCCCTCTGATTTATTGCTTATATGCTGCTCTATTTATTACCCTAACACGAAAATACTATAACTATTTGAAAGCTACTTTGAATTAGTAGATAAGTTCTGTGACTTGTTATATACAGATACTAATAAGAGCTGTATAGAAAAGTCTTGATAGAGAGTGTCTTGTAAATATAAGCCAAGTTAGCTTGGCCAGACCGACCCGGGCCGGCTATTTATCCAGGCCGGCCTCAAGGCTAGCCCGCATAACACCTGTATCCTCATTCCTGTGCTGTATTTCTTAGGCGTACAATCTGAACCTCAATCCCGGCTTCAATCTCCGTTATCCAATATTGAATATCTGGAAAATTGATCTATTTATACCCAAACTTAGAGCTTAGAGGTTATGCAATCTGTCGAGGCTATTGAGGACCGAAAGCAGCGTAGGAGGCTACAGAATCGTCTGAACCAGCGAGCAAGGAGACTGAGAGTAAGAGAACAAGAATCCTCAGACAACGCAAACATCTCGCACCCGTACCAAGTGGATAGATGGCGCTACACCTATCAAAGTGACAATAACAACCATCTCTGCACAACAAGCTTGGCCCCAACCAGCAGAAGCAGCAAAGAGTGCGTTTCGCAGAATGTAACGAACCGAGACGGGCAGGCCATGTCGGACATGGACCTGATGCGCCGCTACCAACCTTCCCCAATACAAGATCATCTGTTACATCTTATTCATGTAAATGTGCTGCGAGGTATATTTGATAATAAACTATTGCTCCTGGCTTCTGCTTCCTATCTCGCCAAGAGTCAAGAAGCCGACAGGTTGCAGGTCTTGCCCCCCGAACAAGTGTTCCCTGGTCGTGCAGCAGTTATTTTAAGAGAAAGTATCCTTCCTGAGGCTCTTCATCCGACGCCATTACAGACTACTCTTACTCACGCGACATGTATTGATCTGCTCCCCTTTCCAAGAATACGCGACAACCTGATAGAGCATGAGGGCCAATTCAGCTGGGAAGAGTTGATTGAAGACCTTGTTGGCCGTCTCGTGGATCCTTCCTGTTTTATTATGCCCCTTTGCCAACCAGCCTCAAGCCTTGCAGAAGAGATACCACCATTTCATGGCGAGGAGGACGACTATACGGCGAATCGGAATGGGCTCATCGTATGGGGTGATGCACATTGCCCCCAAAGCTGGGAACTTACGTCCGGCTTCCTGCGGAAATGGGGCTGGGTAATAAAGGGCTGCCCGGGAATAGTTGAATCAACCAATATGTGGAGGAAAACTCGAGGGGAGCAACCATTAGTGCCATCTATCCAAGGCATCTAGTCCGCATTGAGTGGGCTAGAGATGAACTGGCAGGCTTGTGGTAGGAAATCTGTACCTGTATCTCCAGGGTTTTATAAAAAGGCAGACTCATATTGACTTGAATTTTTACTGCCAGTGCTAGAAAAGAAAGAATGGAAGACAATCATTTTATTCTTGTTAGATGCTTGCGCGTTCTGACCTTGCAAAGCGCAGGAGGCGCGATACCAAGACTAAATAAAGTCGTGAATAAATTCAGCCTTGAACGCATTCTATCCATTTAAGCGAGCTTTTCGATACCTTATCACGCCATGCATCAAGTATTATAAGGCTTCGGGATACGCATTGCCATAACGCGAACCAAAACCGATATACATGCCCAGCGTAGCGTAAGAAGGAAATGTTCACTTCATCGGACGTAGTTAGCGTGCTCCGCCTCGTCTGCGGAGTTTAGACACCCTATATTGCGCGTTATAAGACTATCCATGTTGGTCTTGTGGGGCAGAAGCATCGACACTAACCTCAAATGGCCAAAAATGTCATCAAGCTGGAAGTAGGTGGATATGAAATTACCAGTGTAAGTCGGTTAATAGAGTTTGTAGATAGCTATAAAAGAATCATGATCACCCAATACACAGACTCTTACGCCAAAATCTAATTACATTACATTGTATTACTCGCTCCGTTTGTCCTTGTTTCTGCTCTACCATGGTCGCCCTCTCTGTAGCTCAAGCTTCCAACGAAACCGTCGCCAGCAGCCTTCCGGCTGCAATTGTAGCGGTTTTCGTTGGCGGCACCAGTGGCATAGGCGAATATACCCTCAAGAACTTTGCTCAGCACACCAAAAGCCCCAGAGTATATCTCGTCGGCCGATCTCAAGAGGCGGCGAACCGGATTATTGAGGAATGTTTGAAGCTCAACCCAGACGGACAGTATAACTTCATCCAATCCGATGTTAGTCTTCTAAACAATGTGCTTAGCGTCTGCGAGCAAATTTTATCCAAGGAAGAGTCTATAAACCTTTTGTTTCAGACTCAGGGCGGATTACAAACAGAGAGTGAGTCTTCCAAGACAGGCATGCTTTTTAACGGGTTTGGAACGTCATGACTAATAAAAAATGTGTTTTGTAATAGAGACATCTGAAGGACTTTCCAAAGCCTATGCACTCCCGTTCTCGTCCCGAGTCCTCTTTGCCCTCAGTCTCCTACCGGCTCTCCAAAAAGCTGTCGGTCTCAAGCGAGTTGTTTCTGTCTTCGCAGGTGGCTACGAAGGTCAAGTCAACGAAAATAATTGGACCAAGGTGCCCATGCATCCAGCCAAGGCTCGCGCACACTTGGCGTCCATGATCACCATGGCACACAATGTCTTGGCTAGTAAGGCTCCTGATGTGAGCTTCGTTCACAATTTTCCAGGAGGAGTGAAGACTAGCTTTGGCAAAGACGCCACAGGCGCCATGGCTGTAGCCCGTATGGCGCTCTCGGTTGTTGGGCCGTTATTTATGAAATTTCGCTCTGCGGAGGATTCCTCAGTCCTGCAGTTATTTGGTGCTACTAGCGCTGCTTTTCCACCTGCTACTGGCGACGCTGCTGGAGTGCCTCTTTCTGCAAACGTCACCATCTCATTGGGTTCTGATGGAAAACCAGGAAGCGGCAGTTATAGTATCAACGAAAATTGCGAGACTGCATCTCGCAGTGTTACAGAGTTTCTTTCTCAAGCGAAGGCAGACGGCCGAGAGCAAAAGCTTTGGACACATGTACTTGGAGAGATTAAGCAAATCACTGGCAAGGATTTCTAAATACACTAAAGTATAAAGTATACTGTAGGCTTCTTGCGAAGTATCCACATAGTGAAGCAAGCTGCCAACCAATTACTTGAAACCTCCGCTATTACACATTAAATACACCAAGTCGAAGGCTACCAGATCGAAATACTACTGCATTTCCAGTCAAACAACACTCCATTAATCATCCCCAAAGGCAGGGCTACGACGGCACGGCGCGGCAATACTATACACAGCCATGTCCACGGGGCTTAATCATAGCAGATAAGCTTAATAAAAGCTGGCTAAATGTATCTGATTATAGAGTCGATTAGTATAAATTAGATATACTGATACTTATTAATTATCTATATAATTAGCTCTCTTATTTTAAGCTTTATAAAATAGTTGATTAGAGTATAAGTCTTCGTACTTATATAGAACTTGTAATGCTATCTTTAAATTATTATTATATATATAGTATTATACATTTATTAGAAAAGGCATACTTTAAGAATTCATAAAGTAAAGCAGGCTAGAAGGGTCAATATATTCATACCTTGCACCAGCCTAAGGTATGATTGTACTTGTGCTGCTCGGCGGGCTGGATTTGCCCAGCCCGCTCTTCTACGACGGTATCGCCCAAATGGTATATTTGACTCTAAAAAGCAACTCTAGGCAATCATTCTGCAGGCTGAATATCCTGCAAAGATGCCTAGCTCACCCAGCCAAGGCGGGTCGCGCGATTGGTCGAGCGGCGGAGCAAAATACGCAAATTTATCGTTAACCCCGAGTGTGTTGAGCGAGCCGTCGAAATCGCCGAACAATCAAGATGGAAATAGACAAACGGCTGCTACTGAAACTTAAGACTTTCACGGGTGCAGATTTGAACATGGCGTATAATTGAATAATTTGATTACCAGAAAAACATAGAAAATACATCACCAGCATGCTGCTGGCCTTGGTCTTCGCCGGCAGCGATGGTTGGTCATCTGCTCAAGTCTCTTTCCTCGAACAGGCCACTATATATTCTAAATTGACACATTCTACTGTCCAGGGGAGATCAACTTGCCCTCAGAACGAGCTCCGCGCTCCAGTCCACCAGCGAAGGCAGGACCACCGTTCTCCTGAGCAAACTTCTGCATGCGAGCCTCCAACTCAGGACGGAAGTGACGGATAAGACCCTGAATGGGCCAGGCAAAAGCTTCACCCAAAGCTATTGTAATAATTAGTAAATGTACATCACTTGAGTTGTCATAAGATGAACTTACCGCAAATGGTGTGACCCTCAACCTGTTTCGTCAGCTCCTGAAGCATATCAATTTCACGTTCGCGACCCTGTCCGTTCTCGAAACGCTTCATGATCTGCTCCGTCCACTTGCTGCCTTCACGGCATGGTGTGCATTGTCCGCAACTCTCATGGCGGTAGAAGTGGCTCAGACGGCTAATGGCGCGAACGACATCAGTGCTCTTATCCATGACAATAACAGCGGCGGTACCAAGACCAGACTGGCTATCCTTGAGGGCATCAAAGTCCATCAGTTGTTCGTCACAGATGCTCTTGGGAAGAATGGGGGTAGATGAACCACCGGGGATAATGGCGAGAAGGTTGTCCCATCCACCACGGACACCACCGCAGTGCTTATCAATGAGTTCACGAAGGGGAATGGACATCTCCTCCTCAACGGTAGCGGGGTTGTTGACATGGCCAGAAATGCAGAAGAGCTTGGTTCCCTGGTTACGCTCACGGCCGAAGCCAGCAAACCAGCTTCCACCTCGGCGGCAGATGGTGGGGGCAACAGCGATGGTTTCGACGTTGGCGACGGTAGAAGGGCAGCCGAAAAGACCGACGGCAGCAGGGAAAGGAGGCTTAAGACGAGGCTTGCCGGGCTTGCCCTCCAGAGACTCAATCAAAGATGTCTCCTCACCACAGACGTAAGCACCAGCACCACGGTGCAGGTAAACATCAAAGTCGTAGCCAGAGTTGCAAGCGTTCTTTCCAATCAATCCGTCCTTGTATGCTTCATTAATGGCGTTCTGCAATACAGCAGCCTCGTGGACGAATTCACCACGAATATAGATGTAGGCAGCAGTCGCGTTCATGGCTCGGCCGGCAACGAGACATCCTTCGATCAGCTTGTGGGGGTCCTTTCGCATAATTTCGCGGTCCTTGCAGGTTCCGGGCTCGCCTTCATCGGCGTTGACGACGAGATAACGCGGCTTGGTGTCCTTGTCCCAGTCCTTGAAGTTCATGAAGGACTACATGGCACGTTAGATGTCAATTGGTCATTTTGGTGAGCAGGAGGCAAAGTGTACTAACCCATTTCAAGCCAGAGGGGAAACCAGCACCACCACGGCCACGGAGACCAGAGGCCTTGATCTCGTTGATAATCCAATCGTGGCCCTTGAGAATAATTTCCTTGGTCTTGTGCCAGTCGCCCATCTTCTTGGCGCTGGCCAGGTCGGGCGGGTAGCGTCCGTACAGATTCTGGAAAATACGGTCCTGATCCTTCAGGCCGCCGTAGGTGCGCTTCGGTGTGCCATCTTGAACCGTAGCAAGACCGCGCACGGCAGTCCTTGAGATGTTGACGGCCGTCTTGGGCGCCGCTCGCGTTGACAGCATTTTCGCAGTCGTCGATTGACGGTTTGGGGGAGTTGAAGATTGACTGCTGTGCGCTACTTCCACCAAGCTTCAGAGTAATCTGGACATCGGAAATGCGGGAGATGTGGTTGGTCAATTGAGCTCCATAAATGACTAAGCGACCTTTGTTAGCGGAGACCTTTTCTTGGGCTACTATTGCTGGAGCTAAAAGGTACACCGCAACGTACGGTGCTCGCCGCTGCCATACTGCCGGACTAGGCCTAATTTGGGGGAGCTCCCATCAATTGCTCGTCGCTTTTGGTTTGGATATCGCTATCTCGGCATCAAGCTTTCGAGGTGGCGCTTTAGTTTACATCCCCCTCCTTCAAGGGAAACCTCGAACACTCGCGGCCCCCCCGGCAACTGTAGAAGCTGATCCTACTTCCTTCACCTTACGAATTCCCCGAAGATCATTTAGTATTAGCGATTGGCTGAGCTCTTAAAGCTCTCCCTGTGCAATGTCGTCGAGCAACAAGAGACATTCAATTCTGCCAGCAATTGACCGAAGCGGCCCAAAACCTCCAGTCAACTTTTCCTCGTCACTCATTATATCCGACAATGCCATCCTGACAGGCACACATTCCATCACTATCCAATCCGAAAGCGTCGTTCATCCTCGCAGTCGCTTCGAGTCGAGTCAGGGCAGCATCTTGATCGGCAGGAGATGCATAATACAAGAGCGGGCTCACATTGGCGCCAGAGGGAACGAAAACGATAACTCGGGTGGTGTAGCCGTTGGCGACTACGTACAAGTTGAAGTCGGAGCCATAATTGAGTCTGGTGGTACGGAAATTGGAGAGGGCAGCCTCATTCAGATAGGGAGCAAGATTGGAAGCGGCGCCAAGATTGGAAAGGTAAGCTGCAGCTACACATATCCAACTACTACATTTGTCACCTACAGGAGCTGACTTGCTAAAGCATTGCACAATTTCACCACTCTCAGTGATTTCTCCTGGCGAGCAGCTGCCCGATTTCACAACCGTATACTCGAACGGAATTCGCCGAACTGATCACCGAGCTGCATCTGACCTACGAAAGCATGGAATTGTCAAACAAATCGCTGTTCTACGACACATGATTCCCAGCAACCCGGATAAATTCAAGTGAACTGCAACAACAGGTTACAAGACTATAAAAACTACACCTAATGGCTCAGGGCATCCTCAAAGAGGCGGCTAAGCTGCTCACGCTCAGATTGGAGCTCCTTTGAGAGTCCCGGTGCGAGCATCAGCACGCGCGCCTGAGGGATAGTGCCCTCGACAAGCGCATCAATGTGCTCGCTTCCGAAGCCAAGGTCCTTGAGACCTCTAGGCTGGTCGCCCAGTTCCTCCAAGAAGCTAGACAGAGCTTCAGCAAGGACTTCTCCGGCACTCTCCTTCTTAACGTTGGAAATATCAACTCCAAATGCCTCAGCGGCAGCAAGATGACGCTCAGGGTTAGAAGGACCAGTGAATCTAAAGACGGCAGGCGCTGAGACAGCGACGGAGACGCCGTGAGGGATGAGCGGAGCAGGGACGTCGTAGCCATTGTGTCGATACTCGGAGGGGTTCTGGCCGGAAATAGGATAAGACATGCCTGTTTTATAGAGTTAGCAAAATGAAGTCTGTCAATATGAGAAAATTCAATACTTACCGTGACAAAGATGAACACCAGCGTTGCCAAATCCTACACCGGCAAGGGTAGCAGCAAGAAGCATTTCGCTCTGTGCCTCGTAATCTTCGGGGTCCTTAACAGCTCTGGGGAGGTATTTGACAGTGCTTCGGAGAGCATGGAAAGAGAAAACATCCGAGATAGGGTTTGCTCCCTGGTAGGCAGGTCGCAAAATGGGATTGGCGGGTCGAGGTGTTCGCTCATTATATGGGATAGCGGTCCAGGATTCGAGAGAGTGGCAGAGGACATCGAGACCAGAGCTGGCCTTGACAGCAGCAGGCATGGTTCTAGTGTTGAGAGGGTCGCAAATACCGAGCGTAGGCTTGAGATTTCTGTGTGCGATACCGGTCTTGGCCTTTTTGGAAACCAAGTCGAAGATGGCCGTGCCCGTGGTTTCACTTCCAGTACCAGCGGTGGTTGGGACAGCAATAAGAGGCTTCAATGGCTTGTCAATGGGGAGACCACGGCCGAGGGGGGCATTGACAAAGTCCAAGAAGTCGGCATCAGGGTATGCCGTGTACAGGTTCATGAGCTTAGCGGTGTCAATGACGGAGCCACCACCAACAGCAAGGAAGGCATCGGGCTGGAAGGGTCGTGCCCAGTCAATGGCATGTTTGATGCTGTGAATTTACTGTTAGCTTATATGTTGCCTTTTGCTTCATGGTTCCCGCCTTCATAGAGATTGTAACTTACGAGCTGTCTTTAGGCTCAATTCTAACATCGGCGTAAACCTTGAAGTTGACGCCCTCTGCAGTAAGACCCTCAATGACCTGTTTCATGGCATCAAGCTTCTCGACTGTGCGATCCGTCACGACACACACGCGTTGAGCACCAAGGTTCTTGAAGTCCATTCCAACTTCCTTGGTAACACCGGGTCCAAATCTGATGGAAGAGGCGGCCATCTCAAAGGCGTACTCCTTCAGATTGCTGTTGTTTGGTGTAGCATACTGCCGTCTGCCTGCCTGGGTGGCACGAGGAACCAATGAAGGAGGGGATTGATGGTACCCAGGGTTAGAGTGGCAAGGACATGAAGGAGGATGTGTGTACTGGATAGTACGAAGCAAACTGGTAGCCCGCTTGGCCGCCTATGAGAAGGTTGTTAGTGAGGTGCGGGCAAGAGTGTGCATTGTCAATTGCACGGCATGGTTTACTGCGGAGGCTTACATTAGGAATGACTCTGATGGGGGCAACCATCTTAATGCAGGACACAGGGAGCTATGAATTCCAATATTGTTATAATACCGTTGCAATACTAGATGATGAGAGGAGAGAGCTTCGGCTGCCAACCTCGGATAACAGATACATTGCCCCAGACACAGTGGGGTCACCGCTTACCAGTACATGTAGAGCCTACACCGTGGCTGGTATTTCTATTGGTGGGGGCAAACTTACAGAAGGCGCCAGCGCTGTGTTTAGCGTTGAAGAGCGCTGGGGTTTGGGCTCTGGGGATGCGGGTCGCCAGGAGAAATCTTCCGTCCAGTGAACACAACTTTTAAGTCGCGGGGGAGGTTTGGTGTCTTGGGAAACTACCCTGCAGCGTGGAGGGAACAGTAGTAAATGCTGTCTAAATCACAGCAAAATATACTCACAGTTGAAATTAACTTCAAATGACGCAATGAATAATATGCTATTTACCATGCTTTTATGACGACTTTCTAGCACACCTTCGCAGAGATATGAATTTCTAAGCATGCCTACGCAACGAACTACGTCGCCTTTCGCTTACGATTTGTAGCTTCCGCATTTGGCTCGGCAAGTGACTCAAATAAGGCTTCAGCCGTTAAATGAGATCACTATCAATCGGTTACCAGACCCGGAACAAGCACGTATAAAACATTCACGCTTTTCTCAGTCGCAGGGCAGGTAACAAAGAGGCACAGAAAGTAGTTCGATACGGATTCAGACCTCATTGACATCAACACACACCAACATGGCACCATCTACGCCACGGGCTCGCATCCGCGAGGTTCTCCCAAAGCTCAGACTCGGACGATGGACGCCTGGCAAGCTTAATTCAATTACTGACGTTCCAGGAGTCCTTGTACATACAGAGTCTATTCAGCCTGAGCAAGGTATCAACACTGGTGTCACCACAATCGTGCCGAGAGCAGACTGGACCGAATACAGCAGTTTCGCTGGTGTCTTTTCATTCAATGGCTGCGGAGAATTGACCGGATCACACTGGATCAATGAAACGGGCCTCCTGACATCTCCAATCATTGTCACGTCTACCGGCGCGGTTGGTGACGCATATCGCGGAATCATGGAATATTGTTTTCGCTACCATACGGACAAAGATGGAGAAATGAATCTTTTCATAGTTCCTGCTGTCGGAGAGACTTATGATGGATTCTTGAGTGATCTGTCTCGATTCCCAGTTACACCTGAACATGTCATTCGTGGTATTCGAAGCGCGACCGCAGATGCTGTCCCCGAGGGCAACACAGGCGGTGGTACGGGTATGATCTGTCATCGATTCAAGGGCGGCACCGGATCAAGCAGCCGCATCGTTAAAGGCACAGACATCTCTGGCAATGAAGTATCCTACACAGTCGGCGTGTTGGTGCAGGCCAACTACGGTGCAACCGAGACCTTCCATGTTCAAGGTATTCCTGTTGGTCAAATCATCAAGGATGAGGCATCGGGCGTCGCATCGCAACCAGAACAGTCTCACAACCCTAGCGAGCCTCGCAAGGACGGCAGTATTATCATTGTCATTGCTACTGATGCGCCTCTTCTGCCAATCCAGCTGCAACGTCTCGCCAAGCGAGCCACTGTTGGTCTCGGCAAGGTTGGAGGATACGGCAACAACACTTCGGGCGACATCTTCATTGCATTCTCTACGGCCAATGATATTCCCTTCCAGCAAGTAGGCCCCAACGGAACAGAGGTGCATCCATACAAGCCGTTGCCACAGACCGTCCAGATGTCTGACAATGACTCTGTCAATGCATTGTTCGAATCAGCGGCTGATGCGACTGAAGAGGCCATCCTCAATGCCGTATGCATGGCGCAGACCTTAACTGGCCTCAAAGGCCGAACTGTTGACGCGCTGGACTTGGATCAATTGAAGAGGATTGTCGAAGCGCGTTTGTGAGCAGCCAGACGTTACAGTGGAGTGGGAAGGCAGTGTTAGTGCAATACTCGCCCGCTCATTACCAAGGCCCTCCAGTAAATGCAACTTAAAATTACAAGAATTCATAATGGCGTAAACTGTTTTAATCAAATGCAAGTATAAATTATAACTCATAGTGAAATATGATATAATAGTGTAAATGTGGAAATATTACGCCGTAGAAGATGACAAAAGTGCCATGGTAACAGGCTCAGGGGAGCTGCCACAATGCGGGACCACAGAGCTCGGTGCCCCGTCTCACATACCTGCGTCGGCCTGGATCTTGTCTACGCAACCCTTTACAACGAAACTATACTACGCCTCGACGCCTGCGCATCTGCCTGGTAGTCCGACTATGCTGTCGCGTTGTTCAACCAGCCCTCCTTCATGAGCGCAGTATCTCTTCTAAATGGACCGCGCGGACGGAGCTGGCCCTGGCGCGGCCGCCAGCAGGGCCGAACGCTTTGAAGATGAGAAGCGTCGCATCATCGATACTTGCTTCAACAAGAAAGACACTGACGGGTCACGTATGTCATACCGATTTGGAGACACCACCGTCAAAAGCTGCGATGGTAACTGCGACGCTCGTAACCCTTGGCTAACCTGTTCAACGGCAGTTCTCGAGACCTACATCACACACATTCGAATCACTGAATACTCCTCGCATCCTTCATCACCGCCTCCGCCACAAGCTCGCTCCCCTGAGTCCGAGAAACCTCGAGTAATTATAGTTGCAGTACGGAAATCTGGCCGAGTGCGCATGCACAAATCAAAAGAAAACACCAACGGTTCCTTTTCAATTGGTAAAACATGGAACCTCGACGACCTCTCCCACATCGAATCCTACACAAATCCGCAAATCAATGTTCAGCAGCGAGAATGGGCAGGCGATACCGGATTCCTTGTGACTCTGGGCAAGTCGTACTTCTGGCACGCCCAGACGGATAAAGAAAAGAAGTTCTTCATTGCCAGTTTGATCAAGATCTATGGAAAATACACCGGTGGCAAGATGCCGGAGCTTTCTGGCTTTGACCAAAAGGAGCTTGATCAGGTTCTGGGAGCAGGTGGTCGCCGACCAGGTCCGTCATCAAGACCTCCATCTAGGCCCTCATTGCCTGATTCATCAATATCTCCTCCTATGACACAAAGTCCTCCCTCGACGGCATCGCCGCCGCCGGCTGGGCCCCTACCGATTCCACCAGACGCTTCACGATTTCAGAAGGGTCCTCCCGGCAGACCTCCTCTTAATGGTAGCCATTCACCAGCACCAAGCTATGAGTCTTCTGCCTCTAGGGATCGCTCGCAGCCTCCCCCAAGATGGGTTGCTCAAAACAATAAAAGTCAAGACTCTGTTGCCACGTCATTTGCAACGACGATAAGAAGCGAGGATGCCTCTAGCATTCCTCCTCGCTCGAGGAACGGAATGGTAGTTGCTGGAGCCCCTGGACGATTTGGCGAACCGCGTGAGCCCTCGGATCCGACTCAGGAACCACCGCCTCTGCCATCACAAGGCCGCTTGCCGGATGATGGGTTACCACCACCAGAACGACGTCGACCACCTATGGACCCTTCGCGACCTCAGGACCGTGACCTTGTACCGCCACCACTGATGAGCAGCCCGAATTCCAGGAAAGATCCTCTACCGCCACCACGAAATGTCGAGAGAGCATCACCAGAAAAAGCTCAAGTTGAGAAACCTATTAGAGGAGTTTCTCCCGAAGCCTCTCGAGGCAGAGATACTGCTTCTCCTGGAATGAAGTCTCTCAATAGCGGTAAGTCTGCCAATGGCGGTCCTCCAGCAGAAATGGCGCTGCCTGCGGCAGATTCGGTTTCGCCGCCACAGCAGTCACCGACGTCCGAGGAGGAACCTATGCCCAGTCTCAACCCGATGCTCCGACCAAAGAAATCAAAGGGTGAAATTGCTGGTACCTTCTGGAAAGCTGCCACAGCAGCTAGCGCTTTCAAACCGCGACCTGGTGGTGCAGCAGACCGTCTCCGCAATGCTCAGACCAAGCCTCAGGAAGGTCCAGATGGTATCACTGGTGTTGTACCAGCACCTTCTCGCGCTGTCGAGAAACGGCCAGCTACACCAGAAGTACCTCCAGTGCCAGCCGCTGTTGGAACACCTCCTGCACTTGCTGCAGCACTGGCAAAGGCACCTGCAGAGTCTTCGCCATCACCAAGGCCAGTAACGCCGTCAAACCCCACGGTTGAGCCAGTAAAACCCATAGCTCCGAAGGAAGCACCACCGGTTCCTGATGTCAAATTGACCGTGCCCGACTCCAATCTACTCACCAACCCACCGGAGCAAAAGGAAGAGAAGAAAGTGGAGGAAGTCAAGCAGGCGCCCCGCCGGACACCAAGTTCGATCAAAGACTCGAAATATCTCCAGGCTCTTGGAATCGACGCCAAGTTGCTGGACGATAGAAGTGAAGAGTTTGGCAAGTGGCTGGATTTCTTTGGCTGGGTGCCTGGTGATCAAATGCGGTCTCGCACGACTGATGAGCTAAAGGTCGATATTGAACGCGAGTTGAATAAAGCGCAGGCCGGAGGCTGGCTTTCTCGCTTCAGAGAAGAGGACGAGAGAGTAGATGCTATCAAGCGTGGAATTGATCTCGCAATGTCAGAGTGTGAAGAGTTGGATAACTTGCTCACTTTATACTCCGTCGAACTTTCGACACTGTCCGATGACATTTCCTACATCGAAGCCCAGGGCCAAGGTTTACAAGTACAAACAGCCAACCAAAAACTGCTCAAGAAAGAACTCGAATCTCTGCTCGAAACTTGCGCCATCACATCTCACGACTTGGAAGCCCTCCGTATTGCTCCTTTGGAAAATATCCGAGGCCTTCAAGACATTGAATCATCGCTCGTTACTCTTTATAAAGCTATGATGAAAATAGACCCAACGTTGGGCGAAGCAGAGCTTGGAAACGCGGTTGGCAACCCTATGGACCCCGAGCAAGCCTTGGGTCTTAATAGCGACTATGGCAAGATGAGAATTGTACAGGAGAAGAAAGAAATGTACACACAGGAGAGCAGTTTCTTTATGCGGCGTCTTGTCGAGTTTATGGCTCGACAGTTTGATGAAGCATACAATGAGACTAAACGTGCTCTCGATGGAGCTCTATCGAAGAAAGTTGACGCATCACACCACGATGCTGGCCGAGATCTGCTGTGGAAATATAGCCCTCTGATGCTTTACGCACGAGATGCGGACCTCGACAATTGGAACCGCTTGATCCAGATCTACCAAGACAAGAGCCACCCCATCTACAAGAGCGAGTTCCAAAATGTCGTTGCAGTTTGGCGCAAGAACGCAAAGAAGATGACTGGTGAAGAGGCTGAGTTGCTATTCACCTTCCAAATAGAAAAGCAGCAAGAAGGAGTTGCCACCACAGCCAAGAAGATAACCGTCAAGCGAAGCCAAACTCTCGCACGAGCACTGCGATCACCCTTGGCGGACAGCCAGAAGCAGCCGGAGAAGCGAACTGCCGAATCTCGAAACATGCCTTACGAAGTATTCCTCGGCGTCCTAGACGATCTACTGCCTCTCGTGGAAATGGAGCAGAATTTCGTCATTGATTTCTTCCACGCTACCACTCTCTCTCAGTCCGACTTTCCCGACTCTGTCGCAGCTTTTAGCCCCCGTGACCGCCGTGGTGGTGACCTTAAACGCCATCGTCTCATGGAGCCAGACAGAGAGCTGGCTCGACGTGTGACTAGGTCAATGGAAGTCATTTTCTCTTTCTTGGAGATGGAGCTTCAGAAACTCATTGAATGGGTCATTAGCCAAGATCCTTTGTAAGTATTCTATACCGAAGATGTGGACATGAAATGGAAGCTAATCCCTTTGTGATAGGCAAGGTGTCGGTGTTCTCGCCATCCTGGATAAACGTCTCGGAGAGATTGGACAGTCAAACCAGGACTTTTTGAATATGCTGCTTCAGAAGCTCCAAGATGTCTTGGAAGGCCGCTTCATCAAGTTTGTCGACGAGCAGATTCGTGCCATTGAAGAAACCAAGGTCAAGATCAACAAGCGCAAGGGAGTCATTGCGTTCATTCGCGTCTTCCCAGCCTTTATGACTGCGGTAGAGAATATGCTCGCAGGTTCTGACCCCAATGCCGCTCCTCGCCGCATCATTGACCGCGAATATGACCGCATCCTCAAGTCCATGTTCGACTCACTCATGGTTATTGCTCGTGAGCACCCAACCGCGGGTATGGCGGCCGGAGGCTCGACGGATCCCGAAGGCAAAGAAGCACTCAACTTCCACATCTTGCTCATCGAAAACATGAACCACTTCCTAGAGGAAACAGACGGCAACAACTTGGACATGCTCGAGGAATGGAAGGATCAAGCCAACTCTGAATATCACGAGCACATGGGACTGTACCTGAATGCTGTGATGCGAAGACCTCTGGGCAAACTGCTGGATCAACTGGAGAATATCGAAACCCAGATCCAGTCTGGCAAGCCTCCATCGTCAATCGCACGCCAGCCGTCCAACAACAAGGCCATCTTTAGTAAGATCCTTGGCGTTTACGATTCCAAAGAAGTCCGTAAGGGAATTGAGACGCTCAAGAAGCGAGTCGAGAAGCACTTTGGCGATGCGGACGACCCGGCACTCAGCCGTGGCCTTGTTGCCAAGGTTCTGAACGAGTGTGAAAAATACTACGAATCGGTGGAGAGCAGGATTGGACGCATCACGACAGATGTGTACGGAGGAGATGTACCATTTGAGTGGCCAAGAGCGGATGTCAAGGCCGCGTTCAAATGAGCATACGGCTATCAAGTTTAGGTTACCGAGGGGGAAATGTTACGTGACCGAAATGATGACGTGTAACTTGTATGAGTATTGGAAGCTAGCAATGGTTCACGGTAGACAATATCATTTTTATCGTTCTTTGCTTACTCCATTTAATTCATGCAGGCGATGAGTAACGCACAAAGCTATCCCTCAATGAATGCACGAGCACAACCTGATGAGGCAAGTCGCCGACAGATCAGCGCTGAACAACACCACAGCCCTGCGCCAGAACGGAGCCAATGCTGGTGAAGACCCTCCAACAGCCAGCCAATCAGCCTGCTGCGTTTGCCGCTCGTTTAAGCGCTCTTGAACAACAACGCAAGGCATAATTGACAGGGGACCAATCTAACATTTTCGGTTAATAAATAGCCTATCCTGTCCCATTTGTGTCCTCCGTCACGTTCCCGCCTTGTGTTGTAAGCCGAACCAGGTTCAGTGTAACCAGCAACCATGGCTGAAATCCGACGCAAGCCCGTATCAAGCGTCACCTCGAGGCAAATCGAGCACTCTCAAGCCACTGAGGACCAATTCACATCGAAGGAAGTTCCTCCCCGATACCACGGTAACTCAGGCGATTTATTTGGCAATGCGATGCCCAATGCCAACCAGCCTCACACACATGGTCGAAAGCACAACGTCCTGCGAAATTGGATATGGGAGCTCATCTCGGCAGTATTTTGCATTGGAATTGTTACCGCAATAGTGGCGGTGTTGGCCCGCTTCGATGGCAAGGAGCTTCCCGAGTGGCCGTTGCATATCAACCTCAACGCTGCGATTTCTATTCTTGCAGATGTGCTGAAAGCTGCGTTACTCTTGATTGCCGGTGCGATTATTAGCCAGTCGAAATGGGTTTGGTTCTCTGATAGAGCACGTCCACTTAACCACCTTCAACGATTTGAGGAGGCTAGTCGGAGTGTCATGGGCTCTGCGGCCCTGCTATTCACCGCGCCATCACACTTTCCGACACTGTTTGCGACGATTTTGACGATTTTGGCAATTGCGGTTGGACCGTTCACGCAGCAGGCGGTACAGACGAGGGATTGTATGCAGAATGTGACACTTGACAGTGCTTATCTGCCAGTGGCACAATACTTTGGTGCCAACCAGCCTGGAGTCACCGTTGCAACAGTCAATCCAGAGGTATACGTCGCCGTGATCAACGGCCTAGTCAACCCACAAGGGAACGATAGCCAAATCGCCGCTGTATGTCCCACTGGCAACTGCACGTTCCCAACGGATTCAACTGGCGCAAGCCACACATCTATGGGTATGTGTAGAGTTTGCATCGATACCACATCGCTGGTCGAGTACACTACGCCGCTGGAGAATTATCCTGTATTTAATCTACCAAACACCACCACAGTGAGCGCAACAACACCGATGACTGTTAGTGACGCTCTCAATATCGACAGCTGGGCGGCAACAGTGCTCACAGACGAGGCGCGAGCCGCTTTTGCAGTTTCACTTTGCAACCTTACAGTCTTGACTAAGACAGATGAGAGACCAGTTATGTTTACAAAACCTGACTTCAATGTCACCAAGGATTTGACAGTGGCAGGCGTTGTGGCGGCGACGTGTGGTTTCTATCCATGCCTGAAGCGTTATCATGCACAGGTTAACAAGGGCATACTCACAGAAAAAGTTGTATCAACTACCATTGCCAACAAAATGTCATTTGACAAGGGCGCGGGCGGCATGGATCAGGCTCGCAACCCCTCATACCTCGTCGGAAACTACACGGCAATGGACTATACTTGTGTCCTGGATGGCAAAGTCTACACCATGGCAAACATCTCCGATGTGCCGCAGAAGCCTGGCCGACATTATTCTGTTTGGAAAGAAGGCGGCAAAACCGTCACCGCTCCGACAGATTGCCTATACCTTTACTCGGGAGACTACCAGGCTGCGAGCAGTCTAGCCGTCTATCTTGCGGGAGACTGTCTGGGCGACGAGGAACATGCACGACTCGGCGACGGAGAACTCCAATGCACGGCTCACACACCTGACAACAACGGCACCTTGACAGAAGGCACCCAATCTTTTTGGTGGTTGGTACCTCTGTTCCATAAAGGCACTGCGACGTTTGATAGCCTCAACAAAGCCATGGAGGACGTGGCCACCGTATTTACCAACAATATGCGCGTCACCGGCACTTCTCCGACCAACAGGTTTGAACATCAGCACGCTTACGGAATCGTGCAGAAGTCGTCGACATGTACACGCTTCGAGTGGCGCTGGCTTATCTTCCCTATTGCCCTCACTTTTGTGGCGGTGTTGCTGCTCGTCTGGGGCATCGTTGCAAGTCATTGGGACCAGGGACGACCAGTTTGGAAAAACTCGTTGCTTCCATTGCTGTTTTATGGACTCGAGGGGCAAAGGAGCCAGAGAGAACGCGCGGCACCGATGCAAGATTTAGATGAGCAGGCGAGGGGGACCATGGTGTGGTTGAGGCTTGACGATAATACTACCAGGTTTGTGGACCAGGGTGGAAGTAAAGGAGATGATGATGGAGCATGATGGATGCAAATTTCTGGATTTGATGCAAGGCAAAATGAAGCAGTTTAGATAGAAATATATACTCGGAATTATCAAGCTGATGTGTGAGAATGCATTCATGGTGGTGCAACATCCAGGCAGAGTCGAAGCCTGAAAATGGGTGGACGCGTTTTCTCTTTACGCGGGCCGAAACGCGTCAACCGTCACCCCACGCCACTGCACTGCCAACGACAACTGCACGCACTTACATGTAATCCACGCCCTACCACCATTACATTGCTTCTATTTTAAATCCATTGCTTCAGGATTCGTCAAACCTCCAAATCCCAGTTCGTCCAGCAATGGTCTCGAATTCAACCAATCTGTGATCATGACGCCAAACACGCGCTCTGGTGGTGCTCCTCCAGCTGGCAGAGTGTACCAGCCAACACCATCTCTGCGCCAAGTGCAATTTCCTTCAAGACGGAAGAAAATCCGACACGAGCAGCTTAGCAACAACGATCCTCCTACATCCAGCAGTGCCGAAAGACTTCGACAGCAAACACTCACGCAGATCGACTTTGTGTCTAGCTTTACCGAGGACGAGGACGTGATTGCCATGTCGAGCGATAGTGATGTAGATGACGACAATCGGAATGAGAATAAAACAGGAGTAAAGAAAACAAAAGACAACCACAGCCAGAAAGAAAATCACACGGGAGACGATGAAGATGACGACGAGCCTACTTCACGAAGGCGCAAGCGAAGTATCCGAAGACACACGGCTGAGACGAATAAGCGACGAAGGACAATGGGAGACGACATTTCTGGAAATATGCAACGCAGCGGCAAATCATCACGAAGGAGGACATTAGGAGATTCGCCTACCTCGTCTAAATATCATACGCAAACGTTGACTCAGTTTATTGGTCGGGATTCTTTCATTGCAGATTCAGACGAAGACGACAACAACGACTTCCTTGACTGGTTGGGCGCCGACCCAGAAAGCCCGAGTACTCGAGTTGGACACTCAAAATCCTCGCCGCACAAGTCCAAGACTGCAGCGGGACACTCAGCTGCGCTGGAGACCCAGTCTCGCGAGGAATCAGTCATACCCCAAACACCGGTTAAGAGCATTCGCTTTGAGCTGCCGCCCTCTCGCCAGCAGTCAACGCCTCTGAGTGTGAAGATTGCTCGCTATGGTCCCCCTGATGTCCAGGTGTCACCTTCTCAGGGACGTGACAGCACGCCTTTGAAGGGATCAGTGACTCGAAATAAGCTGGTTATCGAAGATTCATACACAACCGATAGTTGGGGCTCACCAGAAGCCACGCCAACTCACCGACGTATTGGAACCGACCAACACTCAGTGAATAATACTCCTACAAAGTTGCGATTGCAAAGTCAGACAGAGGACGCTACCCCGAAAGCTGCTGAGCAGCCTGGTAGTTCAATCGCCCAAAAACCAAAACCAGATGAAATTCCCGACTCGGACGAGGAAGATGGATTTACCCAAGATGTCACGGAAGAGCAGCTGGAAGATCCAATGCCTATGACAGATGAGCCTACGGAAGATACAGCAGCCCATGAACCAGTTGAACAACCAGCAGGGCAAACTCAAGATGAGAACTACGTCGCTGGCAACGAAACCCAACTCATCATGGATCAACTGCAATCCAGCGTCTCGCAATGGTCCAAACCAGGCCAACAGCCTGCTGTATCTTCCTCAAGCCCCTCCCGCAAACCCGACACCTCCAGCCAACAACACATCACCAGCTCCATGCAAACAACCCAAACCACCGCACCCTTCTCCTCCGCCAAAGAACACCCTTCACCCTCACAACCCAAACAAAAACGCCTGCGCCAACCACTCCAACACCCCACCATGACCAACACACAAGGCATACCGTTAGAATCTCAGCGTGTGGCTGTGTCAATCCTGCACTCTTTCCCTCCAGCCTCCAACCGCAGCGACATTCTCCTCCCCATCTCGTCCTCAGCACTCTCTTCCCTGCTAGAGGGCTACAAAACCACGATATCAATGCCATTCAAAATACCACAACAAGTCGTGCGATTCTGGCTCCTTGATCAACATGACTTACAACATATGGCTACTCTCGATGAGCGCCCGCAGAAACTCGACGGTGACATGTGGGACTATAAGATCTCTCAAGTCTATGAGCTGAACAACCCAGTCAGTGAGGATGACATTCGCGCAGAGGAATGGATCGAGGGTAAAATAACTCGATACAAATACTTCCCACCAGTCTACGTGTCACAACTGCTGTGGAACTTGCGACATGCCGTGTTTAGCGACGGTGAAGTCGACACACTCGACTCTAAACCAAGCCGGCTTCCCGATCCTCTGGCAGTTGATACTTCCGACCAACAATCAACCTCTCACATCACCGGCGGCGTCATCCCCTCAACCCCAGACGACGACGATGACCAAGACCTCCACCAAACGCCCCAGGAACCTTCCATGCCACCACCATCCCTACGACCGGCCTCTCAACACAACAAAACGCCAAAGGTTCCGACAGCATCCCAAGCAACAACCGCTTCTCAGGCATCTGTCTACCACCAAGCCTCACAACTCCCCTCATACCCCCGCCACCCTGAACAACCACTTGATACCCAAACACACCCTTCCTCAGACAGCGTCGTCTTCATAGACCCCAGCGGTTCCTCACTTCAGCTACCGGACAGCCTGTTAGACCCCAACCAGCTGGGTGGAGATGGCACTTTCCAGCTTTTGACCAAGAGTCAAATGCTGCCTGACAGTCTCATTCGTGATGATATTCATATGCCCAATACGATATGGGACTCAAATGAAGGATGAAATAACGAAAACACTCCATACCATTAGCTGTGTGGCGCTTGTACATAGACAATGGAATAGATGGCAAACATAGCGGAGTCATTAATTACAATACAGTGAAAAGCTTTTTTTCTGCGGCTGAATTTCATTCTTCTCTAAAGACGACATTATCTACTGTGTGCTCATATTCATCAGGCAGAGCACCCCGTCGCCATGGCTAACAGGTGCAAGCAGTATCTACGGAAGAAACAGAAAACAAATGCAATACCACTACACCCTATCCCATGCCCTCCTGTCTATGTATTGTATCATTCGAAAAAGAAACCCATTAATAGGCGCGTGTCCCGTCGTTCATGCAATGTGTAAATTATCAATAAGGACAAAAGCTGCAACACATGCTATGAGTGAGGGGTGATTTGCGCCTCTCACTTCCTTTTTTCTCGTCAGACCACGGCGGTATAGCCATGTGTACATAAATTGGCACCATTTGGTTCATATGTGCCAATATTCATTGTCTGCCTTTTAAGACAGGTGGAAGGCTCCTTGACCTTCCTTCATGGCTGTGAGTAGCCTTTTCTTCATCATATCAAGTGTAGTGTAGTCGGGCAATTTCAAGTAGTTTACACATGTCATGACACTTGGAAGATAGTCATCCGAAGTGTATGGATGCTCGCTTGGTTTGCACACCACTGTGAACATTGGTGTCAAACTGCGAAAGCCTGATAGCTGGTCAGCTTTGTTTACTAAACTGTTCATCGCGGCGAAATACATACCTCCAATAGGCAATTTGGGGCTGCCGGTAATGAACTGCAGGAATTCGCGTCGTTGAGTTTCATCGAACTCGCTCATTGCTTGCAACAAGTTCTTGACGCTGTTACTATCCATGTTATAACCGTGGTCTGCTTTGATCGAATCTGTCAAAGCTAAAAAAAAAAAAAGGTTAGCACCGAGAGACAAGCAAAGGTAAAGTCGAATTCTGCTTACTTTCTAAAGACCAGTCCTCATTAACCTTGCCAAACAAGGCAACGAGTTCGTCTGGTGTGAAGGCGCTCAGAGCAGAATAGGGGAAAACTTGGGAAAATCCGCTTCTGAAAGCATCTACCTGGCGCCTGACGCCAGATCCTAAAGTCATATCAATGACGTTGTCGAGATAACCGTCCACATTTTCCATCGTGACTCGCTTATGCGAGCCATTTTCGTCGAGCTCAATGCCAGGGTAGCCTGGTAGCGTGAAGTCGAGGCATAGATCGTCGAGCGTCATATTATCAACTCGAACATTCTCAGTGTCTTCGACCTTCTGTGCAGCAGTTCGACCAGGATCCTCATCAATCTCCTTCTTCGCCAGTGAGAACTTCTTGATAGCCTTTAATGAGCGTGCCAATCCAGGATCGACAGCTTTGACGGCACCAAGCGATGGCTTCACGCCTGAAGCAACTGTGTCCCCAATACGAAAAAATATGGGGTTGAGATGAATGTCGATGATACGGGAGTCAATCATTGATCGGGCAACGAACTTGCCGAGGATCTTGAATAAGTGAAGAACACGCTCTCCATTTGGGGTGCTCAGCTCTTCAGAACTCAATGGCCTTGGGAAAAGGCCGCCTTGGCCAGAAGCGTATTCGCTTGCTCCAGCAGCATCATCTCTCCAAAGTCGAAGCTTTTTCTTCGCAAACTCCTTGGATACTGTGGAATAAAACTCAAGCGTAGGACCAAGGCCAGTGCCCACTTCCTCGAAGTATTCAACTTCCAAGATGCTCTGTGATGCGCCATATAATTCCATGACCTTCAGAGCGGACTCAAGAATCTTCATTCGCGAAATACGCACCTTTTGGCGCTGGAGGCGGCCCAAGAAAGGTCGCTCATTGTGTCGATCACGGCGATTATCCTCTACCTGGGCATTTTGCCAACGGGCCATTGATCTGGCATAACCAAATGAAGTGGACTGAAGGAACAGATGCCGCGTTTCGAAAGGAAACAAGAAAGGATATAATCTTGCTAAATCTTCCGACCAGCTTGGCAAACAGCTGCTCGCTACTATGAGGGGCTCTTCCAGCTGACGATTGAGTTTAGCAGTGAGCTTTGTATTCACAAACTGTGACAGAGGCTCGATATTGAGGCTGATGAGGTGCTGTTGGCTGTTGTCGAGCAACACATCTTCGATGTTGGCATTCAGGTCATGAAGAATGTTTAAGAGTCGCAGGATTGAGGCCGTGACTGGATTCTTAGTGAGAGAAGCAGCGATTCCGTCTTCATTTTCATTTTCTGCCGGCGCGGATGCAACAGCTGATTGGGCCGGCGGAGGCCCCGGCACCCTTCGAAATTTGATAGAGTGAGTAGCTGACCAGATGCTCCGTCCAATATGCTGTTCCTCAGCGTTCGTAGCTGACATAAAGACAGCACGGTAAATTGTGGTCTCATTGGGAATGGGCTTGCCGTCGAGACTAAACTCAATGTGCCAGTCTTGAGGGACTACCTGTAGCGCAGAAGCATAGGACATCGGTCGGGACGGGGCTGCTGGGGTTGGTGTGCTAGGGCCATGACCTCCACCGTTTGCACCACCAGGCGTGGCGATCTTCGAACCGTCCTCATTGCGAGCAGTAACGTTGCCACTAGTAGCGACCTCAACGCTTATGGCAGAAGGATCTGTATTTGGTGTATCTTCCATCTCCTCGTCCAATTCACCCACAATAGCATCAAGCCCACCGGAGTCTGTCATATCCTCCCCGTCAGTTACTTGCTTCTCATCCGCACACTCAAGAGGGCTATCTGCGCTGTCTTCTTGGTTTGCAAGCAAATGCGAGGGTGTACCAGGGACATCCTGCGCCCCATTCTCGCGTCTCATGCGGCTGAGAACGTCGTTGCTCTGTGAGGAGGCTGCTTGGCCTTCTGGAGTCGAAGGCTCACGAAGTCTTGTCTTAGATCGAGCCGAACGGGAGCTTGATTGAGCCAACGGCCCTGGAGGGGGAGGGGGAGGAGGCGGAATCCCACCCGGGGCGAACGGAAGCCTGCCACTGGACATGCCAGTAACATTTGCCATGGCGGCCAGAGCGCGAGAGAGACCGTCTCTTCTAGATGCCCTTGGTCGCTCTGAAAGGCTGATCCGGGGCCGCAAGTAGTCATCCAGCGACTTGAAAGTAGCAATCGCATGAATCGAGACCATGATGTTACGGTAGCCTCGAGGGATGTTGGAGTCCTCATCTGCGACTAGTCGAAGTCTGATTTGTTTTCCAAGCATCGATGCAGGGCTTGAGCGATTGCCATCAAAGGCGTTCTGATGTACAGTAATCACCTCGAAATGCTCAGATCTACTAAGCAAGTCCTGGAGTTTATGTATCATAATACTGAATGGAGTGGCTGGAGAATCGGCAGTGGCTGTTTTAGGCTTTGATTTGAGACTTTGGCTCATAAACACTTCCAAGAAAGTTGCTTGAGCCGCCCTTGCCAGTGTCTCGTCGGGGTTGCTGAAAATATTGAGGAGTGTCTGCACAAGTCCGGACGAGAGCAATTCCGCACTTGTCACGCTTTCCAAAGCTTCCGTATCAAACTGCGAGGCAAACTTCTCAAACAACAATTTGCCGGCTTGCGCATCCTGTGACGACTCAGATTGCTTCAGGTAGAATGCCTCAAGTTCTTCACCAAGCTTTGTCAAATCATTCATGATAGACTCTGCCCTGGACTTCATTTCTTGTCCATGACCCTCTTGGTGAGATTCGATAAACCTTTTGGCAACATCACGAATGCGTGACTTCATAGACTTGACGCCTGATGCGTAGCGTATGGCAGGAGCTTCAATAGAAACCGTGGACTCGCGCGAGCTATCTGGCGACAGGTCAGCGGGATGAATTTCGTTTTCGTCATCTTCATGTTCATCTCCGTTCTCATCGCCATCTTCGTGAGATTCCGCGTGTTCGTTGCCGTTGCCATGTTCATCGTCTTCACTTTCGCCCTCATCATCATTCTCATCGCCACCGTCGTGCTTGCCCTCATCTGCCTCGTCCTCATCATGATCAATCATGTCTTCTTCCTCATCATTATCATCGCTGTCATTGGACGCAGATGCACGCCCCTTTCCAACGGGATGCCCAGCATCGTCACTTTCAACTCCATCCTCGTTGGTGTCTTCTGCGCTAGCAAGCTTTTCAATCTCTTGAATGACACCTTCTCGATAGAGCTGATAGCGATAGATCTTGTCCAATCGACTAAGAAGCAGCTCCGTTGCCTGAAGCCCAAGCATCACGAGGGAAGGGTGGTCTTGCTGAGACAAAATTGAGGCCAGGAATGAAGCATATGGAACAGGAGTCAGAGCCTCCTCTAGAATGCTCTCATCAAAATTGGAGAGCATTTTGAGCTGAGCTGTCAGCACCTTCTGTCGCACGCTCAAGTTGACAGTGCTGGAAAAAGCATCCGTTAATGTGGGAAAGATGATGAGAGCAAAACGTCTCGCTTCCTCCTTACATGGTTGCAAAAGTTCTAAGCGGTCTTCATCACCCTTTTGTGCCGCCTTTGAACTGCTCAGTGATGGAAAGCCTGGTTCCATAGAAAGGTGAAGGTGAATAAAGTCACCGAATAGGGGTTCAACCGTCTTTGGCAGACCCGGAAGAAGTTCACAAACGACATTGAGTGTCTCCACGATCTGTTCACGCGGTCGATGAATAAGTGCTTGCATTACGACGACGCTGTCCAGCTTGGATGCCACATCCTCGACACCACTTGGTGGTGACACTCCAGTCAAGATCTGATATAGCGTCTCCACAACGTTGAGCTTGAAGAGTTCAGCTGACAAGCGAGGACTGGCACGAGCTGTGAAGGCCAAGACACGCAGAAATTGTGTGTGAATACTGGAACCAATGAGATTGGTTGTGCCTGGCACAAGCAATCGAAGCACCGTTCGCAGCAAGTCGACGCTCACCAACTCTTCAAGTTTGGAAGGATGGTGCTTGAAGCTCTCGACGATACCGCAAACACACAAAGACGCTTGTTCGACAACTCGCTGGTCATTGCTGTTTAATACATTGAGAAGAATGGGCATGACGTCGCGGACAACGGTGAAAGAATCGTCTGGAATGTTGCGGCAACAATTGGCAGCCGTCGTCACCGCAGTTCTTTGTGTGCTCGTGGCGAAGAAATCAAGGTAGGAGAGACAAGCTGTCAGGCCTCCTTCACGCACGATGCTAGACGGGTATTCCACAGAGATCTTTTCCAATGTGCTTAGAGCTTGCTCGGCTAGGTCAATGAATGAAATCTCAAGTAGCTTTGAGCATAAGACCGGAACGGCGTTTCGATACACGACGTTGGCAACGCTAGCAGGGAGAGCTTCCATCAAATTTGCGAGACAGCGACAGGCGAGAAGCATGACTTCGGGGCTTTCTTCCTTATTCATCAACACGACTAGCTCTTTGACGAAGGCATCGGGTGAAAAAGTGCCTGAGAGGTTGTCTTCGTTGGAGACAAGCAAGATCTCTGACAGTTCTTGAAGAGCGATGATTTGAATGGATAAGTCATCTTGACGGAGGCTGTTTAACAGGTCTCTAAGTCTGCTAGACAGTCCAGACATCATGCCCGTTAAGGCCCGTAATGTGCTCGAGAGACCTCCGTCGCCAAACCCACCAAATGGATCGTCGACGTCGTCGTCATCATCCTCATCGTCATCACCATCGCCTTCGCCTTCGCCATCTTCAGCATCATCGGCATCGTCTTCACCTTCTTCCACTTCGTCTCCTTCAGGTCCCGCTGGGTCATAGTTCTCGTCTTCCTGGTCAGCCATGGGTAGGTCGCCTGGCCGTTGGGGGCATGCAGCAGCTTGACTCGTGTTGTCTGTACCGGTCATTGCGGCGTCTGCGTCATTGGATATATCGCCTGTCGTTGCCCCGGAAGGCTGCTCTGTGTTTGTGGTGTTGCCTCTACTGGATCTTCTGCTGGCGGCAATCAATCTGCTTGGGTGACCCGACAAGCCAGCTTGGTTTCTAGTTCTGGTCAGTACGGTACGAAGTGGAGGCTGAAAGTGACAGCTCTTTTTGCACGACGGTTGACTTACTCTGAGCGTTCCATAACTTGAGAACCTCGTGCGTTACGTCGAGCTTCTGCTTGTCCGCTGATGTTGGGGCCAGATAGCGCAGGGGCGACAGTGTCGGGAATCTTTTGCCTCTTGGACCGCCGATCGGAAGAATTAGGCTGCGATGGAGTCGGTTTATTACCGGAAACCTTTCGCTTACGCTTTCCTTGCTGCGAAGGGACGACCGAAGCTGTCCGAGGAGTGTCTCCTGGGGTCGTAGATTGTGGAGGTTCTTCAGTCGCTTGGTTGGCAGCTTTGCGAGCCAATGATCTGGTAATTCTAGAAGACATGAGCAGCTGATTTCTCTCTCTTTTCAATCTTTAATTTTGTGTTAAACAAAGAAATATCATGTTAGGTCCTGTGGCCCCGTTGCCCGGAGAACAAATATTAAGCGTACAGGCCAAGATAGCATTGAAATTTGTAATGCTTGACTCCCCCGGGGTATCAATAGGCCACTGTAATCTGATTCACTTGACAGAGAACCACAGGCGTGAACATTAACTCAGACCCGACCTGGGTTTCGGGGCAGACAATGGATTTGATGACAGTTGGCTCCCCGTGCCAAACCTCACACCGTTATCTGTTGGCGAGATGTTGCTGCTGGCTTGTGAAACGAGCAGTGACCATGTATATAGTGGCGGCGCTTTTGGTATTGTGTTGGACAAGTTGGAGATGACGGTAGTGTCTGGCCACGAATAGGTTCGTCCGTCCGTCCGTCCGTTCGTTCACAAATGCAGGAGTAGAAATGACTCGATACGTTTTGTGCCAGATAACGTGGCCAATCGAAACACCATACCGTGCCAAGTAGAGTAGATGAACGGAACGAAGGACACAGGAACAGAACAGATGGAGATGAAGGGGCAGAAGGAGAGATAAAGACGGAAGAGAAGAACATAAGAGCACACAAAAAAATATCGAGAAAGAAAAGAAGATGATCCAAGAAGAACGTACCGTTGTGTAGCTTTCGGACCCGCACTTGCAGTGTTTGCAGCTGTCGAGCCGGTCGTCGAAGCAGAGAGTGGCACCTGGTTATCGCCTGCCGATATTCGTTCTGCCATGCCCGGTTTACGCCATGGGAAAAGAGATGTTGGGCACGCAAGGCTCAGCAGGCGTCGTCGAAGTGGGCGTCGCCGTTAATGCCACGGATCAGGATCAGAGTTGGCGGTTGCTGTCGCCAGGCGCGGGCTGGGGGGCAAATGATGGGCGATGCAGGTGACCAGGTCGATGGTCGGGTCTATCGCTCGGGCGGCTCGAAACAGGAGGAGCGGGTTGCGGCGATTCGACAGTGGAAAATGGGCTACGAGTGAGTCGGTGCTGCAGCGAGGATATATGCACGGTTGGAGCGTGGATCGAATGGGTTCGACACGGCGGCAATAGATGCTGTGTGTTGAGGCGAGATTGTCGAAGCAGCAGTGTCGTGGTGGAGGTTGTTGGGAGAGATGATCGGTCAGCCAGGTTCTCAGGCTGTGGCGTAGGCGTACCCAATTACTGACACAGCACTGTATGGCACTGTATCGTAATGCGGTGCTGTGAAACCGCCCACCGCTAGCTGCCTGACTGACCTCATCAGTGGCCACTGCAGTCCCTGGCCCCAGCCAGCAGCCACAAAGTCCGGAGCCCCGACAGGCTGGGCTGTGGAGTCGATTTTGCCCACCCCAAAACTGCGATGCACCACCACTGTAATGCAACGCAACTTTTTCCTCCTGTCACGACATCAGGGCTCAAATTACATGCAAATGCTGACATATATCATGGGCCATATGATGGCCCTCTTGAATATCTACAGTCTAGGTAATATTATTGATTTCTTCATTCAATGATTTATCCGCAGCATTCATTTCTCGCAGCTAAACCATGTGGCCAATCTGTAACAAACGTTCGTTTACTGGACTTGCGTCTCATTGATTTAAAATACGTATTTACTCTTTTTTTGCTTCTAGATTCTATTTTGTTTCATTGTGTCGTACATGTCTTTTTTACTCCTTCAAGCTATCCTTTCCACCTTCATAGTCTGTTACATCGTACTCGTTAGGATATCTCTCTAGAATATCCTTGAGTTCAGCCATCTGAGCCTTCAGATCCGGAGTCAGTTCCTCGTAGACATCCTCAAACATGCTGCGGATGGCAGGCTTCTTTTCCTTCTCGGCCTCGCTGAATCCCTTCAGTACCTCCTTGCGTAAGCTGTCGCGGGCTTCCTTCTCCTTGGCCTCGTCCCAGTAACCCTTGGCCTCCATCCACTTGCGAAGTCTGGTGAGCGGGTTGTCTCTTCTCTTCCAGTCCTCGACCTCAACACGAGCACGGTACGCAAAAGAGTCATCGGAGGTACTGTGATGTGATACTCGGTAGGTCATAGCCTCAATTAGAACCGGTTTGCCACCGTCTTGCAGAGCCAATTCTCTAGCCTTCTTGGTAGCTTCTCTTACAGCCCAGATATCGTTACCGTCGATACGGATGGTGTCGATTCCGTAACCAATACCTCTGCTGGCAATACCATCTCCACGATACTGCTCAAGAGTCGGGGTGGAAATAGCATAACCGTTGTTACGGCAGATGAAGATGGCAGGGCATCCTCTGGTAGCGGCGATGTTCAAGGCGGCGTGGAAATCTCCCTCACTGGCAGCACCCTCACCAAAGAAAGCAACGCAGACCCTGGCCTTTGAGTTGGGGTCTTGCAGTTTTTGCATCTTCAAGGCGTAAGCTGCTCCAGAGGCGTGTGGAAGTTGCGTAGCCAGAGGTGAAGAAATTGTGTGCTAAATTTTGATTCAATAATTAGCAAGCCGGCTCTCTAGAACTATATCGGTATTGAGGAGATTCACTTACCACATTGAGTCTCTTGCTTCCGTAATGAATAGGCATATTACGGCCCTTGCCGTTGTCGTTCTTGTTGGCAAATAATTGTGACATGAATTCCTTGGTCGTGAAGCCACGCTCCTTGAAAACACCCTGCTCACGGTACTGGCAGAAGATGACGTCTTCGGGGTCCAAAACACTTGAGCTTCCGACACTGACGGCTTCCTCTCCAGCACTGACCATGTAGAAACTAATACGACCTTGCCGTTGGGCATCAAACATAATCAAATCCATGATGGAAACAAATAGCATGTCCTTGTACAATTTGAGAACGGCTTCCTCGGAGATATCAGGCTCGAACGAAGAATCGACAACTGCTCCATGCTGGTCGACGACGCGGTACGTAGGCAAGGCATTGTACAGTTCTGGCGTCTCGAATTTTAGGTCACTTGTAAATGCACTCTTCAGAGCACCGGGGAAAGAGACATAGTCTGAGTTTGGCCGTTGAGAGACGCTGCTTGCTCTTCGAAGCTGGGTGACAGAGAGTCGCAATTGAGGGTTGGCAACGGATGCGGTGCTGCGGAGGGGAACGCGCTGAAGGAGACGAGACTTCATGATGCCGCACTATTTTGAATTGTGAATATGTAGAGAAGGGGAAAAACAATGCAGAACCAAGAGACAATCTCTGGTGAATATTTTGACAAGATACAATTAATTGGCGGGTTGTCGGGACTGGCAAATGCCACAACCTAAAGCGGTTGGCGATGGCGAACAACATGCCGAAGCAGAGCGGCATCCACTTGAGCCGACAGAACCCGGATTGGGCCGCCCGGACGCACCTAATGTATGGGTTTGGTGACATTACCAACGGCAATTGGAGTAATATGATTTAGCCAATATGAAAATTGCTACAGAATGGTAAAATCTGGGGTTCAAACTAGGATGCCACAGATTTGAAGTCTCCATTATTATTTACATGTTTTATTCGAACGATTATTTACTGCTCGTGCCAGTTTGGAAACTTTCATGCCTACAGTACCTACAAGCCTTGGCTTCCACCAGCTGGCAATGGCGGCTTACAGTTGTCAAGCAACTGCACAGCATTACTTCAAAATAATGCAATTAAATGCAAGTAAAAAGAAACAATATAGAAAATATAGAATTAAATACTTTTGTAAAGTTGTTCCCATCTCCATCAAACAACACGCCACCCAATTCCCTTCACAACCAAAAATGACCACCCCAGCAGCCAACTTGGCCCTCCTCATCATCGGACTCTTCATCCTGATCGGCCTCATCGGTTTCCTCCTCCGCACCCAAATCAAATCCCTTGTACAAGTCATAATTGATTCGCGCGAGCAGAAACCAACCGAGGCATACTCCTCGGCCGCAGCAGCAACCACCACAGAAACCGTCTAGGCAACCAACATCACTGTTCCTGCAATTTGGCAGCTCCAGTGGGGCGCTGTTTGCAATCGCTTGAGCTAAACTCTTGCGGGCGCTGAGGCTGAACTTCGGCGACTGCGCGTCAGGGTCCCATTATCACTCTGAAATTTCCCGATTGTTCAACCTTGACGCTCATCGTTCTTGGCGCATTCAATCCTCCACGTCACGCTCGTTGTTCTAGGAGGTAACGCAACAGCACAAATAATACAACATGTCGAGTCGAACCGCAGTTCGAGGCTGTCTCGCCTCAATTCGCACAGCCAACCGCTCCTTGGTCCGTCGTCAAATATGCACCAGCGCCGTGCGATGCAATGAGACCAGCGCCGATCGCAAAACGCACTTTGGCTACGAAACAGTAACGGAAAATGAGAAGCAGCAGCGCGTTGCTGGTGTTTTCACCAGCGTCGCCGAATCATATGATAAGATGAACGACTTCATGTCGTTCGGTGTGCATAGATTATGGAAGTACGTCTGATCATGGGCCCTTGAACCCATCTGTCCCGCGACTTTCTCCTCGAATTGCGATGCTAACTTCATAACCACAGAGATTATTTCGTCTCGTCCTTAAACCCAGGTGCCACGAACCCCCAGGGCCAACCACAAAGAATCCTTGATGTCGCCGGAGGCACCGGTGATATCGCCTTCCGCATGCTCCAGCATTCACATGTCCACAACGGCAACCACAACATCCACGTCACCATCTCCGACATCAACCCAGCCATGCTCGAAGTCGGCCGTCAACGATCCCTCGACCTCCCCGCCTCCCAACAAGCCTCATTATCTTTCCTCGAAGCCAACGCTGAAAAGATTCCCACTTCCATTGCCGATAACTCTCTGGACCTCTACACTGTCGCCTTTGGCATTCGCAACTTCTCCAACATGCCCGCCGCCTTGAGGGAAGCTCATCGCGTACTCAAACCTGGAGGTGTATTCGCTTGCATGGAGTTCTCTAAAGTCGACAAGTATCCTCTCCTAAACGCAATCTACAAGCGATGGTCATTTAGCGCCATTCCCTTGATTGGACAGGTTGTCGCTGGCGATAGAGACAGCTACCAGTACCTCGTGGAGAGCATTGAGAGATTCCCCACCCAAGAGGACTTTAGAGATATGATTGTCGACGCTGGTTTCCAGGTTGCGGGCAAGGGATACGAGGATCTTACTGGAGGTGTGGCTGCTATCCACAAGGGTATCAAGCCTTTGTAAACAGAAAGTGGTCTCCTTCATTTCTCAGGGATTTCTCTTTAATATCTTGTACCCAATTCTTGTATTATAAAGGGCAACATGGGAGGTGCAAAATCGTAAATGTACTATAGCTCCTGCGCAAACACCACTTGGCATATCTAATAGACAAAATTGTGAAACAGTTTGGTTTGCATTTAAATGGATACGAATCCCACGTCGATTTTTCTGTGTGACTAGTAAAAGATGAAACTCTTTACAAAGTTGAATCTCTAGGCAAGACCTCAAAAGTAAGGTTGCCCTACACTCCAAGTATCATTAATTACAGGGTACTCTTTCTTTCTCCTCTTCACCTTGTTCTCCCACCACTTTTCTCCCATTAAATGACCAGATCACCGAGTGTGTTATTACAAGAAACCCTGGGCGAAACTGTTACTGTCGTCGAGCTTCATAAGATGCTGACCAGCATGTCTTGCGCCGAAGCGTACAAATATGATCACCTCGCTATCACAGCAACGGGTCTATTACTCTGCCGGGGTGCTGGGTGCCGGGGCAGGAGACGACGCTCCAGTATCGCCCTTGCCACCACCGCGACCACGTCCACCACGGCCACGATCACCTCCACGACCGCCGCGTCCGCCGCGTCCGGATCTGCGGTTAGACTCGGAATCGCTAGCTCCTCCAGCACTTCTGTAGCCACTAGCAGTGGCACCGCCGCGGGTGCTACCTCCCCAGTTGCCTGCACCGCCGCGGGTGCTCAGAGGTTTCGTCTCGCGTGCCTGGAAGATTCGAACCAGAGGCTTGGATCTATCTTCTTGGGTACGTGTCTTGACAGATTCGGGAAGGCGGTTCATGGCAGCATCGCGCTCTTCGATCGTCTTGAAGTGTACGACCTTGTTGGAGCTGCCCCATCTGTCCACCTTGATGATCTTTTCTTTGTCTTCGTCTTCAAACAAGTCCTTGCACTGCTCTTCAGTGCTGACGTTCATGATGAATAGACCAATAATGTCTGCTGCAGCAGTCTTGGGAGCAGGTGAAGTGACGGGGTCGGGGCCGTTGGCAGATCCATTGGCTGGGGTAGAGGTCTTCTCAGTATCCTTGCCCGAGTCCTTCTGGCCAGGTTGAGGAGTTCCTGGCTTCGCCGAAGCAGGGGTAGAAACCTTGGGTTGTTGGCCTGTGGCGAGTTTAGCTGCAGAAGGTTGAGCAGAGGGAGGTCCAGAGGCGGAGGTAGTAGTGGCAGCAACGGGAGGTCCGCCCGCTTGTTGCTTGGCACCTCTGTGAGAGAAGTTGAACCCCTGAGCGCGCATCTCAGTACCAATGCGGCCATCCTGAATCTCAAGGACTAGGTATCCAAAGGCGGCATCAGCAAGATTGAAGTTCCACATGTTCTTGAAAGCGCTTTCGTCTACCTGACCAAGGCTGCCACCTTGGCCGGAAGTGGAACCACCAAAGGGATTGCCACCAGCGGCTGTAGTAGGCATCTTCTCGACGAGTTGCAGAGCGTTCTTGAGCAAGTTTTGTTGAGCCTCATTTTGCTGAATGGCTGGCTCAACCTCGCCCTTAACCGTCTCCCAAACGTCATTGAATGAGGCTTTGGAAGCAGCGAGCTTGCCACGGTAGTGGTCGAGAGTGGGGTTGACACTGAACTCGTTGTAAGAGCTTCCGTAGCGGAAATGCAGACCGGCAGAGACGGAAAAGTCGGCCTTGAGAGTCACGGATAGCTGGTTCAGAATACCCTCGCGGGCAGGCGATGCGTGTGTAATGAAGACTCGAGTCTCAGTCGGGTCATAAACGCGATGGGCAGTGTCCACAAGCTCTCCCATTTGCAGCAAAGTAGTCCACATAGTACCTTGGCCACCAGCAATGGTGGTACGGCCTTCTCCATTGTCGAACAGCTTGTGCATGACTACGGCGCCACCCAAACCCAAAAGTCTCAGCTTGACGCCCCCAAGCTCCAAGAGCATGGAGCGAGCCTCGTCGATGATGTGCAAGTTGTGAACCTTGTATTCAGACGATCTGAATTTTTCCAAAACGCGAACATCTTCACAGGCACCCCATACGGTGTACACGGGGACGTCCAGTTTCAGCTCACCACTGAGCAAGAGAGGGAGTTCGGAGAGAGGAAGTTCGGACGGCTGGAATCGAGACCTGATAGGGCCGGTGCCAGGTTGCTGAATAGCTTTCTTAACAGGCTCTGAAATCAAAGGGGAGTACTGGGCGACATGCTTGAGAGTCTTCTCTGCAATTCTTTCCAGGGATGTATCATCGTAGAAACCAAAGTCTCCAGTGTGAATGATGTGATCGGCACGGGCTTGTTTGGCCAAGTCGTTCAGAGAGCGCAGGTTTCCTGTTTCACGGCGTGTCAGTTTCGTTCGGTCGACGACGATAGGGTATGCAACTCAGATTGTACCTCGAACATCGGCAATGCAGAGCACTCGAATCGGTCCTGTTTGGATGACACGACCTTGGTTGGGCAACAAAGGCGCTGCGCCAGGCTGTGCCAGTCCGCTCGCGCCGTTCTGAAGGTAACCGGAGTTGTTGTACGGTCTCGGCTGCTGCGCATTAGCTACTTGTCCTGCAGAAGTTGACCGCTGCCAACGGAGTGGTATGCTGCTGTGGTTTGCACCAAACATTGACATGGCGGAGATGGATGATGGTCTGGTGATTCAGTTTCAAAAGGCGAGGAGGCGGGCTGTCGCAAAGCAGCAAGGAAGATTTTGGCGCAGCAAGGAGCAGATGTGTTGATTGAAATATTGCGAAACGAAGCAATTGCACAAGTGAAAGAAAATGTTTCCATTGCTTCCACGCATCGTAGTCCTGCCAGGCCTTGACAGCTCCCGACAGCTGCGCACCACACGCGTTTGGAGGCTAGAGCCAGTAAAAGGGGACGATTGTACTCACCGCAGCCATTCTATCTGTTCGGGAGGGAAGAGAGGAAGGGATTGGGGTCGGTTAAAAAGTTGAGGAAGAAAAGATATGCTTATGAACTGAAGAATGGAGGAGAAGAGACGGGCGGGTATTAAAAAAAAGATATGTCCCTAATGAGGCGGAGGATTAGGTTGATGGAACTGAGGGCATGAGAGAGAGGATGGGAGGCGCAACAAACGGGGAGTTTTTTTGGTAGCTCCCTGGGTAGCCTGATTGGTCTGTAGGTATGGCGGCTGGGCCTGGAGATAATTTTGCAGTGACGGGCCACCACCCGCAGTGCAGCTACTGGGGGTGGCACTGTACCTCGTAGCCTAACAGGGTGACTTGACAGGGTACTGCAGGGACGCTAGGCCACAGTTTCTGTAACTAAGTTCGTCCTTTGACCAGAGCGTCAATACCAAACAAGGGCAAAGAAAAAAATCTATATCAATAGCTCTGCTAGTTAAAATGTTATATGCAAAACATATTGCTTATATTGTTATATCTTCCCATGAATTATTGGAATTTCTTTCCAGCGCATAGTTAACAGTTATCAATGCAGCCACCTGCTGCAAGCCTGGTGTAATTTTACTTGGGCGGGACAAAAAGTAAAGCCAAATAATGGCTTACAGGTCCCAAAGTGACGTAGTTTCAGGTACATGAGCGACCTGGCTGACCCAGCCAAGAACCAACTAATATGAAGTACCTGGTTACAAGGCGTGACTCAATATCACAGTGAATGTTTCTGTGTTCACCAGAGGCACTGAGATAGGACCAAAAAATTTGAACGCACAGCTTTTTGCCAACTAAAACGAATATGCACACAGGTCGTTAAACAAACAGAAGAATTAAAATCTCCCATTCGCCAATCTACAAATGAATTCCTCTTGGCCACGGCCTTGCAGGAAAGGCTCTGGCCCCACGTGACCACTTTGAGCGCTGCACGGCCATTCGCTGGGCCGCCGCCTCAAAATTGCCTGGTGCAAGTCGTCAGGTCCCCAGGGTAATTGCGCTACGGAGGCGGCACCGACCACTGCCCCGAAGATACCTGCCCACCTTGCCCATTTGCTAGTCAACAACAAGTACCTCAGACATCGTGGGTCCCTCACATCCTTGGAAGTTCATCTAGCCTGCACCACTAACCACCATCTTGCAGACCATCCGCCACTCCAAAGACGAATCACAACTATCTTGTCTGCCAAACAACCAATCTGAGCGCCCGAACCATCCTTATACAGCTCCATCTAGCGATCCAGTTTGTCAAATCTTCCAACCTTCCGCTCATGCGACAATAATCTCGACGGATCGTCCGGCTCAGGAGGTGCGGCACTGCCTGTCCGCATTGACAACATCTGAGTCGCGCCAACTCCCTCGTTGATTTTTGAGCGGCTCGACTTTCGACGCGATCTTTGATGATAACATCGCCCCGCCTCTAGCAAAGGTTTCAATATTTGGCGCTTAGGCGTCGTCCGCGGCCCCTCGGCCGTCATTCATGATGGTAGGTTAACACCCAGCGATGCGGGATGCAACCTCTGAGTTGAGTTTGGACTTGCCGTCACACGGTGCAAGCCATGTTCAACTTTTCGTGACGTTGCTTCCGTTACTTAAATTTTTACGGCATTATATGCTAACTTCATTTCTACCAATAGGCTTCCTCTGGATTCCACGGCGGCCTGTCTCCAAACATCCCCAACCGACGAGGCCATTCCAGCCAACTCTCCATCTCCGATCCCAGCCATCATGTTACTGATGTGATTGGCACATTGTATGGTGACGAAGATGAGCCAACTACCGAGAGCGGGGGACGTCCGTTAAGCTTCATCCCTGACGCATACAGCGAGCAAATACACCGTCCAGTCCGACAACACCAACCGCCGCCAGTATCACAACGCCCCTCACATTCCTCACGACGACAGCCGCTTATTCGTTCCGTGTCTGATCAACCTCAAAATGAATCTCACATACAGTCAGATGGTGGCAGTTTGAAAAAGTCTAGGACACTGCATCTGCCTAACCAGGGCCAACGGAATGAGTATCATGCGAGGTCACCGCCAACGGCTCCGGCTCCCTTATCTCTGCGAGAGGTTTTGCCCGATGCTTCTTCGTCACAGTTTCCTCTGACCAATATAGACAACCCAAACGACATTGCCCAGGAGCTCAGCAATCTCCAAGCTTTAAGAAGATTGTCTATGGATGTTGGAAACTCCATAGACCCCGACATGCCCCCAATGGCACTATCGGCGATACCTTCCATAGCTCCCTCCGGAAACGATGATGAGAACGATCCATCGCGCCTATTATGGGTTCCAGCAAGAGTGCATCCTGAACTGGCGCCCACAGAATTCAAATCGTTCTTGGAGAGCCGAGTCCAATCCATTCGACGACGATCTGGTGAATCTTCGCTATCTCCTGACGGCGACTCAGGCGACTCAAGCTCAATCAGAAGACGGAAATCAATGCTATCCCATCAAATCGACAATACGAGTGGTCGAGGAGCTGTGGGCTACGTGGATGGTGCAGAGCGACTAGAGCGACAAAGATCCCAAACTGGCCAGAATGAGCCGGAGCTCAGCCTAGATGAACTTGTAAAAGATCCCACGGCGGCTGTGCAGAAGCTTACACATGATTCTCAGTTACACCAAGAATCTACTGCTGAGGACATGCCGATCCTTCCGGCGGCGCCAGGCGTAGGCCTTCGGAGATCTACTCGCACAACCTACCGCAAGGGTGGCAGTTTACGCTCTGGAGACAAGCTTTCACTATCTCGGCGACTCGCTCAACGTCAGCAAGAAAATGAACCTCTGCCTGAGAGCCCCCAGATTACAATAGAAGCACCGCGAGGACATGGTTTGACAAGAGTGCAGTCAGAGCCTGTTACAGAGAACTATTCGCGGCCAAATCGTTCTGTACGAAGACAGCAAAAGTTTTCGCAAGAATCCCCGGCGGCACTCGCGGCTCTAGAGGGCCATGCACCTGGTGCTGAAAATAGTGGCGAGCCCGCTCAGCCATACCAAGAAGAGCTTCCCATACGCACATCGTCACAGCAACCAGGAGCAGTCGAAGCCCAAGAACCTGAGCAATACATTGCTCAACAGGAAAGCCAATATCTTTCTTCTTTCCCCGAGCGCTCTTCCTCACAAACCAATTCTAGCGGAGAAGTTGCGCCTGAGACGCAGCCTGAGGTACCGCAACATTACGGCGGCCGCCGGGTCTCCAACTCTCAGAAGTATCCCTCTTCCCAGCAACAGTATATCTCGAGAACACAAGCTCCCGTCCAGAATCAAACCTTGAGCGAGGGTTTAGCATCGTCCAACTCATTTCCTGGTGGAGGAAGCTCGCGGACGGACGCGCTTACTTTCATCCCTACATTGAGTCAAGATGACAGAAAATCGGAAAAGAAAAGCAAAAAGGACCGAGATGACGACGGTTCTAGCATTTCGAGTAAATCAAGCGGTGCCTGGAAGTGGTTCAAGAGCAGTGATGACAAAGACAAGAAGAAGGAAGAGAGCAAGAAATCTAAGGCTCGAGCGCTGGTTGAGAAGGCGCAAGACAATGTTAGGCTCGATGTGCTGCAGACATCTATTGACAAAACGGCTCCAAAAGCCCGTGAAAGCCTCGTCTTGGACCGGGACTCCTTTGAAAACAAGCTCCAGGAGGAACGCAAGAAAGAAAGTAATCGAAGAAGCGACTCTAAGAAAGATAAAGATGGCAGCATCTTTTCCTCCATCTTTGGCGGAAGCAAAAAGAAAGAGGAAAAAGAAAAGAGTAACAAGAAAGCCCAGTTCCTGCAGATTCCAGAAGAGCCGCCGCAGAAACTGCTTCAGCCAGATGTCGACTATAATTGGACGCGTTTCCCCCTTCTGGAAGAACGAGCAATCTATCGCATGGCTCATATCAAACTCGCAAATCCACGTCGGCCACTACTCAGCCAGGTCCTTCTCAGCAATTTTATGTACAGCTACCTGGCTATCGTGCAGGCAATGCATCCTCAGATGAACATTCCAGTCTCACCGCAACAGAAGAGACTAGAAGATGAGGCACGCCGCAAGCAACAGGAGGAGGAATACCTAGCTCAGCAAGGTGTTGACGGCGACGAGGAGCAGCAAGATATCGACCAGTACAACTTCGACTATCACAGAGTGGGTCGAGCCATATCATACAACACTATCCATTACTAACCACTTGACAGGCTGCTGTACAATATGCAGACAATGGGCCGAGCGACCAAGTCGACTATGTGGACGACGCTCAGATCTACGAGGATGACCACGGCGAAGAACAGAGCCGTGGCAGCTATGATTATGACATGGCCAAGGACTATGGCAAAGACGACAAAGACTACTATCAATATCAAGGTGACAACTCTGATCATCGTAGGGACGGAGGAGGCAATATGTGGTAATGGTGCAGAGCACGTCTGCTGTTTTTGATACCTTATTCGATAGAGCGCACCTGTACGAATACAGAGGCGTCACATGAGAAGCGTGTTTAATGCTGTTGAAGATTTTGCATCTGTCGGGAGTTTATTGGGCGTGTCAGCTACAAAGAATATTATGGGTTGAGGAATATCACATGGCTTTTTATTTTATTTTTTTCAGTATCGAAGGCGCTCCTGTGTTTGGGCGTATATGAAATTTGATGTTACTAGACTCCAGCAAATTGGGTTGATTCTATTATTTTCCCTGTCAATTATGTCACACTGGCATGCTGGGTTGCTTAGAGATTTGTGATTGCTTGTGAAACTCTATTTCCTGAAGTGTGAGAGATAAAAGCGTTATGTCTTTATCACGACTGTGCCGCACAACTTTAACTTTAAGGGCAAGGAGCATGCTGAAGGGAAGGGTTGGATGACGTTTTTACATTTCAGTCAATATGACATAGGAAACACTGTGGATAAGAAAAATCTAGCAATTGACAAATGTACAAAGTACAGACTGGGGTAGTCTTTTATTTCTTCTGTTCCTCCTTTGGTTCCTCTGGCTTAGGCGTAGGCAGCTTGAATGAATCAGGCTTGCGGTCCTGGCCAGCTCCAACAGGCTCCCAAACACTGGAGCCACCCTCAAAGTTACGGAAAGCCTGGGTGAGCTCAAGGGGCTCAGTGACAATTCGCTTCTTCTCCTCATCGTATCGAATCTCGGTGTATCCAGTAAGGGGGAAATCCTTGCGCAGAGGGTGGCCTTCAAAACCGTAATCGGTCATAATGCGGCGAAGATCCGGGTGGCCGGCAAAGAAGACACCAAAGAGATCGTAGACCTCGCGCTCGTACCAGTTGGCTCCATCGTACAAGCCTGTGACACTGGGGACGGGGGAGGCTTCATCAGCGTAAGTCTTGACTCGGATGCGGGAGTTGTGGCGGATGGAGAGCAGGTTGTAGACGACTTCAAACCGCTTGTCTCGGGTTGGGTAATCGGCGGCAGTGACGGTGCTCAGTTGCGTGAACTCGGCAGCAGTGTTGTCTAACAATATACGTTAGCCATCTTTCCTCCCAAGTTAAATACACTGCTTATCACTTACATTTCAGGAATGAGAAGACAGGGATGACTCCAGAGGGTGAGATATAAATGGTAAGTTCGTCCTTCCAGACTGAGAATTGCTGCACGTATTTGGGAAGACAGCCCATAACCCAGGCGCCGTAGCGGTGCAGGTTGTCAGCCTTGCTCTGGTACTTGTCGGCTGGGTTGACAATGGGCGCCTTGAGGGTGCCAATGTGGTCTCGGGGTGCTTGTCGCATGTTGTGAGCCTCCTTGGGCATCGCAACAAGTCGAGCAGATGAGGTCGAAATGGAGCGAATCATCTGGCCATTGCGGCTCTGGATGGATTGCTTAGCCGGCCGTAAAGCAGAGGCCAGCTTGCCGGTTCGGGTAAAACTTGTCGCCATGGCCGAAATGTGTGATATGCGTGGCCAATCGGCAGCGTGGGATGCTGATGAGGTGTAGTTCAGTTCTGCTGGGCCAGAGAGTCGCGATGCAATCCACAAGAACTTCGGACTGGAGGAGCCAAATCTCCGAACATGAACCGTCAATAGAAGAGTACCGCACAACTCAGTGGATAGCCAATACAAATGCAGGTATTACACTAGCGTCCACCAATAGCTTCGCGTCAGTGCAGTCACGTGGTCGCGATCCACAAAAAATACCAACTCGGGCTAGTCACCGAAAGGTAACTTTCTCTGCAAACTGGGAGCGTGTCTGATCGATCATCTCTCCTGTTCGATACATTTCTTTCAAGCCGTGCGCCTCACCTTGTACATTATTTTAATTATACCATTAAGCCGCAACCATGGCACCCCAAGATTCATTTATAGAGGAGGAGGAAGATGTCTGGTATGTCCCATATTTTTCGCGATTCTCGCGAATTCAAATGCTGGCCCGACCGAGAGGGTATCGGGTCGCAAGCCTAGGCGTCCAAATGTTAACACAATATGTAGCCCCTTGTGCATCGAAGAGTTTGACCTCTCCGACAGAAACTTTAGGCCGTGCCCGTGCGGCTATCAGGTAAATACTGCCGAGATGCGACCTGGGCTCTAACACGACCACTGACGCTATTTGTAGGTTTGTCAGTTCTGCTTCAACAATATCAAGAACAACATGAACGGCCTGTGTCCCGCGTGTCGACGACCATACGATGAAAAGACAATAGAATGGAAGGTCGTTACGCAAGAAGAGTACGTGTTACCTTGCGCGACAGACGGGAGCTTTGCTGACGAGTACAAACAGGGTTGCCGAGTTTCGTGCCAACATCCAAAAGAACCAAAAACGAAGGGTCAACGATCAACGGCAGAAAGAGGTACAAAAACGGGAAGCCGAGAAAGAAAATCGCAAGAATCTTATCGGCGTACGCGTTGTGCAGAAGAACCTTGTTTATATCACTGGTCTTGCGCCTACGGTGAGAGAGGATGAACTCCTGAAGACGTTACGGAAACCAGAATTCTTTGGTCAATACGGAAATATTCAGAAGATCTCCATCAGCAACCGCAAAAGCCCGGACGGTCAACACCATTCACTGGGCATCTACGTTACCTTCGAGACCCCGGACGAGGCGATGCGATGTATTCAGGCCGTCCACGGCTCACATAACGGAGACCGAGTCCTGAAAGCTCAACATGGAACTACAAAATACTGCTCGGCGTGGCTCAAGAATGAGAAGTGCAACAACCCAGGCTGTATGTTCTTACATGAGCAGGGTGACGAAGAGGACAGCTACACGCGGCAGGACTTATCTTCGATGAATAGTATTCATACTCAAAGACCGCTCCCAGGCGGCGGTAGCTCGTCCAGGACCACAAGTAGACAACAGCTGCCGCAACCTACGCCTTCCTTACCGCCAGCTCCTACTCCTGCACCTGCTCCCGTCGCTCAGACTATGATTCGGTCGTCTAGCAAAGACGGTTCGGATGCTGGGACTGATGCCTCCGCACTGCCATCATCTGCAAACTGGGCTCGTCTCCCTCAACGCAGTAGACGCGGTAGCTACGCGACCAGTGGCGCGGCATCAAGCCCTGCGATTTCCACAGCAGTGCCAGCTGTGAATGAGGTAGTAAACGCGTCAACCAGCAAGGAACCCGAACCAACCCCTCCTGCGACTACGAAGGAACCTACAGCCAAGAAGGAACAGAAATCCCAATCACGGCCCAGTGCCGCTCCTGGTTTGATCACCTTGCTTAATGTCCTGCAAGCCTGTACTCTACCCGCTTCTATAGCCAGCGATTCTGCCGAGCTTGGACCTCCCCTCTTTGATCTGCGAGGAGGTGAAAAGCGTAAAGCTTTGCGTGAGGAGGAGCTTAGTGCTGAGCAGGAAGATGCGAGCGAATCACGAGATATCCCTGAAGAATTGCTAGAATCTGGGGGCAGCTTGGCTCTTGGAGGGGAGCCAGATGAGCGCGATCGACCCGGTGATAACCACGGCTTTAACCAACAACAGCCCATCCAGAGAAGCGCTACTGATGGCGCCTTCAGTCCTTTACTTGGAGGTTCAGGCTTCGGTCAAGGTTCATCCACCCCTACTGGACGATCTATGACTCCGCAGCAACTCATGTCGCTGCGTTCTCAGAACAGCTATGCAGACCAGTTCCCCCCCGGTATCGGCAATCAGCCCTCTCCCCTGCCTGGTCAAGGACATAACCGTCAATCATCTCGGTTCAGCTTTGCCAATGACGGTGCCGCATCATCCACGAATGTCAAACTAGCCGCGAACCCAAGAGTTATGGCTCAGCAATCGTCAATGATGCCAAATTCTTTCCAATCGCAGGGCAACAACCAGTTCTACGCCAGTTCTATGCCAGGTCCCCCCCCTGGCTTGAAATCTACTGGAACCCCTCCCAGCATGTTCGGGCAAGGTTTCGCCGGCCCCGGATATAACTCGGCGCCAAAGGATTCTTCAAACGAGTTGCTCCAAAGCCTCTTGGGCAGGAGTCGAGCTGGCAATAACAGCCAGCCAAGTGATGCAGGAAAGCGTGAGTCTCTTCTCTCTTCTTTGTCTAGTCAACACAACCCCCCCTCTACCTCCACCCCAGCTCCTGCTGCCGGTCTCCTGGCTTCGCTCTATGGCCAAAACCCTGGAGCATTCCAAGAGTATGGCTCGAAGCAGCAGAAGAAGAAGGGAAAGAAGCATAGACATGCTAACACTTCCTCCTCTGGGGGGAGTGGCTTAGTAGATCTTGCGGACCCGAGCATCCTTCAGGCAAGGATGCAGCAGCAATCGCAGGGCAATGCCGGAGCCGGACAGGGCCTTTTCGGAGGTCAGAGTCAAGGTGGGTATGCTCCAAATATGATGTACAACAACACGAACTCCAACAACAATACTGGCTATGCTCGGTGGTAGAAATGGACGAAGCATCGGCGATATACATCTGTGTCATGATTTAGTTTAATGGTGGAAGCGTTTTTTTGTTCTTCACATTTTTGTTTTTCCCCCTGCGTTCAGCATTTCCCTGAGATACCAGTTGCGCTCCTCTCAGGTGCTTAGCAACTCGCATGTTTGGTCACAACAGGCTGCATGCGGTTTATGTCCTACAAGAAGCAGGACTCACGATTCGCAGCAAAGCATGGCGTTGGTTTATTGTTTATGTTTTTTTTTTTTTTTTTTGGCAAAAGGAGGAAAGCTCTAGGAAACGAGCTGTCGCGTTGATTCTCTTCCGCACGCCATGATGATGATTCTGCTCAGATGGTTGTGCTGGTCTATGATCAAGTCAGGCAAGCCATCATCGTCTTCCACAGTCATTTCATGTACGTTAACAGCTCGATCATATGGATCCCCTGTGACGGGGGCGTCTTTGGTCAAAGAATAGAACCAACTTCCCCCCGTTATCCCAACTTCTTGTATTGCCCATGTTGTGTCTTGTGGAAGGCGATGATGAGTCTCGTAGCCAGGTATACATTGCCAACCACGCCCTTAAATGCGTCCCGAGTTTTGATGTGTAGCTAGCCGATGTTTCGTTTGTTTCTACTGCCGGGCTTGTTAATTTTTGCTTCTTTTGTTTTGATTCTGACATTACTTTGAGGAAATACATTGGCTAACAGGGCTGTTAGATGACGAGCTTCCCTCTCTTGACGACGCTACCAGCTCTGTCGATGCACTGGTAGCTGATGAACCAACTCCTTCGCTCGGCTGGCAAACAACGCCACAAGCTACATCTTCCAATGGCCAAGGCTTCATTGCTCCTCCGGGGCTAACTGCACAGCAGTCCACCTCTAGTGCTAGTTCAAGTGAAGCCCCTCGGCCACCACCTGGGTTTGAAATGCAGAAAACTTCATCTCCGCCAAGTGAAGTTAGTTACGCTGCTGCTGCTCATTCTATTTCTCGAGACAGCCAGCCAAAGACCTTCACACTCCCAGAGGAAGAATTCCCTGCTCTTGGAACGCCGAAACTTAACAAACAGCAGCGTACTGCACCCGCAATCTCGGAGATGCCTACTCCAAAAGTAACTGTCGTCAAGAAGGAACAAGAGAAAACGTTGCCACCTGGGGATCAAGAAGATGACGAGACTGTTGACGCGAAGCTTACATCTCCTCCTCTCCGACCTGGACCGCGGACGCTACGTATTGCCCCAACAGCCAAAGATGAAAAGGTATCGGTGGCATCTCCTGTAACTTCTGTTGCATCGAGGACGGTATCTTTAATGCAACGACCTGATACTCCTATGAGTGAAGGAGTTAGTGACAGTGCTTCAGTTGTGTCAGCATCTGTTACAACCTCTCGTCCAGGATCTCCTCCATTGGGAAAATCGAATTCATCAACACGAGCGACGACCAAGAGCCAACAGCGCAGAGAGAGAAAAGAGGCTTTGAAGCAGGAAACGAAGTTGATATCGGAAGCTGCGCAAGCTCTCCCAGAGGAGCATGCCCCAGTCATCGGCAGAAAGAAGAAACAAAAGAAGGAAAAGCAACTTAAAGATAAACCTGCAGCTGCCTCACCAGTCAAGGCGACTAAGGATAGTAACAAAGCTGTTAGCTTGTCTGCTAACAAAACGAAAAAGGCCACCGAAAGTGTTGAAACAGTCGAACGGAAAGCCGAGTCCAACTCCTCAGTCGAAGTCGCACAAGAAACTGCCAAGGAGCCTCCTCAAGAAGTGTCTCAGGCAGCCAGCGCCCCGAAGGGAAAACAAAAACAACAAGATATTATAAACGCCTCACCAGTTGCACCAGAGAAGGAAACATCGTCCGAACCGTCTAGCAAAGCGCAGCCAAATCCCTCGTCAATATTTGAAGACATTAAAGGCTCCTTGTGGACATCAGCTGTTGAAAAGCTACAACTCTTCAAACCAGTGTCCAGTGCCTCGACACGCCAGGACCCAAACACACCACCAACAAAGCCAGGACGGTGCCGAGACGCAAACTGCAAATGTGGAGAGATTTTGCCCGATGATATGGCTGCTCTTCGTGCCGGCAATCCTGTTCGCAAGCAGTTCCATCTGGACGGTAGCCGAATGCTGATTACACCAAACGGTGACTGCGTGCGTGGGCTGACTGAAGAAGAAGAGGAAGCATTCCTAACTCTACAGGCAGAGATTGCTTCTGCGGCTGACCATCCTGGAGTATTCATCGCACCACGTCACCAGAATGGCAATGGTGCATTCTCTCTAATAAAGGGCCGAGCTGTTCCCAATGGACGTCCAAATATTTTCCCTCAAAGCTCCAAGTCTCAGGCGCAGGACCCCATTGGCAAACTTCAACGCGAAGATGCATTGAGCTACATCAACCAATATGTTTTGCCGCGCCTCAATTTGGGAGCACAAGCGGCGGCATACGCGAAGTCTCAGGGCGGCAACTCGCGTGTCCCGCCTATGATGTCCCCCCGAGATGCTGCTGCGGCCAGTCTCAACTCTTTAGCTCCGTATTTTTACGGACCAGACGCCGCTGCTGGAGTTGGCATTTACAGTTCTTCAGATGGTGCGAGATCAATGAAGGACCTTGCTCTGGCCACTCAGGCAGAAGATGGCGGTATCAAGCTTCCCAACACAGGCATTGGAAGCATGACGCTGATGAACGTCGAGGAAGCGGAGGGAGTCTTGGCAGCTGCGAGAAAAGATACCGAGAAGCTGGAGAAGAGTCTCAACGCGGTGATTAAACGAAATCGAAGGCTTTTGCTAGGTAGTGGAAACTAGATGTGAGAGATGTGAGAAATTTAAACTTGTACGCTAGGGTTACCATACGGTAGCGCATCTGGTATTATTATTATGGCATTATTATAAGCGATACACTAGCGAACTGATTTAACTTGATGAATTACCTCTATTACATTTAATAAAAACAATGACATCGACAACGACAACACATAAATGGCTTGTATGCAAGTGAAACTAGTACAATTAATGACCCATACCCTCCATCAGAGACTCTTTCAGTTTACATGTCAGCCTATCCAAGATCCAATCACTCTCATCCTGGCCTGACGATATAGGACTACGATTTCCTACCCATGACCACTTATGACCATCTTCGTCCCCAGGAGGTGGCTTAGACGACGCCTCACCATTTTCAATTGTCCGATGCCTCTTCTCATGACCCCTAGCCCGTCTGTGAGTATGGGGTTTACGTTCGTCTTCACCCAGGAGACTGAGATACCACGCCCACTCCTCGAAGGAGTAATGTCTGGACTTTCCTTCTCGAATGTGTTCAGTAATACGTTGGATTTCTGTGACGAGAAGGATGTGAAAGTGGCGCCCGCTGGGCACTTCTTGCAGAGGATGGTGTCTATGTGGGAATTGTATACCCGACGTGTAAGTTGCGGCGTGCCGTAGATGATGTCCAACTTTGTGACTACTGTCGTCTGGATGATTGTGCTTGTTTTTGCGTAATTCTTGTGCGGCCTTCTCGACATGGCTTCCCTCAGTGGTGTTATTTGCGTCTTTGGTATCTGTTGATCCACCTTCGGGACATTCTTTGCTATTGGGTAGGATCGTGATGGATCCTACGTGGTCAGTTGCGTCGCGGATGAATTTGATGACGGTGTCGCCTGCGTTGGAAATGAGAACTGTCATTGTTGGGAGGGCTAGCAGAGACCAAAAGACCCAGAATGACTTGCCGGCGTTGGAGATGGGTGTTCGGTCGCCGTAACCGATGGTGGTGAGGGATACGAAGCATAGGTAGAAGGAGTCAAAGTAGCTCCAGCCGGGTTGGTAGCGTTTTTCAGTTTCCAGAAAGACGAGAGCGCCAACGAGCCACAGGACAATCCATGTACCAGTGGAGATTGCCATGGATATCCATCGGCGACGCACTACGGCACGGTGTTGCACCTTGCGCATCAGTTGGAATTCCGCGTGTCGTCGATCATACTCCGACTGCGGTGTTTTATCATCCGGGGGAGAGTTGGAACCCGAGACAGATTCTTCGCTGATTGGGTTTAGAATTTCGTCAGCGCCACGTTTTGTGAGCGTGCGAACAATCTTGCGACGAGTCATCTCTTGCATGCGGACGCCGACTCGACGTTGGGCACGGTCTAGAATCATGCTACGAATGGATCCAATGACCAAACCGAGGCTGATGACACCGATGAGTGCATACGGTACGAGCAAGGCACGCCCGAGGGTCGAGGAAGTCGCAAAGTCGCCGAATCCCACGGTGAATAGAGTTACGTCGGCCCAGTAGACGGCATCGAGATATTTCCACCCTTCAGTGTGGGAGAAGATCAAGGCGCCGACGAGGAGGTACATGAGGAAGAGGATGGTTTGCAGCATGAGGGTGCGCTGGCTGGAGGTGAGGTCGAAACTTTTGCTGAAGTGGCCGCTGGAAGCGCCCCAGAAAGTGACACTCATGAGTGCGGCAACTGTGAAGTAGAGGATGGCGGCGTAGATGCCGTAGTAGAAGGCCTGTGACCAGATGAATTCGACAGAGGGGTCAACGTCTGAGAGGGGGCCGGCTGCTGTTGCGCAGAGGGCGATGAGGCAGATGGCGGATATGTACCTAAGCATGTGAGTGGTCTGGTGCTATTGAGGTAGGAAATGTGTGCTTACCATCCGACAATGGTGATGGGTTGTGCGATGCTGAAGCGTACTCGTCGGGCCATATTTAAAAGGAGGAAGGCATTGGAGACGAGGGCGACAGCCAATTGAATAGCGTTGATGGCTGTCAACCTATGGCGCGGTAAGTAGAGGCATCGCTATGAGTATCAATTGGTAGCATACCATTTGGGGTCTGAGATGAAAACAGGGTTATTGGAGGGATCGCCATCTGGAGGCTTGACTTGACGCCACCAATTACCCAGAGCACAGATACTGAAAGCATTCGCTACCGGACCCAAGGTGCCAGCTACCATGGGGAAAACTGATGCAACAAACCACCATCTCCTTTACAGAACAACCGTTAGACAAAGAACGCTCAGGGTACCGTTGGGGAGGACTCACGCTGGATCAAACTCCTCGTGTCGGATAGGCTCAGTCGCGCCGTTGGCGGTTTGTCCAGTGACGTAGCTATCAACCCTCTCGAGTGTATTGGAGCCATCCCTTTCAGACGACATGATTGTGAAAAGTACGTAATATGACACTGATGGGATCACGATGAAGAGCGGAGGCGTCGGCTGGTAAAGAAGGGCATTGTATCTGCAATTGAGGTGCGTCACGATCGAGATGTAGATTAGCGAGACTTGGCGCTGTCGCTGTCGCTGGACGGATACGCAGCAATTGAAGAGGGTAGGATTAATGCTAGGATGGAGGATAAGGATTTGATAAATGCAATGGGAATGTCGTTGAAAGTTGCGGTCGTACGACTGAGAGAAACGGCGCCGCGGCTTGAGATTTTAGGTTCGATTGTGGAGATGACGGTGGTGGCTTTAGAACGTGACGTTGCGAAGCATTGCTGGGACAAGCTGTAGATCAGGAAAACAGGGTGGTGACGGCGGGTAAATGCAACTATCATCTGGCGCAGAGAGCAATAACAAAAATAAAACTGTTGTAGTTATTTCGTTGCGTTGCGTTACGGAAGAATTAAAAAAAAAAAAAAAAAAAAAAAAAAAAAAAAAAAAGAGCCAGCCAAATTTGGTACCGAAAACATATGATAAAGGACGGTACTCAAACCAATACTGAGTGGCTGCCCTATAGTAATTATCATCATGTTGAACAGTACCATTAGATTCTATGTGTTTGACATGTAAACATTTAATTAAATTGTTTATCGTGGTTTCATAACGGCCATGCTGATATAAAACCCGTATCAGCCTGCAAAGTGCGGCCAACACCGCCAAATGGCCGAGACGCGCTAATGTAACGGACAAATGGACCATGCATCTCACCAGCAACTCTGCATCACTGGCGCCATTTGAGCGGAGGAAGCTTCTGTCACTGCTGCTTTGTTGTCTTTGAGTCTTGAAAGAACTGTAGTCAAATTACTCAGCATACTCGGTACGACACGCATCATGGCCACGTAAAGCGGCGCACATTCCCCTGACGCGTGCAACATGCCTAGATGCTTCGTGGCCTGGAGACGGCGCATCCTTTCCAGCGGCAGGAGGTCGAGGTCTTACAGCTCTCAAGTTGAGCGTGTAGATGTCAGGTGTGGTTCAGCTGGCCATGTCACTATAGAGTACGTCACGCCCGAATTCTGCGAATTGTCCTGTTTCTAACTCCCTCATCAGCCTTCATAATGTTGCACGACTTGCTTCAACAACGCCGCTAGTGGTGTATCTGCCACCAAGTCCCTCAGAGCAGCACGCAATGACCAGGCCACCGGGAATCCTTGAGCATATGCCCGTCGCAACCATCAACTACAGGTGGCTTCAGCCAGAGCAGCAACCGGAGGATGGTCGTCTGGAGAAGAGCCGCTCCAGACTGTGGCCCACGCCCATACACGACGCTGCGACTGCATTTTCTTGGCTCTCTGAAAACTTTACACCCGAAAAGAATGCTCGTCGGAGCGTATATGCTTACGGGTCATTTCTAGGAGCGAGTCTGGCCACAGCTCTGGCCATGACAGAATCTCACGCCCATTCTGGGTTTTCCATACGTGGTCTCATAGCCCTCAATGGTATATATAACTGGACCATGTTTCTACCCGATCACCCGATCAATAGAAAGATGTCTACAATGCAGTATGACGAGGGCACTCATCTTCATGACTTCAACGAGCTTTTACCGAGATTATTCGACACACCCGATGATCTTTTCGACCCATTTGCGAGCCCTAGTCTATTTTTCCACAATCCGGGATTGCTCGTGCCGCGCCAGTTTGGCCACTCTGCTATTGAAGATGCAGACGAAATATCAGCTTTTATTGAAGCCCATGGTGGAACTGTCGAGACAACGCCTCCATCTGAAGAAGTGAAGCAGCCACGAAAATCACACTTGATATTCCCTCCTCGAAAATCAACCTTGAAACTACCACAAACCCTTTTGCTTCACAGTACGCCGCAACCAAAGACTTCAAAACGAAAGGCAACGCGAAAGGCAACCAAAACGCCCAAGAAGTTGTCGGGCAATAGCTTCGCTGCGCAGGCGGCAGAGCTTGCCGAACTTATGCGCCGAAGTGTAGATGTGGTGGAGCTCAAGGAACGAAGTAAATGGGATGAAGAAATGGACAGTAGAGAAGACGAAGCTGAGAAGAGAGTCCAGGTGTTGGACGTTGGTCCTGAGACGAAGGGTCTCGGGGCTGGTGAGTCTACACAGGCGGCTATTGACTCGTGGCTGCAGGACAGAACGTAAAGTATTTTGCGATAAAACACATCAATATTACAGTATCCACTCTCAATGACACATAATAATAATGAACAAAAATAAAAATGAACAAAAATAAAAATAAAAAGTCATAGCCATAACTTGATGTAAAAGCTACAAATCGCAGCCTGGGTGAGCAAAAGATGGGGCCGAACCGGGGATTGAACCCGGGACCTCTTGCATATGAGAACGAACCCAAAGCAAGAATCATACCACTAGACCATTCGGCCAAACAGACGGACTGCCGAAGATGGAATAGCGGGGAACTATTTAATACTATATACGTACACCGCAACAAGGGACAAAACTCAACAAGCTGACGCATTTCCGCTGACGAATCACGCTGAAATATTTTCTTGCTAGGAACCGCAGTGGTTTTCTCGTTTGGCGTATGCATTATTAAGGTTGCTATGAATAGAATAGTGACCATATGACTTGATCTCCTCACCAAAGTACATGTTCCATCATGTGACGCGCTATGCCAAACAGCGAGCAGGCACAGCGGAGTCCAGCGACACATCTATGGGCAAGTTGGTGCCGATAGTGTCTTTTTAGGTGCCGGAGACGGAAATGAAACGCTATAAAATTGGGGCGTGTGGCTGCTGTAGCTCCTGTTGCGCACATCAGACCAGCGAACCACGGGAGGCACGAGCCTGTAACGGCTGGCTATCCTTGCAGTACAGTCGATTGTACTGTAATCGAGCAGTTATCGACCACGACATAGTGGATGTGCCAGCTGTAGGCGGGGCTCACCAGGTCCTCATCAGTTCCCCTAACCCTTGCAGACATGGCTTGCTCTAGCTTGGGGTAGGTCGCTGCGGCCTCCGATTATAGGCATAGTAACTCTACCTATTACTGCTAAGCCCTGGACTGTGAGGTCACGCAAGGTACCTGGGCTTTGCTTTGTGTCACTTGGTCCCTTTGTTCTCTTTTTTTTTTTTTCGTAGTCTCGCCTTTTTCTACTCCTCTTCTCTTCTCCTCACCATCAGCTCAGTTTCAGTTACGGATCATTTTTCCCTAGCCATATTGCTCAAGGTATGCATACTTCGCCAGATCTGTTCCTCAGGTAGCTGGGCCTTCATTTCCTGTTATAGTTAGCAGCTGTAACAGCTGTTGACTGCTGCCGCAAATCTGCTCAACTCTCAAGCTCGTGGTTGATTCATTTTTATTCAAATTTGAGTCAGAGATCTAACGTGTTTTGTCGCTCAGGTAGCCTCTTATTTTCCTCCGTCGTTACATATACAAACACTTGACGATCGCCCACCATGCCTGGCATTCGTAAGTCGGCTTACACCTTGGCAACGCCGGCCTCAGAAATTCAATCAACTAACGTGTCACTACCGTAGCCATGGGAGCTCTCGATAACCTCAAGGCTAAGCTCCAGGCCGTCTTCAAGAAGAAGTCTGAAAAGCAGCCTGCCGCAAAGACCGACGAAGCAAAGCCCGCCGAGACAGCTCCCCCCGCAGCTGATGCTACCAAGACAGAGCCCACGGAGACGGCCACTGCTGCTGCTCCCGCTGGTATGTTGGAACCAAAATAATTATCATTCAATGTAGCACACGCTGATGGTGTTTCTCTATTTTTCTAGCTGAACCCGCTCCCGCCACAGAGGCTCCTAAGGAGGAAGTAAAGGCTGCTGAACCAGCTCCCGCCACTGAGCCTGCCGCTCCCGCCACGGCCACGGCCACAGCAGACACTCCTGCAGTTAATGCTGCCAACGAAGCCAAAGCAGCTGTTGAAGGTTCCACGGTTCCTGCACCAACCACTGCAGCTTCTGCTCCCGTTGCAAACCCTGCGGCAGCTGGAACCAGCTAAGAGTCCAGAGCGACTTGATAATGCGTATCTCGAATGTAGATACCAAAGCTGCTCGAAGCGGAATGAGGAACGCAAGCGATACTTTGTGAATTTGTTCTGTTTTGGTCCTTTTTCTTGTTATTTGTTTATTTGTTGATGGATACCCAGCCACGTCTAATCGACGTTGTTCAGCTCATGAAGCGGCGAATGCCTGTTTGTGGTCACAAACATCATGGCTTGGTTTTTTGTTATTTAATGTTTTGGTGGTGCTTATCTCTATTTGGTAACCCTCCCTTTACGCTAAGGGTGTTTCTTATTTCTTGGCCAGCTTTACATGTATCTCAGATGGTGTAGGTCTGTAGCTTAAGGAATTGAAAACCACGTTCCTCATTCAAACTACGTCGTGTCTATTTTATTTATTTTATTTTGCCCACGGCGCTTTCGTACCACCTAGGTCGTCAGGAGCTCCCCCGGGCCGAACTTGGCTGCGTGGAGGCACCGCTGTCGTTGTTGGCGCTGTCGCTCCCGGGGGCATTCTAGATGTTTGAGTCCATGGGGCTGCCGTGCCTGCTGGAGGAGCTTGCGGTATCCGCGAGCTTTGTGTCCATGGAGCGGCTGTGCCGGAAACCGGAGGTGGTGGCATGGAAGTGGTGTGTGGTCTTGCAGCAGCAGCCGTGTACAGCACCACAGAAGCATCGGGATCCTGGTCCCAGGAAAACAAGCTGCCAAACCAAAAGTGCTGCACAACGGGAAACTTTGACAAAACCTCTGCATTGTACATCTTGATCATGCCCTTGTTGATCTTACCCCATCCATCCTTGATACCAGAAATGTCAAAGAGCATCGGGCTGTGTTCCCAGAAAGGTCCCTTCTTAATATCATTGATGAAGCCAATGGCTGAAAAGTACATGTTGGTCTGTCTCTCATCTTCAATCACCATTGGCTTGGTAATGTCACCTGGTTTGGGTGCTCCACGGACTGATCCCTCGAGCGGCATTGGGTCGTCGTCGTTGATGGGACGTGTTAGTTGAGCAGAGCCGAACATGTAGGGAACGAAGGAGTGATCATCCAGACCCCATACCCCATGAGTACCGGCTGGTTCTAGGCGATAAGTCATGATGAGCTTTCGAACTAGTTGTAAGTAGCTATGATTGTTAGTACACGCATGAATGCTGGGCTTGTGCACCCACGGTTGAACGACGCCGAGAACGATTTCTCGTTCAATCTGGCCATCTTGTGGATCATCTTTGAAGTATCCGAGTTTCCATAAACACCCCAAAAAGGCAACGAAACTGAGTTCATGGCCAGTACCATAATCGATGCGCTGAGAGCTACCAAATCCGCCGAGCAGGTAGCTTTTCACCTCCTTAGCGGCGCCACCGTCGCCAATTTTAAGTATTTCTGCTAGGGAACCATGATCCAGTAGTTTATCTAAGCGCTCTTCTAGCAGAGAATGCCACGTGCGGAAACTGACATTGCCGAAACGCTGCGGTCCTGGTGCGGGAGGAGCTTCGGCGATGAGCTCATCAATGGCCGCTAAGAAGCTCTGCAAGGCCTGGACGCTAGTCGATACGGTGAGCTTTGATGATAGTGGAAAACGCGTTGGTACGGGTGAGTCGGCCTTGTTCCGGGGGCAAACAGAGCGGTTGAGTTGGAGGAGGAAGATGCCTATGTCTTTGTAGGCGAGGCTGGTAAGGAAGTGGGATACGTCTTTGGTCTCGTTGATGCGTTTGATGGGGGCAGCGAAGGTGGGGAGGGTGTTTGGATCCAAGACTCCCAGTTTGGGGAGGGATGTCATATTTGTGACGGTGTATTGTATGCTTTTGGATGAGGGTGAAGAATGGACTATTGGCGAGGGATCAGTCCATGTGGGTTGCAGGTTGGATCATGAATTGTTAGTCAGCAGAGTTGGGAGTTACAAGCTGGATGAGCAACGAGGAGCTGATAAAGATGTTTAGAAATTTGTGTATGAAGTCATAATTATGGAACAACTGTAACTTTATTTGATTTAAGTGCTGATTTGGTGACTTGGTGTTTGTTTGCTTGGCTGTTGATGAATCTAGGGTACGACTAACCACTTAACGCGTGTGCAAACGGGCGCGACAAACGGGCGAACTCTCTTCATACACCGCCAACGGCAGCAGTCAACACGACGACAATACTGTTTTTGAAACTGCAAGTTGGATAACTTTGACTCAAGACACCATGAATGATATGTATCAAGGGTTTACTTAAGCTGGTTCTGACGTGCTCACGATGAGCGGCCGAGGCCTGCGAAAGCGCCTGGCCGCTTCAAACTCATCCCCGTCCATCATATCGACGCCGAAGAAAAGAGGCGATGAGTCAAGCGAGGAGGACATGCCCAGAAAACGACGGCGGATACGCAAGAAAGACGCTTTGGCAGAGGATGAGGCACCTAAGAACAGGGACTTCTACGATGATATTTTGAAGATTGTCTCGTCCAAGCCAAGCGCCAAAGCCTCAGATTCAGCCAAGAAAGATGGAAAGGCCACCAAAAAGAGAAAGGCTGTCAAGGAAGCTTCACCGGTTGAAAGCTCACCGGTCAGTGAGAAGCTCAGAGACAGGCTTGGGTCACCAGAGTTGGGCATACAATCTCCAGAACCACCACAAGCCGAATTACCGGAACAGCCCAAAGCAGAACCACGCAAGCGCAAACCATTGGTCAAACGAAAAGCTCGAGCAAGCGACGGGCCTCCTATTAGACAACGCCGGCGGGATGAACGTCGGAGACAAACCATCCAGCTTGTACAGCATAGGACACGCGAATCAGAAAGCCCAAGCGCTCAGTTAGAACAAGAAGACCGCGAATCAGCCAAGACTTTGGAAGGATGCAAGCAGTCATTTCTTCATCTCAGGCGTCTACTGGGCCGTAGCGCATGGACCAACGATGGCTCAGACTGGATGGATAAAGTGGACAGTGATTCGCTAGATTGGAGGGAGACGCAGCTTGAAAAGCTGACTCTTAACGAGTCCAAGGATTTTGTCCAGAAAGCCTGGACGTTCGGTAATGCCTGTCGCTCGCATGGCCTAGCCTCGTTCCTGTCCAAGCTGCAACGGAGCATGAAGCAACTGACGACGTCTATGAAGAATATACAGGACTGTCGTGTTATATACACTGACTTTAGGTTTCGGGCAAAAGATAAGCAGAAGCGGCTGCTGAATGAAGTGCGGCATGTTTTGATACCTCTCCTGTTCCATGAGCTAAACCAGGTGCTGGAAATTGGGATTGTCGCAGAATCAGACAGCCCAGGAATGTCGATATCTTTTGCTGGTATCTTGCGTTCTGTTTTGATAAGAGTCAAGGATCTCAATTTCAAAGACACGGGCGCAAACGATGAAACAGATAACGACATGGCTGACCTGCGAGCAAATGCACAGCTGGACGATGATAAAAATGCCTTTTGGAGACATGTCGACTATGCCATAGACCGACTCGACTCTATCATTAATGGCCACATCGCGGCATGTGCTGTTAGAGACTCGGTAATCCGTCAAGCGAAGGCAGAGGCAGAAGAAGAGCGCAAACGGGAACGTGATTTACGCATGGAACAATTCATACTGTCCACTCAGAAACGGGAAGAGGAGTCAATTGTACGAGGGAACGGGAAACAAGCGGAGTGGAAACTAAATGAAGACGATCTGCTCTTGGGTATTATTCGGAGTACGCGGAGTCCAAACCTAGAAGTTGTTGCTAGTATGCTCCATGGGCGCAGTTCGGCGGAAGTGGGTGAGAGAATACGGCATCTACGGGATAAATTTCTCAGGGTGTTTTCGAAATCGGGAGGAGAGCCGCCTCAATGGTGTTATGAAGGATAATGAGGAATGATATGATACCATATTTGTATTTGTATTGCTTTTAGTTGGCCTTTATCAATGAAAATGACTCTAGTTATGTACTCTGAAGTTGTGTCTATTTTCCAATGTTTCGTGGGCCGTCAGGCCCTTCTTGGAGTCCGTTCTTGCGCGGTGCATCGGGTCGGTATCGCCAGAACGGGTACAGCGGCGTTGTGCATTTATCGCCATTTTCGAAAATATCGACAGCATGCTGGACATTGTTAGTTTTGTTAAGTTGAAAAGAGCGATAACTCACTTCGCCTAACACTGGCAGGAACTTCGCGCCGTGTCCACTCCCTCCAGTGCAAATGAAGACGGAGTTGTCTGCAAATGTAGGAACGTAGTCGATCTAGATGCGTTAGATGGCTCAGGAGATACAAGCTGAGACAACGTACTACGAAAGAGTTGTCCAGAGAATCGGTGTACCAGCAAAACTTGGCAAAGTGGAATGGCGTGTCGGTAAAGTCTGGAAGGAAGATGGACACAAAATTCCGGATGGCTTCGATGGCAGACTCTGGGAGGTTAGAGTTGTCTGAAGCTGGGAGTGGGATTGACCATTTTCCGTCTTGGGAGAATGATGCGTTCTCGGGAGCGGGTTGAAAGTTTGTAAACTGGTCCTGTTAGTGATGATTTGTGAGATCGAAGGAGTGACTTGCCTTGATTCCTCTGAATCCAATCTTGACTAAGCCGTCCGGAGTTCTAGGGAGAACGTATACGCTGCTGGTATCTTTGCCGTCTTTATTGCGATGCGCGCTCTTCCAGGTTATGACGGGGAACTTATCGGGGGAGTATTTGTCCCAGAGAGCTGTGTCTTTTTCGTCAATCTTGAAAGTGGCTAGACTTCCGGCAGATGATTCAAGGTGATACGACATATCTGGTAGAACTTGCGTCGAATAAGAACCAGCTGGGGATCAAGTTAGCTTATGCAAAGATAAAAGATGGCATACATCATACCTGCAACAACTACCACGTCAGCTGGATGCGATTTTCCATCCTCGGTCTTGATTCCAACTGCTTTCTTCTCTGAAGATGTGGATTCACTTGTCTCTTGAATGAAAGATGCGAATGCGCCCTGCTTTGGCCCGAAGATGAACTTGACGCCCTTCTCTGCCGCGAGCTTCTGGTAGTATGCGCAAGAGTCGGAGCAGCGCACGAAACCTCCCAATGAATCTAGGACAGCCTCAAAGTTGTGGTGCTCCGGGTCATCTGGGATCTCAAATTCGAGGAGCTTCGATTCCCAGCCTTGTTCTGCAGCTCGTTTCCGATCATCGGGGTCACTCTTGACAAATTGCGTATCTCGGATTCCATCGCGCTTCATGTTGGCGAGTGTCTCTTTCTCGAGTTCCCCCATGACTTCCGAGGGCTGAACGCGAAGCATGCCGCTGAGGACGAAAAGGTCTTTGCCGCTCTTCTCGTTGATATCAACCCACTTCTCGCGACTTTCTAAAGCGAGGCGCTGGTAATGCAACTTGGTGCCATAGGATGCGCGAAACTGAAGTCGTGAGCGTTGAAGTCTCGTATTAGAGCCGGGGTTACTTACAATCTTGTTATGATCTACTGAAGCGGCTTGGAAGTCTCCATTGGCTGGAGGGACGTAGCCGCTTTCATCGTATTGGTGTCTATCAAATACGGTGACATTGTGACCTATTTGAGATGGGTTCAGCATGTACGTGAATGTACTTTAGTTGGATTGGAGAGCGTACCTTTTTCGCGCAATGCGACAGACAAGGAGAGGCCGAAAATGCCAGCTTCATAAATTAGACTTTGCAGTTGTTTACGCCTTACTATTGACAGTTGTGAACTACATACCTCCTACGATGGCGACTGACTTGGGTTGCGCCATGATTGCAGCAGTACAAGGCTGTGTTCCAACAGTCAATTGGAAGGCCGACTTTTAGCAATTTCAAGGCACACTGCGACTGAAATAGAGATAAGAAAGAAGACTTGCAGTTTATAGGGATCCAGCAACCCTTATGGCCTGGTCTTGTCGTGAGGAGAGGGTTGGTGGGGATTTGCACAGCGGGGTAGAGACTGACGACGGCTTTTCCGAGCATGAGGCTGTTGGGAACCTTGAGGATGATTTGAGCTTATTTTCTAAGTATCTTTCGTGCTGCACAAGTGAACTTGCGAGGTTATATCGCCTGACCAAGCCTGTTCCATCATTAAATATGCAGCTGTGTAAGTGGTGATTAGCAACAATTGAAGCAGTGTGCATTGCCAGAGTGTTCCCTTTAATGCTTCCCATTCCTGCATTGAGATTTACGGCAAACAAAAAAAAAAGTTCAAAGCAATCGACTGTCCTTGCAATATTTTTGGTCGAATTTATTGTGTTGGTAGTGTATCATATTCAAGATCAATTGATTGAATCATACGCCAATTGCTTGCTCTTCGTTATTTAACATGCAGCTTGAGGAAGGAAGCAAGCCATGCCACTTTTGATGAGATTCCACTTTTCCAGGGACTCCCGCCAAAGTTGGGTCTGTATTCAGTGGCTCCTTCCCTCTGATGCCCATTGTAGCCAAGGAAGGAGCTCAGTTAGGGAAGGAGCGGTCCCCTTCCAGCGGGTCCCTTCTTCCTCTGAAGACATGACAATGAATTTCAGCAACAGTGCAGTGAAGTACTGCTACTCACAGTGTACCATTGTCTGATGTCCATTGTAATGAATAATGTGATGAGACAAATTAACTAAATTCAGGTTCAAACACACCTCGATAGACTGACCACGAACAGGCCCTGTCCAATATTTTCCACTTAGCCCATGTGATGTGACATTACTTTGGCTGTACAACACTTTGCCCCTGTTCCACACCTACCCAAGCTACTGCACTATTCCAGACGCCGTTAATTTCCCACGCGCTCCCACTGTGGTCCATTTTCCTGGCCCCTTCAACTGCCGTCCAACTTGACTCCAGACGCAGGACAATTTCCATTTTTGTTTGTCTTGCCTCTGTGCTTTTCTTTTTCTTGCAATTGGAGTATTTGCTTGAATTGCTTGTCAACCTGATTGGAATTCTGTTGGCTGTCTAATAGGAAGTTCCTGGTATGTAAATGACGCTGCCCGCCAAAAGGGCTCTCCCCACCTTGTCAAGTTTCTTGGGATCCCCTGATTTCCTACACCTCCTCTACCTCCCACCGCCTAGCTTTGACGATATCTTTTGTTTTTCCCCAGCGCTTTTTTATTTGTTTGGTTTGAAGGTGTTTTTTTTTTCACTCGACTGTTATTTCTGACACTGCATTTCAGGTCCATATTCGCATACATTTCGTCTTTTTGTGATACCCGACTTGTAACCAAACAGTCACAATGGCCGACCAGACTCCCTCACCTCCTACTCCTCGCACAAGCTCCAAGAGCTCGACGCCCGCTTCTCCAGCTGCCACCCGACCGGCTACTACCGCCAGGACCACCGCTACCGCCAGGACTTCGACGGCTACAGCTGGTACTGCAGCTCGTCGCCCAGGTACCACAACCACCACCACGGCCGCCAAGGCACCGACTACCGCATCGCGAACTACTACCGGTGGACTTAGCAAGCCTCCCACTCGCCCACCCACTTCCACTACAAGCACTGTACGCCGGCCTACGTCATCTTCGACAACTGCCACGCATCGCAGCCGCGCAAGTGTTAGCGCCAGTGAAGATGAGAAGAAACCGGTGTCGTCGACCACTAGGAGAACTAGCACCTTGGTGACCAGCCCTGGCAAACCCGCCACTGGCACCACCGCTACGCGAAAGCCTGCTGTTGGCTCAACTACTGCTGCCTCAAGAACATCTGTCGGCACCACACGACCCGGCGTTGCTTCTACAACGAGACCCTCCGCTACGGCTACTCGCACTGCTGGAACCACTGCCACCGCTACCGACGCACGAAAGCGACTTTCCACAGCTGGGACATCAGGCACTGCTCGTCTTGCTGCTCGCCCAGCTTCCCGTGCTGGAGCACCATCTGAGGCTGCCAAGGAGATTCAAGAGCTTAAGCAAGCCTTGGAGGAGAAGCAGCAGGAGATCGACTCTCTTAACGAGCAGATCAAGACATCTGGGACTACTATCTCGGAGCTGCGCGAGCAAGGCGATAAACCCGTTGACGGCGACGCAGCCCCTCAAACCGACGATGAAGCTCTGACAAATCTCAAGGCTGGCCATGACTCTGCGATTGCCGCACTCGAGGCTCGCATTTCCGAGGTGACTGAGCGCCTGGATGAAGCGCAGGCTGAAGCGGAGCAGTACAAATCGAAGCTTGCAGAGGCAGAAGAAGCCAAGCGCGCTGTAGAGGCTGATCTGGGAGCCAAGGCAAAGGAGTTGGAACAAGCCTCGGCTGATACCACCAAAGCTGTTGATAATGAGAGTGCTCTGCGTGAAGCTCAAGAAGCACATGCTAATGAATTGTCGCGCTCTCTCTCCGAGCTTACAGACGAGCACAATGTGGCCATCGCCAAACTAAAGGAGGAGCATCAATCTGCTCTTGACAAGCATCAAACCGATGCTTCTGCCCATGAAATTGCCCTGGCTGAACTGAAAGCATCCCACCAATCTACAGTTGAGGACCTGGAGAAGAAGCTGTCAGATCTGACTTTGTCCAAGCAGGCATTGGAGTCGGAGCACGGCGAAAAGGCGACTGCGGATCTGGACGCGCACAATGCCAAGGTAGAATCGTTAGAGAGCCAAATCTCTGAACTGCAAGGCAAGCTGGATTCTGCTGAAAACGAATTGACTACCGCCAAGAGCAGTGCTGAGGCAGGTAGTGGATTGCAAAAAGATCTGGATGCCAAGGATGCCGAGATTGCGGCCGCCTCCGAGACAATCCGCCAACTCCAGGAGAAGAACAGTGCGGTCCAGAACTCTCTTGCTGATCGTGAGGGCGACATCGCTCAACTTAAGACAATGCACGACGAGCGCATGAAGCAGCTTTCACAAGACTACGAGAACGAAATTGAGAGTCTCCGTGGAGATGCATTCTACAAGCGCAAGTATCAGGAGCTTGAGGTCCAGTACGATGAACTGAAGGCATCGTTCTCAGCCGCCGAGGAGGCCCATGCCAAGGCTTTGGAAGATGCGAAGGCCGAACATACCAGTGCGATCGATGAGAAAGAGGCAGAGCACCAGAGGGCTCTGGACGATCTGCGCACAACCCATGCAGGCGAGCTTGAATCTGCCAAGGCTGGAACCTCTGCAGCCAGCGATGCTCATCTCAACGAACTAGAGTCCCTCAAAGCAGAGCATGCCAAGACATTGGAGGATCTCCGCAGCACTCACGCGACCGAGCTCGAATCCGCCAAAGCTGGATCAACTGCCGCAACTGATGCCCACCTCGGTGAGATCGAGTCTCTCAAGGCAGAGCACGACAAGGTTGTTGCTGAGCTTCGCAGAGCTCACGCAACTGAATTAGAAACGACGAATGCTGATGTTTCCGCTGCAAGTAGTGCTCACGCCGCTGAGCTGGAATCTTTGAAGGCAGAGCACGAAAAGGCCCTGGGCGATTTGCGTGACAGCCATGCGTCTGAGCTGGAGGCTGCTAACGAGGGCGTCTCCCAAGCCATGAAAAATCACGCTGAGCAGCTCGACACACTCAAAGCAGAGCACGAAAAGTCACTTTCTGAGCTCCGCTCTACTCACGCAAGCGAGCTCGAAGCAGCCACCGCAGGCGTTTCTGCTGCCAGTGGCGCGCATGCCAGCGAAATTGAATCCATTAAGGCTGACCATCTCAAGCAACTGGAAACAGCTATTACCGATAGTAATAACCAGCATGCTAAGCAAATGGAGGAGTTGCAAGCATCCCATGCTGAGGCTGTCGACTTATTAAAGAAGCAGAACAGCGAGGCGACCGAAAAGCTTCTTGCCAAAGAGGCCGCACTTTCTTCTGCGACTCAACAATCCGATGAGGCTCATGCCAGCGAACTTGCCAGCCTGCGCGAGCAACTTCAATCTGCCCAAGCTGAGTTGGAGAAGGCTCAAACTAGCGGTACTGACGCAGTTGAAGCAGCTAAACGCGACCTTGAGGATAGTCACGCTGACGAGGTGGAGAAGTTGATCTCCATGCACGCTGAGGCTATGAATTCTCTCAAGTCACAAGGCGCTGAATCGAAGAAGGACTTGGAAGAGCTCACCGCATCTCACGCAAAGACCATCGAAGACCTGATTGCCGAACAGCGTGGGGCGTATGATGAGCTCCATGCTAAGGCAACCAAGCACGAGGCGGACAACGCTGAGCTTCAAGCTGCTTTGGAGGCAGCCAAGACTGCAGTCTCCAAGGCTGAGGAAGAGGTAGCGGAACTTGGCCAACAGCTTGCACACGAAAAGATGGAGCGCATGACGACACTGGCAGCTCTCGATGAAGCTAAGCAAGTTAAGCCCGATACATCAGCTGCAGAAGCCGCCAAGGCTGAGATGGCCGACGCACAGAAGGCATTTGAGGAGACGTTTGCCTCCATGGAGGCGGACCTGAAGGCTAAGCAGAGTGAATTGGAAGGCGCCGAAGAAAAGATCAAGGCTGCTGAGCAAGCTGCAAGCACTTCAGATGAGCAGATTGCTAAGCTGCAACAACAGCTCAAGCTGCTCGAGGACGAGGCTGCCAAGAAGGACAGCACTGCGAAATCTGATTACAAGGATCTCAATGATAGCATGACCTCACTCGTGGAAGAGGCCAACAAGAAGGTTAAGGACCTTCAGGCTCAGTTGGACGAAGTCACTGCCAAGGTAGCAAGCAGCGAGAAGCAGGTCGAAGAAGCCCAAGCGCAGCTCAAAGTGAAGGATGCCGAGTTGCTGGAGGCTAAGGTAGGCTGATATGCCAAGTTTTGTATTGTTGGATGCGCAATTTGAAAGCTAACATAGACTTCCTCAGGCCAAAGTGGGAGCAGCCAAGCCCAAGGGACTGGCAGGCAGCCGATTCGCCAACATGAGCGATAACAAAGAGGAGAACAAAGAGGAGAACAAGGAGAACAGCGAATCAGCTGCTACGGAAGGCGAGGCAGCATCAGGTGAGGATGACGACGATCACTCTTCAGCAGCATTGGCTTCGGTGCGGATGTCCCTTGCGTACAGCAGCATTGCGAGCGCGGTTGTTGTTTGAGCGAATGATGTTGCTAACATGAGTACGAACTTTAGATCAGTAAGGCAAGGCTTGCCGCCAGGCAGATTGATACGCTCGACCGCGAGATGAGAGACCGCAATCTCAAGTAAGGAGATACACTGGGGATGAGGATCACACTAAGGAGCAATCGGCTAACATGAGGGTGAATTTTTAGGCTGCTGAACTCGATCACCAATGTCACGGACTCGGCTTAATGCTGGTTTGAAGAGACAAGTAGGAAGGGGATGAATGGAGCGTGGATCGTGGAGCGTGGATCGTGGAGCGTGTATGAAGTAAGGTTTCCTTTGTTGAACGAGCGTTGACTTTGGTTCTTTCTACGTTTGTTTGAAGATTCTCAAGACATGGTAATGCTTAATTTGAGGGCTCACGTATGGTGTAGCAAGATATCTGGCGATTTGGAGGAGGAAGAATATTGCAACAAAATACCCGTAGAAATTGTCGAGAGACTTAAGGAGGAAGATAATGAAAAAAAAAAAATCTATGATCTTGCTGAGAGTGGTAATGGTGATGATGGTGATGATGGTGATGACGATCATGGTATGGCCCTTTGAAGTGTGGAAAAGTATACGCTTGGCATGACCAGCATGAACGTTGATCAATAAAAGGGGATTGTGCGTGCCATGTAATAATAATCTTTTGACAAGGTTTGGCTGGTATTACATGTGAGGGTCGTGGGTCGTGGGTAATGGTTATGTCATGGACTTTGTTTGAGATGCACAACAGTCAGACTGGCACTGGGTGCCTCCTGTAGGTACTGGCGGGGGAAAACTACAGAGGATGAGAGGAACTGATTGAGGTTGCATATACGGAGGTAGTGGCGGCCGGGGTTTTGAGAAATGCCGCTGGCCGCGTGGTCGTGGTCCAAGACAAAAACAAAAGAGGTACTTGTACCTAACGTGTCAGTGGATTACAGCGCATTAGAGCACATTACAGTGGGTGGGACAGTACCTAGCGGGTACTTGCACAGCGTAAACTACCTGTGGCCGATACGGAGCCACAGGGCGGGATAAATACAGATAAAGTCCGCAACGTCATCCAAGGTGCCGCCCACCCCGGCGCTAATGGGCAATTTTGCCGCTAAAACGCAAAAAACCACACCAGAACAGGATAGGGAGAAGCCAATTGTTGGGTCGCGCCCAGACCAGCCATCGGATCATTTTCATTAAACTTTGTCTTTCCATCCATGTCCACGCACACACACTGAACTCTTGGGGGGTTTTTTTTTTTAATATACTTTCCGACCCAATTCATCCATCCATCGAGTGCAATGGAACCTGCGGCCTCTTCCTAACCTCAACTCCAAACACGGCTTCCGAATGCCCTGTTCACCCTTTCATCATAGCCGTCACCACCACGCATAATCCAACAATGCCCGAAGTGCGCAGGGGCAGCTCGCACACCAGCGGCAACCACCCTGACGATAAACTCGCTTCCGCCACATCTCCCAGTTCCTCCTTTGCCGCCGTCCAATCGACCCAGTCCAACGAACATGTCACATTCGTCGACAACGAGCCCACGAGCCCACGACCCGTCCGTCATGGATCTGAACCCGCAACCGCAACTGCCGCTGCCGCTGCCTCAGCGATGCTGCCGCCACGCAGAAGTCTAAACTATTCCCAACGACCTGCCGCCGAGGCGTACTATGACTCCAGAGCCGCTACTCGCGAGGAGTGGAAGCGTCGAGCCAAGACGCTAGAAGAATACTACCAAGACAACCCGCAGTTGTTGCCGCAGTTGCCGTTTACATGGCATCATGGCTGGCGGCGCTGGAGGCTATTCTTCTTTGCCTTTTTGGTGTTTGTCGATGCCTCAGCGCTGCCTATTGCGTTGTATTACGGCATGAGCTATGCTGGTAACGTTCAGGGCTGGATCATCTTTGCCATCGTTACCACTATTTGGGGAGGACCGACGTATCTTGAATTTGCGGTGCGAACGCTACGGCTCATTAAAAAAGAACGCTTTTATCGACCTTTGGGAACCAACAGCAGGTGGTGTTTTGATATGACGACTTGGACGTCGGTTATTTCCATTACCGCTGTCACGGCGTTGTTTGTTGTCGGAAGCGCACCACATATTGTCCTGCTGAGGGTGCTTTGCATGCCTGCTCCTGCAATTCTATACTGCATCGGAGGCGTATTGCTCATTATTAATTTCTATCATTACATGAAGTGGCCTGCGCCATTTCGCATTAGTTCTACCGCCAAGGGCGAAACTGTAAGTCACTACGTCTGTCAGCACACGACATCAATAACTAATGACTTGCAGGTCCTGCCCGGAGTTTACTACTTCATCGAAGACGTCGTCGCCGTCAACGCCGGCGCGGGAAGACCATATAGAGAAGCCCTCGCCGCACGCTACAAAGCCAGCCCCCGCTTCAGACAGATGCTCAACTTCCAGTCATGGTTCTGGGCCATTCCTGCCCTCATTCTCGCTATACCACTAACAGTCATCGCTGTGATCCCCCAGGTCCCCGCAACGGGAGCCTATGGCGTATGCTGGGCCGTTCCCTTTCTTTGGATTGCGCTCTGGGGCGGCATCTCCGTGCGGATGTGCAAGAAGGACATGGCTCGTGAACGACTCGAATGGGAATCTGATGAGGGCCCTGCTAAGGAGTCATCTAATACTGGCCCTGTTTAAGTTGATCGGGATAGATATTTGTTGTTGTTATTGTTTTTAAGCTATGGAAGCGTTGAGTTTATGGGCTTGTACATGAATTAAGAAAGGATATACCCCCCTACACATACGATTATTGTAATACGGTTTTGAATTAGACATTCCATGTTTACAGATCATGTTGTACAGTTTGCAGTTCGTCAGTCACAAGGAGAGTTTAACGTGTGTATAAAATGCAATTGATTTTAATGAATCGTCTTTCTAAAGACGGTATAAATAAGAAGATGTAAGGACAAGCAAAAAGCAAAGACAAACTCCCAATAACAATAAATCCTAAATGATCCTTTCCCAGGATGACGAAACCCATGTTTCCTTGACTAACTAGAAAAACAAAAAAACTAGACCCGAAAAGATAGTAATAAAATTCCCATTCTAAATATGTAGGTTATTATTCCTTTTGAACATTTGTAACTTTTAGTCGCTCGCCGCGGAATCTCTCCGCTGGCCAGCCTTGCATTGTCCACTTCTCCTCGACAACGTCGCCGCCCATGATGAGAGTGTGCTCCAAGAGGCAGCTGTCGTCCTTCATTTGCGCGCCGCTGAGGAGTCTGCTTCCCGTGCGCATGACGCAGCGGTTACCGATCTCGAGTCTGTTCAGGTCGAACTTGCCACGGGTGTTGATGTGGCCTACAACACTGGCATCGTCGATGACAACGCGGTCGCCGAGGGTGATTAGGTCGGGCTCGGTGAACATGAGGTTGGGGCGGCCGTTGGCGAACAGGGAAACGTCCTTACCGATGGTGGCGCCGAGGGCCTTGAAGTACCAGACGATCCAGCGGGTGCCGGTGAGCATGCCTAGGACACCGTTGCCGCGGTAGCAGTGACGACGGAGCTTCTCAACGCAGAGGAAGAGTTGCCAGCGTTGGCAGTAGGGTGACTTGTCCCAGTCGTAGTTGCCGGGCTTGCGGCGACCCATGATGGCCCATTTCGCGACGATAACCATGAGGATGGCGAGGACGGCTTGGATGGTGGTGAGGATGGCGATGCACACAGTGGTGAGGACGTAGACAATGGCAACGTTGTACCATAGGTTGATGGTGCGGGGGACGAAATGGTTCATCAGAGCATCGACCGCCTGGATGGCCGATATGCTGGGCACGTTCCAGTAGAATGCGGTGAAGACGGTGATGAAGGTGGAGTACAGGAAGATGGTGAATTGGCCTATGACACGGTATGAAGCAAGCTTGAGATAGAAGGCTCGGCCAAAGGGTGAGATTTCAGACGTGGGAGGCTCTTCGCCAACTTCGGTGTCGCTGTCAGAGCCACTATCGCTGGAAGAGTGATAGCGCTTGGCGTGGGCGTTGCCAGTCTCCTCCGCGAGCGTGTCAGCGCTGCTCATGTGTCGAATGCGTCGGTCACCTTGGTTACGAGAGGTAGTCCGATCACCGGTAAGAGTATCCTCGCTGCTCATGTGCTGGATCCTTCTGCCGGACTTCTCGTTCATGTCTGAGCTAGAAGAAAGGCAGACAGCATCACCACCCTTGGATCCTACGTAGGTGCCTCCGGAGGGATAAGTCGTGCCACGCCGAGTCAAGGCACCAGAACCCATGGTAGTGTGGTCACCGACTTCAACACCAGGGAGCAAGGAAACACGGTCAGCAATCATGGCACGGTCCTTGATCTTAATCTTGTCAGAGCCGTATCCGTCAGTTGTGATCAAGTGAGCGCGAGAACCGAAGACAACATCGTTGCCAACTTCTAAAAGATGGTAGTCGCTGATGCTGGGACCAGTGCCGGGCCAGTAGACACGCTTGCCAACTTTGGCACCAAGCATGCGGAGAGCAACAGATGTAGCTTCGTAGTGCTGGCCAAACATGGTGGTCATTTCGTGAAGACGAGACACAGGGAGAAGAGTCTTGATGACAGAGGCTCGCCAGATATCCACGGGTCGCCGCTTCTCGGTAGGGCCCGATTGCATCTTGCCAAGCATGAGATCCAGAGTCCACTTGACAACGAGGGCAAATCCAAAGACGAAGTATGGGCTCAAAGAGACTCGAAGGACAAGAGCCAGGTAATGGAAGCCAATACGCTCGGGAGCAGTGAACCAGTCAAGAATATCGCGAAGAGGAGAGCGGTTTGCAAGGGGTTGGTTCAGAACCATGCCGACCAAGCCAGCAGCCCAGGGGATCATGGACAGGGTGCCGCCGATAAATTGAAGGGGCATGGTAATGAGAAGAGAGGGGAGCCAGTGAGGCTTGGGGCCACGCCCGGGGGACATTTCGCGGAACTCTTCATCGGCATCCTCAGTCTCCCAGGTAGAGGAGTTGAGACCAATGCAAGTGTTGGGCGCAAGAGTCGTGCCGGGTGCAACAATAGAGGAGATACCAACGGAGCAGTTCTCGCCAATGACAATGCGTCCCAAGTACATGGAAGTGTTACCTTCAGCTGCGAATGGGCGGCAAATGCATCGAGTGAGGATAGCATTGTCACGGATATCAAGCAAATCCCACTCACCCAAAGAAGCACCGCCAAATTTGACGTTCTTGCCAACCTTGGCTCCCATGATGCGCAGATAAGTTCTCTTGGTGGCATCATTGAAGTTGAAAAAACCCTTACCGCACAGACTGACAATCTTCTGAACGAGCCACCATCTGGTGTGATACCAACCCCACATGGGATAGAGACCTTCGCGATGGCGTCCAATGATGATCCATTTGGACAAGATACCAACAATAGGAGCAATGACACGGATAACGAGACGTGAGACCGAAATGGACAGAGCCACATTGAAGAGACGACCGATGACAGAATCATTGCTCGGCCAAGACTGAGTGTAACTGAGCATTACAATGAAAGCCGTCCATTGGAAACCACGTCGCATGGGGTAGAAGATGGCCAGAGGGAAGAGCTGAAGGATAAGCAGGAAGGGATTTGTCGAGCTGTACGTCTTGGTGCATCCCACGACTTCCTCCTCAGTATCATCTGCAGGGCTGTCGGCTGCCATCTTATCGATGTGGGCAGCGATGGCAGATACAGTGCCTTGGTTGAAGATGACTCCAATTGGCATCTGCACCTTGAAGTCATTGCGGATTTGAGAGATAAGGCGTCCAGCCCGGAGAGAGTCGCCTCCCAAGCTGAAGAAGTCCACATCCTTAGGGATCTCGTCGGGTGGGCAGGCCAAGATGTCGGCGAAAGCCTTTGTGACTTTGCCCTCTGTGGATCCACCGAGCTTCTGGAGGTTTGCTCCCTGGAGCTCCTCAAAGACGGCAGTGAGCTTCTTCTCATTGATATTGCCCGAAGCGTCTGTAGGAAGAGGCTCCATCATGACATGAATCTGCTCTGGAATCATGTAGTTGTGAATAGACTCGCCAAGCTGCTTCTTGAGTTTGAAAGGGAGATCTTTGTCAGGATCTTCAATCTTACCGGAGCTTGGTGCGATGAAAATCTGTGCCGAGTCGTCGATAGGCGACTTGCGGGTGTGGGATTGCAGCTCGGCCGGTGTGACTTTCTCAATACCTTGGGTGATCAGCTTGAGGTCAACTTGGCACAGGGATGCCTTGATGGGCTCTGAGAGTGCTGTGTCAGGAGGGGGGCATTGGGCGTTCCAGTGACGTTGAAGGTATGGCGTATTATCAGTTACTTCGGGAAGGGAGAGACGTTTTCCGAGGTTGATTCGGAGAACCTTGTTGTTCTTCTTGGGGAGGTCATCCATGTAGGTGATCAGGACGGGCCACTTGACTTGCTGAAGCGACAGCTTCAATGCTAGTTGAAGTGTCTTCAAGTCGACTCTAGGCTTGCCCTTTGGTGTAACTAGTACAACAGCCACCACTTCTTGAAGAACGTCGTGATGAGCAGCAAAGGCCAAAGCTTGCGATACCCTGCCACTGATGCAAGAGTCCTCAGACATGGAAGCCGACATGATAGCATTTTCAACTTCGAAAGGGGAAATGAGTTCACCACCACGATTGATCACTTCCTTACTCCTTCCAGTGATGTAGAGGTAACCATCTTCGTCCATGTACCCAAGGTCTCCAGTGTCAAACCAGCCACTGCGGTTGAATGGGGACTTGTCGAGTGTTCCATCTGGCTTCAGGTAACCATGAAATGTGGGCTCACCGCGGACACAAATGCGGCCGACAGTACCATGCTTGACATGCTCATCAGACCAGTCAAGAATTGTGAGGCCTGGTCCCGTACTGATACCGGATGTACCCTCACGGTCCAGCTTGTAGTCCAAGGGAGGAGTGGAGATGGGCATACACTCCGTCATACCATAACTGGGCAAGACAACGCAGTTGAAGGTATCGCGGAGTTGGCAAGCCAATGATGGGAGCAAGCCTCCAGCAGCGTTACAGGCGAGACGGATTTGGCTCTTCTTCAGAGCTTCAGAGCGAGCTGGAGCTTCCGCAAGAATGACGGAGTGCATTGAAGGGGATGCATAGTACCATGTGGGATGTATACTCTCAACAACGTCCCAGAACATGTTGGGGTCGAAAGTTGTGCAGCAGACGGTAGACGAGCGAGAGAAGATTGGAGCAAAAATATTGCGCACAAGACCACCGCTATTTAACTGTTAGCTAATGTTGCCATTTTCAAAAAAAAAAAAAAACCTTGAAGGAAAACTTACACATGGTACAGCGGCATCATGTTCAAGCAGATATCATCGACGGTAAGACCCCAGGAGTCCATAACGAAGACGATACCAGCAATCAAAGAGTGTATCGTCAGTGGGACGACCTTTTTCGTACCAGATGTTCCACTAGTAAAGAGAATGAGAGCGATATCATCGGGTTGATTTGGCTCTGGAGCATGCGAGGAGGGAAGAGGAGATCCATTGGTTGTTCTTAAAACAATGTCGTCGCCACCGTTCCACTCAACGATAAAAATTTGGATGTCTTCCTCGCGAACCCAGCTCTCATCGAGCTGAAGCTTGCGGTAGTCATTCTCAGAGGTCAAGATTACCTTAGCCTTAGCCTGCATGACATCGGCGCGGAACTGCTCAGCTCCTGCGGCTGGGTTGATGGGAGCTGCGGTGTAATAGGTCGTGACAGCGACACATGTAGCTGCCATGAGCGGTCCATTGGGTAGCGCAATGGATACGACTGGCTTTCTGCCGCCAGAAGATTCGACGGGGAGTTGAAGATTTGTGGCATACTGGCGGAGACCATGGTGTGTGATGAAATTTGAAGGGTCGACTGAACGGAGAGCTGGGCGATTTTCGTCACAGATGAAATCCGCAAATGACTTGTAAGAAGCCTGGACGAGCTTCGATAGTGCTCGCACCAGGCGAGCTGTTTCTCCGTTTTTCCTTGTCCAGCTTTCTTCAGGGAGAAGCTTTGAAAGGCGCGTGTGGCATCGGATAAGAGGTAGAGCCGGCCAGGGACCAGGGATCTCGGTGAGAATGACGTAGAGAAGGTAGAGCGGTCGCCTTGAAGCTCTGGATGTGCTTGGGATAGAGGAGAGCAGAGCTTCCTTGTTCAGGTTGGCCTTGGCAACAGCCTGAAACTGTCGACTCTGCTTCACCTCTGAGGGAGGCAAATCGTAGATCTGCCGCAGAAGCGCCGACAAGTTACGTGTTGAAAGTTGCTGGCCTTCCATATTGACCGAAGTAGAGCCTGTCCCTTTGTTCAATTGGATCAAGTCGGTCTCAAAGCTACAGAGACCTTTCGTAAGAATATATCCTACAGTGCTGTCTTCGACAAAAGTTCAGATGAAGATTGTTTGAAAAATCACGTTGTTCACGAGCAGGGCGCCAAGCAACATATATGTCACGACGGGGAAGATATTTTAAGCAGTCGCATTTCTCCGGCGATCCGTATCCGAAACTATGCTCATGCAGCGCATGCCAGTCAAAAGCTTAGAAGTTTCCTGATCATTAAGCTATAGAGAGCTCGAGTCGCCATGCGAAAGAATGGGAGGTGGAACAAGCTCAAGTGATCGTCAAGAAAGCGAACAAATCCATCGAGAAAAGACAAAATTAGCGCGTTGATCACCGATCTCTGCTGAGATTATTTGCTCTCCCTGCCCTTGCGTGTGTGTTGATAATGCGCAGGGTGGTGGGATAAGCCAATCTAGTTAGCCGCCTAGTCGAGCAATGGAACCCCAAGACATGTCTCGAATCTAGCTCATTACCAACTTGCCGCTAGACACCACGCTCTCCCGTAAAGAAAACTATGACGTATTAGAACCAACCGCATCGCGAGACGTTGGTCTCATCCCTGAATCTAGCAAAGAAAGTTTTCGCAATGGCTTCGAAAGAAGGTTTGGTCAACGGGGCGTTGATAACGGGAAGTCGTTGCCCGGACTGTGGTGATGGGTCCAAGTTCCCGCACAGATGGAATTGAGCGACAGTGGTGGCAGCAAGCTTTCGAATAAGGTTACCGGGCGATTTTATTCCCTGCTAGTGTCCTAGGGGCTTGCGGCACCAAATAACCTTGTTTCATCGCTCCTTGCCAGTGCCCAGCCCTCCCAGTGGTTCGTCGTCGACCTCCAAAAGCTACGCAGCCTGTCGGAACGAAACGACCCACTGAGGCCCGCCAACAAGGCCCAATGGTGTCGATCAACGGCTGCGCAGGAATGCCAGCGCGTTCCTGACACGTAGTGACGCTGCAAAACTGTTGGCAAATCACTCCCAGTTTAATCCCACCTCGCAACTCTGATTGCAAGTCACTGCCCCTTGTTAATCTTGCGCGTTAGTACATGCCAAGCCCGATCTCCAAATAATTTCTTCATCCTCTCCAGGGCACGTCGATGTCGATCGATTTCTCGAGGCGACCTTGATGGAGGCTGGCAGCCCAGCGATAGGCACATTTGCCTTCAATTAAGCTTGTCGGAGCTTTTGTTAAGCTTCACGGGCGGGGGCTGCCCTTAACTCAATTCCTGCTTATCTCAATGAATATGAGGGATAATCCCGCGGGCTCGGAGAAATCTCTTCCACCAACCTCTTTGTCAATGGATGATGGAATCTGCCTGCGTTGGCTGTCATTCGCCGACCTCCTCAGAACTCGGCCGACTTGCTTGCCAACTACAATGGCCACGCTGATGTTGCATCATTATGTCATAGAAGCTCACCATCTAAAACTCTAAACAGAAAAGTCTCTGGCTTAGTGTTGCAAGGCCTCAGTTCCAAGTTCTCGGTGAGCAAGCTTGCGACATGATGAGACCAGTGTCGCCACGGAAGGGCAAACCGGCCAGGCGAGGTGGCCGTGAGTGACGTAGCAGACGACATTTCGTCACAAAGCCATGTTTCACAGAAAACACTCCGAAACTAGCGTGGTCACTATTCTGACGTTTGGTTGTGGCGAGTGAAGATGTCCATGATTGACATATCGCAATTGAGATTCGCGATGTACTGTGCTATTTCTGTCATCCGGGAGCGAGTACAAGCTGCGTGTATCTCGTTTGCTGGTGTCCCAGTTGGCTGTGCAACAAACGAAGAATATGCACATATCACAGTATCCGAGCTTGGCAAATCTTTGCAGCGGTCGAGCTGTCAGAGTACTGCTTACAGGCATAATTTTCTTTGGCCTGGAAGCCTGGCCCGGTAAATAGTCGGAGCATTATTAGTTAGCCTTGGTAGATCCAATGTCGCGACAGAGACTGCCCGTAATTCCTTCAGCCCAACAAGCAAGCTCTTGACAAGCTTACATATTGAAAATAATGGCATCTGAAGCGCCAATCACGACGTACGTGTCATTGCACTCCGACACGTAATTGTGATGGCAATAGCTGATTTTGGTTTGTAGTGTTTATGCGCAAAACCTCGAGGAGAGGGTCAAGGTCGAACCTCTTACCGATGCACTGCGGACGATATTCTCTGAGTTTGGCAATGTGGTGGACATTGTCGCCAAGACCAACTTGAAGGCCAAGGGCCAGGCATTCATCGTGTTCGATAGCGAGGACAGCGCAAAGGAGGCTATTGAAGAGATCAATGGTTTTCCGCTCTTCAACAAGCCTCTGAGGCTAGCTCTGGCCAAGTCTAGAAGTGACAAGACGGTAGAGCTACAAGGCACCGCGGAAGAACTCGAGGCGTTCAAGCAACATAGACAAGCAGAGAAAGGTTTGAATAGTGACTTCCATTTGTTTTCACAACACGCGCTGACCATTGTACCTACAGAGAAAAAGAAGGCTGCTGAAGCCGCCGAAGAGCAACGCCAAGGCAAGCGCGGCGCTGCTCCCGCGGCAGACGGTCGACCTGCAAAGATTGCCAAGTCGTCTGGACTCAAGTCGACGAGTGTCTCCGCGAGTGCGGTCATTCCAGACGAATACCTACCACCTAACAAGATTCTGTTCTTACAAAATGTCCCAGAAGATTATGACATTGAAGCTCTCACAACAGTGTTTGGACGCTTCGAGGGCTTCCGAGAAATCAGAATGGTACCAGGTCGCCGTGGTATTGCTTTTGTTGAGTATGATGCAGAGCAAGGTGCCGTCGCTGCAAAGGAGAATACATCTGGTATGACTTTGGGCGACAAGAAGATTAAGGTCACGTACCAGCGCCAATGATCACTTGCTTGACTAGATGTATAATAGTGATAATATAATAATACTTGATTGTAATGAGGCTTGTTAACATAGTGTGACAAAGAGCATCAGCTCCTGATAATGCGATATTCTAGCCATAGAGCAGACAGGTGTAAAACAGACAGGTTTAAAAGATCACGTCCTCGTCGTCGTCCGCCGCTAATATGTCTGACGGTCCCGTATCCGCGCTTTGGCTTTGGTTTGCATCCTTTTTTGCTTGAGCCTCACGACGAGCCTTCATTTCGGCATCAGCCTCGGCGGTATCGCGCTGCTTCTTGTTTGCAACCTATGAGGTTTGTTAGACGACTCGCTCTCCGGGCTCAGCATGCGGAAGGAATATTCACCTTTTTCAGTCTATAAAACTCTTCACGGTCTAATTCGTCCAACTCGGAGTTGATGTACTTGATGGTGTTCTCGGTTCGGGGAATGATGACGTGCTCAATAGCGTTGACTGTTACGGGTTAGCTGTCGTAAAGCGCAAAGAAAGATGTGGTACTAAACATACCTCGTCGGTTTACAACTTTAATCACCTCATCCAAGATGACAAATGCAGTTTGCAAACTAGCCAACTCTACCAAAGCCTCAACTGCGCGGGCGTACGTCTCTCTGCACCTTTGAACTTGCTGACCACCTTTGCCGAGACCTGTCAGTCCAAAGTCATTGTTTCCTTCTGTGAGATAGCTCTCAAATGCCGGCAAAAGGACACCGGAGACATTGTCCTGTTTTGTGCGAATCCGGAATCTCGCTGACTTGGCCGACTCCTGTACTTGATATCCGATGTCACCTCCGACAGCGTATGTGACCTCTGCCAACGAGAATGCAGCGATTTGCATCACACGTCCCATCTTTCTCTTGGCTTCATCGATTCGTTTCGTGATTTCTATAATTTTCCAGCAGGTTAGCATTCGTCACTTGTAGCAATTAGGTCGTATCAAGCTGGCGAACCTCTGAAACGTCTACAAACAAGCATCTGTTAGTAATGCACCCGCAAGTAGTTATGTGGCATTGTTACGTACTTGGTTAAAGCTTCACTTTTTCTCTTCAAGAGACTGTGACCAGTCTCAGCTCCCTTGAGCTTGGCCTTCATCAGACCCAGCGACTGCCGGGTCGGGAAGACTGGTTCGCGATCCTACAGTGGTCAGTATCGCCATAAACAATCGGCGCACAGATATCAGGCTGGCACATACTGGAGCACCCGACATATTGGATACGCAGTGGTCAGATAGGGCGACTGGATCCTAAAAGAAAGAGATGGCGATATTGACAACCGTTGACGATGAGGATGTGTCCCTCTCTCCAGGCCTAGAGCTCTCTCCAAAGTCCCCACCTTGCCAGCGTCACTGCATGCAATCAGCTAGTGCAGCAGGGCAGCCCCCAGCCATGAATATGCAACAAACGAGGCGCATCACTTTACCTCGTGCCTGATGTCTCTTCTGAATTTTAATGACTCCGACACACCGCGACGATATGGTTTTGAGTGCATGGGAATCTCTTTAAATTGATTCCGTCTTCTCTTTCTCTTCGGTGCCGTCAATTCCCGACGCGTGCAGTACGACGCAGAAGCGACGACAATGGGGGTCGAGTCGTTCCTTTAAATTCACCACTCAACGCGCCAACCACGCCTATTTCTGTGAAGCGATAGCCAACTTCGTGACGACTCCCAAAATGAGAGGAAAGGCAGTCAAGATGACTCCAGCGCCGGTCAACTGGAAAGCCGGCGCGAGTCTAGACTTGCATCTGGTGGTAAGATTTGGCAGTCAAGCTGTGTGCAGCATCAGGCAATTCTGACATTCTACAGTCCAACGAAGACTCTGTCTACGAACAAGACATTCTCCGAGATCCAGCGAGTATCAAACCCTGGTTGGCCTACATCGATTTTAAAGTTCGTCACGGGAGTTTGCAAGAGCAGGCGTTTGTGATGGGCCGCGCATGTACCCAGTTACCGCGATCCTATAAACTTTGGAAGTTGGTAAGTTTTGTCCCCAAAACTATGTGTCAATGACTGTGTAAATTTATTCCAACACATATAGTATCTTGGATTCCGTGTCAAGCATGTTTCGAAACTAAACCCGGCGATCAACGCAAGCGAATTCAACAAAGTCAACGCACTATTCGAGAGAGCTCTCATACTTTTGAACAAGATGCCTCGAATTTGGGCCATGTACCTGGAGTTTCTTACAAAACAGCCACTGGTGACGCTGACTCGACGAACATTTGATCGCGCACTTCGAGCGCTTCCCATTACTCAACACAACAGAATATGGGCTCTGTACATCGCCTTTGCGAACGCCGCCGCTGGCGATACTGCGGTCAAGATTTGGAGACGGTATATGCAGGTCCACCCCGAGAATGCGGAGGACTTCATCGCATTGCTCAAGCAGAACGGCGATTTCACCGAAGCAGCAACCACCTACATCAAAATTTTGAATGACTCCAAGTTTTCTAGCAAACAGGGCTTGGGACACTACGAACTATGGACGGAAATGGTCGAACTTCTCGTCGACCATGCTACAGAAGTTGAAACCGGTCACGAAACTGGCATTGACGTGGATGCCATTTTACGGAGCGGCATTTCGAGATTCTCAGACCAGAGGGGCAAGCTTTGGGCTGGCTTGGCCACATATTGGACGAGGAGAGGCAGCTTTGAGCGTGCCAGAGACGTTTTCGAGGAGGGTATCACCACAGTCATGACTGTGAGAGATTTCACACTGATTTTTGAATCATATATACAATTCGAGGAGACAATTATCGGTGCTCTCATGGATATGGCCTCGACCCGAGCGGAGAAGGGTGTGGAAGATGAAGATGCCGACTTTGAGCTGGATATTCGCATGATGCGATTTGAGCATCTCATGGATCGTCGTCCATTCCTGCTGAACGACGTACTCTTACGCCAAAATCCTCACCAAGTCACAGAATGGGAGAAGCGAGTGGCGCTTTGGGGCGATAACAAGGTCGAAGTCGTCCAAACCTACACCGACGCCATCGCAGCCATCAGCCCAAAGCGAGCCATTGGAGCCTTCCACAAGCTTTGGGCTAATTATGCAAACTTTTATGACAATGGCGGCGATCTCCGGAACGCCCGCATCATCATGGAAAAGGCAGTCAAAGTTCCCTTCAAATCCGTTGCTGAACTTGCGGATATGTGGATTGAATGGGCCGAAATGGAACTTCGCAACGAAAACTTTGACGAGGCGGTCCGAATCATGGCCAAGGCAGTTCAAGCCCCCAAGCGCTCAACAGTTGACTACTTCGACGAGACGTTGTCACCGCAACAGCGTGTTCACAAGAGCTGGAAGCTGTGGAGTTTCTACGTAGACCTGGTCGAGAGTGTATCAACATTAGAGGAGGTCCAGAAAGTATACGAGCGTATCTTCGAGCTTCGCATTGCCACGCCGCAAACCGTGGTAAACTATGCCAATCTCTTGGAGGAGCACAAGTACTTTGAAGAATCGTTCAAGATTTACGAACGTGGACTGGATCTGTTCAGCTATCCCGTAGCATTCGAGCTTTGGAATTTATATCTCACCAAGGCCGTCGATCGCAAGATTGGCATCGAGCGTCTTCGTGACTTATTTGAACAAGCTGTCGAAGACTGTCCACCAAAGTTTGCCAAGACCATCTATCTCATGTACGGCAACTTAGAAGAAGAGCGCGGCCTCGCCCGTCACGCCATGCGCATATACGAAAGAGCCACGAGAGCCGTCTCCGACGAAGACCGCGCCGACATGTTCAACTTCTACATCACCAAGTCAGCGTCCAACTTTGGCCTGGCCTCCACACGCCCAATCTACGAACGGGCCATCACGGCGCTGCCCGACAACGAAGCAAAGGACATGTGCCTCAAATTCGCCGACATGGAGAAGCGACTGGGCGAAATCGACCGAGCACGCGCCATTTATGGCCACGCCTCGCAATTTTGCGACCCACGCTCACACGCCGACTTCTGGACCAAGTGGGAGCAGTTTGAAGTGCAGCACGGCAACGAAGACACCTTCAAGGAGATGCTCCGCATCAAGCGAAGCGTCCAGGCGCAATACAACACCGACGTCAACTTTATTGCCTCGCAGGCGCTGGCCAAAGGCCAAGCCGGTGCCGGTGCCGCCGATCCAGAGGCAGCCGACGCCATGGCCGCTCTGGAAAGGCAAGCAAATGCTCCGCAGGGCTTTGTTGCAGCCAGCACCGGTCCCCAAGGAGGAGGAGCAGGCGTGGCGAAGCCACCTGTGCAAGCTAACCCCGATGCCATCGATTTGGATAGTGGGGATGATGATTGAACGAGCTCATTTCCGAGGGAAGGGACACAAAACAGCTACATGGCAAGGGTGAACTAATTTCACTTTTTCTTGGAGGGACTTGCACATTGTATTGCTTAGTTACTACGGGGGGTTGGAATGCTCTTTGGTTCTTGGCCATTGTCCCTTTTCCTTTGCTTTTTTGCCAGTGTTTGGGAATAAAGGTTTTTTGTCGTTTTGGTTTTCTTTGTTTGCTGCACTCACTCAGACACTCATTTATAAGGCGGGAACTGTTTTCATTACTGTATAATACTCTTCGGAACACTTAGAACTACGGGGAAATTTCATTTCAATTTTTTTTGGGTCATGGTTACACTTGGCATCGCATACATGTTGGGTCCCATTGTGGCAGTGATGTAATGAAACAATAACATATTGAGCTAACACTAACTATGCAGCTAATAACTAACACGCGAACAAAAGAGGAGGTTGTACGAGAAGAGCCGATCTGAGGCCGCGGCATGCGAAGCAAATAAACAATATTCGGTGATAGAAATAATTCCCTCAAATGACGGAATGGGAGGCCGCCGCCTGCAGCGTAGGATAGAGGCCCAAAATGAGCAAAGGCGTAAAATGGCAGCTCCTTCTGCCAACGCTACACCATGTTGGGTGTAAGCCGCCATCGGGCTGTGTCATGCAGACCGCTCTGCCTGATGTGGCATGGGGGTTTTTGCATGATGTGTGGTAAAAATTAGGTATTGTTTGTGATTATGTTGTTTCCCTTGACCTATCTAGGCTGACTACGAAGATGCAGATCCCTTGCGGCCCATTTGGGCAATTTTGGCGTGATATTTCTCTTGGTAATTCCTGTCGACGTGTCCGTCGCGGGAAGAGGGCGTAGCGTAGATAGAGCCCTTTCGCTTTTGGAAGCGGCTGGGGGGGACCTTGGAGGCATCTATTCAGGGGTTTGATGGTTAGCGTTGTTTCTGATGGACTTTCAAAATGACTTTCAAATGCAACCGTAAAAAAAAACACCTCATAGAATTCGGGGGCAATGCACAAAAGGTTGAAGGGTATAGCGTGGCTGCCATCAGCGTCCAAGCCGGAGTTGCAGTGCAAGTGGCTTCAACGGCTGAGGGTACCGATAGTCGATAGGATGGGGTAGCGGCTGGGCTATGGTAGGGAATGCTGGACTGTCAGCTAGACTTACCCCACTCGTCGCTCATACGGCGGTCCTTCTTGGGGACGATGGGAGACTCGTTCAGGATGATGGGCTCGTTGGTGGCAGCAGTGGTGGTGTTATTTTGCTGCTGGGTGGTAGTATTTTGATCCATGATGCAGGTTGGTCAAGAATCAGCCGTTACTTTGATGAAATTGATGAGTGCGACAATGTGTCGAGATGTGCTTCGTAAAGTTGTAAGAGTGTTGAAGTATTGCCCAGGATATATGCTTTGAAAACGGTGTGAGGTTGTGCAACAAGCAGACTCTCAATTATTTGTATCAATTCTGAAAGAGAGAAACAGGACAAGTAAGAACTAAAAAGGCTTCATGGTGGCGACACCTTTATATATTCAAGGTGACGGGCACATCCCTGCGAACCTTTTGGGCCAAAGAGGCATCAACCACGCTAGCCAAGCCTCCAACATCTGTGTGTAAATACGTACTCTGTTCAATAAATGAGACGTGGGAGGCGAAGAGGCGGCTGTGACAGGCCACTATCCAGCGCTCTGAAGGGTCAGCTCGACGTCTCATTCGTGGACGAGCAGAGGTGAGTACCCCGCATGGAAAGCAAGTTTGTCTACATTCTGCATTCATGCACGAGGTCTGGATGAGTCGATCGGGTGCTTTTTGACAGGGTCGATGATCGTCGCCATAATTTGACGTCATGGTGGGAGTCGACTACGACGAGATTACTTTCCTCACCTACGGCATGTTTACCTATGGTGCTTGTCTGCGTGATTTCTTGCTTGATTTTTGAGCCATCCTTTTGTTGGTTTGCAATGATTGCAATTCAAAGGGCGTTGTCATCAAAATAAAGTAGCGACAACAGTCGATGGCCAGATAGGCTTTTGCGAGACATGGCTTGTCTAACACAAACCCCATGATCCCTAGGCAGTGTCACTTGGCACGTTCCTGGCCTTTGGATACAGTCTTTCAGCACTCAATCGATCAACAGGAGGAGGCGCAAGCAAAGAGGGCCATAAAATTAACGCAAAACAACATGCCACATCGCAGTCCGCGGGTTTAAGGGCCATTGCGAGACCCTCCAGTTGTCCGCTGCAATTAGGATTGCCTCTGTTGCATGATGAGACGCGTACGTTGCAGGTGCAGGTGATTTCACAGCCTGAGACCCTCACCCTAGTGAGCTTGGCGCGGGAGTGGGCGAGGATGAGCAGAAAACGGGCTGCTACCCTTTTTGGGGCTTTGCGATGCAGCTGTACCGTAATAAAGTGCCGCCTCCCAATGCTGATACTGCCCCATGCAAATACAACGTCAGTGGAGTATGTTGACCTGGAATCCGCGTGACAAATTTATAGTTCACGACTAGTCCTGACAAGTGGCGTAAACCTGAGGAAACTTGGAGTGGGGATGGGAACCAATAAACAGTCGATTGGGCATGGATGAAGTTGTCGCCGTGTGGTGAAAGAGCACTGGTGGTAGTGGTAGTGTGTGGCTGCAGCGCACGAGCTCTGTGTTCAATTAACGAGAGGTGTGTGATGCTTAGAGGTGTCTGTTACCGTCAAGGCAGATGGAGAGGGTGCACTGCTGCGTGAGGACCCCTGTTAGCGTAGCGTTGAGTTGTGATGCGAGGGCTGGGCTGGGCTGGGCTGGGAGATGATTGGTGACGGACTTAGCCAGCCAGGCGTGGGTTAATTCAATAGAGCGGTATGATGAATACCTAGTGATGGTTGAGTGTTGCCTATCTTTAGATGGAAGTTTGTTGTTTTCAGTTTCAAGGCTTGATGGGAGTTAAACTCGTCAAAGGAAGCAAGACCCTGAAAGCGGGCAGAGTTTAAAGTGGTGATGCAGGAGGAGATGAATGTGGACAAGACTCACACGAGCACCGATTAGGCTGCAGCACCTTCTGTAAGCTTTTTCCGAGGTGAGCAGAGAAGAGTGCCTGGGGGTCAACCAAGCCCTGTATGCGCTGTAATAAAGTTGGCTGGGGGGGCGCTACAACTACCTGGAACATGGATTCGGCAGTGACTAGCCGGCGAACCGATAGTGGACCAGCGCTGGAGCTTGGGCCAGCCAGTGCCCGAAGTTCGATTCGAAGCTGCTGGGCTGCAGGTAGAGCGTCCTGCTACCCGGGAGCAGCACTTGTACTGGTTTGCGGTGGGAGTTCTTGGTCAATTTGGCTTACAAAGCGATAATATCATTACTATAATACTAATCATGCAGGATAATTCGTATATACGAATAAGTATTCGCTTAAAATATGACGTAGGTGCGTATGCTAATACTACCATGGGCAAGTCCAATAATCTTGAAGTAGCCAATAAGCCGTGTGCACTACCTGTAATTTGGCCACGTTGTGAATAGTTGATATAAATGCATGGTAGCGTACTTTTTAGCACCAGAAGGATTTTCCACACTTGATATTTTTCTTCAACATTTTAGTGCATTTTAAATCATCACATGGCGCATCAACTATACAATACCAGTACCTGTCCCGCCGCCGCCCCACAGCAGCTGCGCTGGCCAATAGAAACGCTACCATCTTTTTCCTTTGTCACTCACATTTCAAGACTCATCCAGTCGAACAGTCATTGTCGACACGAAGGTATTCCCTTCACGCAGACCGACATACTTAAATTTCTACTTATATATGCCTTCAAAGACAACTTGAAGAGCAGGCAGCGAACTCCTTTCTTGTACCGCCTTGATAGGCCTTCCTAACGCAACCCCCAGTTCATGTTTCGCTGTTTCTATGGATGCAGTCGCGTTATGAAGAGGAAGCTTGATGTCATGCTAAATCGTCCAATTTCAACAACCACCATGGCTATTACTCGTCACTCAATCCTGCTCGATAAGCGGGAGCAGCAGTTGCGAGATCTCCTCGTCGACGTGGCAAAGTCCATCGATGCCACCGGCAAAGTCAAAGAGCCCCTCGTCCTGCGCTGGGCTGGCGGCTGGGTGCGAGACAAACTTCTCGGGCTAGAAAGCCATGACATTGACATTGCCATCAATGCTATGACTGGAGAGCCCTTTGTTGAGTACATGTGCGATTTCTGCACCCAGCCAGACGTCATCCAGCGCCACGGCATCGGCGCCGCTGATATCGGCAACCTCCACAAGGTCAAAAGCAATCCGGACAAGTCAAAGCATCTTGAGACTGCCATGATTCCCATTTTCGGCCTTGAAGTTGACGTGGTCAACCTACGGAAGGAGTCTTATGCTGAAGATAGCCGCAACCCCAAAATCGAATTTGGCACCGCCAAGGAAGACGCTTTGCGCCGAGATGCCACCATTAATGCCATGTTCTACAACCTACACACACAAGAAGTCGAGGATTTCACAACAGGCCTCCAAGATTTAAAAGATCACATTATCCGTACCCCCCTGGACCCCCTGCAAACTTTCCGCGACGATCCTTTGAGAGTTCTGAGACTCGTCCGCTTTTCCAGCCGACTAAGCTTTCCCATCGATGCAGGCACGCAGAAATACATGGCCGACCAGTCTGTTCTCGAAGCCCTCAAGGTCAAAATCAGCCGAGAAAGAGTTGGTATCGAACTAGAGAAGATGTTCAAAGGTATGCACTCCCTAGACAGCTGAAGAAACAGGCTTAAATATTAACTCTACGTCACAAGACAAGCACCCGCGCCTAGCGCTGGAGATCATTGATAAACTAGGCCTATATAGTGCCATATTTACAGACCCGGCGAAACCTGACTTGGAAGTGCCAGAAACATCGCGGTGGGCAGTTGCCTACAACGGACTGGACGATATCATTCAGAATGACAGCCCTGGGTCTCTCGGCGAGTTGCTCGTGCGTGCCGACGACGCCAAGTTCACCGCATGGAATCTCATCGCCGTGTGCCCTTGGACTAGCGTAGAAGACGCCCCCGGCACCAAGAAGAAGCCAATGACATCTCCTCCGGTCCGTGTTATAGCCCGCGAAGGATTCAAGGCTTCAAACAAGCTTACAGACATCATGGCAGCGTGCCACTACAACCGCGAGGAAATTCTACAGCTCAAAAACGCCGTCAACAACAAGGAATCTTACATCAGCGAACGCGACAGATTCGGAATGGCCATCCGTCGATGGGATGAGCGAAAGACTAACTGGAGACTACAGGTCCTCAGCACCATGCTGATTGAAGCCATGGAGCGTCTGCAAGATTGGCCCAGCACAGTGCCGCAAGGGCGAGTGGACGAAAAGCTTGTCAAGCAACGTGAGGAGTTTGTGCAAGAATGGCAAGCTTTCATGGATCATCTATCTGAGCTTGATGTGCTGGAGGCTCCGTCACTGAAACCCCTTGTCGATGGACGGGTGTTGTCGGAAGCTCTTGGCGTCAAGTCTGGAAGATGGACTGGGCCAGCACTCAACGTCTGCGTGGCTTGGCAGCTACGAAACCCCAAGGCGACTGATCCTCAAGGGGCCATTGACGAAGTCAAAAGAAGAAAGGACGAACTTGGGATCACAGGATAAAATTTCTAATTAGCGAGAATCACCAAAAGTCAAATGAATGAATATAGACGTCTATCCACGAACAATAGATACACACACCACTTTCAACTTGCTCCCACTCAAAAAAGAACTAATCTTGATTTTTCGTTTACTAGCATAAACCCAATCTAAACTGAACCACACTCTATTCGATAAATGCAAATCATTCTGCCGTAGTACCAAGTAGCTTTTCAACTCTGTCCACAGTGCACAGACAGTGCGCCCAGCACTATCTCCCGGCCCACAAGGTCTAAGACACAACCTAAACCATCGGATTCACGTCCGTCATATCATCCCATACCGAAATAAAACACAAGGCTGGTCACCGCATTCCAGCTCGCATTTCTCGTGTTGAAGATCTTCCACCCCGCGACTCAGTATCCCATGCAAGGAGCATATTCTATCCGTGTTGTGTGCCCAACCTCGCCTTACCTAAAGACCGCCGGTGCATTAACCCTTAACTCGCCATGTCGTCAACGGGCTTAGGCCCAGCAAACACCCTACGGCTTGAACAGCTTCAAAACGGTAACAATACTCCCTGTACAGTCCCAATCGCCAATATTATCTCCTTAATACAACCCCAATACTTCCCACAGATCGCTAATCGTATCTAAAAGCAACTCAAGACATTGAAACCATCACCACCCAATTCTCCACCCTGGGATCGACATCAACCTTGGTATGTTTCTTCGCTTATCCCTTGACAGCCATTTTCTTCACGCATTGCTAATTTCGGAATGGTGACGCCTATAGGACTCAGAGAAGGCTCGCGATACAAGCCTCGCTGCTTTGGCATGTCTCAAGCATGATGATGCTTCATCACAGGCCCGCAGCGATCTATGTGCTGCCGTCTCACAAATACTGCAACTTCTTAAACGAGGTCCGTGTTTTAGCGATAATTCTCATAAGTGACTTTCAGCTAATAATATTGCTGTATTTGTAGATACCGATGCGTGTGCACTTACCGCAGAGGCAAGTCTAGCCGTACTGGCCGGGCTGGAGGAGAGTCTCGGCGATAAGGCACTGGTGGCCATTGTTAGCTATACTAATGCAAACGATGCATGGACTACGGAGACAGCAGCTCTAACTGCTTCTCAAATCTTGACAAAAACCTTGTCTGGTGTAAGACTGGACGATTTCATTGTTGGACCTGTCCTACAAGATTTACTCCGTCCCGTCTTCTCCAAGTCCAACAAGACCGTCACAGCCGATGGACGTCCAGCCCAAACACGCCAAGAAAATCCTACGGATCGACTACTTACAGACCCGCCATCTTGGAAACAAGCCGGCCTTTACGTAGTATCAGTCTTCGCCTGGGCAGTGCGATCCGCAACCGTGAGTCTGGCCATTGTCTTACAGGACGTATCTCATGACCTTGTTACTCACAACATGGTGTAGGAAACTCTTGTTGCCAAGAATTGGCCCTTATTCATTCCTGTTCTGATTACTCTATCTGAGGACACAAATTTATCTATCCGCCAGCGGGGCTTGGAGATTCTGACAATCTTTCTTTCCAAATGTCCCCTTAAAACTCTTAAATCAACGGGTATCGATGCCGTGTTGCGAGATACGGCTTTCCCTTCCCTCTTGTTCCTTCCAACGCTCACACCAGAGGAAGAATCTGTTCCTCTACTGCGAGCAACATATAAAGCGCTGTTGACACTTGCTCTCCTTGACGAGGATCAACATTCAAAATGGAGACGGGATCTCATTGACAAACTCATCCGTGATGGTATCCTGACTGGCTATGCCCATGCTCCGGAGCATATTCGCATAGTAGAAGTGCTCATGCAGGCCACATCAAAAGTTGTAGAGGCTCAAGGCATCTACACTGTCAAGCACCTGGCGGTATGTGTCTGTCTTTCGTTTCTCATACTGTGCTGACACCCCATATAGAGCCTGTTGGAAGTCTTTTCCGCCATCCTCACCGACTCCTTTGCCTTAGCATATACCCCTGCAGTCTTGGCCGCTGCAGAATCCCTGAATACCACACTGGCAGCATGCTGGCCACGGGTGGCAGAAACAGCCCACTTAGAGCAAACTGTATACATAATCTCTGTCTGTTGGATTAACATCGAAGACCGCCGCCAGGCACAAGATGGAGACATCGCAGGCTTAGCACTCATCAGTCAGCAGCTTCAACGGGCATCCACGCTATTACAAGCTCTCTGGGGTGCTAACGGAAACAAGCCAAATGATTTGACCAAAGCCACGAAAGCCGAGCCAAGACTGCTCGCTCTCTTCACTCAAAAAAGCAGCGTTTGAAACTGCATCAAGATGTCGTCCGAAGAGCGCCGCCAGTGTAAAGTGCTCAATCGAGGGGTTGCTGCTTGAAGAATGATTTGCCTCGCAGCCACTTACTGTAGGCTTTGTATCTCTTCTTTGGAGCATCCTCCTGCGTGACGGTGAGAGGGTTCTCACCGACCTTCATGAGCTGTGCATAGACATCGACCTCTTCATCGGTATTACCAACCATGAGGCCCCTGTCTTGCCAACTTCCGCTAATGTACTCTTCGTACTCCGAAGCGTCGATATCTACCGGCGTATCGCTCGAAACAACAAGCGGCAGGTTCTGCGGATGGCGGATATATTGAGCATAATCATCAGATTCTTGATTTGTGACTGCCGGGTTGAGCGAATCATGGACTGCTTTTGTAAACGTCCACTGGGCGGCTTTAGACTTTTCCAAAGCCGTCGGCTTCGTTTTGGCCGTAGGAGTCGTAGCAGGTGTTGGAGGTTTGGCAACACCTTCAGATTTTGCTGGTGTTGGCTGCAGCCATCTCTGGAGCGAAATGCCCTTGGGGGCCGTTTTATCCGATGTGATGGAAGCGGTGTCGTCAACAGTTATCGAACCGAGCCGAGAAGACGCTACGGCACGCCCATCAGTTTTGCCCTTTTTCTTTTCGCTGACTGGCTCACCCTCTGTGCGAACTTTGAAAGGGCTCAAGTCATAACGCCCATCCTGGGTCGATTTTACCGGAATGTATTTAATTGTCGAGTTCATCTTATAGGCAAACATTTTCGGGAACGAAGATAGCGTCGACGGTCGATAATATTCCAGCCAATAATCATCGAAATGTTCCACTGGGCGAGCAGTCGATATGTTGTGATATGGCAAGATAGGCGGTACTTGCTTCTCCTCTAAGTGAGAGGGAGTGAACCAGTTAATGTAATTGATCTTCTTTCCGGCAGACCAGTCTCTAGGATTGGAGTGATGGAGATAGTAATCAGTACTGAGATCCCACAACATGGGCTGTCCCTGCGTGAATATATAATTGCCGAGGAAGAGGTTGTATGCTTCCTGACGCTGGTTATCCAAGAACGAATTGTTGTAGTAACGCTTGAAACTCTCAATCATGTCTCTCGAGTGACTCGTCCATTGGTTAATCTTGCGATAAGTCTCCATGGTATTGACTAGTTGTGAGCCACCGTATTGGACGGCAATGGTGTCTCCATGATCATGCCACAGGTGAGTAAAAAGATTCACGGCATCAGTATCATAATCAACTATGGTATTGTCGATGATGCCCAGTGCGTGTAACTGGTGACCCAGGGCTCGTTTGCCAATGACAAACTGAGCGGCGTTTGTTCGATCCAGACAATCGATGCAGTTGGTGCGCGCCACACCGTTCTGAGACGTCAAGGGACTCGTAACACCGTCGCCGTTCTGGAAAAAGCCAGTGGTTTTCACAATTTCCTCTCCGATATTCTCCAGGTTTCCAATGACATCTCCACCACGAACTTTGGAAGCGCGACTCATATCCCAAGCCTTGTGGATAATTCTTTTATCATCTGGCAGAAACTGATTCAGGTAATCGATGGCGTGGGTATACTCTTCGAGCAGCTTGGACTCTCTGGGTTGTCGCTCCTTTGCCTTGACGAGATTCAAAGCATAAATAGGAGCACCGTATCGTTGAAACAAGTCATCAAAGTGCAGTGCTGCGGCACTATAAAATGGATCAACGAGGTTTAGCTCAATTGGTGGTTTCGGCGTTACTCCCGTGCTGTCCTGTGTCCAGTAGAGGGGAATACTACCTCGATGCTGCACGTAAGATGTATACTGTGGACTGCAGTATAACCTCGGGCCTGGCGCGTGGAAAGATGTAGTCAGCGACTCTGCAACAATCTGCTCAGTCTCGACATCGTTCGCCACGTATCCCATGTCGTTCGCTCCACGCTTGAGGAAGCGAGCTCCTGCAAAGTACCTTGACCGTCTTGCGATGACGGTAATATGAGCAGTACGGCCGTAAATTGATAGGGCAGCTTGGTCAATGTATCCGTGAATAATTGGTCGGAACCAATCATAGGGATCCTCGATTTCTTCAGCAACAGGACTCAACAAATAATCATTCCACACAAACATGGAGTTGAAGTCTCCATCCGGTCGCGGTATTTCGCCATTTGCCAATTGTGTCCGCTCTCTGGTAATATTGTGCTGCAACGTTCGCGTAACATCGTAAGAGTAGCTGTAATAGAACGACTTGGTGAGGTCCAGCCCATGAAGAATAGAAAGAAAGCGTTGCTCCTCCGAGTTGCGCGTCTCTGCCTTGGACTTCCTCGACGTCAAAGGTATGAGTTCCGTACCCTCAATCTGGTATATATAATGACCTCCAATCATAGCAACAGTGCTCTTCTTGGTAATGAGAAGCATGTAATAAGGGCCAGTGAATTTAATAAATCCCAGCAGGCCCCATGTTGTGCAGCGTAGCTTGATTCCGCCAGTGCCCTTATTTCCGTCATCGATCGTATCCAAGAGCTGATTCATCTCCTTGAGGGTATACACAATTTTATCGTCCTTTATGCTCAGTTCAGCTCCGTCCGACGTGCGGTCAATCTTCAATATCCTATATCTCTTCTCACTGACGTCAACCCCCACAACGTAGTACTTGCTCGCCGTCTCGTACAAGCTAAACTTGTGCATCTTGTAAATCATGTCATCTGATGGGTCGTTGTCCACGGCATCGTTGGCAATGTCGCGACTTGAGCTCATCGAGCTATCGGGAATGCGAGGCTCAGAGTCCGGGCTCGACGTTCGAACGAATGGTTTCGCTACGGCTGGATCGCCATCGTTGTCGTCTTCCGTCGATCCACGCCTCCCCTTCGGCACGACGGATGGAGAGTTGTTTGCAGCCTCGTCATTTCGCAACTGAGGGAAGACAGGCGCATTGTGGTTTATGTCTGGCGTTTTTGGTGCTGCTTCGCCTTGAGCAGGGTGCTCGGCAGCGCTTGGCGAAAGTTGATCAGCCATGCCGTTGCAGCTCCTCGGCAGCTCAATGCTGCATGGTAAATCAGATACCCGACTTTAGCATACTTTTGCTCCGGTTGAATTTGGAGAGTTCGAAAACAAAGCCAAAGAGTTTCGCCAGTTGATGATGTAGAAAGCTAGTCGTAGGTCACATGGAGGGATGGAAGCTATCAGCCAGCTAAGCTCATGATCACAACGGTGGGGCACGCGCGTCACTTGCTGGGAGCTCTCCCGCTACTTACAGGTGCATGCCTCACTGCGCAGCATGGCGCTATGTGCTTCTATATTGTAATGACAAATGACAATTAATTATTCTGTCCAGTCTAACCACCTCTATTTGTAATATCAACAATTTCGACTGTCTTTTGCAACGTTAAAATGTACAGGCCCATAGCCGTCCTCGGGCTGCTTCTAATACTCCTTCCCTTGTTCATGATTTTGGGTATCAACATGTCAACCCTATTTCTCTTCCTCGCTACTCTCTTCCTCATTGTCTTCGTCCTTCTCTTCATCTTTCTTAGCTTCCTCCTTTTCATCTTCCTTTACTTCCTCTTTGACTTCCTCTGGCTTTATTGATTCGTCTGCCTCCTCCTTTGCAATCACTGGTACAACAGCTTCCTTAGTAGGCTCCGGCTCCGGTGCGATGTCCGCTCGCAGATCAGGCAAAAATCTGTCCACTCGCTTCCACGTCTCATCCCAAAGCTCCTTGCGTGAAGGGTCTTGCTCTGGTGGGACAAGTGTGCCACTGCTAACCATGTACAGTACCACGTTCTTTAAGTTCTCCCGTACGGCTTCCTCCTGCGAGGTTGTCAGCTCCTGTGTTGAATGTTTTACAACTTGCTTCCCACTTACTAGACTGTCACCCTGGCCGCTGTTCATTAGGCGATCCATAATCTCAATGACCTTGACCCAGAGGTCCAACATCCCATCCCATCCAGAGAGCAACACTAAGTATTGCAAAAACACCTTGCAGAGCAACGAAGCTGACTGAACTCGCATCTCGCTCATGCCTTCCTTGTCTGTCGAGAAGACCTCTGGCTTGAGAAGCGTTAGAATCAGCGGGAAAAGGACCTTGCCAAAGATAGCCGTCCATTCGGTAGGATCGCTATTGGTCAAATCGGCTGAAAGTAACGTTCTTTGCAATGCAGAGAAAGCAAGCTGGCGGACTTCTCGGCACGGGTTGGTGCATTGTGACATGAGTGACTGGAAAATTGGAAGCCAGTATGCAGACCATGCTGAAGCAACGTTAGCATTTAACTCTAGTTAGACAAATATATTGACATACCCTCGCTTGTTTCCAAATGAGATTGCTGCATCAACTGGGGAATGCGTGAAGTCATGTTGTGAAGTGTCTGGATGGCCTTACAACCTCTGTCAATGGCTGCGCGATCGCTATCATCAAACTGTTAGCACACCCAATTCGACATATGAAGCAGGAATACGAAACCTACACTTTCTTCTCAGCACGGGGTTGATCCGATCTGCGCCTCTCAGGTTCAGTTCGTGGTTCGGCAGACGCAAGGGGATTGGCAGCCGAAGCAAACTGGTTGAGCAATGCGACTGCAGCAACGTAGTTATCAGCCATGATGGCAGGGGGAGTTCCCGTAGTGCCCTTATCCAAAATATCGAATACCATGGCCGCCGACTCTGGGCTGGTAGCCAGAACTCTCAACGTCGCCCAGAAACCTGGAGAAGTCATCATCTGGCTTCGCAGGGGACCAGGCTCATCAGTGCAAGTAGCCAAACCTGACAGGATTGTGCCCGAAGTCTTGGCAAGAATATCCGCAGGGAGACTGGAGATTGTGTGAAGAAGTTTTGTAACATTCACAATTTCATGATCCTGCGGGGGTAAATGACATATTAGTGTCTGGGAAGGAAAGATGAGATACTGCGCAGTTAAGTGACTTACATAGCCGACCTTGAGGATTTGCAGAGCATAGTACACGGCTCTAGAGACAGTGACCGCATGCCACTGGCCCGAATCGCGGAGCAGCACCTGAATTTGGTTGAAGACTTGTTGTCCCATGTGCTCAATAGAATCCGAATCTCTAGTTGCCAGAATGGTGCAAAATTCGAGGATATAGGCCACTGACGGATCATATTTGGGTGGCTGAGACACAGCAGGCTGGCCATTGGCAGCAGCGGTAACTGCAGCTTCCTGCTTCAAGCTGATGATAGTTGTGCTGTCATCCTCAGGAAGTTGATCGAGAAGAGCCTGGACTAGCTCAGAAGCAACGTCGGGGGCTAGGTTGGCAACATTGCCAAATACGTCTTCTAGCTTACACGAGTTCACACAGTCGACCGTGCAAAGGGTGCTCTCCAGTTCCTCCTCTGATGGTTCAGGAGGATCATCTGCAGCATAGCTTGAAATGTAGGAAGTGAAGGCAGAGAAGAACCCAGTGTCAGCAGACCTTTGGTCTCGATCGATGACCTGAGATGGCGACTGCAATGGTATGGCTGGTAGCTCCATGGCCGTGAGGCTAGGAGGTGCGAACTGTGACGCCAATGAGTTTGTGAACAAGTTGATCCAAATTCTAATCACATGCTTCCAGCTGCGTCGTATCAGGTGCTCACTGCCAGTTACTACGCGGAATAATACAAGCATAGCTAGTTGGGCTCGGAAATCGCGACCAAGTTTGACAGCCAGCTCGCTAACCATGACGCTGCCGTCGCCAACTTGAACTTCGGTATTGAGAGAAATGTTAAAGAGCGTGTTGCCTGCCAGTGTGGTGATATGGCTGAGACAGTAGACGATCTGATCCAGAGCCTCAGAGTTGTTATATTTGGTGGCGATTCGAGCGCATTCGTCAAATCCAGTGACAATGCGAGTAAACACAGCATCGTCAGTCGCAGACATGAAGACATAAGCCAATGTCGAAACGATGGGCTTCCACGTCACTGCAAACATGTCGGCATCGTAAAGATTCGTGTCGCAGAGAATAAGGCTGCCAGAAGACTCTGTTTTCAACAGCAACTCACGCCAGGCGTAATCAAATCCGTGCTGGTTGTCGTGCTCGTCTGGCAAGATGATTTCGTTTGTTCTAATGGAGTCATAGATACCTTTCAAATACTCCAGAGTAAAGTCTTTCCCGTCGTTTGTACCGCGAAGGTTACGAGCAAAGTCGTCGACAGTCATACGCTTGACGCCCTTGATGTTTTGGTTATGTTGATCTGTATTTAGCAGAATGATGGCGTAGCAAAGGATGAAGACAGAGTCTTTGTTGGCGACCTCGTCGGTAATATCAGACTCAAAGTACTTTTCCGAGAAGCACTCGACCACCGTAGCAATCAACGGAGCTTCACCAGGGAGACGGAATGACTCCAGCAGCAATCGCAGGGCTTCATCAATTCGCTTGCCAGAGAAATCAAAAGCTTCCATGAAAGCCTTCAAAGTCTCCTCGTTACCTCGCTTTGACAAATAGTCACCGAGGACGGTCTTGGAAACACGAGACGTTCCCTTGAGGAACTTGGCAACTTCGACAGGATCCTGCGCACTTTTGAGGATGCCCTGAGCTTCGAGGTATCCCAATCCCTCCTTTGGCTTCTCGTTGAACTTGCTCGTCCCTTTGACAATAATCTTCTTTCTGCGGCGGCGCTCGCGCAATTGCGTTGCGTCTGGGTAGCCATCAGTGACAGCGTCTTGGTCTAGTCGTTCTGCCAAAAACTGAATGAAACGCAGCAAAGCATCTAGGCACAGTGGCGGGACGCTGGTGGTGCTCCAGGTAGCTGAATCAGGTAAAGCATTGCGAGATAAGAGGCCGATCATATCCTCACACAGATCTGCTCGATCCTCGTCGCAATCGTAATTGACGAACAGCTCCACAACATATGTTGGCATTCGTGACAAAACGCCGATGCTTTCCACCATCGCTTGGCGAGCATCTGGCTTGCGCGCGCCGCCCTCCATGCCTAGCTTTTGCCTGTCCTTAACAGGGATGGGAGTTGATCTTCCACTGCTTGCTTGCGAAGGAGGGGGCTTGACGAGCTTAGGTGTTTCGGGAATACCAGCGTACAGGGCGGGGTCGATACCTGGCTCTCTTGGGATAGGAACAGTGGGATGTAGGCAAGCAACTAAGTAAGACAAGAAAAGTTCTTGCTGCAACTTGAGCACGTTTCTGCAAGTGGCCAGCAAAGTACCGGCGACAATAAGAGATTCTTGAAGGACAGCCATGTTATCAGAGCGAACAAGTTGGAATAGATATGAGCATAGCTTGTCCTCGGCAATGGAGGCCAATGCGGGGTGCCGGGCGATAAAAGGCCCAGACACTTCAAAGGCAACATGAATGATTCGAAGAGCCATTACGCGCATAGTATCGGTATGGTGACGATCGTTGGGATCAAGGAAGTTGACGAGAACACGGAAAAGTTCCCTCACAGATGGAAGAGAGTATGGTCGAAGGTCTACAGACTCAGAATCATCGCTGTCATCGCTCTCAGTCTTTTCATCACCCCCAATCTTCTCTTCCGCATCTTCCTTATTTGACGAGGTGTCTTTGGCCTCGGCCTCAGTTGTCTCCCGTTCCTCAGATGTCGAAGGTCGTGCAGAATCGGCCGAATGTTCAGTGGTTTCAGTGTCTTCTGTGGCTTCAATATGGACGGCTGCTCGGTCATCTTTCTCAAGCTTCTCCATAGCCTCTGAATCCTCAGCAGTCTCTACCTCAAGGTGCTTCACATCCTCAAATATGATTTGACACATGCGCACCATGGCAGCCTCTGCGGTTCTTCGAAGAACGGGCGAGAATCGTGGCTGTGAACATATGGCAAGACCACGCCCCATCATATCACAGACACTCTCATCGCTCAGGATATCTCCACCGGGGCCAGACATCATATCTTCCATGAGGTTCAAGATCATGAGAAGCACCACTTCGCCTTGAGCCGAGTCGCTGACATCGAATTGACAATGAGTGACCGCGCCGGCGAGCGACTGCATAGCCAAAGGGAATCGAGGAGAGTCTGCGCTTACGAAGCCATACGCCAGGAACTTGCGCAGGGCCCCCAAGGCTAATATTGTTATCGGAGCGGCCGTTCCTTTGGCCTGGATGACGAGCAGAAAGGGCCCCAGCAGCGTTGGTGCATCGAACGACCGTATGTCTTTGGCTCCTGATAGCTCATGTCTGAGCTGTCCAAATCCTGCAATCATCGGGTTATCCTGCATGCTCTTTCCCTTTTGACCCCGCAGACCCCAGCGGCTGTTGACGGCGAGATCATCATTAGAGTCGTTCCCTGATGCGGCTGCCGGGCCCTTGGTTCGCGTTCTCGAAGAGGCATTGATGCCGCCGAGATTTATGGAATTCGGATTGCCGCCTAAAATAGCCGAAACAGAGGAATGAGGCGATCGCGCATGTTTTTGAATAGCAGAGGTGATGGATATGCATTCGGAGATGACCAGCGAGATCGGATCTACAGCGACGGAGACTGGACGGTTTCGATACTGCATCCTAGGAGCTTCACTGCGCCGGGGTGTTGGGGAAGCGACATCGTTGGCACGTTTGTTGTCCATTACGACGGCTAGTTGAGCATCGCGACCCATGCTCTCTGGGAAAATCAGGACAGGTCAGCGTTGGTCTGCGGAAGCGTATGCGATGTGGCAAAGGCTCAGGGGCGCTGGGTCCGCTAACCTGGTAATTGAAATGCCAATGGGCGGATTAATGAAAAGCCTGCATAGGTTATAGTATGCACCGGCCTTTGTTCAAACGAGTGGCTGGTCGAGGGAGTTGAGCCACTATCTGATGTTGGGGATGTGACGGTGTGAGAGAATGTCTATCACTCTGCCTAGCAGGTTCAGTGACGTCCCTTTTGCTGGCAACATTTAAATGGCCCGCCCCAGATTTGGCGGCGTAAAGCTAACAGCGCTGTGCCACTTTGCACCACCTGCAACAGCAGCCTCGCCTGCGCTACGTGTTAATTTCGCCAACCAAACCCACCCAGAAAAAAGCGTGCTGACTAACAAATCTTGCACAGTTGCAACATGGCAATGGCCTCGGAGTAGGCACACGCAGACACATGTTGTGACATAAATATTGACATTTCTATTATAATGTAGACTCGAGTTCTAACCAAATTGCCCCCGAGCCCCCATGTCATATTGCTTTTTTCTTTCTGTCCCAACGCCAAAGAGAAAATAGATGCCAGCCTCATCCGCCACGACTGGCTCCGTTGTCAAAAACGCAACCGAAATGCAACACACTCCTCCAAAAATGTTGTTGTACAAATACATGGTAAAACAAAAACAAAAAAAAAAGCCCTTCTCACACCAAGCTGAAACGAACCCGTAATTCTATAAATGAAACAGACAATGAACATGTATCGAAAAGAGCGTAACGGCTTACTGGGCCTGGGCCTTGGCCTGAGCCTGAGCTTGAGCCTGAGCACCGGCAGCCTTGGCAGCAGCACCTTGTCCACCAGCGGCAGCAGGTTGTTGTTGTTGTTGTTGTTGTTGTTGTTGTTGTGGTGGCTGTTGCTGCTTCTGCTGTTGCTGACCTTGTTGGGCTTGTTGACCCTGCTGTGCTTTTTGTTGCTGTTGCTGCGAGTTCTTGATTTGGGCGTTATCCTTCTCCCATTGTTGGCGGGCATCACCAAATGTCTCCCCGAGCTTCTGCTCCTTAGCCTTCTTTTCGGCCTCTTCCTTTTCCTTGGCCAAACGCTCGCGTTCCATTTCCTCCATGTGGCGAATATCGTCAACACTGGGCTCGTAAAGATGCCAAATTGTGTAGTGTGGTAATCCAACTACGGAGTACTTCATTCGCTTCGCCATCTGTCGTGAATTAGTATATGCTTAATCGCAACATTTATCATGAAACATACCTTGCCAAATCCTTCAGTCTCTGCGTGTTTCTGGAAGCTAAAGGCAGGGAAATGGACGCCGGAACGGAACACCTTAGCTTTCGCCAAGATACTAACACCTCCAACACCATCGATATCCATCTCCATGTCAGGATCACCATAGGGATCTCGGAGGTAAGCCAAATGAGGTCTCCAAGTGGCGTACTCTGCGTAGCCTTCCACAATGACAGCATCCTCGTCCAGAGTATCTGCAAGAGCCAGCGCAGTTTCTGATTCTTGCCAAGAGTTCAAATCGTAGGGCTGCGCTCCTCCCAACCAGTCGGGTAGCGGACGCCAGACGTTAGGAACAATAACGTCCTTGTTGTGTCGCATCAGGTCCTCGAGGATAGTAAATGGAGCGGTTTCGACGTCGACATCTCGCCAATAGACCCAAGAGTGATATGGGCGGAGCGCCGCACTTAGCAGCCAATTTCTTGCTTGGGCCATGAGCTTCCTTCTGCTTGCCTGCGCGGCAAAGCCGTGTCGGCTTTCAACATCCTGCTCGACCTGCTGACCAAAGTCCTTCTCAATAATGGAAATTTCTCCGTAGGCTTGGCTGGGGTCCTCCGATTCCTGAATTTCCTTCATACTACTCTCAACGAGTTGAAGAGTGCGATCCTTCGAGTCAGAAACAAGGAAAGCAATGTCGATCAAGTTGTGAGGATAGGTGAAGTTGCGCAGATGCGAGAAAAACAATGGTAGATGCTTCTCAGCGTCACGCAGCGGTACACACATGAGAATTCGCTCCTCTCTCTCCCACCCACGGGCAGTACCTTGCACATTGCTCAAATCATAGTATCGCACCGTCTCGAGGTCCGAGCCTCCCACTGCAGAGATAAATCCTAGGGAAAATATGGATGCGATGGGATTTGATGGCCACAGCCATAAAGACAAAATTACCAGAGCAGCAGCGGCAGCTCCCATGCGCAGCAAAAGCTTCTTTCGTCGGCGGTATGCGGGAGCAGAGGCTCGAGGTTGAAACCTGACGAGGACTGTCAGCACACTTTGATCACTTTTCTTGGTGCCACGAGTATCGTTCGCAACTTACCGGTGAGGCGACAAATCAAAGGTGTCGCCTCTGGGATAACCGTTCGAATACCCACTCGCGTGATGCCTGGGAATCATTTTGGCGACCTGCGAGGGATTGTGTAGCGGAAACGGTGACAATCGTGGGAGAGATCTAATGATGCACCGACTAGCCTGGATGGCGCACCTAGTCGCAACGTGCAAATTGTTGCAGCGTTTCTGTCGATGAGAAACCCAATCTGATAAACAGCAGCCTGGGGCAGGCTCTGAAAGGTCGAGGTGATGGTTTCCCCTGTGGTCGAAGGGCACTAAGGGAGAGTGCTGCGTTTGCTAGATCATCAAACAAAAAAGAAGAGTAGTTCGTGTCACTTGGAAAAGGGATCGCGCTGTTCAACTAGCGCTGCCGCTCCCTTAGGTAAGGTAAGGATGGCGCAGACAGATTTTGTTAGGGGTCGAGGTACGAAAGGGGGGGCCTATGATTGGCGGGGTCCGTTACAGAAGGCCTATCATTTCGCACTCCAGGGCAGCCCCACTCATACTGGACAGGTACTTCACCACATACGGTACAGCGCTGTTTGCCAGACTCCGCCTCGTATTACAGTAGACTGCTAGCGTACAGTACCCTTTGACGTAGCAATCTCACCCCCCTGAGATAACTTGATGCGACGACGCTTTGAAGTAATGGTGAGTTGGTGATGAAGCAACACTGTATAGGCCCAACGGCATTCCAACGGCTTGTAACGTAAATGATTATCACTCGGTTGTTAAAAGATGCACCATGATTTCAGGATGGGTAATAAATTTATCTCAATTCTTTCAGTCGCCAGCGTTACGAAACACCTTGCAGCGACATTATTTTATACGGGCATGTTTCGTCTATTTCATGGGGGAACGAGAGAAGCAGGCTGCAGCCCATCACTCACACAGACTGGCACTGTCGAGCAGATTAGCTACTATTCAAAAAGCTTTGATTCTGTGTAGCGATTGAACCAAGACTGATTGAGTCAGACAAGCCAGTTTACTCATTCATCTTAACCGGCCCGCGCCTGCATCCCAGCCAAAACGGCCAGGTCACAGGTGCAGGCACTGAAGTAGAATAACACCTAATTAGGGCAACTCCACAACTCATCATCGCAAGTTAAAAACCTGCTCGAGTGCGAGAGGACGACTTGGCCAAGAGGAGATAGGAGAATGGATAGAACTTGTTTCATCATACAATGCCATGTGGTTGGTTGGGCTGGAAGTGATCGATTCGGAGCCTACGTACCATTGGACCATGTATTTGAAGACCTGGAATGCAAGTATTGAGAAAAAAGTCGAAGAATATTCATAAGCTATATGGTCATGACACTATATTGCTTTGTTAGCACAAGCTCACAATCGTTGGCAAATGTATATATGCAAAAAAGAAAGCTCGAGCCCATATAGTATCAGAGATCTTGGTATGGTAATTTAGGAGTCATCACAGTGCTTCAGAAGCAGAACTGATTGAAATGTTTCTCATCACGGACTAGGGCTTTCGAGCTGAAGGGAGAAAAGAAGGGGATTTTTTTTTTGCAAGAGCCAAAGACTTACCATAACATTGTGACAATTCTTGCTAGAAACTGTTGTCATTAGATCGCTGCACGACATTCTGAGAGCAATTAGCCAATAGCTCAAACAGCGTTTGCAAATGTTGAATGTAAACATTGAATTGAGGTCAGATGGTAGTGCATGTTGTTCAATCGCTCAGGATGTCGCGGGAACAGTGGTATTGTATCAATCATAAGGAAAGTCGAAGGGGGGAAAGCTTCACCAAACTTACCACAAAGAGATGAGTAATTTGGCATGTTTCAATGCACGAAATACCACACCCACAGTCTAATGCTGCTGTTCTTCATAATCAATGAACCAATGCAAGACTGCCGCTCGTCATGCGAGGGCAATCTTAGAGCAGTGTGCTGTGCTCGCAAGAGAATGCAGATGCAGAGATTTGGAGAGAAAGAAAAATTTGGCGTTTAAAATACTGCGTGTGGAGCACCAGAACCTTGTCGCGTACACTGCTTAGATGCATAGTCGCAAAAACGTTACTGCTTGAGCGCCCCGCTAAAAGCAAGAGTCTAGTTCTTCATGTCGACGCTGGAAGCTCAGAGATCTCGCCATCATTGCCGTCTGATCAAGGAAGAGAAATAATAGCCAACATATTAGAATGTCAGACCGCCGGAGAGTTAATGGACCAGAGGGCTCAACGCTGCCTCCCGTATTCGACGACGAGACTGCGGCCGTTACCGCAAGAAGCAGACAGCCCAATGGTATTCGGGCTATATGTAAGTATAAATGGTGAAGATAGATCTAAATTGGAAGCAATGCTGACAGAAAATGGCAGATCTCAAGACTGGAGTTACTCCTTCAGCTTCTGGATCGGCTTATTTGGAGTTTGCACCAAGAGAGGGAGCTAGCGGATCAGGCATGAAGCTCACCTGTACAGTGCATGGCCCCAGGTCCTTGCCACGCTCTGCTCCCTTTTCTCCTCATATGGTTCTCTCAACTCATGTCAAATACGCACCATTTGCGACTCGCCAACGCAGAGGTTACTTGCGTGACTCCAGCGAGCGTGACTTAAGCACGCACCTGGAGACGGCACTGCGCGGGACGTTGATTGCCGATCGATGGCCCAAGAGTGGCGTGGATGTTGTTGTGACCATCATCGAAGGAGAATTAACGAAAGAAGCAGCTCGCGATCAGGGAATTGAAGAGTGGGAAATGATGAACGTATTAAGTGGTTGCATCACAGTGGCCTCTGCTGCTATTGCTGACGCGGGTATTGACTGCGTTGATACAGTTTCTGGTGGAGTGGCTGCTCTTGTTTCCAGTACTGCAGGCGGCAAGCCAACCATGGTGTTGGATCCTGTACCGTCAGAACATGACGAGATTCTGGCAGCTTGCTGCGTGGCATATCTTCCATCTAGAGACGAGATTACGAACCTATGGTTCAAGGGACGCCTTCCCACCTCAGATGTGACGTCTCAACGGGATCTTGTAGCACGGGCAATCCATGCAAGCCGAGGAACATGTCAAGCCATATCAACGTCGCTTAACGAGGGGCTGACGACATAAAATGACAAGCGCTGCTAGAAAGCTGTGACAAATCGGACTGGCTGAATGGCGTTCACGGAGTTAGGGATAATGTTACAAATTAATACTCACTTTTTGCTCTTTAATTCTTGTTGTTGGCCTTAAGCAGCTTACGCTGGACGGGTTTTTTTAATTTTGCTTTTGAATTTATTTCCCCCGTCATTATTATTGTACAATGATTCCGTCAATTGCGACTCGGCTTCTCACACACTCAGCCTTGAAAACAGGCATGACAGGCAACCACAAGCGCATCTGTACAGCACGAGGCGCTCCACCCGCTAGGGACTTTGGGCGCTGTACCTGTCCCCCACATCGATGGAGCTACGGAGACTGTAGCGTCACGTCTCAACATAAACCCCCAAACGACATCCATCTCGCTCGGCAGCCTCGCTTGATCCTTTTCAACCACTTCGCCATCTCCATATCCTAGCAGCATCGAATAAACCCCGAAGAGGAACTGCTGGCAGCCTCCGATTTCACTGCGAAAAGCATATCCGCGTCCACGTCCTCCGCGGCGTGGTCTTCCACCGGCCGAATGAATGAACCGATTGTCCCGTTCCAGCCCGCCGCTGGCTTCCAGAACGCAACTGCTTGGTATAACCTCACGGCGTGGGCAGCCAACGTCACGCGATATGCGCCGTCTCTAGAGGATCTTGTATGGGCTGGCCCACGCATGTTCAAGAAACTGGGTGCCTACATCACCATCCCCGATGCTGCCACCTTTGGGTCGGACGACGGAGGGTTTCTGCGACCCGAGCCGAGTGCCTACAACTTCATGGACGCCCTGTCTTCTGTACGTGGTCGCTCGACCCCTGATGCGAGCCAAGTTGCAGGCTCACAGGCTTCACGCTTTTCTTTGGAAGGCGCACGTGGGCTGGGGAGTGTCTTCAACTATGCGACTAGTCGTTGGGCTTTGTCATGTATTGCCATGGCGATTGTGCTGAATCGGACGCATATTTTTGCAGCAACTCGCCGACGTTTACGCCTGCAATGGAAGTTGCGGGTTTTGTTACGGTTCTTGCCTCTCCTGCTATTGATCTTCCAAGCACGTCGGTTGTTGCAGTCCATGCAGTGCCAAACTTCCGCCGACTTCTCGGAGCTGCGCTGGGGAAATTCTAGTAAAAGTTCGGACCTGCTATTTGTCTTCCCTAGTACCACACTGAATACGGTTACCTCGGCGTTACTATTTGGGGCCTCTGATGAACAGTCTTGCATATCCGTCGGTATGATACCAGATCCGTACGCAGAAGATCCAAAGCCGCTGAAGGGCTCACTGTCGGCACTCTGGCCGCTATTTGGAACTTTTTGCCTCAGTCACTTTGCTGAGACAGTATCATGTGCCGTCCAAGGTCGTCCGTTATCGGTCGAGACAGGCATGACCCTTTTCGAACAGTCTCTCGCTTTCGCTGAAGCAGACGCAACGATTAACAACCAGATTGGCCAAATCAACTTTGGAGTACAATCCAGACCTCGTGGATCGGACACATCGGTCATACTCTCTAGTATGACAACAACTTTATCGAAAGCCTCTGTACTGAGACGCATTAATACTCCCCCTGAAGTCTTGCTCGTTGCGTTTTTGTCAACTATGACACACATTACAAGCCACACCCTGGGTTTATTTGACTTACAGTCAAAGTACCGACTTGTCACTACCGCATTTTGGGGACTTTGCTACATGGGAAGCCTTGTTTGGAGTGCATTTATTTTTGATTTGGATGATATCGCCACCCAGAGCTTACTGCGCTTCCCAACTGTGTGCATCATCGGGTTTCTGCCACATATCCTTGTATTGACTGCCATCGCTCTTTGCCTTTCCATTTATGTTTTGGCCCTGTTTCTGTCCGCCTTATCTCCGCCTGCGAACCAAGAGCGTGCTTCGATGAACTTTCGTCAGAGAATCAAGTATGCTCACGAGAATATGCAAGCGAATGTATCTCTGTCTGCTGTTCGTATGACAAGGGAGATGGACTTTTATACAGCTCTGCTTCGTGCTGGCTTTGCGGCCATTACGATGGCGAGTGAGGCAGTCTACTTGAATGAGGACGGAGGCGTCAATCTGAAGCGTCATACTTGGCTTGAAGAAGCACGATTCCGCGAAGCTGAGGAAATGCAGAGGCAGTGGATTGGCACTGGAAGCACAAGACGTGATCAAATTGGGGCGATTGGACTCATACCAGTCAAGAACGAAGGGGTGCCGGTGTCCAACGGTTATGCCAGAGAGAGAGCTGCGCAGAAAGTTGCTAAGGGACAACGTGAGCGTGCTCTTCGAACTAGCGTGGGAGCCAGCGAAAGAAGCTCAAGATGGCTCCTGGCTCTCGATTTATTTATCGGAATTGGACGATTGATGGCAAGAGTCAGCGCCCTAATAGCATTGTGGATGCTTAGACTTGTTCGCATTCGAGCTGCGCCTCGCTGGTTACGGTTGCTAGCAAGACATCCAAAGTCAGGCGATGATGATGGATCCTTGAAAAAGGATGAGCTTCTTCAAAGGCTTAGACAAGAACGAATGTCTAGAGACAGAACCCTGCCTCCACTCGATGGCATTGACGTGGCAGCCGAGTTTCAGCGCTTGGGATACCATGAAGACGAAGCACAGCTACAAAGGGAATTGTACGAGTATTTTAAGGAAGGAGGACCCTGGGGCTCTGGAGACTCGAGTGGTGATTACCACCCTCCTGACGGCGACGATCTGTGGGACACCACCAGTGTTGTGTCAATGTCTACAAACCATGAGGAGACAGACAACGAGGAAGCTGGCTGGGAGTCTGAAGCTTCTGGCCAAAGAACACCCACGCAGCGCTCTCCACGCATGACACGAGAGAACACCCCTGTCGCAGATAGCCCGATGGATACAAGAGCTTTGGCGCGGCTATTGCAACCAGGCAACATGGAAGAACGGGAGGAAGCTGCCACATTGGCTGCTCATTTCCAGAGTGATTCCATCATGACTCGAGCCAACTTCCGACGTCTTGAGCAACTTCGACGCACCCGCGTTCTCACAAGCCCAGCACGCACGAGACGAGGCATTGCTGGGGACAATTTCGGCACTCCTGTACGCCCAATCAAATGGAACCCCGACGAGGAAGAGCACATGCTCGAGCAGTTGATCTTCTCACGCCGCCAAGAAGCCAGTAACACCGCCGGCAATGACGCAGAACCTCAGACTCTGGGAGCCGACGATGACTCCAGCCCACAATGTGTCGTCTGCCAAACGTCACCTCGTACCATCATCGTTTGGCCCTGCCGCTGCCTCAGCCTCTGTGATGACTGCAGAGTGTCACTGGCCATGAACAACTTTGACAAATGTGTATGCTGCAGACGAGACGTTCTCAGTTTCAGCCGTATTTACGTCCCATGAACATAATGGTATTTATAGTATCGAGAGTGGATATGAGATTGGGCAATTTTGGGACAGTGGGACAATTGGGGCGGCAAGCTTTGCCATAATTACTGTACACTTCACAAGCGTAAAGGTGGACGACGTTTTTTTTAAGGTAGTAGTTTTTGATAGTTCATTCGTTGTTTATTATTTGAGCAATAGCAATCGCTCGGGGTATCTTAATCATCAATGTTGTTACATGGCTGCCCACTCTATACAAAATGTTCTTACAGCTGGTTCCTCACCATCCTTGGCTGGCTCCTCGCCGCCAATGAGGAACGCTTTCTTCACCGCTGTGGCGAGCCTACCGCCGCCCACTAGGTCGAGGACTGGTACCTGCTCTTCCCATTCATAGGGATTCGCCATGAAGTGGGCGTGGAAACGCAGAGGGTCACCGGGGTAGACGCTGTATTTGGCGCCGAAACGTAGACCGGGAGTCATGAAATAGCCATTTTGTTGGAGGAAGCGGCACAGAGGACCATCCCGTACGTCATCTTGGCGATGTGCTTGTTCTGTTTCTTTGGTGATCAATTCATTACTCTGGGTGGGCGTGACACTAAGTGGTGGTTCAGCCTCCTGGCTCTTGACCGGCATAGGCGTGTCAGTGGTTTCATCCTCAACAGCAGCGTGTTTGCCCTTGAACTTCTTGGTTGCGAGCTTGACAGCCACCTCAGCTGCTTTTTGAGCTTTTGTTTCAGCGATGACATGCTGCGCTGCTTGCTTTCGGCCCTTAAGCGAAGCTATGTAAGCTTCTCTCGCGACGGGATCTTGGAAGGATTTGAGGGTGTCTTGGTGGGCGGCTACATTGTCTACAACATATGCCGCATTCTGTCGCACAAGGGTATTCACTTCTTCGGGACGCAGTTCAATTGGAAGGCCCAGGAATATATTCTGGGTAGGCTGTTGCGGCGCAGTTCCCACCAGCACGCCGCATGTGTTGGACGCTCGCCGGATGACAGACACGGCCTCTGGATCGAACACAAGGTATCGACCGGCGATCTTGGCGATGCGCACAGGACTGGGTGCCTCCGGGGCAGCCATGGAATCTATAAAGCAGGTTGTCAGCGGCTGCCACTGAAGAGAAATGAACAGTAATGTGACAAGAAAATTGCTTGGTTGAAATCATAAGTCGTCTTCGTAATGTTGATTGTGTCATCACAGTGTTTCAGTGGATTGACAGATATCATGTGCATAATCATTTTACAAGCAATAGGCAATGTGCTGAGGATTGGAGTAGACTTACCCTATGTCGAATCGCGATTGGTGTCAATCGCTTGGTTTTGCAAGAGTTCAAGAAGCTGTGATGGATTTTTTCTGCGTTTTTATTTCGGCCCAGCTTGAGTGGACGAGACCCCACTAAAGGCATAATTTGGGAGGCTATGCATTAAAGCAGAAAAACACCAGGAGAGTTTGCTGAACGTGCATTTATGTCGTGTATTGGTGATTCCATTTAGAATTCAAGCGATTTTGACTTTTTAGAATCCTCTGATGCTTTATTGTCTTTGCTTTGTTGCTCATCTTCGCCAATGGGTGGGAGGCTGAATGGTGTAATGACCAGGCCAGACGAGGCGCTGAGTTTGAATGAGAGATCTTCTCTCCTCCAGTTGTCGTCCATGCCGCCTCCTTTTTCGTGGAAAACGGGCAGGCTATGCACTGTAAGGAGACCTTGTGATTTCTCCTCAGCTGTAGGGCTCTGAGGTGGTTGGATCTGTTGCTGAAGTGGAACAAGTTCAAGAACGCCGTCAAATAACAGCTCGATCCACCTTGTCAGGCCTGATTGTCTGGGGAACAAAGAGACTGGGAACGTGACTAGTGCTGTGAGTCGAGTAGGGTGTTGGCGAAGCAGTCCTCTCAAAGCGTGGAGGAACTGTAAGACTTCTTCAGGACGACAGGCAGATGAAGGATATAGTGTTGGCGATAGCAGGCCGGGGACGACAATGCGATGTGTGGAAGAAGGAGGCGAGTTCTTCAGAAGAGTGGTAATTTTGGTAATGAAATCTTTGAAGAATGATTTGCCTGGCTGTGCAGGGCCGGCAACCAGAGAAGTTGTGAGTTGGCCCTTTATGGCGCTGCTATCGAGTCTCTTGGTGAGGTTGAAAGTATGGCAAAAAGTAGAGGCGGATTCGGAAGGAGCTGAAGGATTAATTTGAGGCTCTATACCATAGAAAAGTAAGTATATAGTCATAGAGTGCATGGTTGACAGTCTTTCTTACCGCGAGCAGGTGCTGGCCTGTTCCCAAGAGTCTCATATCTCCACGCAATCTTCATCTTGTCTGAACTTGACTCTGACTTTGAACTTTTACTCTTACTATCAGAACCTAGGCCAGGCAATTCCCGTCGCCATGAATCATCCACGCCAAGCACATGGACCGCATGCCCTTGCACCAGTCCCTCAGCTGCATAGTAGCGCAGCAGGGTGCCACTGAAATCAGTCGTTCCGTTTTCCTCAATAAGAAGCGAAGTTCCCATGGGCAAACCAGCATGACCAGCAAGGAGTTGATCCAGTGACGCTGTGCCAGTCGACGTTGTGAGACGTCCGTCGAATGGTGAAGGCCGGGTGCCTTCAGCCAGCGTCTTCTGTGTGCGGATGACAGGGACAGTTCGAGGGGCCCCGATGATCTCCCCTCTCTTTCTGAATGACATTTGAACGGTATTTGAATAAAGAAAATAACGTGTTTCAAAATTTGTCACAATAAAACTTGTCAAATGTGTGATGTGGTGGAAGATTTCCATGGACGGGGCGGGTTCAGCGATATGCAGCTAAGCAAAAATCTGCCCCGCGATAAGATCAACTTTTTTCTCTGCACCATTAACCACCCACGTCCCAAGGCCGAAACTATCAGCAATTGCACGACTGCAGCGTACGATAACTCTTTTCAAACGAATCCGCGAGCTTAAGCACATACACCATCAAATACATAACCATGTCTGGAGCCGGCGGCGATGCGACCCTCTTCGAAGAGAGCTTCACAGTCACGGACTTTGACCAGTCCAAATACGACCGTGTTGCCCGAATCTCTTGCACGTCCGGTGATTCGCAGACTGTGATGGTCCTTGACATCAATACTGAGCTGTTCCCCTGCGCTGTCTCAGACAACCTCCACGTTGTCCTCAGTACAACGCTGTCCCCCGACGGAGCCAAGGATGACGAGAAGGGCTGGAGAGACGTTGGCAAGGGCGCCGATGCTCCCGCCACCTTGGCGGATTTGTACGACTATGTTTGCTATGGAAAGATTTACAAGTTTGAAGAGACCTACGATGGCACGACAATGTATGACTCACTCTATCCCTCTGCGAAGACGGCAAACTAACATGTGAAAAGTAACGCTTATATCTCTTACGGTGGCTTGCTCATGTCCCTGCAAGGCCCTGTCAAGAAGCTCACGCCTCTGCGTGTCGACAACGTCTATCTACTGATCAAGAAATAAACAATTCCGCTCCAAGACACAAAATCGACTCGGTGCGTGGCACCAACAAGCTGGATTGGCTACAAAGCATCTCACGCTGGCACGGCCACTCGGACATTCATGACAGTTTCTATTATACCCGTTTATATATAACAAAAAATGTTAGAGCGCAAGACGCTATTGAGCACTGCGCCACTTGGGATCATGGGGTCCTGGAAATGGTAGAACGCGGTGCGTGCGCTGCTTGATGACTTCAAAGTCGGGATCCTGCTCTGTTAAAATACCATGGCGGATGAAGAAATCCAGCAGTACGACGGCGCAATTGGTCTTGTACTTTCCAGCGGCGAGGTCCCTTTGAACCTCTTCAACGTCGCAGAGCTTGAACTCTTCGACCTCGCCGTCCTTGGGTTGCGGTATTACAGACTCCGGTAGCAACAGATCGAATGCGTATTCCACTTCTGGAAAAATTAAACCAGCTTCGCCGCAGTTTTTCTCGTCCGTGATAAAAATGTATGTGAGACAGCCGACCTCCTTGACGTTGGCGCGAACAATTTCTTCGGGCAGACTGGCTTCCTCGTCGGCTTCACGAACCATACATTCAAAGTAGTCTTCGCCTGTCATGAGCCCTCCGGCGACAGTGTTATCCAGCATGCCAGGAAATGTGGACTTGTTAGCCGCGCGCTTAGGAACCCATACTTTGATACCGTGCGGTGCAGACGCATCTTTGACATAGGCAGATAGGTGAACGCCGTATCTAGTGGTGCCAATCAGGCCAATCGTCGCTCGTTCCATGCTGAACAGGAGCTCGCCCTTGCGGCTGTATACTGGCCATAGCTCGTTGCGCCAGCCCTCGAGAGAGGGAAAAACTTTGTTGTCTCGCAGGTACTCTGATAATCTGGCGACGAATTGGGTTCGTTCTGGCCCAGTGGCATTTGGTAAGCGGAACATGGATACAGTTCGCTCATGGCGGTCAACCGTGATGTCGCCAGCTATGTCCTTGGGAAGTTTGAGCAGTTCGTCAATGACTCGCTCTGGGAGGTAGCCAAGAGGATAGGAGCCCTCTTCATCATCCCAGACTAAGGTGTAGATGATTTGGCCCTCGACTTTAATGACACCCTCTTTGTAAGGGAAGCTGTAAAGGGTCAGTAAGAAGTAACTCATTGCTGGCGAGATGACATACCCGTCTGTATCAGCCACGAGCTCCAAGTTGGTCTTCATGGTGGCGTACAGTATTACTGCGATAAAATGGTACCAGTAGTTGGGTAATCAATACCTTTTTATGTCTTGGAGGGTGTTTTTGCGATGTGGCTGAGCGAAGTGATGCTGTTGTACTGGTTGAAAGTCGCAGCGCCATCCCGCCTTGTGATGGATTTTGGTGGAGAACAACTGTGATTAGTTCGTCGAAGCTACGGCGGCCACTTGTCTACGTCCCCGATTCACTTGCCAGGATTTTAATGAAGTATAAATTTTTATTGAATGTAAATACTTAGTAGGAAACATAGGTAAAGTGTACATGTGAGTTTACAATTGGGTGCCCAGAAGAAGCTATATCATGTTTACGATTTGACATCCGTTCAATCCGCCGCTCAGCCATTTGATCTAATAATGTGTGGATGCTTCTGTCAGCAGGTTGTCTATCATTAAATGACGGAACAGCAGCAAGAAATAAAACATTAGACGGTGATCTTGAGGTGTTTTTGCTGTGATACGAATAGATAAAACTCGTTGGCCCAGATGCGGGTGGTTGTAGGACGTCCTAGTTAAGCTCCGGGCAGATCAGACTGCCAGGAATGGAACCGCAGCATATGTGAAGGGATTTATTAGAAAGTGGAGGATGGCTAAGAAGATTTAGGGGGCTTGAAAGAAGATAACTACTAACTTCATGTAGGCCTGGGCTGTCAAACGATCCAAGTGTCTGTCGGCTCTCTGCCCTGGCTGCTCGCTGTGATTGCGCTGCAGACAGGCTCGTGGTTGCAGTACAGCTCTTCCGAAGTCAACATGCAACAGAAGACGGCGTTTTGATATAATACTTTAACTTATTTCATTTAATTTCACATAGCCGCTTTAGAAAAGGAGTACAGCAATTCTTAATCGACACTTTCCCACTGCCCTGCCTGGGCCGTCCGTTTAAGCAGCGTGTGAGAGAGACATTTCGCGGCATTTTATAAACGAAACCTTCTTTATCACCTCGTTGCTATCAATTATGTCTGCATACAACCTGCAAGCCTTGCCAATCGTGGCGCTGAAGCCAAGCCAGCTCTGATCCTTCCAGCCTTATCTGGCTCATCGCTGGTCCCTTTATTGCGGACGCCTACCAAAAGGTTCCAGCGAAAATTCGGCCAGAACTGTTCAGCAATGGAAAGAAGACAAGAAAGAATATAATTTTTTTGATTCGGAAATATAATTATAACAGATAATTATCAGCAGCCCCGTGGTTGTAATAAGTTATCGGATACTTCCCCGTCCCGCATGCGTGACGCAGGACCAGTCCAACCCCTCCACCCCCACCACACTCCAACGTCCACCTCAAGCTCCAAGCTCCAAGCTGTTCTCTGCAACCTCAACTTCACTCACCCAATTGTCACCGCCACCACAACTGACACAACCACCATGGCCTCCCCCCTATTCGGCATCATCCCAGCCGGCCTCCCCATAGTCACCGATCCCTCATCCACCCCCTCGCCAACCTCATTCCTCTACGCCCTCCCTACCGAAAAGCGCTTCGACCACGTCGTCGTCTTCCTCCTCCCCGGCATCACCATGCCCCCCAACACCGCGGCCGCAATCTACCTCGCCACTGCCAACGATGTCGCCACCGCCCAACAAAATGCAAATTTCAAATTCCTCGGCGCCATTGGCCCTGGCAAGGAGAGCGCCATGTTCAAGGTCGGCAATGCAGGCAACACCGGCGGATTGGTGATTGGAGTATCGGCCGAGTCGGAGGATAGCGTGAGCCAGCAATTGCAGCTGCTGGCTGAGAAGAAGGGTAGCTCGGGTGATTCAAAGCCATCGACAGTGGTATTGGCGCAGCGAATTATTCAGAATGCCTTCAATTTCCTCGCCGGGTTCAGTGGGCAGCTAGGACCGGGTGGTGTAGAGGTCGTGCCCTTGAAGGCGTTTGAGGATTGGTGGAAGAAGTTTGAGTCGAGGGTGAAAGCAGATCCGACGTTTTTGGAAAAGCAGTCTGATTGAGGAGCAACCTGGTTGATAGTAGAAGTAAGGAAAGGCATGTATAGTATGTTTTGACATTTGGAGTCACTTAGCGAAATATCCACGGGGACACAAAATCTTGCAATCTTTTTTATTTTCAATTTATACCATGGTATCCCAATGCTAATCGCTTCTTTGGCTACTTAAAAAAAATAATGTACAGTGAATGCGTATCGTTAGTCCAATTCCCGTTGCCAATGAAGGAAAAGAGAACGCCTGTCAAATTGTATTGCAATTATTATCCCGCCTTTCCATATCCAAGTCGTCATTATGTATAGGTTGTATTGCCAAATCAGCTTTTGACCGGCGTCATCAGAGGGCTCTTTCGTGTAGGACTGCCGTTTCTGCTTCGTCGGCCAGCGTTCAGCATTTGTGGCGAGGGGCCTAGTCGCTCGCAGCTCTCTGTTCGTACTACTAGACCTGTGCGGTCAATCGCAGACGGAGGCTTCATATCATCTGCGCGGTCAATGTTGAATCGTGGAGCTACCCTTCCTGGTCTTGAGGACTCTGAACTGTCTGACTGCTCATTGTCGTCTGAATCTAACCCATCGAGTTCAAATTCAGGAGCGTCGCCCTCTTCCATGACTCTGTCGTATGAAGGCGCATTTCGACCAAAGATTCTGTCCATGAAGGACAAGCTGCGATATCTCTTGCCATTGCCTGGTTTGCGGTATCCACGGATCGATGACATGATTCGTCGTCTTCTGTCTGGCTTCCTGAGAAGGTAGCCAATGATAATTAATAGTATAATGAAGAATAGAAGACCCGAGGTTGAATGTGATGGTTTCAAGATATTGTCATCATCGTCATCATCATCGTCTTCTTCCTTTCCGGGTAGTAAAGGTGTTGAGCCAGCAAGTTCAAAATCTTTTGGTGTTCCCGACCCAACATTGCTGCCAAATCCAACAGGAAGATCAGATCCCCTTGGCTGGATCTGACCAGCAGCATAGAGAACCATTTTGCCTAGAGTCCAACTCACTTCAATTCCGTCAACCTTGTCAACAGGTTGGAAGGGGTCCAAGAATCCATTTTCCTTTGCATCCTCGATTGCTCCTTTGCTTGTGTCAATTCCGGAAGGAGGCGTGCCTTCAATCCCGACTCTTGGAACTCCGATACCACTATAAAGCATATTGATGAGCCACGAAGCCTTGAAACAAGCTTCTCTGGCATCTGCCAATTTCGCCCCCTGGCTCTTCTTGCGCTTCGTAAGTCCGTCTTCAATCGACGACCAGTCTTTCCCGCAGAACTCCTTGACTGTCTTCTGATATGCAGTAAAGTCAAAAGCACTCTTGTCTTTACCAAAAACGCCATGAGTTGTGTGCCAGTATTCGGAGACTCCAACAAAGTGGTTAATCTTGAAGTCGATTGCTGGTGCATGCTGTCCATTGAGGAGGCATGGTTCGTCCGGGCAAGGCTTGTCTTTTTCAAGGAGAGGATATGTGCGCTTCATGCACTCCTCAAAAACACCCGTTCCCACCAGAGCTTGTTCCTTCGAGGTGCTGCCACCTTCAATTGGTCCTCCCTTAGACGTAACGCGTAGTCCTTTTGGAAGGCATGGGTCTGGAATTTCGGTCGCTTTGTCGTCATGTTCCTTCAGCAGATGCTCAATGTAGCGCTCTCGGGCCTGATTCGCGCCGAAGCCAAGCCAGGTGCTGGTGAAGACCTTGTATTCCACTGGTTCGCCGTCGAGGTGTCGCATTCGCACTAATTTCAGATCGTCCGAGTGTTTCTCAGCTTCTGTAGAATTGGGCGCAAAAGCAATCTGCGCGGATGCACCGCCCATGTCCAGGAACCCGTACGTGTGGTGGCTGTCGACGTGACCATGTCTTTCAGGATGGTCAAACCCGCCAAGCAAGTAGTTCGCCGCAATCCAGCCATAAAGACCTTCAGTCTGTCCAGAGATAACTTGCACGTGTGCGTCGCAATCGGGGAGTATAAATTTCGTATTCGATTGCAGGTAGCCGCATACTGACTGCAACAAGGACTTTTGTTGTGGCTTGGGAAGTAACCGAACTCCGGCAGTCGCCATAAGAAATACAGGCGTTTCTGAGACCTTCGAATCGGGGACCTCGTCCAATGCGGTTTGGATTAATTCTTTTAAATGATCTTCGCCAACAGCGCCAACATTTTCGGCGAATGTTGACACTCCAGGGTGAATCTTCTTGCTCTTCTCGAGTTTCAATGTGGGCAATTTGGCCAAGTCGTTCGGATGCTTTTTCGCGGCCCTGTTGGGGTTCTTCCACTTGTAAACATAAACTCTTGTTCCAGACGAACCAGCGTCTAGGATGACGCCGTATTGGGCTGTTGAGTTCGGTCTCATTAGCATGTACTCGTCGAGTGACGTGGCTTGTCGCATTTTTAACAGGCAAGCGACAACATACAGTGTTTCCCCATGATGCAGTTGGTTCACAACCCACTGCGCAATCAAGACAGTATCTTCTCGTCCAGCGCTATCAAACGGATTCAGGTGTATTTTGTCGCTCGGGGTATCGAGTCGATATGGATGCGACCTGCGACTTGTTCGTCAACAGCAGAATACGAGATGTCGCATTACAGGTAAAATTAAACTGACGTAGCCACGAGATAAGGAGGATTAACGAAAGTGAGGTGCTGGCATAGGTGTGTACAGTAGGAAGCGCAATACAGATTGATTGACTCCTGTCGCGACGACAGTAGAGATGGAAACGAATGTAATGGAGAGAAAAAAAAGGGTCTCTGGTTGGACAATAGACACGACGACCTTAGCGCTGAATTAATGAATTCCGGTTTCAGATGGAGTGACGAATTATTGGCTCGCCCTGCAAACACCAACATCAACCAAGGGCGCCACAGCGGCGCTACAGGCGTGGCGCTGATTAGTCACGCAAAAGATGCAATATTACAGTGCTGTACATTCAGTGGACTGTAATTTGATCAGCGTCCATATTACACGTTACTGGGATTGCCTGGCCAAAGCATTTGCTGTACTTGATGGATGTCGTAGACATATTGTTATGTGTAGTGATAGTATAAAGGGGCTGTATCTTCTTATGTCATTATGTTTGGTCAGGGTGTGTTATAGTCCTAAGTAAATAGGAATAGCCTAGACAGCAATACAATGATTTAATAACAACCAATCAAATTCCTTCTCTTTTACTGTGTATAAGTCTTTCTATCATCTTATTAAACTGCCTTTACGCTGTACTCTAGAAATATTATACTACTCTATTCTTCAAATACCGTTATTATAGCTTCCACGCCGATATAACAGAATAACAGACGCTTCATCAGATAAGACAACATGTTTCTATTATTTAAGGGTCTGATTCTTATATTCAAGACATGCATTAGTCCTATAGAATAGCATTACCCGGAGAGCATATTTATGTGATATGGGAAGAATAGGGATGGCGTAGTCTCTGACAGGACAGGATCCGTAAGTCCTTTGGAATGCAGTCCCGTTTCCCTGTTATGCGCTGACCTGTATATATTTTGGTTCCGCCATTATACAGTACGGGAATCCAAATAAACTCAGAGTATGTACTTCATGGAGTTGAAAGGGTTCATATATCAAGGGCGTTGTCTTCACCCATCACTGGTTTCCCTAACCCCCAAGGGGCAACAGTAATACTATCCGTTTTCCTCTGATTATGTACACTTACCGAGACCTTGAGAGGGAACGAATTGGTCTGAATCAAGAGTTAATGTCTCTTGTATACCAGCATGTACCTAAACAGAGACGCTATCCGTAGCTTCACCATGAGCCGCCAACAGCCATGGTTATAGTTACATTTATATTATTTAAAATCCAAGTACACTCGATTCACACCTATCACCACAGTTATAGAGTCAGCCGGTCTCAGCACAATGTATTAAGATGGTAAGAAAACTAGCTGATACTATATATATGTATATCTATAATAGAAATAGCTAACTCTTGGAACTGAATTATGTGTAGTAATAGTGTTTCCAAAGATCCACTACCAATACTTTAGAAGAGAGCAGCGGCGGCGGCGGCGGCAACGACAACAAAGGCACCGACCTGCTGCTTTGCACCATTGGAGATGGGAACGCAGGCACCGTCAGCGCAGGTGGGCTGGGGAGGAGTGATGGTTCCGGTAGAGCCGCCAGTAGGCTTGCTCACGGTGGTGGTCAAGGTGGGAGCAGGCGGGTTGCAAGAGCTGCTGTCGGTAGGCTGGGGCTCCTGAGACGATGGAGGAGGAACGCCAGTGGGTTCGGTCGTGAAACTGCTGGCAGGAGGCTTCTCCGTGCTGGTAGGTTGCTTCTCCGTGCTGGTAGGTTGCTTCTCCGTGCTGGTAGGTTGCTTCTCCGTGCTGGTGGGCTCCTTGGTGCTGGTAGGCTCGACTGTGCTGCTCGAGGTAGGCTTCTCGGTGGGCTTAGCGGTGGAAGTCGGGGTCGCCGTGGGCTCGTCGCAAGCTGGCAGGGCAGGCGAGGATGAGGGTGTGTCAAAGAGGGCAATCTCCTGCTTGCGGCGCTCAACGAGGCCTGGCGCCACCTTGCCACCAGCAATGTTCCACTTGGGCAGCTCCTCGGCAACAACCTTGGAGGGGTTCTCGCCGTTATTGAGGCGCTTGATGAGAGTCGATGTGCGGAACTGCCCGCAGCCGACGTTGAAGGTGAAGCTCACCAAGGCGCCATACTGGTTGGCATTGAGGGTGACGCTGTGGTCGACGTTGTCGGTGACGCAGCCCTCGGCGCCCTTTGAAAACAATGTTAGTTTTACCCAAGTCTCTTTTTCTTTTTGCGTTCTTGATTCTTATTCAAAACTTACGCCGAGATCTTTGACCAGAACCTTTTCGGCATTGGCCTCGGAAATAGGAATCGGATAGGGCAGCTCAGCGCAGTCCTTCTGCTTGCAGGCGTGGCCGTAGCCAACGTGCTGAGTGCCGTAGCCATCGTCATCTGTAGTTTGATAATATGTAAGAAGACTTGTGCAACACAGCCCAGGAATCCAGGACATTTATGCAGGAGAAGAGAATGATTACTTACAGAGATTAGCTCGGAAGCCCTCAAGCTGCTTGATGACTTCAACAGTGTTTCCTTTGACCTCAGGGGCGTCACAAGCCATGGAGCTGCCAACTCCGGCGAGAAGAAGAAGGGCAGAGGAAATAGAGCTCTTCATGTTTGTGAATTTCTCTTTGATCTTGAGGACTGAGTTGTGTATGGAAACGAACGGCTGGAGGTGAAGCGTGCTCAACGTCTAATAACGAACGAATGACTGACAACAGAGGAACCAAAAAGAAAAAAAAAAGGATTTGTGAAAACTATAAGCTGAATGTCTGGATGAGGGTGATCTCCTTTCTAAATAAGCCACAGAGGGAAGTAATGTGAGTGTCACGGCCAGGCCTTTTCTCTTGGTACAATTGTCACTCTTCCTCCATACTTCTTACACAATCCTTGTCCAGCGCTGAACTTAAGAGAACCACAACCGACAGGGGCTCCCCTGTCCAAGCGAGATGGCACATACCATGTAAGCCTCCGACAGCCCTCGAGGAACGCCTACTATTATTTAAGGCAATCATCCGTACGACCACCCCTGGCTCAGTGAGCTCTTGGCTCACAGAACCAGGAAGCGTAGTAGTTAGAACAACGCCCAAGGAAGGATGCGCAGCTTAAATGAGCTCACTGTAAGGATAAAAGCCTTTTTATAATCCGCTATCTATATGTCATTAGTTGTAAGAGAGATATATATAATATGGTAATAATCAATGGCCAAAAAGCTTAGCATCATTTCGCTTCTGATACTATTTGTATGTACAGTTGTAAATATAATGTCAGTGCTCTTGAATCCATCATATGAGTATATACCCATAGAATATGCCAGAAGCCTTGGAGCTAGAGAGATGTCGGATAAAGTGTCGTGTTGGTGACGAATTCTTTTTCAGGGGAGAGTTGGTTCCCGCACGTCCAATTTGCGGCGTTAAGGCGTCGTCGGGTAGCCTTATGATAGGTCGAATTTGTATTTTTTTTTCTTTTTTCGCAACTTATGTCCGCTTGTAGCTTTCGCAGAGACTTCTTGTTTGAGCTGGTTGTACCGCCCGTTGAGCTGAAGACGCCCCCAGTGTGTGTGGCTTGTGGAGATGGGGGCCGCCAGGGTACTCGGGAGTTTAAAAATGCTTATTTCCAAACAAGGTCCGTGGCTTCGCCATTGTGGTAATGATGGGTAGTGTTTGTGTCTTGCAGTGTTTATATGACCATGTCGCGAATCGGCTGTAATGCTGCTCGGCCATCACCGCCGTAGAATGCATGTTTCCTCTCGGTGTAAGAATACCAACAAGGCATGAGCATGGAATTCTTTCATCACTTCGATATGTCACTGCGGGGTCAGGCGAGCACTTGCAATGTGCCTTGCCCTGGCGGCTGAAACGAAACGACCAGGATTAGCTTCACTTGGCGTTGAACGGCAGTGCTTGGCGTCCCACAGTCGCTATGGCCGAGAGAATTTTCCCGTGAGCAAAACGGAGCGAAAAGGCCATTGTTCATTCGGTCCTGTTCTGTTTGGGGCGATACAGTATGAGAGCTGGGCTTGAGGTGTACCAAGAGTCCCAAGGCCACGAGCTGAGCAATTACAAAACTGCAATCAAACATGACCAAAGGAGAGTGCATGCTGTCCAACCAATAGGGGGTTGAATTTCAAGCTAAGGCTAATTAGAGTGCATTTGAGGCTAATAAACAAGACAAACCCCCTCCCAAAAAAAAAAAGAGAAGAAGAAGAGAGGAGTAAATTAAACGCTGGCCCGCTTTCAAGCTATAGATAGTAAAGTTTAGTATACTTTGGTACCGTCTACGAAGGGCCGCATCTCCTCGCGTTGGACCTCTGGTGATCATCTCTGCACCACACCCAGACCCTTGTAAATATGTCCGACGTCTTGGGCTGCTTCTTGGACTGGCACTGGTAGCCTAGCCAGCCCGCCTGCGTGTCGTTGCTGCAAAACGACACACAGCAGTTGGTGTCCCTCTGCATCCACTGGAAGCTACTGACGCCAATCTTGAAGTTGGTGCCCCTTTCCGTCTCGACAAAATCAGCGTCGTTGAGGAACACGTTCGTGTAGTCACCCGCGAAGTCTGCGTCTGAGAAGCCCTGGAAGCCCCAGCCCTGGCCATTGGGGAATTTGGTTTGGTTCAAGAACGTGGGCGTGGGGGTTGCGGATGACGTGGAAGAAGAAGAGGAAGAGGAAGAAGAAGTCTTGGAGCCGGATGATTTGGGCGGAGATGCTGAGGACGAAGAGCCTGGAGGTGAAGATCCGGATGAGGTCGAGGACGCGCCTTGTGATGACGGTCCGCTTGGTACACTGGATGACGAGCTAGAGCTGAAATACAGTAGGTTAGTATTGTTAATGGAGATAATAATTCGGGAAAATGAAAGACGCGAAATAAAACAACGAATACTACTCACCCTGAGCCACTGTCACCGCTCGGAGTCGTCTTCCCATCGCCTGAAGACTTGGACTTGTTGGACATTGTCGCTCCAACACCAGCTCCCACCGCCACCGCAATAGCAATACACACGACAGCCAGAACAATGAAGAAGACTGTCCGACGCATTCCCAGAATCTTTTTGCCCTTTGATGCTCCTGCCCCGGCTGCTTCCCCTGCCGCTGCCGCACCAGCACCTCCCTTGCCTGCGTCGTCCTTTGCGTGAAGGTCCGACATGGCCTGCGGATAGTGTGCATAATCCTCCGCCGACAGAGCAATCTTGCCATCCTCATCGTAGTGAATCACCTCCTTGCCCTGATCACTGTTGTATTGCCCGGCTACTGCTTCCGGGTACGTCGTGCTGTAGACGGTCCTGGGGCTGCTGGCCGCAATGGTTGCCGATGCCCCCGACGGCGACTGCTGATGATGATATGGTGACATCGAGATGTCTACCACCTCGGGTGCATTGGATTCAGGGTCATTGTGAACCAGGCTGGATGGCTGCGCTGTTCCTGCTGATAGTGGACTGACAACAGAGCCGTCGCCGTGTTGGCTAGACATAGTAGAGGCGTAGGCTTTCTGAGACCTAGTTATTTTTCTCGTCTCTTTCCTTACTGATGATAAGTATGCCGGCGAACACAAAGCAGGGAAAGTAGAGAGAGATCGAAAAGTCACCAAGATGTCAATTTTGATAGAATCAAGAATACCAAGTTCTTTGTCTCTACCAAAATTCTGGAGACACTACCCCGACTTGCCAATAATTTCAAGTCCGGAAATGCTGCCCAAATTGGCGACATGCGCTGGCAAGGGTAGTGCAGGGATCAATGCTTCAGCTAAAGGAGCGTAATGCAAGCCATTCTCAAGCTCTGGGTGTGTTCTCCACTATCAGCCACTGATTACTTTAGTGCTTGCTCATCTATTCGCGAGGCGATATGGAGCAGTAATTTCAATTCTCATCAGTTAGGGCTGCAAAAGCCGGGGGGGGGGGGGGGGGGGGGGGGGGACCAAACCAGGCTTCCATTGCGAGGACATGAGTCTTTGGTCATGGAAGACATGTAAATCCGCACAAAAAAAAAAGAAGAAGAAATGAAGAGGGTATCTCTGTACCACGAGGCTGACATTGAAAGTCTGCGCCATCACAGAGGTATGGTTTGGGTTGGATTAAACTGTCTAAAGGTCACTAGGTAGAGTGTTCCAAAGAAAAGAGAGCGGCAAGTCTCCTCTAAAATAGAGAAGAGTAGTGCGAGGAGTAGGACAAGAAAGAACACTGCAAGCTGCACATGAAAGTAGCAACACACTTATAGAAAGAAGAAGGCTTTTAGAACCAATTATATAGCAACACTAGATATAAGCCCCCCCTCCTAACAAGCCTACAGTCTGAGCAAGCCCTGGAAGGCGAAATCGTTTTAATGACTGGAACTGTCAGTTTGAAGTGCCCTGCGAGGACATTTTGAATCGGTACTTCCTTTTTCACCATTTTCAAGCGCGATGTCGACATCAGAGCTATATTGCAGGCAACTATGAAGTCCGGCGATACCTACGAATGGATTCAATCCGGAAGTTACAGTGGTGCCGACTCACCTACCTTACAGCTTCGCATTGATGTAGTTGACGGCCCTGCAGCTTAGGCAACAACCAATCAATCTACCGTCTTGATATGACTGCATAGTCATGAACTGGATTGAGTTGAAACTTTAGCAAGAAGCGGTTCTAGTTTATTTATTCTATAACCTTTATCGATATTGAAGCCACTACTTCATATTCCTTTGCCCTACCACCTTTTACAACTCAGGGTGGTAGCCTACCAAGCCATATAGCCGGAATTGTCAGGCTTAGACTTGGTCCCGCTTGTGCACGCGTATGACAAGGGCTTCGGATGCGGCCACCGTAAAGATGGCCTTGGTATTGGAGATGAAAGCACTCTCCAAAACCTCTTTTCCAATAGGCTGGCATGTGGTATCACTGATGGTCTGGCCAGCATAGGTAACAGCCTCTCCCAAGTCCTGTTGCGACAAAGTGCTACGCGCCGTAAGGCGCTTGGCAGTGACCCTGGAACCAACGAGACCTTCAAGGATGAAATGTCGAGTAGGTCGGGTTCCGGTTCCATTATAAAAGTCAGTGTTGATCAGAACAACCTTCGTTACCTCGCCAGAATGGTTGAAAACGGCATAACCTGCGTAGTTTGTTGTACCGTTATCAAGGCTTGAAATTGCTGCTCCGCCTGCCAATGCCTCAGCGGCGACGTAGCCGCCGTAAAATGGCGACTTGATACCTGTATCATTGAACCAGACATAGTAAGAATGCCCCGGCGTGCCCTGATGAAAGTAGTTACGCTTGATGTTCACACTAGCTGACTGCAGGGCGTAGTCCAGGACCCATAAGCCAGTGCCGAAGGTCGCTCCCTGGCCCGGCTGACCATTCCCGGATACTGGTCGGTGAGATTAGCATGTATTGGGCTCTGTGATTCCTTTGTAGAGCCTACCCGAGTTTGTTTCGCCGAAAACATAGTCAAATCCTGCACTGCGCGCAGCAGCTACATCGCTCTTGTACTGACCAACGTTGCTGGTGACGTTCATATGGCTCATTAGATATTTGACATTTGGTGGATCCTGCTGACTTGAGATTGCGGACTGAGGGTAGTTGTGATGTGAGAAAACTTTGATATACGGCTTGGCAGAGTCATTCGCATAGCGGAAAAAACTTTGGGCAGACCAGCCCCGGGATGGAGGCTGATAATAGCTTCCCGCCTGAAAAATTTCCTTGCGGCCAATGGCGTCACCAATAGCAAGTTGCCACTCCAACTCGGACTCAGTCTCGGTTTCAGGGGTCCATTCAGGTACTGTACTGGCGATGGGAAGCCCGATACCACCAAACACTGGCTCATGGAGGTTAACTATGGCGTCGGTTGATGGCGTCTGCAATCGAACTTACCATCCTGGCTAGAGTTAGCGAAAAATCAATACCCAATAAGCAGAGTTTGACAAACGAGCACTTGGAATTATACATTGGATACTTACCGGTTCGTTCCCAAGCTCTATGGCATAGAGGGTAGGGATCTCGCGTACTGCCGCCTTCGCAGCTTCCATGGTATTGGTTATATTGTCAGCACCACGATTTGCTCCTAACATGCTTGTGATTAGCACCACTCGCCTTATATTGGCTGGTCAAAAGTCAAACTACTAACCCCACACAATTGTTCCCTTGTAATCCTTGATAAGTCGCATCAGCTTTGGCCCAAAGATGGTGGTTGACTGGCCGGTGGGCGCTGTTCCTGTAACAATGTTCGGTACATCGAGGTCAGGGTCAAAGATCCCATAGTCTCTGTTAATAACATTAGTAGGAAACACACGTGGCATTTTGTGCAGTAAGGTAGAACCACTCTGAAGTTCCGCCAATGCGGATCCTAGGCCAGACGCCATTGAGCGACTTGAAGGTCGACATGCACTTCGTGGTTAGTCCAGCGCCTGGGAAGTAGCCTTGTAGTGTAGCGAATGGATAACTGTATGCGGGTTACTATCATGCTCTTGCTGCTTAGGTGCTGACGTACGAAAAGGCTACTGGTGCCGCATCCAATTGCGCTGCTGAAGTGCACGGCCAAGATGGGATGTGGAACTCAGACTGCGAAAAGGCAACCTGTATACTGCAAAGCGCAAGGCTGGCCACAGCAGAGAAGCGCATGTTGATTAGTACCGTGACAGCTAAGGATGACCTCTTCAGATAGCTTCGTTGAATAGAAATGCCTAGCCTGGAACCCAGCGTAACGAAAGTCCAAGTCTACTAAGGTGGTCGTGGGGTAGCCACGGCGATACATATCGTTTAAATACTTGCATGATAATACGCAGTGAGTATTCGAGTTTTGTAGCAGGTCTCAACATGTGAGTGCAAGCCCGTCATGCACAACAGGCGTTCGCACATCCTAATTTCAAGTTCAGTAAGAGAGGTTCTGCAAGGGCATTTTGATCCGTGTTAACGACCAGTCATCGTATCGGATCTGCTATACGCGGATAGACCCTTGGCCACTAAGCCGCACCGCAAGGTCTCGTGCCACCCCCCCATTTGAACTTGTCGGAACCACCAGAATAACACTCCACCGTAGTCTACTATGTAACCTCTGAATAGACCTCCACTGCTAAGCTTGCCAAGGCTGGTATCAGTACAAGTACTCTAGCAAAGGACACTGTTGTGTAAGTAGCCTAAGCAAGAATGTACCATTTATAGCTGATATATTTGTGTAGGCTGTCCAAGCCCCTGGTAGTGGCTCAGGAGCATGCCCCTCCCGCTGTATTGGGGGCACAGCATTAACACCCAAGTGTGTCAGCCAAACCACAGACAACTGTTGGAGCCCGCCATTCAACGGTAATATATTGAACTTTTGAAGCTTATGCTAATGATTTACAGCTGTTTTTGCGACCAAGTGCGAACTTCAGATGCGGGCTCGCACTCTATTCAGGCGCGCAACAAGAGTCATCTGCTATATATTGTATAAACGGCGGCAAGGTTTCGACCGTGGAGCCGAACTAGTCACAAAGAAGTAGCACCTTACAGGAAACTTTTGCTGGCTGTTTGCTTTAGTCTGAATTCGTCTTGCATCGTAGACTGTGGATATTGGCACTGGCCACAGTTTCTCATGTCATTTTGTGCCTTCTGGTTCGGAATGTCTGTAATAGACATTGCTCTGGCATAGCTAGTGGTGCATTACTCGACTGTATCTTGTGAGAAAATGAACCAGAACATCCATATTGTTTGGACAATGAAATACTCAAGTTTTCATGTTTCAGCGTTAAAGCTCCGAATCCCCTTATAATGCTTTACAAGAAGTATTGCATCCACATAGTAGGGATGTTTTACGTGGCTTTAATCTTGTTACTCTCCACGGTTGTTTAGTGACGGCAATGAGTAGCGACAGCATAAGGTCCCCCGCTAAAACCCGCCCCAACCAATATAGCTCGTCTTTTATATGAGGGTCGCTCGCGTCAGAAGACCTAAAAGTTTCTGTACTGGTAAATATTACTATGCTGGACAGGTTTTGACTACCTATGTTGCTAACGTTGCAGCTGCCAGTAGGATTCGGCCATCTTCTCTCGAAATCGTTGAATAACTTGATTGCTGTTGATGCTTATTTCGTTATGATGATAATGCTGGTATTCAGCCTCTGCTAACACCGCCTCGGCTATTTGACGTCTAGCATCGCCTTTGATGGAAGAAATAATGCTTTTCATTAAGCCCTGGCCCGGATAAGCCACGAGCCCAAGAACACCTAATTAAAAGAACAGTTAGTTCATGAAAGGTGCGTAAGAAGGTCATTCGTACCCGAGGAGACTTTTGTAGTCATGTTCAACACGCCCTTCCCAACACCTAAGACGGCTCCAGATGCACCATGTTCCTTTGCTCCCTTCATCGGTTCGGTTACAAGGTCAGTCATGCCAGTAGCAAGTCCATAACTAAAATTCTTTCCTGCGACAATGGCACCCGATTTCCAGTCCTTCACCTTTCCGTGGTCGGGCACGGGGCTTCCGTAAAGCCTTGGTACGGCTCGTAGCCCTTCTGTAGCCGCCATTGGTAGGTCAACTAGCATACCTTTCGAGAAATGATGAAAAAAGCCGCCAACTCCACCGACGGAACCACTGACGGCTTTTACAAATGTGCCGTGTACGGGATCCGATGCTCCGTTACCATCTTTCCCTTCAAGTTTAGTACATTGCAGACCATTTCCGCTAGTGTTGACGGGGGCCGACTCACTGGCCGACCGACCAGCAGAATATTCCAGTTTCCGTTTTCGCGACGCCTCTACAATTGCCTCAACAGGTTTAGAGATGATCTTTGTTGTGGAAGACACCATTCCAATTCCAGTTTCAGTCAAAGACGAAGCTGTTGCGGTGACAACATCCCAACGCCGATTTTGTATATCAAGAGGCTTCGATTCATATCTTTCAAGCTGTTTGGGTGTGATTTCCGCAGCTTGTAATAGTATCTCTGTTGCAATCTTGGAAAGGCGGATACTCTGCTTCCCTTTCAACTTCCAGCACGCGGGTTGATCCGGCACAAGATCACAGCGCATAGCTGTGGCTGGTAGATGGGCATGGAAAGACTCGACAGCATCTTGTACGCCGTATTCCGCTCCCATCCGGGTCGCTATACGGCAAGCGGCCGTCTGAGCAGCATTTGACAAACAGAAACGGATAGCTTCCGCCAAGTTTTCACTATTGAGCTTCTTGTGCGGAATTGGGGCAGGCCCTACGCCTGCAGCGGCCACCATCTCGCCCCAGAATGGCTGACTATAGATGGTCTTGTTAGCTATCCCATCCTACCAAGAAAAGTATTGTTTTGTCAACTTACTCTCCAAAGAACGGAACGACCACAGTCGGCCGTTTGTTCAGCAAGCCGCAGGCGGTAGTACCAGCTCCACCGTGATGGATGACCATTGCAACACGTTTGAAAAGCCACTCATGTGGACAGTCTCCAATGTACAAGATTTGGGCATCGGCTTCGTCTACCGTCTTCTGGTCCTCATTGTTGCCTAGTTGGCTCCAGCCTCTCGAGATAACGGCCCGGACCCCAGTCTCTTTTATGGCACTTGTAAGTATCTTGGTTAATGACGAGGGGTCATCGATGACTATGCTGCCGAAGCCAATATAAATAGGGGGCGGGCCACTACTCAAAAATTGATCCAACGTTGTCTCGGGTGAGTACTCTGGTTCAGCACGAAAAAAAAAGCCACATATATCTGCAGCTGTTTGGTAAGCACTTTCTCTGGGAATCAATAGATTCATTGAGCATCTTACCAATATAAGCCGGCCAATCGTCCGGTTTGGGGACTAGAGCCGGCGACCAGCAGTACGTGAAGGGAATTTGCAGCGCTTCTGCCAACATGGGCCCTTCAGTGTGTGGTAATGGGTCCAAGTCAAGAGTTGTACGGCGCCAGGCGTTTATAACGTCACTTAATCTGTCATAGTGCGTTAGCTCACCGAGTAACAAGATGTTTAATGACATTTTATACCTACCCTTGCCAAGTCAGCCAACCGACAGCCATGTATGAAAGGTAATTGGCCAGTCTAGGTGACAGGCTCGAGTCCTTCAGATTCAGAGAGACAAGAGGGTGCGGGAATGCTGCAGTGCTCGTCCACGGCATAGTGAACATCATGTGCACCGGCACACCCAAAGCTTCCGCGCAGTGGATATGAGCAAAACTAGGAGGATTTGCAATGATGGCATCCGCCACAAACGGCTGATTTGACCATGGATCAGGCGCAATACAGGCCGCCCAGAATCCATCCAGCATCTCTGCAACCATTTTTCTCTTCTTCTGGATGTCGCCCGCCTTGAGGCTCCTCAGGCTAGGTATTAGCCCAGGATTCTTCACCATATATGCCATTAGCTCCACAGGGTCTCCCCCAACAGGAAAGAACTCGAGGCCGGCCGAGCGGACAAACTCTTGGAAGACATTGTGTGTAGCAAGGCGGACACGATGGCCATGGCGGACCAGCTCTGCCGCAAGCGCGACAAACGGCTGCACATCGCCACGGCTACCAACGACCTGTATGCATATATTGAGTTTGATGGTGAACGGAGGACCCTTTGAGTAAATTGGAGGTAACTCAGTGGAAGAGCTGGTGGTGGATTCTTTCTCCAGCTCCTTGCGATGGCTGTATATCTTGCTTAGTGTTTTGAAAAGTCGAGAATCCGAGCGAAGCAGTAGCCGGCCGTCATCTGTAACGTTTTTGGCTTGTTATTGTGCCGTTTGGTTAATTAGGACGTATAGCGGCACTTGCCTAGTTCGGGAACGGATTCTGACGCGTCAGAGGATATGTCAGAGTCCTCGGGCAGCTGATCATTTACGGCTGGCGCCGTGGAGATGGCTTTGGAGTAGTTCTTCATTGCAGTCAATTGGATATGAGAACGAGAGGGCAACTTGGACACGAGCGCATCTGCAATTATGGTGTCGAGTCATATAGTTTTAAGTCAATGTCAAAAATTGCCAAAGCTTTAGTCACGGATGCCTTTTTCTTCGTTCAAGTTTTGCACTGGGGTAAACAGCACGTTTCCATGGCGGCTGTGCAAATTTGGAATTGAGCCAATGGAGCCCTAGTTGGCAGACTGCAGGAGCGAGACATTGCGACGGCGTAGCCGAGAATACCTTGTGGAACAGAGCCAGAGCCACCCTCGTACGCACGTTGAGTTATGAGGTCGCGCTTATTAGCTAGCAAGGAATCCCACCGACAGATCAACGCTGGCTGTGCCTGTCTCCAGTTGCTACCTGGCACCTTATCCGTATCCACATCCCATACTGCTTCTTGTTTGGAGAACCGGGCCAGCGACGAGTCATGCAGGTCCCTCCGCCGTATTTTCTAGGAATCTCTTCCTTAGTAGTCGCTAATTGAGGCATGAGGCTAACGGACACGGCCCTTCTAGATGCCCTCTTGCACCTGAATACTAAATTGGCAATTTTTGCATGTCATTTCTCATTTGCGTATGTTACCCGCAGCCGTAGGGCAGTAATCCGTGGGGTTTGTGGCCCCAATGTTCATTGCGCCCATGCATAGGGCTACATATACGGTCGTATTCCGGCGGTACCGTATTCGCGTATTCGCGTATTCCCGCACCTTCATTGTCCAGTTTAGGGCCGCGGACCAATGGTTTCGACACCCCTTATGTCAGTCTCGTCAAACTCGCCAAGGGTTCATGTTTCTGATGCTAACCAAAATTGGGGTTTTGCTGTTTTGCTAGTATCACCTCGTACGCAGCCAGGGGTCTTGCATCTACTCAGGACCCATAAGACCAAATCTTGGAATGGCATATCACGGTAACCTCCGTTTAGTTTATGTGAACCCTAGTAAACCAAAAGTCGAATTAATCGCGAGACCAATGGCGGCCTTACTCGTTAGGAGCGAGTTTCAAGTTGGGGCCTGACCTAGCCTGAAGCCACTGACATGAAGACACTGACATGAAGACACAAGCGCGAGATTCTTGTGGAGTACAAGGCACATAACTCTTTCTCTTCGCCACGTGAAATGGACTACTATTATTAGGAATCTTGGCAACAAATCCGCAGCTCCAGGTGCAACCGTAGCTATAAGTATATTCTTGTTCAACCATTTCATTCTTCGATTTAGGCAACCATACTTTCGTCGAATAATACAGCACTCTTTTTGACTCGATATTCTCCATTTCAACAGTCACAATGGACAGGCTCAGGTCTTGCTTCTCTAGCTCGATGTTTGACGAGCAACACAAAACAAAGATTCACATAGCCCAAATCAGCCTGGTTATCATCATGTTCATATTCTCCGGACTACGCATTGCCAATAAACCAGGCAGTATGCCCATCACCCGATCAGACACCCTCGGCATCGTCATGGTAAGTACGAACAGTGAACCTTCACGGCGAATCGCGATCTCGCTACCGATTACATATTGACTTCTCGGCGCAGGGAGTCAAGACAATAGTTGTCCTTCTCTACCAAATTGTGACTACTCACATCCAAAGCTGCCACCGCTGGCACAGTCTAAAGGTTTATTCTATACTCAACTCCATGGAGATAGTCTTCTGGTTCACCGTTACTATTATTACCCTGATGGGCGTTTCGAAGCTGTGCCAGGGAGTGAGCTGTGGAATGGGCTGGGCCATCATTCTTGTGGCGGTTATTCTGATGTGAGACTCTCAAATACTTGGCTGCATTGGGAAACTGTTAACACGATGCATAAAATAGGATTTCTTCATTCTGGACGGCAGTCATATCGATTAGATGTTTCCGCAAGTATAAGTGTCAGAAACGTTTTCGTAATGGACATGAATGGGCATGAATACTACTACTAGCGCCATGGAGCTCGGGCATCATACTTGTCCGCATAGATAGTGCTTTCGTCAAAACTGCAACGTAAAGAGGTAGTCCTCCAAGTTCATTAGACAGTTTTCTTCTGTGGATGATAGCTTCAGATCACAGCTAAGCCATGAATGTGAACCATCGATGTTGCTCCCAGTACACAACTAGGATGGAGATAAGAGAGGGTAAGAATTCAGGTTCTACTCTGGATTATCGTTAGGCCTAGTTAGTGAGGGATATGTAGTGTTGTGTCTATTTAATAGATCTGTAGATGCGAGTTATACGATCTTCTGCCGTTCTTATGCCTATAACATTACTCCTAGCTACCCTGTAGCTGGTTGAAATCAGCTGAACGTTGTCTTAACGTGGAAGAATATGCCTTTTAACATTGTATTATTGACTGTGGCCACTCTAACCAATGCGACCACTCCATTCCCAGAAAATCCGCGGCAGATTGTAATAAAAAAGCACCAGAATCGCCAATTTGCCACAAGTGGCGACCACGGAGTAAGAGCAAGGAATACCAGCCCATGATGGCTACCGCTTCAGGTCTATGCTGCGCAAGCATATCTATGAATTCACCCGGGAGATATATATTCCAACTAAAGAGCATCTGATAAGAGTTTCTCTCCGGGGCGGGTTCGGCCAAGTCGTCTAGGCCAGTTTGAAGATAATGCACTGCCGCTCGGCAGGCCTCCCGCGATACGGGATCTAACCCTGATGTTACAGCAAGGAGCCGCAAAAGCTGGTCACATTCATGGCCGCGCGCCGCCGTGTGTCCATCGGCGATGCCCCGACCCCATTTTAGAAACGGAGCGAGGTCTGACTCAAGCAAGTTCGACCATGATAGACGGGCGACAACGGCCCTGATGCCCTTCTGGAGCTGCGCGCACTGCACGAAGCTGTCGAGAAAAGTCGCAAAGTCACATTTTCGCATACTTAGGGTGTCCACCAGGCAGTGGCGGGAGAGAATCGATGAGAAGAGGACAGCGGGCATGCACGCGTCGCTTCCTAGGGGCTGTGAAGCGTTAAAGCCTTCAATAGCTCTGGTCTGGAATTTTATGGCTTGTCCATAGTGGAACTGGTAATCGTCTGGATGCAGATGACAAAGATGCCGTGAGGATATGGCCAAAACTTGGTAGAGAAGATACGGCGTCTCCAGGGCTAGTCGCAACACAAGTTCAGTGCCCCCTTTTGCCAGATGATCAGGAAGCTCCGGCACAGCAACCGACAAGGAAAAGTTAAGAATCAGCCGCAGATGGTGTATATTGACGGATGCGTCGGGATCCGCATTTGCCGTGGCTACCTGTTGGTGCGTAGGTGCCCTACCAGCTATCGCAGTCTGTCCAGTGTATGGTAACGGACATGCTGGGCTGGAAGTTGAGCTGCTGGAGGGAGCGACTGTCTCCGAGCGCACTCTAGGCTGCTCTGCCTCTTGTGATTGTGATGCATCGGATACCGCATATTCGGCTGCAGCGACTGGTCCACGATGGCTCCAATTGGCTCTGCGGCGCCGTACTTCTGCGTATGCGCAAGATCTCTCTGTTAAGGTGCAATTGATGCACTGTGGTTTGGTTTCATCGCACTAGGCAGCAAACGACGTCAGCAAGAGATACGACAGGGCGCCAAAGAAAAGGAAAAGAAAAAAAAAAAACCGGACCTTGATGTGCCGTCCTTTGCATTCTACGCAACCGTTTCTTGACTTCTTGTGGGATTTACGCGGCATTTGAACTGCGGCAGAGGTCGTCGATGTCAGGGAGAAAATACGAATGCGCGGAAGACAGTACTTGAATCTTAGCAGAGAGGTGGGGGGCCCTGGCGCAAACGTCACCAGCCTAGACCTAGACTCCACGCAAGCCTTGTCCCCAATAACATGGCTGCGATTGTTACTTTGGATGTGTTGACATGCACATCAGGTAACTATAGGAGGCACAAGCAATGGAGAGAGGAATTATTATTTTTAATCCAAATAACTATGCCTTATTATCTTAGAATATAATACACTTTAAATACTCTCTTATTATTAATAATAGTTTAGAGCACCAAGATAAATCTAAATATAATTTCATTTTTAAAGACAATATAATACCATAAAATCTCTAATTTTGTATTTTTATATAAATTCTAGTCTTCCTGTAAGGGGGATTTTTTACTTTTGAAGTACTTGGAGATATAGAGAATATAAATTTAAAGTCTTAAATTAATATCTAGTTCTATCTAATTTAAAATAATAAGAATAATATGTTGCCCAAACAGTGGGTTTTGTGTTGTTACTTGTTTGTGTGAGGCTGTAGTGATATGAATCTACAAATTCATATGTCATTGCTAGGGCTGCACAGCAGCGGCATCGGCCATGGCCAACATTCACTATGCATGACGACAATATAAGTAATCCAATTCTAACAGAAGCTTTTCCGGCTGGCACTGATTGACCGTCTAACCTACAGGGAACCTCCCACCCCCATGGTGTAAATGCCGTTAATAACCAGACTTAGTAGGCGGTCTCTTTGCGTGCTCGACGGCACCAAGCAGTTCAACATCTGACCCAGGTCGCTTGTCAGGGAAGAGACGGCTTGGGTACTTCGCAGCGAATAATAGCATGGCAAAGAACATGAGCGCACCGTCGAAAATGTACACGCACCATTCATTGGCGAGGAGATAGCCGTCCGGGCCCATAGCATATTCAACGACGCGGAATACATTTCGAGCCATGACCAGCGCCGAAGTGAGATAAAGCATGTTGACGACGGACCGCCAAGGAATGTCCGAATAGCAGTCGACTACTCCGATTTTTGAAAACCGAAGATGGAATGAAAGTGAGACCACACAGAAGACGCCAAAAATGAGGATCTGAAATACGAGACCGGCAATGATGATGTTCTGACCAAGATCGTGGCTGCTCTCCGAATCAGCCTTGACTAACATGCCAGCACCGCCGCCTTGGATCATGAAACTGACAATATCACCAGTGACAAAGATTGCCGTGATCCATTTGGAGCGGATGATAGAGTAGCGCTCGCCGTTCACGGCACGGATCACGCGGCCTAGCGTCATGTATAGCGATGCCGCAAAAAGGATTGGAGCGAGAAGCAGGAAAATCGATTGCATCATATACGGCATAAGCTCGCCCGTCTTGTCGTACGCCAAAAAACGCCCGACGTAGCCAACGGTTTCAACTAACAATCGGAAATTAGCAATCTCTTGACACTCAAAACCACCAGAGGACAGGTACTGCTTACAGAAGCCGCCGATCACAAAGGGTAGGCAAAACCATAGTCGATGTCGAAACAATAGGACAGTGTGATAAATGGTAGACAGCCCAAAAATGACAAGAAAAATAACAGCAGCAGGTCGATTAGGGATGTAACGCCAGAGAGGATAACCATCGTGGAGCTCGAGTGTAGGCATTTTCAACGACGGAGAGATAGAATGGCTGCTGAACGGTTGTTGACTAACGAGTGGTGTGAATAATACAAAAAGGTTGCTCGGAGCAGAAAGGAAGAGCAGTTCAACGCGATATAAATTCGAAAACTACATATCTAATAACAACAGGATAAAATTTTGGCCACTTGATTCATGCTCTATTTTCATTTACCCAGTGGCAGCGACTGCGCCTCTGTCCAATAAGTGCAAATACGCGGAAATTCGCTGTATGGACTGCCTTACAGCGAAAGGACCCTGACCGTTTGTGCTTGGTGCTCCGCAGTGGATCGGATTACGGAGATTTGAGTGCGACAAGCAGCATGTGGGGTATTCCTGGCGCAGGGCAAGGCGATAAGGCAAGAATACGCAGTTAATACGCAGTTAATACGACTAATACGAGGCATGGCTACCTGCATGTTGATACGCGGCCGCTTTGGATTTGCGAAATTTGAGGGTAACGTCCTCCAATTCAACATTTGTTACCCAGGCATAAAACCTGGACTTATAGAGATGGGGACCCTCATACGTGCTCAAGTGAATGGTTTCTTCAAGGAAGCTGCCGCCCTGCAACGACGAGTTTGCCAGCGTTACATGCTACAATAGAAAATCATCACCAAAATGTCGAGATTAGGTCTCTTTTTCGTCTTCGCTTTATTTTTTCTGAAATTTGCCCCTGCGCAATCTTTTGAATTTGAATGGCGAGCCCCAGTGGAAAGCGACCGTACATTGCCCTCTTGCTCCCACGCCGTCCTCTTGTCACTAACAGCACCACAGTTCGCGGGCCATGCCCAATGATGAACACCCTCGCAAACCACGGCTTTATCCGACGCGATGGTAGAAATATCACGAGCGAAGCTTTGACTCGAGCTCTTCACTCTGCGCTGAATTTCGACGCTTCGCTTGCTGGCACCATGTTTGAACATGCCATTATCGCAGCCCCTGAGCAGGGGGCAACGTCTTTGACGCTGTGCGTGACGAAGTTGGCTTTGCCGAAAGTACATGAGTTGAGAAAACTACTGACAGTGGCTGTATAACCAGGGAGGACCTCAGCAGACACAATGTATTGGAGCATGATGCCAGTTTGAGGCAGGTATCCCAACCTCCCTTCATGGCCTATAGTTAACTGTGATAACAGCCGCGCCGACAAGTTCTACGGCGACAACAGCGCATTCAATCAGACCATCTTCGATGAGACGAGGATTTATTGGACAGGTCCAATCCTCAACGCCCAGATGTTGGCCAACGCAAAAATGGCCAGGCAGCTCAGTTCCAAGGCGTTCAATCCGACATACACATTTACACCGTCCATGGAGCAATTCAGCCTGGGAGAAGTGGGCGCGCCTATAGTTGTCTTTGGAGACATCCAAGCCGGTACAGTACGAAAGGATCTAGTCGAGTACTTTTTCGGTGAGTTGTCGCGTGGCGCACATGGCGTTGTCCAAGGCGTTGACCTGAAGCTAGTTAGCGAGCGACTGCCGTGGGAGCTGGGATGGACTAGAAGCGCTACAACAGTGAGGCTGAATGATGTTTTGTATGTCTCAGAGTTGATTAAAAATGCTACCGGCCTAACGACAGGATCTGCGTCCAAGGAAACTGTGTTCTCATCTACTATTCGCGGTGGGATTGGGCAGGAGCCTTTGTAAAATATTTAGTCGACTGATAATACTACAGAACACCACTTGGGTGCTTCGAGGCAAAATAATGTTTCTCGTCTATTGCTAATGGTACATAATGTGTGTCCAATTGGGCCTATTTGGGCATTGCCGGGATTTATATTTGCCGGCAGAGCTAAAAAGCTTGTTTCAACTGCCTGCCGTGTCTACATTTCTTGTATTAAGAAAAGTCTAGGAGCTGTATTTAAAAGCCAAAGTCAGCTAGAAGAGGCTATAAGATACTATAAGATTGCCTATAGCGGCGATCAGCAAATCCTTAGGCTGTTACACCCGGACTTTCAGTCTTTGTATCAAATCTGGCACAACTGAATAACACAATCCTTGCTTGTTCCTCAGAGGCACCCTAGACTGCATATATGGCGCTATATCTGGCCTTTGGCAAGCGTCCAACGCTATGGAGAAGGCGCTACTGCAAGGTACCGTGTTAGAAACAACTTCTCTAGCCTTGTTCCTGAGAGTCCCCAAGCAGAGCATCCATCTAAGCAAGGTACCCGGGTAGCTACCCTAGCAGTGTTGGCCAGAGATTATTCCTCGCCAGGTCCTGAGTTGCATGTCTGGCGGTATAGGGCAATGGCCGAGCCGTTTTGCTCATTTCGAGCAGACATATTAAATTACTACATGCGAACTATTGGCCTAACGAACTTTTGTTAGCTCAGGCTACTAGCGCTAATTTCGGAAACGCCAAAGATTTTGTTCTGTATTGCATTAACACCAACCTTGCTGACAACCTTAAAAGGACCTTGTTATTAGCTGCCTACGCACCCGAAGGTCTTGGCCCGCAGTAACAAAATGACTTCCACCAATCGACCTTGAGCGTAGCTGGACCCCTGCAATCTTCTCCAGAGCGACAGAGCCGAACCGCGAGAAAAGCAAGCCCTAACTATCTTCTTAATAGTTATAATATCAAACCAACACTATATCTTCTTAATAATTCTATACCCCTATCTAGATCTAAGCAATATACCACATGTGGGATATTTTTCAACACTGACTAGTGAATCGTGAGTCCAGGCAACGACTCGGCCGGCGCAGATTGACGGCGGCCTTTGTACTAACTAGTAACTGAGTAGATGGAGACGATTTGACCCATGATAACCGCAGTTGAGGCAATTTGAGATTTCAATTACACACGAAAAGCACGGCATCGGATACTGCAGTTACGTTACCTTCGCTAATAGCAGCATTGGCCTGAAGTCGTTAAGAGCTTGAGCATTGCGGATGGGGTCAGTCAATTCACAGCCAATAAGCCAAGATTGCCATTCTGTCGAAAACAGTCCGGAGCCTTTTGTGAACTCTCCTCAGCTCATGAGACCAGGTCCCAGTCTGTCTACTCCGTACAAGCTAACTAAATTGTACTTACTAAAAGCCGGACTAATAAAGCTAGCACTAAGAAATGTATTTGTCGGCATCTTTTGTGGCACCACATTGCTGCTTTTACTGTACAGTACCTGCAGCGACCCTTTCTTACACTAGGCCTAGACAGGAACCCTGCCGAGTCTCGACGTTGTAGATGGCGTCGTCTCCGTCTTGGCAATCAATCCATGTCAACTTGATCATGTTGGCAGGTAATTTAAATTGTAAAAGAGAAGACGAAAAAAAAGAACCCTCCCTTCCCCCCAAAAAAGGCTCCCTGGCTTTCGCTGCTCAACCGCATCCAACAAGTTGTTGCCAGGTCATGCCTACTCTCCTCCGTCACAATTGCTTTGACAATAATTGGTCAGTGTATCCAAGCCGTTTTCCATTCAAATCTGTGCCTCTCCCTGGGGCAAGTAAGCAAAACAATGAAGCTCACTTCTTGTGCTTGGGCCATGGGCCTGTCGCACCTAGCCAATGCCGCGCAATATCCACGGCTGCCCTTCGACGACAATACCATTAGGACCTGTAGCTACTGGTACGATAACAAGCACAATTTTAAGCTGTCAGCAGGTCCGCGATGAAGACTGGCAGGTCTCGCCTGCTGACTTCCATCGTTGGAACCCCACCATCTCAGAGACTTGCGATGGCTGGACTGCTGGTCACTCTTACTGTGTCGCTGTTGTATCGGAGCGATCAAGCTCGTCGTCAATTGCTTCCTCAACCAAGTTCACCACCACTACCACCACCGCCGTCACCACCACCACTCCAGTTTACTCAGCGGTTTGGACCGGCAGGGGATGCTACGCGGATGCGGATCTACACCCGTTTCAGACCCAATTTCCTTCGCCCAGTGGAAACGATCTCACCCAACATAAGTGTGAGGATGCCTGCTGGAAGGCCAGTTACCCATTCGTCGGCCTCAAAGCCGGAGTAGAGTGCTGGTGTGGCAAATACGTCAACGGAAACCTGACTGATGCTCAAGATGAGTGTAATATTCCCTGCCCCGGAAACAGGTCGGAAACGTGTGGCGGAGACAATGCCTTCAACGTGCTCGAGGGCAACAAAGCTGCCAGAGTTTTCACCACCACTCCCGTACTTGGTTCTACCACTTATACGACCGAGGCGGATTCATCAGGTGAATTTCCGTCGGGTGTTGATCCATCAGATGTTTTCGGAACACAGGCGCCTAATACAGCGTCTGCTGGACCATCAGAGACCTCCAAGTCGTCTGCTGTGAACCGATTCTCAGTTTCATACCCAGTTATGGCGCTAATTGGGGGTCTGGGGCTGGTATTAGCACACTAATTCCGGGGTATCGTGACAACTTGGCTCTTTGCTGCCAATTGGATCAAGAGGTTTGTCATATTAAATAAGACAGTGGTATACACTCTATCATGATGACCTCGACCATACTAGCTTGCTTAAACCTCTTACTCAGAGACTGGCAGACTATGATTTGCTTATTAGTCCATGCTATCATCGCTTTTCATGCGACCGCGATGCTCTTTGCAGATAGCTTGACTGCTCTCAATCCACTGACGGCTAGTCAATCAAGGCATCTTACCGCTGCATCCAAAAGCAACTACTATAGGTCCTCCAGGCTGTCCGTCTTGCTCTCATGTTTCGGGACTGCTGCTTTTGCCACAAGACCAGGACCTCCTGTCGTCACAGGCTCCAATTGTTTCGAAAAGGAAAACCCGGCGTGGCCGTGTCTTATGCCACTAGTGAGCCACCCCAAACAAGATTGCCTCGTTCTTGCAACTCACATGCTTTTGTAGGTAGTGAATTGTAGTATTCAGCTTTGCTACGTTGTGTCTAGCCTCGCAACTAGTGATAACCCCGCGACTTCGTTCCGTGTCGCAGTATAGGGAGCCATCTCCAGCATCATGTTAATCGCACAACAGGCGACAGATTTTGTGACTCAGGCTCATACATTGGAGCAGGGAGATTGTTGGCAGCTGCAACAAATCGCAGGACTGCTGCTACAGGTTATTGGGCTCCTCTTGCATCCTCAGCGCCCGGACACATTTACGTCAGGAAAACCAGACGCCCGACTCTCAACTGCCTACTTGCTTGACCTGTTGACTTTTTCATTGGAAAGTAGCCTTCTTTACTCGTTGCGAGATACTTCGATAAACAAGGATTCGCTACCACTGATCGGTACTTCTCTTGGAACAGAGCATTTGATGAAGCATATTCCCGACCACCAACCCGATCAACGTCTTTGGGTCTGGTTACTGCAAGCTTATTATCCGCAGATTTTGAAGCGGTGGATCCTTGCCGCCATCAAAGCTATTGTGCAAGTCGTACCACAACATGCGCTCCCTTAGTTGCTTTAGGCGCTGGAAGTGAAGTCCTTGGACCGCAATGTCACCTTTGGCAGCGTCTTATATGGGCTTAGCCTCGTGATAGAAGTTTAGGCAAAGGAGCTGGTGTTTTGGTTTACTATGGCATACTTCCAAATCCCTCTGCAATCTGTTTTAAGTTCACTTGTTTATCGCAAGACTTTGAAACTGCCCAATTTCAGCGAGGGCTACTCTAACAAGAAGAAACCCAAAGAGTCATCCCGCAGAGATCATTTGTTGTCTCAGCCTATCGATAATCATTTACAACTCGATAGGTGAGAAGTACTTTGATCAGCCCTCAATATTGTTGTTTTTACCTACACTTGACAACTAGTGGCAAAGTTTCAGCTATCTGCAGCCAGAACGTCCTGATACCTCAATCTTTTATCAAGCTAGTTTTCACGGCAGTTGCCTTGGCACAACTGATTGAAGGGCAAGCTATAGCCATTATCATTATCTGCATGATAGTGACAACGGCTCTCAATTTCAAAATTTCCGCCATCTACACAAAATCTTATTATGGCACGATGAAGTATCGAGACCAAAGACCCAACTTGCTCTCCGAAGCCCTTCGAGGTATCCGCGACATTCGTCTCGGAGTATTTGAATCCAGCTGGGAGGAAAGAATTCTAAATGTTCGACAGGAGGAAATGGACTAAATGCAACGGAGCTCGTTAACCATGTGCATCGTCGTTGTCTTGGCCAATGCCGGTCCTCTGATGCTGGGTATCCTGCCTATCGCCTTGTATGCATACCAATCCGAGAAATTAACAGCTTCAATTGTATTTAAACCCATGGGGCTGCTACAAAAGCTTCAAGCTGATCTTGCTGCCTTGCCGTTACTATGGTCACATCTGCTTCGAGTGCTGGGCCAGCTGTGATCAGGCCCGAAGCATAGCAATATTCCGTCGGCAATATGTTTCCAAGCTAGTACTTATGGAGCCTATTGTTTCGTGTTTTGCACTCCCAGGAGGAGCGCCAACGCAGATCTCTCCACTTAGCCAAAACAAGGTTTTCTAATGATGGGCCTTGACATCTTCGACTTGCCTATGCGTATGGAGAGGCGCAATCCGACCCATTGACCACTGGAGCGCGTCGCATAGGAGATTTTGTCTGCGCAGTTCCATGCTAAAAGTACATTTAGTAGAAGCTGCAAGGTTCTGATATCAAGCAGTTTCTGTAGAGCCAAAACCTTAAAGTCAGCACATGTCAACAGAGCGAACCAGAGTAACCACCAGGACCAGAATTGGCATTAAAAAGGGAATTTGTTCAAGGACAGAGATGGCGCGGTTTTGAAGAAAACTAGTCTCTCTCAAAAGAATACGAGTTGTCATCCATGTAGAATTCTGTATGTCTAAGTTGTGGAACTTGCCGCCAGCCTCAGATCCTATCCACTGATACGAGTCGTGAGTCGGTGAGGCTGCCGAGGTTGCATCTCCACTCGTGTCTAGGAATGGGATTACGCGTGATAGTTTACAGTAAACAGAATCATTCCGTGAGAAGATCACAGAACCCAACAAAAACAAAACGACAGACCTATCAATTATTCACTTCACGACGCCACAGGCCGCCATGTATCTGCTTGACCTACCAACCGAACTAATCAAGAGTATCGTGTGGCAGCTAGATGATCAAGCCAGCATCTATTCTGTCGCCCGAACATGCCATCTACTTTTCGATATTAGCATTGACCACCTCTACATCGTCAATTGCGACAGGAACAATGGCAGCTCGATTGACTGGGCAGTGCATACCGGATCGATTGAAGTGCTACAGAGAGTCATTCGACTAAGAGTACCCATCCTTAACCAGGAACGTTTGGTTGCCGCTGTGTGCAATGACCATCTCGATATCTTGCGGCTCCTTTTGCAACCTAGCCCTAGAGACTCGATCGTCGAGACTATTGATAGCGCCCATCGCGATGGCATATCATTATTGGAAATTGCTTCTGGAAGAGGAAGTTTGGAAATGGTGAGGGAGCTGCTGAATCTCGGCGAGCACCAAGGACGCGAATTTGTGCCGTCGGCAATACATGCGGCTGCCGCTCAGGGCCACTCCGAAGTAGTGTGTCTATTATTGGAATACGGAATAGATGGTGCCGCTGCTGATGATTCTGGAGACACGCCGCTCCATGAAGCAGTCAAGGGCAACCAACACGGGGTGGCAGAGGTCTTGCTTCACTGGGGTCACCAGAGTGGTCGTGTTGTCAACGCACTGGCATCTGATTTACGGACGCCTTTGCACATTGCAGCTACTATCGGAAGCCTTAGCATTGTCAATCTACTCGTTGAGCACGGCGCAGACATGTTTGCAGTGGATGACGAGGGGTTTACTCCGTTTTTGGCGGCTGTCCAACATGACCAAATTCAGACAGCTACAGCTTTAATAGACAGAGGTTCGGAGGTTGGCGGCTGCACTGGGGATGATATGCAGAGAACAGCACTGCACTTGGCATGTATAAATGGCTGCGCTGGTATGATAGAGATGCTGCTTGTTCGAGGGGCAAGCCTCTCTGCAGTCGACGCAAACGAGTCGACGCCGTTCGTCGTGGCTGTTGACGAGAATCAACTCGCAGCGGTGCAAAGTCTTCTAGCAAATGGCGCAGACGTTAATGAACGAAGTGGCCAGATGGAATCGACATCATTGTGTGAGGCAGCGCGCCAGGGAAACAAGGCCATGGTTAAACTACTACTGAAGCACGGTGCTGATATAGAAGGCTGTAATAGAAGGGGATACACCGCTCTAGTAATGGCCTCATTCGATGGCCATGTTGATTTGGTCAGGTATCTGTTGAATAGAGGTGCTAATAGCTCTCTCGTTACCAGATCTAAGTGGACGGCTTTGGATGCCGCAGCGCTAGATGGACATTTGGAAGTGGGCAAACTGCTCCTAGACCACGTCACGCGTAAAGGTGGCACAATATCTGACCTGAATGGTATTGCGCCGGTTCATGGCGCATGCACGGGCGGTCATGTTGATTTCGTAAAGCTACTTCTCCAACATCAACCAGACGCTCTTCACAAACGGAGCGATAACGGACAGCTACCGATTCATGCTGCTGTTGCGGGTGGCCAATTGGAAGTAGTACAATACTTACTCTCGCTTAGGAATGGCCCGGAGATTGATGCGACCGAAAACACGGGCAGGACGTCCTTGTTTCTTGCCTCTCGTTACGGATATAGTAGCATTGTTGCCTATTTACTGAAACGGAATGCGAGTCTCAATATTCGGGATAAGTATGGCGCATCTGCAGTCTCAGCAGCAGCTCGTAACGGACATGGACGAGTCCTGGAACTGCTAATACCTGTCAATCCGGAGGTACTGTTGTGGGAAGATAGTTTTGGACATACGCCGTTTTGGTGGGTAAGCAGATGCGGCACCAAAAAGGTCATCAAACTGGCTAAGCGATTAGCCCTGGACAATGGCATATCTGAAATGCAATTGGAATCGTACAACGGCCATAAAGAGCATCGCAGCTTTGATACAGATGAAAGATGGTGTGACGTGTGCACACGATCTGTTGCGGACTGCAAGACAGCCGCTCACTGTACCATATGTTACAATGATGACTTTATGATTTGTAAAGACTGCGAAGCATCTGGCATGCAGTGTCTCGATGCAGCACATGCGCAAGACAAGTGGGAAAGGGAGAAGGGATGTTTCCATTGTCGTTTATCATAGTCCTAGTACATATTATATAGTTTCTAAAAGCTGTTTCTTACACAACAGCTAAGAACCATATATATAAGACTTTGCCAGTGCTTACAGGTCTTTCTTTGAATGTATACGGGTAGGGTCCTTGACGCATCCAACCATGGGTAGCATGGTAACCCCGAATTTGGTACCCTAGACAACAACACAGGCACTTTCCGTGTATTTACACTGCCAGGTCCGCATCATTTTCTTCATGGACAATGAGATCTGGAGCGACATTTGCACTGAAGAAATCATTATGGAATCGACCTGTTCGAGATATTCAACGATTAGCTTAGTGCACCAATGTTCACGGGATCTGGAAAATATTATTGATGCATGCCTTCAAGATTTTGTGTCGCCGGAGACTCCTTCGCTGTAGCTGGTCGGCGTATGGCTGATGCTAATGTCTCACTGACTCGTCCTGCAAGCAGACTGTTAGAAAGTCAATAATGGCTACAATGGTTCAACTTACGTCCAAGCACGGAATGACTTCGCTGCCACGGAATTGGTGGCTTGGATACCGCTGTCTGGCGCCCAAGACCCAAGTTTGTCCCAGTTTGGTACTTGAATTGCAGGAAACCAGGATCCGCAGTATCAGGCATCGCGCTTCCAGGTCGAGCTGGCGTCTCCTCCATCTGCACAGTCATACTTTGAATATCGGCTTCCACCGCTAGTGCAGCAGCCCTTTCAATGTTGCCAAGCTCTGCCTTCTTCTTGAAGCTGTTGTAAGCTTGTTGTAGTTGATCAAAGCTCCTTTTCTTCTCTGCACATGATTTGGCCAATTCTTGATTCTTTCTGCACAATGATGTTTGTTCCAATGATAACTCTAGTCCTTATACATTAGCGCTAATAACCCCGAAAACAGCAGCACCACTTTACCATGCAGTTGACGCTTGAGCTCTTCCGCATCAACTTGTGCACTGTGCTCGGTTTGCTGCAGACGGGTCTTGAGACACTTGTGCTGCTCTGAAAGCGATTTGAAAAGGTGTTCTTGATAATGTCGAGCTTGGATGGTCTGGTATACCCAGAAATTCATTGCTCTTCCTGCACACTCCATGATCATACTAGGAGGAAGTCCGCTTAGAATTGTGCTTTTGTATTCCTCACTGAGCTTCAAGTTTATCACCACCGCATCTTCGGGTGTCGGTAACAGCGAACCACATGCTGGGCAGCCCGACTGTCGATGCAATTCATTCGAGACCAGGCCAGATTTGTTAGCGCAACTCAAACAAAAGAAGTGACTGCCTCAGCGTAAGCGTCGAAAAGGAGTCGTTGCGTTGTATCTGGTCACTTGCCTACATGTTGTTACTAGAGCCTGTTCTGTCGCTTCCTTCATGCAGTTGAGATTATTGCAGACAAGGTGTCGCTCCATGTTAAGGGCGATTTCTGCTTGAAATGAGGTCACAAGTGACGTGGAGTGTCAGCGTGAAATTATCTATTGTTTTTGAGAGCCCTGTTCGCTGGAACATCACATAAGTGGCAGGTGCGAGCTACTACTGGTTGCTACTTCCCAAAATGACATGTTCACTTGCGTACATCCCACGACATGGGCAAAGCCCTGTCAACTTCATATGCAAAATAATTAATTATTTTCTTTTGTCCATGTTCTTTTCTTTTTAAAGTCGCAAAATCTGGCACTTGCTTTCAAGACCATCGTAGATACAGGTATTGTCAATCGGGATATATTGCTTCGTGACAACTTTGATAACCTCCTGCGCGACCATTCCACCGACAGCGGCAGAAATGTTATGTAGCTCGGCACCACCTGCGCGAGCGACCTCCTGGGTGATCTGCTGCAAACGCTCGTTGCCTGCCAAAGCTGGTGCCTGCGTCGATACGGACTCCTCGATTTGAGCTGCGGGTGCGGTCACCACGTTGGAAATCGTTTTCAAGGAAAGGTAGATTGGGATGAGAGACAGCGGCATCTCAGGACCAGCAATAGCCGCAACCTGGTCATTATCAAGTTGCGTGGCTGGTTATTGTCAGCAAATTGTCAAGAGCGGTTAACATTTATCGAGAGGGGTGCGTAGACATACCAACAGTTTCTTGTAGCGTGGGAACCGGCTTCGTTTCGGAGTTAATGAGCTTGATGAATCGGGCGTTTGTGCAGAACATCTCGACTTCGCTGCTATCTACTGCCTCGCCACCAGGAATGCTCTTCACACTAGCGAATACTTCGGCAGCGTCTTGGCGGGCCTTTTCTTTGTAAATGTTCTGCAGCTTGATGTACACATCGGATTGTGCTTTCATATCCGGGAGGGCCCCAGAGACTGGAAGTTGCTTGTGTTTCTTATAGAACTGCTTCACAGCTTCTGCGATTACCCAAAAGGTAGATTTTGAAGACTCCACTGAGTGCTGGTAATCAAAGACCTCTTGTAGAGAAGAAGGAATTGACGGCACAACCACATGCTTCATTACCGCAGCAGCAGCTTCCTCGAAGTTCTCCTCGCCGCCTTCCGGATTGTCCTTCCTCATGGCATCCACAATAGTTTTGCGGAAAGCGATTTTGTCTGCGTAGCTAGTAGGCGGTGCACCATGGTGAGACTGTTTCCATGCTTCGATGTAATGCAAAAGCACCACTACTAATGGCAAATGGCCGTGTTCGTGGTTGTCCAAATTCACGATGTCCTGTGTCATAGACTGAGAAAAATTAACCAGCTCGTCCCATGGCCGCAGCAATCTCAGGTCGGCTGTGGCGGTTTCATCAGGGTGTGTGTCGACAATGGGAAAAGTGCCTGGCAGCGTGATCTTGAAATACGCATAGAAGCCGACAGAATGAATACTGATGACGGGGACGTGATATTGGCGACCATATTCTTCAATGAGACCTATGCTCTTCTGGTCTAATGGTAAAGTGTAGAGGATGGCAGTATATGTGCTCGTTGAAGCAAGTAATTCCTGTAGACTAAAGGCCCCCTGGCAAAATAAATCAGTCAAATCACGTTAGAATATAACACCGAAAAATTCGCAACTAACCTGAGACTGGGGAGACCATTCACCTTCTACTTCTGGATTTAACTCCAAAAGAAATTCGGTGCAGCACTGCGCTCGAGATTTGCCACGACTTGATTCGTCGAGGAAGAAGTTGACACCGAGATCAGCGTCACCAACTACAGTGTCATCTGCAATGGTGAACTTGCCAATTCCTAAAACGCTGTTGTCAGGCACAAACTGAGACGCGAGAAGAATAATTGGGACAACTAACCTGGGAGTACAAGGTTCTTGAGCGTCTCTACGCCTACAGTGCCCGCACCTGAGTTGACCAACAAGAGATTGGCAGACTCGAGCGCAGCCTGACCGGATGCAGCCCAGAGTCTAAGCTGGCGGTCATATTTCCGTTCCTTGTCCGAAGGACCCTGGAGGATGGGTGGCGTTTGTGACATTGCGTCCGTCATGGTTGATTTTGGTGCGCGCTTGTACTGATGTAATGTGCACCGTAAGAGAGAGTGCAAGTGGAGAGGCAATGTCGGGTCGCACTTAAGATGACGCCGCCACTATGCTTGACGCGAGGCGTGTGTAATATGCGAGTGCGAAGTGGTGTAATTAGAGATGGGGGTCAAGGTGAGCCCAACCTTGTTTCAATAGAGCCAATTACTTCTCCGGATGACGGATAAGCTTGAGAGTTTCGGCCAAGATGCGTTTGCACGCTTTGTCAGCTCTATCCGGATCTGTTTCGGCACGGGGATGGCAGTCTGCTTGTTGGAGACAGATTTGTTTGGTGCCAGGAAATAATGCTGATGATACACCGGATGTAGCTTATGTGACTGATAACTTGGCTGCAAGGGAGCTGTCTGCCTCAGGTGGTGCTGTTGCCTGCCCAAGTCAAAGTAGCTTTACTGCGTGGTGGTGACAAAGGCGGAGCTGCTGCAGCCACTTGATGTGGCGCTGTGTTAATGAGAACCAGACAAGGTTGTTTACACACTGAATTCTTGGAACCCCGCCTACAGCGTAGCACAACCACCACACGTACAGCACAGTAATTTTTTCCACCGCACCTCGGCCATTTCTTCCACAATCACAATCAGTGAGCTGTTTGACCCACCAATTCCCCCAATGCTGTGCATGTCTGAAGTGCAAGCAGCGAATCAAATCCTGCTCTACAACTTATGAGGCTGCGACTATGGATTGGAAATTGTGTGCGTTTCCACCGCCATTCAGTCGAGCTGCGTCAATCTGTCTCCTAGTTTCTCGCTCTCGCACTCGCACTCTGGCTCCCCACCTCGTTCCTCGTCTCCATTCCGGGAAGCTTTCGTTTTGAGTACTATCCCTGTCAGAATCGTGTATGTCTTTTACACGGTCTTTTCGTGGTCTTTCGCTGTCTCTTCGTGCACCTAATAGTCACACTGGGACCAATCTAGTGGTCTGTCCCGGTAACACAAGCCGTCGCGGGGATCCCGTTCGTCTGTTGTTTGATTAGACCATGATTGGGTACTTTTGTTTAACAGGGATTGTTGCGGTAGATATTTGCATGAAGCAAACGAAAAATGATGGCATACAGTACTGAGGACGTTTTGGAAGTGCGAATCAAGTCATCAAAGTGTCCGGTATGCGCGTTCGTTTCGTCCTCTTCTGGCCAAGCTCCAATAGCTACGGCCCCCAAAAGATCCTGCAGGCCGCACACCATCACACTCCTCTCCATGGCATCGTGGCCGAGACCCTGAAAAGGCCCATTTAGCTGCATGCACTTCGCTCCTCCCTTACTCACCTATATTGACGCTACGGGCCATTTCCGTCGTCTCTGTGAAAGATGTATCGTCTCTGGAACCTGGTTATAAGCGCCTCTCGTCCATGTTTTCGCATTTTTCCAAGCCGCTAGCGGTTATTCGAGCTCGGGCAACACATCATTCAATATTTGCCCCAATATCCAAGTCAGAATTTAGGAGTCGCATGTGTGTATTTTCAATCTCTAGAGAAGGCAGAGGAATAACACTATAACATATTCGCCATCTCGGCGTATTCTGTCTCGAACCGTGCCTTACCTGGCCTTGCACTCGGCATCCTGGAGCTACAATCAACCTCTGAGCAGCAAGAGCTTAGAATGGTCTTTAGAATCAAAATTGGGCGACAAGAAAAGCTTTTACGTGAAATACATCTCCGCCGCCTGTTTTTACTTGCGGGCGTTGAACCAACGAGATAGTCCACTCGTTGCCGGATCCTTGCCAGCTGCCATTCTGCTGCCCACTCGCTGTCGGCCGGCCGTTTGTAGCGCCCGGCATCGACACATCGAGGAAAGTAGATTCAGAGCTTTTCACTCTTTCGGTTGAAATCTCTGTTTTGCTCCTTCTTCACATATTTGATCACGTTTGGCTCTTTCCCGCCTCGTTGTCGCCTGCACTCTCGTTCGCTTGCAATCAATTCTGCCTCGTTGCCTGGTCATTTCCTTTGTTTTCAAGCCGATACATATACTCAATCTTTCTAGACTCTTCTTCAATCATTTCGGTCTCCCAAGAGAACGAAACATTGTTGTGCCTCAAAGATTAGCTACGACCAATATTCCCTCCGCAAGATCGGCACTATTCTTTCAACACTGCCAAGATGGGTAAGACCCAGCTTTCGCAATCCGGAGACGATGTATGTTCAAAAAAGGAGGAAAGCAGTGTTTCTTCTGAAGAAACGAAGACTCCGCTCCCAGTTTGGCGATTCTGGCTTTTGAGTGTCGGGTATGTTACGTGGAAGAGGAATTTCAGCATCTTCACCGACTCTTACTAATCTGCTTTGCGACCAGAATCAGTCTCGGTCTGTTTCTTTCTATCATCGATGCTTCAATTGTAGCGACGAGTCTGTACACCATTGGTAACGATCTTGACGCTGTGGGGTCGATCAACTGGGTGGCCCTGTCCTACACCTTGGCCTATCTAGGCTGCGCCGTTGCCTTTGCTCGAGCCTCTGACGTTATTGGCAGACGAAACGCCTTCATTGCTGCCTATATTCTTTTCTTCGCCTTCTCTATGGGCTGTGGTTTTGCACAGAACATCAACCAATTGATTGCTTTCCGCAGTGTCCAAGGCGTGGGGGGTTCTGGTTAGTAAAGCACAATAAATCCAAGAAACACTGACCAGCGCTAACGCATATCCCGCGCTATGTAGGCCTCTACTCTCTGAGCATGATCATTCTCCCCGAGACATGTCCTAAGCACCTGCTACAGTTCATTGGTGCCTTGATTGGATTAGTAATTGCTGGCTCTGGAGTCCTCGGTCCCGTCTTGGGTGGCATCCTTACCCAGTACGCGAGCTGGCGATGGGTTTTCTGGATCAAGTAAGTTTCAAACCATAGTTATATACCACCAAGAGAAACTTCAAAAGCTAATGGATTCAGTGGCCCAATCGGAGTTGTGTCGTTGGCTATCTTTTTGTTGAGCTGGCCACGGGAGAATAGTATTCCACAGCCTGACCGACGATCATGGAAAACTTTTGACTACGTAGGCACAATTCTCGTAGTTGCAGCCGCTGTTTTGGTCGTCTTCGCTTTCCAGAACGCTGGAGAGTCATTCAACAATGTTTGGAGCTCTGGTGTATTTCTCGGCCCATTGATATCTGGTGTCTTCTGCTGGATTGCTGTCATCGCTTGGGGATTTGTCGTAGAGAGCCAGACATGGGCTCTTCACTTGGCTCCAGCATTTCCCATGAGCCTCTTCCGCAACAGATTCTACACCTCAGGTGCACTGGCAACATTGTTTATAGGCTTCCCCTACTTTATCCTCATCTTCTCATTTCCTATGAGAGCTCAAATCGTCAGTAGTAGAAGTGCTCTTGAGGGTGGCATTAGGCTATTGCCCATGCTTGGCGCTACCGCATTTGGCACTGCGGTCGGCGGCAAAATTAACTCAAAGAAGAACTGGCTATTTCAAACCCTCAGCGTCGGTGCCGCCTTGATGGTGCTGGGTTGTGGGTTGCTCACAACGGTTCATGGACCTGAAGATGATGCCAAGGCTATGGGTTTCTTGGCATTTGCAGGCTTAGGATTTGGGCTTTCTACTACTGCGGCAACCATTTTGGTTAGCTTGGAAGCTCCTATCAAGGACGCATGTAAGTGGACTGTGCAATCCACCTAGATACGGTACGCTAATGCTCGCCACTAGCTCCTGGCCATGGAATTTTAGCCCAGATGAGAATCTTAGGGGGAAGTTTGGGCATCTCGACATCGACAGTTTTGGTTCGAAATGAGGTTCGTGCCAAATTGGGCAGCATTTTTTCTCCCGAGCACTCAAGGGCTTTGGGTAACCTGGGAGACAGTCTCAATGCAGCTGAGCGCGACATATTGCGACAAATCTACTCCGAGGCGTTTCACAAAGGCATGCTCGCTGCTACAGCTGTCGCCGCTGGAGGCTTTCTTTTGGCTTTGTTGGGATACAGGCCTACTGGACAAGATGTCGAAGAACAAAGGGCAGCCTTGGTCAAGCACGAAGAGCGTCGCAAGGCATCACAACTTGCTTCCAGCAACAGCGAGTAAATGTTGTTTTTTGTTTGTTTGTTTGTAGAGTCTTTCCTTTCACATCACAGAAAGCAGCGTTTGGTACCTTGTTCAGCCTTTTGCACGAAACGATAAAAGCGGCCAGTCGGTAGCGCCGGAGTAGTTGTATGTACATTACACTTGGATATGGCCAAGCGTATTTTCCCATGTCAGGGTAGTAACGGGTTAAGCAACAGATTAGAGGCAAGTATATAGTGCAAATTTGCTATATTTTATAGCATTACAACCAGCATGTAGAAATAATACAGTTCTTGACAGATAAAGTTGATTCCCAAAGTAAGAGATGGTCGTGGCGCAACACTATTCTTCAGGAAAAAGTTTTCCCGTAAAGTCTAAAGGTAACCTTTGACGTTTTAGGAGTATATAAGGATAGGACACACCTCCGGCTTGCGACTTTTGGAAGACATATTGCCTTCCAACGCATTATTTTGTCAAATTTTCTTTCCCAGCTCACTACGGCAGCTGGCACTTACATCATCCATCTCATCAGAGAAACAATTTCCATACAGCAAGGATGAAGCATGTTGCAAAGCTGTTCTTGTGTGTACTGGTTGCCCCGATGGCAATGTTAGCGAAATCTGCCAGTGGGCCACATCCTCCCAACGGCACCAACCCCATCATCACTGCAAACGATGGTCCTATCAGCAAGACGGATGTCTACCTCGACGGCCTCGAAGTCGTCCCACCCAACATGACCGAGGCGGAAGCCCAAGCGTGGCTCAAGTCAGTCGAGTACCAACTCTTTGAGAAGCCCATCTCTCGCGACGAGTACGACCGACGCAACTGGATGTGGGTTCGGTGCCGCAGTCACCACGAAGGACACTTCGATATTGGCGGGGCGTGGTTCGGCCACCGCGGCGAGGCGCTCAAGAAGATCCTGATCCGCCAGTGTCCCCTTGTCGGCTGGAAGTTCAAGTACGTCAATGGGTTGGGTTGGGGGGATGCCATGATGACATTTCACTGGTGGGGAGACGATTGTAGGTTGCCGGACGTGGTTAATATCATGCGCAATTTGGCACTGAGAGCCGCCAGAAAGGCCAGAAGGGACTTCTATATATGGGATTGTCCCTCGTTTGAGGACGATCCACACTATGGCACGGAGAGGGTGGGCATGGTTTGGCCCGGGTATGAGAATCCGTCAGATGGACCGGTCAAAGGGACGAAGACGCAGGGGAATTTGAATCAGCCGTTTGCTAGACCGCAGGGTTGGCGGGGTGGAGAGGGGACAGAGGATGTTGATGGATGAGGATGCGTGTCAAGGTAGAATCAGTTTAATGAACGTGTATAGATATGCGAACAAAGAGGTAGAAACTATATCGATAAAATGTCTTACTATGCATTATGTATGAAACTGTTGTAAATGTGGCGATGGCGACGTTGTTGGTGATGGTGTTGAGGACAAACGGATGGAGGCACAGTGCGGGGGACCAGCTCCACCACTAAACCGAATTGATCCGCATCTAGAGCACGCAACTCTCAAGTCCACTCACTTCGTAATACCCTCAAAACTCATCTGCTCCAATTATCCGTCCCTCATCCTCACCGCCAGCTTGATGCGCTCGATCATTAGCTCAATTGCCCTCCGAAAACTCACTTCATCCCACGCCTATCGGCTAATACCCTCAATTGGCCAGTCGCACATCCACTTTCCCTCTTCCACGCCTCGACCATCCTTCGTCTCACCCAGAATCCCCTTGTTTAGAACAATGGCCTCTGCAGCTGGTAAGCGCCTTGCGGGCAAGACTATCCTCATCACTGGCGCCTCGTCGGGCATCGGTCGCTCCACTGCGCTGGAATTCGCACGCACCAGCCCCAAGGACCTGCGTCTTATCCTCACTGCTCGTCGGGAGGATGCGCTTAAGAAGGTCGCGGAGGATATCAAGGCCGAGGTCGGTGATGGCGTCAAAGTCCTCCCTGTCAAGTTGGATGTGAGCAACCCCGATGAGGTGCGCTCTTTTGTCGGAAAGCTGCCCGAGGAGTGGCGTGATATTCACATTCTGCTCAACAATGCGTAAGTTGGTTTTTGGGTTCTGTTAGTGATCAGGTCTAATGTATGCAGTGGTCTTGTTCATGGCGTCGCTCGCGCGCCTGAAATTGAGGAGAAGGACGTCAACTCCATGTTCAACACTAACGTCCTTGGACTTATCAACATGACGCAAGCCATTCTGCCCATCTTCAAGGCCAGACCCAATGGTGGCTCAGGCGATATCATCCAGCTTGGTTCCATCGCTGCTCGTGAGGCCTACCCTGGTGGCTCGATCTACTGTGCTACTAAGCATGCTGTGCGGGCCTTCACCGAGTCGTTGCGCAGGGAGTTGATTGAGACCAAGATTCGCGTCATTGAAGTAGATCCCGGACAAGTTGAGACTGTAGGTTGTCGGAGAAATGAATCGTGGCAGTGGTATCTAACAGACTGTAGGAATTCTCTGTTGTGCGATTTGGTGGTGACAAGGCCAAGGCTGATGCCGTCTACGCGTAAGTACTTGTAGCATACATTTCTGGCATATATTAACTTGCTACAGTGGTGTTGAGCCTCTTACACCCGACGACATTGCCGAAGTCATTGTATTCACTGCTACTCGTCGTGAGAACGTCGTCATTGCCGATACTCTCGTCTACCACAACCACCAGGTAAGATTTCCGAACTTTACTTAAAATTCAGCATGTGCTAACTTTAACAAGGTGTCTGCCACTGGCGTGCATCGCAAGACTACCTAAACGAGGTTCACTTAGACGAGGACAGCACTTCAAAAAAGTCAAATATAGGAAAACTTTATTATTACTCTTTTTTAAAAAACAAAACATGCAATCACTGAAATGTTCGAAAGGTTCTCTTGCTCCTTACCCACCAGCACAGAGGCTGTAGCCAAATGACCAGAGTGAGGAGCCTTCTAGAGTCGATGGTGTTCAATCTACCGGCGTTCCGTTAAGGATCCATTCTGAGATGAATCGGACCCCTGCTGTCAACAAGTGACAGCACCACCGGGTGACTTCAAAGAAGTCGAGTAATGAAGAAATCATCATGTAATATGATGGAAATGGTCACAGTCGGGGGGCAACGACAAAAAGAAACGTAATTTTTTGTTCATTGCAACATCTACCTGGCCTATATATAATAACCCAGTTCATAAAGCATGTTAGTAGTCGTTTTACAAAAAGCACAGTACCTTCCCAAACGCCGCGCTAGTGACTGTAGATCAAGGATCTCGTCGAGTAATAAAAAGCAAAGACGCTGATACTAGATGTATCAACGTTGTCACAGCTAAGCCAGCTAATCGGTGTGCTGGAACAAGGGCGAAATGGATTCACCGTAGTGGTTGCGACGGATGGCCTCGGACAGCAACAGTGACAGGTCAAGGATGACGAGCTTTGTGATGTTCTTGACTCGGTCGTGGCTGATGGGGAAGCTGTTGGTGACAACAATAGTGTCGATGCAATCGCACGCTTGGAGCTCGTCGAGACAGTCGCCCCCAAAGACACCGTGCGTGGCAATGATGAACACCTTCTTTGCCTTGCCTTTCTTCACTACAGTCTCAGCTGCGGCAATCCAAGAGCCAGGCTTGTCAATCATGTCGTCCACAATGAAAACTGTTCTGTCTTTGACATCACCAACCAGTGTGATCATGTGCTCGGCCTTGGGGTTCTGGAAGACCACTTCCTCCTCATCATCGCTGGCATCGGGTTCACCACTGCCGCCGAGTGCCTGCTTCTCTGGAGAGAAGAAGGATGAGGGCTGTGACATGACCATGGGGTCGTCTTCGAGCGAGCTCTGTTCTCCCTGGGAGCGGGCTGGAGATGGGAAGTCGTCTTCAACAATGTGGCCATGGATAAGACGAGCTCTAGTAACCTCGAGGGCACGACGATCTTCATAGTCATTCTCTTCGCCACCCTCTTGGCCGCCAAAGGTACTGCCGCTGGGAGTTGACTTGGGGTCGATGGGGGAATTGCTGTAGCTGGACTTGGCTCTGGAGGGAGATCCAAAAGCGTCAGCAACAATTGTGGGTTTCTTGACAGGCGTCTGCAGGTTGTTGGCGGTGGCCTCGGCCTGTTGCTCCGCTGGAATTTCAGGCTGCTGGTGAGGATTCTCCAGTAATGGATGCTTCTCTGCACCATCGAAATGGTCCATAATCATGCTTGTGGGAATATTGGGGCTTCGCTTCCTGTCAGTAGTAACCATGCCGAAGTTGAGCTTCAAGGCATCAGCAAGCGATGTCACACGCTTGGTGCCACCAGCATTCTTGGAAACCACGACAGCTTCCTTCCAGTTGGGAACGTTGCGTCGGATCCATCGTGCGATAATGGGTTCGGCGTGGAGGTTGTCGACAGGACATCGGAAGAAGCCCTGCATTTGCGTGGCGTGCAAATCGACAGTAATGACATGTTTGACGCCAGCAACGTGCAGCAGATTAGCTAACATTCGGGCCGTAATCGCACCCCTATGCGATTTCTTCTTCGATTGTCGGCTGTATGGAAAGTATGGAAGCACGGCTGGGAGCATTGTTAGCATTGGAAACATCCATGTCTAGAGTTTCATGAGCGAGGAAAACGCACCAGTGACCTTGTTGGCAGAACCACCCTTGCAGGCTGAGATCATAATCAGAAGCTCCATGATGGAGTCATTGATCTTGGGACTGCCAGACTGGACGACGAAGACATCCTTTTCTCGAACACTAGTCAACATTCGGACACTCGTCTCGCCCTACAGCAGACAATCAGCCTTGTCAGTCCCTACATGTCCAGCGATGCAACCCTAGAAGTTGCAGTCATCGAGAGCCTGCAGGAACTTACATTGGAGAATTGGGTCAGCTCCGCGTCGGCGGGAGTCATGCCCAGGTTCTCACAGATTTGAGAAGTGAGGACGGGGCAGGAGTTGCCCGCAAAGATGAGCGTGTTGCGCATTGTGTATCTGAGCTCATCCCATGGACGCGGAGAGGATGTTGAAAGGACGACAAAGCTGGGGTCCAGACAGCTCTTTTTTTTTCCCTGAGCAAAAACCTTTTCCTTCAGCTGGGACCAAATGGGGCACCGTACGTAATGGCAAGCTGATACTGTATTTCGGTGGCGTTATAGTGGGTTTTCCAGTGGCTCTACAGTGGAAGAGTAGGTGTCATGGCGGGCTGTGGCGCCCAGAAAAAGCTTAACTGTACAGTGCGAATTGGCCCTCACTAGGTGGAGCTGGTCGGAAAAGTGAGGCACGGCGTCGTTCCGACCTTCGGCTGATATTGCGATGCTGGCTTGTGTGACCGAGATGACCGTGGTCTCTGATGTGTTCGATACGTGGCACACGCAAGCATCATCATCTCACGTTAGACGCCATGGAGTAAATTTGGATTGTGCACCAGGTTGAAGGGCCTTTATTTATTTTTGCCAAACTCCGACGGCGCTCGGTCACCAAAATGGGCATTCCTCGTCTGTTGACTACCCTGGAGCCTTATGCTACTTTTAAAGAGCTGAAGGGGTCTGGTGTTGTCATTGACGGGCCTGCATTTGCCTATCATATTCTTCATGTATGTAGAGTAAATGGTATAAGTCAGCCGTCGTATGAATTACTAGGGGAAACTGCCCTTGAATGGCTCGATGCCCTCTCACAAAGCAATGTCACCGTGTAAGTCAAGAAGCATGACGTTAATGTCACAATACCACACTAACCGCCACAACGCAGTCGAAAAATCTACTTTGATGGTTTCCTACCAGTTGAAAAGCGACCCATTCGTATGGAACGAATGATAAAGAGTGCAAATCAGCTCAGTGCACTCTTTGCCTCCAACCCGTCTGGTTGCTTGGCCGCACATCTCTATCCCCGAGCTGCTCAACCTTCGGTGAGCCTATTTAGAATTGGCGCACTAGAAGGCAAGTCGTTGGCCAATCCTAGTTTCCTGGTACCAGCAATCATCGACGCTCTTCGACAGTCCCATCGCTACAATGATGCTGTATGTCTTGTGCCTGGAGAAGCAGACAATTATTGTGCCCAAGACGTCATATCCAACGGTGGCATCGTCATTACCTCTGATTCCGACCTTTTGGCTCAGGACCTTGGTGTCGGAGAAGTGGCCTTCTTCCGCGATGTTCACAGAGATGACAGTGAACATGTCATCTCGGCAGTATTCGCCATGTCAAATATCATGCAAAGGCTTGGCTTAACGGGATCTGGAGACGCGCCTCGATTTGCATATGAACGCAAGCTGTCGCCGCAATCAAGCCTTCAAGTCTTGGTCAAGGCCTGCCGGTCTGAAATTGTTGATGCGAAAGGCTACGCTTCATTCTTACAACAATACGAAGACGATGACACCATTTCTCAACGAATAGCTTCTTTGAAGGTTGACATTGACGCCGAATCCTTTGACCCACGACTCTCAGAAGTATTCATCCAGATGTTGCTTCACGGGACACCCGCCGGCACAGACGACATACAAATGTTTCTTCCAGTCCTCACGGAAAGTCATGAAAGAGGCACGGCGTGGGAACCAACCACAGGCGTCCGACAATTGGCTTACAGTATGCTGAAAATGGCTATTTCAAGTAAAGCTACGTCAGTCAAAGAATACAGAAGGGTCCAAAACACAGTACAAAAAGGTAGAGACGTTCCAATGTTGACCAAAAATTTGGCAGATGCAAAAGCGAAGGAACTAGTTACCATCATCCGCCGGCTGAAAGAGTTGGTTCGTGGAAAAGGGCTTATATTCCTCCCACTTCTTTCAATGGTGCTTGATGTTATTGGATGTCACAATGAAGGCAAGAAATCACATGTATTAAAGACTCTTCAGAACTCCAAGAAGCCGCTTCATCCAACCAATGGCAGAGTCTCGTGGGAATTGACACACTTTGTTGCCCATATTCATGCAGGACTCTATTGTTTCAGGATGCTTAAACAAGTGCTGGATACACTAAAGGGTAGCAGCAAAACGCAAGGTTCGTGGCAGGATATTCATACATGCGTCATGATATCTTCCTTAGATGCTATCCCAGATTTTGAAGCAGCGGCCAGCTTGACGTCGGAAGCATACAAGAAGCCATTGGCTACAATATTGGCCGAATTTACAGATATGGAGCCTGAGCAAATAGGTCAGCTGCTGCCAGGGACAAAGAAGCGCAAAGGGCAACAAGAGAAGAGAAAAGAGGAACCTAGGCCTCACAAGAAGCAGAGCAAGCCAGCTGCAGGTTTGAAGAATAATCCGTTCGGGTCACTTGCTATGGATGAATAACTCCAGCATGATACTCGCGAATGAAGCGGAGGTAATGAAAACAATAATAATTAATAAACCTTATGAAATACTTGATTTCTGTACACCACAACAGCTATTGTACAAAACTAACAGCTTCATTGTCGGACAAGCTCCATCATCCATAAGAGTATGTCTACTCCCCACCAAGGCCGTGAATCTCATCCATCGTCTTAACAAAATAGTTGACCTCCTCTCCTCCGGTCTTGTTCACATCCTGTACCAGCTCATCGTGCGGAATTCCTTGACCAGCCGCTTGGATAATCCTCCAGGCACGACGCAGCTCATCTCGAATAGACACTATTCCATTATGTGTCACAGTTCTGGCCACGTTATGCTCAAGTTCGAATGGGTCTTCGATGGCGCAGAGGTATCGCAGGCGAACTTCCTTCACGCGTTCAGTCTTGCCGTTTTGGGCGGATGCCTTGTTTTGTAGTGCCTCATCTACAGGTGCAGGGGAGTCATTGTCTACCTTCGTGGACCCTGCGTCTACAGACTCTTGCGCTTGATAGACGGTCTTTGCTCCCGTCCAACCTTTCGACTGCTTCGATAATAGTCCGCCTCGGCTTCGAAGGGAAAGAACATCACGGCCCCAGTCAAAGCCCTTGCCTGGCACGGTGCTCAGGTTCCCGCTCTGTGCATAATACTCAAAGAAGCCACGAAGAAGATGCCCAATAGTTTGTGTATTGGGAGTCAGTTGTCCATTCATCGCCATGTTCAAAATCTCTCTCTCATCTCTCCAGAAGTACACATTGTAGCCTTTGCATGTAGCTGCCTGTGGATCTGCTCCAGGTGGTTGGACTAGTTGTAGATTCGGGCAGACTGGTGGATCGGCAACATTGACGAGATAGTGCAATACCATCAACACGTAGCCGTAGCTGCTCATGGTACCGCGGTAGCCCGAGTTGATACCTCGTGCTTTCGCCCAATGCTTGATGAACAGGACGATTGGCCGGACTCGAGGGTCTGTATGGGAGTAGCATCTAAGTAACAAGGTGTTCTGTAGTGCGAGATGTGCTGAGAAGTTGATATCACACTGTGTGCCTGCGCCAGACTTGGGAAACTCGAGGGGGTCTTTATACTTTCCTCCAGTGGCATTGGGAGGTAACTTGTGGGGGTCTGGAATCCCCTTCATCCAAGAAAGAAGACCCATGAAGTTGTTTGCAATAGGTACAACAAGAGTAGCTTCTCCAGATACTAATAATTTCTTCACCAGCGGTGACCTGAGAATAGAGGTGTACTGGGTGATATTCGGACGATATTCTTCAGGGTAAGAGCCTTTATCCAGCGCACGCTCAAGCTCCAGGGCCAGGTTCAATGCCATGTGCTTTCGTCCCAATGAATCCAAATCCAAATCATTCGCATGCTCCTCCAGTAGAGGCAGAAGTGCCTTTGAGATAGCTTCGGGCTGTGCTCCACTGACATATTTGGCGAGCACTTCCTGACGCAACTCTAGAGGCATATCCTCCCATGTAATTTCCAAGTTCCTCAACAGAACTCTGACACGGTTGAGATATTGCGATGGAAGTTCAGTTTGGCTCTGTTCTAAGAGCATTAGTTGAATGGCTGGGATCTTCTTCATCTTCTCAACAAGAGCTTGAACTTCTTTTGTAAAAGAAACTGGGTCCATGGAGAATGCGTTAAAGCACTGCACGTCATCCCATGCACGCAAGAAGTGATCAGCAGGGACCTTTCGTGAGCGAATTAGAGGTCGGGCTTTCCAATCGAACCACTGTCGTAAGATATCTTCGCCCTCGATTTGTAGACCAACTGCTGCCAGTGAATGTTTGCTACTTGAGCCAGGGGCACCAAAAGCAAGTGAAGGAAATTTCTGGGCAGCCTCTCGTAGCCTTTGGCTCCGGATACCGTTAATCAAGGCGCGGCAGACTGCCTCCAGGATATCCCAATCACGTTGTGTGAACTCACGCAAATTCGACATGACCACGTCACGGCCACCCGCTTTTCTCAGCACTCGCTTGGCGAGATTGACATAGTTTGGAATGGACTGCTTTACGCTCTGCTCTAGATGAAACCATTGCATCTTTCCGTCTTCCGAAGGAAGTTGGAACCATGTAGTGGCTGCATCAGGCGAATCGGGTGGCTGAGAATCATCTTCCAACTCATTGTCCCCTCGCCCATCCTGATCGTCGCCAGCTCCCTCAGCATCGTCTTGGCCCTCTACTTGATCGTCTGGTGAGCCTTGTTCCCATTTCTGTCTTGCTTCTAGGAGGCCATTTCGTAGCTGCTCTGGAGGTGTTTCACAGAGTTTAATGATGGGAACTCGCGTGCGGCTCAATAGCCTAGCACCTATTCCCGCATCCAAGAAAGCTTTCTCGAGAAGTCGAGGGATTGGTGACCCAGCGGCGTCCGGTTGAATGACAGAGAGCGGTGACAAGAGCCCCAAATCCATGTCCGACCCTTTGGTTGCAAAGCCAGAGGAGAGACTGCCGAAGCATTTCAATTCAACTGACTGTACTGGGAAATCAACAGCATGGTTTTGCTCGTATTCAAACTGTGCAATAGCGTCTCTGCAAATAGCTTCAATCTTTTGGCGGAAGTGCTCCTTTTCTGCAATTTCGGGTCTTTCTATCTCCGAATTTGTGACGGCCAAATATGCTAACTGGTCAAGCAAAGCTGACTGGTTCATAATTTCTTCTGGGGTGAAGACCTGACGTTGGCGCCCATATGCGGCAACATGGTTGAGACGTCCTCTGCTATTGCCATGGCTGTGACTGTAGTTATGTGCTTGGCCTCCACGACCGCTCTCATAGCCGTGATGATTGGCCGGGCCATTCCATGATTGCTGGTTGTCGTCCTGGTGGTGATATCGGTGTTCCTGCACGGCGTGGTGATCAGAAGGTGTATGCTGGTGGCGGAAATGTGAGGAGCCCCGAGTCTGGTGATAATCTCCACGGTGATCAGTACGCAGATTGGGCTGCTCAACAACTTGAGCTCTAGGGTCGATAGATATAGACATCTGAGAGCTCATCTGCCGCCTCTGCGCTTGATTTAGCCTTCGGCGTCCGCCTCTGCCCGAAGCGGCCGGGCAAGCTTGGTCCTCCAAAGCGTCCAACTCATTTCCCTGACCAAGTGAGTCAAAATTAGAGCCTGACTGTGCTGGTGGGATGGGACCAAATCCTGGGGGCACGGAAGGTCTAGTAGGAGCTCCTTGAGGGCCGTTAGTCAAGATTAGGTTCCGCAGATGACCCTCCAGTCCAGTTCCAGCACCATCTTGCCTGCCGCCTTGTTGACTTCCTGATGGTTGATACATAACTGTGGCAGCAACAGATAGACATTCCAAGCGTGGAAATACTTTGTCAAGATGAAAAAGGTTGGCTGTCACAAATTGCAGACGCGAGCGGTACGATGTGGCCTTGAGTGCAGGGGTCCTGGCTCTCAAGGGAGGCTACTGTAATTGTCTCTAGTTGAGCAAGCACAATTCCGGTCTAAGGGTTATTGATTCAATGTAATTCAAGAAGTCAATTTTCCAGCCGAAATCAAAGAGATTCGTCTTGATCCACGCAGCCGAGCCTGCGCAATGGCTTCGTCTGGCCCGTTTGACGTCAGGAGGGGCTGTTCTGGCCAAGCTGGTCCAAAATATGTGGTGATGTCACAACAGACTCTATGTCGATTATATGCTGCTATTTATCATTAGCATGATGCTTGAAGGTGTCTTTGACGAAAATATTAGCTAAGGGGAGACTGAGCATACTTGCAAGCAATATGTTGGCTCATGCAAACAGGTCAGCTTGGAAGCGACAATGGTGTCCAACAACAGCAGACAGATGAGTCGTGTTCGGTCAAGCGCGCGTTCTGTTAATAAGAGCCGGTTGCTTCCAAAATCAAATGCGAATTTAAGCGACAGAATTGTCAGAGACCAGTGGAATACGGCAGATCCAGCGTCGAAGTCAAGGAGTTTGCAAGGCGATGAACGAGCTGCTCTCTGTTAGTGGCATCGCAAAAACGTGGGGCATTTTCTCAGCGAGCTCCAGTGGGTCCTCCTTGCAAGTTCTCTGCGACGCCATTGGTTCAGCACCAGCTTCCAGCGCTAGGCTGCATTGGCAGGTACTGAATCCACTGCAGAGCTGCGCTGTGCGACACTGTGCGGTCGCTCCCCAGGCTGTGGTCCTCTTCTTTTGTGTGTCGCTTTTCGTCAAGGTCATCGTTCATTTCTTTCAACAGGCATCAACCATTATCGACATCCCTCAACGGCACTCCCTACCCTCGTTTGGCCTTCCCACAGAGCAGAGTCTGCAGCTCCAAATAGCGAGTAGGGGCTCGCTGCATGCTCACGACGACAATTCCTGCCAGTGCACCCTAGCATTGCGCATCGCCTGTGTTGCAATCTCCGCCCTGATTCAACGCGTCGCAGCTCCCTACGACGCTGTCATCGGCGCCGCTCCGATATCTCGATCATCTCAACGCTCAATTCGACGCAAATATGAGCGCTCCTCCTCCAAACGCCAACGGCGCACCAAAGTCGAACAAAGTCAACCCACTGCGACCCTTACGGAAGCAACCTCGCAGCAACCCTCTTGTTGCGCCCAGACGTCTGGGACAGCGACCAGCACAGCGGTCTTCAGGCAGTGCTGCCTCATCTTCGCGACCTGGCGCTGCTACAAATGGCACTAAACCAAGCCTCGAGGAGCTGCGCAGGCAGTATGGAGGATGGTCTGAACCGCCACCTACCCAACAGTATACAGATATCCCTATCATGACGACAAAGAAAGCTCTGCTTGATGGTATACGCTATCACGTCATGAAGCTGTACACGTCAAAGCTGGAGGATAAGCCAGTCGACCCAACCGATCAAGACGACTTCGCGCGGCCCGTCACACTACACAGACGCGATGCTCGTTTGCCACCGCCAGGAAGAGCCGTCAAGGTAGAGGAACCAGCCCCTTTAACAGTAAACGAGGAAGAGAAGGAGCGTTTGGCTCAGATGAAGGCCGAAAAGGAAGCTCAACGCGCAATTGACCAGTCAAAGATTGCGCCAGTTGCCAAAGATGCCAACCCCAAGAAGCCACCAAAGAAACAAAAAGAGGAAAAGACCATGTTCAACAGAGGACCCCGAACTGCAGCTGCAAAGAAAGAATCGGATCTCCGCTACGAAGAAGCTCTTCCTTGGCACTTGGAAGATGCAGACGGCAAGAACGTCTGGGTTGGCAGCTATGTTGCGGCACTGTCCGAGGCGAATGTGGCCTTTATGATTGATCAGAGCGTTTTCAGAATGGTTCCATTAGAGAAATGGTACAAGTTTACTTCCAAACCACCCTTCCAACCATTCACCATCGATCAAGCGGAAGAATTCATGAGCAGAAAGATTGACGCTGGTAGATGGGTTATGAAAGATGAGGAGAAGAAGTTGACTATGAATGACCTTGAAGCAACGCGTAGGATGTTGTCTGGTCGTGGCTCCATGATCAAAACAGAAAGCGACACATTCAAGGGTTCGTCGCGCCTTGAAAAGATGGAGCATGATGATATCGACGTATCTGGAGATGAGTTTCAAGACGACGATGAGGCGCCAGCGAATGAGCAGCATGATGATGAAGACACCAAGGAATCAAAAGAGCGTATCCGTCGCGAGCAGCTGGGTGCTAACCTGTTTGGAGACGGCGATGAACAAGAAGTGGACAAGGACCTGCAAGAGCAGCTAAAGGAGGAGCTCGAACGACAGAAGCTTGGCAAAGCCACCAAGAAGGCTCTCATCAAACGAGATCGGGAGGATATTTACGAAAGCGATGCCTCCACAGATAACCCGTGGAGTAGTTCGGTATGTCATCTGCACTTTAAGAGCAAAGTCTAGCCACTAATAATGTGATAGTCTGATGAGGACTCTTCAGAAGATGAAGAAGAGGCTAATAAGGAGGAAGAGAAGAAGGATACGGATAGTCGCGATGGGTCTGATGCAACGGAATCCAAAGACAAGCTGAAGGCAGCTGGCGCGAAGGGATCAATGACGCCACAAGGAAAGCACTTGAACAAGGGCAAGTCTCTCAAGAGAGCCGGCTCACCAGCCCTATCAGAATCCAGTGGGAATGAGTCCTCGAGGAAGAAGATGAAGAAGTCGTCTACAGCAACCGGCAGCCGAGCAGGCACACCAGGTAATGCTGCAAAGCGAGCTAGGGCTGGCGGTGCCGGATCTGGTAGTGACGGTGAAGGAGGCGACATGTCGGACGGAGCTGTACCCAAGCGCAAGATCAAGCTTGTTGGCAGTGCCAGAGGAACACCCTCAGCGTCCCGCGCTGGAAGCCCGGCACCCGCTGCGGCATCTCCATCATCCCAAACACCCATTATCGAGCCATGGGAGATTTTGGAGAAGATACCTGCCGACGGCATTCTAATTGCGGATTTGATAAAGCCATTCCAGCCACGCGTCGGCAACGGCCCTGGCAAGATGCAAAAGTTGGACTGGATCAAGCTTGTTACTCAACTTTGTGCATTTGATCCCGTGGACAAGAAGCTCAGGAAGAAGCACTAAATGTTAGACAAGTATTTTCCACCTTCTGCAGCTTCGGCAGAATCTCACGCTTATACGGCAAGTAGTGTCTTGTAGAAATTATACAATTGTTTGAAAACTTGCCATGATGAGACATAGTTTCTGGGTATCTACTCGTGTACAATTATTCATCCATTTGCCATGAATATTCCAAGCCCTTGTTCATCTCCCGTCTGTTGAGCGCCTTGAACCTTTCGGCTTCAAATCCATTGCCCCTATCCACCCCGTCCCAGCGGTACCCAGGACGTATTCCATGACGATTCGGAGGTGCAGCACCAGCATACGTAGGCTTCCTTTTCGACTTCCCTTTCTTCTCACTTGGTTTCGAGCCACTCATGAATTGCATCATAGGGTCATTCCACCTTTCTTGTTCCTTCAACTCTTCATTGAGCTCCTGATCATCTGCCGTTCGTGCAAATGGCATGAGTTTGGCGTCATCCAGTTGTTCTCGACGTTTGCGCGCCTCTTCGATTTGCACTTGACCCTTCAGGTCCTCCTTGGCTTGTCGTTCCTTTTCTTCGGCCTCGACAGCCATGCGTCTAGCCTCTGCTCTTCGCATCGAGAGGTCTATTCGACGACCAGTGGCGTCTCGATATACTGTTTCTTCTTCCTTTGCTGTTTTTCTGTGGCGCTCGAATTCTTCGCGCTCCTCCTTTTGTCGTCGCTTAAGCTGGGCTGATACTGCGGCGGCAGATTGCAGGCCCGCGTGCGTACCGTCGCTCATTTTTACTGCATTCTCGTTGTCTTCTATTATAGGCATCTCGTCATCTGCGGCTCTTGCTGCTTCTGCTTCTGCAGCTGCTGAGGCTAGAATCGCGTCGGCGGCGGCGCTGTCATCCTTGGCTGGGGCGGTTGTGTTGCCTCCAACGGTTTTCCAACTGCTCTTTTTTGCCTTTCGAAACTCTGATGAGGTTCCAGAAACCATCAGGGGCCCATCTTCGTCATCGTCGTCTTTATTGGTTGTAGACTGTCCCCAGCCGCCATCGTCATCGTCCGTTATGAGTAGTCCAGCAGTGTCTGCGGCGTGCTTGCGCTTCCTCTTTTTTGTTGGCTTAGGGTCTGCGACTAGGTAATTCTTTGCAAGATACCTTGACAAGTCCGAAGGCATTGTGAATCATAAGCAAAGCCGTCTGTGATGGAAGCTCAGAGGCGGAAAGGAAAAATATAAAATCGAAGCACGATTGACAGGCATGACAGATCCAGCCACAGCTCGCAGGCGTAGTAAATTTACTGGGAGCTCGCCGCCACCCCGTTAGATGAATGCGGGACAGCACCCGTACCAGCTAATGCCACCTTTGGACCACTACTCCTCGGTCCACGAACGCTGTGCGCGAGCCAGATCTTTACAACAACCTTTAAGAATATGCATGTGCTGACGTGCAACACTGCGTCTTGCGATATTGACAATTTGCTCCGCGCCACATGAATCGTTCAAGTACGCCTGCATTGCCGGAGCGGACACACCGCACCCCATCGCCTTCATGCCTCATCCAGACAAGCATGAGTCGCCCACAACGCCAATCCAGGCGCTGCCTGCGGCTGCGTCTATGATAAAGATATCCAAAACGAGATATTCTTCGCCTGGGGCTGATTCCACGACCTTCCCGCGCTCCGAATCCGGCTTGCCATTCCGAAGATCGAACCCTTCAGCAGCTTCTTTATACGCGTCGACCTTGTCCCCGCCAAGTTCAAGGTCTATCTCGCCGTCCGGTCGTCGTTCGCCGTCTGCCGCTCTCGCTGGAACCGTTTTCGACGCTGGACAGGGCCATGGGTTGCCAGAGAACGCCGCGGACAACCCCGGCGAACCCATGAGCCTTGTTCTCAAAGCGTTTGTCCCACATGTTGCGGTCTATGCGTCGCAGGACACGGAAGAACTTGTTGCTGAGAAGGGCTTCAAGCATGGAATGTGGGAGCTGCTACGGCCCTTTGGCGAGCGAGTGCAGGGTAAAGTATCGGTGCGCGACAGCAATGGCGTTAGTCGCGCCACGGACGATTTCTCAATACGGTTCACTCGGTTCGGCCATAATATAGTGCATCCTGACCCAACAGTCTCGGGACAAGCACAGGATGGAAATGAGAAAAAGCATAATTCCCAGGACACAGCTTCAAGGGATAAGGGATTCATCAACGAAGTTGAGACGGTAGTAGAAAGACATTTGTCTTACGCCGAGGAGTCATCTCATGGCACTGCTATTCACGAAACTATGAGAAAGCCTGGCATAGACACCGAAAGAGCCTCGCCATATTACGCGCTATACCTCAGACGACTGCTTTCTGGTCTTCCAGTAACGGCGCAAGAGACGTTTGCCCACCCAGTGGCTTGTGTAATTGCCATCAGTTCCAGAAACGAATCACCAATCGAAGAGCTGCGACGCTTGTATGCTGAGACAAGTCAAGGTGACCAGCGACTACCACAATGGGTGGATAACGAATACTTGCGCTACTACGTGCTCGTACATGATGAAGAGAATGGCGATATTGCACGTTCGATGTCACTGTTTGAGCAGATGAAGCGACACCTCGGCTTACACTGCCACCTATTGCGCTTGAGATGCAGTCAGAGCGTGGAGACAGATGACGATAGTATCCCATTGCCGCGTAGCGACTGGATGACTGCCTTGGAGGAGATAGAAGTCATACAGCGCAGCGAAAATGACGAAGAATTCGAAGACCCTGGCCACTACATCTTTGAGTCCGACGCCACAGCAATTAGAACGTTCGTCAGGGAAATGGTTACACAGTCTATCATCCCTACCATGGAAAGGCACATGAGCATCTGGAACGACCAAGTAGCGTCGAGACGAAGAGGAATTACGGGCAAGTTTATGAACCTGTCACGCAAGTGGGCTGGCTTCGGAGGTAGCTCAAGATCTTCGTTGACTGGCGGCGGTGCTGCCAAAGACGGCTACGATCCTTCTGGGTTCTATTATTCGGCTGCCCCAGAAGCGATTATGCGGAAACTAGCTGACTTTGCCTTCATGCTAAAAGACTGGAAGCTGGCTCATTCGACGTACGATCTACTACGAGCCGACTTTAGTGAGTCGAAAGCATGGTCATATCACGCTGCAGCAAATGAGATGGCTGCAGTGAGTCTACTATTGACACCACAACAAATTACATCAAAGACGAGAACAGAAGCAATAGACCAAATGCTGGAGTCTGCATTCTACTCATATAGCACACGATGTAGCTCGCCATATGGAGCGATGCGAAGCTTGATCTTGGGCATGGAGTTGCTGCGTCTTAGAGGAGGTTCAAGTATTGACGATGCTGGGCGCTGGGGCCTTCGTCTCCTCGAAGCAAAGATCTTGGGTAGCGTGGGTGATGCTCTCATCAAAGAGCGTCTTGCCATATGTTATGCCTCTAAGCCTGGAATAGGAAGCTGGGCATGGGGTAGCAGGCGCCGGAAGTCTGCAGCCTGGAGCATTCTAGCCTCCGATGCCTGGGCTCAACAGGCCAAATATATCCCCGCGCAGCGTAGCCTCCATGAAGCACAAAGCGTTTACGTCTCATCATCTCCCAAGGAAGGTATCAGCAAATTTACTATTGCAAAGTCATACCTCGAAGCGCTGGAACATGAGTTGTCTCAGCACCTTGACTTGCCTCTAGAGGAAGACGAGAACGGCAGCGGACACTTGACGGAGACTGATATTGAGGAGGAGAGCGAGGCACTGACAGATACGCGAACTCGCCGTGCCAGCATAGTTATCAGAGGTGGACTAGAGACGGCACCTCTTCATGGCGAAGAGTCGGATAGTAAAGCTGCGCCGCCAACAGCGCAAGAGGGCTTTGATTAAAGGTGTGGTCTGTATAGACGGCGATGCAGAGGACTGGCATATCGAAGGAGCACCATATGTTCATAGATTAAAATTTAATGTTGCATGGGCTACAAAGATGTTATCTGATCAGCACTTTATTGGAACTTTTTTTTTCTGTTTCGCATGTTAGCTGTTCTGTAAGACAAAGGCTGGCGTCCCATGTCGTCACCGGAGTCAGAGGGGCAAAAGTCACAAGCTTTTGGCTGGCGCGCCTCGCCATGTTTTCTTTAATCTTGCATGATCACAACATCAGAGCCCCAACGCCCACCACAGCTGCGCTGAGGGACCAGAAAGCGCACAAATAACTTGGATGCAAATGCAATTGCAAGGGAACTAAGAACAACAAAAAAAAAACTAGCGCCGCACGCGAGAGCGCGTACCGCGCAAAATGGGCGAGCTGGCAGACTTTCTGTCACAGAACGACTCTAACTTCCGCAAGTGCGTTTACAAGCAAAAGGGAGAATTGTTCCATGCGGACTAACGATTTATAATCCGATAGGGCTCGTCTGCCTGCTTTGTATGCAGATTTCCGATCGCAGTCGAAACTAAATCCCGACGGCTATCAAGCCAACATCACAGCCTGGAGCCACGCACTCGCCCTGCTTGCCTCCCATGGCCGCCTAACGAGTAAAGGGTCCGGGCCGAATTGCCTAATAGCCCTAATTGACGACAATCTCGTACGTCGGCTAGAAAGTCGACAGTATGGACAGCCGTTGGCGCTGGGAACCGTTATTCAAGAATCAGTCGCTACGAAAGACATCCTCCCTCTACAGACATTCCTCCAGTCGCAAAACAATATATATCAGAAGACATGGGGTCAAGTGCCTTGGGCGGTTATGGGCTGGACCCTTCGCCAGGTGGGCATCATTGATCCCACGAGAGGAGATGATAAGTTACCTAATGGAGAGTTTGTGCTCATGGAGAATGTGCTGATGGCCGGAAAGGCTTTCGATGAAAAGGTCAGCGAGACGGCTTCGAGGTTTGACAGAATTTACTCCAAAGCTCAGTTTTATAAAACGTTTGCTTCAGAATTGGTTGATGGCCAAAAGCTTTCAGAGAGCGATATGGACGTTTTACTGCGCTATCTTTCACGAGACAAGGGCAGGATTGAATACGATGGCAAGCTGGTACGCATATCAAGCTCGGGCGAGCCGTCGGGAATCACAGAGGAAGATGCCGCGATCGCATCTCTTAAAGAACTTATTGCGAGACTGCAACATCAGACGGATATGCTGAGTGCTAGAGTAGAGCAGCTGGAAGGAGAGGCCAAGAAGGCAGTTGCTCGTAAGAATCGTGTATCTGCATTAGCAGCTCTCAAGAGCAAGAAGGTGGCCGAGACTTCGCTAGCTCAACGATATGCAAGCTTGAACCAAGTTGAGGAAGTGGCGCTGAAGATTGAACAGGCGTCAGACAACGTACAGCTGGTCAGGGTCATGGAATCTTCGTCGGGTGTCCTCAAGAACTTGAACGCACAGGTTGGCGGAGTCGAAAAGGTTGACAGTGTCATGGACGAACTCAGGGACCGTATCAGCGACACGGACGAGTTGGCCAACATCTTGGCCGAGTCTACAGGTGCCTCTATCGATGAGGGCGAAATCGACGACGAACTGGCTGCCATGGAGAACGATGCCAAAGCGGAGCAGGAAGAGAAGGAGGCCAAGGAGAAGCTTGATAAGCTGCCCGATGTGCCAATCCAAGAAGCTGCGCCAGAGAGAGAGAGAGCACGAACGCCAACGTCAGAGACGGGCATTGGAAATTTATCATTGAATTAGAAAACATACATCACAATGGTACTTTTAGTACAGCTGGGCTGGGTTTGTGGTTTTCTGCTGCTGCATCAGCATCAGCATCAGCATCCGCATTGTAATGGCATGCATTAATAAATATATAACGTAATCTATCGTCGCATTTAGCAATCTCCTTATGCCTCATGAACTCCTGTGTATGCAATCCAGAACTCCTCCCATGATTTATATTCATTGCCCATTGCCAGGTTGCTCTGTCGGGGCCACTACTGAAGGTATCTGAGGCGGGCTATGCGGTATTGTAACATCTCCCAACGACGGCTCCTCATTTCGTGGTCCACCGGTGTTGGCCATCTCAGTATCCTGCGTGTGATTTTCACCGTTTGATACCGGAGCTGGATCTTCTTTATTCTCCTCTGCTTTCTTCTTCGCTTCCAATCTACTCTTCCTTGCGTTTGCAATTAGATCCTTGAACGAGGAATCGTGTTTTGTCGCCCAAGCTACGCCATCGAACTCTTTATCTTTGATGATCGCGGCATTCTGTACAGCCTTGCCCATAGTGGGTGCCTTTCCACCTTGTGTGCGCTCCCAAACATCAAGATCGTGTAGTAATTCATTTCGACGCTTGGGATTCGCAGCGTCGCAGTTGGCGTTCCATATCGTGAGCCATTCCTTGTGTCGTCTTTCTAATAAATGTCGAGGTCCTTGGTTTGATATCCCCATCTCAGCGAGCTTCTTGCGGAGTGCTTGTTCTTTGAACATGGAGTAGTTAAGGGCTGGTAATCGGTCGAACGTTCGTTGTTGTTTTCGCTGCTGTTGGCCTAATGTGCTGGAAGGGTCTGTGTCTGGTTGTGTTTCTTCGACTGGGCCGGGGCATGCTTCGAGATGTTGGAAGACTTGCCATGCCTTCATTTTTTTCTGGCATGATGGACATGGGACGAGGCCATCAGCTGTGTAAGTTAGCAACTTGGCAACATCGGTTGTGGAAAATAGACTTACGGTCGTCCGGTACGTATTCATCATCCTCGGAATCTTCTACAACCTCTACCGCCGGCGGCGGCGGCGGCTGCTGGTCCGCGCGACAACTCAACCGTGCCGATGTCCGTACCCTTTTCGATTCTGGCTGTGAACTCGCCCCAACCTCATCTGATTTTCTTTTCGGCGACGTCTCTCTCTTTAGCGCACCGCGCGCAACCTCTAGCACCGCATCACGAGCCTTTGAGAACGCCTCCACTGTCTCCTCCATGGACCAGTTACTGCGCAACTTCAACTCCTGTTCTGCTGCCCGACATAGCGGGCATTTGCCGTCGCTGGATAGCGCTCGTCTGATACATATCGAGCAGAACGTATGCGAACATGTGGTGATCATGGGCGTGCGATAGAAGTCTTTGCAGACTTGGCATCGTAGCGCTGCCTCGACGGCGGCAAGACCAGGCAGTGGCGTTGAGAGCCAATCTGTCGAGTCTGCAACTTCTTGCGCTGGCATGGGTTCGGAGCGAATGCGCTGATGCAATGCGCAGCAAGTTGGTTTGATTTTGTGAATTAGCTGTCTTGGTGCGCTGTGAGAAATGGTCCCGCGATGCGACGCGTTGAATGGCCTGGAGTTGAGCCTGGCCAGTGATGGGGGGCCCGCTAAAAGGCGCTGTAGTGGAGTTGCGACAGCGTTAATAGCGGCTTGTAGCGTTCCCTCTCTGTGCTGTTAAGTGCTAGGGCACGTGCTTTCGTGTCGCCCCTCAGCGCGTCACTCTGGCGTGGTCAACTAAATTGAAGCATTTCCAGTTGGCGTCTGAGTGACGACTTGCACAGAACTTCAACGCACTCTTTTGGGTTTTGGGCTACAACAATGGAGGAATACAAGAAATATCTTGCGGATCGCTTGATCAGCGAAGAGCGTCCAGTATGTGCAGCCACCGCTCGAGATCTGCTGACAAACGGTTACTGACATGATCTAGATCACATATCGCTTGCTGAGCAGAGCATTGGATGTTCACGTAAATACTGCAAAGGAGTGAGTTATGATATATATGCTCAAGGTATCCAGATTTACTGATCGTCCTCAATTATAGAATGTTATATGATTTCCACAAGTATCAGAATGCAATGAAGGCAGACTCGATTCATGCCACTTACCTAGTTTATGGCTCCAAGGCCCCAGACGCTTCCCAGTCTAATGGCGACGTGGACATGAGCAGCTCTATGCCAGACCAAGATGTCGTCTCCGAGCAAGTTGCCACAAAGTCACTTCTCATTGTGCCTGAGGAGAAACTTACAGGTATGTAGCCTATAGCCATGCACCATCTCGCCATAATTAACACTCTCAGGTATTTTGGAGCAGTTTGACCAGGTCGCATCAATCCATGTATACAGCTTGGCCCCTCACCCCCAACGAGACCTATCTTCGCTGTCAGATGTCACAAAGTCTCTTTCCGAGTACAAAAACGAAGATGTCGTTGCTGCTTCGAAAAAGTATGGAACCATCTTGAACACCCATATGCGCAGACGAGAGCGCAAAGGCAAATCCTTTGCCCCTCCTCCAGCTGCTCAGCCAACCGCAACCTCCTCGAAATCCGTCAAGCAAGAGCCTGCCCCCTCTGCCCCAGCGCAATCCAAGGCCACATCGGCGAAGCCCGTCAGACAAGAACTCAAAGGATCTTCTAAAGATGCTACGCCAACGTCAAGCACTAGCAAAGCCGGCACGCCATCTCTTAAACGTGGTCTCTCGGGTGGAATTATGTCGTCGTTTGCCAAAGCTGCAAATAAACCTGCCAAGCCGAAGCCAGCACCTAACAAGGAAGAAGATGCATCTATGGCCCTAAGTGATGATGGTGAAGCTGACGAAGCTGATCTACCCCCTGCGAAGAAGTCATCGGCCGATGCTGAGACTGCACGAGCCGCCAGGAAGAAGCGAGAAGACGACCTTAGACGAATGATGGAAGAAGAAGACGAGGAAGAAGCTGATGAACCGGAGGATGAGGAAATGCAGGAACCGGAGGAAGAACCAGAGCCCGAGCCTGAACCAGAACCTGAGCCGGAGGCAAAGAAAGAAGAACCCAAGGAACAAGTCTCTAGTTCTGGCGATGGTCGTCGGCGCGGCAAGCGCAAGGTTTTGAAAAAGAAGCGTGTGTTGGATGATCAAGGATATATGGGTAAGCTTCAACTTTACTGCTGTACGTCGTTATGTACTGACATATTACAGTTACAATCACAGAAGAAGGTTGGGAATCATTTTCCGAAGATGACACGCCAGCGCCAAAGAAAGAGAGCGCCTCTTCCACGCCAGCCTCATCTGGCACCAAGGCCAAGAAGCCCCCAGCGTCCTCAAAGGGCAGCCAGGGCAACATCATGTCATTTTTTGGCAAGAAGTAGTTTCAATACATCTACCAATACATCCAATCAAGGAATCCTTCGTTTTCTATAGGTGCTACTTTTCTGTCTATACGTGTTTGCTCATGTCGCTGTGCAGCGTCTTGCCCAGCTCGATGTAATGCTCTTGGTTCGCCTGCATCCTCGTCATGACTTTTCCAACTCGCCTCACACCATCAACCAAGTCAGCTTCAGACTCCCACGCAAAACACAGCCTAATGCTGTGATCAAACCTTGCACTCTCTTCATCACCATGCACAGCAAACATGTTTCCGTAGCCCAAAACAATGTCCTCTTCACTCTTCACGACATCCGCAACAAGCTGAGCAGGGAATTCCTTGCCAATGTCAAGCCAGATGAAGTATCCTCCATACGAATCCCCATGCTTCTCACTGCTTGGGCGAGTAGTCACACCAAGCGGACCAAGATACTTATGGATAGCATCCGTCATGAGTCTATGTCGTCGTTGCATAGCAGGCCGGGTCTTTTCCTCAATGAACTTTTCCAATTGTCCGTTGCAGACCAACTCCGCGACCATGGCTGCGCAAAGTTGGCTCGGCGCACCGCCTGACCTTGTAGATGCAGTGTGCGCTAATCCTGCCGCGAATGCAGGCGTTGATTCCGCCCAGCCCGTTCGGACACCGGGGCCAGAGATCTTGCTGAACGAGCCGTTGCTGACGGCGTTGCCGAATCCGCGGGGGTCGTTCTCAGATTGGCCCATTTCACGATCAATGTCGCATAGGCGCGGGATGCGCATGGAGGGTGGCCACTCGCCTTTGACGGGTTCTTTGAGTGGCCATTGCAGGAAATCATATACGTCATCGCAGACGACGAGGGCGTCGTATTTGCGGGCTAACTTGACGAGACCTTGTCTGCGACGGAGAGACATTGTCTTGCCGGAGGGATTGGAGCATGTTGGAACGACGTAAATGAGATGGCGGTATAGTTTTCTCATAGGATCCTCAAGTTTGAAAGGCTGCTCTAGTTAGTACATGTTACAATTCAAATACGGCTCCTCAGTGAAGGATTCGGCCCAACTTACTTTGTCTTGAGGCTTATGCTTCTCCTCCTCTTCCAACGCCTTGATCTTACTCTCCAAAACATCCAAATCAATGCCCTCTTCATCCTCAGGTGTAGCCTTCATCTTCCCACCAAACCCCGAGTCCTCGAAAATCGCCGCAGCCAGGTGATAACACGGAGCCACCATCCACACGGCCTTGGTGTAATTGACATCCGAGAAGCTCTGCAGGATACAAGCAAGGTTTTGGCTCGCTCCGCCAGTGATGCAGATCCGTTCAGGGTCAGCCTTCACGTCATAATGGCGAGCTAGCCACTTTGCGAGACCTTCGCGCAGGCGCGGGTAACCTTCGTCAGGGCCATACTCGAGGATGGGCGTGTACTCTTCCTGGTTGGCAAGAATGTGCTGGCAAGCATCGGACAGTAGCTTGGCGGGCAAGAGTTCGGGCGCGGGCCAGCCGCGAAGGAAGTTGACTGGTTTCCTGGAGACTATCATGGCCATTGGAGGTGAGTGAAGGTAAAGATTTGGTTGAGCCGGCCGATGCCGCATATGGTGGATCCAGAGTTCGGGACGACCCCCACCGATAGATTTCATGGCGATGCAGCATCAGTGGGAACTACGTGTCAAACTATTCCGGACAGAAGAAAAGGATTCATTATTTTTACTATTACGAAAATAAGTTATTCCGGACAAGTATGGTATATCATGCCGTTGTACAGTCAAAAATAAAGACAATAAGTAGACAAGCCGGGTGTTTATATGTTCAAGATTCGATACGTGTATATCACACAATTACAAACTGATCAAAATAAATATGTCAAAAGGCCTCAACGAATTGCCCTCGCTAATATCTGCCCTTATAAGGATGCCTTCGGCTTCGCTGGTTTGAATCTTTTCTCAACCGGAACAACCAGAATCGTCTGCTGCGCATAACAAAGCAGTTCCATATCTTCGTTACAGATGGTAATATCAGCATCCATTCTCCCGTCCAGCAGCATCTTTGTCTCCGTCCTTGTGAATATCCAACGCAAGCCTTCTTTCGGCAGCCGTCTCTTATACTCAATGTCCAACGTGGCGGTGATGTTGAAGAAGGGCGCACTCATCGCCTCGGCTAGAGTATTTGTAACTACGGCCATCTTTCCAGGGTTCTTCTCGGCCCATTGACGTGAGAGTTGCTCATTTCGATGGGCATCGAAAATACCGCCAGTACGTAGCATCGTATCTGACATGCAAGGAATGATGTCCGCCATCATGACCAGATTTGTGCTGTTGATACGTTCACCAGCCAGCCAGCAATTCCAACCATCAACGATGCCAGTAGCTGTGAAGTCTCTGCGAGGATGCAATGACAGCAGGTGGCCAACGATTGGGCCCACCTCACCTTTGATCTGGAGAGGAAGCCAGTTGTCTTCAGGTAGATTGGCTTCCACCCGTTTGAAGTCCGGCTTTGGTGGAGGCGCAGGACTAAGTTTCCATTGAGTATCGCAGCTGGGTCCAACGGACTTTGCAAAGTTGGTTGAAGTAGCCACGGCAATGACCCTGATTTTGCCCTTTTGTGACAATGTGAGTTGCAATGTGCTCACCACAGAGCCAGCTTTGACTACCGCAACTGTTATGACGCTATCGCATTGATCACAGGTTCTGAGAAAATCATAGTGAACCCTCAGGATGTCTGGCTGGTCCAATCCTCGTAGATCTTCATCCGTGGTGAGATGAGTGGCAGCAGCGAGTTGAATCTGAGCTGCGACTGGACCGCCGAAGAGAGCTGTGATTGACAACATGTTAATTGAGGATTAAATGTGTCCGTATGATAAGCTTTACTAACTTGTTCCTACTGCCCAAGTCGGATGCCAGGAGACCCCGTATGTGTTAGCTGCCAGCTTCCGTAGCTTGATGTGATCTGCCAAGTTGCCAGCCATGACTGGCGCGATTGAGGGAATAACGCTTAATTTCACCCTGCAGGATAGAAACGCTTCTTTGGCGTGCGTAAGCAAGGTCAAAGAAAAAAAAAAATGGCGAAACTCTGTGCCAAGGGGGACGGGTCAGCCCAGTATTTACAGGTTACAGTTTCTGCAAAAGGAGACAAAGCAACGAGACGAGGCTGCGCCACAACAAAAAGGGAATGCGTTACGGAACGAATGTCCATTACTGGGCATATTATTTGAGTTTGGTGTCACCAGTATTGTGCCTGAAAATTACGTCCGCCTTGTAACGCACGCTTTTTCAAAGCCACTGGGACACATTTACAGGCCGCTCCAGCGCCGCATTGACGCATTTTAACAACCAATCCCACATGCAAGCCTCACAATGAAACAGTGATGAATTGACACGTCAGAATAACAAAACTTGTCCAAACAATCCTACTGAAATCAGTTTCTACTCTTCAAACGCATCGGCAGCGACCTTGGCGTGGTTGCGAAGATATCGGTGGCCTCGCCAGACGCATAATTGGTGTCGAAGGCGGTCAAAACCAAAATAGCGGTAACACGTATTTCGATAAGAGTCAAATCTTCCAATACACGACTTCTTGTCCAAAGTAATTATCATGATTAACCACAGTTGATAAAGAAGAACATTGCTATCGTTTCTGATGGGCTGGCATCAGACACATTGTCCAAGGAGCCCATGCATCCTTATTGAACCTCAACCCAGATTTTGCTAAAAGGCGCTCTGGAATGAACAAGAATGAACATAAAAGCCGACCAAAATAATCGCTCAAGTGAGCCGGCAAAGAAGAATGCAAAGCTCTCACGCTCCTATACTGGGGGCTCCAATCGTAGTCTACTCGGGAATACAAGTTTTTATGTCTCGAGTGTTGTAGACGTAGCATTCGTCTGGAGCCGCATGGCTGATGCCATGGCTGTTGCGCGAGCAAAACGTGCCCGAGTAATCGAGATGCATGAATCTCGCAAGGATGAGCCCCATCGTGGCGCCGGCAAATATTATCCACCAGATAAAATCGTAGCCTTTTGTAAAGCCCAAGAGTGTATACGTGCGTTGAAATGCGGATGCCGCCGCCGACTTCTGAGACGCTGCCATCATTTGCGCAACTGTGCTCAAGAAGTAATTAGAAAGAAGGATGTAAGATTAGTGCATGCAGTGGTGGTCGATGCATGGCTTCTTATACAGTGCTTGGCTCTACGGCGCGTCTTCCAACATGAAACTCAGATATCTTTGCTTTATCGCTTGCTCCAAGGTTTAAGAATCCGCAATCACTTCAAGGCTAGACTAACTATGACACTTCAAATCCATGTCGGCGACTTACATCCGCCGAGTGATGTAAAGAGTGCGTATTCCCATCCCGTTGTAGCAGTTAGTGGAGCTAGCCTTGGATCGTGGCACTTTGTAAGTCGCAGCCTTGCACTAGTCCTGTGTCTGACTAGCCTATTGCGTGGTCTAGTCACCAGTATGTTAGTGCCGGGTTTGCCATTACATATACTAGAGACTGCTGCTCAATCTTGTCAACTGGGCAAAAGTTCATTCAAAGTCAGATGCCGGTTCTTTGATGATGCTGACGACACTGTCACAATCAATTCTCCCGTCTCTTACTATCCCAATGGTGACGTTGCTTTAAAGTGCCGCTTGCGCTGCAGGAACAATAATACGCAAAGCCTGAAATTAAATTGCATATACGTGTTCGGAAAGTTGGGACAATGGGCGGTAATAGACTTCTATAGAGCACTCTATCCATAAAACAGAGAAAGCAAGACGCTTATGTGTGGAACAATGAAGCGCTACTGATGAGAGCAGTCCACGAGTCCCAAGGTATTTTTGGAGTTTTAGCACATGGTTCCAAGTTCAATATTTATAACCTTTTGCTATGTTAGTGGATCCATTTATACTTCGTATGGCTCAGCTCCTTTGCCAAAGATCAAATGAGGCTTGCGCTTCGCGAGGTCGAGTATTGTAGTGGCGAAAAGACCGTTGGCCCATGCAAACCAGCTTCTTGTATAAGAAAAGGAGTAGTCCACGTTGACACTCTCGTGGATGAGGCCACGCGGGGAAGCCTTAAGCACCAAGTCGATGCAGCGCTTAATCTCGACGTCATCATCAGATGTTTGAGCCTGGACAAGTAAACTCATCGGCCATGCATTTTTTAGGCCAATATGTGGTCCTATGCAATGTCAGTTCCGTCACGAAATCATCTCAAGGCGATTGGATATTTTTAAGCCTACCTCCAATACCGTTGAAGTCCTTGCCTGTTAGGAAGTACGGGTTACCAAGCTTATCCAAGAGCATCTTGCGAGTGTTTTGGTAAATTGGGTGCTTGGCATCGACAAAGCCCATGATTGGTAAAGCCAGTAAAGATGGATAATTGGCGTCATCCATCATAATGGACGAGCCAAAGCCATCAACCTCGTATGCAAACACCTCACCATACTTCTTATGGTTCACAACTCCGTGCTCCATCACGCCATCTCGCATCTTCTTGCTCCATTTCTGCAGCTCTGCAGCAAGTGACGACTTGCTGGCCGCTTTCAACACCTTGGCAGCTCGCTCGAGTTCTGTGGCCATCATGGCGTTCGCGGGTATGAAGAAGCCAAGAATTGTTGCATCGTCACTTGGTCGGAAGGCAGAACGAACCAGACCTGTGCCACTATTTAAAGGATTACCCACGCCTTGTAGGTTCAATGTCTCCGTACCAGCGTTAGTCCATCGCTGAAATGTGTATTCGTTTCGCTTGTGGCGTCCCGTCTCGGGGTCAAATGTGGGCTGTGACTGTTCAAACAAGACTTCCAATAACGTTTCCACAGCAAGCAGCCATCTTTTCGTGACAAAATCGGTCGAGCCGGTGTGTTCATAAAAGTCGTTTCCAAGAGCAAGGAAATGTGCCAATGAATCAAGCTCGTATTTACATTCAAACACTGTGCTTGGTTCGTACGCTGGGTGCACAACGTCGTCCTGGCCATTAGCGCTAACTGGAAGGTCGCTGATTGGAGGCGGTTGAAAGGCATTGCAGTATGGTGACTCGATTACATACTCGGACTGCGTATTGATAGCACCGAGAAGCAGGTCAAAAATAGCCTTGTCTTTCTTCGCCAGTCCTTGATATGGGCGAAGTTGATTAGTCGAGTCACGCAGCCATTCAGCCAGGATATCGCCAGTGATGACAAAGGATTGCGGTCCTTCCCATGCGCCCTCGTCTTCAGAGGTGCGTCCACCCGACATGCGCACGAATGCGTTGTCATCACCTTTGGTATGGAACTTAATCGTTGTATCGGTCGTTGACGGAAACGTGTTTTCAAAGAGTCGCGCAAGATCTGGGTCTTGGATTCTTAACTTAACGTCTTCGATAACCTTTTCGATGGCATCGGAATGAAATGTTCTGCATCGAGGGTCTGGTCGTTGAAAGGGTAGGCCTAATTTGCCTTCACTATAGGGACGACTACGCGAGTTTAATGCTTTGCACGAGGTTCAAATCTGTGTCAGGACATACTGTGGTTGTGCAGCATAATGGGTATAATCGGGACACGCCTCAGAATAGTCTGTGAGCGGTTTCTGACCGTATTGGTCTGCGGCGACAGCGATGCCGAGAAGCACGCTGGAGCCAAGCATGCGCCGTACCATTGTGTCGTCCCGGGATGGATATGGCGTCTATCGTGTAGGTATGGCGTTTTATACGAATAGATCTAGCGGGGTATCCAAGCTGCTATCGTTTATGTAGCAGAGGATTGGGTAGTTGAGTGGTGATGATGTAATGTTGAAGGTTGTAGGTTGGAGGTTGGAGGATTCCAACGTGCCCTGTCTGAAGCTCCGCATTTCAGTGCAGCCCAGTGAGCCAACAGCTACAGTGGATAACTTTGCTGGAGCTGCTGCTGGAGCTTCTCGGCGGAGGCGCTAACAGAAGGAATGTTCAGACCATCTCCTCCCCAATGCTGGTTGTCTTTTAGCGGTCTTTAGTGGGCAGCCGCTTTTATATTAGCAGCTGCTCCCAACTGAATTGCCGACTCATCCGCCAACAAACACCACATTCCCCAATATTTCCACGACGTTTCACTTGCTTCTCCATCAGCAGAATTCCCCAACGTCAATCTTGTACTGAAAACATCCGCCTGCCTATTTATTTCCCTTATTTTCATCGAAGTTCACTGTGGATCGGTCTCAGCCGCAGGTTAGCCAATGTGGTTGCACTTCACGACAAGGCTGCAGGGTCGAGGTCATCTATGAGTAAGACTTGGGAACAAACAAAGCATAGTAAGTCGGGCAACGGCTTCTATCCTGAACGGTTTAGATCGACGTTGGCTATGGCTCAAACGTGAGATAAACCACCAGATACGGTTCACCGTCATCACCCGGCGACCAAGATCATTTCCTGCTTGGTGAATAAATATGTGAGACGGCCGACGTGAGATTACGCACCCATTGTGAACCACGCAACTCCTTACCGATTTAGGCAATTATATCTGACTACTACAAGCGAGAGATCTTGGATACCCAAGACGAAGGAGTCAGCAGGATTGTTCTTATTTTGGGATCATTTAATACCACAAGATGGCCGTTATCTGTCCTTGTAGCTTTAGAACAGCCAGCCGACTATTGTCAATATGTTACTAAAGTCATTTATCATAACTGCCGCATTGTCTGGTTTTGCGGCAGCAAAGCTCGTGCTTCCCAGATATTGGCCAGCATTTGAGGAATCGGACCATTCCCTCTTTCAACGTGCTGCCGTACCATTTCTCACAGACTCATCCGACTCTACAACCTTCACGGCTGGCCACTTCACTCGCACCTCACAAAACGATAGCGTCTGCGCAAACAATGGCAAGAAGCAATGGACGGGGACCGTGGATGTAAGCGGCCAACGAAGGCTGTTCTATTGGTTCTTTGAAAGCCAAAACGATCCCAAAAATGACCCGGTCATCATCTGGCTAAACGGAGGGCCAGGTTCAAGTTCCATGTTTGGTCTAATGACGGAGATGGGTCCTTGTAAACTTTTGAGAGGCTCTGTTTCCACCGAACCCAACCCTTGGTCATGGAACCAGAGAGCGAATCTGCTCTTCATAGATCAGCCTGCTGGCGTTGGCTTCTCCCAGCTTGCACCTGGGGCTCCGCTTCCAAATGCTGATCAAGATGGAGCTGCAGACTTTCAAAGTTTCCTCAAGACATTCTTCACCAAGGCTTTCCCCGAAATGGCTCATCTACCAATCCACCTCGCTGCAGAATCATACGGTGGTCATTACGCTCCCATATACATAGCTCATATACTTAGTTCACGTCGCGGTAACTCGACAGATGCCTTCAAAGGGGACATAAAGTCGATGTTATTGGTCAACGCTATAGTGGACTTTACAGCACCATATTTGGGACAGTATGATTTATTCTGTGCGGAAAATGCCGTAGGACGCGGAATCCTCAATAAGACCGACTGCAAAACAATGGAGCGAGCATATCCCACTTGCATGGCTTTGCGCGAGCAATGCAACCTCAACTTCCAGCAACGCGATTGTTCAATGGCCGTTAGCTTGTGTTCTGGAACAATCGATAGGTATTACTCCGCTTTAATAGGCACCGGAGAGAGAGATCCATACGACAGTAAGTAAATCATTCGACTAAACATCACTACTGGCACGTTGCTAACTGATCTTGTAAGTCCGTATCAAATGCCCTGGTTCACCACAATGTGACGACAAAGATGTTCCAAACATTACAGCGTTTTTTAACCAGCCTCGGGTCAAATCCTCACTCAAATTTCAGCCAAACTTCACATTCCTAGAGACAAATGCGGAAATCAACCGGGCTTATTTCGCTCATAATACGACATTTCTGCCCACCTTGACATCGATTGGCGCCATTGTGGATGCTCATCTCCAGTCTGAGCGTGACGATATCCGGCTCTTGGTAATCAATGGTAAAGATGACTATATTGTCAATACACCAGGCAACATTCTAGCCTACGACGATCTACAATGGAGCGAACAGGCAGAATACCGGTTCAGACCTTGGCTTCCACTCTCGAGTGACGTGTGGCCTTCTACGGGCACCTGGAAAGGAACAAGAAGCGGAAGGCTCGTGTTTATTGGGGTAGACAATGCTGGACACATGGTACCGCATGATCAGAGTGAGGGAAGTTACAAAATCATGCAAAAGTGGTTAGACGGAGGATGGGAAAGCAAGTGATTGTAAAACAGTTCGTACGGGGGTATCATTCATAACGCTATAGACAGTACATATCATAACCAAGCATTCCTAGCGCCCAATATTAGAAAGGTCAAGGATTCACATCAAAGAATACAAACAAGCCATAAACACAGTAACACATGGCACTCATTACCAGCCCCAAGTGCGAGCCGATGCAGCAAACACGGGTGGCTTCCACTGCACCTTCTCAGGGTCGAGATATCGCTTCGCCTTGAGCTTTGTCTTCTCTCTCTGCTTGATGAGCTTGTCCGGGATCACAATCTTATGGTCGCCCTTGTGATAGACCTGCATCTTCATTGCCTGGAGGGTATGTTCGACGTCCTGCGTCGTCATCGCCAGGCCGGACGATATAGTTTCGATCGTGACCTTGTCGCCGCGCTCGTTGGCATTCATCAATACATCAAGGATATTCTCCGACCAATATTGGCGGTAGCTAAGTAGACCTAAATCGGATAATGGCTTCTCAGGCGAGCCCAACTTGCCCTCAATCTTGGACAATTCGTAAGAAAACTGGATAAGCAGACGGCCGTAGCCTTTGCGTTGGTACTGCGGCAAAGTGAGAATACAGGCGACGTTGTAACCGTCGGCGCAGTCTTTTTCCTTGGAGAAGTAGCCGACGATGTGGAAGCCTTTGTCGGAGCGGATGGCCATGACATAGAAGAGGAAAGGATCTACGTCGTAGTAGAGGGTTTTGTGGTCGAGAAACATCTTGGACAAGAGACACAGGTTACGGCACCAGGTGCGCTGTCTGCGGCCGTCGATCTCGAAGAAGGAAACATAGTCGTCACGGTAGATCTCGTTGCCGGGTGGGTGTTGCAAGGTGCATTTGCGACGGTGGCGTGCAAATGCGAAGTCGTCACCATAGTAGCTCAGGCAGAACTCGCAAATGTAGATAACATCTTCTTGGGTAAAGATTTCAGGGTATGGCGAGAAATACCATGGGAAGAGGTCATTCCTGCCGAACTGCACTTTGGAAATGTTTCGGATTCTCGCAATCTCATGTGGATTCTGTGTCATTGAACCCGAAGTGCGCAGCTTCTCAATCTCAGCCTCGCGACTGAAGCTGCGGCCTTCATTTTTCTCATCGTCCTTCTCATCGCCGTCGTCATCACCAAAAGCAGGTGTCACAGGGGTTGTACCCGGCTCAGCACTATCCGGCGCTTGAGAGTCGCCATCCATTCCAGAAACAGAAGCGTCCTGCGACTCTACAAAGTCCGTCCAGGGATGAGGAGTTGTCGCCTCAGAAGCCGACTTCTCCTTGAGCAGTTTCTTCTGAGCTTTCTTGAGCGCAGCCTTCTTCACCGCGCCCGACAACACCTTCTTCTTCACCTCTTTCGTTTTAGGTTTCTCAGGAAGCGGCCATTCCACCTCTCGATCGAAGTCGATTCGTCGCAAGGGTACCCACTCATCGAGTCGCTTGTTGAAGCTGTCAAAATTACAGTAGAATTGCTTGCCGCTTTTGGTTTCCTTGATGCTGAGGATCTCGGCGCGTCGCGGCTGGCCTTCCTTCTCGACCCAGGCGATGCAGCCTGTTTTGATGGTGTCGGGAGTCGCAAGACTCTTTTCGCGCGGCGTTTCGCTGCCGGCATCTGGTTCGCCGTGGCCCGTACCACTTGCCATGACTGTCTGAGATGTAGAGGTTGATGATTAGGTCGAAATCTTGATTGTCGCAAATCTTATGGGTTTGAGTTGCCGAAGGTAGAAGCGCCCGGAAACATCTGGCAGAATGACGTGCAGGTCACGGGCGGTGAGTAATGCCAAGACCCGGTATAGCGATAGTGGGGGTTTGGTGCATACAAGACTAGGATGGACTGGGAAATAGTTTTATGTGAAGATTTAGAGTGTTGAACTACAGTTGACATTGCAGGACGGTGTTTCGATATTGTTCTTCTTTTTTTAATATTTGGGCCTTTGCGTTATGCTCTCATGACAATGGCTGAATTGTCGTCAAACTGGAAAAAACTCCAGGCAACGCTCAAATCCAAATCTTCGGAAAGCTCATCATCTTCACTGAAGCGTAAACGCAACGACTCAAACCAAAGTACAGCCAAGAAGCAGAAACCAAATACTATTTCAAATATAGCGAATCCCTCTAAGCCAACATCTATAAAGACACAAACGAAACCAATGGGTGCGGCGCAAAGTCGCCCTGTCGGTGAAGAAACAGCCAATGGCCGCTCACCATCACTTGCCGTCTGGGCAGCAGACAATGGCATATCTGCTGAAGCTTTAGCTGAAGCATACAAGCTCGGTTCCAGGGATAACTCCATGATATTGAAGTCACCGCATGATAAAATCAATGCTGGTTTGTCCCCTAACGCTGAGCTGGGCAAGTACATTGCGATGGACTGCGAAATGGTTGGCGTCGGACCGGGAGGGCACGAATCGGCCCTGGCTAGAGTCAGTATTGTTGATTTCCACGGCAAGCAAGTATACGATTCGTATGTGAAGCCGCAAGAAGCAGTGACGAATTGGAGAACAGAGGTCAGTGGTATATCGAGAAAAGAAATGCGATTCGCCAGAGACTTTCGAGAAGTTCAATCAGATATATACAAGCTCTTGGAGGGAAGGATATTAATCGGCCACGACATCAAACATGACCTAGAAGCACTGAAACTCAGTCACCCAGCGCGAGATATCCGCGATACAGCCAAGTATCACGCCTTCAAGAAACACGCCAATGGTCGAAAGCCAGCGCTGCGGATCCTCGCTCAACTGATTCTCGGCGCGGAGATACAAACCGGTTCACATTCGAGTGTTGAAGACGCTCGCGTGACAATGCTACTATTCCGCAAGCACAAGTCCGGATTTGACGTGGATCATTCAAATCGGTACAATACAAAACCGACACCAAATGTGCCGACCAAGAAACCAAAGAAGAAGAAGAAATAAAACCATATGGGGATATTGTGTCATCTATAGAGATCATGTATATAACAAGCTCAGAACGCCATGCTGCATAATCAGCGAATATGATACCCAAATATATAGCAATGTAAAATCAGCCACACAGACTGCTAGTAGTGTCGTCGTCAATCGTTACAGCGGGATGCCGGACATGAGCTCGAGAGAGCATTCGCGGCCAACGGTGATGATTACGTCGCCCAAAGTCTTTGAAATGAATCCGGCTTCGCAGTATGTGAAATAGTACTGTCAATTGTTAGTGCGAATCAATGACTTGCTGCTGGTAGGTAAACTCACCTCCCACTTGCGCTTAAAAACTTGAACGCCCTCTTCCGTCATGTCGCTATGCTGGCGTAATAGCGCCGGCTTGATGCGCTCCTCGAAATTGGCTAAGAAGCTCTCTTTCCATAACCTGAGGGTTCTGGAGTAGTGGCCACCAATGTTCTCGACGTTTTCGATGATGAGTGTACCCTTTGATTCCTGGCTTATGTGGTTAAGTAGCTGTGTAATAGAGGGGAGATAGCCGCCCGGAAAAATGTAATAGTTGATAAAGCTGCCATGTTGTTAGCATTTCTGTAATCCGTTCAAGGGGATATCGACTTACTCTATGCTGTTAGAGTATGCTTCGTGTCTACTCTCGGGATAGGTAATGCATTGAAACATGGCAATGCCACCATCAGCTTTGAGCAAACGGTTCACGGTACTAAAATACGTAGCCAGATATTCCTTGCCCACAGCCTCCAACATCTCAATGGATACAATTTTATCGTACGGCTTCTCTGGCGTTGGCAGAGCTCGATAATCCATGAGTCTGACCTCAATCTTGTCCGCAAATCCAGCGGCACGGATTCTCTCTTCTGCAAGTACCTTTTGCTCCTTGGACAGTGTAAGGGACGTAACGCGACAACCTGTGCGACGAACGGCTTCAATGGCAAAAGATCCCCAGCCTGTGCCGATTTCGAGCACGTGGTCGGTGGATTGTATCTTGGCTCCATTGATGAAGCGCGCAAGCTTTCGGTATTGAGCATCTTCGAGGGGTTCGTCTTTGGGTTTATTGTCTTGCTGGAGGTCCCAGATGGCGCAGGAGTATGTCATGTCGGGAGAGAGGAAGGCCTCAAACATTTCATTGCTAATATCGTAATGGGCAGAAATGTTTAGAAGAGCGTTGGATAACGTGTTTGTGGAGCGGGCCACGCTGGAAACTGCAGAGGAAAGTGTCGATATCCATGTTGTACCGTCGTCCATGTGTTCTCGGTTGACGATGAAGAGCTGTAAGTGAGCTTTTGTTAGCAGCCAATTGAAGGTGAGAAGGTGTGATGAGGCGCAACTCACTTGGAAAAAGGAAGTCAAGTCCTCGCATTCAAAATCACCCAGCATGTAAGCTTCGGAAAAGCCCATGTCTCCAAAGAGAAACAATCGCATCCAGAAGGCCTCATTCTTGACGACGAGCTCAACCCTGGGAATCGTGGTGGCGCGGCGGGGTACATTATCAGCGTCTACACGCTCGAGCTTACCAGAGAGCTTCTGGCCAAAAACATGTCGCGTCTCGCCTGGCTCGTCGACAAGTAGTAAAGTGCCAGTTTCGATTTTGGACAGCACTGAGAGCACTGCTGGTTTGGCTAGAGCCAGGGCAGGTTTCCATGTTACACCGCCGATAGTTCCGCGCATTATCTCGGCGCCACGGGCGAGTGGCCATGCGATAACCGGAGGGAGAGATGGCATGGTTTAGGTGTACAAGGTATAGGTGATGGAGGAAGACAAGAGTAAACAATCAGGGGAGCAGCTGCAGACAAGATAAAAGTCTAGCTTGACTCTACAGAGAGAATAAGGCACGGTAGGGCTAGCAGGTTATGAGTGGTGCGCACGTCATGGATAAAATTGGGAAATGGATGGCCGATGGGGGATGGTGATGGGGGACTTATTACATGGGATCGAGTCAAAGAGTCTAGGGCAGATTACCGTTCTAGACCACGATTTACCGAGCATTTTACAGGCAACGGGCATCCTGGCCAACTGTGACACATCCATCGAGCAATCAGCGCACGAGAAAGAAAGGGAAATGGGCACCGAGTCGGTGCGTTTTACGATTGGTGTGAGGGGTGGGATGGAGCGCTGGATCGGAGACGATGGGGTCCGAGGTTTTAGAGGCTGGCAAGGGAACAAAGAGGAAAAGCCTTGTGGATTTGGACGAGGTAGCAGACAGGGGTGGATTGAACTAACTTTTCTGGATCGAAGGAGCTCCGAAATGTGGGAAAACGATCTAACAAGTGGTGACGCGATGGCTGGAGGAGCCGGAGTCTATTTGGTTGTAGTGGAAATCGGGGCGACCCTGACATGACATGACGTGACAGGACCAGACGTGGACATGCGATGCAATAGTGGATGGACGGCGAACATTCTGTGACAATTACTGAGAGCGTTTTGTCATTGTTGGGTCGGGCTGCACGAGTGTTTTGGAATGGCATGCTCATGTTACAGTGCACTGAGGTGAAGCCCACATCGTTAGACAAGGGTGTTTATTATTCAGGAAGGACAAACTTCCGAGAGATGACCACACCTCGAAACAAGACGCAAGAGAGGAAGAGGGGCAGCACCCTATTCACAGCTATTGATTGGCAGTTGGTTGGGTTGCCGTGCTTAATTTGCTTCATTTAGCGTCTTCAGGCTGTCGGCGCCTTGTCCGAATGTGCTGTAAACCCCAACAAAAAAATATTGGCGGATGCAGTGTCAACGTTAATTCCTGGAGCCATGATTTCGAGCACTTTTGCAGCCCTTTTCTTTTTTTGCTGTTATTATATTGTCATGGTAGGGAGTGGCTCGACTAATGAAGGCACTTGGACTCGGGCGTCAACCTGAATAATGATTCTATGCGGGCGTCACTGGGGGTAGAGCAAGATAACCACGCTGAGGCTCATCTCCATCAACAGGTCCACATGCCATACAAACTCTGCAATGACAATGCCCTTGCCATATACACAGGTTACAGGCTGCCATGACCATGGCCATGACACCTCCAATTAAAGAGAGCCCAGCCATCTAGTGGCCATCATGGACAACCCCGTCGTCGCCAATGTATTCGGCACAATGGGCGCCGTTCTCTGGTCGCTCCAGGTAAACAAACTTCCACCCTCCCCAACCCGGAACCCCAGCTAACACCACCACGCAGCTGCTCCCTCAAATATGGAAAAACTGGCAAAGGCATGACAGCGAATCACTGTCCGCCATGTTCTTCCTCTCCTGGGCTTTCGCCGGCGTCCCTCTCGGCGTATACAACATTGCCAACGACTTTAATGTCGCCCTACAGGTCCAGCCTAACATCCTCATCTTCCTCAGCCTCTGGACGTGGAGCCAATGCAAATATTACGGAGAGAAATGGGGCCGTAAAAAGGTGCTGCTGTACTCTACAGCCATAGCTGCTGTGCTTGGTGGTGTCGAGGCAGGATTGACCTTTGCGCTCAAGCTGGCGCACAGGCGCGGACTTGAGTGGCCTTCCACCCTCATGGCTATCATAGCTGCTATTCTCTTGGCAGCCGGTGTGCTTCGACATTATATTGACATGTTTAGGACACGATCTGATGCAGGGCTGTCTCTGAAGTTTGCCGTGCTTGACGCTAGTGGAGATGTTGCATCGATTATATCCGTCGTTTTCCAGAGCAGTCTGAGGATATTGGGCTTGGTTATCTACGGAACAGAATTGGGGATATGGCTGGGGCTGATGGGGATTTTAGTATATTTTCGATCCATAAAGTGTCGAGAAAGAGGCAATATTAATACATATTAATAAAAGCGATCAAAACTGATTGACAATCACTGTGAGCTGTAGACATTAACGAAAGCTCAGCCCAAGCAATTGCAATTCTAGCAGGCTGCCACTACTATTTTTTGGCTCGTATTTATGTATTAGATACAATGTAGCAAAAACAGCTTATATCTCGCATCATTTATCTGGACCAATTTATTTTTTTACTCATCTGGTGTCGTTTGGGCCAATTATTAGTGCCATCGGTGTGTCAGTGCCGAGCCACATGCAGGGTCCAGTGCAGCTCCATGTCCCAGTGCAGCTCCATGTCGAAACGCGTTCAGTCGCGTCACCTTGAGCCGCCGAGCTAACACAACGCAGACCATCTTAGCTCAACAACTACGTTTCGTCCTTATAATCGAATATCACGTCAAATATCCAATTTCACCACCCAAAATACAATAACCGCCAAATATATACATCTTCGAAATGGACGATACACCATCACAACCAATGCTGGCCCTCAAAGATGCCCAGAACAAGCCAAACGTTACCGCCAACTTGCTCCCCTGTCGCATCAACCACGATGGCCCAATTGATCCCATAGACAGCTTCTGGAACCCAACTGAAGCAGAGGGTACGTCGAACCCGCAACAGTAAATACAATACTGACATCGCTTTACTGACCCGTGCCTCAGATTCCATCAAGACAGCTTACTTCCGAGGTCGCAAATTACTGGGCAAGACGGTGCCTCTACCCTCTTCATATCGTGGTGTGGTCATGGAGCGCAAACCCGACGAGCTGCGGAAAGAAATACAGCCTGAGGGCACAGCAGAAGACGACGACGACGACATGGTTCCGCTGGAGAATCTTGGCATGATGCAGGCCACGGCTGAGTTTGACGAGATGATTGTATGGTCTCACGAAGCAATCGCAACAGCTGCCGAGGACCCATATGTCAGAAGCGTAGAAGAATGGCTGAAGATGGCTGAAAAGGTTGGTTTTCTATGTCCTGAGACTTGGTACGAAGGCTGGCAGCTCACAACGTACAGGTTAATTCCTACGAAAGCGACGATTCAAAGCCCTCGACTTGAGCTAGATAAGAGGCAAACACAAAATTACTTCGAGCCAGAGACTTTACTTGGCGAACTACACAACCACCATTGCTGCAAATTATGTGAGGCTTCCGGCATCATGGGTTGAGTTTGCAGCTGCGACACTCCCCTCCGAAGGGAATTCGAAGCCTGCAATTGCATACAGCTGTTCCCACGAACTAAACCATGGCTCAGTACACACGACCACACGACTTTATGAATACAGGGCAAGGAAATAGCAGAATAGATAGCCTTGAACATGGTGTTCATGATGGGATAGCTAAGCAAGTAGTCCGAGTTCATGTACTATGGGCTCTCTTTGCAGGAGTACGCCCCCGCACCAACAGCAAGATCTAACTCAAATATACCTTAATCAACTCTAGACACTTCAGAAAGATCCCCATAATTTTGCTCATATCTTTTTAACTCTCAAAAGCTATTGGTGTCAAGGTCTCCCTTGGACCCCTCCCTCGAATCAATTAAAGTCGCGTCACGCACTAACCCCAAAAGCGCCCCATAACGCGACTAGACGCGTCCACGCGTTAAGTGGTTTTTGTACATCCCACCACACCATTCACCTGTCTGGTTCTCCATACCATACATTTCCTCCAATTTCACGTAACCACGCCGTCGCAAACTCGAATATACCAACTATACACCCGACATTATCGACGACTCCTATAGCTCGACATCTTTCATTCACCATGGGTCCCTCGAGTGACGCCGGCTTCATGATGTCGGACGCTCCGTCCATGGCGGCTAACCGCCGAGCTGGTGGCTTTCCCTCGTCGTCATCTGCGAGACCAAGAGGACCTCCATCCGAGAACTTGGGCGCACCCAGTGAAGACGGAACTGAAGGATTTGCTGATGACCAGCTTCCCAGAACGTCACAGAACAGGGGTGCTGCTCAGGTTAGCAGAGTGCAAGATCGCATTGGTGCCCTGGTTCAGGAGCACTTTGCTTCCTTTGTGGAAAAGTGAGTTCCTTTCACGAAACAGTAGCTGTGCATGAAATGCAAATGAACTATATACTAATGTTTGGTTTAGCTTTGTTGAAGAACCCACCTCCTCTGCCGCTCCAACATCGAGCGCTGTTACCACAGACAAATACTACATTGCTCAGATCAAGTCCATGAAGGTCTACGCCTTGTCGACTTTCTACGTCGACTTCAGACATCTGGCTTCATGGGAAAACGGCAGTTTGGCTGATGGTATCATGCGTCAATACTACCGTTTTCTTCCCTTCCTCACAGCTGCTCTCAACGACTTGATTGCTAAGCATGAGCCCGCCTACCATCGAGCCCATAGGCAACCTACCACCGCATCAAGCAGGATGTCTACTTCTGCAGCTAGCCAGCTTGGATCCGGCACACAAAGCGACAACATCCAGAACAAGAACGAGCATCAACAAACAGACAAGCTCTTCTCAGTCGCATTCTACAACCTACCCCTCGTCTCCCGAGTGCGAAGCCTTCGCGCCACCAACATCGGCCAACTCCTCTCCATCTCAGGAACCGTCACCAGAACCTCCGAAGTACGACCTGAGCTCTCTCTTGCTACCTTTAACTGCGAGGCGTGCAGAGCTGTAGTGCCCAACGTTGAACAGACTTTCCGTTACACCGAGCCGACACAATGCCCCAACGCAACCTGTCAGAACCGTGTTGCCTGGCGTCTGGATATTCGTCACAGTACCTTTGTTGATTGGCAAAAGGTCCGCATTCAGGAAAACTCTTCTGAAATTCCCACTGGTAGTATGCCACGTACAATGGACGTCATCCTTCGTGGTGAGATTGTCGATCGTGCCAAGGCTGGAGAGAAGTGCATTTTCACTGGTGCTCTGATCGTTGTCCCTGATGTTAGCCAGCTTGGTCTTCCCGGTCTGCGACCTACTGCCATTCGTGATGACCGTAACGCTCCTCGTGGTGAGGATGCTGGAGGCAGCGGAATTTCTGGTCTCAAGGCTCTCGGTGTAAGAGATCTCACATACCGCATGGCTTTCCTCGCCTGTATGGTCGCTCCTGACACTGCTGGCGCTGGTCGTTCCGCTGCTAGCGGTGCTGCTGATGCCATTGCTGCATTGACGTCCAAGGACAACATCGAAGATGACCAGCGAAGCGTTGAAGAGGCGCAGGCCGCCATCCTGGCTTCCATGAACCAGTCTGAAATTGAGGATCTCCGAACAATGGTACACGGTGACCACATTTATTCTCGTTTGGTCCAGTCCATCGCTCCCATGGTTTACGGCCATGAAGTCGTCAAGAAGGGTCTTCTTCTCCAGCTCATGTCTGGTGTTAGCAAATGCACTCCCGAAGGAATGCAGCTCCGTGGTGATATTAACATCTGCATTGTCGGCGACCCCTCTACCTCCAAGTCTCAGTTCCTCAAGTACGTGTGCTCCTTTGCACCTCGAGCCGTATACACCAGTGGTAAGGCATCTTCCGCCGCCGGTCTTACCGCTGCCGTTGTGAAGGACGAGGAAACCGGCGAGTTCACCATCGAAGCTGGTGCGCTCATGCTTGCTGATAACGGAATCTGCGCCATCGACGAGTTCGACAAGATGGATATCGTTGATCAGGTCGCCATCCACGAAGCCATGGAACAACAGACCATTTCTATTGCCAAGGCCGGCATCCAGGCCACCCTCAACGCCCGCACTAGTATCCTCGCAGCCGCCAACCCTGTTGGTGGTCGCTACGACCGCAAGGCTACCCTGCGCTCCAACATCAACATGTCTGCACCCATCATGTCGCGTTTCGATCTCTTCTTCGTCGTTCTCGATGAGTGCAACGAGCAAGTCGACCGCCATCTTGCAAACCACATTGTTGGCATCCATCAATTCCGCGATGAAGCTGTTGAGCCCGAGTTCAGCACCGAGCAACTCCAACGCTACATCCGCTTTGCCCGTACTTTCCGTCCCGAATTCACCGAGGAAGCCAAGGAGATCCTCGTTGAGAAGTACCGCGAGCTCCGTCAAGATGATGCTCAAGGCGGTGTCGGCAAGAACTCTTACCGTATCACCGTCCGTCAGCTCGAGAGTTTGATTCGTCTCTCCGAAGCCATCGCCAAGGTCAACTGCACGGAAAACATTGGCTCCGAAATGGTTGTTGAAGCCTACAACCTCCTGCGCCAGAGTATCATCTCCGTTGAGCACGATGACGTCGAAGTCGACGACAACGAGGAGGTGGATGACAACGAAACACTTCGCCGCGCTGCCGAAGCTGCTGCTGGCCGTCCCGCTGAACAAGACACCGCCATGGCTTCTAGCGACGCTCGAGGCAGACGCACAATCACGTACGAAAAGTACATCAAGATGGTCAACATGATTGTGCAGCGAATCAATGCCGATGAGAGCGGTAGTGGCGATGGTGTCTCCGGCGAAGAACTCCTTGACTGGTACCTCGAGCAGGTGGAGTCGGAACTTGACGGCGAAGAAGATTACCATGCTGAAAAGGCACTTGGTAAGATGGTTCTCAAGAGAATGACAAAGGTAAAGAACTATATCCACCACAAAGTCATCACATATATTAACATGTTTTTTTTTTTTTCAGGAAAACATTCTCATGGCTCTCAGAGGCGAAGTTGAAGAAGACGCCGCGTCGTCATCAACACCCGCTCGTATCGTCTATGTCCTTCACCCCAACTGTGCCGTGGAGGATTGGTAAATGTGCCTAGTTTATTTCTTTGTTCATTTTAGAACTATGTACGTGTAATGAAAATTGGGAATGGACGACGGAGGAGGGCATGGACTTAACCGGCGTTGGGGAGTATCTTGTTGCGGCAAATATATATGTGTCATTGAAGTATGAGTTTACATTTACTTTTTGTTTCTCACATCACTGTACTGGAACCTAATTGGAGTTTTCAAAACATTTGTTGTCGTATTTGTGTAAGAGTGTGACTATCTCACATAACAAGCGCAAAATGAAGCACTTTGTCTTGCCCAATCATCTCCTTTCCGCGCCGTCGATGACTCTTTTTCTTCTCCTTCAAAAGATCCATCTTGCTCTGCCAATTCAGACAACATTCCACTTATACAATGGAAGAGAATAAAGAAACAAGGCAGTAATATCTGACCTTGGTCGTCGTCCACTTGTGGTTTTGTCATCCGTTGTTCAATCTGAACCAGAATGGTCCATTTGCAGAGAAAAAGAGGCCAAAACCCCCCCTCCCCCCCGTTTGTGTTGATTGTTTTGTTTCGTTCGCATTCCATGCGAATAGTCCTTCCCCCCATCCCATCAGCATCTTTCGTCGTTTGGAAACATGGTAGATAGGCAGCAGCAAATATAGAAAAAGCAATAATAGAAAACGAAAAAGAACAAAACGCAGTACATAAAAGCATGCTCTGGCGTGACAAAAGACGAGAAAAGTTTACGGTAGTACTCAGGATCCAGCGATGGAAAGAAAGCATTCTTACTCTATCGCAAATGGTGACGGAAAAAAAAAAGAAAAATATCTCCTTCTCCCATGTCCCACGGTAGAGACGATGTGCCCATCGTCAAATGCTCGCTTTCCCAGAAACAATTAAAAAAAAAAAGCATACATTCCTGCGAAACTGTACACGCTGCCCTGTATATATTCAGAGTAACAGCACCAATGGTGTTGGAACACATTGGAAAACATAGGTTGGTAAGGCCTGTGGCAAAGACTAGGCCTGTGAAATCTCCATGGTAGAGACGTGTTGTTGTGAATCACGCCGTCTCATACTTCTGTATCAGAGCGGCGGCGATATGGTGAGCCTTGACCGGATATCGCTTCGTAAAGCTCAGCTCTCTAAGCTGTGGCTGGTGATGGCTGGGTCTGCGATACAGCTCTTCTGTTCCAGTTTTCGGACCCTCGGCCACGATAGCTGCCACGGCCGCCGCGGCTGCTCGTGGGGGAGTTCTCACCATGAGAGCCAGATGCCTCGCGTTCTCTTCTGCCACCCCGACTGCTCGGACCCGATCCTCTGGATCGTGGGGAGGGTCTAGAAGATCCACCTCGGCCACCTCGGGTAACACTATGAGGTAGTGGGACAGTCTTGTGGCTAGTCATGCCGGGCAGTTGGATGCGTACAGTGTGGCTATTGCCACTGATTTCTGACATAATTGTGGCAGGGTCGATGATGGTGGATTCAACGAGAAACTTCCTGGGGAACGCCTTTGCAGGTACTGCCGCAGGTTGCCAAGCTGCTTCAGGTACTTTATGGGGGATTCTAATTTGGGGAAGTGATCCCATTTCTTGTTCTTCAAAACATTCCTCAGCCATTGGCTTCGTCTCCACGTCCTTAGGCGGAGTCAATGGTTCCATGGTCGCCAACGGCACAACATGGGCGACTCTGGCTGTTGGCAACGATACTGTGGCCGAGTTTTCGGGGATATAAGACTCAAGCGCAGCTCGGCTGGATGCGTCCACAAGAGAGGAGGTAGCCTTAGGCGGCGAGGGTTTGCCGCCGTTGAGGAGATTGTTGATGCGGTCTTGCCAGTTGCCAGAAGGATCAGACTGTCTCTGTCCTTCTGCAAAAGAGCCATGGCGTCCGTTAGAGCCAGTATGTGCGCGGCTACCCCATGCCGCTTGCGAGCGGCCGGGAGGGAGCATACCTGCCGCGGCCGGTGGCAACTTCACAATTGGTTGGGGCTTTGGGAGAGATACATGAGGACGTTGTGTGTTTCCTTCATAGGCAGGGTGGCCCTCCATCGTTGGCGGAGGTGGTGTGGGAGACGAGGGTCTGATGTTGTCAAATGACACACCAGAGTCGCTTCGTGGCTCCTTTGATGGGAAAAACCTTGAGGTCTTAGGCTGGCCAGCACCAGGAGGGCCTTGCTGAGAAGCCATGGCTCTGCCGCCAGGCGCTATCACCCCAGTTCCAGAAGGGGGAGCATCTGGACGATGAATCGTCTTGTGACCGGTTTCTCTCGAGCTTTTCCAGGCATTCGTTGCATGAGTCTTGGTTTCGGCGGCATTGGCGGTCTGGCGCGTGCCATCGGCGGCAAGATGAACCTGGCGCCATGTATCCTTAATGACTGGCTGAACGTCGTCAGCAGAAAGTCCACGTTCGGCGAGCTGCTTCTCATGGTTTGCTTTCTCTGCAAGACGGGCTGCGGTAATTTGCTTGTCACTCTCAGAAACAGAGCTCACCCACTTGCTGGCAAGATCAGAGGCGCGAGATCCAATGGGGCCAGGAGCGTGACCTCTTGGAAGCTGCTGCGGTGGCTGTGGCGCCTGCTGTGCAGGTGGAAGGGTAATAGGCGATGGGACCTTGGCGGTTTCTGTTCCTGCCGACCCGGGAATACGGCCCAAATCTGGGTTAAATGTTCCGTTGCCTAAGCCTCGATCATTATTGGGTGAGCCCCAGACATTTCGTGATGGTTGGGGGGGAGATGGGCCGCTTGCCCACGAAGTGAATCGATCTGGTCTTGGACCATTTCCAGTCCATGACTCGGGTTTTGCACTTTGACCATGGGAGAGACGTCGTGGCGTAGCGTGCTTAGTCGATGGGGACCTGCTTGAAGATGCATCGTCCTGCTCGTTTGATCCCAGTCCATCCCTTCGTTGAATCTGTGTCGGCTTCTGCTCCAATTCGTCCTTTTTCTTCTCTGGAGCAGGGCCAAGAGCTTCAAGCTTCTTCTGAATGCGTTCTTTGCGTGCTGCTTCTTCTCTTGCCTCTTCCTCCTGTCGGCGTTTTCTGGCGAGCTCAACTCGTTCTCGCATAAGCTTCTTCTGATATTCAACTTCGTCGACTCCTGGTGGGCCTTGACCCTGTGCCTCTTCCGACGCTGGATCAACATGAGGAGTTGCAAAGGCAGCTGCTGGTGATTGCTGAGACCACCCAGCTGGTGGTTGTTGTCGGTGTTGCATAGATCCATGAGGCGGTCCGCCAGGAGGCATACCCTCATTAGAACCAGCAAAAGATAATCTTCGTCCACCAGGATGCTCTGAAGGTGGCATCTGGCCATCATGTCCTTTTGGTCCTCGAGCAAAGAACGTTCCGCTGCCACCGCTAACATTTGATGAACCCCGGCGTCTTCCAAATGACCCTTCCTGGCTATTTCGGTTGGTTTGGAACGCACTAGATGGCTCAGCGGGACAATCACCACCCATCTGCTGCCTCTGAAGCAGCGCATGTTGCTTGGAAGCGTGGCTCATGGAGCCTCGGCGGTCTTGCACTGGCTCGTAGCGGCCAGACTGGGAGTTGTAGAGTTCTCTGCCGCCATGGCCATTGCTATTACGCCAAGCTGATCGGCTGAAATCATCGGCTGCAATTTCTTTGGGACGCGCTCCATGCTCCTTCATCATGCGATCACCGTAGGGAACCTCAGCATTCCATGACGGAGGTGGGCCAGATTCAACAGGAGGCAATTGTGCCCAGGGCGACTTGGCAGCAGCAGGAAGAGACGGTGGCTTGGCGACTAGTGATGGACGATCTGAGCCTGAGTTCTTCAAGACTAAGCCCTTGCCCGATGGCAAACCATATTGTCTTTGTTGTTGTGGTGGTGGTGGTGGTGGTGCTTGCTGTTGCTGATCGGGTCGCATCAGTTCAAGTGGAACTTGTCGAGGCTGAAGCTGGGAAAGATTCGTTCGCGGTAGCAGGCCGTTGTCGATCGGTTCGTCGATGTGCTGTTCCGCTGTAATGGTAGTTTTTGTGCCATCACCCCATGTAATAGCCTCCGGTGCCCAATCTTCGTCATCGTCGTCGATATCGGCCCATTTGTTCTGTCCCTGTGCGTCATCTTCTTCAAGGCGACTAGCCATGTGAATGCCGTACTTCTTGAGCTCTTCATCCGTGAACTTCTTAGGCTCCGGAGCTGTGAAGATTCTGCATTAGTATACATGACGTGCTTCACAATAACTGGTCAACTTACGTCTGTTTTTGTTCCATACTGCGCTTGGGTCAGGAGATGCCGCCGGTCGTCCATTTACCATGGAAGCGAACCTTGGCATGGAATCCTTCGTACCGCTGCCAGTCTTTGCGACGAGTCGAGGGCGTGATGCGGACAAAGACAGCGAACCTGGAGGGGGAGTATTTGATCCGCCACTTGGTTGCTCGTTCGACTTGGAAGCTACAGCAGGCGCATTTCCTTTGGCGGCGAGGAAAGTTTTGTTGACAGAAACCGCCTTGAACGTAGTCGGCTTCTTGACGGACGACGAGCTTCGCACATGCCCCTTGTCGCCATCTCGCGCTCTCGATCCCTCATTGTCGGAACCACCGCTTACACTGACATCGGTAGAATGACTATGATCTTCGATATTGGCGATGCGCTTGTTGAATATGTCCTCGGCGGATGTGGCTGAGATGCCGTTTAATGTCGATGAATCGACAGCGCCATGTTGGGTGGTTTTTATCTGCTGGACTGTTAGAAAAGGTTGTACTTTTTTTTTCTAGCAACGTCACTGCGCCTTGTCCACCAATCCACGACTCAGACTAAGAAAACAATATGAAATCGATGTCTTTCACTAAATAGATATCGGTCTGGATGGATGTGCGCGCATGAGGCAAGAAGAAAGACTCACGTCGTTGGATTCGAGCGAGGCGGAAACAACAGCGGGATTCTCGACAGGAGGCTCCGCGGCCATCATACGTCCTCGTAAATGGGCGTTCGCCGTAGCTTGTGCGATGGCGGCTCAATAGCAAGCCGTCTCAGAAAGTGACTGATTAATGCACTGGGAGCGATGGGCGATGTGACGATGTAGATAGCTGTTTGTCGTTTGAGTCGCTTTTGAAGGAGAAACGGGGCCGTGATGAGCTTTCAAGAGTGGATCGGTCGGGGAGAGGGAGGGAGAAGTGACGCTGGAAAGGAGTATTAATTAGGCGTCGGATACGCGAACTAAAGGGCTGCTGCCAATATGTACGATGGTCTGTCGGAGGGCGGGCACGTCTGTTGTTCGTAGGCCTCTAAAAGGAGAGTTGTTCGATTCTTGGGACCGATCGCAGCACGGTGTGTGACTAAGGCCAGAGGTGGTTTTTTGGGGAGCGACAGGCAAACCAAATAACGGAGGTGAGGTGACCTGAGGTGACATGAAAGCCGATGCTGCAGCCCAGCTGTTTTTGGCCTAGCGCTAATTTCTACTTAGGGGCTTGGGGAAGTGCCTGTACAGCGCCGTTCTGGGGGGTTGGGTGGGCACTGACAGTGGCTTTGGGCTGTGTTTGGGTGCACTGCTCTTCTGTATTGAGCCTGAGCTCGGTCACCGCCACGCAACTTCATTTTCCTTAGGGGGCACTGCTAATTTTACTGTTGCTGCTCCCTGCCAGCTGCGTAGCTGGAGAAGCCAACTGCCAAGTCAGGTGACCTTGAATTTGGCACCGTAACGGTCTACTTCAACAAAGACAAATCCAACCGTCTTAACGACTACGCAACTATCGCAAGAAAGAAAAAATATTGGCGTCTGTTCTTATTCAAACTTCATGCACATATTATCCTTGAGCTCCAAATCCCGCTCAGCAATACGCCATCTTCCCAGTGATTTGTCTAGTCTCCCATGATGACGTCGTCACATACGCGCAACCACCTCGATTTGTACACTTCCTCCGAGAAGAAAACTCAGTGGAAGTACAAAAACAGGCCCGATAAAAAGCCAGGGAGATGCCAAAATCAAGATTTAGTTTAAAATACCTGCCCAATGTCACTTGTGATCGGCTCCTCTCCATCGGACTGATAACCGAACCGTCCTGGCCACTGCTGTGCTGGCTCATGCAGGGTTACGCCCGGCTTGTTGTAGCCGAGTCTTGATCCTTCGGAGCTTTTGGTTGTCCTTCCTACTTAAACAACACGTAACCCGCCTTTGGAGCCCATGTTTAATCTGATCAAGTGAAGAGCGTACAGCTTCGTAACTTATTTTTGAATCTAATCACTCACTGTACGCTTCTCGATACCATGGCGCTGGCGCTACCCTCCAAGGCACAGTTTGGCTGCCTACCGCTTGACGTCTTCATCTTGGTAAGAAAGCTGGCCGACACTTCTCTTAGCTTGACATTGAACATAAGAGCTAACTCACTATGCTTTCCTCTTCAGGAATATTGGGACTATGAATTACCAATCACACAAGACGCGCACCAGTGGAAGACTCTCGTGAAGCGTTACTTGGGCCTCACACCAACAGAGCGTCATGTCAGTTACATAGTCTATGCCCAAGTACATTTCATACTAACAAACTATAACAGACATACAATGTCGTCGCAGCAAAGAACAGGCACTTAGATAACTCCACAATCCAATCATCCGGCCAGACTGATCGTGCTCTCAGACCATTCCAAACAGTCCAAGAGCGAATCATCTGCGCTGATGCAGCTTCCAGTCGAAAGAGACCAGTGTGGCTGAGAACATGTTACACAGTCGCCCAACAAAGCGACTATGATGATCTTGTCAGCCGGGCAGACGCTTTTTCAGGCCAAGGCTACTCTATCGGCGAGGAACTGAATGATACCACACGGTACGACGTCAAGTCTGAATGGTCCAGTGTACTCCTGCAAATACCATCTATTGTTGATGCAGGGATAGACGTCCATAAAGACAAGGAGACAAATGAGAAATTTGTAACAAGCTCAAAACTCGGCACGCTGAAAGAAGCATCTGCTCAGAACTCCACGCTCATCTATGTCGTTGACCAAGAAGCTCTGGACGAAGGCTTGGTAAAGATCAAGTGGCTCGGTCACCATGGCCAATGTGTCTGGGAAAATAAAATTGTCCCTGAGATGCTAATGGGATTCAGAGAGGCGCTTGAAAGGGGAGCAAGCTTGGCCGAGCTGGTAGGCGATGTGACAGAGAATGGCGCGACCATTTCTCGGTAGCTGAGCTGCATATAGCTTTTTTTGTTTGCAAAGATACCATGCTTAATTAATTATGACACGATTCAAAATTAAATCACCGAAGTAAGAATGATGCAGAGTACAAGTAACAATGTAACACTGTTACAAAGGAAATCAAGGTGTGCGTCTGACGACACCATCTAGTGGTCTATTTACACAAGGTATTCATCTCACAGCAAATCTCTTCCTCCATTATCGGGTAGTTGCTTAGTGAGCGTTGTTCTTGTGGTGGCCTATTGAACGTCAGTTGTTAATCTTCAAAAGCTTTTGAATTTGGCTACGTACGGAGATGGAAGTAGTAGTTCTGGGCGTAGCCGACGCCAATGAGGAAAACGAGGATGTGGATGATAGCTATAAATCCAATGAGCAACTGAAACATCTCGAGCAATCGGATGGGATAAATGCGTACGCGTAACGGAAGCGTTCTTGCCGAAGTACTTGGCCTGGTAACGGCCGAGGAGACCCTTAGCCTTGATCTCAGGAGCGGCACCACGGGGAAGCTTCTCGTAGAAGCTGACGACACGCTGCATGCGCAGGGCATCGGGAGCACCGCCAATAGCCTGTGAGAAAAAAAAATCCAATCAGTAAGCTGTTGTTGTTCCATTGATGATATGCCGCAAAATTTCGACCGAGTCGTTTCATCAATCAGTGGTCCGCTCGGGACATCCATCGCAAGTCGGATCGCGCAGTATAAATCGTCATCGGAGTTATAGGGATGTTCATACCTTGGGGGAGGCAATCTATCGCAATTTCGTTAGCAATTGGCGTCCTTTCGCGAGATTTGTCAGTTGGCGGAAGCCGTAGGGACTGAACGAACCTTGGGGGGGATGAGCGTGGAAAGCGCTCGGCGGGTAACGAAGCTCATGGTGACGGTTGGGAGTTGTGAATGGACTGTCTAAAACTCGGACAATTAATGCGTAAATCCGTCAAGAGTCCTGGTGCCACTCAATTAACCGGTCGAAAGAAATGGTCGGGTAGTGTGATGAGTAGTCAAGGTGATGGTGTTGAGGAGCCTTTCCGAAAAGCACTCGTCTCGGCAAAACATCGCTCCACTCCAGCCAATCAGCGTCTACCTGATCCAGTTTGGTTGTGCACCACACCACCCATTCGTCCTCAAACCTCGCCTTTTTTGTTCAAGCTTTCCGATCGAATCATCATCACCTGACGAGGACGAGCTTCGCCATGGCTTTTCTCCGACCTCAGAACGCTTCCCGCGTCTTGCGTGCCGCATCTACTTCGCGATTGGCCGCTCCCGCCCCCATCCGCCTGAGCAGCTCGCTGTCAAAGCCCGCTGACACCAACCCTCTCGTGCCTCAATCCGACCGACCTGACTATAGCATCCCTGCGGACAAGGCTACTTCGTAAGGAGTCTCAATTGAGTGGTCCCTGAAATACAACGAAGCTAACTAATCAACTAGCACTTACACACCCGTTCCTAAGACCGTCCAAAATGGTAGCGAAGAGATTACACCGGCTGCCATGATCTCTGGAGCGCCCATGGAACTCCAAGCCCGCAGTGTCAGGTACTTATTGACCCTAGCAGATGCTTGCGTGTCAAAACTAACTCTCATCTTTCAGAATTTACAAGGAATCGAAGCCTGCCACGCAGTCAGGAACATGGCGAGGACACGACTGGCGTATGGACTGGGACATTCTACCCAAGGGGCACCGATGGGAGAACCCTCTAATGGGATGGCAATCGTCTGGCGATGTCATGCAGGGTACACATATGAACTTCAACTCCAAGGAGGATGCCATCCACTTTGCCGAGAAGCAGGGCTACGAGTACTTTGTCCAAGAGCCAAACACCCGCAAGTTTACCCCCAAGGCTTACGCCAACAACTTCTTGTACTCTCCCGGAAAGCTCAAGCAAATCCGAACGAAATAAATTGACGGATTGCTTTATGAAGGAGAGAGGGGCGGACAGCGTAGACGTTTGCTACTGTAAATAATGCTCTTAGAATAGCTCGATTGTTCAACAATGATACTTCTCATTTGTAATTTTCAACTTTGTGGCACATATGTTTAAGGGAGCACGGAATATGTCTTGCAAAATTGATGTCGAAATTATGATGTGTCATTTCAAGACAAAAGTGTATTGAAGTCAAAAAAGGCCATCTAAACGCCGTGAATCCTGAGCGACCCAAACATTGCTGGCGTGTAGTACAAACAATGGCACAAAATACAAACCACGCCGTAAATAAAAAAAACCCTATCCTTATTAATCATCATGTTACATGTTACGTGGTAATCATTGGCTCGTGGCCATTGCCGGCATGTGACTGCCGTTGAGAGGTCGAATCGCCGTCATCGCCTTTGAGCCCTATGTCCAGGCGCTGAGGCAGGCTGACACCTTGTTCGCGAGCGGCATTCTCAGCCCAAGCACGCATTCTGACAAGCTGGCGAATAGCCGCCTCTCTCCTGGTAGACTGGCGCTCCAGAATGGCTCTGTTAACACTGTCTGCGGCATCACGCCGTAAATCAGGGTTGAGGAGAGCTGCCAATTGTGGCTCTAGAGTCTCCGGAGGGAAAAGAAGAAGCGCCATGGTCTTCTCCAAGTCTTCTAAAAACTTTGGATCTGTGGGGGCGCGAGGGCCAAGCTGCTCAGTTGCAAACTTAAGAGCTGGTTCGATATCGCCGCCAGAGGTATTGCACGACCGTATCAACTCTACTAGTTGCAATCTCAGGAGAAAAAAGTGCAAGGCTTTGTTGTCATCCAAAATCTTCAGACGCAGTTAGTCACAGCATCTTGATAGTGTGGGGGAATGTGCTTGTGAAAGAAGAGATAAAGTGAATGGCAAGTCATAAAAAAGTGGTTGTTCTCATCACGGACAGGAGACCTGCCCAGTATGCGTGGTGCATGTAAAAACTCGATTTCTAATCATGAAGCCGTGGAGGGGATTGGGAGTGCAAGGGCTAGCGCAAATTTGACAAACTCACCTCAGGGTCAAGATCGTTGAGTGTCTCAATGGCAGTTTGAATATTTCCAGTATGGATACTATTCTGTATTTCCTGCCGAGCACGAATCGAGGATATATCTTGTTGAGGAGGAAGATTAGCCTCCTTAGAGAACTTCTCGGCTGCATTTGGATATCCTTCCATGGTAAGGTAATCCAGAATCAAAGCGTTGATGTCACTGTCACAAATTTGTTAGTCTCAGGTGTCATACAATGTAGACAACAAAATGGTGTGTGAAGAGAGCATATCAGAAAAGAAGAAGATATATATCGTGTTCTCCGCATGATTATCTAGGAGAGATTCCCATTGATAAAAAATCATCATGTAATGCTTGAGTGGGGAAGGTTGTGAAAAGCTCGAAAGCTCAAAAGTTCTCGACGTACCTCTTTGGAGATTTGATCTCATCCACACGCCTATCAAAGGCGTGCTTAGCCGGCGTGGTAGTCGACGTGGAAGACATCTGAAAGAAAATATTAGCACGCCATTGATGTGCTGCTCGCGACATAGTATCATACCATGATGGTGAGGGCTACGTTGCAAGGTTGAGTAGATCAGAGTCAGCCAGCTGACGAATTATGAAGAGTTTGTTTGTAAGAAGCAAAAAAAAAACCGTGGTCGCAGCCACATGCAGGACACGGTCTCTTGACACTGCCTCAGCTCATTGGTGAGCGTTGTTGTGAAGCTGTTCGGTCTTCCAGAGCAGAATTGAGGTGATGGAAAAAGGAAGATGGCTCGCTCCAATTTCGGTGCGCTTGAGAAGCTTGAGCACGCACCAAGCCCCGGGCCAGAGTTTAAGCGCTCCGGCCATGGTCACGTTTGCCCCGCTGTAGCACGGTAACGAGCAGCGCCGCCATGGAGCTTATCGTCCACTTATTGCCATGAGCACCGATAAAGGACCTAAATCTCATTGTTGATTTAATCATTCCTAGTAGCAACCGCCTTCTTGAGGCCTATCAAAACTAATTGGCTTTGGATCAGCGTCGTCCAACATATCTCCGTACTGCACGATTTTCTTTTCCACCAACTCTCTCATGTCGAAGCCCTGTCTTGCATTGACCAAATGTCCGTTTATAAGCAGATGGTGGCCGTATTGAGGATGACCACCAGTCTTGGTGACTCTCCATACCTTGGTCACTTTATCTGCTTCAGCGCCTGGTACACCGAGTTCGTGAAGATTGACATCAGCCAATTCGTAAGTACCTTGAACGTTAAGAGTAAAGCATCGCATGCCACAGTGCTGGCAAAAGAACATGTGAATGTCTTTGTCACCATGAAGGTAATCACCCATTTGGCTGTGAGGGTTGAGAGGAGACAAAAGTAAGAAGTCGTCATGCATGGATGCTGGACGAATATGAAAACTACCACCTTTTTGGCAATTGGTGCAGTTGCATCTTGAGAAACGTTGGCTTCCGTTTGGACTGCGAGAGCCTCCAGGGTGGGGATGAGGTAAAGTGAGGAACAGGATGAACTGCACAGCACCACAGTGACATGAGCCCTTGAGAGGGCGACGAGTTGGAGTAATTTCTGTCATTGTTGACACTTAAATTTGACGGTAGAAAGTATTCCGCAATGGAGGAATGCCGTGGTATTTAAGCTTGATACCATTTCAGATCTCCTTCCTGTTTGGTGTGTTGGGGCTTTCACGGACTTTCAGCTGTGATGGCCAATAGATCCTGGGGTGGGATGTGCTGCCGTTAATTTTTGAACAAGCATTGGCGAGCCTGAAATCGACCTGTGCAATGAATAAAAATAAAAATTGCATTAACAAGAAGACGAAAGCGACTCTGCCGTTACATGACAATGATAATGTTGACTGGATGGGAACGCTGCAGGCTCCAGATACGTGACAGTCCAAACAATGGCTGGCTTCATTTTGACTTGATTTTATTTTAAACACTTTAAATGCTATATCATGGAGTTGTATACAGCATCTGCAGTATCACGCACCCCATTTGTTTTATTTTTATTGTTATTTTTTGGCCACCCTGTCGTCGCCCTCCTATGTCCAACTCACTGTCGGAGTGCTCCGGTGGGCCACCAGCGCTGCAGAATGCAGAGGCCGGCCGCCCATAGCGGCAGCGACAGTGCATCTGACCCTGATCCAGACCCTGGCAGAGGCAAAACTTTTGACTTGTGATCTGATCTGCCTGCAACCAACTTTGAGGGGCACATCCAAGTCAGCCTCGACATCCTGTTTCGTCAGCATTCTACCTTGTGCTGCGGTCTGGCTTGCCGAATATTATCTACTTATTTCTTATTTTGCATTGAGCCAGTGTGGCCTGGATATTTTGTTGACTGAGCCAGGGTCGAGTTGCTTACTTGCTGCAGCTTTTTCTCATCTCTTCTCCGCCTCATCTTGCCCAGGCGGCCACGAGGCGATCAGCCAACGTCACGCGAGCTTCGATCCAATTGCTACTTTAGCTACGAAATCCCCCCTTCCACTGGGCAAAATCAATCATTCGCTCCATAAGACTCATTTCACCATGTCTGACACCGAAAGTCATGTCACAGTCAAGCAACGGGCATACTATGCGCCGCCTTGGGCAGACGTGAGCATCATCGGCGTTGCTGGCAGCTCTGGCTCTGGAAAATCGACCCTGTCCCAGGCCATTGTTCGCAAGATGAACCTTCCCTGGGTCGTCATCTTGTCAATGGCATGTTTTGCTGTGTGTCAAAGTCTTGGTCGCGCAGACAGCTAACTAGCCCTGAAGGACTCATTCTACAAGACTCTCACTCCCGAGCAATCCAAGTTGGCGTTTGCCAATGAATGGGACTTTGATTCACCAGAGGTACATATTTTGCGAATCCCCAAGTTTCAAAGCTTCAAAATATTTATTCCAGAAACCTAGGCAATTGATTTTGACATCCTGGTGGATCGTCTGCGGGATCTTAAGGCTGGGTGAGTTTGCCCCGACATGAGCCAGCTGTGTAACCACCATTGACGCCCGCGATAGCAAGCGAGCGGAAATTCCAGTGTACTCATTCAAAAAGCATCAGCGTCTTGAACAGACAACATCGATTTATTCGCCTCACGTCATCATCTTGGAAGGGATCTTTGCACTTTACGACCAGCGTGTCTTGGATCTTTTGGATATGGGCGTATGCTGATATTGCCATTGCATCAGAGGAGAATAGCAGTGCTGACAAGTGAACAGATGTACTGCGAAGCCGATGGGGATACTTGCTTGGCGCGAAGACGTAAGTTCAAAACTCTGAGAAGTAAACAAGATGCCATACTTACATGGCACTGCCAGTTGTACGAGACGTTCGAGAGCGTGGCCGAGATATCGAAGGCTGTATCAAACAGTGGTTTGCATTTGTCAAGCCCAACTTTGAAAAGGTAAGCAAAACAGGGCTTCTAGAAGCAGAACATTGAAAATTGACACCTTTGGAATAGTTCGTTGAGCCTCAACGGAAAGTTGCGGATCTTATTGTCCCACGAGGCATTGAGAACCGAGTTGCTTTGGGTGAGTTGTATATCTAAATTAAATGACGATGGCAGAGTGAAAGACTGCTGACAATTTGCAGATATGATGGTCCAATTCATCGAAAAGAAACTTTTCGAAAAGTCCATCCACCATCGTGAAGCTCTCTCGCAGCTCGAGCAATCTTGCAAAGAGCAGCCACTCTCCAAGAGAGTCATTGTTTTGGATAACACGCCGCAAATTAAGTTTATGAACACAATTTTGCACGACATTGATACATCAGCGGAAGACTTCATCTTTTACTTCGATCGCTTAGCGGCACTGATTGTTGAGCAGTAAGACCTTCCAAGGCCCCGATGATTTACAGACAAGACTAACCTCTTTGTTCAGAGCTCTCAACAATGTGCATTTTCGCAGCCTCACGATTGAGACGCCCCAAGGATACAAGTATCAAGGCCTGGCCCCTAAGGGGGAAGTCAGTGCCGTAATTGTACTTCGAGGAGGCTCTGCCTTTGAACCTGCATTGATGAAGACCATCCCTGACTGCCGAACTGGACGTCTATTGATCCAATCGAGCTATAAGACAGGAGAACCAGAGCTCCATTACCTCCGACTTCCAGACAATATTAACTCTCACGAAAGTGTGCTGTTGTTAGACACGCAAATGGCCAGCGGAGGAGCTGCTCTTATGGCAGTGCAGGTGCTGGTTGATCACGGCGTTGAACTGGACAGAATTGTGCTTGCGACGTATTCTGCTGGCCGGGTTGGTCTACATCGGTTGATGACGGTGTTCCCGGATATTACGGTAGTTGTGGTGGACATTCTGGCAGACCAAGAGCCAAGATGGGTCGAGAACAGATATTTCCGCTGCTAGATGTCAAGAGTTACGGCCCCCTTGCGTTGGATATAGCATACTTGCATTTTGCTTTTGTATTTTGGTGTCCATACCCGAAACATAAATACATACATACATAAATACACGATTTGACGTTTAGACGTTTGAAGTAGTACGAATATATTGCATTAGTTTCGACCTTGGCTATCTCAGTCGCGAGGCTGGCAATTGTGTCGGAACTTTCACGATGAGGCAACATCTCATGGCTTGTGGCGAAACGTGTATGCCATATTGAACGCTTGGGGTAGGACGATGCAGTTGCAAAAAGCGCTCGATGCAAAATATTCGCCAAGACATATGACATACAGGCAAATTTTGTTGTTTATTCGATGTCGATTGGCATCTCTGATTAGCTCACCTCGATCATGTACTTACATTTGACGTCTAATATTTGACATAGTTTGAAATGTATTAATCATTCTTAGGACGAGACATAGATCTGATGACAACTATATATGGTTACCAAAACTTGAAAAATTTAGAATGAATGGCTAATTGATGGGCTGAAACAGTCCGTGAAGTTGAAATTTCATGTCATCGTGGCTGAACCGGCTGGGTCGGATCTCGAAACCAATATCGACAAAAGGCCCGAGAGCTACAGGCGGGCCACAGGCTATCTACAGTGGGTTAGGCGCCGAATGGCCAAGTGCAGCGTATTTGTAGTGGCTGTAGTGGCTGGTAAAGTGGGACCGTTGCGCTGTTGGTGAGGAAGTGAGGGCCCCGATGACGCCAGAAGCTGGTTTTCGCCTGCCGAAGCTTCCACCACACGTCACTGAAAACAACCCCAACTGGCAAAGCTGCCAACCATCTTATCCCTGGGCTGCAATTGACTTTTCATCACTTTTTATTCCCTCGTTTGCAGGTTGTTTACTTGCTTGATAGATCGCACCAACCAATCAAAACTACTGTTCCTTTTTGGCATGTCTTCTTTCACCGTACTGCCTTGATTGTATCGACATTGTCAAGGCTCGGCCGTTTTTCCTCGTTCGCCATGACTCCCGCTCTGGTCGCGCCTCTCCGCGCATCTAGAGCCTCCTCCGCGCAAACGATATCTCGCGTTGCACGATGCATTGCCCTTCGAGCCGAACCCCATGCGACTCAATCCCAGACTAGAACTTATGCTCAGCGCCATGGACGATCTGAGTCGGTGGTATCAGTGAAGCGTCTTCGACGAGCTCCCAGCTTGGTGCTTACCAGAACCCTGTCAGGGAAGCCATTGCCTCAAAACAAGTCCAAGATTCTCAACTTTACATATCGAGCTGCCGCATGGATAGGAATTTCATTGACTGTCATTGGAAGTGGCGTTCTTGCATTCTTCATCTATGATGCGTCTACATACAGAGAATCATGCAGCTCCAGTGACATCTCCGTTGCCCAGCTAGCTTTGCAACCTCGACGTGGCGGGCCGAAAAACCTGCCCATCGCGGAAGTGTATATCGACGATAGCGATAGCGAGGGCAAGGCACGCTCTCAGGACAAGCCGAAACTAGTCATTCTTGGTGGCGGATGGGGAGGCGTTGCCTTGCTCAAGTCGCTCAACCCTGATGACTACCACGTCACAGTCATTTCTCCCGCCAATTACTTCCTCTTCACGCCAATGCTTCCGTCAGCTACTGTTGGAACTTTGGAACTGCGATCATTAGTCGAACCTATTCGAAGAATCCTCAGCCGCGTCAATGGACACTTTATCCGCGCCAAGGCAGAAGACATTGATTTCAATGGCAAGCTGATTGAGGTCTCGCAATTGGATGCCCAAGGAAACCCAATTAACTTTTATGTACCGTACGACAAGCTTGTTGTTGCCGTTGGATCAGTGACGAATCCTCATGGTGTGAAGGGACTTGAGAACGCATTCTTCCTCAAGGACATTGATGACGCTCGAAAGATCCGCAACAAGGTCATTCACAATTTTGAACTCGCATGTCTGCCCACAACATCTGATGAGGAGCGTAAGCGCCTTCTGTCTTTTGTAGTCAGTGGCGGTGGCCCTACCGGTGTCGAGTTCGCTGCTGAGCTTTACGATCTGCTCAACGAGGATTTAACCCACAAATACCCACGACTGCTGCGAAACGAAATCTCCGTCCACCTGATCCAAAGCCGAAGCCATATCCTCAACACATACGATGAAGCCGTTTCAAAATATACCGAAGAGCATTTCGCTCGTGATCAGGTCGATGTTCTCACCAACTCTCGCGTGCAAGAGGTCCAGCCAGACAAGATCATATTCAGCCAAAAGCAGCAGGATGGCAGCATTGTCACAAAGGAACTGCCCATCGGTTTTTGTCTTTGGTCCACTGGTGTGTCTCAAACGGAGCTTTGCCAGCGCATAGCAAAGAAACTGGGTGATTTCCAGACCAATCGTCGTGCTCTCGAGACCGATACACACCTGCGACTGAACGGTACGCCACTTGGAGACGTGTACGCCATTGGTGATTGCTCTACTGTACAAAACAACGTCACCGACCACATCATCACCTACTTGCGTCAACTTGCATGGAAGCGTGGCAAAGACCCTGAATCTCTGCTCTTGCACTTCAGTGATTGGAGACGCGTTGCTCAAGAGGTGAAGAAACGATTCCCTCAAGCTGTCAATCATCTCAAGCGACTTGATAAGCTCTTCGCTGAATTTGACAAGGACCAATCTGGCACCCTTGATTTTGGCGAACTGCGCGAACTCTTGGCACAGATCGACTCCAAGTTGACCTCTCTGCCGGCTACTGCTCAACGAGCCCACCAACAGGGTATGTATTTGGCTCACAAGTTCAACAAGTTGGCGAGAATGTCGACCGGGCTGGCTCTCAACGACATTCGCGATGGCGATTTAGATGCAGCTGCCTTCAAGGCATTTGAATATCGCCACTTAGGAAGCCTTGCGTACATTGGCAACTCTGCTGTCTTTGATCTCGGTGAAGGCTGGAACCTCTCTGGTGGCCTGTGGGCTGTGTATGCATGGAGATCTGTATACTTTGCACAGAGCGTATCGTTTAGAACTAGATGCCTGTTGGCCATGGACTGGGCAAAGCGTGGACTGTTTGGCCGAGGTGAGTTCCCCTTCCGTCGTTTGATTGACAGTATACCATTTACTGACAGGAATCACAGATTTGATGAGTTATTAGAACGAGTTTCCTATTGTTGCTACTGATGTAAAAGTGTTCATTTCTTTGTTAGAGATAAAAAGATGCGTAGCCATTGTCAGCCTGATGTCATTCGACAACTGCACACTTCTTAGAATATTCACGAATTTAGAAGACGTATACAGTTATATCCCGTTTGAACGTCATGTATAATTTGAATTATGTACGCCGTGAAAACATGTCATGATCTGATGCTATCATTCTTTTAACCCAACCCAAAAACCAAACGTGCTTGACTCCCCCATTCCCAAAAACATGTCTATTACAAAACAAAGTCCTTGTGTGTCCACTTCTCCGTGACCTTTCTCCTGGCCTGCTTATGGAATGGAATATGTCTGCGGCTTTCTACCTTGCCTCGCACCAGCATGCTTCTGTATCTGTCTTTTAGTAGGTTTCCTTCGGGTTTCAGCAGACGAAGAGACTCTTGAAGTTCGTCAGGGAGGACGAGTTCCAGATCTCGTTCGGGTAATTTGTATTTGCCCAACTGTCGTCTTCTGAGCTTGTTATCGTCGATGACCTCGTCGGAGTCCGAGCCGTCAACTTCTTCACCCTCAGCCAATACTAGTTGCTTGTTCTTGCTGTCGGCGTCAAGTTCCTCGGTGAGTTCGTTGAGATGCTGGACTTGTGTCCTTTGCTTCTTGAGCGCTGCTTTGTGCTTTGCGAGTTGCTCCTCTTCCTTTCTGCGCTTCATGCGGTTGCGTTGGGCTAGTGTCTTGCGCTTGGGGAGCTTGTTGCTGGGTTTGTCATCTTCCACGCCGCTTTGGAATCCTTCCCATTCGGAGTCTTCTTCCCACTCGGACAGGTTAGCTCTCTCTTCGGCGGCTTCTGCTTCAGCGGCTGACTTGGCAGCAGCTTCTTGTCTGAGACGGTCCTGCTCCTCGGCTTCCAAACGCTTCTTCTCTGAAGCCAGTGCCTTTTCACTCTCCTCGGCGAGGCGCTCTTCGTAATCAGCAAAGACGGGGTTGTAACTAAAGCCGCCAGTGGGTTTGGTTACGGCGGCAACTTGCTTGCCACCTTCAATCAAAGAGATGGGCGCTTCCTTCATGGTCTTGGGCTGCTTAACCTGGCGCTTGGCAGGCTTTCCGCTCTTAGGGGCCGTTTCGACGGGAGCGTCCCAAAGATCGAATGTGGCATCGGTGATTTGGATGGTGTTCTCGTGCTGTCCATCGGCAATTCGTCGCAAGCGAGCAAGGTCCTTGCCAGAAACCCAATCGTTCCTCTGACGCTTGACCGGCGTAAGGCCATCGGATGTCTTATCACCACCTCGTTTGCGGCCTTCCACGGCTGGGACGGCGGATCTCTCTGCGAGGACTTCATCGGCCTTCAGGGTTTTCTTTGCGTGTCTGGGGAACTTCTTGGAAATGTTGGAGTCGCCCTTGATATCGATTGCGAAGAGGTCGTCGGAAGCCTTTTCTCGAATGACACCACTGGAGAGAGGTTAGTGCATGATTTATTGTAGAATTGTTGTAGATTATACATACCCTTGGATAATTTCGTCGTTGAGTTCCTGAAGACCTTGCTGCACCTCAGTCACATCGACATTTTTTCTCCACGCCTTCTTTCCTTTTCTTGAGGGTTGCGTGAACTGCTTGGGGGCCTCTACAGACCCCGAGCTGACGCCCTTTACCATGGGCATCTTGAATTTGATTTTCGGGTTATCTGGTTTGCAAAATGCGCTTTGCCCAGAAGTCAAGTTTTAGATTTTGGCTGCTTTTTTCTTCACTCTAGCAGTCCGGACTTTCTCTGCATTTTTTTATGGGTCATCCAAAAGGCCCCTCTATAGCACAGTTATCCGCACAGTATTTTCCGGCCGTTGTGGGCGACGAACACAGTCCCTCAACACCTTATCGGTGCGCAGTTTGGGGCAGTTCGCACTGTACGGCTAACAACCGGTTCTGTGCGTCCGTCTCCTTGTCCCTTGTCCATCTGGGCAGAGCTGGCCATTAGTTGCAAACCATCGCCACGAGTCTCCTGCATTTCGGCTATCTCTATTTACGGCAGCCTAACCACACGTGGAAGTCTTGAATTCTTGCTTCTTTCGATTACCAGATAGGCACTCTACGACTTTAGCCATCTGCGATATAGCTAGGCAGACGCAATACCGTTGTACTTATCGGTCAATCGTCTCATCCCGAGGCAGCCCTCCCCCACGTTGAACCCCGTCTCTTGGAGTCTCGCATCCCTCAACCCCTCGACATAGAACGGCAATACATCGATATAATTCAAGATGGCGCAAGCAGGAGGATCATACAACAACCCCTTGAAGAAGTTCAAGTGCGTACTGTTATTTGTGCAGAGTTGCCGGGACAATTGCTAATGGCGGAACAGGTTGGTGTTTTTGGGAGAACAGAGCGGTAAGGACTGCCAACATGCGGGACATAGACCAAACAAACTAATTATGTCGCCAAACAGTGGGCAAGACGTCTCTCATTACGCGATTTATGTACGACTCATTCGATAACATGTACCAAGCAACCATTGGTATCGATTTCCTTTCAAAGGTAAACATCAGTCTAAACCGGTTGGTTGGCAACCCCAGCTAACATTCGCAAAATTAGACCATGTACCTCGAGGATCGAACAGTACGACTTCAGCTTTGGGATACTGCCGGCCAAGAGCGATTTCGTAGTCTGATTCCCTCCTACATCCGCGACTCTAGTGTTGCTGTGGTGGTGTATGATATTTCCAGTATGGCTCCCCTTACCTCATCCGCGCGCAGCGCAAGTGCACGGGGCTAACTTTTCACAAGACGCCAAGTCTTTCCAAAATACGAAGAAGTGGATTGACGACGTGCGAGCGGAACGAGGAAACGACGTCATCATTGTTCTTGTCGGAAACAAGACTGATTTGAACGACAAGCGAGAAGTGACTACGCAGCAGGGAGAGGATGAGGCCAAGAAGAACAACCTCATGTTTGTCGAGACTAGCGCAAAGGCTGGTCACAATGTCAAGAACCTTTTCAAGAGAATAGCACAAGCCCTGCCCGGCATGGAAGGCACTGATGCTGCCGCCCAAGCCTCAAGTCAGAGTACGTATCACCCATCAGGGATAAGGTTAACGCATAGCTAACGCGGCCTTTACAGTGATTGATGTTAAGACGGCACCAACGCCAGCTCAAGACGGGTGCTCATGTTAAAGCTGATGAAGGATGGCGCGACGAACACGATACTTTACACACCATGTTTAGGATCGCAGTACAAAAATACAAAGGTCCTACTTCCGAGCTAGGACGATATGTCGGGCATAGCGGGAGTAACTGGGTACAAGATTTGCATATTAATACAATACAAGCAAGTACAAGCTTCTAATAACGATGGATCGCCGGACTGAAAGTGAGCCAAATATGATTTGATTGAATCAGGGCATTCCTCATGGAATATTCTACCTGTCTACTGTAACGCCATTCCTTTTTTGCTTCTCTATCATCTATCATAAAAACGGGGTGGTATCTCTTAAGCGGCATTTTGAATAGTGATGCTACCATCAGGCATGCCAAAGTAAGCAGCAATTGGCTTTTGCGCAGACACAACCTTTCCAGAGGTAGCAGCTTGAGCGCCATTGACACCATAGAACAAACCAATCTCTACAATACCAGGGAGCTTAGCAAGCTCGTCAGCAAGCGTGCTGACCTCCCACAGACCATTCTTTCCAGAACCATTTTGCTCCGTGGACAAATCCTCGGCCAGCAGGAGAGGGGGGAATGGTGCGTCGATGATCCACATGCCGTTGTCTGTGACACATTCACCAGCCTTGCTGGGCAGCCCGGAGCGCACCTTGGGGTCGATGGAGCCCATTTCTTGCAGTCGGGCGAGGACATCAGGAGCGGCCATGGGGAGAACTTCGAGAGGGAGTGCCTTCCAAGTAGTACACAAGCGGGGAGATTGTTTGCGAGAGTCTGCGTCGTCGTTAGCTACATGAAAAGATTAAAGTGTGAATATTAGAGACTTACCAGCAACGGCAATGAATTTGTTTGCAGCGACGGCAACAAGCTTCTCTTGGAACAAGCATGCACCGCCACCCTTGATGAGGTTCAATTCGGCGTCAATCTCGTCAGCCCCGTCAAATGCAACATCTAGGCGCACGGCCTTGCCATCTACAACCGGACGCTCATCCAAGTTGCACAGCTTCAAGCCAGCAGTGCGGATGAGACCCTTGGATTGGCTTCCCGTGGGAAAGAAAGTCATGGTCTCGTAAAAGGCAGGGCCCTTGGCCTTAATGGCCTCTACGACGTAGACGACTGTGCTGCCGGAGCCAATACCGATATATTTGTAAGAAGGAAGCAGGTGGTCATCGACAGCCTTGAAAGCAGCAGCCTTCTTGGCGAGTTCGATCTGGGATACGCCTCCGGAAGCCATGTTGCGGGATTGGTTCTTGAAGGATTGGAGAGTTTTAAACGAGTAATGACTCAACAGCTGAAGAGATTGCAGCAGTGAATTGGAAAGTGTGGCGTGCTTGTTTGCTCTGCGTGGTGAAACGGCCGGAGTCGTGTATATAGTTCCGAAGGATCGTCTCGTCTGTGGTAGATTTATGCGAGGCTGAGGGGATCTAAATTTCTCAAGACGAAGTCTGAGGCTGTTCCGCATGGAGTAGTAGTATAAGTGAGAAATTTATACCTCAAAGTTGCGAGAAGAGAATAGGTGCTTAAATGCAATGGAGAGGGGACGTTGGCCCATAAATATCAAAAGTGAGGTAAAACAATCCAATCAATAGTTGTCAATCTCCGCCAAGAGATCAAAAAATTATCGACATGTGCTTGAGAGTATGGAAACTCTGCTCTTGGTGGCCGTACGGTGACGACATTCTGGGCCTGTGGCTCCGCTGTGGTGCTGCTGAGCTGCAAGAGCCAGAGGCTCTGCGCTGCGCTGGGCACTGACCACCCGTCGCTACCGTTACTGGTGCTAATGCTACTGTTGCTGATGCTGGGTGCTGGTACCTGGTGCTGTTGTCTCTGTTGCTGCACGTGACGCCCATTTTTACAATCAAAGTTTTGGCGTTCGGCACCTGCGGAGAGTGGAGTGGAGCCTTTGCGATCCCCTGGGATGAAATCACTTCTTGCATCTCATCGTCCTGTTTTTTTTTTTTGCCGGCGCGACTACGATAGAGTTACCATTTACTCCCGTCTGTCATCTTCACTGGTGATAGGATATATCTTTTGTTCGGCATGTCACGATTTACGAGATTGTGTCTGCGGGCTCCCCGCCCCAAGGTGAGTTGATGACGGCATTGAAGACAGGAATTGCGGTCACGAGGAGGCATGCTAACGTCGCGATAGACCTTGTTTGGCCTCATCAGCTTGCAAACAGGCACTGAGTTGATCTCTTTGGCGCTGGTGTTCAACAAGGTCACTGGTTTCTACGGCTTCTTGGCCCTGTTCACCGGTTACCAGCTCTCGCTGCTGCAATTCTCGACATACGTTTACTCGATCGCTGTTCTCGTCGCTCTCGTCTACCTCATCCCACATATCCGCAAACAAACTCCCTTCGAATGTTTGGCATTGGCATGGCTCTATGCTCTGGATTCTATCATCAACGCCGCTTACACTTTCGCTTTTGGCCTGGACTGGTACTTTGCAAGCACTGCTACTGACTCGGCTGAGAAGCCTTCATCAGTATCCGATATTGTTTCTGAATCGTTGGAAGGCTTGCGACAGGAGACAGCCGTCCATGGCAAGATCATTCCCCAGGAGACTGCGATGAGCATGGTTCTCATTACTGGCGCTACTCTGATCCGCGTGTATTTCACTTTTGTCATCATGGCTTATGCCCGCCAAGCGCTGCAAAAGTATATGCAGCTCATGATCCTTGAAGGACCTGGCGTTGATGACCGCGACGGACCTTTTGGCGCTGATCTGCCCGACGGCGATGGCCGCACGGGACGCATGGGAAGAATGATGGTTTCCTTCCCAAGACGCTACTGGCTGGGAGCCTCAGAATCTGGAAGCTGGCCCTTCAACAATGCGCCACACAAGAGCAACTCTTCAGGAACTCTTGTTGGTGAAGTATAAACTGGGAGCGTATGTTAGTGATTTTTTTGCGAACACGGCGTCAGCATGCATTACAGTTGGAAGGGGGCAGAGTTGCATTTGAGCTGCCTAGTTGCTTAGAAAGGCGTTTTTAACGGATTGTTACATAATATATCACGTCGAGAAAGAAAGGGCACATGAGCCAGGGAAGAATGGCGCCATTGGCACCCCGACATTCATCATCCGGAAAACCACTCAGAATGGAGAGTGAATTGCATATTAGAAGAGCTGGATTAATTATATGGGTAACACGATTGGGGGACGTTTGTGGCTGCAGTGGAGAAGGAGGTCCGGCATTCGGAGCACCGGCGGTATTTGTTATGCAAACCCTCGGCTCGTCGGCGGTGTGGTTTTGATTTGAAATCGAACGAGGATGGCCTGCAATGTTGGATAATGACACTTCATTGGCTTGGAAGAGAGAAAGTCACGAGAGCATAGAATAATTATACTAATGGCGTGTTGAGTTTGAGAGGGTAATGGGTTTGTTCATGGAGATATACCTAGATGAATGGCAAATACTACACATGACTTAATCTCGATGTTTCTTGGGAAAAACCTGTGGCGACGAAGCGATGATCCATAGTCTAGGCTGAACTGAACTTTTAATCTACATTGCAAGCTACCATTTATTATGTAGGTGCGTGATGAACGCATTGGTTGCTGACTTCCCTCTTTGGTCATGGCGATGCCACCAACAAACAGTTGAAGACTGTGTAAGACCATGTAGTATATACGTAACTGATACATGGCGTGATAAAGAGTTAAAATATGAATCTCAACAGGCAATTGACTTGTGCCGTTAAAATTGCGGCAATGGGGAAATATTGGCCTAGCTGTTTTGCCTGCTTGGCTGGGAGAATATTTTTCGTCGTCGCCCATGTTGACAGAATTGCGCTAGGCGATCACGCAATTCACCTCCAGAGATGGCGATTTAATAGGCGGCGGCTGACTGGGTGAAATAGCAGAGCTTCTGCACTAGGACTCCACTAAAGACGGGGCCAGAATGTGGGATGGAGGGGTCTTTTTCGCAAGGAGGGCCCGCCAAGGTCGTCCGTCGCCTTGTGCGGCGCAAGTACAGCGCAAGTACAGCGGCCACAGCGGGCAGATATGGTCAATTACAGTGAGGTCTGGTCACTGAAGGTGCGAGGTTGGTACGGCTACTGCACAAGCTGTAGCGAAGCGCAGCTGCTGGTTGCACCTCCACCGGAAAAGTCAATGGCAACTTTTTCCCATGCCCTCCCCTTCTCTCGACTCTCTCTCTCCATCTCTCTCATCCGACAAGGAAGAAGTCAGTACTTAGTCGTTGTTCAATTCTCCATTCTTCCCCCATTCGCCCCATCCGTGGGACCATTTCCGTTGTCTTACTCTTGCCTTCCTCCCACCTCCATTCCGAAGCGGACTCTTTAAAACCAAATCAGGTCCCTCTCTTATCACCCTCCACCATGTCGTTTCTTCTACGGAATACAGGAGGTGACAAGATGGACTCTGCTCAGCATCAGATTGAGACTCCTGGAGAGGCTGGTAAGTTTTTGAATACCCTGTTATTGTTCTCGTTGTTGAAGAGCCTTCCTTTGTTTTTTGGTGGTACTTCACAAGCTTGTGACGGAAGCTGACCATTTACTTTCCCTCCAGTGGCGCGAATTGCCTACCTCGCCAGCGACGTCGTTATTTCTGTCCAGCCTTCCTTGGCCGCCGATTCCGAGTTCTCTGCTCATCTGAAGCGATATGCTGCTCGCAAAGACCACGGTCTTGTAGCTACCACACAGGACTCTGTTCCTCATGTAAGCTGCCACACACCCAAATCTGCATGTGGTCCGGATGGTCGACCGACGGTCCGAGCATGCCCCCCAATTGGCCACCACATCCTTTGCTAATACAATTCTATACAGATTCAATCAATCCGTCACAATAACGACCCATTGCTGTCGGTATTTACTCCTATTCGTGCTGGAAAGCTTGTCAGCGTCACCACCCCCTCGTCCGTGCTGCTCCCCGCCGTCTCTCACCTCTACAAGCTGGCCAACTACCCCGTCGTCCTTCACGTCTCGCTTCAGCCACGCACATTTGCGGATTACTCAGTAATCACATCTATCCGTAACTCAGGATGGACTTTTGTTCAATCAGAGACCTTGCAAGAGGCCCAAGATATGGCCATCACAGCTCACGCTTTGGCCATTCGCACAGGCAAGGGTGTCATTCACTTCTTTTCTGCAGAGAGCTCTGCTCAAGATGAACCAATTGCCCTTGAGGATGCCACCGTTGTGAGAGAAGTCATTGACATTGAGAGCGTTCGCCGTTTCCAGGCTGGTACCACTGCCGCCGCTGGCCTGTACGCCGACGATGGCCATGTCGCCGTCTCTTCGGATCACGCCGATGCGCCCGTCGAGGAGACCGCCGCCAAGGCAGCTGCCCTGCAGCCTCCTGTCAGTGCCGATGCTTCCAAGGCAACTTCACGAGGAACTTCGGTCACTGGAACTAGTGAAACCAGCACCCCGGGAGCTCCATCTTCTGCCGCCACCACTGTTGAGGTGGCGCCACCACAAGTCACATCCGAAGACATCTACACTTGTGCTCAGCGCATCTGGACGGCTCTGAAGTCTGCTGTCGGACGTCAGTACAATGCGTTCGAATACACTGGCCCAAACAACGCTGAGAATGCCCTGTTCGTTTTCGGCTCCGACACCGGCTCTTTCGCCGAGGCTATCGACAACGCCAAATCAGACGAAATTTTCGCCAACGTTGGTATTCTCACTCCTCGATTGTATAGGCCATGGCTTGGATCCAAGCTGGTTGAAGTCCTCCCCCGCTCTATCAAGCGTATCGCTGTTCTGGAGCAGATTCACAGAAAGACTACCAAGTGGGGACCCCTCCTCATTGATATCGTCTCCTCCATCAAGAGCGGTCCTGGTGGTGTCGAGACTATTGTCGGGCACCAGCTTGGCTACATCGCTACCGAAGCCGCTAGCCAGGCTCTTCGTGGCATTCTTCAAAACTTGACCTCCGAGAAGCCACTTCAGAACCTCGAGGTCGGTGTTCCTGAGGCTGCGCGAGAGGCTACTCAATACGGCGTAGAGACTCCCAAGCTTGAGACTGCCTACTCCAAGATTCTGGACCAGCTCTTTGGTAAGCGCACTTACGTTGCCAATGCTCTTAAGTCACAGCACACTGGTATTTCTTCCAGCGTTGCCGCCAGCCCCGAGTTTGGATTCGGATCCCTGCTTGCTCGCAAGGAGTTGCGCAAGAAGTTCGTTACTGAGGCCAAGAAAGCTGCTAGCAGCCGCGAGTTTATTACTGATGGTCCCAAGACTTGGTTGACTAAGTGGGGTGTAGCTTCTGGCGATGCCACTAAGTCAAACGAGTTGGCTGACGATGTTATCGCTCGTCTTCAGACTGATGGCTCTCCCTTGTCTCAGCAGCTTTTGAAGAACCAAGGTCTGTTCCGCAAGGAGTCTCTGTGGCTCATTGGCTCCGATGCCTGGTCTTACGATCTTGGCAACTCAGGTGTTCACCATGTTCTTGCCTCTGGCGAGAACGTTAACATGCTCATCATCGACTCTACGCCTTACTCCGAAAAGTCCACTGAAGACGCCAACCGCCGCAAGAAAGATATTGGTCTTTACGCCATGAACTTCGGAAATGTTTACGTCGCTTCCACTGCCGTTTACAGCTCATATACACAAGTCCTCCAGGCTATGCTTGAAGCTGACAAGTTCGATGGTCCCTCCGTCGTCCTAGCTTATTTGCCTTACTTTGGTGAGACCGACTCTCCATTGACAGTTCTCCAGGAGACCAAGAAGGCAGTTGATGCCGGTTACTGGCCTCTGTACAGATGGAACCCTGCCAACGAGCAAAAGGGAGAGCCCAGCTTCTCTCTTGACTCTGAACTCATCAAGCAAGAGCTGAAGACTTTCTTGGCCAGAGACAACCAGCTCACTCAGATCATGAACAAGGAGCCTAAGTTTGCTGCCAGCTTGGCTCAAGACTTTGGATCTGAGGTTCGCGCTCAGCAGAAGCGCAAGGCCAAGGATGCCTACAACCAACTGCTGGAAGGTCTTTTAGGTGCTCCCCTCACCATCCTCTACGCTTCCGACAACGGTAATGCTACTGCTCTCTCTAAGAGACTTGCTAACCGCGGTCGTCTTCGTGGACTGAAGACTTCTGTCATGGCTATGGAAGACTATCCTCTCGAGGACTTACCTACCGAGGAAAACATTGTCTTCCTCACGTCAACTGCCGGTCAGGGCGAATTTCCTCAGAACGGTCTTCCCTTCTGGGACGCCATCAAGGATAGCACTGATCTCGATCTCGCCACAGTCAACTACTCCATCTTTGGACTAGGTGACAGCCACTATTGGCCCCGTAAGGAAGACAAGATCTACTACAACAAGCCTGCCAAGGACCTCGACAGAGTTCTAACCAACCTTGGTGGACGTCATTTGGCTGACATCGGCTTGGGGGATGACCAGGACCCCGATGCTTACCAAACCGGTTACGCTGAGTGGGAGCCTAAGCTTTGGCAAGCTCTAGGCGTGGACAAAGTAGAGGGACTTCCTGATGAGCCTCCACCAATTACCAACGAAGACATCAAACTGGGATCGAACTACCTTCGTGGTACCATCCTAGAGGGCCTTGCTGATACCACTACTGGCGCCATTTCTGCCTCGGATCAGCAGCTCACCAAGTTCCACGGAACGTACATGCAGGATGATCGCGACGTTCGCGACGAGCGCAAGGCACAGGGTCTCGAGCCTGCTTACTCTTTCATGATTCGATGCCGTCTTGACGGTGGTGTTTCTACCCCTAAGCAGTGGATCCAGATGGACGACATTGCCAACAGCCTTGGCAACGAGACCATGAAGTTGACTACCAGACAGACCTTCCAGTTCCACGGTGTCGTCAAGGGCAAGCTCAAACCCGCTATGCAAGCTATCAACCGTGCTTTGATGACCACCATCGCCGCCTGTGGTGACGTTAACCGTAACGTCATGTGTTCTTCCCTTCCTACAGAATCCAAATACCACAAGCAGGTCAACGAGATCTCTCGCAAGATCAGTGACCAACTTTTGCCATCCACGAGAGCTTACCATGAGATCTGGTTGACCGACGAGGACAACAAGAAGACTCAAGTTGCTGGAGATGCCCTGCAGGACTTCGAGCCTTTGTACGGTCCTACTTACCTTCCACGAAAGTTCAAGATCACCATCGCCATTCCCCCTCACAACGATACTGATGTGTATGCTCACGACATTGGTCTCATTGCTATCAAGGATAAGGACGGTAACCTTGAGGGTTTCAATATCCTTGCTGGTGGTGGTATGGGTACTACTCATAACAACAAGAAGACGTATCCCCAGACTGGTCGCATGATGGGCTATGTCAAGGCGGCCGACGCTCACATTGTTTGCGAGAAGATCATGCTTGTACAGCGCGACAACGGCGACCGCAAGAATCGCAAGCACGCCCGTCTCAAGTACACCATTGATGATCTGACTGTCGATGTCTTCCGCAGCAAGGTCGAGGAGCTCTGGGGTCAGAAGTTTGAGAAGGAGCGCCACTTTGAGTTCAAGAGCAACGTCGACACTTTTGGCTGGCAAAAGGATGAGACGGGTCTGAACCACTTCACCTTCTTTATCGAGAATGGTCGTATCGAGGATACTCCCGATTTCCAGATGAAGACTGGTCTGCGTGAGATCGCCAAGGTCCACAAGGGCGAGTTCCGTCTCACTGGTAATCAGCACTTGATCCTCAGCAACGTTGCCGACGAGGACATGCCTGAGCTCAAGAAGCTCATGAAGCAGTACAAGCTCGACAACGTTCAGTTCTCTGCCCTTCGCCTCAGCTCTTCTGCCTGTGTTGCCTTCCCCACCTGTGGCCTCGCCATGGCCGAATCCGAGCGATACCTCCCTGTCCTCATCTCCAAGCTCGAGGGCTGCCTGGAGGAGAACGGTCTCCGCCAAGATTCCATCGTCATGCGCATGACCGGTTGTCCCAACGGCTGTGCCCGTCCTTGGTTGGCCGAGGTCGCCTTTGTCGGCAAGGCCTTTGGAGCATACAACATGTACCTTGGCGGTGGCTACCATGGCCAACGTCTGAACAAGCTGTACCGCTCCAGCATCAAGGAGGATGAGATTATTGAGACCATGCAGGGTCTTCTGAAGCGCTACGCCACCGAGAGAGAGGAGGGTGAGCGTTTCGGTGATTTCTGCATCCGTGCTGGCATCATCAACGCCACCACTGATGGCAAGAACTTCCACGACAATGTAAGCCCACCACAAACTATTCCCAAGAGACCGTATCAGTCAGTACTAACACATCACAGGTCGCCGAGGAAGAGTCTGACGAAGAGTAAAACTGTTAAAAGACCGTATAAAGCGACGATTATGTTCATGTGTGGCCGGCGTATTGGGATCTGTTTTTGTCATTTTCAGTGTTCAAGAAAAAGTAATCCAGATAGAATAGACATTTTTACATGCAGTTACTTCACTCAGTTCATCAATCCGAGTTATTCATCGATCCAAGTCAAGGCAACAAATCTTTAGCCATTATCTCATCAACAGTACAAGACATGTCTGTCATATCAAAACAACAATCCTGACATCCAACTCATTATGCACCTTCATATCCTTCATATACAACAAAGCAAAAACAAAACAAAAAACACAAACTCCAGAGTCTAAAACAAACCACCCTAGGTCTTGAGGGTGCTTCCAATACTGCTGCCAATACTGCTTCCAACACCGCTCATCTTATCACCAATCTTTTCTCCCCAACCACCCATCCACTTGGGTACCTTGAGACTCATACGCACCCTACCCTCCACAATGATATTGACCACATTGATGATTGCAAAAATAGTTGAACCGAGCGCACGGAAGACAGCCAGCGACGCCACACTCCACAGAATAAATTTAAGGTAGAAATTGTCGCCGATGCCCTTGTTGCTGTACGCCTCTGAAACAGCCATGGCCAGAATGCCATTGGCCATCATCCACGTCACTACCATGTACGTTCGGACGCTCTTGTAGTAATCTTCCTGCATTTGGGACTCGCTGACCTTGGGAGTGGGGACTTCAAGACGATCACGGAGGTTGCGGAGCGCCTCGTCATAGCCGCTGTCAATGTCGAGTTGTTCGCTGGGCATTTCCAACTCGACTGTTTGGCCTTTACCAATGGCGCCACCGAGGTCCGTCTTCATGACGTTGTCGCCCTTGGTGCCCCATGTGATGTCGTGGGTGTTGCAGAAGGCGTATACTTGAAGAGTGCAGATGTAACTGGGAAGGAGGAGGAAGTATTGCATAGAGGAGGTGATGATATGCCACGGCTCGAGGTAGAGGAGCGACATGACAATGTATAGGCCGATTGTTGAGGCCATGGAGACGATGATATTGGTGAAGACGTTATTTCCAATCTTGAGATTGCCCTCTTTGTCCTTGTCTGTGAACTGACGAATGACAATGTAGAACACGGCAAAACTCGTGTAGAACATGATGATTGCGTATATGATCATACTAGCAAGATATAGTTTCTTCGCACCCTGTGGTCGATTACCCAACGACAGAATGAACTGCGCTGCTATCAGCAGTACACATGCATATCGCAGAATGGTGAAGATAACTGTGCCGATATTGTGTCCAAAGGGGTCGACCTTCTTGTCCGTTAAACCTCCTGCAACGAAGTAGAAGGTCAGGTAGAAGTTTGCCAGGGAGAAGTAGGTGAAGAGCAACTGAAGGAATTGGTAGATGAATTCAATGTAGAGAAGAATCTTGCGAGGAATAGTATGGTCCGTCTTGAGAATCTGCTGGAAGTTGACGAGGGAGTATACGGCGGCGAAGAAGGCACCATTGAGCCAACGACGTCGTTGGGAGATGAATTCGGGAACGGCATCGGGAACATCGGTCTCACCGGTGCAGCCCTTGACATATTTGAGAACCCATCTTTCACCACGTTTAGCGACCAGCTCCCAACAAAGAATACGGTCTTCGGCGAGATACATGTTTGCAGTGAACACGTCGGCGTGCTGTCCGTGGAGGGTTTCGCCCTTGAAATATTGGCTGAGTGGCCCGTGGCCAGTCTCGTCATTTTGCAGAGCGTGGTATCGGTAGGCACTGAGAGCACCTGGAAGCACAGTAATGTAGCCAAAGACAGACTCCAAAGGCTTATCCAAAATGTTGGACATTTTGTACTCAAAGTTTTGTGAAGCGACCAGAGGGTTCAACAGATTTGAACCAAACTTGCCCTTCATGGCCTTAATTTCACCACAAGCACCAGCGACGTTGGAGTCGGTGTCGAAGGCCTTCCAAAGATGGTAGAGAGAGTTGCCACCGGGACGAGTACCCACGTCAAGCAAGATACAGATATTGGGGGTCAGGGCTTTACCAAAAGCGTTGAAGAACCATCGATGGGAGTTCAGTTTGCCCTTGTTCTTCTCCTTGAGACAGAAAATCATCTGGCAGGGAACAATGCCCTTCTCGGCTCCCTTGAACTTTAGGTCATTGTCCAACGACACCTGAGTAGTGTACTCATAAACGTGAGCCTGAACGGCGCGGTTGTTTACAAAGTTCTTGGCAATACCGTGCTGGTACACACCCATGGCAGCAAGTCCATCCAGAGTACGGGGGTGAATCTTCTCACGACCGTCAGAGATGATGGCAACAACAATCTTCTTCCAGCCAGACTCTCCCCAGGTTCGGGATCGACTACGACGACAGAAGTGGGAAATGTTCTTCATGACGGCGTGCATGGTACGCGTAAAACAGAACTCGTCCTCATTGTACATGGTGACGCAAATGAAGAGCTCAGTTTCTCGCGCCGTGCGGCCAATGGACTGGCGCAACTTGTAGCCTTGCTCGACAAAGTCATCTGGATCGCATGTGACGGCGGTGTATCTCATGTGGGTGAATTCGATTTCGTCGCGACGAGGCAGGAAACTGTAAAGGATGGTTGGAATCTTACACTCCAAGACCAGCTCACCGTTGATAAGCTGGACTTCCTTTCGCGATACTTGTGGCGCGCGAACACCACGGCGCTCTTGAGCACCGTCAGGCGCAGGGCCATAGTGCTCAATCTTGTCGTAATAGTCAGCTTCCTCATTTAACGTGACCTGAGATCCAGAGGCGTCGGAATCGCGGCGGACAGGCAATGGACGAGACTCGCTGAGGTCTGAGCCTGGTCCGAAGACATCGTCACTGTCGCCCAATGGAATTGATACGGTAGCATCATCTGCAAAAGATCTGGAGTCTCTACCACCTGGCGTCGAAAACAGAGGCGCAGGAGGAAGTGGACGACGTGGACTACCGCCATATCTAGAAGACGGAGTACCAGGTCTAGGGCTGCCATTTAGGTCGGAAGGCTCATATGACAGGTTGCTAGGAGGCGGGCGACTGTAATCGGAAGTTCTGGACGATGGAGTCCATGGCCTGGTAGGAGAACTGTCTCGGTTCGCAAATGGGACGTAGGTCGAGTCTGGAGGAGGCATACTGGGAGCATCATCTAATACAGAGCCGTTTCGCGAATGCGTCGTGTAAACGCTGGGTTGGTATTGACGCCGAGGAGAGTGAGAGCTATAAGTTGGTCGAGGTGAGCGATGGTTCGGCATTGTTTTGTTTGGAGAGGTGTCTGACGACACCGGCACCTTTGAGGAACAGCTATTGCTCTTGTGAAGCTTTAGTCTGTCGCTTGGGCCGTCTGGGATGTTTGGTAAAGACTGAGATACGGTAGACGACTCCTTGAGCGGCTTGACCACGGGTTTCCTTTGCAACTTTGCAGTAGAAGTGAGAGGTGCTGGGATCTTGGAAGAAGGAAGATGTGAAAGGCTTGGACGAAGTAGACCTGATGGTTTTGGGGTCTGCTTCTGCGGTGATGTCCTCGGGTTTGAACTTGCACAGGAGAGTATTGTCTGGTGAGGTTGTTTCTGGTGCAATGAGGAGGGAATGGGTTTGGAAGCTGTCAGTGGTGGTGGTACATACTCAGGGCTGGACTCAATCGGATCCTCAACCGATGTCAACAATCGGACTGCAGCAGGGTTCTGTCCTGTGGGGGTATCATTTTCGTCTTCATAACTGGGCAGGCTGTAATCAGGCGGCCTTGAAGGCGTATTGGGACGGTCCATGTCGCTGATTGGAAGCTGTTTGTTGACGACTGGAATGTGGAAGGTGGAATGAACCAAGACAAAACGCAGGCAAAGCTTGGTTTAAAAAGGTGCAACGGCTTGCGTCGCTTGGTCGAAAGGGAAGAACAACAATGCAAATAAGGCTATCAAGGATGAAATAAAATCGGCATGCGGGTGAAAGAATTGAAAGGGCAGAGAAGAGAGAGAAGTGAGTGGTAAGGGAAGAGTGGTTGTTGATGGAGGGAGAGGCTGTGTTTGTGTATACATGCAACAATGACAGGAATAGCGCACAAAATGGTCTGACAATGGCAGCACTAGTAAGTACCTTGCCAATAATAATTGCCTGTTTGTCACACCAGCTACGGGCAGCTCGAGCTTAGCTTTACAGCCCGTGTGGGTGGACTTTGTTTGTTTGGTGCGACAGGGCGGGCGGCAAGCAACTGGCGTGTTGACCCGGCAACGGTGGTCCAGCACTACGTAACCACGCGGACGGTGACGCAAGGGCAATGGAGGAGTTGGCTGTTGAAACGAATCCAACAGAGTCGAGATCGCGACATACGTTGTCTTAGAATGAAATATCTCGCTCGGTTTGGGCAATTGAGGCTCTCGGCGCGGCCATTGTCTTTGATGTTGTTGTGAATATCCAAAATGATTCCGCTGTTTATCCAAAGGCGTGCAGGGTAGCGTTGAGTCAATAAGGAGGCATGGTTCTAACACCGTGGATTGATATTTTAAAACTGTTTGAAATTATATGAGAGATGAGTTAAATATTGCTGTTGCCATTACGATTCCCCAATTTGTCTTTGAGATACATCTGGTGCACTCATGGCTATATTTATGGCTTGCGACCAATCTTGATACATTACACTAGTGGCACTGCGAGACATTCACATCACACAATGCCAAGCTCAAAATTCAAAATTCAAAATTCAAACTATAAATTGAAATAAATATAAGAATGACCCAGAAAGCATTCTCAGTAAAAGACAACAGAGGCGAGCCGTTGAGTCTAACTCATCCAACTTGGCATCACCAATCGTCTCTCAACACCACAAGACTCGGCACCGACCAGTAGGAAGGCCGCACTCAAACCGCCACACTCAAACCAGTGGAGCAACAGTTGTCGTACCGAGATAGAGATTTGAACAAGACACCCACTCCGCTCGCCCCAACCTTGTCCAAAGCCACTGAATTTTGTCGGTCCGGCAAGACTCAGCCAAGGCTTAGCGACTCCCCCCACGGGGTGGACACGCTGCTCTGCAACTACAGAAGAGCTACTATTCCATCAAATGATGTACAGATTAAAGCCTAAATAGGACGGAGACGGTAAAAAGATTAGAGATTGGCGGAAAACAATAAAAATACTTCTTGTCGCCGCTCCCCCAGCCGCTATGCTCTCAAACTTCATTTCCTCCTTGAACTCCCATCCTTCCCGCCCCCATTAACTAGTTACGGGCGACTTACGATGCACATTTCACACCGTCTATACCTACTAGGCTGGCTAGGCGTAGTTGACGTCTGTTCTGCCAAAGACGCAACCGCTGCTGCAAGTGCCACTGCCGTAGTCACAGCTTCCACCAGCCAATTCGTCGACCCGGATGTTCCCACCGGCGTTCCAATTGTAGGCGACTATACAGGCCAGTACCGTCCTCAGTTGCATTTCTCCCCTCCAGCCCAGTTTATGAACGACCCCAATGGCATGTTTCGCGACGCCAACGGAACATGGCATCTCTACTACCAATACAACCCAACGAAGAATGTAGCTGGAAACCAACACTGGGGCCATGCTACTTCAGATGATTTGTACCACTGGGTCAATCAGCCAATTGCACTTTTCCCCCCAAAGAAGAACCAATATGTTTTCTCTGGCAGTGCCGTGGTGGATGTGAACAATACATCGGGCTTTTTCCCATCCCAGAAGAACGGCGTCGTTGCTGTATATGTAGGACTCTCTTACCCTTATTTTGCTGCTTGGAAACGACAAAAATACTGACTCTTACGTCTAGACATTGGCCGAATATGGCGAAGACGGCAGTCCTGGCCCGCAAACACAGGCCATCGCCTACTCTCATGACGGAGGCTACAGCTTCATTCCTTATTCCAAGAACCCAGTCATCGACAGTACCTCTTCACAGTTCCGTGATCCCAAAGTAGTTCGCTACGGCGACCACTGGGTAATGTCCGTAGCTTACACGCAAGAATTCGAAATCGGCATCTTCACCTCCACCAACCTGATCGATTGGACCCCCAGGAGCAACTTCTCTCACCACGGCTTATTGGCTCTTCAATGGGAATGCCCTAATCTAGTCAAGATGCCTTACATTGACGAAAAGGGAGAAAAGCAAGACGACATGTGGCTGATGGCCATCAGCGTCAACCCAGGTGCTCCAGTCGGAGGCTCCATCATGCAGTACTACCCAGGAACATTCAACGGCACTCATTTTGACGCCGTCGACTCTGCTGCTAGAATCGCAGACTTCGGCAAAGATAACTACGCAGGTCAATTCTTCTACGAGGAAGACGAGAGCGACGACCCCGTATTTATCGCGTGGGCATCCAACTGGCAATACACCCAGGTCGTACCTACGGGAGGTGAAGGCTGGCGCAGCGCCATGAGTCTGCCGAGAAAGACGCATCTCACGAAAGCAAAGCGAGTTGGATGGAAACTCGTATCTGAACCTTACGACCTGACGCCTGTTTTGGGAGACGAACTCGCTTCCAACAGCAGCCACGTCAACGGCAGCATCATCGTTGACTTTGCCGAAGTCGACTCCAACGCCATATACTGGGAAGTCAACGTAACAGGCATTCCCGAAACGAACATCCCTGAACTAGCTACCCTCAACTTCACCATCTCATCGCCCACATCCGGCGAAAACGTCCGCGGCGGTTTCTATTTTGGCGGCGACACCCCCTTCTTCCTCGACCGAAGCGGCGTCAAGGGCTTCGACAACGTCTTTTTCACCGACAAGTTTTCAACCAACGTACTTGTCTCAGAGGGCTCTTGGTCCATGAGTGGAGTCTTCGACAGATCTATTTTGGAAATCTTCCTTCATGGCGGTGTGGAATCGTCGACGATAACGTTCTTTCCTACACGGCCTTTGAACCTCTTAGTGCTGAACACGGGAAGCTTACCTGAGGGTATAAAGGCGAGCATCAAGGTACATGCTTTGCACAGCTCGTGGGAGAAGATGGCGGATAAAAAGGATGGGTTGGTGTATGGAAATCAGACGAAGAAGGCAACCGCCTCAGAGTCTGTTTCTAAGCTGCTTGGTGCCACCGTTGGCGTCAATATTTAAATGTTGTCAAGTATTATGAACATTGAATAGAAAATGAAACAATGAATTATATTATCCTTTGCTTCTAAAGTCGTCTTAACTTGGCTCGGATTATCGTAGCATGTCTGCAAGCCTGTGTAGCTCCAGAGAGCTCTTTTGACTAGCCAAGTGAAGCAGTCGCTGCTTTGTGTGTTGACGACATACCAAACAAACGCCCCCCCCGCAGGTATGTATAACATCTGATTCCATCCCCGGCCGTTCAAGCTGGTTGCAACTGATAGCACCAGTAATAAATGTCCGGATCAGTCTCCTTGAGCTTTGGTGCAGGCACCTTGGCCAACACACCAACCTCAAAGGGCAAGTCTTCCACATCAAATCTGTACTGCGAGTAACTCAGTGAGATCCAAGTCGTATTTTCCTTCAAACACCCTCTAACGCCCTTTGCCATGCGCAAAAACGCATCAGTACCGGCGCATGAAACAGCATCAACAGTGCTCTTGTCAATGACAAGGTCAAACTCGGTATCGGGAAGGCCTTGTGGTAAACATGTAGCATCCGCCACGGCGTATTTCGTCTTGACATCTCCAAAGGCTTGCTGTTCGAGATTCTGACCCCGTTGAACGGCTAGAGGCTCGTAATCGGCATTGACTACATTGGTGAAGCCACGCTGCCGCAGGTGGTTCTGTAGATCACTTGTTCCAGAACCGAGGTGAAGTATGCGCGAGGAAGGATCCATTTTGGACAGGTAAGGATCTATCATGGAAATGAAGGCCTCCGAGGTCATGAGCCATTCAAAGGCTGTCTCTGAGGCGAAGCGATCCCGCCAGTAGTCCTGCTTTTCGTAGTCGACAGGCATACTGTGTGTTGATTGAATGAAAAGGGAATAGGTGACAGGACAAGAGACAAAAAAGCCATCAGGGTAAAACCGCGGAAAATGAAAACCGGTGAAATGGTGTAAGACGAGTCGCGAATGGAGGCAGATCGGATCTGTAATGGCCAATGACAGAGCGCTGGACGTCAAAGTTTTAGGGGCCGCTCCACTGACTGTGGGCTTGGCGGGCGCTGTAAATGTTGACAGCTCGACCTTACAGTGGACTTGCGGTGGACTTATAGTGGACCGCCTGCACTATGGTGTGCCATTGTAACAAAGTATAGATGTCGAGACGTCTATCAACGGTGACCAACACAGAACTTTATGCTCATAAGCACCATAAAAATAGTGAAAACGACGCTATTGAAGTGTACTGCAAACTTCATAAGAAAGAATTTAAAGAATTCTGGACTAGGCAAAATCATCAGTGACCCTACCGCGGCCTAGCGCCTCATGCACTACAAAGCATCATAGTGTGATGCTTCCTGACCTTGAACCTCGAAACTTCACTCCTAGAAAGGAAACAGTACCCAGCAATGCCGGCCCGACAGCTGAGATTGGGGCCATCATGGGGACGCCAGCAAGATTCACTGACGCCAATAGCTTGCGCCGGAACGGGTACAGTACGCCCGGAATCCGATTACGTACTAAGTGACCGAGCCTCGTTCAGTCCCCCAAACCGATTTCCCCATAAACACAACATATAAAGACAGCCTGACTGCGGGCGGGAGCATCCCGAAATAACGAAAATGAGATCCATTTCACCCTTAGTTCTTGCAATGGCGGCTCACGCAGTCGCAGACCAGAAGCCGCTCATGTCTGACAAGACAGGCGGTGCCAATCCCTTCATCGAAGAGTTCAATTCATATGTGTCCGAGCTTATAGAAGAGTGGAAGGTTCCAGGATTCTCCATTGCTGTCGTAGATGGTGATGAGATCTTTTCAAAGGTATATGAGGACCGAACGCTATTTGAGCCATTTGCTGATTCGTTAGGGCTACGGCTACGCAACATTTCCCGACGTCAAGGCGACACCTGAAACGCTGTATTACATGGGATCGACTACAAAGGCTCAAACTGCAGCGGCGCTGTCTCGTCTCATTCATTCTGGTAGATTCAAAGAGTTATCTGATGGATGGTCGACCACATTCTCGTCCATCATCCCCGACGACTTTGTTATGCCCGATCCATGGCTGACCAACCATTTGACCCTGGAAGATGCTGTCAGCCACCGAACGGGATCGTCTCGTCATGACGGTTCTTGGATGAAAGAAACAAATGGCAAAATGACCACAGTCAAGGACACTGTAAGAAATTTGCGCAACATCCCAGTTCCTACCCAGCCGCGAGTCGCATTTCAATACTGCAATCGCATGTATGCTGCGCTCTCACATGTTATTGAGACTGTCACCGGCAAGTGGATTGGGGATGTCTTGAAGGAGCAAATATGGGAGCCATTGGGAATGAAAGGCACTTTCATCCGGCTCAAGGATGCTGAAGATGCTCCAGAGCACCTAGCATCAAGCTACTGGTGGAATCCAGAGTCGAAGACCTATGAAGCCCTCGAGACGGCTGCTCCAGAGTTGATCAGCGGAGCGGGAGGCATCGTCAGCAATGTTTTAGACTACGCGAAGTGGCTGAAGTGTCTGATTTACGAAGAGAAGGCTTTCTCAAAAGAAGTTCATCAAGACATTCGTACGCCTCGCACGATCGTTAGCTTCTCGGCCGAGAATCCTTCCCTTTACGGTCTTGGCTGGAGCCGCAGCACCATCCACAAAAAGGTCATGTACGACCACAACGGCTCTACTGGTACCTTTCAAACGACGAACCTCTGGATACCGGAGATCAACTACGGAATCGTGCTTGTGGGCAATGGCTACATGACATCTGATTATGTCGCAACTATCCTCGCTCGGAGACTGATCGAGGACAAGCTTGGAATCCCAGAAGAAGATCGAGAAGATTATCCAAAGAAGTGCGTTTGCAAATTTATTTGATGACTTGCGTGCTAACACATGATAGGAGACGAGAACAATGGCGCGAACAAGAATGGAACAACCAGAACGCCAGAAACCTTCTGTATCCCAATCTACCTGAGAATCCGTTGCCTTCATCGGCGAAGCCGTCGCAGATTGCAGGCACTTACCATGATTTAGGATACGGAGAGTTCATTTTCGAAGAGCGCACGCACCCAAATGTTGCCAGCAAGTCAATTCTTGTCGCCACGCGCGAAGAGTTCTTGGCTACGCCTCAATACGAATTGCACCATGTGTCGGGAGACTATTGGATCATGTACAAGGTGCATCCTCCTACAAAGTCACTCATAGACTGGCAGCCTGTTACTGTTAAGGTTGGTCCGGATGGTAAGGTTTCGGAGTTAGAGGTCAAGCTTCAGCTGTTCTACGAGAAGATTGACCAAGGATCTGTGTTCCTGAAGAAAGTTAAATAACATAGACAGTGTCTGGAGAAGGTCGATTAAACTACTGCTTAATTGATGTATACGGAAGTCCTGGGATCAAATGTTAGATTTCGCTGAGGGGGATGGGATGACAAAGAGCGCCCTGTTGATTGCGAATCTGCTCAATTGTGTCTATCTTGGCTGCTAATTCCCATTCGTCAAGGGCCGAATGAGCGACACCAGGAGTGGTACAGTACTGCACAAGCCATGCGCACTTTGACCACAATCGGGAAATGTAGCCCGGACGCCAGCATCAGCCACTGCCAGCAATGTCGATTCAAAGAGGGGACATTTACTACAGGCCGATTCCTGCGCTTGTTGGTGGCTTGCAAAACTGGCATAGTGGCGCTTCGCAGGTCAGTAGCGCTGGCATCATGCGACGACTCGAATGCGACAGGAAACATTTCCGTTCTGTATCCACCTGCAATGCTACTGTTGGGTGTACCCTTGATCCACTGAGTGACAGGGTACAGAATTTGAAAGTTGGCTGGCCGATGCAAGTTTGGGAACGAGATGGAGCGACTTCGCAGACGAGGGCCGACGATTCGTGACCGAGAAAGCCTCTCAAAGGCAGCGACCGATCAATGCAATTTATGATGCACCGGGTATTGCCATATTGGGGGTAATTATTGCACTCAAACCACTGGTGCAGCCTCGGGCAGGGTGTGCCGCACCGTATCTTAGTGGATATTAAGATTGGATGGGCAAGATGGGCTCGCCCTGTCGCCACTCCCGAGAACGCTGAGGGGTATTTGACAATTCACGTTTTCTTTTGTAGTATTCTTCGCCTGCATCCATCGAGCAAGGACTGCTACCCCATGCTTGAAAGACAGGGCAGCACCCAACGAGCTTGATCTAAAGCAAGTCATGGGACTCAGCGAAGATCAATTGGCGCTTGCTTGGAGGAGGAGTTAACCCAAGAATAGCGATCTCAGGGACTTTTGAGAGGTGGGGAATTGGAGAGTCAGCGAGTTATAGTGGAGGAATGGCCCATGCAGACCTAGTTCTAGTGCGAACGCTGGTGGAAATGTGGCTGCACTGGTTGTTGAATGGAGGATTTTAGTTTGACAAGAGCAGCCTTTGAAACCAGTACCTTTTTGTAAGCTCAACATCGACTTTAGCCTCTTCTTCCGTCGCAGAAAGACGCCACGAGCACGCCAATGCTGGTAGTCTGGCCCAATTCAGCTGCAGACGAAGATCCTATGTCTGTGTTAGCTGCAGACTCAGCACCGTCGCATCGACTTGTATACACCCATTTGCGATTTTGAGTTTAGCGCGATTGTAGGTTGTGTTCCCACACCCTGTGCAACCATTGGCTTTATTTATTATTAACGGCCCGGGCCAAATTGTGGAATTGGCCTTAAGCTGATCACTAGCCAAGGTGAGATAACCCCGGGGCGAGTTCCGTACTAGACCTCGAACTTTTTTCTTCTCCTCTTCCCAGTCTTTTTCCATCTCACAAAACTTCACACGCCTAGACTGTCGCTGCTGCTCAATTGAGTGACTGGGCAAGCCCGGGAATACAACAAGACACCATCCCTGACGGCAGTGTACTGCATTTCGACCGCCGATATGGGTGAGAAGAGTGAGATTCGGTACCGCACAGGGGCCGCTTCTGCGGCCGACTCGCCAGAGAAGTCAATGACTGTAAATCCATCCTTTTCCAGTGACAACTGGCAGAGTTCGAGTGAATAACATCTAACGAGCCAAATAGGAGCCAGAGCCTGGCATCCCCAGAATCATTGGTTTGGACGGGGAGGAGAGCTTGCAGCGAGCTGAACGCGACCTCAACGCCACCGAAGATGACTTACTAGAGGCAAAAGAGCTCGCTGCCACTTACTCCCTGGATGATGTGCGCACCATGATGACGCAGGTGCACAAAATCCACAGGCGCGACCCTAACTTCCCTATTTCTATCATCATCAAGATTGAAGAATTCTTGAGTAAGTTTGCGACATGCTCTATGGCACCCTGACGACCCTCACAATTCTCACATATTCGCAGACAATGAAGAGGTCTTCCAGAACCCAGAGAAGCACAAAGATCTCATCGCAGAGATGAAGGTTGAGGCTGCCCTCATCACAAATAATTCACCTTACGCTGAAGTTCGCGCTGTTGTCGACAATCACGATGATCCCACCCTCCCTGTCTCGACTATCAGAGCATGGGTCATTGGTATTGTCTTGTCTGTGGCCACATCTTTTGTTAATGTCTTCTTTGATATCCGCTTTCCCAACATTACTGTCTCTGCAAACGTACCACAGCTTTTGGCGTATCCTCTCGGAAAGTTGTTCGATCACATTTTGCCCGACCGGGGATTTACGCTGTTCGGCATTCGCCACAGTCTGAATCCTGGCCCATTCAATCAAAAGGAGCACATGCTCATTACCATCATGGCAAGTGTCTCCAACACAGCTTCGTACGCCAGCTATCTTTTCTGGATCCAATCGCAGCCGCAGTGGTTCGACCAGCCATGGTCCAAAAGTATCGGCTATCAGCTGCTGATTGCTTTGTCCAACAACTTCATCGGTTACTCGCTTGCTGGACTGGTTCGACGATTCCTTGTCTATCCATCCTACTGTGTCTGGCCGCAGTCTCTTGTCACAATTGCGCTCAATACATCTTTCCACAATCTTTCGAACACGGTGGTTTCTGGCCCATTCAAATCCCTTTGGAAAATGACTCGCCTTCGTTTCTTCGCGTACGCCTTCATTGCGATGTGGCTTTATTATTGGCTTCCAAACACCCTCTTCATGGGGCTGACGTTCTTCGCCTGGATGGTTTGGATTTCTCCCAATAACAGGACCTTGGCTGAAGTTACTGGCTCGCAGGGTCTGGGTATCAATCCCATTTTCTCGTTTGACTGGAATGTCGTCTGCGCTGTAAACGATCCTCTCGTTGTACCCTTCTTCAGTACCTTCAGCGTGTTCCTGGGTTCACTGATAGGTCTTCCAATTATGGCTGCAATTTACTTCACCAACAGTTTTCACACGAGTTACCTCCCCATGCTGAGCGCCGCGCCTTGGGACCGCTTCGCCATGCCATACAATGTTTCATTGATTCTCAACGAGGAAGGTATTGTTGATAAGGCTAAATATGCCGAGTACTCGCCCCCATACCTCGGAGCTGGTGCCATCATGCTGTACATGATGACTTTTGGAACGTATTCTGCCGTCGTCACATATGCCTTTCTCTATCATTATCATGAGATCAAGCTTGGTCTGATAGAACTGTGGAGGAGCTTTTTCCAAAAGAAGGAAGACGCTGAGAAAAACAGAGTCATGGACGTGCACAATCGGCTGATGAGCCATTACAAGGAAGTACCCGAATGGTGGTTCTTGATCATCTTGGTGATTTCTGCCGCTTTTGGTTGCGCCGGTGCCGCTGGCTACCCTTCTCATGCATCGCCGGGTATCATCTTCTTTGGTTTGCTTTTGGCTATTGTTTTCCTCATTCCCATGGGTATCATTTACGCCATGACTGGTCTTCAGCTGGGCTTGAACGTCCTCGCCGAGTTTATCGGTGGCGCTTGGGTTGAAGGTAACGCCATCGGCATGTACTACTTCAAGACGTACGGATATTTCACAACACTGCAAGCGCAAAACTTCGCCAAGGATATGAAACTAGCCCATTACGTCAAGATCCCCCCTCGAATTACCTTCTTTGCACAAATGGTGCCCACGCTTGTTGTCAGCTTTGTTAGTGTCGGCATCTTGCAGTATCAAATGAGCATTGAAAATATCTGCACGCCAGCTGCACCATATCGATTCCTATGCATTCCCCAGAAGCTTGCTTTTACTTCTGCGGTTCTCTGGGGTACTGCTGGGCCGAGGCGTCTTTTTGGTACGGGTGGACAGTATACGATTACTCTAATTGGCTTCCCCATTGGCGTCGTCGTGGTTCTGCTTTTCTGGGGCCTGAACAAAAAGTTCCCAAAGAATAAAGCCATTCGCAGTGTGCACCCATGCCTGTTACTCTATGGCTCCAGCCTTTGGACACCATACAACATTGGCTATATCTTCCCAGGTGTCCCGGTTGCAGCATGGTCGTGGCTATTTATGCGAAAGAGATTTCTAGGATGGTGGTCAAAGGTATGTTTTCTGCATCAGAATCATAATTCGAATTGTATCCAGTGGACTAATGTGTGTAGTACAACTATGTGCTCTCTGCTGCGTTTTCCTGCGGCTTGGCAATTTCTGCATTGATCCAGTTCTTTGCCCTAGCGTATAATGACAAGACTATATCTTGGTGGGGTAACAACATTGTAGGAAGCGGATGTGATGCATCCGGAGCTTGTCCTTTGAAGACGCTTGCCGAAGGCGAGTTCTTTGGCCCTGCACCAGGTAACTGGCCAGTCTAGATAGATGCTACACGAGATTGAATACCAATTTGCTTGAATGTGCCACCTCGTTCAAATGATGAACATGCACGGGTTATTGAAGCTGCAATGACGTTCATTGGTGTCCCACCGCATAGACTACAACTTGTCCCGATCTATCATGGTGTCCAGTCTGAGGGATCGCAGTTCCAGGACAAACAACATCGCTCGGGTCTCCGTTGCGTCCAGCCTAAAGGAGCAGGTATTAAGCCATATTCCACGAAGCAGCCTCGGACGGCCGAGTCTCACTCCACGAATAATTTAATTATACATGACCTAAATCTTGGCAAGCCACTGCTCAAATGCCGTGTGGGCGCAAATTAGGGTTATCAATCAGATAAGATCAGCCCCCCTCCGCCAAATTATCACATCCCACCATCAACCACTATTTCACGTAGATACCCCACATGGCATAGTTCGCTGTAACCCTCGGAGATGCCTCTCATTGGCCGAAATGGTGGAATATCTGATGGACCGGGGGTTAAAGCCGAGAGGGAGCTGGTGTTATAAATTGACTCCCTGCCCGCAATGCGTCGCTCAGTCTCACATGTATGTGTAGGTGTGAGAATAGATATACTCAAGCATCTATTGCAGGAATATTAGCCATGTCAAGCAATCAGGCTACGTTGACGAGCTTGTCTGAGCAAATCTCAGAGCTCACGAAGCAATTTACGGCGCAGCTGAAAGAGGCTAATGTTGCAGAGCCGACTTTTGCGGTTGATAGCCCGACGCGCTATGAGGGGCTGAACGCTGATATGTTCATGGCGAGACAGAGACTGATTGATTCAATTGAAGACCTCTGGTTTCTGACCCAAGGACCAAGCGAGAGTATCTTCAACTACGCTCACACTGTAAGTTCTTGGACTCAATGTCGACCAAGCCGCCATGCTGATGGGTGTAAAGGCCATGCCAGATGCAGCAACGCTCAATATCCTCAACTACTTCAACTTCTGGGCTGCCGTCCCGCTCAACAAACCAGCATCATACGAATCTATCGCCGAAAAGATCAATCTGCCACTCGAAGTAGTCACTCGTGTACTCCAACACTCCATCAACCTACGCATCTTCTCCGAGACAGACGACAAGCCTGCCAAGGTGCAACATAACTCGCGATCAGCTGCTTTGGCCAAGTCGCCTGGTTTGCAGGCTCTGGTGTCATCTATTCTAGATGATGCGGGTGCGCCTATGTTGGTTATGCATGAGGCGCTTGCTAGATATAGTCGTGGCAAGCCGGCTTTGACGCAGAGCGTGGACGAGTCTTCGTTCTCGCTGCTCCACAAGGCTGGTATCTACGGTAGTTACAATAGCTCGTGGCAATTTATAGAGAACGACGGCGTTGGTGACCAGAAAGGCTGGCGACAGAGGAAGTTTGTTGCGTTTATGCGGTATATCAAGGGACTGTTCCATCTAGAAGAGATTGTTCTTGGGGCGCAAGACTGGGCTAACGTTGGCAAAGCCACTGTAGTCGACGTAAGTCCACACATTCAGCTCTACCCAACAATACTAATTCCGTCAGGTTGGAGGCTCTGCCGGCCACGATGCCTTCCAACTAGCAAATGCCTTCCCAGATTTGACTCTCGTAGTGCAGGACCTCGACGAATGCAAGCCCGTCTTCGACGCCAGCCTCCCCGCCAAGCTCAAAGACCGCGTCTCCTTCGTCGTACACAACTTCTTCAACCCCCAGCCCGTCTCTGCGGATATCTATCTCCTCAAGATGATTTTACACGATTGGCCTGACAAGTCCGCAGTGCAAATCATTCAAGCGTTGCGTCCAGGGCTGAAGCACGGCGCTAGAGTGATATTGTTCGAGTACATCGGCAACCAAGACGAGGAGAGTAAAAAGACGCTGCCGCGTACGATGCAGCAGATGGGTACCGCGACGGATGTGAGGTTGATGGCGCTGTTTAATGGTAAGGAGCGGCCAGTGGAGGCGTGGAAGGACGTGTTTGCTAAGGCCGATGCGAGGTTTGAAGTTGTCAATGTGAAGGCGGATCCGGTGACGTTCTTTGCTGTTGTTGAGGCTGAGTGGAGGGATACATAGATTCAGACTATTAGATGAATAAGTACATGAAGTATTTGGTGGATATTTTAATACTGACGATAGTCTTGGTGTTGCCTGATTTATAGCCGATCCCCGGCGAGCTGAAGGCGTCATTACTCATCGCAGTGACTGAATAGACCACACTCACGGACCAACGCAACAACTCGAACTCGTATCAATCTATTGACTCAAATATGGCACGATACCTTTGCGGACGCCCGATGCGCTTCTGCTTCCCCATCAAAGCCATCCACTCACCCACCATCTCCCTCGTCCCCTTCGACGTAAGTATCTCCATCTCTCAACGCTTCTCATCACTAACCATTGCAGCTCCAAAAACACGGCGAGATATTCTACAATGCCTCAACTCCAGAAATGTACGCACACATGTCCAGCGGTCCCTACGCAACGTACCAGGACTTCGCTTCCTCCATGTTCCTGAACCGGAGCTACGTCGACGACGCGATGTTTACCTACGCCATCATGGATTCACACACTCTCGTTGGCATGATATCACTCAACAAAGCCGAACCCAACAACCGCTCTGCGCATCTCAGTCTGTTGCAAGTATTACCCAGCGCCCAAGGGAAAGGAATCGCAACTCGTGCGGCTCACATGTTGCTGTGGTACGCAATGAGCCGCGACGGACTTGGTTTAGTAAGAGTACGATGGAGTTCGACTACGGGTAACGACGCGTCCATTAAACTGGCAAGAAATCTGGGATTTCGGGAGGTAGGAACGACGAGGTATGAGAGATTGCTCACGGGCGGGGCTGCGAGAGGTAAAGCTGGGAATGTGCCACCGGGTACTGCGGACGGTGATGTGTGGAGAGATGTGATTTCGTTCGATATGTGTTGGGATGATGAGATCCCATCTGATGCATCATTTACAATAAGTCATGTCAATCGAGACAAGAATGGTAAAGAAACAAAAAATACGATTTGAATATAAAACGTCTATATGCGTTAGGGCATTACAGCCCAAAATTAAATATCATACAGTATGAAACCCCCAACTCATTTACATCAACCTTGCTTATATTCTGATAGAGACCGCGTTCTTGGCCCAGAACTTGCATCTCTTCCTCAAACCGTCTCCAATGTTCTTCATTTCCGTCTTGCCACCAGTCTGGAAGATAAGACGATCCTGGCTGTTACAGTTCCACTTAGTCCACTCCGTCTCAGGGGGAGTGGCATGCTTGTTGGGAGACTTGTTAGGATCCAGTGTCTGCATGAAGTTGGTCCAGTACTTCTGGATGACAGGAGAAGCCTTCTCGTTGATTCCGCCCTTGTTGTAACTGGCAGGGACGTCCTTGGGAGGGCAGTACTCTGGGCCGATGATGGCTTCGTACTCGCTGGTGTGAGGAACACCCAATCCCTGAGCAATCTGTTCAGGGTCTTCGACGTTCCACAGGTAGGCGTAGGAGTTTTCAATACCAAATTTTTGCATGGCTGATGTGATATACAAGGCTGGGCACATGTAGCGAGCCTCGCCGTACACGTTACTAGCTTGGCGCCACCAGCAACCTGGGCTGGGACAGGTCTTGTTGGGGTTAGGGTAGAGCTCGTTGGTCTCACCAAGTTGGTCCAGCGACATGAAAGGATATGAATTCAAGTTGTACAAGTTGCTCTCAGCCATGGTGGAGGTATTGGAGGGGACGAATTTGGTGCCACCATTTTGGTCATCGCCAAAAATTGAAGGGACTTTGATAAACTCGCCGCGTTGGAACAGACGGTACGTATAATCGGGGACGTATTCGCCGTCAATGATGGGAACCCACATGTAATTGGGCGCTTGGGCGCCTCCCGGGAATGGGATGTTGTAGTTGAGCTCCTGAATCTCGTCCTCGGTCTTGTTGCGGAGACAAGCCAAGCTGTTCTTGCCTGCACAGCCGAAACGAGTAGCAAATTGGCGATACTGATAGTTTGCTTCCTTGACCGTCAAAGTAGTAGCAAATGAGGGCGACTCTGCTGTAACGCCGTGGAAGAGGCCAAGGTCACGACCGCGGTTGGCAGTCAAATGAAGGGCTACACTTTCGGCGCCAGCGCTGCTGCCGCCAAGAACAACATGCTTGGGGTTGCCACCGAATTTGGAGATGTACTTCTGCACCCATTCCATGACCTTGCGCTGGTCGCGCAGACCGTTGTTTGGCGCAATGTTGTTTCCATCGTGAATGAAGCCGTATGGGCCAACGCGGTAGTTGAAGGTAACGACGACTAGGTTGTAGTCGGCAGCCTTAATGAGGCCAGTTGCATTGGGATTGATGTTGGAGTTGATATTGAAACCGCCACCTTGAATGTACAACCATACTGGGAGATTGGAGTCGGCGGTTGCGTTGGTAGGAGCTTGTACATCCACAAAGAGACAGTCTTCTCCCTTGGATTTCACCTTTCCGGGGTGATTGGTGCTCAGACAGGACTTGCCATGCTATTTGGGACTGTATTTAGTTTTTGTACTTGATTTTTGCTTGCCAATTGTAGAACTTACAGTCTTTGCATCCTCAGTCTTGCCAGTGTGAGGAGGATCTTGGGGAGGGGCAAAGCGAAGGTCTCCAATAGGTGGCGCCGCGAACCGCATTCCAAGCCACTGGCTTATACCACTGGGCAGCGACTGGCCGACGTATTTGGTGTAGGAAAGATCCACCGTATCAGGGACGGCCAAGGCGGAGGCAGCAAAAAGCGCCGTAGCCTTTAGTGTATTTGAGACAGAAACCATGTTGCTTATACCTTGTGCGCTAATTGACAGGACTAGGTAACGGTATCAAGTAGGAAGAGAAGCAACATCAAAACTTCAACAAAATTCGACAGCAAGTGCAGGAGAGGGGAAAGAGGGGTTCGCGTGCTATTTAAACATCCAAAGGTAAAATACAACTAAAATGAATTACCCCAATCAGCGCGGGCTGCAGCTGGGGTGCAATTGGCCATGGCTAGTGTTCTGGTCCCCATCTAGACGCAGGACACGAACCAGGCGAAATCATGATGGCTGTGTGGATGATGTCTTGGAGCTATCGCTCAATTTGGCATGTCCCAACAGACAAAAGCAAAGGAGGGGATGGCCATAAAAAGACGGTGGACGGATGTTGTTGCCGCAAGGTGACGCAGTTCTCACGAATTGGACGGTTTTGTGGACGAAAAGTATTCGTGGAAGTGGTGGAGGTTGGGGTAAGTGGCTTAGCGGGCAAGACTAGCGCCTGTGGGGAGAACATGGCGTACATTGCAGGCCTGGACAGTACGGTAGAGCGCGTGAGCAGCCCCTCAAACCCCCGCAGAAGGCAGCTATTATCGCCTCTCCAGCGTCCAATAACCCCCTAATAGGGAAGGCTACAGCTGGCATTGACCCCTCCGAACGCACTAAAACACCAGCGCCGCTAACCAAAACTGGGGCCAATAATCCCCAAACTTTTTCGCCCAGTCTGGGGGATGTGCGATCCAACACCCCAATCCATCCAGTTTCTCCCCTCAAGGCTCCAGATTTGTATCCAGCTGCCAGTCAGGCTGACATTACCGTTCACGTTGCGCGAGTCAAAATCCATCCGACATTGCCGTGGACGAGACGAACGTTGTCGCCTTTGTCCGAAAACAAGACCAAAGGGTTGCACGTTCATAATGGCGTCCAGCTCATGGCAAAGAGGTAAGAGATCACCGCCTTAGTTGCGCTGAACGACATGAGCCGACTTTTCCCATTGGATTCTCGTCATATCAGCCACCTACGGGGGATCATCGCAACGGGAAATTGAGGAAGGTGAAATTTAGGCTGGAGCTAACCATAATTCCACCACCGGACATTCGTGGCGTCGCTCCAAAGATCCATGATGGTGCAGCTCGCTTACCAGTTGGAAGCAAGTAATACAGCATTGTGCTTTTAGCCAAGGCTCTGATGTGATGATGAAGGCAGTTGTGGATGCCCAGACCGAAGAGACGCCTTTGGCTGAGACACAGCGCATCGAATGCTGAACAAGTTGTCTCAACAAAAGAAAGAAGGACAGACCAGGGTCTGGACTGTCTCACGTCGTTTTCCTTAATCCGCTGTGTTTTCGGTGACATTGTGATTATTATAGCGGCTTCGTTGCACGTTTCACTGAGACGCTCTATTTCCGTTCCTTGCAGTGGGAAAAAGCAATTGTCAAATTAAAGGCGACTAGTGCGGCGTCCAGACATAAGATCGTAATCGAGCCACTATCGGCTGGGATGAGCCAAAATCGCGCCCAGACAAACTCTCGAAATGAAAGTGAGATTTGATCAGACGAGCTTTGTTCTTTTAGCCCAAGCCATGATGATTGTAATTACAGGATGGAAGTCAGGGCTGGGCGTGGCCGTGTAAAGAGATGGTGGATAGTGGTGGCCAGACCAGCTGCCATCTCGCACCTGCCCACACGGAAGTTTTTGTCCCTTGTCGCCTGTTCCTTCCCTCTTGCTGCTTCCCTCCTTCCTGTTGTGCTATACCATTTCGATTTTATGGAGAATCCGGAGGTGACACGGCAAGCATCTCACGAGGAAAGAGCCTATGTCGCACGGATGCAACCGTCCACATTAGTCCATCACCAATCAATTCAGCCCAATTACTGGTGTATGCAACATCGTTACGGTTGCTTGCATTGCATTCCAAAGTTCAGACTCCATCGCCATGAAATTTTGTCAATTTTTGCAGAATAAAGAAAATTATAGACATTGTCGCAAGATGCCACTCCTTAGTCTCTCGTCAGGCAGTCGAGACTCATGAACCCAGGGCTGAATGAAACTAGCCCGACCTCGGAGCCGCACAAAACTGAGTCAACCATGCCCATACGTGAAATAGCCTGCCCTGTCTCTCCAAGGTACCAATTCAACAGCCTAACTAGTCCTCATACAATTGGCACCGTTCGAGCTTAAGGGTCTCGCGCCGAACTGTGTCTCTCCTGCAACGCTACGCAGAATGAGTCTCTACGATGGCAAGGTGTTTCACTCCACCGCAAACACTACCAATGGTCAAGTTGGAACGGAGACACGCTTTCATTACCACCAGGACGGCAGCATCGTCTGGGCAGAATACTTTGGGGGTTCCATCGTGAGGGGCACATTAGTTGCCACTGTTCAGTCCGACAACAGTCTAGACATGCGCTATCAACATGTTGACTCTGCTGGTGAACTCATGACTGGCCAGTGTCGTTCAGTGCCAGAGACACTTCCAGATGGACGCTTGCGCATGCATGAGACTTGGCAGTGGACTTCTGGCGATAAGTCCTCGGGGAAATCAACCATTGAGGAAGTTAACAAGTGAAAAACTATCACCGCGGAAAAGTTGCATGCAAGATGCAAGAAGGGAGGATGTCCAGTAAGGCTATAGAATTACTATACACTATTTACACTACCATGTTGATGCCTTGGTCGCATTCCTTTTGTCAGTGCAGGCCAAAAGCCTCCTTCGCACGCTGAAAGTATGCCAGTCTCTCATCAGTGACTTCTACTCCAACACAGCCCATGTGTGCTCTGAATCCATCATCGGCATTCTTCTGCATCCTGTCGCGAACATCCGCAGGGCACTGAGTCGCCAGGAACCAAGGGCCACTGCCAAAGTTGTACTCGTCAGGTTGCACCAAGGCAAGGATCTCATTAAGCTTTTCCGGAGACAACCCTTCCACAGAGGGGATGTTGGCCACTTTGTCCTTAACACTAGCGAGTTGCTTGGCATAGTCTAGGTTGAACTTTGCCATTTGCATATTCGCTGTGCCCTGTCCCGGTCGACCAGGATACACATTATGCTTGTACTTGAAGTCGACAGACTCAAATGCCATGAGAGCCAGCACCGATGCAATCTCGTTGATGTGATAGATCTTGTATTGAAGCATGCCCATGATCAGATGAGGGGCAGCCTGTTTCGCGGTGCGACATTCTGGTAATTTGCCCTCGCAAGAATTCGAGGTAGGGGCGATATGTTGAATGACATCTGCGCCAGTGACGATCGGGCCACAGGCCGCGGAAGCAACAAAGCCCGCTAAAATAGCAATGGCAGACTTCATGTCGAGTCGTTCGTGAATATGGAGAGGGCAAAAAAAAGGTGAAAAGTGTGCTAAGATTTGACAATGGACGTGCTTACACTCAGAGCAAATGATGGCACGGGGGTGGAATGGCTTTTGTTATTTTTCAGCTACCAGTCTCCGTCAGACAGAGTTCTTGTGCGCCAAATCAAAACCATCAAACCCAACGCCGATCCTCAGAATCATCTAAAAAAAGTACAAAGAACAAGTCAAAGCTCTTTCGTTTGGGGGCTCAAAAACAAAGGTAACGATATCGTCTCAACCAGCCATTCATTGTTTACACGCCCCCACGACAGCCAGACTTACACATCAATTTCAGCCAATACCAGTGGCTGAAACGTCGCACCAAACCCCCACCGGGTAACAGGAACAAGAGCCTTACTGCCAGGCTATTGGCGCACATTGCTCCTCGCTAGCGGTGAAGCCTTGTAGGATTCAACGTACCATGCTCCAATCTGGCTGGCTGGGCAGGACTGTGTGGGACACGCTCCCCCCACGTAATGTAAACCAAACCACCGCATCCAAACAATTCTCGTCAAATCATCAACTTGCTGTACGCGCTGCAGCAATGGCGTACGCCACATCATTGCAGCTAAGTATATAGACATTGGGCTGGCTATTTCGACTTCTAGTAGCTGGTTCCGATATCGTTAGCCAAGAAATTAACCATACCTCAGCTTTGTTTCAAAGAGAAAAGAGCTGTATATACTCTGTAGTAAGCCACAGATTATATAGCCATAATTGCACTAAAAACAGCTACAGTACTGTACTATCTTAATAAAAAAATTAGATTTATAAAACATAACTTTAAATTAAGTATAAATAATTTAACATTGTAAAAAACAGTAATAAAAAAACATACAACAGCCGGTGTTCGCTGGTCATTACTAATCTGCCGTTCAACAGCATGTCTGCGGGAGAGCAGACGGGATCCCAAATTTTCTATTGCCTATGGTCGTATGTGCCTGACAACTGCTTTAATTTGGTATATAGCTGTCTATGCTATGCAAATCGAGCGTTTGCTCTGAAATATCAAGGATACAACAATGCGTGTTACCAGTCTCCTGTTGAACCAAAATCCCACGTTACTGCAATTAATAAACGCTTTATTCTGCTGCAGTATTGAAATTTAGTCACTCGTATTCTTAGTACATTATATTGCAAAACATAGGACGGAAAAATGGTCGTTAAATTGTTTGTACATGTGAATCTATGTATAGACTTGGCGTAACTAATGTACACCGCCAGCCACGGCGGCCAAAACAAGCCGAAAACACGTATGCTATATTTAGCAAGCAGCAGGAAGAGCAGGGTCGCTAGAGGGAGTGTTGAACAGATCGACCTCGGCCTTGCGTCGTCGAACAAGCCCAGGAAGGACCTCGCCGCCGCTCTTGTTCCACTGGGGCAACTCGTTTGTAGCCACAGCGCTGGGATCCTCGCCATTGTTCAGACGCTGGATTAGAGTAGAGGAAGCAGCGTTGCCGCAGCCAACGTTGAAGGCCCAGCTGACGAGGGCACCGTATTGGTTGGCGTTGAGGGTGACGGGCTCGGCGGTGTCGGTGGTGATGCAGTTCTGGGCAACCTGTTGATGCACGGTCAGCGGTTAATTACTCTTTCATTGTTTCGCTATTATGTATTCAGTGGATTCGTACAGCCAGGTCAGAAGCAAGAAGCTTCTTGCCATCCTCCTCAGACAGAGGGATAGGGTAAGGGACCTCGGAGCAGCCAGGCTGTTTGCACAGGTGGCCATATCCGACAGTAGGGTTACCAGTAGGGTCGTTGTCTGCAAGCGCTGTTAGATTCATGACATTGGAAATAGTGTTGAGACACGTCTACTTACAGACGTCAGGACGGAAACCCTCAAAGCTGGCGACCAAGTCTACTGTAGCCTGGTTGACGGCGGGCCCAACACAGGCGCTGACACCAGAAATGGCACCGACAAGGAGAAGAGCGTTAGTGGTGAACTGAACCATTTTGAATTTGTGGAGAATGAATATATTGTTGTTGTTGTTGTATGTGTTTTTCTGATGGTGTTTTTGGAACAAGGTTTTTAAATCATGAAGAAGACGATCTCTTATATACTTGGGTCTTCATTAATCTTCATCATGGCTAGGCTGACGCACCTCGCATTTGAGGACTGCTTTGCGAGATGAATGGATCATCAAGTCAAAGATCGTCAAGGACATTTTTTCAGCTCTGTCATCTTGGAATCCACGCATTGCAACATCACTTCCTACTTGTCACCGAATGGAACTAAAGAGAGTTTGTCGATCATGTCTTATTATGCCTTGGCGATTACTGTTAAATTCGCGGAGTCTCGACTAGATCCCGCGCAGCAATCGGCTCAAAAACCAACCACTACATCAACAAGCTTACCCGGTCCGTGCTCGGTAGATATTATCATCCAACAAAACCAGCGTTGGCTCCCTGGCCGATACGGGGTCGAAAACTCTCAATGTTCACAAATCCTACGTCATTGTCTGCTTGGCTAGACTGAAACACTGGTAATATTACATGGGAGCTGGAGCTGAATATGGGTTGATGCGCTCGCCAAGCGGTTCAGCCGTCCCACGATCGGAACTCGGATGACGTAGAGCGACTGAATGTGCCAAATCTATTTGTCCACCTTATGATTTGGGAGAATTAAAGGGGCCAAGGAGATTTCCAAGGCAGCTGTCCACACACGTGGATAAATAGGAAGCGCTGAAGCGATTGTGCAGGAAGGGTATTTTGGTGATCCAGGGGACCAGCAGGTTTCAGCGTTGATCTGATTGGCGTACCTGAACTGATCGACTAGCGCGGCTGAACAAAGTCTGCCGTGCGCTGTGTATCACTTCCCCATATGTTACGCAGCTGAGGTTGACGACTGTGGCTCATCATCTAGAGAGCCGGAAACGCCGTTAAGCTACGTTGCATCTGTACAGCAATGCTTGATATCACTCGTCACTGTTGGTTGATTCCGATCCTCTATATTGGATATTGAACTGTGTATGATGATGTATCTCTGTTGGGTATCATTTCCGGTACAACTACTTTCCTATTTCGTCCGTAGATCATGAACGTAAAATGGCATTTTATCGCTCTCGTAAACATGGCCATGTGGGTGTTCCGTCTCGCAGTAGAGGTTCGTGATTGAATGCTGGTGGAACGTCTCAGTCTTCTTGCAATCCAAGATATGGCCAAGGCCAGGCGGATGCGTTAATCTGAAGATACCATATCTGCAAATCATGTTAGTACCGGCCTGTTGTGTGATTGAAAATAAAAGTAAACGTACGATGGCGAGAACTTTGGCGCGCAGACGATGGCTACACTCTCGGGCATCATGATCTGGTAGCCTGCATGTGTGTGCAAATCGCGAGAACTCATAAAACATGTTTGTGTCGGATGTGTATGGATCCAGCCTAGAATCAATAGGTCTTCGTTCATACAGAACTCAGCCATACTTCCCTCATTCTCAGTTTCGCATGTATCAGACGTGCACTTCTGGTCAGGAATGAGTAGGCAACGAACGAACAACGCGTTGTTAACAGGCGTGCCGCAGAGCATGCCGCACATTTCCAGCCCAGCTGCTGTGTTCTTGGCTGCAACGTCGAGAAACGATTGCCGCAGTTTACTTGGAATGAAGAGGGACCTGATCGGGTCTCCATTTTCAAGATAAGCGCCGGGTTTGAATGTGAGACGTTCTTTCTTGGGAACCGTAGGACCGCTCAATGGAGCCTTTGGTGGTAGCAGCGGTCGATCAATACTCTGTGATTGAGCAGTTCCATCTGGCTGGGATAAAGAGGATGGAAGTACGTTCTTGGGAGGTCTTTGTGGTTGGTTGAGCTGTGGCTTTGGTGGCAGCTGCGGCACTGGCGGTTCCTGAAGCGAGCTAAAATCGACTGGCTGTGAGCGAGAGATGCTGGGGTAATTATACTGATTGGAAGCAGCGACGGAAACGCCGCTTGACCGGCTCTGCTCAGGCACCCCGTGCCGTGCCCGGTCCAATGTGTTTCTCGTTTCCTCTATCTGTCGTTGCAAGTCGGAGACTTCCGTTGCATTTTGGCGTGTGGATCCCCTTAAGGCTTCACGTCTATCGCGTCGCAGCTTATCTCTCCTGGCCAATTCCTCTTGTGCTAGGTCTACCGCCAGTTCCTGATGCTGCGATGCGTCTAAGATTTTGGCATTGCCACTCAACGTAGGGTCGCGAGCAGCAAAGTCGGCGTATGATCGAGCTGAAGCCTGATCCTCCTTCCTGGGCTCCTGAGCCTCTTTCTTAGGTGCTTTACGTTCCCATTCTTTGTACGCTCCTTCGATTGCGGGTTTCAGCTCCTCTAGGTCTTGGATTATTCGATCAATTCGTTCCAGCAATGGCCTGACGGCTTTTTTACTCTCCGGGTTCTTAAATTCAGGATGCGTCCTAAGATAGTTGATAACTAGTATTGAGTGTCGATAAAGCATTACATAGGCTCGGCCGTAGTCTCCGTCGGAGAGGGCAAAAGACGCCTGCCCCAATGTGTTAGCCAAAATGACTTGAAAGCCCCAGCTAGTTGCGAGACCAAGACTCACCTCCTGGTATAGCGTCTCTGCTGCTCGTATCCAGTGTTTCAGAGGAATGTTAATGTTGAAAGAGAAGAGTTCAGCCTGTACGACAAGCTCCTTGATGGTTGGCGGCCGCGACGGCGCTGTTTCTGCTGGTGCGCTCATCGTCGTTGTATTGGTCCTGTGTCGTTCTAGATAACAAGTATTGGAGGCACAACGCCGATCCAGCTATTTCATTATAAGAAATCAAGCATGTTGTAGTGTCCCAGTCCACAACACGGAACGGTGAGTCGCAGGTTCAGAGCAGGATAGGTATGTTGACGGAGGGGCAAAGGGTTTGGGTCTTCCAGGTTCCTTGCGGCGGGGTGGCGTCAACGGACGCGACAGCTCAGTTCCAGCGAGCATGTGTCAGCGGAGCCAGCTTGGCCCGGACCTCACAGGCTCCCGCCTCAGACCAGGCAGCTGTTTAAAGGGTGGTTATGATTAATGCACAATACAAGCAAAAAGTGAAACAATGTATGGTGCCTAAACATTATAAGCAAGGCTACTATTGGTATAATCAGGAAAGAAAAAGCTGTGCATGTGTTGATTATGGTGCAAGGTGAGATTGGGTATTGGTAACGGCAACAATACATGTACACATCATTACTAAATTATATAATAAATTAATTTTCAATTTTGTACACATTTTGGATTCAACTTTTGTCTAAACGCAAACGCATTAAAGTCTATGTAATTTTGGTTCCAACCTCTGCCATCTCCATCCTTTATTGGCCACCTTGACCGCCACCGGCTTGAGCAGCTTGAGCAGAAGACTGCACTTGGATGATTTCGTTTCTCTTCTTTTCAATTCTTCCTTGTGTCTCCTTGATCTGGTCCTCTAATCTTGAGCTGCTGCCTGTTAGCAGGTGTCCTTCTAGTAAGGAGTTGGGATACAAACATTTCGCTTGAGATGAAATCCAAACGGCCATTTACTGTGTTCTCAGCTTCAAACTTGTCCTGCTTCAACAATACCGGACCCATGAGTTTGTAAATTGTCTCGTCGTCACCCAGTCTGTCAAATTCCTGCTGCCTATTAGCATGAACCCTCAGAGACTCGTGGTGAGCTGGTTACCTTTTGGACTCCCAAGTTTTCTTGCTTCTGACTGTCAAGCTTCTGCCTTGAGGTAACAGTCGTTTGAAGTTCTAAAACTAGCAGTGAGTATATGTTCCAAGAATTTTAGGCACAGCCAAGTTCGGTTTACCTTGTTGCAGCTGCTGATAGTCCTCTGAGAGCGATTGAAGCTTCGCTTGAAGGTCGGCCATTGTTAATTAGTCTGCGGGGGGGTTGGCGTATAAGGAGCTGTGATATAAGATGACAATGTCTAGTTTTAGTCCAGAACAATGTTAATTACGGTCAAGGGTGCAGTAACCGAGAATGTGCAGCTTCGTAGATGGTCAAGCAAATGCTCCCTGGTGAAGGCGCAAAGATTCTGCCCCGCTATGGCCAGCAGTTGAGCCGCCCCGGTATGTACATGTTACCCCGCCAATCTTCACCACACGTAACGCAACCTACCATCATCGTCTCAACACATCAGCCTGGGCCAGAACAGTCCGTCTTCGTGGCACGGCATTTTTGACGAAATTCAACCTTCTCTGGACTACTTTGTTGATAAGTCGAACGCCCCACGAGTTGTCGACCCTCCCCTCCATCGAATCAACCCTCTTGAGGCAACCACGTCGCCCATCGCACGGGCTCAAGGTGCATTGTTGCCACCATGTCGACCAATTTTCGAGACCGCGCCATCGCGGAGGTGCAAAAGGCGATCGCTGCGGATCATAATAAGGAGTACCAAAAGGCTTTTGACCTCTACATGTCCTCGATGGAGCTCTGGGTCAAGGCCCTGAAATGGGAGAAAAACAAGGCATTGAAGGCAACGATGCAGGAGAAGATGGCGACATATCTCGACCGAGCTGAAAAGCTGAAACAATTTCTACAGTCAGAAACAGACAATGCTGCGAATGGTGGGAAGTCATTAATGGGAGTAAACGGCTCCAGCGGCGGGAAGAGCAAATCTTCTGGCGATGATGACGAAACCAAGAAGCTGAGAAACGCCTTGTCTGGTGCTATTCTCCAAGAGCGACCAAACGTTCGCTGGGAGGATATTGCTGGTCTAGAGGGTGCCAAAGAAACTTTGAAGGAAGCGGTTGTTCTTCCAATCAAATTCCCCACGCTATTCCAAGGCAAGCGTCAGGCCTGGAAGGGTATTCTGCTGTACGGACCACCAGGTACGGGTAAAAGTTATCTCGCCAAGGCTGTCGCAACGGAAGCGAATAGTACCTTTTTCAGTATCAGCAGTTCGGATCTTGTGAGCAAATGGATGGGTGAAAGTGAACGGTATGGCAGCTACGCAGCATTTGCACCTGGAAAATATGCTAACGTTTTGCGTTCAGTCTCGTGAAAGCTTTGTTTTCGATGGCGAGAGAGAACAAACCCTCAGTTATCTTCATTGACGAAATTGATGCCCTTTGCGGCCCCCGAGGCGAAGGCGAATCAGAAGCATCCCGGCGAATAAAGACTGAAATCCTCGTGCAGATGGACGGTGTTGGTAATGACAGTAAGGGTATCCTTGTCCTTGGAGCCACCAACATTCCTTGGCAGCTCGATGCTGCTATTCGTCGACGATTCCAGAGACGAGTACACATTGGTCTTCCCGACATCAACGGGCGCGCTAGGATGTTCAGACTGGCTATCGGTGATACGGACACAGCCCTGGTAGCCGGCGACTACAACACTCTTGCCGTCAAATCTGATGGATTCTCTGGAAGCGATATCCACAACGTTGTCCAATCCGCACTCATGCGGCCAGTCCGTAAAATTTTACAAGCCACTCATTTTAAGCCTGTAAGTAGCGTTTGTGCATGCCAACTGATAGACATGCTGACTCGATTCAGGTCATGAAGGACGGCAATCGAATGTTGACGCCATGCTCGCCGGGCGATCCTGAAAAGATAGAGATGACTTACGATGACGTTAAATCAGAGGAGCTTTTGGCGCCGGACGTGACGCTGAAAGATTTTGAGGTTGCTCTGGACGATTCGCACCCTACGGTGTCTAAAGATGATATCGAGAAGCAAATCGACTGGACTAACGAATTCGGAAGCGAGGGAGCTTAGACAGACCATCTGCAGGCATCCCATGTTTACACGTCCACGGCGTCTTTTGGAGTTAATCGGGCATATTTCCAACTTGTTATGAGCGATTGAAGAAAGATGAATGCACAGCGGAGGAGTGGCATAGCCAATGTTTATTTGAATTTGTAACAAGTTATGAATATTTATTGGAATCACGTCAACGTAATTGCATTCATATGCTTCACATGTTTTTCTTGTAATTATTAGCAGTTTGTGTAGCTCGTTGATACAAGTTGATATGGCACACCTCGGAGCTCCACAATAAAGTTGCAATTCAGCAACTCCAAACCCGAAGCTCCAACGTCGAAACCATGCCGTACGCAACACAAACTTGATGATAGCCACATCACCATCTGCGCAAATAGCCGCTCGTAGGCTATTCTGTGCATGCGGTGCCCCTCGCGCCGCCAGCACCAAAGCTGCCGGCTCATCGAAGGCTGCGCATTTGATCGCCAAGGGTCCGATTGCGAAACAGCTTCACCAGACGGGAGTATGGACTCGAACGGCCGGTCGCAAGAAGGCGGATGCGATGAAGGCGATTGAGCCGCGACGAGTAAATATAGTCAGCGAAGAACTCTGCGGTAAGTGTCTTCAAGTGAGCTCTACGTGCTGTACTAACTGAACCCTTTGGGACAGACGACGTCCTCAAATACATTCGACCGTCGCTCGAGCGCCACAAAGGATGCGACTTGATAGATCTTAATCCAGGCCCAGGTTTATGGAGTCGCGCCCTTCACGATACACTCCAACCTCGAAAGCATGTAATGATGGATTTAGATGCTGAGCTGTACAAGCCATTCCTGAGCGACCTCCTCGCCAAGGACAACGTAACGATGATTCCCAAGTCAGGAGTTGTCTGGAAAGATTTGTTCGAAATGATTCGCTCCCAGTTGACCGAACAGACTGAGGCGCCGACTGACACAATACCTACTCGAAACGACACCCTCCTCGTCACGGCGAACCTATCAACCTTTCCCAAGAAATCGTACCACGGCTTCGACAGCGTGAGCACCATGGTCCTGTACCAATTCATGTCGAGTATCCGCAATTCCTCTCTCTTCCAGCGCTACGGCCTCGTCCGAATGCTCATATGGGTTAATGATGAGGATAAGCGCCGCATTATCCCACGCTCCATCCATCGTCGCAAGCGCAGCGCTTTTGAAGCAGAGTTATCCTGCGAATGGGTCCATGAAGTAGCAGGTCAAGATGTCGAAGTGGAAGATCGGACTGCCCTCCGTGATGAATGGATCAACGTTGAATCTGCTGCAAATGTTGCCACACGTATGAAGGAGATGGGCTTGAAGATGCCCCTTGGCCGTCAAAGTAATCTGCATAAACGAATCCTCGCCGAGAAGAGAAAGCTCATGGGCAAAAAGCTCGCTGGCGTAAAGCCACCTACACTTACCCGTCCATTCAAGCAAGAACTCGATGAGCTGGAACAAGAATACAATAAATCCAAATCCAGCGAGGCTTCTAAGCGCCTCAAGGCTCTCCGCGCCCGTGATAAATACGACTCAGAAGACGGCGCGCAATACCTCTCCTTGCTTCAAGAACAAGAAGCTGCAATTTCCCTCTACCAATCCTCTCCCGATGAATTCGCCTCCGCCTCAGCCGCATGGAACGAGCGCATCGACAATCTCAAGAAGAACCCTCGCAACGAATTTAAAGTCCTGAAAGACAGCTACCACATCTTCCGCCAGAACCCTCCTTCCCTCCTTTGGGACCGTCGCCAATACGAACCGCTGTCCATCTCTCCTACAGAATTTTTCCCTAACGCACCTACGGCATTACTCGACATCCAACCGAAAGCGATGCACCACCTGCTCCGCCAACACGGCCAAGGCACATCCCGCTCAGGCGACATGTCCGATGTTATGCTGCGGTTCTGGTTCCATAATACGCTTCTACCTATACCGAAAGCAATGGAGGGCATCTGGGGTGGATTCGGTGATTCCGCTGCCGCATGCGGGAGTATCACTGATCCTACAAGGGGTGGTTCACCAATGGGAGACAATGGAGCGTTGACCGCGCGATGTATAAATGAAGAACAGTGGACGGAAATTATGCAAGCTTGGATGGATTGGCCGTTCAGGCCGTCTTATACGCAAATGCTGGGTCGGTTGGCAGATGATACTGAGGGCGAGGGCGACGACGAGAGTGGCAAGTCTGGCGCTACGGGATTATCGTAGGGCTATGTATTATACAATCATGTACAAGAAATGTAGACTAGACAGCATGGGCGGCGCAACGGTTAGAACATAGATCTTCTCAAGTCACATACATCAAATATTGAGGACAGAAATTTTTAGTTATATTGTTTATCATTTCTAACGTTACAAGAAAATCAGGCGAGAATAGAACAAAATGCAAAGTAATTCGTCAAACTTTGCTCGAGTAATGATACACCGCCGAAGAAAGTGCCTTGAATCATAGTTCAAGGTCATGCAAGAAGAAAGAAGTAGGGCTCCCAAAGGAGTACAAGAATGGGGAATAAAGAGAATATGTGTTTAAAACAACGACAAAATACCCACCCAAACGCCAAACAAGCAAACGATATGCTTCCAGTAGCCAACCCGGGGTAAAGCAAAAGCGCCACTCAGAAAAAGAAGTAGAACTGCACACCATGCATTAAGCATTCGTGGAGGAGTATGGAAACTACCACCACAACTTCCACTTCTTCTGGCCTTCAGGGTGGTCGATGACGTCTTGCACGAATCCCATCATTTCTCGGTTGTCATCGAGGACTCTGGCGTATTCCAGGAGCAATCTTAAAGTGTAGATGCGCATATCTTCCTTACGCAAAACCTTCTCGGCCCATTTCTTGCCTTCTGTGGCAATCTTCTCAGCAGCTTTGTCGTGGCCGCCCTTGCCCTCAAATCCAAGGAAGTATTCGAGGATGCCGTAGTAGTCGCCAAAGCGGTTGTCCATTGGTACAAAATGCTTCCATGGGACAATACGACTATCGTGCCATTCACGGAAGATGGTAGCCTTGATGGGCAATGACGTGGATCGCAGGAATCCGAGATATCGTCCCGAAAACGAGTTGCCGTCGATATCGGGGACGTACTTGTAGTCGAACTGCTTAGCCATTGGCAAGCCCTTCTGTGTCTTGAAGTAATGACCAGTGTATGTGCACTGGCCGTCATCTTCCTTGGGGCTACAGAAAAGATCGACAAAGCTCACGTTGGCGATCTCACCCATCCATGGCCCAAGTTTCTTCTGTTCTTGCGCCTTGATGTGGTATGGTTCCTCAGCCAAAGCAAAGTTCTCAAGTTTTTCACCGTCCTTCTCCGCCCGTTCAATCTTGGTGGCATTGTTCATGGCGACAAAGCGATGGCGTTGGAAGCCTCGCCAGTTGTCAGGTGTGTTGGTACCTCCAGTAGCTACGCCGCGCCACATGACAGCGTCATGTTTGTCATGCCAGGAAATGCCGTGGTCATCGCCGCCAGTAAAGCGCACTTCCTCGTTCCAATACATTGGAGCAGGGAGAAGAATTTCGTTACTGACACTCAGCTTGGAACCGGCAAACATGGGGATGTAAGTCTTTGTTGTCTTCGTTGAGAGAGGGTGAATCAGGACGCCCTCCAGTCCCTGGAGGTCAGGTTGGTGGCACAGATCAGTAGATAGCGTAAAGTTCTTGACGTATCCATTGGGAGCGTGTGGTTTCGCGTTCTTCATATCGATATGGGGAGGGTCCGCGAAAGACTTTTGGAGCTCAGTCGTTCGGGCCAAGCTCCTAGGGTTGCATCCACGGTGGACAAGCTTCCAGTATGGAGCTGTAGAAGGTTAGTCGCCGTTGCAATGCTGTATCCATCATTATGAGGTTACTTACCAGTCTTTTCGTCGAACGAGTGAGTACGAGGCTCGACGTCAGGCTCCTTGTGGCCAACCTCAGGGAGTTTAGAAAATTCAGTAATAACCTTCTTTGGGTCAGGCAGCGACAAGGTTGCAAGAGACTTGCTCATAAACTCGTCGACTTCTTCCCAAGGCACAACAATTCGCGGCTCATCCATGGCATTCAGAGGCAAATCTAGGTCTGGTAAAATGTCTTCAATGGACTTCGTCATGTTCAACCAAATCTTAGTCCAGAACCAATCTGAGCCGGTAGAAGCCTTATGATCACGAATATTGATGGTCATTTCAAAATCCCAAGACTCTCTGCGCAACATGGCAGGATCCATACCCCAAAAAGGGTTCAAATCTTCGTAGATTTGATCAAAGAAATCTTCCACTACCATGCCGTCGAGCTCACGAGAGAACTCGAACCACTTATCGAAACCTGGAGGAGGGTGGCGACCTCGTCTTTTGCGATAGGCTTGCGCAGCCTCAGAGACCGTCTTGGACTCTTTGGACACGAGCTCAGCAAAAACATTTTGCGAATTATAGATGAGCTCGTCTATCGGGTGCGGTCCCTTAGGCAATGTGGCTTTATCGCTGGACGGCTTCTCAGGTTCGGAAGGAGTTGAAGGCTCGGTCGTGAATTCGCCCGGTTTTTGCTCTGGACCCGAGGGCTTCGGCGTATTAAACTCGGGCATTTGAACGCCATAGGTGTCGGAAGAGAATGCGTATAAGGCGCATAGAATCAAGATGGCGAGGAATACATATCGCACGAGGCCAGAGGGCCTGAAAGGCGTCATGATGGCTTAAAGGGGCGAGCTCAAGCAGCCCGTAAAGCTAGTGACGGTTGAAACGTCGTTGCGACGTAACAGTATAGAGCGCGCAGTATCGCAGAGTCTGGGTTCGTCACCCAGAGATATGGCGATTGCTTCGAATATGTATTTGCGAAAACCAGTTCCTGCCAGATAAATCGAGAGATGGGGTCGCGTCGAGGAGCAGGTCGCTTGGGTTATCGAAGAAGAGAAAAAGGGTGTCTTGGGGCGTTATGGGTCCCTGGAGGTCTTGGCGCAGAGGCACCAAAAGCTTAAAAAGGCGCGCAGAGGAGAGGTACACCAGATGAAGCGTCGAAGCGACGTCAAAAGAAGGTATATAAAAAGAAAAAAGACGATGGCAGGTAAATCGTAAAACGAATGGACGATCGCCCGCAGACAGACGTGCAAGAGGAGGAGAAACTAGGATGAATGCGATTAAAGTCGTTCGTCGTTGCAATGAAGAACGCAACGCTGGGTAATTATCTCTTCTTCTAGTGATATTGGATCATTGATGAACAGCGCGCCACAAGGGGGCCCTAGGCATGGGAAAAGGGATGAGCGTCAGACCCAATCAACCAATATCCAGGGGTGGATAGTCTGTAGGGTGTAGTGCGAGATGATTGGTTTGCTAGCACGGTGAGATGGGCGCTCTGGTGGGGGTGAAAACTAGCGCGAGCTGACAGGTACAGCCTGTAAGAGGCTGTAAGAGCCTCCCAGGGCCTCACAGGCCTCCCGAAGTCAACCCCCCAGGTTCATGCTGGCGTCCCCAAAAGGCCCTTGCGACCCCCCGAAATGTTACCACAATCAGCCCCAGAGGGCGGTCTACTACAGGAGTACTGTACATGTGTGCGATCTCCTATATGATACAGGGATAAGCACAGCCAAAGTGGACAATTTGGTGCTAATCTTCATGGCAAAACTCAGCACAGTGCCCATCCCTGCCCAGAACGAGCAGTCGCCGTGCTATGAAAGGAATTGAGCAACGCGAGGCTGATCTTAGCATTTGGCACGTCAATGGGAGGATACCAGGAAAAACTTTGTCTGACGTTGGCACCAATTGTTTCAGTAACGCGCAGTTTCAAACCCTTCAACACCCCAGTTCTGCAGTAAAAGAACAGTATTCATGTGCGTACCCTTTTGTTTGTCTCGTCGACTCTTTCTATTCTACGCCATCGTAGCACCAAGATTACACTGGCCAATAACGCCGTTCATTTGTCAAGTATTTTGGTGGTGTACTGTAGACCACGGTCCAATTTTCATCAAACCGTTGCAGACACGACATGGAAAAGGAATTGAGCGACGTGTTCCCAGGGTACCGCTCTTTTCCTGTTGTCCTGTGTTGTTCGTTATTTGTCTTCGGAGTGGTCTATCCTAAGAGGTTTTAAGGTTAATGAAAGGGGACTAGACGAGCGCAGATCGTCGTTGAACGCAGTTGGCGTGTAATTTTGTGATACATGCAAACTCATGGCAATCGAGAGCAGTTAATCCCTCTTGTCCTTTATTGAAGAAGAGAACAAATGTCGCACCTTTGGACTCTGGGCGTAGATTTGACTGTACACTGATCCTTGAGGCTACAGATTGTATAGGGCGTAACCCTCCCTTTAAATGCCAATGCTGATATGGATGTAGCTAGATCTCGTTGACTGTGCTTCGACTCAATAAAGGGGGTTGCATGCCATCGCGTTTGCAGATTAGTAGAAAGTGAATTGCCCTTTATTGACGAGGATCGATATGCCATTGTCAACGACGAGCAACGCCGACTTGGTAGCTGCCCTGAGCTAGGCAACTTCGAGGATTTCGCAATGACGGCCATGGAAATGACAAAACTGACTTCGTAAAAGCCGTTGGAATTGAGTCATTGAAGGGTCGGCATCCGAACGGAATAAATAGAAAGATGGCCCACTGTCGATGGCATCGGCCGGGAGAGACATCGACAAGATGGGATCACGGAGGTTACATAGCAGGACATGGCCTGGTCGGATATGTTGACTGATTTTCCTTGTTGACAAGAGCGCGGACTGTTTTGTCGTTCTGGTACTGAGGCGGAACTCTGGCTCAGAGCGTGGCTAAGAGCGGCTTTAGCAGGCAGACAACGTCATTGGAGGGGCAACTGGCCGAGGGGACGAGGGGCAGGGAACTGAAGTGCACTGGACATGAACTATTCGACGGTGGACTCCGAGTTATCAATCTGGCCAGATTGTGCATGATGAGGATATAAGATGGAGATGGGCCGTTTTAATGTAAATGGTCTGCAGATTCATTGTTTATGTTTTGTATGTTTTATCTAAAATGTACAAGTCGAACTTGCAATGACAAGAGCTAGGTATGTTGCACAACAATTGAGGGTAGTTACAACTTGATCGTTCAGCTACCAACCCAACCTCGTAGAGAAGAATGTTAGAAATATTCACACCTGGGTAGCTTCGACACAAATTGTCATACGACAGCACTTCCATCGGTGACCCTGCGGTTGCCGAATGACCTCCTCCCCAGGCCTGCTCTAGGCGCTTTCTCTCAGCGTTGGCCAAAGACAGTGAAAAGAATGAGAAAATACCCCACCACTGCCACTGCCACCGCTGCAAAAATGAAAAATAAAAATGGAAATGCACTGTAAAACCGCCCACATCCACTGTAAAAACAGCGCCCCGCCCGCCTTTACAGCCTTTAACGGCATAGTCTGTAGTGGCAGGTCCACTAAAGCCCTTTGGCAGTTTTCTCTTTTTACTTGACGTTAAAGGTCTAGCTTAAAAAAAAACGGCCACTATCTCTGATTTCTTGCCATGCTAGCCCTGCAAATGCCTGACATCCTGGTGTCCTTCTACAGGAACCGTCCCTACGTTGCGGTATTCCGCTCTTAATAGTTGCCTACCTTGGTAATAAATAATATCAGTCATTAGTCAAAGCCGCCTCCGTTCCGTTACAAAATAAAATAAAAAATTAACTAAAGGCCCTCTCTTCCTGTGACTTAGTTGTCCGTGGGCCGCCGAGAGTCCCGTGTCCCACCTCCGAAGTCTCCAAAACTGTCCCCCAAAGTCCTCCTTCTGTTCTCGGCTTTTGACTACTTCTATTTGTACCCTCCCCCGGCTTTGACTTTTCTCTTTTTCTTTCTCCTCTCTCTTCTTGTTCTTATTCATTATTATTTAAGTTTCCTCCCATCATTTTCGTTTCTGTGTTTCCAGCTTCGCAGACTCTTTTTCGTACTTCCACAATATACCCCACAGCGTAGCTCCAACAACAATCAAAAAACCTTCACAATTCGCAACAATGGACAACCAAGCTCGCCCTAGCCGTTTTCTCTCCAACCCCAATGACTTGGGCGTTGTTGCTGTTGGCTTCTCCGGTGGTCAGGTAAGTTCAAACCGGCGCAAGCTGCTTTAGTCGTATTCCGAGCTCCGAACTACGCGCTAACGACGACATCTTCGTTTAGCCCAAGGCTGGTGTCGACAACGGCCCTACTGCTCTTATTGAGTCTGGTTTGCTCTCCCAGATCAAGAATGAGCTCGGTTACACTCTCCACGGTGACGACAAGGTCCAGCAATACAAGGATCTCGCTCCCGCCTCCGACCCCGACTACCGTGGCATGAAGAACCCATTGACAGTTTCTGCTGTCAACCGCAAGATCGCTGCCTCTACCTATGAGCACTCCTCTAAGGGACGCTTGACCCTTACCCTCGGTGGTGACCACAGTGTTGCCATTGGTACCATTGCTGGTACCGCCAAGGCCACCCGCGAGCGCCTCAACCGCGAGATTGCAGTCATCTGGGTCGATGCCCACTCCGACATTAACACCCCCGAGGGCAGCGACAGTGGAAACATTCACGGCATGCCCCTCGCTTTCCTGACTGGTCTTGCTAAGGATGACAAAGAGGAGTACTTTGGTTGGATCCAGGACGACATGAAGCTCAACATCAGCAAGCTTGTCTACATTGGTCTCCGTGATGTTGACAACGATGAGAAGAAGATTCTCCGCGAGAACAACGTCAAGGCTTTCAGCATGTTTGATGTTGACCGGTAAGTTTATTTTCTGAGTCTACAAGTACGAAAAGTGAGAAATCCACTAACAAATTTGCAGCTATGGCATTGGCCGCGTTGTTGAGATGGCACTCGCTTACATCGGCGCCGATACCCCCATCCACTTGTCCTTCGACGTCGACGCTCTCGACCCCATGTGGGCTCCCAGCACTGGCACTCCCGTCCGTGGTGGCCTGACCCTGCGAGAGGGCGATTTCATCTGCGAATCCGTCCACCAGACCGGCAGTCTTATTGCTATTGACTTGGTTGAGGTTAACCCCAGCTTGGCGGCGACCGAGGCTGGAGCTCAAGAAACTGTCCGCGCCGGATGCTCATTGGTGCGCTGCGCTCTTGGTGAGACTCTCTTGTGAGCTAGTGAGTTTTGCGCATATAGAGACCGAAAACGAAAAAAAAATTGAGAACGACCAAAAACAATAGAAATGACTTTTCTGTACCTTACATAGGGCGGTGCATGGGAAAAGGGAAAACTGCTCGACACCGAGCATAGCTTTACGAAGTTTGGATATATATACATTGTTAGCCATTATGACCTGGAAATAGAACATCCTATTACAATATAAAACATGTGCCACCTCTGCGGCTGCCAGAGTGAAGTAGTTTGCACGCATGCAGGGACCGTCGTGTTACAACCTGGAGACCAGATCGGGACTAGCACCCGATAACGAACAGAATCACCTTACGAATTTGGTAATCCCCGGGAGCCGTGATATAAGAACGCGGCCGTTGCCTGTTGATTACGAGGCTTCGGAGACTTACTTCACTGATACATAGAACCAAACAGGGAGGCTGGCCAAGCCAAAATATTAAATTCGAAATTCTAAACCAAACTCCAACTGGACTGGACCCCTCACTCTTCATTACTTGCCATCATTCAACTTGCAATGGGCATCACAATTCGTCCAGCGGCTGAAGCCGACGCTGCAGCAATCGCCGAAGTCTCATTAAATGCATTCGATCCCAGCTCTGATGCCATTAGTCGCGCCTTATTCCCCGGCGGACTCAATAATGACAACTTAAAAAGCTGGATTCTACAAAGGAAAACTGCTAGAATCAACTTAAAAGGTGTAACTGTCATGGTTGCGACTGATGACGAGCTAGATGAGAGAATCGTTGGATATTCGGTTTGGCTCCGTCCAGTAGTGGACGAGACAGACGCACCAGCGCCGCCGCCAAAGCGGGAGGTGAAAGGTATGGATATGGAAGCCATGGAGAAGTTGAAGAAGATTATAATTGCGGAAGAAGAAGCCGTTCTCGGTGACCAGGGTAGCAAGCACGTCTGGAGTAAGTTATTGCGTTACCATGGGAAATACCTTGCTGACTGATGACAGATTTGGATTCGTTAGGCGTAGCGCCTGAGCAGCAGAGAAGAGGAATTGGGAGAAAATTGTTGACTTGGGGTCTGGACAAAGCTGTGGAAGAAGGCAGAGATGCGTTTTTGGTTGCGACGCCGTCGGGACTGGGCTTGTATAAGTCAGCTGGGTTTGAGGAAGTGAGGAAGACGGTTATTTTTGGAGAGACACATGTGTCGATGGTGAAGCATCACAAAGAGAAATAGATATTGAGGAAGAATGAGATTAAAGGCTTGGATAGTTAACAGTCTTGGGAGTCATTACGTGGTAGTTTATCGAAACTAGCTGTATATTCTTTAACGACAGTGACTTTGTCTACGACTGTGGGCGGTGACTGTGTCTAGGATAGTGGGCTAGATGATATCTTTGGTGGCCAGACTACGTCGGTTATCTGATAAAGTAAAAGGAACCTACACTAGGGTTACGTGGTGTTCTCTACAGAATTATTACACACAGCGATACGTATTAATTTAATACCCATCTGTATGCATGGGCTTTTTAATTCATTTTTCTCGAGTGTACGAGAGTACGTGGGTGCCAATATGTTGTCTATTAAAAAACCCCAGCCACCTTATTGTTTGGCGGGACAAAGCATGTGGCGGGGCCGATCTCTAATTGCTGTGACGCAACTTTGCGATAATTGCCATCGCGACACGCATTCTGCCAGAGACATTATCTGACTTGCAACTCGAGATGTTTGCATCTACAGGTTAACGCGACGCTCGTTTTCGCTTTCCCTTCAACGTATACGTCTTGCACCATCGCTGGAGCGACAGCCGCTCTCCGCGTCGCGACGCGCAACATCCTCTCACTCGCTACGACTACTCGAATTACGCTCTCTCGGATTTCAATACCCCGTCGCATCTGCGCATTTATCATTATTAGCGACAGCTTATGCGCTGATTATTCATCGCACCATTATAGCGAATCATCATACCAGCTTGCGCACCTGATTGCGCGACGACGTCACGAATCTACACAGTCAACGCATCTCACGAACATATACCCAACCGACCAACATGGCGTTTTCTTCTACACTTGATGGTGGCTCAGTCTATGAGCGCAGAGTCATCAGTCATGTCCGCACATACGATTGGCCTCCTCTACAACTGAACTTCTGGATCTTCGTCATGCTGCTCGCCTCGTCGACGGTGGTGGGCGTCTTTGGAACTTTTATGCAGACACAATCCCAGCTGGATCTACCGATACCATGGTAAGCAGTTACTCCGTAATTGCACAACTTCAGCAACCGGATACTAAACATGTTTAGGTACTTCCCATACTATGTAACGGTCGGCTCGCTCTCCATCACCTTTGTCCTAGCAGTCGTATGGCTCATTGCCAACCGCCGGCTCCTCCCCGCCATTGTGATGATTGGCGCATTCCTGATTTTTGTACTCTGGATGGTCGGCTTGATTGCGTCTTCGATTGAGCTTTGGGGTGATGGTGGCGTGCAGAGTAATTGCAACTTGCAAGTCTTTAGCCAGAATCCCACGGCTCCGACCATGGAGACGCTGGCTTGGCTCCAGCAAAAAAGTACATGTAAGTTGGCAAGACATGGTGTGAAATATTCGTTTCGAGCAGTTCACTAACGTTTCATAGGCCAAGGTTGGTATCTTGTGTTTGCCATGGGGCTCACGGGAGCTATCTTTTTGATATGGGTTATGATTATGGCGTATCAGGTATTTGCAAAGTCATAACGTCGGAGGAGACATGTGGACGAGCATGAAAATGATTTATTGGATTATATTAATTTTTTGGTCATGTATGTTGACGATTTGGAGCTGTCAGTACAGTTTAGACGGCACGCATATGTGCCTTATGACGAATTGCGTGTATTTGCGTTTCGATTCAAGCTATCTTCTTTGACAACAGTCAATTACCTACCACAAATTGAACTATGTACAAAAAAAAAAGGCCAATATGCATGTTACCGTAGGCAGTGCAAGCGCTTTCATCTAAAACTGAGCTTAAGTTATGAGGGAGGAACAAGCGGAGAAATTGGGCTTGCTTTAATCGTCTCAATTGGGCTCAAATTCTCCCCCATTGTCATCTTCGGCGTGTGTCATCAGACTCTTCAAGGTGCCGATCGTCTAGCACCAGAGACGGGAGCTATTATGTTATCTTAGTCGAACATATGCCCTGCGGCAGAAGGCCCATGGTGAATGTTTGGCCTCAATTATCGCAGAGTATCAGAGGGGCTACAGTCAAACCACGGCCTTCTTTTCCAAGTACCTATCGTAATGTTTAGGCGTATAGCTATACTTTATATAAATTGCTTCCCTGACTTGATAATTGGACAAAACTACTCTAAAACTGCCATGCTAAAGCGTTTCAAGATTTTTTGAATGGCGAATGGGAGTGACTATGCCATGTACTCGCCGATCGTGCAAAGCTGCAACCGTGCATGGTTGACCAGTGTTGTCTGAACATAAGCTGTATTGAGAATGCTGTTTATCCTGTCTTTGAATTGAATGTGCCATTACAGTATCAAACATTAAACAGCGTCTCACGAGGACCAAGTGCGAGCCCGGCAGAGGGAATTAATTGCCCAGATGTCCCTGTGCAAGCGGGATGACCCCTGTCGAGCTGTGAACCCTTGCAGCCCCTCATGGTTGACGGGTATATTCGCTGTGGCTGCCCCTCCATTCCAGACAATTCTAGACGCAGACATACATTGGCGAGCTGTAGGTGATGTGCGCACGAGTACTGAGTTACTGCTGCACACCACAGTGCTACACCACAGCTAACACGTGTGATTGCTTTTGAATGGAGGGGTATTTCATCATAATCCACGGCACATTATCAGCCAATACCGTTCGAGTAAATGTCAAGGGGTCGCAAGAAGTTCCGAGGAACTCTCACGATTGGGAAAAGTGGACATTTCGTAGAAATCTGGCTGATCCATGATGCAAGATCTCTCGACTAGTGGTGAATCTCGAGAAGCCATCAAACCTTTGACATCATTTTCGAATAGCCTGACTGCTGCAGGGCACCGGGGACCCAGAAGACCCAGAGATTTGGTAGTGGGAGGGTTTTGATTGATGGATGGATGGATGGATGGACGATAGCGGCGAGCGGATGCAACAGAAGTACACAATTATGGAGCCGAAGCTTTCGTAGCGCCCAAGCTGCCCTTCTCTCAGCGCTCGTCAGCCACTCGATGGTGAAGCTGCAGTGGGCCGCGCAGCCCAGAACAGCTGCAGGATGCCTCCCAAGCTCAGCTGTCGTAGCTTGCCGCAGCACTCGCGCCATGACGTATCTGGAACTCAAGCGAAGTACCCCTCACTAGTAAAACGTATGGCGTCCACCTCAATCTGGGGCGTAAGAGTGGCCTGGACGCTTTCGGGGTTGGCGAGACGTGGACGAGATGAGGGGAGGGGGGTCCCAGAGACCAAAATAGCCGATTGATTTGTATTATTTTGATTATTCTCTATCAGGCTAGTTGGCAAGATTGTAGAATGACGAATCTTTGGAGAGGGGTATAAGTAGCCGCAAGACCCTTTCTTCTTTTATAATCCCCTTTTCCTCTCTCTCATCATCACTCTTTTACACATCAATTCACTACACTACTCTACTACCTTAACTTTCAAGACAAACAGTCTTTCACCACACAACATCACAATGGATTTCGTCAAGAAGGCCGCTAGCTCCCTTGGTAACAAGGATAAGCCCGCCGAGGGACAGCAGGGTGGACAGGCTGCTGGTGACGCCAACAAGTCGGACTACCTCGACAAGGGTGTGTACCAGTAATGACATACACTGGCATGTGAATTGACGACTAACTTGCTCTCCGTTTAGCTTTCGATGCTGGCTCCAAGAAGTTTGGCTACAACGTCGACCGCAACACCTCTGAGAAGATCACTGATGGTGCCCGTGAAGGCTTCGAGAAGGCCACTGGGTAAGTTTCAACTTGTCAAACACCACCACAACGCCAACAGGTGCTAATTGTCCCGTAGCAAGAACATCCCTGACAAGTTCTCCAACTAAAAACTTCCTACATCCTATAAGATAGTAAATGTTATGACGGAAGGGACGCCTAATGGCGGACTGTAACGATTAATTCAATATACCACTTTGAGTTTCTTTGCAAGCAATGGAATGAATGCGCCGTGACTTTTACAGCCAATTCGTCAATCAGCAAATCTGATGCTATCTGGCACCACGATCGTCATCATATGTCACATTTGCTAAACTGCACACCATTCGTTTCTTTTTTTCTGGAGCTGAGCACTCTGTAGTGGATGTGCTTCTGCCGGCTTCCGTTTTTGTGCATTGGCAACATGGCGTGCGCTGAAATCACCACGGAGAGCTGCCAGAACGCTGAATCTTAGCAGATAGGCGGCTCCCCGTGCACTGGAACCAGCTTTCCCATGAATTATCCACCTTGGAACAAAATGACTAGAATTCCAATAAATTCAGGTAAGCGGGGTGTAAAAAAAAACGCATTGTCATGTCTACCTCTATTTGTTTTTATTTTTTCCTTCAAACATTAATTTCATTCAGTAGTCTGATTGTACCGTCAATGGCTCCTTGCCATGACTGGCTTTAGCGTGCTGGGCATCAATATATCCCCTGTAACCCCCCGCCCGGAGATCATCCGGCACACGCTGTCCTGGCAACGGCCGTTTACTACGCTGGGGCAGCTGCCAGTGGTGTTTTAGCGGCGCAGGGGTTTCTCAGTATTCCCCCCAATTGCCCCCCAATCAGCGCCGCGTTTAGTCCAAACTGACCAGTAAAATCCCCTGTTTCCTCCTGTGGTGTGCTCTGGCTCTGGCTCCCCTGCAGGCGTTAGCTTGGCTTCAGGCCCATGCAGTCGCGACTCGACAAAGACAGAAAAAGGAATATCACGCCAGGCGACTGCGACGTTACTCAGGAGAAAGCCCGTTTATTGCCTTCTTCTTTTTCTCCAATCCCCCAAAGGTTTCTACATCTCTTGCTCTTGTTTGCGCAAGGCTCAAGTATAATTTCGTCCGCTACGTATTTCTCAAAATCGGGGCGACGGGAAACTTTATCATTCTTAACACGCGTGGCCGTATTGACAAACTATATTCTTCGCCCACACACAAAAGCCTCCTGACGCCGACCCGCGACTCTGTAGCGCAACTCTGCAAATCAACCCAAACAGGTGTCTATTTCAAGATGCAGCATGGAGGACACGAATAACCAGCCAGCGGGCGATAATCAACGCCCAGACACGGCCATGCGAATGGCCAGCAACGACACGGGCGCCGACGACTCCATCTCGATGAATCGCCCACCAATTTTCCCCGTGCCTGACGGCGCAAACACAGAGCGCAGGCCCTCACCAAGCCAACCTACGTTTGGAAACTATGCCAGCCAAAGAAGCAAGCAGCCTATCTTCTCATCTGGAGTTCCAGAAAGCAGCATCCTAGACACTGCGCCAATCGAACAAACACGCCTTGACGAGACGATATCCGAAGAAGCAGTACGCGAACACTTTAAGGATGTCGAATCTAGCTTTCTGCCCTCGCTGTCCCCCATCCCGACCGGGGCCAGCAACCCTGCTGGAGGCGTCGATGACACATTTCTCTTTGATTCACCCCAGAAAGTCGATAACAACCATCCCACGACCGACCCAGACACCACATCTACGAGCCACACGACGTCGGCGCTAGAGAATCTCGACTCTTCTCCAACAGCGGCTGCAGTTGCAAGAACAATCTCTAGAGCAGTTAGTGGATCAGGGGCCCCGAATGAAGCGAATAATGCTGCAGAGAAAGATCAAAATGCGCACGACGAATCGTTTGCGTCGAGTAACTATGATTACAAGAGCCGTTGGCCTCAATCAGCCTCGCGCCACGAGGGAACAGGGACCGATGCTGGAAATACCCCAGGCTTTGCTCTGAGGGCTAAGCGTCCCAGTTATCTTCGCAATCGATTCTCCAGCCAACGTTCATCCGCTTCCTCTTTCGCAACAAACCCAGAGTCCCAAGATGGTAGCGAAGCTACCATCGGTCAAGATGCATATACGGGGCCGCCTCCTGCGCTTGGTAATCCTCGTGTTGTCAGCAATCCCATGCCAAGATCCTTCAGTATTGGTAGCATGGCATCTGGTATTAGCGCTGATGACTACGGTGATGGTATGATACAACACCTGGAGACACTACCTGAGGTCGACAGTCCGCTTAAACAACATGGAGGTGAAAATATAACAACTCCAAAAGCTTCAAAGGAGAACCTAGACATGGCTCCAACTGATACAGTCATTGCGCAGCATGTAAAGAACGTACAAGTCCCTGAGTCTCTGGTCAAAGACTTCAAGTTCAGGAATGGTTTCCAGACGCCGTTCAAGTCCACAAACACGACTACTACTGTAGGCACTGCGTCAAAGAATGGGCGCAACCTTACCTTGAAAGAGCAAAGCAGTACTATTGAACGATTATCTAAGGAAAATTTTGATTTGAAGCTCAAGATCGTGTTCCTCAACAACCGCTTAGACACACTGTCTGAGGAGGGTGTTAAGGAAATGATTTCTCAAAATGTCACTCTGACAACCGAATTAGCCATCGCGCAGCGTGAGAACAAGATTTTGCGAAAGAGAGTCAAGGAACTGGAAAAGAAAAGCGACGAGGAGCGCCCTACAACATCTTCCTCCTCAGAACAAACCTCAAGGCTTAACGATGAAGAAGCCTTCCAGCTAGAACGGGAGATACAACTTCTACGTGAGCGAGTCGAGGAATGTACCACTGAGATCGAGACGCTCTATAGCGAAAAGGAGCGTCAAGAAGCTGAGAATCGCAGACTTAGCGCCATGGCCCAGTCTCGCCAGGCTGCTGCAGGAAACGGGGGTCGCCAAGATGATGAAACAGCTGTATTCAGAGACCTCCTCGACCAAGAAGCGTCACGCAATGAGTCCTTGGTAGAGGAGAACAAGAAGCTGGCCGAAGACTTGTTCCAATTACGTAGGGAGATTGCAACTCTGCGCGCCCAGGGACCCCAGACTACCAACATCTACCAGATCTCTAAGCGACGCGAAGGCACTGGTGGCCTTGGTCGACCTGGATCAGAAATGTCTGGAGAGACCGACACGAATTTCAGCATGGCCAGCACACTTGTCGACGAATTGCGCAGAGAGAGCGAACAGTTGCGCCATGAGAATGCAGAGCTACGCCGTGATCTTGGCGCGCAAACTTCTATGCTTTCGTCAAGAAATCGAGAAAAAGATCGACTTTATCAAGAAATAGAAGACCTAAAAATGGCTCGTTTTGGGGGAGTGCCGCCGTCTCATGCGGATAGTATCCTTGAACGGTCGGCATCCCGCGCCGGAGCCTATGACAGCCCTGTTGAATCAGAAGGTGGACGCTCACGGCCTACAGCAATGCATGGTGACGCACAGCGTGAAGATTTAGAAGAGCGCCTCGCAGATATGAGGGATAAGATGAGCGAAGTCAAGATCCTGAACCAAGATCTGCGCCGTGAGCTTAATGATTGCATTCAGGAACTCGAGGGGGCCCTTGGTGAGAAGATTGAGACGGAACGCCAAGCGCAACTCCTTCAAGAAGAGTTTGATAACCTCTATGACGATGCCAAGAAGCTTGAAGAAGAGCGTGACGAGTACGAGAATGCCTTGCGCGAGCTAGAAGCAGAATGCGACGGACTTGAAAAGGAGGCAAACACACAAATCAACACTTTGCAAGCCGATCTAGAGACGAACAGAGAGCAACTCGAGCGAGTTCAGTCTGACTTGGCCGAACGGGAGGACGACTTTGCTGCCCTGCAAAAGGAGATGGGAGAGCTGAGTGATTCTCTGCTAAGATTGGAAGACGACCAGAATCACAAGCTGTTCCGCATTCAGCAACTGGAAAAAGAACTTGAAGCATCTAACAAGGAGCTTGAAGAGTATGACCAGAAGCTTGTTGATGCGAACAAGACCGTTCAGCAGCTCTCTGTTCAACAAGAGTCGTCGCAATCGGAAATTGATTTCTTGCGCGAAGAGCAGGAGGCGGACAAAATTCGCATCGGTGATTTGGAAGCTGCCATTGCCACCACCGAGCAATCCCTCAGAGAAGAAAGAGATAGGGTCAAGGAATTAGACGAGCGTCTGCAGCAGGAGCGCATGCAACGTGAGGCTGTCGCCAACCAAGAGAAGGAGGATGTCCAACAAATCCTGAACGAGCTAAACAGGGAGACCTCCACTGCCAAGGACGAAGCTAAATGGCTACGTAAGAGCTTGACCAAGCGCGAGGTCGAGGCAGCGGAGTGGAAGGAGAGGCTGATGGAGCTGGAAAACAATTTGCGAGAAGCATTAGGCGACTTGAACGGCACGCGGTCTTCGCTTCTTAAGGTAAGTAACCATTGTGTGTTAAATTTGACCGATGCAATTATTAACGCTGTCACCATAGTCCATCACCAAAATTCAAAGAGAACTGGAAGACACGGTTCGCGAGCTCGACACTTCCAGGGCCGCCGTCGCTGAAAAGGATCGCATTATCAAGCAGAGAGATGCATTGCTTGAGTCGCATGCCTTAGAGAGCCGCAAGGTCAGCGAACTGCTCGAGAAGGAGAGAGGTGCTCATCGCAATACCAAGTCTCAGTTTGAGACGTTCCAAAAGACTCACCAGCACTTGTCAAGAACCGCGAACACACAAGATAGCCGCATCGCTGAGCTGGAGAGCACACGTGGTCAAGATCGCCGTAGACTTGCGACGCTGGAACAAACAGCTCGAGACCAGCTCGCGGAGCGTAACGAATTGCTGCTCCTGCTTTGGAGAAGGCTCAGCGCGCTCTGTGGTAGGGAATGGGCTAATGGCCATGCTCTGGTCGATAGACAGGTTCTGCCCTCGCTTGAAGTCGTCGCAAATCGTCTACCAGGCTTTTCAAAGAATCTCTTGGCGGCTGTTAAGACCATTGAGACCATGTTTGGTTCTTTTGAGACAAAGATCAAGTCCGTTGAACGGGATCTGACGCGTGAGTACCAAGCTCTGGAGGGCAACCTCGATGCTCGCACTAAGAAGCTTGACCGACTGGAGACCATGGTGCGCAACTCTGTTGCGAGCGGCTCCTTGGGGTCGTCAGAAACGAAGACTCGCATGGCCCGTCTTGAGGATGCATACAGGCAGCTCAAGGTTGAGAACACCACGCTACGTACTGCTAACGATGTTCGTGCACGAGCCGCACAAGCTAGTAGAGACGGCCGAGGCAGCGGATCACCGTCGCCCGCCATTCATCGCGGCCCAGGAGAGCGTGACAAGGGGAAACCTGACAACGGATCTGCGGGGATGGACGTTGCAAGGACAGGCGAGGCAAACTCCAGCAATGACAACAGGTGGCTTCTAAGGCTGCGAGACATGGAGTACAAGCTCAAGATGGAAAGAGAAGCACGCAACCAAGACCGCCAAGCAGCAAGACAGCGTCTCGGTGGTCTTGAATCGGAGAACAAGGAGTTGCGGGATAGGGTGAAGAGAGTCACGAGCTACGCTGAGTAGCAGCATGCACAGCTAGGTAGGATGTTGCGAGACGAAGCTTTATGTACAAACTGTCAAGATGGTCATGGTTTACGTTGCATGTATAGTACGGGTATTGCTTTGGTCTGTATTGGTTTGTTTGTTTGGGATTCGCATGGCACGGTAGCTTTTCTGTTTATTTTCACTTCAAAATCATATCTACCACGGTGTTGGTTTTTTCCACCCATTAACTCAAACATTGATCCTCAACTAATATGTTTAGTACGCTCCGCCGTTTGTGTCGAGCTCCTTGATTTCTATCTCAGACTCTTGTTGGCCAATTCCCCTCGCCTCTGCCTCTTCCAGCATAGCCTTTGTCGCAGTCGCTCCGACTCTCGTAACTCCCAACGACATGACGTACAGCAGCTCATCTAGCGTCCTCACACCACCAGCCGCCTTAATCTGCACTTCTGGCCCAGAATGCTTCCTCATGAGTTTCAGATCTGGCACCGTCGCCCCATCATAGCTATACATGCCATTATCCCTCTTGACGAACCCATATCCCGTACTGGTCTTGACAAAAGCCACTTTCTGCCGAGTACAGATCTCGCACAGGCGGATGATGTGCTCATCCTGCAAGTAATCATTCTCAAAGATGACTTTTAAAATAGCTCCCTTGGACACAACAGCATCGTTCACCGCTTTGATTTCATCCTCGACGTACTCCCACTCTCCGGAGAGGACCTTGCCGATGTTGACTACCATGTCAATCTCATGTGCGCCTTGGGAGACGGCATCGCTCGCTTCAGCGACTTTGATGGCCGGTACGGAATTTCCGTGGGGGAACCCGATGACGGCACAGATTAGAACGGATGAGCCATTGAGGATTTCCTTGGCCAGAGGGATAGAGTAGGGCTTTATACAAGCCGTGGCTACGCCGTAGTGTTTGGACGTATGGAGCCCGGCGCGGATGTCTGCGTCGGTGAAGGTTGGGTGGAGGAGGGAGTGGTCGATGAGTTTGGCTATTTTGGGCATGGATACTCTGACTTTGGGCATGGTGAATATTGTGAGAGACTTTGATGAATGATGTGAGTTGGTGCGATGAAATAATGGACTCGGGCGATTATCATGAGGGGGGTTTGTCCCGTGTAAGTGGTGAGCTGCGGACTTCCTAATTGGGAACCCCCGCGACGCCAGCCAAAAGTATAAATTGGCTGAACTGTTCTCAGCAATGACATATTCTTTTTTCAATCCAGCAGTATTCATCTTGTGCTTCATTTACATTTATTTTAAATTGTCACTGGCTTGCAATATATTGCTGTTGGCTTTTGTTGATACTTGCCCAACATGATGTCAAGGCCTCTTGCGGTGTCATCACGACGTCTAGCTACAGTGGCTAGTGGTAATGCTGCTGCGGTTAAGAAGGAAGGTGACATTTCGGATGCGTTTGTTTCGCTTTCGGGAGCGAAGCAAGATCCATTGCCTGACCGCTTTAGAAAGCTCAAATGTGACCTTGTAAGGGGACGGGAGGCGGAGGTCACTCAGAGCTGGACGAGGCTACTGAAGGCTTTGAGAGAGGAGAATGATTACATTGCTGCTAAGGGATCGGATGTTATCCCACAGATTGAGTACAAGGATTTGGAAAAGGGCATTGTTGAGCTGAAGGGGGAGATCTTGAAGCGTGGTGCAGTGGTGGTGAGGGGAGTGGTGCCTGAGGATGAGGCAAGGGCGTACAAGGAGGAGGTTGAGGATTATGTCAAGACTAATCCTTGGACTAGAGGTAAGTCATGTTGTTTGGGATGCATGGCAAGAAGCTAATGGTTGTAGCGTTCCCGCCACACGATCCGCAGGTGTACGAGCTGTATTGGTCGGCGCCTCAGTTGAAGGCGAGGTCACATCCGGCATTGCTCAATGTGCAAAGACAACTGATGTCATCGTTGTGGCACATGTCATCTCCCGATTCACACATTTCACTTACAGAGCCGTTGACGTATGCTGATAGGGTTCGCATCCGCCAGCCGGGTGATGCCAGCTTCGCCTTGGGTCCTCACATCGACGGCGGCAGTGTTGAGCGATGGGAGAAGGAAGGCTATGGACGCGGTGGCGTATATGACAAAATATTTGCTGGCCAGTGGGAGTCATACGATCCCTGGGATGCCAGTGGCCGAGTCGACGCTGTTAATAACTTGTACGACGGCTTGGGTGCGTGTTCCATGTTTCGAATGTGGCAGGGTTGGTTGAGCATGAGCAACACCGGACCCAGCGAAGGAACGCTGCTTGTTAATCCGTTGATGCACATGGCCACAGCGTATGTGTTGTTGCGTCCCTTCTTCCGTCCATTGAGTCACAAAGCCGGTCCAGCTTTCTTGGACGACTCAAACTGGGAGTTTGCGGGCGAGCAAGGCATGGACAGCGACTTGCAAGGTGCGTCGCCTGGCCACGGACAGGAATTGACGGATGAGCTGCATCCTCATCTGGAGCTGGAGAGAACAATGGTGCACATTCCCAAGATCAAGCCCGGTGATTTTGTGGCTTGGCACTGTGACAGTAAGTGAAGCTTTTGCTCATATGTGTTTGCTGACGCAGCGCTAACATGGGATACTAGCAATCCATTCCGTCGACAAGCAGCACAGCGGCAAGTCGGATTCGAGCGTGCTCTACATCCCCGTGTGTCCCGTTACATCGCTCAATGCAGAATACCTGGTACGTCAGCGTGAGGCGTTCAGAAAGGGAACCCCAGGACCGGATTTCCCCGGTGGAGAGGGTGAGACGAGGCACTCAGGTCGACCAACAGAGGAACAGCTCGAGAAGTGGACGACGGAAGAAGGCATGAAGGCAATGGGGCTGAAGAAGCTGAACCCAAGTGTGGGAGCCCTGCCTGGTCAGCTCGAGGTGATTCAGAGAGCAAATGAGATCATGGGATTCTAGTATAAATTAGAAAGCCTATGTGGCTTGGGGATGACACAAAGATGGTGATGGTGATGGTGTGGTGGTGTAAAGATAATATGTAAGAAGACAATGAGAAGCTGAGCTGTCATTCACTGTGGGTTCCGGACAAATCATTGTTTGTTGGGGGGCAGTTACACGGGAAATTAACGATGATCGTATTACGAACAGCGTATCCCATTGCAAAGTGTGGGCGTCGTGCTAGACTAGAGTGAGATGGTTGGTGCAGACGAGAGCAGCCAAAGATGTGCATTTGTCAGCGTGAAGCACTTTTTTTTTCCAGGGTGGAACTCCGCAAGGGCTACAGTGGAGTTGGGGAGTTACAGGGAAGGGGCGCGATTCTTCGGGGCGTGTCCAGGGAAGGAGTGGTTGGGTTTTTAGTGGCTACAGCGGGTGAGATGTTCTTGGGTCTTTGGGGCTGGTTGTGTACAACACAGAGCGACGGTCCGAGGCGAAAGTTGATGCAATAGGGATTTGGCATGGCAATTAACTTAAGAACTAAATGAAAAACAGGAATCCCGTATTGTCAAAATGTGCCAGGAAATTTACTAAACTCCAAGCAACAACGAACATCAGTCAATGCGCAGTCTTGCTGCTTTGATTGCTAATATCAGTCGGCTTGTCGCACCCCAGGGCTGTGAAGGCACCCACTTGCTGCCACGCTTTCTCACAGCTCGTCTCACTAGCATTTCTCGCATGAGCAGCGGAGTTGGAGGCACACAGACATCTTAATTAATGTTAACCCATTATTAATGGCACAGCAGGTTAATTTGGCCTCGTTGTCCTCGTCCAGAATTGGAGAACAACACCTCAAGTGGGCCGTTCAATTAGTAAACGTATCCCTTTTGGTGGCCCGAGTCGGTGTAAGCCACTGAGGAAGCTACGATGCAACACAGACAAACCCCTCCTGCCGCCTGTTCTAAGTGGGGTGAGGGGTAGTTCGACAACCTGGAAGGTACGTACCCATCCCGTCCCGTTGCCAGGAACACCACATAAATAAATCCGCAGCCAAACAGGTTCCCGTCTATTTAAACCATTTGATCCCGCCTTTCCCTTAGTTCTTCATTCCCTCTTCTTAACTTAAACCACTACTCCAATTCACTCAATCACACCTCGACTTCACTCTCTTTCCCACAGCACCACCAACACTTCATCATGAGCTTCTACGACTTCTCTGTTGGCCAGGCTTCGCTTGCCCTCGATGCCCTCGAGAGCATCCTCAAGAAGGCCCAGTCTGCTCCCAATGCCGCCGACCTCCCCCTGGCCAAGATCCACGATGACATGCTTCCCCTTGCCTTCCAGGTCAACATCGCTACCGATATCAGCAACAAGATTGTCGCCCGTCTGAATGGCGAGGAGCCCCCTTCTTACAAGTGGGAGGACCTCAAGACCTTTGACGACTTCTTCGCCCGCATCAACGCCGTCAAGGCCATCCTCAACAAGGCTTCCAAGGACACCATCAACGCCGGTCAGGAGAAGACTGTCTCCCTCGGTGTTGGCCCTGGTAAGCCCGCCCTCCAGGTCTCTGGCTACGTCTACGTCACCGCCTACGGCCTGCCCAACGTCTACTTCCACGTTGTCACTGCCTACAACATTCTCCGCAAGGAGGGCATTGCTCTGGGCAAGATGGACTACCTCACTCCCTACATGGGCCCTCACATGCCCAAGTCTGAGTAAAAACGCCGTGGTGGATAATAAAAGCTCTGCTTAAAAAAATGAAAACCAAGCATAAAAGTTGTTCAATTATACAAATGATACCAATTCTTTTCCACACCATGTTTAAAATCTTCATTTTATGTGACAAAGAGCCTTCGTGGATGTGCAATAGTATGTATTACTAACGAAGGCTCATATTCTAGCATACGGCTTGATAGGTGGCTCGCCGTTGGTTGGCGGCTGTGTCCCAATGTTGAAGGCTGCTACAAGAGTCGTCCCCATCGTGTGAATTACATTCAAAATGCTCAATCCCAGTGTAACTGGGACGCTACATGTCTCTTCGAGATTGAGTCTGGACACCTGGCCGGGACCATCGTGCAACAGTGCATCAACAGTCAAGTCAAATGCCAGACTGCTGAGCATTATTCCTTCATGAGTGTATGGGATCCCACCAGGCTTGAAAGCACAGGCATTTTGCACAAAAGTGTTGGTTGCGCCAACGTTTCTCGCATCCTTGATATATCCAGCCGCGTTTTCATCGCCCGTTTGGAGAACGACGTCGTCAGTGAGGCTCATAATGGATGTCGTAGGTACCCAGGCAGAATCGCCACCGCCAGCCTTTAATTGTTTGAGGAATTGAGAGTTCGGCCGTTGTTGCCAGAGAGCCTCACCGCAGAGGGCAAGCGGGCATGTAAGATACGTCGACTCGGTGCCTTCGTAGTTGGCAGAGAGGTTGATGACGTCGGAGGTGAAGTTACGAAGAGATGGCCAGTACTGCAATGTCCAGGCTACGGCGATAGCTCCTACAATCATAATCAGTACAGTCATATGCTGAGCAAAGATGGAGTGAAATGCCATACCTTGTGACCATGTGACGGCAGCCACGGTGGTATTGGTCATGGCGTGTAGATATTTAAGAGCGTATGCAATGTACTCTGCGGTATCTTGGATATCGTCCATGAGGTAATGTTGCACGTTCAAATACACGGGATCAAATGAGTTTCCCTGCTTGAACTTCTTTCCAAAATTGGTAACGAAAGATTGCTGGCCATAATTTCCTGTACCAGGAACCATGAGAACTGGCATCTTCTTGCCATGTGTAAAGGCAGGGGGGAAGTACATGGCAGCGCGCAGCTTCTTCTCGGGAATATCCCAGGGAGCGTCGCCGGGAGATTGAGCGTAAACCGATGTTGAAATTTCACGGTTTCCGGTATTATTGTACGTACATGGCTTTCCACAGCCGCTCAACTGCTCTGCCGAGGGGCTCAATGTGTCTGTCAAGCCAAGCAGCCTCAGTAGACCGGCGAGTGACGCTGGGTTGTGCTCCGATAATGCAATTGCATCCTGGATAATTTTGGTAGCAATAGCGGGAGTATTGGGTGTCTTGCCAGCAGAAATTTTATCCATGAACTCTGAAAAAGATTTGTTGTCGACCACTGCAGATGCGGCTTTGCGGACGGCGTTGATGCTCTTGAGAGGGCCAGAGAGCATCGCTGCCTGAGCGACCGCGATGAAGAGGACATTTGAGACTCGCATTGTGTCAATTGGCGCGATTCCTTGTCAGATAAGCAGACCAGGAGAGTAGATGCGTCAAAAGGAAAGGAATTGCATGGTCGGCTTCTTTTAAATGTTTGTTTTGGTGGAAGTTGGTGCGGATTAAAGTTCTGGGTACCAAAGTCAAAGCTCTACAGTGGCGCATTCTAGCGCAAGTTGGTCTTTGGCGAGTCGTTTCCTCCGCTATTTTTGCCCGATTAAGCACTGCGAGATTCTGGCTTTAGTGGGGATTCACACGGGAAGGCCCCTGGCAGTCCTCAGGAAACAACCTGTGTTTGTCAGCAGCAGTGACAGCACCGCAGCACCGCAGCTCGAAATTCATCCCAACGCCACCAACTCGACGACGTCAAAGTATCGTTCCAAGGCTCGCCATGTCGCCGTATTGGTACGCGCTGCGCTTAGTGCAAGCGTTTGAGGTATGATCATTTTGCATTAGCATGATAGTATACCACACAGTCCCCCTGGCTAACTATTTGCAGGATCGCATCATTGCTCTGGTACGCCCCTCCATTTGCCATGATAGAATATCCACTGACTGGCATTCAGATCCTTCGACAGCCCGGATTTCATCGTGCCGTCGGCCGTATCCATAGAGAAATAGACGAGAGACAGAATGGAAGACTCCCTCACGATCCGCTCGCCCCAGGAGAGGCCACTGGTACGACCAAGAATATCGCCTATGCCTCAGGCCATGATGCTAACCTCCTGACCGCTATAGCCGACCCCAACAGACCGAAACGAGGGCAAGGCTTCTTGAAACACTTTGTTGCCGAATTAAGAAACCAAGCCAGCGGGAAACCAACCGACCCAGACAAACCGTTTGAACCGATGCCGTCATCAGCCAAAGGCAAGTTCCTGTCACGGTCAGGCTCGAGACCGAGAACCGACGACGACTTCAGACAAGAGATGGCCAAGAAATACCCAAGTCTGTTCGATAACACGAAGAAATGAAACGATCAAACATGTCATACACATGTCCGCCAAGGATATCTCTTAACAATCTCGACGACTTCTATTACCGTCAAACACGCTACCTTTGCCGATTCGCCATAGCTGCACCTTTTCCTTGGCTGCGTGCTTACAACGTCGCCTTTATTCCTCCAGAAGCGTTGGCAGAAGTTGGGGTCAATGTATCGCTTGCTGTGTCAACAGAACACGCCGTTCTAGAGATTGAGCTTGCGCCGTCGCAATTGATCTTGGACCCAAATTCGTCCCTTTTGCTCTGCTATGGAGTTGAGCCGCTGCAACCAATTTTACTCTCCATGGTTAGTGGAGGCGCCGTCGACCAGAATTATGGCACGTCTTGCATACAGCCGCTGTATTACTCGCACAGTCGCCATGGTAGTAGGCGACGTCGTCTGTTAACAAGCCAATATCACAGCCGCTGCATATCATTGGATCTCTCATCTCCTTGTCAGCATTGAATATGGTTAGGAAATGGGGCTTCGTTGGTTGGAGCCACTTGGAGTAAGAAGGTAGCTGCGAATGGGAGCTAGTCGGCTGATGGTGCAACTAGCCCTTTAGAACTTTAGCAACCTCATGTGGTGTGCGAATTCATGTCGGTTGAATCGTCCGTCCTGATTCATTTCCGACCGCTCCCATATCCTGAACGGCACAATATTGGGCAAGCCCACTGTTCAGAAATATAGACGCGGCATCGATGCCAGTGAGATATAGCCTCGCTGCACAGTTTGCATTGAACTGTTGGTCGACCTCGTTGTGCTCGAAAGTTGGCCAACAGGAGTTGAGAGTAGCTATTCTGATATGAATAGCTCATTGAGTAATATGTATAATAAAGCGCCTCGAATGCCATGATACATAATTACAATGGAAATATTGAAGAAAGCGTATGAAAGGACCATTCCAGGAATCGTATATGACGACAATCACGGTGCTGAATCCGAGATGTGAAGGGTATTGGGCGGAGTCTGAAGCTGGATATTGTCGTCGTCGCAATACTCCAGAAAACATACACCAATACTGTATTTGAAGGCGGCCAGAGCTGAAGTTACATTGAAGCTGAGTGCTCGAAACGGATCGCTTGTCTCGATTGGGCAAAACCTTGGCAGAAATCGCTACCCGGCATCAAAAGCGACTTAGCCTCTCATGCTAAGCGGGGGGGACGAAAGCCTTAAAACTTTATATAATATTGATCTTCTATAACTCCTCTCATTATGTCATACGGTGAGGGGTAAAAATGACGCGCTGTTGTAATGGAGGGTTGCTGTATCCGATGATGTTTTGAGGGTGATGCGGCAGCTTCGCGGCATATAATTAAAGACCATGACATGAAAAACCGATGCAGTGAAACAGGGTTCCTAATTCGTTTAAACCAATATAATACTAAGCTGACTTAAAATAGGTCGTCGTGTTAACTCTAATCTAGTCGATATGCGCGGACATCACTAAAAGCGAATGATACCGCCGACAACGTGCATTCGGATAGGACGGATTGACATTGGCGAGTTTGTTTATTCTTAGCTCCACCACATGTCAACTACTGGTGATCATGTCCATAAATGGAAACTTTTTTGCGACAGCATCACTGGTGTAAGCAGCGCCATCTTACTTCCGCTGTGGATTGCCAAGAGCGCACACGTAGGTCGTTTATTTCCGCATCTCAGCCTACATCATCTAACACAAATAGGGTAAATGGGGAAGTCTGCCGTCGCAAAAATCCTTCTCCTTTAGTCTCTCCAGTCTTGTTCTTGAAGCGCCGCAACATGGTCAATCGTGGCGCCTCGCGAGGCTGCATCACTTGCAAAGGACGGCATGTCAAATGCGACGAAACTAAACCTGCTTGTAACCAATGTATCCGCGTTGGGCGAGAATGTGCTGGTTACGCAAAGCAAGCCATTCGAGTCAGGTTCAGAGACCAAACTGCTCGCTATCTAAAGAAGACGCCAGATAACTCAATCACCGCTGATGCAAATCACCATGACCCAGAAAGGTCGAAAACAAGAACATGTGTTCGTCAGACCCTGCGCCAGCGGCAAAGTTGCCTTTTGACACATGAGAGTCCGTTTCCCAAGCAGCAAGATATGGCCGTTGCCTTCTTCCTCACCTACGTAACTGACGTCGGTCGCAACTTGGAATCGACGCGTGGTTACCTGGAGTTTGTTCGCCCTGTTCTTGCTCTCGAGTCGCATGAATCCGCCTTATCTGCTGCGGTCAATGCTACGGCAATTAAGCTGTGGTCGATTTTGAGACCATCCACCGTAGCTGCTTCCCTGCAGATTCAGCTACACAACCAGGCTTTGGTCAAGCTGCAGCATGCGGTTTACAGCCCTATAGAGCAAGGCAAGGATGCAACAGTATTTGCGGCGCTTATGCTGCAGCAATACGATACACTGGCAGCAGTTTTTGATCACAACAAGGCCCATAGCACACACCGCAGGGGGGCCTTGGCGCTACTTAAACAAACCAGCCACAGTTTGAGGAGCTCTAAATACTATGGGCATTTGTTAGGCAACCTGTTCCACTCCAAGATTTCTTTTTGTGTCAGGCATAGGATACCAGTGACAGAAAGCGAGGTTGACTGGCTTCATAATGAAGTAATCCCCGCTTTGCCCTGCAACCCAAGCTTTCTGTTGGACATTATAGGCATATCTATTTCGAGGCTTCAGAGTGTCCTTGCGGAGAAGAGGTCATCACATGGAGACTCGGAGACTGATGCATTGCAAGAGCTGCCAGACCTCATTCGGAACGTTGGTTCTCAGCTCCAATCCTGGTTCGACACGGTACCAGAATTCTGGCATCCTAGCAGAATCCCAAGCAAAAGTTGTACAGCAACATCTGTTGCTACTTATGATGGATCCTTTGATATCTACCCTAGTGTTCAGATTGCAAATATCTGGAACACATGGCGTATATATTGCTTGATTGTGGAGATGGCTGTCATGGAGTTTACTCGAGTCACCCAAGACAAGAAAGGAGCCGCTCTAGACATGGACGACTCAGATACACGACATGATAAAACGATACACGACTTGGTTGAATCCATATGTCGATGCATACCATTCTATCTTGGAAACTGCTCTCAGCCCGTGAGCTACTCTGACATAGATAACCCACTGTTGGATTTCCCAAGTTATCACGACCTACCGCTGGTGGATGAGAAATTTGTCACTTATAAGAGCAGTGAATACTACGTCTCGAAAACTGATCACTTCCGTCACGTTGTTCTTCACGGCCCGCTACACGCACTGAGTATTTTGTCCAGTCTCATCGGCCTCCTCTTTGAGGGGCAGTACTCAACATTGGCTCAAGACCTACTACAAAAACAGAAGCAGTGGATCGATGAGCAATTTCACCGCTCGCTTTACTTGACGCATTTCATACCGGGTATTTCTAATAAGCGAAGGCAGTCGGATCACCTCATGTCTGAGAAACATGAGCACGGCTTGCCGCCTACAGCGCTGGCTCACACTACCCGCCAAGCCTTGAAGACCGTGAGCATATTATAGTGCTTTTTTATATCAGAGCGGAATTATTTGACAGGCTTAGTATTGGAGTGGCTATTTGTAAATAGAGACAGTATACTAATGTAATGGACTTGGCCACCAACAACGAGGTATTTGTACAATGCTGTGTGTTGAAGTACTTCATTCAAACATGAGAATAAGCTTGGATGTTACGTTCTAGGTAAAATCTGCCGGGAATTAGAAGCAACTCGTCGTTTTCTCCGATCTTTGATGTGGCTTACGATCGCCTCTACCGGCAACTTGCAGCCATACTGTCCGAAAGAGGCAACTTTTTTCCGACAGGGCCAAGCGCAGCAATTTAAGTAGCAAGATTTTACTCTGATTGCGTATTCCTTTGACGCACACGTACGTCCATTTAGCTGTCATATCGGCATCTACAACTAGCCCTAAATAACAAAGGGCGGAGGTGGCCCATTGTACCATCGCAAAACCACTTCTGTTTTGGTCCTCAGTCTAAGCCAATCCGCCGCGTCAGTGTGGTCTGGCCGAGCCTTCCGAGTCTATCACATAGTGAAAGTTGTTTAACTTACACAGAGACTGTGCCATAGTTTGATTTTAGTGGAACTGATTCTGTTCCTGTGGAAATCCTTGTGGCTTCGCAGGATGAGCTACAAATACGGCTGCCCATCCACCTTGTGACCCGTAAGTTGGACCTCACGTCTTACTATTTCCAAAGGCTGCTCTTTCGCAAGGCGATCAATCCATTGCTATCACATATAAGACAAAGAAGAGCGATATGGGGTCGAGGGTTTCTGCAGTACAAGCTCTAGGCTTGTGGCTGCTGCTTAGCTGTTCTCACATTTCTCCCGCACAAGCGCATGCAGGAGAAGCTAGTGGACATCACGGAAGCACAGATAAAACAATGGAAAAAGACCTGAAGCCAGGGCTCCCCAGCTACTTTTCGCTGTCTGACCATGCGGGTCTACTTTATACCCATGTCGTGCTCATGACCATTGCCTGGGTGGTCGTTTTGCCAGTTGGTAAGTCGTAGCTGTATGCAACGTACTGCCAGTTTCATTTACTAATACGGAGTTCTTGGCACTCAAAAGCTGTGATGCTGTCAATTGTAGCCTCCAGGTACACTCTTGTCACTCAAACTGTGTTCATTGCAATCAATATACTGGGGCTACTCACAGTATTAAGCTACAACGATCGAACTCCTGACTTATACCCCAACAATGCCCACCACAAAATCGGCTGGATTATTACAAATATTGTCACTATTCAGGTAATTCTGGGTGTGATAGCTCGTCGCAGATCCAGTCACGCTAGTCTGGACAGGCAGGAATCAGCAGACGTACAGCCATTCATGGCGCTCCCTACGATGCCGGACCATCGGGGCTGCATTGACGAATCACAAGATTTTCAACACTCTGATGACGCCAATTGGCAGAGTTCAATTGAACTCTTGGAGCACCAAAGCAGGATTTCTGAGACAACTCAAGTAGAATGCTGGGATGACGAACCGGAGCTGCCACCGTCGGTCAAATTCGGCAACAGCGGCCATGCGCGAAGCAATGGATGCTTCTCAGCATTTACTCGCCCTCTCAAAAGTATATTAAGGGCAATAACCTCGATATCTCTATGGGAATATGTAAGATTTGCTTACAAAATCATTGATCGGATCATTCTACCCTTTGGATTCATCGCCTTTGCTACAGGCGTCGTGGCAATGGGCAGATTCTTTGTAAGGTGTCCCCCGTTTAATAGCGCCTTTGATCATGAAATATTGAGAACTAACCTGAAATAATGCAAAACAGGAAGGTGGGAACTTCCTCAACGGTTTGGCTCATTGGATCAAAGGAGGAGTATTCTTCTGGTTTGGCTTGCTTAACCTGGGCCGCTGGGCAGGTAGCTTTGCTGATTTAGGCTGGGCATGGAATATTCGCCCCCAGAAATCAAATGACAAGGCTCCGCCGTCAGCTGAGTTTGTTGAGAGCTTTCTCATTTTCATTTATGGATCTACAAACATCTTCTTGGAGCATCTGAGTAACACAGATGGGAAGTGGACAGCACGGGATCTGGAGCACATCGCTATTACCGTCCTTTTCATAGGCGGTGGCTTGGTAAGTGTGCCATGAAGAATAAATATGGAATGTCAAACTGTGCTGTCATGATATTGGAGCTAACAACTCTATAGTGCGGTATGCTCATCGAATCAGCCAGCATACGCGACCTCCTCAACACAACAGTACATGCCAGTGGTTCATGTCGTAGCAAACAGCAAATGCGAGCTCCCGCAAGCTATGGCTGCTCACTAAATCCGATACCGGCCTTGGTGATATGCTTACTCGGTATCATTATGGGCTCACATCACCAAGCGTCAATGACTTCAACTATGGTTCACAAGCAATGGGGAAACCTGCTTTTCGGGGCCTCCTTTGCTCGATGCCTGACTTACATCCTCATGTACATTCGACCTCCTACGTCGATATTACCTTCAAGACCGCCAACTGAGCTACTCGCTTCATTTGGGTTAATTGCGGGTGGCATCGTTTTCATGGCTAGCGTAAGTCAATTTCTGAGATTGTGATTAGGGCTCGTCGCTAATAAATGGCTGCAGAGCAAAGACACTGTCGATGGTATGGCCCGAAATGGATTAGACGCTATGTTCCTGTACACGGTTACTATGGGCTTAGTTGGGATTCTGATGGCGTGGGAAGTGGTTGTGCTTGCACTGAAGGGATTGGCCGTCCGGTTGGAAAACCGCCATGCCTTCAGGCGTTGAAGCTCCCTAAAGCAGATAGTATATTTGGGTTATGGTTACTCATTTGTTCATTAATTCACATGACTTTGGCGGAACAGCGCTGTTGTTCCACCTCGTCCTTTGGTCTGTTGCCATTTGACGGCTCGAAGTTTGGAACTTGCTGCCGAGGACTCTAACGCAACTCAGTAGATTATTATCTTACAAGATTCATGGGCATTCGAGAGTTAACTTGAAACTATTATAATGAAACAGTCTCAGGATCGTCCATTAAGTACAGAATACCAGGCCAAACCCTTCGTTCAAGGAATGAGTGACATGAAACAACCGGTCTCCAAGACGAACTGTATCCAAAGACGCGCGGCCATTTTAGCGCGAAGACACGCACAATGCAGCACACGAAGACTGTTTTAGAGGGCACGGTTGATAACCTTAATTGATTAAGGTTATTTTGGTCAACGCTTGTCCGGGACTTATCTCGCACCACAATGTTGCCCCATATCAATCTCTTGGTTGTGCCACCTCTGCTCCTCGGACAAACAAGGTAATGAATTGACAAATACTTGGACATTATTCTTGTCTTATTTTTGGAGTCATGTAATTTGAGGCAAATCAGTACTATTTGCTTGGCTGCGATAGGCTACGGTATGTAGTTCTTGGCTGGCTTTGGATCGTCGGGAGAGCCCTTGCTGCCAAGCCTTGCGAATATCTTAATTTCCGCATCGCAACTTGTTCCGTTTACCTCAACTGGCATTGACAAAAATTAGTGCAGGTTGATTGTACGAACTGATACGAGTATTCGCACAGCTTCAAGATGTTGATGGTGCAGGAACGAGATGCAACGACGCAGAATAGACACTGTCGCAGGACCATCGCCAAGAAAACAGGATGGAGTTTTTAATCAACCCGACTCAAGGCAGAAATTTCCCTTCAGTTTCAACCGATCCCTGACTTGTGAAACAAAAATGCCTCGCCAATGGCAAGAAAACAAGCAGCAACCCCTGGTTTGACCAAGTGCGTCAAAGCCAAAAATAAGCTTAACCAACTTAAACGCAATCATGTCACAGCCCGAGCCACAGGCTAATCTTAACACGTACTTTAGCTCACTTCTGAGATGACCTAAACATACGTAGTAGTGGCTCTGGGTTTAGCCAGACGTTTTTTATTTCCAGATAAGCGAAGTTCCGGTTCAACATCATGTCTTGCGCCGCGGACACTCATCGCAACTCATCGCCAACATATCGTCTCAACTTTGTCCCTGGTAGTAACGCTAGATGTATAAATTTTCTCTATATTAGTCTTATCCTTGGAATGGCTAGTGATGCTCTCCTGAGCAACTCCAGGCTAAACTGGGCCTTCCAAGCCTTTAGCGGCTGGGCACCAGCGACGACATTCCCGCAAATTTGATACTGCCAAGAGAGGTCACCGCGCAAAAGATGTGCGGTGCATCACTCGCAAATAATCAGTACATTATGTGTCTGTATTACCTGTGTAAAGAGACTTGCCCTGGTCGTTGCTGTGTAGCCCCCTGAGTCAATCACCCACGAGGACGATGGCCGCCCAGCCATTCCCTTCCATTCGCTGCCTGGAAGAGTCGTAACTCCTTTCAGATTTGTTTACGAACAGTGTCTTCTGTTGTTCAAGTTCTCTAAAGTTGTCTAACTAAGCCTTCTTGGTTCATTTGCTTTTGTCCGACCTACCCTTCGACCATGGTATAAGTGCAACGGCCCCGTTACCTCTGCGACTCGCCATTCTTTCTTTTCGGAACAATCTTGCAACATAGTTTGACATAAGCAAAGTATCCCCAGACAGGGACTGCTTCATATGTTGGCTGTTGCTGACGTTTGATCGGCTTGATCTTGTTTCTTCGACCCTTTATCCGCGCCGCAGCCCGTCCTTCGATAATACATTGAGGCTATTGCTTGGTCTCCGACCGGTGGCTATGTCTCTGTGAGAATAAAAACCTCACTTTATCCTTCCATCGAGTTTCCACTTCATCAAAATCCCTGTACCTATACCACACACACAGTAATCGTCGTCCTTGCTGGCCAAGGTGACACAACAGCTGCGCTGTCAATATGCCTAATCTCGATCTCAGCGAGCTCAACATTGTGTTGGCGGTACTTGGTGCGTTGTTTCGCCGTCTAACCAATTCAGCTGTTAACAATTTCAGGTACCTTCGTCATCTTGTACGGTATCATCTCCGTCAAGCTCAAGCAGGTCTGGTATCTGGGCGAAGCTTGTGAGTCTCTTCAGAGTTTTGTGCTAGTGAAACCTTCTGATAAATTGAATAGTGCCCGCAGTCTTGATCGGAATCGCACTTGGTCCTATAGCAGCCAAGTTCCTCGACAGCGAGCGATGGGGCTCTGCAGAGCAAGGCCAAACCAGCCACATCACTCTGGTTTGTCTTCCGCCGCCTCTAATACTGCACAAAACTAACCATTCTAGGGCGTCGCTCGAGTCATGATTGGAGTGCAATTGGTTATCGTCGGATACCAATTGCCAGCAAAATATAACTTGTTGCGATGGAAAGAGCTCGCACTATGCCTGCTGCCCGTTATGACGATCATGTGGTTGTGTACCACAGCATGTATCATGGCGACGGTTCCTAAGCTGACGTTGCTCGCCGCCCTCGTCATTGGATCCTGTGTTACATGTACAGACCCTATTCTATCCCAAGCCATCGCCAAAGGACCCTTTGCAGATAAGTTTGTTGCCAGAAATCTGCGTGAGATTATCTCCTCAGAAGCTGGTGCTAACGATGGCTTCGGATTCCCATTTCTCATGCTTGCCGTTTACCTTATCCGACATGCCGACATCCCCGGGGCCGGCGAGAAGAGCGGAGCCATTCACTTACTTCTATCTCGATCGGAAGAGGTCGGTAGACTTGGCGGCGGCGTTGGCCAAGCTTTGACAAACTGGCTCGTGGAGACATGGCTCTACGTCGTGCTCATGTCAGTAGCCTACGGCGCACTTGTTGGTTTTGGAGGATGCAAGATCATCAAGTTTGCCTTGAGAAGAAAATGGGTTGATGAGGAATCATATGTGCTCTTCCCTGCTGCGCTTGGCATGTTCATTATCGGTACTTGCGGTGCTATCGGAACCGATGACTTGCTCGCCTGCTTCGTTGCTGGTAACGCCCTCAACTGGGATGGCGAATATCTTGCCGAGACTGAGCGCCGTCACGACGAAGTCAACTCTTGCATTGATGTACTTCTAAACTTTGGAGGCTTCATGTATATCGGCACTGTCATTCCTTGGTCCGAATTCAATGACCCAGACGGTACTGGCATCACTTACGGCAGACTGATTGGCTTGGGATTCCTTGTCATAATATTCCGTCGCATTCCTGCTATTCTTGCCATGTACAAGCTCATGCCGTCAGTTTGCACCAATTACGAAGAAGCTCTATTCATGGGCTATTTCGGTCCCATTGGCGCCGGCGCGGTCTTTTATCTCGAGCACACTCGACATCTATTCCCGGAGCTAGGGGAGGGCGATGAAGAGGAGACCAATCTAATGCGCGCAATTGGCCCGGTTGTATACTGGCTCGTATTATTCTCCATCATCGTTCATGGCCTATCTATTCCTGCCCTCAACATTATTTATACATACATGGGAGTCAAGCCCATCAAGGAGGATGCCGTGGAGCGTCGCCGTCGATCCACCAGCATAGCATTGCCACCGAACGCAGTGCCCGGAGACATCGACACATACGTCGCATACAACCGTTTCAGCCGACCGACGTTCGATTCCAACTTCTCGCTCCCTGTTGTGCGGGATTCACCATATACTATGCAGATGCACGACATGGACACGGATGATAGTGTTGTCGATGCAGAGGAGAAGCAGAGACGCCAAGAGCGACGACGTACCATACGATACGTCAAGCAGCTCAACATAACTAAGGAAGGCTGAAGGCTGAATATCATTCATGTACAGCGTTGTGGTTTATGCATTTTCGCATTGCTTGCTCGACATTAGAATTAGATGCGTTATAGACAAAACATTGGTATAGATCAAAAATAATACTGTCGCTACCGCATTCCGTTTGCTAGCGTTGATTCATGTCGCGTATTGTCCCCAATCTCCCCAGGTGAAGGGGAGGCCGATATCAAGGTTCGCCTCCAGGGCATCCTCAACCGCATCTAGGTTAAAATTGGGATCGATGTGTCCGAACACATCTTGCCCAGAAACCGGGTCAACAAGAGAGAAATCCACAGCATTGTCCAGACCAATGGCAGAGTCAATAACAGTGTCCATTGCAGTCTGTCCGTTGATGGAAAACTCGGGCGCCGCAGAAAGAGGGTTATCTACAGCCATCATTGATGGCGCAGTCTCATTCGACGTCACCGGCGGCGTTGCGTCTTTATTTAGCGTGTTTGCCGCGCGTTCCATCTCTCGCAAGACGCGCTCTCCCAAACCAGCAACGACATTTGCGTTCCAGAAGTGATTGCCGTATCTGCGGAGGAGTTCGCAGTTGCGCCGGAATGAGTTCATAGCCCGCGCGCGGAACATGGGTAGACGGCTGTGTCGCATTTTACGATACTCGACGCTCAAGGCAAGAGATACAGCGTATGGTATGAATGGGCCTGGGCTGAGGCAGTCTCTGGGAACAGCGCATGCGATGCGTTCTGCAGCGAGAGAGCGACGAGCGTTGGCTGATGGAGGTGGGAGGGTGGATGCAGCCGGCGCAGTTCCTGGTCTTGGGAGACGACAAGACAGGATAATAACCGCATGGTAAAACGTTTCTACAGTTGCTATAAAATTAATTAGAAAAGTGTGAGTTGTTGAGGGTTCCATAAAGTGCACTTACCGATGAGGGAAGATGGCACCTTCAGCGCGTCAGCGTTGACAATCATGGCTTCCAAGACTGGCAGATCAATGTACGCAATCTTATCTAGACCAGAAGCCTCAGCACTAGGTCCGGGCCTATACAGTTCGACAACCTGGTCCAACCACTGAATGACGGAAAGGAACAAGCGGAAGCAGGGTGGGCGTTTGCGAATGCATGATTCTAAATCTGCACCAATATCTCGTTCATGGATCAGACAAGGTCGGCCATACATGGCGGCATTGATGCGGTCTATCGCCCATACAATGCAGAACAGATTCTCCAAGTCTTCGCAATTGGGAGCATCATAACGCAGCAGATGTAATCCTAAAGTCTGAATATGGTGAATCGCCCTGCCTCCAAGCTGAGCTGGAAGATCAGCCTCCTCTGCGCATGTAGGCTGGGCATAGAACGAAAGCATGGCTAAAGCCCGAATGTGTACCACTCTGTCAGTAATGATGCTGGTTTCAAGAATGACTCTGACAGCTGAGGAGAGGGCTTGTGAGAATTCTGCTGGCGTCAAAAGCTGAGTGCCTTGGTTCTGGAGACGCAGGTAAGGTACCATGTCTGGATCAGTTCCAGCCGCGAGGCATACCAGCTGTCTCAAAACAATGGTGGTAGGGTCAGTGGCGGGTTGGTTGAGAGCTGATATAGGAACAGCCGGAAACAGAGGATGGATCTTTTGTACAAAGAGGCCGCGCATTTTTGTAAAATCCGCTTCGGATGGCAGACAAGTCAGACAATTTTCTCTGACAAACGGCAGCAAGAAACGGTCCATGATTGCAGGTGGTCGCGACGTAATAAATTGCGACATGCCACCATTGCTACCAAAGGCTGATGATGGAAGCCAAATCCCGACATCGCCTTTTTGAGAAGATTGACGAGCTGAAACTGATGCAGTAGCTTCGAGAAACATGCCCTCCGGGTTGAGATCGCCAACAAAACGGGAAGATTCTGGCCTGATGGCGTTGATTTGGGTTGAAGCATTTTCAGCCGATGGATGAAGGCCAGAATCATTGGATTCGACATGATTTAGTGGCTTCTGTTGTGGAGTGAGAGATGCAGTGCGGGCTCCAGGACTATAGGGAATTAGCGATGCGGCAGACGATAAATTGAGATGATTTGCGCTTACGACGAGTGAGGTGGTGAGGCGTCATGGCCGCGATGCTCATCTACAGACGCATCATCACCAGCATCTTCGGCATGGATACATCGACGCTAAGATAAGTAATGAGCATTGTGCCTACAGCAGGGGCGAAAACAACAGAAGCTAACCTTTTTGCGTCTGCATGAAGCACAGGCTTGTTGGACCTGCTTCCTCTTCACGGGCAGACCTCCACGCGCAGGGTCAGAGGCCACAAACTTGACCTTTTTGTTGGGGTTGTTCGACGACATGTTCACCGACATGATGAAGTTTGAAGAAAAAAAAAAGAGCGAACGACTTTGACTGTAGCCAGAGAGTCGGGGTATGTTAGGTCATGCTGGCTTTGTTGGGCGATTTGAGATTGCGACAAGAGCCTTGCCGACTAACAGATGCGAATGGCGCTGCAGGACTGGATATATTTGGGCAGTTTTATTTATGACAGCATTATAGTACGAAATGTGATGAAAAGTGTCCACATCCGGATGGTTCAGACAACAAACAGTCGATGTTGGAGATATCAGTGACTCTGGTTGATTCGTCGTTCAGCCCGTTTGGGAAGAGTCACGGGTTTTCGGCGCGGCTTGGGTGATGAGTCAGCAGTTAGTTAGTGGTCGGTTGTCGATTCAATGCCCCCAAAAGCATCGCTGTAGAGCCTAATCGATGCACTGGAATGCCACCGGGAAATACGCTACGGAAAAGCATTGGTGAAATGACAGAGGGCGCCCACAGCCTGGTTTCACTAACAAGACAGCGATGAGAGCGCTATAACAGCGAGGCTTCGCCCAGCCCCAAGTCCAACATTAACTAACAAGCATGCAGACAAATAATCACTAGCCAAAATGCTGGCCATATCAATGGGGGTAACTTGTCGCCTTGCACGATATGAAATCGAGATCAATTGAAGACGCTGACAACTTTTAGGCTAGATAGCACCTCGCAGATCTGCACAGGTTGTTTACCCATCTGGTTTCACCAAACCAGCATCTGACGAAGAGATAACCACGTCGTTCTGGCCTTTACCGTCATACGCCAAGCTCTCAGAAGCAGCTGCTGGATCAGTTGACTGGATGAATGGGGTGCAGGCACAGAATGTTGCAGAGTTTCGCCAGGCACTGCAGGAGGCGACTTCACGATTGGCGGTTGATGGCAAGGGAATGTTGATTGAAGCGCTTCTAAAGGAAAGGAGTAGTTCCAATGGACAACCTCCATGTTAAATACTATTTATTTATGAATTTCTTTCGTATCCAGCGCTTATGTAAACCAAATTTCCACCAAAAGGAAATCATCAATGTGGCAACGCGTGTGCTGTGCCGTGTCCTCCAGTACCAAATATCCACTGCTCAGATGTGGCATTCCACCTTGAAATAGCGTGGACGGAGAACCGTGAGCTTTGCCTGTATATTTTTCCGACTCGCGCACCAAAAATAGCAGCACCATTCAGAATCAAAACATCGCAATTCACGGTCTCCAAGACCCCTGTCAGGGTCCCAAACGGCTGGCTGCCAATGCGCCGTAGTGCCTGTGGGGCCGGGCCGGGGCAGGCGGCCGGGCTCTAAGCCAAACAGGGCAAAAAGTAAACAAAGGCCTTGGACTGAACAGAGCACAACCTGCACACAATGCAGTCTGTAGACACGTCTGACTGGATATGGGGAAAAGTTGTTTGCAAGACGCGACAGGCGCACACACCAAAAAGAATTGGACCAGCTAGCATGGTTGTAGAATAGACTCCATGTACGTGCATGATTGTTTACTTTCCCAACACAGCTGTTTGTTTTATTTTATTCTGCTGCAGTAAACTTCTTCAATTATTCTCTCCCCCAATATCTTGTCTCTTTCTCATCCTCCTCTGCCATTGTGTATTGTTTGGTACTGCAATTGAACAATGGCAGACAACCTTCCGCTTGCTGTTCGACGTACGCGTCGTAGCACCGCTGGCATCATCAAGCAGGAAGAGGACCAGCATCAAGCGCAACCCCCCAAAACACCCGGCGGGAGAAAGAGAGGCGTCCGTTTCTCTGAGCCCGCCTCTTCAACATGCGGGCTTACACCTTTCATGCGCCGCACTTCCATGCAAACTCCCCGTAGTCGTCGTCCAGCAACACCACACCCTGATACCCCATCACGCCGCCAAAGTTCAGCACCAGATTTCCTCGCCCCGATTCGACAAACTATCCAAGGCCGAGTTGAGAGGCGTCTGCGCCGCAATGGCATGAGAGACCTGTTGAATAAGATGGACTGCGAGAAGAAGAAGCTGGTTCAGCTGTCAAAAGCAGAAATTGAGCGGTTGAGGGCCGAAGTGAAGGAACGCGATCGTGAGATTTATGAGCTGCAGAATGCTACAGTTGTCATGGATACGGAACGCATTTGGGGATTGGAGCAGCAGGTTGAACAATTGCAGAGAGAGCTAGAGGCCAAGGAGAAGGATGATGATGCCACAGTGTATAATTGGACCATGGCGGCCAGAGATCCTTTCGCAGATGACTATATGGATCTCGCGGAGGATAACGATGATCATTTTGGGGACCGGACTGTCGCCCAGCTACACACCAGCACACCTCCGAGAGGAAGATCATCATTCCCAACTCCACCAGCAACTAGCCCAACCATGCCAGGAACACCGTGCTCTCGTATCTGTTTCCCTACGCCGCGATCAAATGCCACTGGTGTTCAGGTTGCGCTTCCAGATATTGAGAAGCAAAGATTGGAAGGGGAACTCGGATCGCTGCAGTTGGAAATTTCCAAGCTTAACGACACGTTAGACTCTTACAAGAGCCTACATGACCGTTTGCTTCAAAAACTACCCCTTGCCGACCCTTCCTCGGAGTCATCGCTCGACCACTTTGAGCAACAGGTATCACTCCTTCTCCAAACTGCCTCGGATCGATCAGTAGCTCTAGACGAACTTTCTTCATCCATCACCACTCTTGGCTTCAATGGAAGAGACACCAGCGAAATGATCACATCCCTCGCTTCTGGATTTCGCGCTGCCCGCTTGGAGCTTGAATACCTCACGCCCGGTGAAATTACTCTACCGCTCACCTCACACGGTGCTGAAGTGCTCGATTTGCTACTAAGCCGCCTTCGCGAATTCGCCAAGAAGTCCAAAGAGGATGACAGCAACATCGACGAGTACCACGAAATCGAACAATCCCTCCGAAAACAGCTTGATGCGCGAGTCTCTGTTATGGAGGAGCTTCGTGCTGATTTGACCAAGGCTGAGAATCTCCTCGAACAAAGGACTTCTCGCGTGAACGAATTGGAAGTTGGCCACGATCGTTTCAAAAAGGCTATCAACAGTTATGTTCGCGACATTTCTGAGCTAGAGAAGCTAGTCGAACAAATGGAGAATGATTCTCGCGCTGTCACAAAGGAACGAGACGCTGATCGTCAAACGCTCGCGGAACAGGCTTCCGGTATTGAAGAGCTGGAGAACAAGATCATTGAGGCTGTCAAACAAACGGAACAGTTGCTGGAGGATATGTCTGAGCAGCAGAACAGTCATGCCAGACGCACTGCCGCGTTGAACAAGCAACATGGAAAGGCGCTAGCATTGAGAGACGCTAGAGTAATGGAACTACGCGTTGAAATTGATCGCGTGAATGAATCGCTGAGAGCAGCCCATGATACTATTCGTGGCTTGCGTGTTGAGAATGGCGGTCTGAAGAGACAGATGGAGAGCGACAAGGAGAAGGCTAAGAAGGCTATGGATGCAATGAAGGAAGAGTTGCAGAGGGTCCTTCAAATGGGCCAGGATTACCTCACTAGCCCGAAGCAGACCGCGGATAAGAGAAAGGTCATTCCAGGAAATGTGGCCGTGCCGAGAACACCGGGTGCAAAGAGACAGAAGAGGAGACCAGATAGTGGATTGGGTCTATTGGAGGAGGATGAAATCAGCATTTAGAATTGTATTGGCTGTATGATCTATGGGATGTAAAACAGCGACTTTGCCAGATTTCCTTTGTTAGACTAATACCATTCTGCATTCATATTGAAATTCTACTCCGGCACAATTCTTACATGCCCTTGTAAAATTTCCAATTGGGCTTGTAGTCCCGCGTCAGTTCGCGCCGTTCAAAGATTGCTCGAACAAGCTCAATAGGCATGACGCCGTTGCGCAAAAACGTATCATGGAACTCTTTCTCTTTCATGATGCCATGTTGCAACACCTCTTGACGAAGTTGCCAGACCTGCAATGCACCAAGCATATAACCAGCCTGATAAAGTGGATCATAGTCTCCTGCAAACGACCGTCGAACTTCTGCCTCTGCATTTGATCGTTCGTGCCCAACCCAATCCACCAACAGATCAACACACTGCTGAGGCGTCCATTCGCCCAAATGAAACTTTAGAGAAAAAATGATGCGAGCGCAGCGGTGCATACGCCAAAACATGGTACCAATGCGATCCTCGGGGCTGATGAAGAAGTCGCCGCGATTCCAGAGCAAGAATTCCCAGTACAGTGCCCAGCCTTCCATCCAGAAGGCGCTGAAGAAAAGCAGCCTGTGTGAGTTGTATCGCTTGACAGAGTAATCTTGCATTCTATGTCCCGGGATAAGTTCATGGAATGCTGTAGCTCTGGCGAAATGCTTATTGTTTCCTTTCATAACCATATTTTTGTAATCATGGGACATGTCAGAGGTAGGATATGCCACCATGATGAGCTCGCCGCCCAAGAAGAATGGTGCCTGTTTCTGCCTCTCTGGAGACATCATGACCATTCGGTATGTCTGATCGGCAATAGGCGGGACTGTGAGGAGGTCGTGTTTCTTCACAAACTCAGCGCCTTCTAGAGCCAGTTGCTTCACGAACTGGGGTTGTTCTCCGGGTGCTACGTGTTGCTCCTTTACGTATTCGCGGGCCTTTTTCCAGTCGCTTCCAAAGCCGAGTTCGTTGGCAGCTGTCTTCATCTGAGTCTCGCACCATCGGAATATGTCATTGGCGATATCGAGTAGCTCCTCGGGCGTGTAGGCAATCATCTCCGCCTCTAGCTCAACCAATAGTGCTTCCCGACCAATGGGCTCGCCGATAATTTCATCTTTACCGTCGGGTTGCATTCCAGCAAGCTTTTGTTCGAGAACGGGTATGTACTCTGCAAATGCTGCCCTGGCTTCTTTCAATGGCGCCTTTGCCCACCAGTCGAATTGAGGATCATATGTGGAATAGAAGCTAGCAATTTCGTCGACAACACCTGACAACTCCTTAACAAGTTTAGAAGCTTTATATCCATCAACCTTGGTCGTTGTAATCTTTCCATCAGAGACATCCTTGATAGACTGCCTCGTCAACTTGGCAATGGCATCAAGCTGCTTAGCGGTATCTTCTGCGGAGACAGCTGCACCAGCTTCGCGAGCCTCGGAAATCTCAATGACATTGGATGAGAATGGGAAGAGGCTCTGTAATCTTTGAATTGTCTTCCATTCGTCCTTTAATTGGTTCAGACTGCGCTTCAAATAGTTTCGTAGCAGCAGAAAGTCGGCTTTTCCCTGCTGATCGAGAGCATCAAAGTCTACCTTGAAGAGCTGCTCCTGTTCATCGATGAGGTACTCTTTGAGGCGCTTATGACGACTGGGAGATAGAGTAACTCGATAGTAATTTTTTACTTCATCGACGTCAACTCCAACTCTGCGTATGCGATCGGTCATACTCTCAGTAAACACATGTTGCTCTGCGTGCCTTGCAGGGCGTAACACAACCCATTCGTCGTCCATGGTTGTTTGTTCTTGGGTCTAGTGAAAACAATGTTAATTCAATCTGAATCTAACGGTTTGAATTCCGTTTAGTAGTTGCGAGAAACAGAAGAGGACAAGCTCAATGAAGCTCAATGGAGGTGAAGAGTTCGGGTGACCTACCCGAGCAGCGGGACGATAGTGGAGGTTCGCCGAAGTGCCTGGGGTTCAGTGGGTTATTAGCGGACTTGGCCGCTTTCGCTCAGGCCGGCTCAAGCTAACACACCCCCAGATCGCACCATAATCTGGGGTCAGAACTGATTGATAAAATTTATATTAGTTCTTAGCTATATATATATATATATATATATATTTTTTTTTTTTAAAACGCACAGGTGTAATCAATCGTCACTGCGAATGCTTTGAAATTTAACACTTTTTTTTTTACTAAAAAAGAACAAATCTATCACGCCTTTATAAAGGCAACTAGAACTCCAGAACCAAAATAGGACTTCAACTTCACAGCACAAACGACTTTATATCCGCTCTTGTCCCAGACAACAATTCAATTGGGTAGAAACTCTTATTGCTGAGCGTTGAGAGTCTTGCTAGCAGTCTTTGCAGCCTCACGAAGGCGCGCCTCGAGGTTAGCATCGCCCAGCATAGCTCGGCCGTGAGCGACAAAGTCGTCATAGATGGGGATGAGTGCCTCAGAGCGCAAGTCACAGCCGTAGTAGAAGAGCACGCTGCCATTCATGTTGAAGCTGCCATCTGCCTTCTCGAAAAACCACGTGAGGTTCTCATCCTCCTCGCTCACTGTCCATACAAGAGCGGGGTTATCTCTCTTAATGGCAGTGAAGATGTTTTCTGCAATGTTACTGAGCCAGCCAGTCTTGGTGATGGACAGAGCTGTAAGCGTAGAAACTGCACGGTCTTCACCCTTGGGCATAATGATGGCCAGGCACTGCATGGTGTCATCGTAGTAAGCTGTGAAGGGCTTCTCCTTGAGGAGATCGATGAATCGGTCAACTGCTGCCTCGGCGTCGAGGCCTTCGCGGCCACGGAGGAGTGCCTCCTTCAACTTTCCGATGTCAGGGAAATCTGAAAGTGATTTGGCTTGCGATACGCGGCTACCCCGTCGAACCAGGGTGCCACCGCCGACATCAGTAAACAGTTCCTTCTGAAGATCGCTGGGATGAATAATGGCAACACTAGAGCTACGGGGAAGAGTATCGAGGAGTTCTTTGATCTCCTTGATCTTGAGACGGGTACCGTATCGACACCAGGGCTGGGCCATGAGATGATCGAACTCTTCGTCGAGGTTGATCTGGGAGATCTTCTCGCCATCTCCATCGAACAATCCACCCTTTTCGGAGAGGTATACTACTTTGAGTGGCTCCAGAGCACGAGCAAGTTCAGCGGCACTATTCAAATACTTTATTAGCTCGACTTCGGATGTACAACGAGCAGCGACGGCGTAAATAGCAGGCATGCATAGAAATATAGGGAGTAGAACTTACGCAACATCGGCATTGACATTGAGAAGGTGTCCGTCTGAGCTCTCGGCCATTGAAGTCATGATAGGAATGTAACCTGCCTCGATAGACTTCTCGATAGCTTCCTTGTTCACCTTTGTGATCTTACCAACATACTGCCACTTATCTTTGTCGAGGTATTCGGCTTCGAAAACGCCGCTAATAGATCGAGTAGCAACACCAAGCTCATCAAGGCAGTTGGTGAAGCGCAAGTTCTCCTGGAGGAAGAGCTTGCGAGCAATACCCAGCGTCTTAGCATCGGTGACTCGAATGCCCTCTTCGAACTGAGGCTCAACACCAGCATCCTCCAGCAATTGGTTCAGCTGGGGCCCAGCTCCATGTACGATAATGGGGTATAGACCGAGTTCGTAGAGGAAGAGCAGGCTGTGGGATAATTCGTGGAGATAGTCGGTGAGGATGGCGCCTCCAACTTTGATGACGGCAAACTTTTGTGAAGAAACCGAGGTAAAAAGCTTGAGGTATTGCTGGCTCTCGCGCTTGCTTCCAATGCTGCTAACTGTTTGCGCGACAATTTCTCGGAGACGGCCGTGGTTGGGCGACGAAGCGGCGAGGACTTGGGCTGATGTCGAGAAGTTGCGGTTGTTTGCGTTGGTGTTGAGGGTTCGGGCCGTGATCGGAACCATGGCGGCAGCAGCTGCGCGAGAGGCAGTCTTGGGAGCGACTCGAGCGGCGGCCCTGAGGGCCATGCCGGTGGCAGACATCATCTCTAGAGGGCCAATTGGGGATGATGAGATCGGATACACAATTGGGAGGGAATGGCGTTATGGTGTAGTCGGTGTGGGATGTGTGACCGAGATTGGGGAAGATAAAATTATCGTTGAGATGCAGATAAGGTACCATATCCGGCCCGTGACTCAAGAGATGGAGACGGTAGTTGGGTAGCGGTATCGCACTACGCGGGCAGATGGGCGCTGGACGCAGAGACTTTTAGTGCGTTTTTCTAGGGCGCTACAGCGCTATTAGCAGCCAACGACAGGCAGAAAAGGTGAAGTCTTCAGTGCCGTTCCGAGTTTAATAAGCCTGACGCATCGAAACAGAAGCAAAGTAATAAAAAAGAAACTGAGACTTTAAGAAAAGTCAAAAATATATGTGCTTTTTATCATTAAGTATATGACATCCAGCATGAAATTGTCCATTATGAATACATTTTGGGTTCCTTTCTTTCACTTCCTCAGTTCCGCGCTCTCCGTCGTTTAAGTAGATGGCCTTCGCTCATGCAGGTGCCCTTCTGTAGGTCCGCCGACAGAAGAAGAGAACGCGTGACCTTCATCTATATGCGTTACAATTGCACCTAGTTGGTTCGGGTTTAACAATATTACTCGGTGGTTTTATAATCTTTGAGTGCCTGGATACCAATACAGCGCTGTCCAAATGGGTTCAAAGCATATTTGGGAAGGAGGAACATGTCAGGGTCCTTCCATTTTCAGAAACGTACAGCAGATCGGGAATAGACACCTGGCGCACGATTTATTTCCGGAGAGTATTATGGTATTTTTTATGAATGAATCCGTCCCTGCAAGTTGCTGTCTTCATTTCTCAATTAATTATTAGGACCCTGAATAGTAACTTGCAGCGAGAGCGCTGCATAGATCCGTCCCGCGGGAATGCCTGGCCTCGACCGCCAATAACAGACTTACCTCGGAATCCGAGTTCCCACTTCCGATTTGAAATACTCATGGCGCAATTCGGCTTCCTTAAAACTCTTCCAACACACTCCTTTCACATAGGATTTCCAATGTTTTTGCATCACTCATAGCACCATTGTAATGTTTCGGTTCCCAGCTTCGCGAGCCGCTTTTCGACGACAGCTGACAGTCTCTCGCTCACGTCTCACGCATAACTCAACTCAGCCCGCAAAACCCACTCAGCCAAATACACAATCTGCCAAAGACGGCGCCAGCTCTCAAGCCAAATCCTCACAGCCGATATGGAGACGCCTGGGGCCATTCACTGTAGCAGCTGATGCCTATGCGGCGTCTCAAAAGAAACGGCCATATGCAACACAAGTCGCCAGCGCCTTGGTCATTTATCTTTGCGCGGATGTGAGCGCACAGAACATTAGTGGCTCGGATTACGATCCCGTTCGCACTGCTAGAACATTACTCATTGGTGCCGTGGCCGCCATTCCGCAATACAAATGGTATGCTGCTCGAATTGAAGTCGACGCTGGAAGCAAAGCTAACTCGAGCAGGTTCATCTTCTTATCCCGCACATTCAACTACAGCTCCCGCATACTATCGCTGGGCGTCAAAGTATTATTCAACCAGTTGACATTTGCGGCAATGTTCAGCAGCTACTTCTTTGGATGTCAAGCATTGTTATCCGGTGAAACGCTGCAGGGAACATTTGACAGACTTAAGCGAACTGTTCCTCGTGCGTGGACTAACTCATGGAAAGTCTGGCCTGCTGCAACAGCTTTTGCCCTGGCATTCATCCCACTAGAGTATCGAGCACTTTTTACGGGAATTGTTGCTATCGGCTGGCAAACGTATCTTGCGTGGATGAACCGGCATGCTGAGCTCGAAGAGGCGGCTCGAACAGCTCAAGTGGATGAAGGCCCGTTGATCATGCCTGTTACGAACGCTCTTCCGGCATAATACGTCTTGCGACTACCTGTATTAGTTTTTGTTTCATATTAGAAGGAGTTTTGGGAGTTGACAATTGGACATTTACAGGAGCACGGCCAAATGATAGAATTGCTTTGGGCCATTAGAGTCATGGATTAAATGCATTCCGACCAAACTCGCAACTTGAGTTGGTTTCACTTGGATGCATTAAGATAATGAACGTTTCAAATAGCTGATCCAAGAACAACAACGCACATGTGACAAAATGACCGTCTTCCAGGAATCTAACCACCCAACCTTGATATGTGGTATCTAGAACATGGTACATCTCATTCTTATAGTTTGTGAAGAACAAGACTGGTTGTACGTATTATCCCTAGCTACTTGCAGTTGCCTTTTCCCCGAAAGTCTTTGGGTTAGGTTAGCCCTTGTGAAGAATTCAACTGGCCCTGATATTATACGAAAGCAGGGAGCAACTCGTAGTGCTCGACGTCGATAAGCTTAGAGTAACTCAGACCAGGCCGCCGCTCTATAATCATGGCTTATCAAGTAAGAATGGTTGGGCCGCAATGTGCACGGCAATGTTGTGTAGATGAACCTTGCTAAGCCAAAGTGAAGTATTCTGTATCACATTGATGATACAGTTGGAGTACTTTATGGAGCGGAACCAAGCGCGGACATGACTTGTCAGAGGAAGGCTGTAAGGCCTCACCTGTTATGGGATAGCTTCGTGTCTGCTTGTTGAGAATGATTCGCATATTGTCCTGGTAAGTAAGACAAGAAGCAGGGTTCCTGAACGAGCAGAACCTTGCAGTATAATAGGTTCAATACGTTAAAGATGATATATTCATGATGCTGCAATATAATGTAGGATTCTAATGTATGTAAAATATGTTACCGTCCTCAAAGTCTCTCCTGCGAAGGTCGTCATCAACAGCGTCATTTTTGCACAGCGGTTTGTAGTTTTGATTTGGCTCTCTGATCGGATTACACTCGCTAATATCGTAAATCCAATTACGGTGCATTATCGCGAATCTTGGCTGGGTGCATCAACCTCTATTGCTACACTCCTCTGTGCTTAATTAGGTGATGCTTGGCTGGCACGCAATGCTACAGCCCGGTCCACTATAATAACAGGAAGCGCGCCCAATGGCGTCCTCCCCACTGTCGATAACGCTAGCTGACGACGTCATTTCAAGCTTTCCATCTGAACTTTAGAACGGCTTTTACATTTTATTCTGGCCCTGTACTGCGACCTTCAATGTTATTCCATCATCGTACGTAGCTCGAGAGTCTTTGTTTCACAGCGATGCGGATAGGGGACTTACTGCAGTCGGTCTTTGCCACGGGGGACAAGACTCGTACAGGAGTTTCAGCTCGTTCTGCGCAGCTCTACGAACCACTCGCAGACGACGATGCAGCCAACACACACGAGACGGCATCACCAGATGCGGCACAACAAGAAGTTTACCGAGATGCCGCAGCCATGATGCTCATCAAACTCGGCCGATCGCCGGACGAACGAGTATCCGTATCACCTGCCGACGACGCTCGAATCCTACGTCGAATCGATCTCGCTTTGTTGCCACTAATGCTGGCGGTTTATTTCCTTCAAGCACTGGACAAAGCTACACTCTCATATGCATCAATATTTGGCTTGATAGATGATACGCATCTTGTGGGAAATCAGTACTCATGGCTTGGAAGCATCGTCTTCCTTGCACAGCTCATCATGCAGCTGCCGTTGGCATTCGCTCTGGTGAAGCTGCCAATCGGCAAATTCACCAGTGCCATGGTACTAGGCTGGGGTTTCACACTTGCTGCCATGACTTGGGCCAATAGCTTTACTAAGCTCATGGTAGCGCGATTCTTCCTCGGTGCCTTCGAGGCCAGCATTGGACCGAGTTTTATAGCCATCACGCAAATGTGGTGGAGGCGGAGGTATGTTCTGTCGCAGATAGCCGAATATGGAAATGTTTCTAACAGGCTAGTAGAGAACAAACAGTCAGAATTGGCTCATGGTACTGTATGAATGGGCTTACTTGGGTGGTACGCTATAATTCGGCTTTGTGGGTTGGCTTGATGCTAACATGCTGCAGTTTGGAAGTCTCGTCACGTACGGGCTAGCTCAAATACATTCCGAGCTCAAGCCATATCAGGTTTGCACATCATGACGAATGGCGTAATTAGTTGCTAATAGCGTTTGTCCTTAGATTATCTTTCTGTTCTTTGGCCTCTTAACAGTCGGGGTGTCAATCGTTATGTTCGTTTGGATGCCCGATTCTCCCACAGAAGCAAAGTTTCTTACCGACGACGACAAAATTATTGCAATTGAGCGACTTCGAGACAACCAAATGGGTGTACTTTCTCGAGAGTGGCGATATGAACATTTTTACGAGGCTTTGAAAGACTTAAAGACATGGCTCTGGGTGGCCATGATATTCTGTGTTTCGGTCCCTTCCAATGGCATATCAGTCTTTGGGCCACTCATTGTCAAATCATTCGTCTCGGATCCCTTCCAGACAATTCTGTTCAACGTCCCAGTTGGATTGTCCCACGTCATAGCTGTCTCGCTCAGTGCATACGTATCCATGAAGTGGAAGTTGAAAGGACCAGTAATAGCCCTGCTCTGCATACCTCCGCTCATTGGTTTCTCGATACTGTATCATTATCCTCATGATATTGAACACAGAGCCATTTTATTGGGAGGCTACTTTTGTTTATCCACCCTCACTGGCATAAGTAAGTCGAGCATGTCCCCATTTCTCTTATTATTAACTGATCAATCAGCACCGTTGATATATTCATGGTCTTCTCAGTGTACTGCTGGAGATACGAAGCGCAAGTCCACTTCCGCGCTCGTGTTCATTGGCGCATCAGCCGGCAATATCGTCGGTCCATTGTTATTCAGGACAGATGAGGCTCCCAGCTATTCAAGAGGCCTCTCTGCAAACCTTTCTTTGTTCGCTATCATTCTGTTTTTGGTTGCAGCGACAACCCTCTACCTACGGTATCTGAATAACATGCACGCTCAACGCCGAGTTGCTCTCGGCAAGAAGGCTAAAATAGTGGACATGAGCCTGGAGACTGCAGAGGAGGTAGAGAGACTAGGTGAGGTGCAGCGGGCTATGCGACACGACGCTCAACGGCATGGTGGAAACGGCGACTCCGAAGATGCTGAACGCTTGCCTGACGAGGGATCTGAACCAGTAGGCGGTAACAAGGGCACATCATTTGCGGACCTTACAGACCTGGAGAACGAGGACTTTGTATTTGTTTACTAAGATACACAATCTGAACAGCGTTACAAGAACTGTTTTGGTACATCATCGGCTATATAGGCTATGCACATGCTAGCGGCAAGCGTGAAATCGGCCGGCAATGGAACTTTCCGAAGATGCCTAGCGAGCAATATTATTTAGGCAACGTAGCAAGATTTAGACTTTCAGCGTATTCATATGGACATTACGCTTGTGGTCTGTTTTCAATGTTTGCGCAGTCCGTTTTCTTACCGAGTAGACGGGTGGCTGCCCATGGCGGCAGTGCGTGAGGAATTGGCCAGCGCCATCCGGCATCACGCACAGCATGCATACACTCGAAAACTCCGTTTAAGTAACATGTTCAAGTTAAGCTTCAGGTAACTTCCATCCTAAATGTTGTACACTGGTTGTTCAGCTCACTTTCGCCTTTCAATGCCATTGGTATAAAGAGAGCAAGGATCCCCGCGACGAGCACTTACTCGGCATCCTCCCCCACCACATCAAAACACAGCCCCAACTACAGCTGCACCTTCCAAGTTTCTTATTTATCAACCTTGCATCTTCACCACTCTTGGACTCCTTCGTTTTGTTTACTATTTATTCAGTTACGAAAATGGGCGCACCTTCAGAATCTGGCTACCGAACTGTGGCTTACTTTGTAAACTGGTATGGTAAACCATCACCGCTGTTTGAGATTGGGCTAACACTGCGCTCTCACTAGGGCCATTTATGCCAGAAAGCATCGACCACAGGATCTGCCTGTTCACAATTTGACACACGTGTTGTATTCCTTTGCTAATGTTCGCCCTGAAAATGGCGAGGTGTAAGCGAGATAAATACCTTGCAATTGGAGAGTATCGATGCTAATGATGAGCTATTAGGTACCTCACCGATGGTTGGGCCGACACCGACATCCACTGGGAAGGTGATTCATGGAACGACACTGGCAACAACCTATACGGCTGCATGAAGCAACTCAACCTACTAAAGAAGGCGAACAGACAGCTCAAGGTTCTTCTATCCATTGGCGGCTGGACGTACAGCGCCAATTTCAAGGGCCCCGCCGCTACTCCTCAGGGCCGCGAAACGTTTGCCAAGTCCTGCGTTGAGTTGATCAAAAACCTGGGATATGATGGTGTCGATATTGACTGGGAATACCCTCAAAATGCCGAGGAAGCCAAAAACTTTGTCGAGTTGCTTGCAACAGTGAGGAAGGAGCTTGATGACTACTCCAGCCGTGCTGCCGGAGGCTATCACTTCGAGATCACCGTGGCTTGCCCAGCTGGTCCAGACAACTTCAAGAAGCTCGATATTCCTGGAATGGACAAGTACTTGGACGCTTGGCATCTCATGGCGTACGACTATGCTGGGTCCTGGGATCAAGTAAGCGGACACCAAGCCAACCTTTATCCCTCGCAGGATGTCCCGGCCTCAACGCCGTTCAGCACTGTTGCTGCCGTGGATTTCTACACACAAAATGGAGTTGCACCGCACAAGCTGGTGCTTGGAATGCCCCTCTACGGTCGTGCTTTCGAGAACACATCTGGAATTGGCCAGCCTTTCCAGGGTGTTGGACAGGGTACGTGGGAACAGGGCGTCTTCGACTACAAGAAGCTTCCTATTGAAGGAGCACAGGAGCACTGCGATCAACAGTGCGGTGCCAGCTATTGCTACACATCTGAAAGGAAATTACTGGTCACTTATGATACTCCAGAAGTAGCCAGGATTAAGACGGCGTTTATCCGACAGCGCTCTCTCGGTGGTGGCATGTGGTGGGAGAGCAGTGCTGACAAGGCCGGCGATGACAGTCTCATCCAGACTACTGTGAATGGTTTGGGCGGTGAGCAATCGCTATTGAAAACGGAGAATTGTATCACGTTTCCCGAGACCAAGTATGATAATCTTCGTGAGGGATTCCCCAACCAGTAAGGTTGGATCAGTGAGTAGTGCGGCCGTCGGTCCATAACTGCTTCAACAACCAAGCAGCAATTAATAAAATAAAATAAAATATTCTACGCCTTCCAAGGTTCGTTGATGTGTCCATGGAACACGAAACGAATAAAAATAAATAAACAAAAATAATTTTGTCGCGAATCGTTTAATAAAAGAGCGAAGACTGAATGTCTGTCTGTAGGCGACGGTGCGGCTACACGTGATGGGCCCCACACCTCGCGGGTCGCAGCTCTGCCATTGGTCAAAAGACAAGCTCCAAGTTGGAGTTTTTCCTGAAGAAAAAAAAAATCCAAGAGCCACCGACCGACACCCTCAACGCAAATCTGTCTGGCTAATTGAATTCCCCTCAACACCCCAATTGCGGCCGATATTTGGGAATCCAGACAACATGTCGCAGATCGATTACGCTCTCTACGAGTCCCCTGTGGGCTATGCCCTCTTCCAGGTGGTACACCAGGCTGATGCCGTGGGCTTGAAGTTGAAGGAAACCCAGGCTGCTGTCAACGACCTCGCCAAGTTTGGCAAGATGGTCAAATTGGTCAACTTTAGCCCTTTCCGGTAATTATACCCTTGCTACAGGCATTTTGGATATTTTGGAAAAGAACCATTCACTAATATGCCTACAGCGGTCACGTCGAAGCCTTGGAGAACATCAACCTCATCTCTGAGGGCATCGTTTCCGACTACCTCAAGTCTGTCCTCGAATTGAACCTCCCCAAGAGCGGCAAGAAGAGCAAGATCACCCTTGGTGTCTCTGAGAAAAACTTGGCTGGTGCTATCAAGGGCGAATTCTCTGGACTCGAGTGCGAGACCGCCGATACTTCAGAAGTTGTCGCCGACGTTATCCGTGGCATTCGCCAACACGCCGATAAGCTGCTCAGCGACCTCAAGACTGGCGATATTGAGAAGGCAGGTCTCGGTATGGGTCACGCTTACTCCCGTGCCAAGGTCAAGTTCAGCGTCACCAAGAACGACAACCACATTATCCAAGCCAGCGCTACCCTCGACTTCCAGGACAAGGGTGTCAACCAGTTCTTCATGCGTGTCCGTGAATGGTACGGCTGGCACTTCCCTGAGCTTATCAAGATCGAGTCCGACAACTTGACCTACGCCAAGCTTGTTTTGGCCATTGGTGACAAGAAGTCCTTGACTGACGACAAGCTCCACGACATTGCTGCCATTGTTGGTGAGGATGGTGAGAAGGCCCAGGCTATCATTGACGCCGCCAAGGTCTCCATGGGCTTCGACATCACTGCTGGTGATCTTGAGATTATCCTCCAGCTTGCCTCCGCTGTCGCTAAGCAGGCTACCAACCGCCGCACCACTTCTACCTACCTTGAGAAGAAGATGGGCCACGTCGCCCCCAACTTGCAGGCTCTGATTGGTACTCCCGTTGCCGCCCGACTCATCTCCCACGCTGGTTCTCTTACCAACCTTTCCAAATACCCTGCTTCTACCCTGCAAATTCTCGGTGCCGAGAAGGCCCTCTTCCGTGCCCTCAAGAGCAAGAGTAACACCCCCAAGTACGGCCTCATCTATCACAGCAGCTTCATCGGCAGGGCTGGTCTCCGCAACAAGGGACGCATCTCCAGATACCTTGCCAACAAGTGCAGTATGGCCAGCCGTATCGACAATTTCTCTGAGGCTCCTTCTACCAGGTTTGGTGAGGCTCTTCGCCAACAGGTTGAGGACCGCTTGGAATTCTACGCCTCTGGCAAGCGCCCTGCCAAGAACGCCGATGTCATGGTACGTACTCCTAACATGTATTCAATACAATTTATGCTAACTATGAACTCAGAAATCCGTCATGGACGCTCTCGGTGATGGCGAGGATGCTGATGAGGACATGGAGGATGCCCCTGCCCCTGCCTCTGCCAAGAAGGAGAAGAAGGACAAGAAGGACAAGAAAGAGAAGAAGGACAAGAAGGAGAAGAAGCGCAAGCACGATGATGACTCCGCTCAGGTTGATGACTCTGAGAAGAAGAAGAAGAAGAAGAAGAAGTCAAAGTCTGACGAATAGAATTTGTCAACGAGCAAGACGTCTCTTGACTTGGACGCACCTCCAGAGCCACCAAGCAGCCCTCGTTCCATGAAGGCTCTAATGACCAGACTGCTTGTGGCGGCTTCCAAGCCATTCAGAGGGCCTCGTTGATGTGCATGAAGACTTATGTCTCGTACATGTTTACACTAAGCTGTTGAAGCATTGCATGATATTCACTTCTTGGTTGTGGAGTTGCAGGGTTTGGCTTTTTCTTTCTCTTTGTCTTGTTCTAGGCGTTTTCGGGATTTAATGGCTGTTTACTTTTTTTGGCACTTTCTCTCTGTATAGAATTTGATGCTCGTATCTATCTATTTCTGTAGCCTTCAATCGTCTGAATAAAAGTGCACAATTCTAAAATACCCATTGATTAAAATTGCATTATCTGACGCTTGAAAGCAAAATGTACGACTTTTGTAGATTTTCCACGCTACGTTGGGGCTTGAGCATGGGTTAGTCGAGGTTGGCGAAGCTGGGTCCAGCACAAATTTCAGAGGGGCAAATTAACATTTTCGCCCTCAGAAGCTTTGGCGCGCCAGCTAGACGACGAAACATGCGCTCACATATGACCATTTACAACTGTCACGAAAATTAGGAAACAAAAAAAATGTTGTCATCTCAATCAAGCAATTCATTAACCAGCCAGATGTTCTATGCTACATCAAACGCCATTTTGTGGCTTTCCCAAGTTCCGTTCCAAATCCGAAATCATGATGGCGAAGTAATTTATTCCTTGTCGAAACGGTAGGTAAGGTGGCAGCGACCGCAGTACTGACGATCGGGCATGGCAGCCATGAAGACACCGGCGCCGCACTGGTTTTGAATTAGTATGGTTGTTTGATATCAGAGCCGAAAGAAAAGGAAACTCACAGTGTCAGCAGGGCACTCGCGGCGGAGGCGCTCAATACCACCATCCTTGTCGATCTTGTAGTACTTGAGGACAGCCAGCTTGGTCTTCTTGCGCTTGTGCTTGATCTTCTTGGGGGTGGTGTAGACCTTCTTCTTGCGCTTCTTACCACCACCACGCAGGCGGAGGACCAGGTGGAGAGTGGACTCCTTCTGGATGTTGTAGTCGCTCAGGGTGCGGCCATCCTCGAGCTGCTTACCAGCGAAGATAAGACGCTGTTGGTCGGGGGGGATACCCTCCTTGTCCTGGATCTTGGACTTGACGTTGTCAATGGTGTCGGAAGACTCCACCTCGAGGGTGATCGTCTTCCCCGTGAGGGTCTTGACGAAAATCTGCATCTTGCCTATTCGCCAGAAGGTTAGATCTCAAATGTTTTAAATTGTTGACCTTGCGTTCATGTGGTATCTGCATGATTCGAGCTGCGACAGCGTCCTCCCTCAAAACGTCCGTCCGGGGATTGAGACTTGGCGATAAGTTCTGCAAGATCGGAAACCCAGGTTGGTTCGTTGGTCGGCGGTCGCAGCTCGAAACAGCGGGTGGGAGGACAGTTTGTTCACGAAGGCATCATCGACGATGCCTTCACTGCCAGAGTGGAAGAAATGTGCAGCATCATTCAGACGTACCTCGACAATAATTTATTACTGCCGTCCTAAGCAATCCTCAGATGTTGCGATGGTGTGAGAAACACTTCTTTTAGTGGCGACCCGCAGCGCCAGAAAATTTGGGCTCGCCAGCGGGCTGCCCTGTGTCTCGCGAAATAGAGTCACATGACCTAGGGTTTGTCGGGGGCACACTGCCCTGCGAAATTTTGGTGTGTGGGGGGGGTTTGGCTGGCTCCTTCGCTTGTGGTGGAGCTTTGCCAATTGAAAAGAATACTCAGGCCTACGCGAATTTCGATTCCCTCTCTACCAACCGACAACACCGATTCAGTACGTTGACCTGACCCCCCCTAACATATGGTTAGAGGTTTAAAATTTTGTCTCTAACACATCCAACCTACAGATACCGGCAAGATGGTCAAGAAGCGCAAGAACAACGGTAGAAACAAGAAGGGCCGCGGCCACGTTAAGCCTATTCGCTGCAGCAACTGCTCGCGATGCACCCCCAAGGATAAGGCCATCAAGCGCTTCACCATCCGCAACATGGTTGAGTCTGCTGCTATTCGTACGTCTAGTCCCCATCCGATTCGTCCTCGCCTTCGCTGCCGAATTTGCCTCCAATGGAAACGTCCTCGACATGCACTGCGAGCGAGGGGAAAATGCAACCAAGAAACGAATGCTAACATGATTTTCTGCAGGTGACATCTCGGATGCTTCCGTCTTCACGGAGTACACCGTACCCAAGATGTACCTTAAGCTGCAGTACTGCGTCTCTTGTGCTATCCACGGCAAGATCGTCCGGTACGTTGTCTTCCCTGGGAGTGTGACAACTGCGCCTTCTGGGCGTATGTGCTTTTGATGAACCTTGGCTACTTTGTTGAACCACACTCCCACCTACTCGCCAAATCCTCTCAGGGTTAAATTGAGAGGATAGGTACGTCTTGCAGTCATTGCTAACAAGATTGATAGTGTCCGATCCCGCGTCGGTCGTCGCAACCGTGCTCCCCCCCCTCGCGTCCGCTACAACAAGGATGGAAAGAAGATCGTCCCTACTGCCCCTAAGGTTTAAATGGGTTTGATGGTCTGGTCTGGGACGGAGTTTGGTTATGTTTTTACGTCTGCATTCAAAAGAATTGTTTTTAACGGAGAACATGACAAACAACGGATAGTGAAATAAGACACTTCACGCCGCAATTTCTCGTTCATGATGCCTTCACAGTGATGATGTATAAGTGCATGACTGTATTGCCCTGTGTCTAGCCGTTGAATGTTCACTGATCTTGGGACTGGTTGTTGGTGCCACGAGTGAAGGGCAGAACGCTCCAATTCGTTGTCGTGGCCTACACACGCAAGAGGTGAATCACATCGACAGGCGCTTCTTCACATGCCCTACAGCCAATTCTTCAATCAAAACTAAATCAATCAAAATACAATTATACCAATCTACACTGTCACTACTTCAGAGCTCTCGTGTACGCACCGCCCGGCCACCAATCTGCGCATGTTCGTAGTGCACAAACACCATCCTACCCTGCACTTCTAACACATTTTTAAATCTTTCAATTCTGTGAGCATTCAAACGGATCAAAGCATACTCCTGTGCCACAGCAACTTCCTGTGAGACAAAGAAGCTGTTTATTTCCCGACTTTCCACAATCCGCATCAGTTTGGCAGGTGGTGTTGAAGTTATCACAACCTCGAGACTTAAACGCAATAGACTTCTCGTTTGAAGTTTGGCCACAAATGCAACCGGTCTCTGGGAGCAATGCATCAGTAGGATAAGAACAAATACCACTTGTTTGATTTTGTGTTGCAATTCTTCCGGGTGAGCAGCATGCAACTTTGGCCGGATTTTGGATTGTAATGTTGAGAGGCTGGTCGTCCTCGGGCATCTTGGTGAGTCTAGTAATGGATTGGTCGGAAGTGGCGCCTGCATGAAGACTCATGTTGAATGAATCTACAGCCGGATGTGCTGTATCACACGCATCGTGCTCAAAACTACGGTGTTGCTGGTAAGTGTCGACGTCGACACGCAAGGCGCTGTAGCTGTCAAGATGATTTGCCAACGCAGCTTGAAGCATGGCCCAGATCTGTCGATAATGTAATACAATACCATCAATGTCTGCTTGCTGTGCTTCGCTCGTAGCAAGCTGATGGAGGCTCTGTTTGATGGCCATCTCTCCAATGATGTCTTCCGCCGAGGCTTGAAGTGTGGTGATGACACCAGGCAGATCCAAGCATGCTCCGTTGAAAGGGTCATACAGCAAGTTGCGGAGCATGGACTTGACAGAATTGAGGCATTGAGATAAATCTGAGCCGGAGGTGGGAAAAAGACAGTCAAATGTCCATTTGCCCGCCTTTTCATCAACATCCATGACATTACATGGTGTTTGAGCGATGCTCAAGGCCGGCGACTTGCGTATTGATCTACCAACCATATCGCCGCACTGGTCTTGAAGATATAAAGTCTGAGAAAAGTGGCGTTTGCTGTGAGCAGACAGTTTATTTCCACCCGAACACATTTTGCCAGACTGGACGGCTACCTGCTCGTACATGTTTGGCATGATAACAGAGTAATCAAAGCGGCAGTCCTGAGTGCTGAAGTGAATGCCCAGCTGATCAATTCTCAGCGCAGTGTTGACAGAGTCGACGATAGCGATGTGATTTGGATCAGACACGTCTATATGGTGAACACCCATTGTTCCGTCTCGAATAGACACGTAGAGAGGATGAATCATATCCGCGTCAAAGAAGACTGCCTCAATGAATGGGAACGGGAACGTCACATTTTCCTCTACGATCTCGAAGCTCTTCAATCTAACTTCGTGGACCTGACCCTCACTAGCCACAGGTAAATGATAGCAAGATGGCAGAGACGCGGCAGCCGCTTGAGTAGCCGCGGTGAAGTTTGCAGCGCTAACGGGAGTAAGAGCCATACCAGGGAGCGATATTGAGAAAGGCGTAGTTGGGGTTGGGGTTGGGGTTGGATTCAACGTGGGAATGACACTGGAGGTTGTTGCATCTAGAGATGAAGCTGTCATTTGTCGAGATGGAGAGCTTGATGAGCTTGGCGGATGCCCATTTCCAGTTGAATGTACAGTTGACAATGTTGGGTTGACCGTAGCTGTGCCATTACGTTGGGATGATGATGGCCGGATAGAGTGCGTCGTAGACATTGTTTTGTTCGACCCAGTAATAGAAGTGCTAGTATGATGACAAGAGTCCAAGATACAGCTACACTAAAGCATTATTAACCCCAAGTATAAGCAAGCTAAGCAGCTCAGACTCACGTAGGATGATAGCTTCTGCCATGGGTGTTGGGAATAATGAGTCGGCAAAGGCACATGAGTACAGCCCGCCTTCAAGATCCCTGAGCATAAAGCAGGGCCATCATAAGACAGCGAATTGTAGAGGCTATCCCTGGGACAATCTGCTGACCCTCTGGCGCCAACTCCTGCAACAGCAAAGACGAACAAGGAGAAGATCGTAGTAAGTCCCATCGAAACAGTGTAAGTCATGATTCTGGCTCATCAACAATTTACTTGCCTTCGAGGGATAGAGTGTGTACTTAAATATCCGCGACAGAAGCTAATCGACACGAAGTTTACCCTCTTCCCCCAAATTTCTACTCGACAAAAGAACACTGCCTCATCGGCCTAGCGTCATCACGCTCCCGGTACGCTATTCTTTCCAGTATCGACGGCTGGCTGCTAAAGACCAAGCCAGGTAAATGGCGCGAGCATTATCTAAATCCAAAACAGCAACGTCTCGTAGCATCAAACGAGGTGGCGCATGATATTAATGATCCATACTGTCTTATCTGTGAGATATTGGTGCCACTAAGAATCTTCTGTTGTACAAGCTGTCTTCATTTGCAGCTTTGGTGATTCAATTCGAACAACAGGGATATATTGCTATCTCCAAAAAACGGTGCTTGAACAAATTAATAAGTGTAGATATAAGCAATTATCATCGTCTCCCCATGAAATACATCCATTTAGTCCAGTGTAGTCCATCCGTCTAAACTCCAATCATCAATGCAGTTATGTACAATTACGCAGTGCGGCAGCATTCGTTGTGAGCAAACGAGACTATCTCAAAGCCAGCGTGGTGGTATGGCCACCGCCTGTGTATGGTCGTTGCTGAGGCTGAGGTCTGGCAATGAAGTCTCGGTTCTCGATTGTAACACTCTTCGTCATGTGGTTCACCTTGTACACGCCTACCAAGCGAGCAGCCAGTTCGAACATGTTGTTTCGAAGCGAGATAACAATGAACTGAGCATTCTTGGTGCGCTCCTTGATATAATTGGCGACGATGGAGACCTAGGTGGTACATTAGTATTGCAGTTTGACGAGTGAGTCAAGAAACAAGAGGCACTTACGTTTCTGAAATCTAGAGCGGCATCGATCTCGTCCATTACGTAGAGAGGAGTGGGCTTGTAGTGGTGCAAGGCAAAGACCAGTGCCAGACTGCTCAGCGTCTTCTCACCACCAGACAAGTTTCCAATGTTCTTCCAGCTCTTCTTCGGTGGCATGACACTGAAAAGAATACCTTCGCTGAAGGGGTCCAAACTGTCCACCAGCTCCAGCTCAGCGTTTCCTCCCATAGTGATCATTTGGTACATCTCCTTGAGACGAAGTGAGATGGCGCTGAAGCCTTCCATGAAGCCCTCCAGACGCATGCGTCGGAGATCGTCACAGCGCTTCTTGACAGCATCACGCCGTGCGAGTGCTTCTTGGAGATCCGATGATCGTGCAAGATGCTCTTCAACACGGCGCTTATATTCAGCCAAGACACCAAGATCGACACCGGCATTCTGGGTCTTCTCTTCCAGTAGAGCAATTTCACCTTTCAGTGTTTCCTTGTTCATACCAGCTAATTCATCTGGTGTATACGTAGGAAGCTCCCGAGGCTGATCACCGACTGATTGACCTTCAGCTTGCTGTGGCTCTTGTGCAGCATCTCCCATGCTAACATCCGACTCCTGATCGCCAGATGCTGAAGAGTCTGCCATCTCCTCATCTTCGACCTCGGTTTCGCCCTCCTTCTTAGCCTGCTGTGGCTTGGTAGTTTGGGCGGGCTCACCAGTGAGATCTTCAAGGTTTTGCAGAGAGAGCTTTGAAAACTTCTCGTCCCAATACCGAAGTCGTTTCTGGTTGTCGATCAAAGTCTTTTGGTTCTCCTCGAGCTTGTTGCGCATCTCAATTTCAACAGCGCGAGTCTCGTTGAGTTCCATAGTCTTGACATCGAGTTCCGACTTCAGCTCTTGCAGCTCGTATTTCTTGGCAGCAAGGCTCTTCTGGGCTTCTTCAAAGTTCTTTCGAAGCTCTGCAGCCTTTTCATCTTGGTTGCCGATGTCGCTTTCCAGTTTCTCGAGATCCTTGGCGGCAACGTCGCGATCTTTCGCTGCCTTCACCTTGTCCTTCTCGAGCTTAACCTTTTGCTTCTCGGACTTGACCTTGCGAACTTCTGCATTAGAGATTTCTTCGTGATGGTGAGTGATCTGATCTTTCATGCTGTCGATCATGGATCTTTGAGCCCGGAGTTTTTCACCACCTACTTCCATAATCTTATCCTGAAGCGCCTTGATTTCGTCTTCGGCGCTAGCGGTTTCGCTATGGAGATGTTCGACTTCTTTGGTGAGCTTCGTGATGTCCTTTTGAAGCTCGGCAAGGCGGCTCGCATCGGCGGCAGAAGGCTGGTATTCCTTGCTTACTTCCTTGATGCGACGCTGGGCATCGGTGATGTTACGTGTAATACTCTCAATCTCCAAGCCAAACTTCTGAATCTTTGTCTCTAAGCTTGGGATCTCGTCGTTGAGCTCGTGAAGACGAGTTTCGCATTCCTTCTGGTAATCTTGGAATTCTTGGAATTTGGTCTCCCACGAGTCGCGGTCTGCTTCGAGCTTAGCTACCTGTTCATTGGTGATGTCGGATGCAAGTTTGGATGACATGAGGCCCTTCTTTACAGTCGTACCACCACCAGACATGGTACCCGACTTGTCAATAAGCTCTCCATCCAGAGTCACAACTCGCCATCTCTTAGCCCCGTAAGCGATTCTGTTGGCTTGGGCAAGGTCCTTCGCAACGAGCGTATCTTGCATGGCGTGGTAAAATGCGGGGCGGAACTTGTCTTCCTTGGCCTTAACCAAATCAAACAAACGAGGGGCATTCTCAGGGGTCTGAATAGGAGACAAGTTGCGAGACTTTAGTTTGTCAAGGCAGATGAAGTTTCCACGTCCAAGATTGTTCTTTCGCAAGTATTCAATGCATTGCTGACCAGCGTCGACGGACTCAGTGACGAAGTTATCGAGGGCGCTGCAAGCAGTTGAGACTGCGACATCATACTTCTGGTCGATCGTACCCAAGTTGCCCAGGCGTCCGTTGAAGCCCTCAATACGACCAGAGTCGCGCATGCGCATGAGCGCTGCGAGAACGTTTCCTCGAGCCTGGGTGCTCGCGAGGCTAGATCGCGCCTCATCAGCCTTCATGCGGGTGCTAGAAATTTTGGCTCTCATCTTTGGCTCTTGCCCAGACAAGATATCGAGCTCAGACTTCAGCTTTTCTGCCTCCTTCTCCAGTTTGGACTTCTCAGCTCCGCAGGCCTTGAGTTCTTTGGCTTTCTCGGCCTTGCTTGTCTCAAAAGACTTGATCTTGGTCTCAAGCTCCTCAAGCGCGACAGCGCCAGCATTGGCCTTTTCTTGCAGGATGTTCAATTCACTTTCAGCAACAGCAATGGAAGACCGCTTCTGATTGATCTTCTCCATCCAAGGCTCCAGCGCTTTTTGCTTCACTGCAATTTGGTCGGAATAGACTTGTGTTTTGCCCTTGAGACCGTCTCGGATCTTCTCAAGCTTCTCCTCTTCGCCCTTGATTTGATCCTCGAGCTCTGCAACTTCGGAGCCTCGCTTTTCAATCTCTTTTATGCAGTCGGCAATAGCGTTATCTGCGTCATCGGAGGTCTTGTCGGCATCGACCATGTTCCTCTCGAGTTTCTTGATCTTGCCATCCAAGAACTTCTTCTTCTCATCGAACTTGACGCGCTCTTGGTCGAATGCTGCGACCTCCTTTGCCAGGGCTTGTGTCTCCTTATCTTGAGCGTCAAAATCTTTGCTACCCTTTTTGTATCGCTTCTCCATATCCTTGATAAGCGTCTCGCCGCCTTCATGCTTCTCCAGCTCTTCATTCAGTTGAGTTTGAATTTGAGCGATGCCTTCTTCGGCAATAGTGACATTGCCGTTCAACTCGTGAATATAAAGTTGGTAAAGAGCTGATTGCTTCAGGGTCAAGTCATTCTCATCTCGGATGAACGCAAGCGCCTTCTCTTTCTTATCCTCCAGGCTGTGTTTCTCCTTTTCAACGTGCTGAACGCGCCCACTCTTCTCGACGCAGATGTCGTTGAGAGATTCCACTTCCGTCGCTGCCTCCTCGATGGGTGCCTTGTACTTGGATGTGCCGATAATATCCTCAAGATACTCTAGAAGACCATCTTCGTGCTCGTTGGCAGCCTTGGCTTTCATCTGAGCAATCGATTCGACCTCACCTTGCAGAATCAGGAAACGCTTGTGGTCCAGGTCGACACCCTTTTCACGCAACAATGTAGTTACCGTGGTAAAGTCAGATCCCTTGCCATTGATATAATATTTGCTCGTGTTGTTGCGGAATGCCTTGCGAGAGATGATAATTTCGGACTCGGGGATGACAACATGGCCACCACCAGGCTAAAACAATTAGCAAAGACATTAAAATGCTACCGACAAAAACATACCTGATCCATAACTTCCTGAAAGTGCACGGCTACCTCGCAATATTCCAGGTTGGGGTATTGAGCAGAATTGTGAATGAGAGCCGAGATCTTGCCCTGTCGCATCTTATTGGCGCGGAAGCCAAAGACGAAGAGCAGCGAGTCAATGACATTGGACTTGCCAGAACCGTTGGGTCCCACGACAGAAGAGAATGATGCGTGGAATGGCCCAACTTCTTGACGGCCAGCATAGCTCTTGAAGTTGTTCAAAATCAGATGAGTGAGCACAATCCTAGACTTTGGTGTTGTGTCTTCAACAATTGGCACTGTAGTTGTGCGCTGTTTTACGACAATGTCGACAGGCTTGTCAAGGAACGTTTCCATCGACTTCATGGGCTTGGGAGTAGCCTGAGTCGCCTCTGGTATTTGGTTGTTGATGCTAGCAGCAGTGATGTCTGCCAATGGCGAAGTGGCAGCCTGTGCAGCCTGAGGAGACACAATAGAAGCTGGCGTTAAAGGAACTGTCTCTTGTGTTGGTGCGAGAGGCGATCGTGGCACCGTGCTTTGTCGGCGACTCTGAGGGCGCTTTGTTGGAGGAGACAGAGGGTCAGCCTTGACAGTTTGGCTTGTCGTATCAGCATCGGGAGACTTGGCAGGTTCAATGTTCTCCGATGTTTCGACATTGCCAACAGTACCCATGGGCTCGCTCTTCGTCACTGGCGCAGAAGCTTTGCGCGTCGTTCTTCGCGCACGTATTGGAGGCTGTGTTGGGACTGCAGCCATGCTTGTGCGTCCACTTCGTGTTGTTCGTCGTGCAGCAGGCGCGGCATTGTCGTAATCCTCATCGGGTGCCTGGTGCGTCTCTGTGGTATTTGCAAGCTCATCGTCGTCGGAATCGACGACAGTGGTGCGCCTCGTGGCGCGTCTCGGTCTGGTGGACATTGTTGAGGGCTTGGATGTGTAAACGCGATCAGGACACAATGAAGGAGGGAAATAAGACTAAAAACTCAAAAGAGTCGATTGCGCCTTTGAAATGGCGACCCCAAACAGAAAAGGAGCCTGGAACTTCAGAATCAACCCCAGGGTACAGGTTGGTGTAGCGTGATAATTGATTGTTGTATCGTCACCCCGCGTGGATCTCGTCTGTTTGGATTTGTCCCAAAACGTGTTTTGTATGTAAACAATGGAGGGCAAGCAACCGACTCTGAAAAGTGGGGCATGCCATTTCGCGTCGGGACAGCTTTGGAGGAGCTTCAACGGCGCTGACGTCTTTTCAACTGCTGCTATTATTTTTTGTCATTCCTGGAACTAATCGCCTCTCCATTGTGCGCATAGCTTGTTTCGATCCAGAATCCTTCAATATGCTGGACATCACGCAGTTGCAGCAGGTGTTCCCTCCAGAGTTCAAGTCGCCGTACGATAGAAAGACGCAGCATGACATTGAAGCACATCGAAAAAGCTTGGATGGCGTCTTATTTGTCGATCGAGTGCTGAAGGCACTGGGAATTTCCAAAGGTACGGATATTCTGCTAAAAACAAAAGGATGACATCTCGCTTACGGATTGATACAGCGAAAGCCTATCCTCCAAAGACCGACAACGCTCTGAAAGCGTTCCATCAGCAGATCTGCGAAGCCAACATCGCTACACACCACAAGCTGTCGCTATTCTACTATGTACTCCTCGACTACGACCTCTCGAATGAATTGCCCAGTCCCAGTGAGAGCTTTGCGGCAGCATCTGGCGTCCCAAAGAACTACCAGCTCTTCATGAACGGCCTTTGGTACATGGATCAAGAAGACTTTTCTGTACGCACACATTCTTTGTCAACTAAGAATGACTTTGCGCTAACCATTCATTCACAGCGTGCTCTTGAGTTTCTCGGACATCCTTCACTCGGGCCCGACTTCTCCGACGACATCGTCAGTACGCTTGTACGCCAATCGCCGAAAGACGATTACAGCCTCGTGCTTTCCTACTACTACAGCGTTCGACCCATTCTCAAGACCAGCGAAGCTCTTGAGTTGCTCTTTGATGCTATGGTGCGCACAAACTCGACAGAGGCATTGCTGTTTTCGCGAACGTTTCCACAGCATACTCGCGAAATTCTGTTCAACCAGTTGGCTACTACCGCTCTAGGAGGAGGCGGTCGTGGAGAAGACCTTTCCAGCCAGGTGAGGGAGCTTCTTTTCTTCCCATTCGACAAAGACGAAGACCAATGGCTGGAAGAGTTCCTGTCCGTTGGTGATGGGAGAAGCCTGAAGCGAGCCAAGGACATGCTGCTTTTACGTCGCATTGCTTGCGACAAGTTTGGCGAGCTGGGAAAATACAGAGCCAACAGCCAGTGGGCTGCGGTGCTCGACGGCATCAAGAGCGGAGTTGAAGGACAAATAGAACAGTAGATGGCGAAGTGTGTCACGGCTTGGTTCTACATAGCGACGGCGTTTTGTATTTGAACATTTGAGAATATGCTGAATCAATTTATTCGCTTTTACTATACACTCGAATCAATTTATTTCTGAAACCTTGCCTAATCCTCAATCTTGCCGTCAACCATTGCATTACGCTCAACGCCAGCTTCATCCTCGATTTCGGTATGGTCCTTGACGGTCCAGACAGTAGGGAGCACAATGATCAACGAGCCGATGCACATGCCCCAGTCAATAGCCAATTGATCCATGGAAGAGACCTTGAGAGGCCCTAATCTCCATGCAACGGCAGCACCAGTGGCCTGCAGAGTCTTGTACATGCCGACAAGAATGGCAGCGCGAGCAGCACTATTCGATTCGGTACCGATCAGCCAGTAGGAGAAACTCTGCCACAGAGCATCGTAGGCGCCGTAGAAAATATACAAAAACATCGGCCCGGTCGCAACGCTACCGTTCTTATAATCCAGGGATTGCTTGTGGCCGTCGGCAATGAATTCGTTTTGCCACTTTTGGAACTTGTAACCACCGCCCCAGATAGCCATACCGGTGACCATGAGCACAACCCATCCCAAACGAGCACGGTTGCTACGGCGCAGCATGGGAAGATCCAGCAGTAAACCAATCAGTAAACCTCCCAGCATCTGCGCGATCCAATACAAGGCGCTGTTCAATGATCGAGTTCGGATGTTGAATGTGAATCCGTTGACGACGTTCTGCTGGTAGCTGTAGAAGATGTTGGCGGAGAAGAATATGGGGACCATGCAGAGCACACGCCATTTGGCAATAGTTTGGTACGACATCTTCAGTGTACCAACGAAACTGTGCTTCTCAGTCTCAACGGCCCTGTGAAGCTGAGCAAGGCGGATGCGAGACGGGTTGCAGATGAAAATACCCAGAACCCAGCCAAAGATCATGATGACCATCAGCGCAATATAGGTCGAGTTTGAAACGGTGCCAGCGGTCGAGTGATAGTTCAGGCCGAACGAAGCAAGGGCGCCAATGCCTCCGCCCAAGTTGAAAATGATCCAGAAGACAGCAATCGCAGTACCCTTTTGAGACTCGTTGACGTACGTCGTCATGATCGCGCCCTGCACAATCCACAGAAATGAGGCACCAATACCGAGAATTGCACCGGAGGCAATGACGAAAGAGCCATTGTGGAAGTGGTTGAAGTGAAGAAGGCTTCCGCTGTACAGAGCATAGGTCCAGCCGCCGACGAGGAAACAAATCCTAGGGCCGACCCAGGAAAAGATTGGTCCAGCTACAAACAAAGCAGTAGCAGCTGTAGCCGAAAGAAGAGCGACCGTGGCGTTTTGAGCAACGGTGGGATCAACTTGTCCGCTTCCTCCCAGTCCAGTCAATGCATTATACATCTACATAATTGGAATTGTGGTTAGTTGCAATCAGTGGTAGCTTCCGACAACAGCACTTACTCCTGGCAAGCAAAAACAAATAAAAGAAATCAACAAGATCTGAGTCCAAGGATGAGAGTAGAATCTCACAATCTTGGAAGAGCTTGAATGCGTGCCATTCTCGTTGGCTTCAACATGGGTTGCCCCAGCTTCGCGTGGTTCATCTGAAGAAGCCATTGTTCGAGAGGTTCAGAATGATGGACTTTTCATACGCAAGGCGAACTAAGTGTAATAGCTGAAGGTTGGATGGAAGGGTTGGGGCTAGGCGGAAATATATCTTCCCCATACAGTGCTGGATGCAATCGTCAAACCCGGCAATAGGAAATTATGACTTGGACGAAATGCACGGCTTCCAGTGGCACAAACCTTCACACGTTACATTGTCACCAGGTCATTTTCAAAATCGGCCCCAAACTCCACAGAAATGTTTGAGTCTGGGACAAAGCCGTCCAGCCAATGGGTACCTACAGCCCTTGCCTCCGAGCGGGGTTCCCACGATGGGCTTGCGATCCAATTAACACGAGGGATGCGACAGAGCTGAGCCTTTAGGCAAATACAATTTGTGGAGATGGCTTCCACGCCGTTTGGAGAATGCCTGCTTTGGGTATGGAGCACAGCGTTGATTTTGTCTTTGTGGAGTCTGACTCGCCTTCGGGGTAATCTCGAGACGGACTTCGTCCTGCGGAATGGCTGAACTACATCCGCTTGGAGTTTGTGGCTTACATGGGGAATCATCTTCTCAACTTCTGGATGTATGATATATGAACACTTCGGCCTCAGACCAGTGCTCATTAGTGCCGAAAGCGCCATTACACCTGCCAAGCAACACCTGCAACCATGGCAAAGCCACTGATCGATCTCAGCTGTCTTCAAACTGAGAACAGAAACCCCCGGACTGTGAATATCGACAGCGTGCCAGTATTAGAGCTCTGCAAGATCTTGCACCAGGAGGACTGTAATGTGCCGGCAGCCGTTGAGCCATGTCTCCCAATTATCGCCGACGCAATTGAAGCCCTGAGTGACCGGGTGCGTAGGGGAGGTCGAGTCTTCTACATTGGAGCTGGAACTAGCGGAAGGTAAGCCCGGACGAAAAGTCGGAGCCGACCGACCGACAGTGATTTGAGTGGCTGAAGGCTGACCTTCAACCCTTGCATTTTCTTTTAGACTAGGTGTTTTGGATGCATCCGAAATTCCTCCTACGTATTCTGCCCCCCCAGGTCAGTTTGTGGCACTGATTGCTGGCGGCGACTATGCTTTGCGAAATGCAAAAGAAGGGGCAGAAGACGATGCAGCGGCGGCACAGCACGACCTAGAAACTTTTCAGGTCGACCCGGCCGTAGACTCTCTTATCGGTATTGCATCTTCCGGTAGAACGCCGTACGTGCTTGGTGGTTTGGCCTGGGCCAAGTCAATAGGATGCACGACTGTAGGAGTTGTTTGTGCAAATCCATCCGCCGTTGGCGCCGATGGCAATGCTGACTTTCTCATTGCTGCTGTGACTGGCCCTGAGTCTGTTACTGGAAGTACAAGAATGAAGGCAGGCACCGCAACGAAACTTGTACTCAATATGATTAGCACGGGCATTATGATCAGAACAGGAAAGACGTACGGCAATCTGGTAAGGAATTTATCACTTGAATTTCTACGGCTTTGATACTAACAGGCGATAAAGATGGTTGACTTGAAGGCAACAAATCTCAAGTTGAAACAAAGAGCCAGAAATATTTTGAGGTTTATTGGTGGTGAGCTCTGCACGCAGACAGACGACCAGCTTGATGCTATCCTTGTAGCATGCAATGGAAGCACCAAACTCGCCGCTGTGACAATTGTCCTTGGCGTATCACCATCAGAGGCAGAAAAGAGTCTCGCGCGAAATGGTGGCGTACTTGCAAATGTGTTCCGAGAAGCACGCAGCAATAACAGCGCTGTCAATTCAGAGCAGGAGTTCGTACTCTGCATCGATGCGGGTGGAACAAGCTGTAATGCAATAATTCTGTCGAAAGATGGAAAACTTGGACAAGGTACAGCAGGACCATGCAACGTGTAAGTGCTCCTGTACACCATTCTGCATTTCTCTAACATGATGCAGGTCAAGCATCGGTGTAGATGCTGCCATCTCATCTATCAAGAACGCAATCCAAGATGCTGTAGATAGCTGTGAGTTGACCAAAGGCCTGCCTTTCCAGAGTGTAAAATTCTCGGAAGCATGGATAGCCTTGGCCGGATATGACAGGCCGTCATTGGCGCCTTTGGTAGACTCAGCTATACATGAGTTTATTCACCTGTCCAATGGGAGAAAGCCCACGATTTCTACTGATATTGATCTTTTGCCGTCAAAGTTGAGCTCCAAAAACGAGTTGGAATATGCTATTGTTTTGGTGGCTGGAACCGGGTCCATCGCCATGCTCTACCAACGCAACGGCTCAAAATTCCGACGCATTGCAAGGGTTGGCGGCTGGGGTCATTTACTGGGCGATGACGGTTCTGGATACGCAGTTGGCCGAGAAGGACTGCGCAGGGCACTACGTGAAACAGACAGGCATCGACTAGCACACCTTGCAAGGGGCGATTCATCATTCTCGCCATTAACAAATGCAATCGTCAGTCACTTTCGAGAACAATTCCCCAAGAGCGATGACCAGGATCTCCTCAGCACCATTGTGGCACCAGAAACCACGCAAGGGCAATCTGGAGATGCGACAGTGGAAAAGACGAAACGCATTGCATCCGTTGCCAAGATCATCCTTTCCCTTGCCGAGACCGACAGGGAAGCCAAGGAAATTATTGAAACCGGGGCAATGAACCTCGCAGAACTGGTTACATTACTCGCCAAATCTGAAGGAGTCGCTACGAGCAAGGCCGGACTGGTATTAGCTGGAGGTATGATGCAAGATGTCCGGTATAGAGGCGGCGTGCTTGAGCTCGTTGAGGCTGCAAATGGAGCTTTTCAAGTTATAGAAGTTGTTGATCACCCTGCATTGGATGGAGCAAAAGCATTGATAGAAGCGCAGACTAATTAGAAGCACATAGAATAGAGCATGTTGGCCGTGTGTGGAGGGAGGTTGGACCAAGATCTGTCGGCCCAACGGCGACTCAACTGCCATAGATGAAATCGCAAAGAATAGAAACTTTAAATGTTACTTTTATCCACTGCTGTAACGTTTGCATCGGCCAACCACGGGCATGTCGCCGTCAGTGGATCTGGGAGCAGTCGAGTCAAGATTGTTCAGAAAACTGGAGATGATTTCTACGTTTTTCTCCATGGGGACTCCATAGTTGTAGCGTGAATGTGACGTTTCGAAATCAAAGAAAATGTTGAGTTGTTAGGAATAATTGCTGCATCAACGAAGTCAATTGCTGACCCTGAACAACTTGAGCTGTAATGAGAGAAACACACGATGGTCTTCGCCTGAAGGAAATATGACATTATTTCAAGACATTGCTAGAAACAAATTTGTGTAAGCCCAGACTTGGCAGGACTAAAGCGACAGACAATCGCAGACTTGGCCGTAACGTTAACTCGTCACGCATGTCGTCCATGAGATTGGACCACGAGAACGAGAAGAATGCAGGTATGCATTGGCCTTGGTAGCTAGTAATTGTTGTGAAGCTCTGCTGGATGTCTGTAATCGCACTACAAGTGCCTGGAGCAACAAGCTTTTGAGGTCTTGGCACCATGTGCCATTGACAGATAGCCCGCGCTAACTAGCTACCGCCTTGCATATTGTTACATGCCACACGTCATAGCACCACATCGTATTCGACTACATAGCTTGTGTGCCCTCCCGGAAGCGGGCCGGGATGTGTAGTGTAGGGCATTAGCTCACTGGGCACCACGCCCTGGGACATGATCGCCACTGACCCGTGACTGCGATACTAACAGGCCAATCCTGCGATTGCTCGATGCCTTCGTGTCGCAGATTATTTGCCCGTCGTCTTTGGATTCTTGGATATTGTTTGATAGATTTAACAGTCGGGTCTCATGTCAACCCTAGGGCGTTATCTAGGATGACGCGATATCGTATAAAAGACTGTGGCGCAGCCAACCACAGGACTAGATAAATGTAAGATACCCCTTTAAATATCCAACTTGCTCCCACTCCGTACGATACGACAACTTACGCCTGAATCCTGTTGAGCCATTGCAATCTTTGAGCGAATCTGGATCTGTACATGTCAGAAGAGCTGTGCACCATGGCGGACGTGTATGAGACACTCGCCGGGCTTTTGCATCCTGCTGCAGCGTCTGCCCTAGTTTCGGGTATCTTTATAATTTTCACCCCGCTTCGACTCTATTCTCTGCGAAATGCGAAGTCCAAGGTAAAACCTGGTGCAAGAGCACATGTCAAACTCGTCAGTATCATCCGCCTTTGTATATTGCATGTAGCGCCTAACCGCTTGTAGTGTATCGTGGCATTACTTGCTGCTCTCGCAGGAGGCGAAATAGCTATGGCGATTGTCTTGTCAAAGCTTCCAATTTACGAAATTTTGGATGTGGCATTTTCTTTCGCTGGTGTAGTCGCTTTGGCATGGCTGTCTTTCCAAGAACACAGAAGGTCGGTGCAGCCATCGACTCTCGTATGCTTGTATCTGCTGGCCTCCATTGCTAGCGACCTGTACCGATTTACCTTTCCAGAGGGAATATATCGCAAGCGTGGCCCATTTCCGTTCATAAACACCTTGATTGCACAGATGATTCTAAAGACGGTACTACTTGTGCTCGAATCGCGCAACAAGACAAATCTCCTGCTTGTTGACACCGACGATTACGCCGAGACCGATCTGGTTGGCGTCTTGAACAGAGTTTCTTTCTGGTGGATCAACCCAATCCTCAAGGTTGGAAACAAGCGAATATTGAAATCAGACGACATGCCGCGCCTGGATGGCGAATTGGATACTGCAAAACTTCGCGACAGGGTCGTGCGGCGATGGAATAACAGAGGTTTGCGCGCCACAACCCAGTCACCAAAAACAAATACTCATTTTTCAACAGAAACGCCCGAGCCGAAGGCGATTTTGGCTCGAATCCTGTATAGAACGGTTCGAAAGTCCTTTTGGCTCGCTGCAATTCCCCGACTCTTTGTGATTCTGTTTCGCTGCGGACAGCCCATTCTGATCAACAAAGTCATCGCCTTCGTTCAACATCCGCCAGACTCGTACACGTACATTGATCAAGCGTTTTACATTATGCTGGCTTCTGTGACTATTTATATTGGACTCATTGTGAGACTAACCCCTAGTTTGTGACAAGACACACGCTGACAAAGGTACAGTTTGCAACATCTCAATATGAGCAGCAACTCAGTCGATTAGAAATCATGATTCGCTCGTCCTTGACCGCTCTCATCTACAACAAAACTCTGTCCAGGAACTATGATGATGTAGATGCCGGTCAGGCTATGACTTTGATGGGTTCAGATGTCGACGGTGTCAGCGACACTGCTGAAATGGCCCACGAGACATGGGCGTACGTGACAGAGTTGGCCATTGGTGTCGCCATCCTCGCCTCACAAGTCAAATGGTTCTGGCCCGTCCCATTGGTCATCATATTTCGTAAGCCCCTGAAGGTTTCTACTTATTCTCTACATGAATTGACAATATAGTGTGTTCTCGTATCAGTAAATATGTCGCGCAGAACCTGCGACCCCGTCAAAAGGCATGGAGCGAGGCAACACAACTTCGCATGTCGGTGCTGACCCCAGCGTTGAGCAGCATGAAAGCCGTTAAGGCTACGGGTATATCTGGAAACCTGGAAGAATATGTGGGAAGTTTAAGAGAAAAGGAAATTGAAGCCGCGAAACATCTTGCGTGGATGCAAGTGGTGTACAATGCCAGTGGTAAGTTCAGACAGCTCTGATCCAGTATAAGGATGTGCGCTAAGGAGTTTCCTTCTCAGCAAATGCGTTGGGAATATTCTCCCCTGCAATTACAGTTGTACTATTCGCTACAGTGCAGCATGCTCGTGGAGAAGCCCTTGACAGCCAAGTCATGTTCACAACCATTGCCGTCTTGTCGATCATCACTCACCCCGCCAACATGGTCATGACGATTATTCCAAGAGTCATTACCTCATTGGCCAATTTCGAACGACTTCAGGAGTATTTGCAGGCAACCCAGTCTACTGCCAATACGAAACAGGACGCCCAGCCATCCAACAGCACTGACGTCGTAACTCTGGCAGACTTCACCTTCAGCGCCGCAAAAGATTCGCGAAAAGTACTTGACAGCCTCAACTTGACTCTGAAGGAGAAGACAACAACCATATGCTGTGGGCCAGTGGGAAGTGGCAAATCCGTCTTAGCACGTGGAATCCTAGGGGAGATCCAGCAAAGCCATGGAGTTTTCCACCGTAAACCCCTTTCGCTAGGCTTTTGTGACCAGAATCCTTGGATTCCTACGGGTACAATCAAGGAAATTATCTGTGGCTTCTCAACAACTCCAGACGAACGTCGCTACAACGAGATTCTCGAAGCATGTTGTCTATCATTTGACCTTCTTGCTCTTCCCGCAAGAGACTTGACCTGGATTGGTAGCAGGGGTATTAACATTTCCGGTGGCCAGAAGCAGCGAATTGTAAGTCATGCATCCTGTATGTTCCTATAACTCTTGAGTGTCTAACATTAGTTAGGCTGTGGCTCGACTGCTGTACTCCGGCTGCACCGTCGCAGTTTTCGATGATGCTTTCGCCGCATTGGACGGAGTAACGGAGCAAACAGTTGTGCAAAACTTGTTCGGGCCTGAAGGATTCGTCAAAAGATCTAATATGACTGTCTTTTGGGTAACCAACTCCGGTAAGCTCCTTTTCTCCAATGTCTGATTAGACACTAACAACCCATAGCTCAATACTTCCACATGGCCGACAACATCATTGTTCTCAACAACGGGGCTATAGAGAAGCAGGGTCCTTGGGAAGACCTGAAAGAAGAATCAGCTGAGTTGCGCAAGTTTGCCTTCAAGGACTCTACAGAGCAAGAACAACAGCTGCTGCCACAAGATTTGATCAAGAAGAAGGCGAAGGATCAAGCTGAGAAAGACGCCGAAGCCGACTTACATCGTAGGACCGGTGATACTAGTCTTTATGGTATGAAATGACCAAGATTTAGAGAGTCCAAAACTAACAGCACCTAGGCTATTACTTGAGAGCTGCAGGACTTGGCGCTGTCATCTTGGTTCCTGTAACCTGCCTCTACTCGTTTGGCAACACAGTACCAAGCTATTGGGTTAAAATATGGACTGAGGACCAGTCCCATTTCGCTTTGTACGCAATTGGTTATGCTCTAATCGCTTTCCTCGCATGGGCCTCGACAAGCATAAACATGTGGTAAGTGTTGACAGCGCACGCATCCACTCAAGCTCGTTTCTAATATTGATGCAGGAGTTTTGCCGTTCTCATGGGTCCCACTGCTGGGCGAACTCTTCATCAAAAACTCCTGACAAGTATATTTGGGTTAGTTGGCCGTGGCTATGGTGCCAAAGCTCTGTACTAACTGCATAAAGGGCTCCTCTTGAATATTTCTCAAACCTCGATGTTGGTGTAACTTTGAACAGGTAGGCTGCGTCATCCTTGTCTATATAAACGATAGCTAACAATGACTAGATTCGGTCAAGATATTGGTCTCGTAGACAGGCAGCTTGCTCGAGCATTTGCCACTTTTGCGATACGTATGTAAACCTTGCTTCATCAAACCACAACATGTCACTAACACAGCTGCAGAGGTCTGCAAAATGGCGACCCAAGTTATCATCATTCTCACAGTGCAGAAATTTGTATCTGCTACATTGCCAGTTTGCGCAATAGTCACGTATTTCGTACAAAAGATCTACTTGCGCACATCTCGACAACTACGTGTACTGGAAATCGAAGCGAAAGCATCTCTCTATTCTACATTTGTTGAAACTGTGAGTATACCTACCAGTCAACTGCAAAAGCCCTTCTAATATTCTGAACAGGTGGAAGGCGTGCTCACCATCAGGGCATTTGGCTGGCAAAATGCTGTCGAAGCCAAGACGCTGTCAGCTCTCGATGCCTCTCTCCGACCTTATTATTTGCTTCGCTGCTTGCAAAGATGGCTGAACCTGGTTCTGGAGTTGATTGTTGGAACAATCGCCATCGGAATGATTGCAATGACGGTGATTTGGGGCTACGGATCCGGCACGGATATCGGTGTTGCCCTCAACGTCGTACTTGTTGCGAACACCACACTTGTTCGACTAGTGCAGTCATGGGCGTCCCTCGAAGTATCACTTGGAGCCGTGGCGCGTTTGAAGAATGTCGAGGAACATACAGTTTCTGAGGACAGGAAGTCCAAGACCATTGTGCCAGATCAGTCATGGCCTAGTCATGGCAAATTGATGCTGAGAGACGTAACACTTGGCTACAGGTAAGCAGTTCGTTAATTATTTGCAGTAGGTGCCTGAAACTAATCTTATCTAGCGTCGGAAATCCTGTTTTGAAGAAAATCAATTTGACTGTAGAGCCTGGCCAAAAGCTTGTGGTTTGTGGCCGCACCGGCAGGTAAGTTTGCAATTAACAATAATAACTGGGCATGAAACTGATATTCAACCCCAGCGGTAAAAGCACCGTCTTCCTGGGCTTGCTGTCACTCATCGAAAGTGAAGGTATCATTCTCGTTGACGGTGTAGATCTGGGCCAAGTTCCCAAGCCCGTCATTCGCGAAAGGGCATTCATCGCTGTCCCGCAGGATGCTGGTTGGATACCTCATGCTTCTCTGCGCTTCAATATCGACCCCGCCCTGCTGGCCAGCGATTATGTTCTTCAAGACGCCTTGGAAAAAGCTGGCCTATGGGATGCCTTATCTGGATCTGGCTCATCTGTTGAGAAGGTTCTCGATCTTCCCCTTCGTTTACTGCCTACGCTTTCCGTTGGCCAGTCGCAGTTGCTTGCTATAGCACGAGCAATCACCAAGAAGCAATTGACTCGCGAGTCTCAGATCTACACCGACGACGAAGAAGTTGCAGTGGTCAAGCCGATCGTGCTACTTGATGAGATCACTTCATCCATGGATGCCGCTACTGAATCCAAGATCTACGACATCATTGACTCGGAGTTCGTAGACCAAGGCTATACAGTCATCATCGTCTCCCATAGAGTTGGTGCGCTGGGTAAGAGAATGCGTCCCGGTAAGGATGCCATTGCTGTAGTTGATGACGGGGGAGTTATCTTGGAGAGCGACTTTGCGAAGTTCCTAGAACTGGAATCTCAAGAGGCGGCTTCATCCTAATTGTAGTGGGCGGTTATTTGATTTGTTGCGCTTTTTAATCCCAATAATACACACCCGTTTCATTTCGCACCAGTCTGTCAAAGTACATCTAGTCATATTCAACTCGCTGCTTGTTCACTTTTCCAACTCCGCGACTCCCACAAGATTGTTTAAAACTCCGGCACAACGTAAGCCGGCTTCATTTTGTTCCTGCCGTCCCATTCGCGGTAAGTGATCTTAGGGATTATATCTGCTGCGTCCACAAAGGATCTCATCTAGTACCTGTCAGCACGGTGTTGCATGCGTCTAAACAAAATACTCACGTTGACCGCGGTGAAAGGTCGTTCTTGAGGGTGCTCCGAATTAGAAAAGTCAATGAAGAGACTGTTGCCACAGTTCTTGCAGAAGAGATGCCTCTTACTGGCTCCCCCGAAGCTGTAGGAACCTAAATCGTCCTTTCCAGAGACGTAATGCACATCCTCAGTCTTGGGATACACCAAGAGGTAGCCGTTCTTGGTGCAAATAGAGCATGTGCAACGAGTCACCTCGTCAGTTAAGATATCCGGCAGCTTGACGGTGAATTTGACCGTGCCGCAATGGCAGTTCGCTTTGTAGGTGACAAGTTCTGTGGCCATGATTTCTCTTTGCTAGCTACAGAAGCGAAAAAAATGGAAAGAGCAACCTGTCCAGAGTCTCATAGAGCCAACAGGATGAGGCTGTGTAAAAGAAGTCTCCGCTGACATCTCTCCCCGCACAGCAGTGGATACAGCATCATTCAATTAGACTAGCACCATGATGAAACAAGAGATATTATTAATCAATTGGGTATCCAAGTATATTCATCAATTATTTACTTTTTGTCTTTATTTTACTTTATTTACATTGGGGGTTTATTTGTCAGTATTGACCTTGAGAGAGAAGAGACCACGCTCAATGGTGCTCATGACCTTGTAACCGCTCTTGAACCAAGGGTAGACGGACCAGGCACCGTTGAACTCGGCGGTACCACCTTGGTCATCGTCCTCAGGGTAAACATCGAAGAAGGCAAGCTCCTTGAACTTGGAGCCAGTGGGGTCCTCGGCGACAGAGCTGACATCAACAACGCGAAGACCAGAGCCGTAGTTGGCCTGGTAAGAGATGCCGTCAATAACGTACTGGTTGTGGTCGATGGACCTGACGGGGCTCTTGTAGACACCCTTGAAGACAGGCTTGGTGAGATCGACAGCATCGACAATGTAGGTAGTGGTGTGCTGGTCGGAAGCAGGTCCAGACTGCTGCTCCTCGTCAAGCTCGTCGTCGAGGAGGACGTAACGCTGGTTGGCATCCGCCCACCATCCCTGGTGAGTGTAAGAGGCACCGTTGTAGCTGGTGCGAGAGATCTGCTTGGGCATGGCACGGTTGGTGATATCAACGATGGTGAGGGTATCCTCGTTGTAGTTGAAGCAGATCTCCTTGCCAGTGTAACGCTTGTCAGGACCGTGGTAGACGGTGCACTGAGCATCGTGGACGTAGCCGTCCTGGGAGACACAGCCAACATCCTTGGGCTCGGTGGGGTCGGAGACGTCGAACATCCAGAGACCTGCCCTGCAAGGTCCGCTGCGAGAGGTACCGACAACACCAATCAAGTTGGTCTCGGGGTTGGAGATGATGTTGTGGCTGCTGCCGAACGAGTCAACGTGAGCAGCCAGATCGGTCTTAACGTTGAAGGTCTTGGGGCTCTTCGCATTGAGAGTGGTGAGCTTCTTGAGATCGAACACCTGAAGACCGTGGCCTGGAGCCTCAGAGCCAATGAAGGCGTGGTCGTTTACGACCTTGATATCGCGCCAGATGACATTCTTGGAGACTTGGTTGGGCAAGCGGCCGAGGTAAGAAAGGTTGCCGTCCTTCAAGACCTCAACGAAAGCAGTACCGTCAGACTGACCAACAAGAGCAAATTCACGACCATCCTCAGAGGTGTATCCTAGTTAGGTGATAGTTAGTAAATTGAACAAATTGCTAGAAATCAAGAGCACATGTACTTACCCCAGATGTCGTTGCCTTCGCCAGCCGTGCTGCCCATATCTTGGTGGCGCAAAAAGCCCTTGAGGTCGACGTTGTTGCACGAATAGGGACCGGCCTTGCCGTTAGTGCAATCAGCAGGCTCCTGAGGGGGGTAGGCATCCTTGGCGAACACACCAGCGGCTTTCTTGGCCTCGTGGTGCTTTTGCTTCTTGGTCATCAGGCTCTGCATGCTAACAGCATTGGGGGCGTGGGTAGCGGCGAGCTCATTGGCACCCCAGACCTGCTTGCTAGGCTCGGCAGTGACGCAGCTAACCAAGCTGGCAGCCAGCAATGACAAAGTAGAGGTCTTCATGCTGGCCTCTGATGACTTGGATCAAGTGACGTGCTGTTTGTGAGGTGAGGAGCGGATTTAGAAAAGTATCCGAGGACGGTGATGCAGAGACACATCTCGGTAAGACGGGGTATACCATCTGATTTATATAATAGTTTTGTCATGAATGGTAGCCATCGCGTCAGTAGCAGTGCCCATGACTCTTTGCTTGGCTTTGATGTGACCATGGCCCAGAAGGGAAGGTCAACATGCTAGCAGGGCCATTCCCGGCCAATGGTACGTCAGGAATATGCTATTATGTACAAGACACATCCCCCGCGTATGCGACGTCGTACCGCCCAATCTATTGGGTGCCGAAGCCCCCATGCACAGGGCAGAGCCTCTGTTCGGCCGTAAAGAGCGCCACCCAGATGAAACGGGGGGGCCGTCTGCCTTTGCCTTGGCCTTGGCCATGGGCGGTCTCGGCCAGTGAGCAATGCTTTGAGTAGCTGCCTGTGCTAGTCAAGCTCGCAATCAAGTGCGGTGGGGGCGTCACTACAGAACAAGAAAGTCACTTCCGTGGCTGCATGGGCTAGGGTGGGATCGTGTGGTACTTTTTCTTGACGATCGTCCACCCCCAGCTCCTTCGGCACCTGCTTAGGACGACCCGTCGGGCAAAACAGCCATTGTGGTCGGAGAGTTGAGTTGAAAATATACTTAATGGCATGACCAATAGTGGTGCAGTTCTCAGTTGTGTTAGAGCACATAGATGACCATGACTCGCCCGCTTTGCGTAGCAATGCGGTCAAGGAAAGATTCGCTGCAAATCGTTCACAAACAACCTTCTACTCTGGGAACATGCCTCGGTGCCTATCACACCAACCTTGCTGACAACCTTAAAAGGACCTTGTTATTAGCTGCCTACGCAGTACAATACGGGCACTCTGGCCCATAAGGCTCCGCCCTCCCCACGCAGCCCCAGCCATCCTTGGAATCACAATGTCCAGATCAAGCAAGTCATCCAGGCCTTTTGTGGTTGCAGTCGTTCCTACCCTCCTGCCATTTGCATCACATCACCGTACTGTCCACAGCCAGCGGGGACTTGTCAGTCCAACTCTGTTGAGATGGTGCGCGCTGTCGTCGTCAGCCTCTGTGCATAATGTAGTGGAATGTTTCCCATTCGCTAGAGTTGTACCGACACTGCCTGCTGGCTAGGATGGCGCAGCGCGAAATGGTGTTCTGGCAGAGTTTGGTGACATTTGTCGCATCGGGAGCTTCTTGTACAACGATGCCAAGTCCTATGAGGGTCACACTCGTGCTTTTTTTTTTTCTTTGGCGCAAATGTTCCCTTGGCCGTTGAACTGCCAATCCCTCGCTTGGTCTACCAAGGGCCAACGCCCAGCGTTGCGTTTTGCGACGCCAACGGCTCGGTCTAACAGGCGATCTTCATCCCACTGCCTGCACTGGCAGGTCTTCCATCGCGCGCCATATACGTAACAGAATTGAGCACCACAAGTGTAGGCTAAACGAAATATGGAGATTAGCTGATAGAAACACTTTTGCTCCTTCCGTACTCACTCGTATGGTTGCATCCAGTCCCCAGCTCAATGATGCGCTGGCACGAATTGCCATCCATTTTCTTCTGCAATTCACCCAACGAGCTGCATGACTACATCGTCCTGGAATTCCCCCATGATGATGTGCAGCATTGCACTGGGCACAGGTGGCTGAGTTGCATTTCGGGCTATCTGCATGGCCTTGATCGGTGGTGTTTCGCTTCGGCTTAAATGCCAAGCAATCAGCGATACTGCAGTACGTTCTATTGTCAGAGACAAATTCTTCTTCTTTAGCTTGGAATTCATCCACAAAGTTCGCAGATAGAACCCGCAAGGCATCGTCTAGGGGTACTGGCTGCTGGCAGCACCGCGGTGGGAATAGAGATTCATCCGTAATGGCAGCGTGAAAAAGACTGGCGATACAACCTCCACAGTAGTTGTGCTGGCGTGATGGCTACAGAACGATGGCATTATCCTTGCCGTCGCCACAGTTAACGCATCTGGTGACCTTGTTTCCCCAGAAGCGGCTTGAGCGCAGCCCGATACAGCCATGTCCCTATGTCCAGCGACGGGCTGGTCACTTGCGGCGACTTCCACATCGGCATCCTTCCCGAGGCTTGCCAGAATAGTCTCCAGTTCCTGACGCATAGGTTCCACAGCCAGGTTGAAGTCATCGTCGTTCATGTTGGTGGCATTGTCGATTAGAGCGGCTACATGGTCAAGCTGCACTGTCGCTGCAAGTTGGGTGCCTCGTCCATCGTGAAAAATTTTAAATCATCAGCCAAAAAGAAGTAACAGAAGCGAAAACGCAATCTACCACCCGCTGGAAAGCAATATCTAGTGAGGTGGGCTGCAAGTGAGTCGATTCTGACCAGAAGCCACAAGTCTCACCTGTCAGCCAGTATTGCTTGATAGTTGGAAAGATATGGTATTCTGATCACTCGCGTCCCGAGAAACGTGTAAAGGACGTATTAGACGGTGAATAATTCGTATTATTACAGCTACAACTCATCAATGGCCCGCTTCCTCCCTCGCAAATGAACCGCATGTCGCTTTGTGTGGTACTTCACATCATCTGGATATAGAGGGTTCCAGACTGTATCGCATATCTTGCACTCTGAAAATGCAGCTTGACTAGACAAATTCAATGTTGTCTGAACCTGTGGCGCTAACCTGGCCTTCTGTCGCTTCCTTTTCTCACTTCTGAGCGTCCTCCTTTGCTGGTTGTGCAACGCTTCTCCGCCTTCAGATAATGGAGTATGCTGGCCATCTGTGCCAGGGCTGTCGCAGTCGTTATCGTCTGATTCCCTTTCTGTGCGTGGGGACTGGTTGGATCGTATCCTCAATATCCGCTTTCGCCTGATCTTATGAAGTCCTTGTTCCGGTGATTCAAGCCTTGGCTCATCCATATCTTCCTCATTATCTGCGGCGTCTGGGGATATTTGGCGTGCTTTCGGTGGCGCGACACGCTTAAAGTAGTTCAAGATGGACTGCTTGGCGATTGGCGGTTCAGCTACTTCTGCTTCTCTGCCTTCCGTGTCTTTCTCGCTATCGGGCAATATCGTTTCATCTCGTTTCGGGCTTTGTCGAGGATGCGGTGGTGTCACATCCGGCTCGTCACTCGTCAAATTATCCGCAAATCGTACCCTTTTCCTAGGTTGCTCAACTGGCGACTCGGATGGTGTTGACTGTCGCTTCCCATAGGTTTTGAGGGACTTGTCGCGCTTTTTCAAATGATGAATACCAGCCTTTGTTCTGTTATAGTTAGTATACATCATCTCGATTTTCTCACAACGTGTTGCGTACATAGCATATTCTGGTGAAGAGTTAACCATCTTGACTGACCGCGTGGCTGCACGTGGCCGGGATGACTGTTGAGACTCTGAGAATGTTGTGTAAATATGGCAGGCGGAAACTCGAATTCAACTCGTTTCTGGAATTAAGCACAATGGATGCAAGGAACACCCAATTTCCAAGAAGTTTTTAGTTGTAAATATGTACAGGACGTGCTAGACAAAAATGTTGGCGAAGATCCCAAGGTGGACGTAACTGAGAGACGCGTTGCCCCACACTCTTTACGCGGTTTACAGTGGCCGGTTCCACGAAACGCGACCGCCACCAGGGCCTATTAGGCGTGGGTAAATACAACCAATAATAATTGCCCAGCAAGCTCTTGTGGGTGGTATGATGCGCCATGGTCATAAAGTTGCTCCGATTAGCATCTAGCGACACAGCGTATCTATGCTGCGAGGCCATTTGTTGCAATCGTGTCCTTGCACACCCAAGGCGCAAGGCGCAAGGATAATAGTGATCACAACGAGCGTCTCAGCTGGCGTCTTGTTGCACTCTGATTGCGTGCTGTTCAATATCATACTCTTCGATCGTGAACTGGCAGCATTGCCTAGAAATGAATTCATCAATCGCCCTCCTTCTCTCCAAGCTTGTTTCTCCTCCGAACCGTTCCCTGTGCGGCGTCCTCTTTCGATTGTAATAATACAGTTTCCTTGCCCATTTGGTCCTCTTCTTCGCCAACGACCCAAGTGTTCATGACTTCTTTAACTTCCTTGGCGCCTGCTTCTTTCTTTTTGGCTTGGCCCATCCTCCATACATAGCCATTATATACAGCGACTTCGGCGATAGCAACAAGAATGCTGCCTCCCATGGTAAGGAAAATTCTTGCAGGCAGACTCCACCATCTGGACAGCACCCAGAGCGTGCCTGCGACGCCTACTATGCTGACCATGAAGTTGATGATCAACATTACCTGGCGATGCACTTCGTTTAATGTGACATCGTCGTCTCCAGCATCTACCGCATTTGAGGGCCGATTTACTTCCGCAAAACTATGCGCAGCGGCTGGGAAACGCTCGGAAAAAGTGTCAAGCTTTGGGGGATTAATCATTCGTTCGTAAGCTCGTGCATCTTCTTCATGTCGTAATCGAGCCATCAAGGCTTTGAATTCGTCTGTCTATTGTGCGTCGTTAGCAAATCGTCTCTATATATGTAGCTGCACAGCTTCTTCTTTTTTTTCTTCTTTTCCTTTCAAACATACAGGCTCTTGCTTGGGTGGTGGTGGTGGTATGTAAACCGAGGAGCCACGAAGCAGTTCTTCCAGGCTGGTCTGTAGCTTCGCCTCCTTCAAAGCGTTCCATAAATCTACTATTTGGCCGTGTGATATTGGATGACCAATCGTAGGCGATGTTACTGAAGGGTGTGTTTCGTTCGGCACAAGTTTCGCCAGTGCGTCGTCGTCGATTTTGCTTAACCCGTCCACGATGGACTGGGTCATGGTAAGAAGCACCATGCTCACGTATTAGAAGGAAGGGCGGGTATCTGCCGTAGACGGGGTGGTTATTGCGCAAGATCGAGCGACCAGACAATTTTCGATATTGTAATTTCGAACAGTCAAGCGTCGCCTCAGTTACCTCATGCTGGTGCTGCCCAAGAAAGCTGTCGTGTGGACAGAAATACAGTGGACGTTACCTCCTGTGCGACAAGTTACTGCCTACAATTACAGCAGGTCAGTTGCCAAATACCAGACAGCTGTAAAATGACTGGCCAGGCTGTCATGCACCTGCAGGGTCGAGTTCTGATTGGCCAATGGGATGCAACCGGTTGCGGGTGGGTTCGGAGCTGCTCCGCTGTCGTCGCGCCTGCGAGTGAGCGACTAGCAAAAAAGTTCGATTGTGCAATATTGACGATATTTCCGCACCCACCTCTCAATCCGCCCAAGAACCCTCTCCGACCGATCCGTGGCGAGCGAAAAGTGCTATCGCAGTCCTTTCATCTCATAAATCTCATAAATTTTTCATTTCGGGGAATTCTTAGTACTGCTTTCGACCTTGATCGCCATTGCCGTGGTCATGAGCCTGCGTCCTGGAACCGCGGCCCTTCGTGGTGCCGTGGCCTCAAGGGTCGCATTGCGACCATGCACCCTCTGCAGACTCCCTGTTACGAATCAAGACACAATAACGATACAAAGATCGAGTATACATACTACCACGCGGCGCGACTCGGCCTGGGCCGCTGCCGTCCAGGTGGCGTCCAACGTTGTTGGCAATGTGGTCAAGCGAGCGGCCAAGGATGGAATGTCAATTGACCCTTTGAGAACGGTTGCAAAGGAGATGCAGTTCTTGACTGGCAATATCCGCAAGCTCCTGGGCTCAGGACACCCATCCCTTGATAAAGTGGCCAAATATTACACCCAAGCTGAAGGCAAACATGTGCGGCCTTTGATTGTACTCCTTATGAGCCGAGCGACGCACTTATGTCCCAAAGCCGAGCATCTGAACGAGCCTCAGACTCTTGGAGGCATCAACTCTTCTATATCTCCTGTCCAGATCCTCTCCGATATCAATCCCGCTGCTGCCCCCCTTACTGGCGCTGAGCCTGAAATGGCCGACGGTAGCCTGGATATCCTCCCTAGCCAACGTCGACTGGCTGAAATCACAGAGCTTATTCACACAGCTTCATTGTTGCATGACGATGTTATTGATCACTCCGTATCACGACGTGGCTCTCCTTCAGCAAACCTGGAATTCGGCAACAAGATGGCCGTGCTGGCAGGCGATTTCCTTCTGGGACGTGCCTCAGTCGCGCTGGCTAGACTGCGCAATGCCGAAGTCGTAGAGCTTTTGGCCACTGTTATCGCCAACCTTGTGGAGGGAGAGTTTATGCAGCTTAAGAATACCGAACGAGACGAGCGAAACCCCAAATGGTCCGAGGAGACCGTGAGCTACTACCTCCAGAAGACATACCTCAAGACTGCCAGTTTAATCTCGAAGTCCTGCAGAGCCTCGGCCATTCTTGGCAATGCAGATGCCACGACAGTTGAAGCTGCGTATTCATATGGAAGGAATCTCGGCCTTGCTTTCCAGCTTGTGGATGACATGTTGGACTACACCCGCTCGGACAAGGATCTCGGTAAGCCTGCCGGAGCCGACCTAGAGCTTGGTCTCGCAACGGCGCCGCTACTGTTTGCATGGAAGCAGATGCCGGAGCTCGGCGCCTTGGTGGGTCGCAAGTTTGAAAAAGAAGGGGATGTGCAAAGAGTAAGTTTGACTGCGACGTTTTGTAGATATAAGGTGTGAGGAGCTAACATTATGTGCCAGGCCCGCGAGCTCGTTTTGCAAAGCAACGGAATTGAGCAAACACGCGCGTTAGCTCACGACTACTCTGAGAAGGCCATCGCTGCCATTGCCGACTTCCCCCCTAGCGAAGCCAAGGACGGACTCATCGAGATGGCCGAGAAGATGATGTCGAGACAAAAGTAGAAAAGAGGTTATACCAGCACTCTACTGTTTTTCTTTTTGTATAATTACTGTACGGAACAAGGCATACATGGGACAACATAAAACAACCACAGCAGAGCAAGAGAAGAGAGGGGAAAGGGAAGAAGAAGAATGAAAGAAGGAGCAGATGAAATTGTATGAGCTGTTATTTATTGGTCGAATGGTTTGCACTTTGGCATGTATTGATTGATGCTCACATAGATTGGGGTAATGGCGCGGGTGGTTCCTTGCGGGCAGTCGTTTGGCATGTTATACTACGTGTGGTATCTAAAAGGGTATCTTTTCTTGTACTATTCATCTATTTCACTCACATGGTGGTAAACAATCTACTTGGGATTTTATTGCATTTGTTTGACAACATCAACCGTGGAATGCGATGCATGATAGCTCATATTTAGTGGTAGTTATTCTAGATGCGCATAGAAGGCGCCTCATCGTTGAATTTTATCAGCCACCAGCTGCTTCTCACGATGTAAGCCCTTTACCGAAGATGAAATATGCATTGACTGCCTCGCACATAGCCGCGGGCAATTATTAAACCCACAATGGTTCTTGATCTTCAACTCGAGGCTAGCTACCGGCCGCTTCCGACGAAGGCTGCACACTGTTACGATGGATTGAGAAGCAATCAGGTTGTTCTTTAATTACTGCTGTATGACTTTCCACATATCCATTAAAGTGGATAGATGCAATAAGCAGTTCCAAAAGCAAAATACAAAAAATCTCTACATTCAGTAATGCACACACCTTTTCGCTTGTGCTGGGTCTGGACGCAGCGCACCGCAAATGTCAAGATGCAATTTTTGGCACTAACACGAGATCCACAGGCGGCGACGGCCGATGCCCGCAACCACAGCACATATAAACCTAAATCGCATCCCGTTCCCATTGAAAATCCTGCAAATTTGTTCCGTAGCCTTGACTTCTTCCTGTGCATCTTCGCTGACACCTGCTGTTTGATTCTCAGCTGAGAGACTGAGGCTGCTGTCATCCGACCATCATCAACCCCGCCCCCGCGCGTCACAGCCAACCATCGGCAGGTAGTTCGTCAATCAAAATGACCGCTACGAATGGAACGGGTCCAGAGACACCGACCGTGATTGTGTCGTCTAGGGCAGTACTCACTGGATCCGATGATTCCCTTGTCTTGTCACCGGCAACTATCTCCGTCTCGTCATCGACGGGTAAGATCATCTCGATTGTTCGTGACGTCGTGCCCAGGGAGGAGTTTCCTGAGGGCACCGTCTACATTGACCATTCACCTAAACTTCTCATCCCTGGACTTGTGGATGCTCATGTTCATCTCAACGAGCCGGGACGTACAGAATGGGAGGGATTCTGGACGGGAACGCGGGCTGCAGCTAGTGGAGGTGTAACGACGGTGATTGATATGCCGCTGAACGCAATTCCACCCACGACGACGCTGAAGGGATTTCATGAGAAGCTGGCAGCTAGTACGGGACAGCTTTGGGTCGATGTTGGGTTTTATGGCGGTGTCATTCCTGGCAATGCAAACGAACTCAAGGCGCTTGTGGATGCTGGAGTCAGAGGCTTCAAGGGCTTCTTGATTGATTCTGGAGTAAGTACATGAAACCTGAAATTATCAAGTACGTCACATCTAATAAGCTATAGGTTGATGAGTTTCCTGCTGTTACCGCAAAGGACGTTGCTCTTGCAATGGAGGAACTGAAAGATGCACCCACTACGCTCATGTTCCATGCTGAGATGGTTCCTCACGAAGGCAACCCAGTGCCAGACGCAGAAAATGGCGATGCAACAGCCTACCAATCATTCCTGGACTCACGACCACAGGTCTTCGAAACATCCGCCGTACAAGAGATTCTGTCCCTTGCCCACCTCGCACCACTTCTCCAACTCCACATTGTGCACTTATCCGCTACGCAGTGCATCCCTATTCTCAAGGCCGCTCGACAAAAAGGCATCAAAATCACCGCTGAGACATGTTTCCACTACTTGGGCTTGTCCGCAGAGGAGATCGCCAAAGGCGACACAAGGCATAAATGCTGCCCACCAATCCGAGAAGCGAGCAACTGCGACAAACTCTGGGAAGAGCTCGTCGCCGAAGACTCTTGCATCCAAACAGTGGTGTCCGATCACTCACCATGCACGCCAGAGTTGAAGTTGCTACCGCAGGGCCTTGAACCAGCCGACGCAGAGACAAAGGTAGAGGAGAAGAAACGAGGGGATTTCTTTGCAGCATGGGGTGGCATCTCCTCTGTTGGACTAGGTCTGCCCATTTTCCACTCATCCGCAAAGGCACGCGCTGCCACATCCAAGGTCCCCAGTCTCATTGACATGGTCCGTCTATGCTGTCAAGCAACGGCTAAACAAGTCGGTCTTGAGCACAAGAAAGGCGCCCTTCGCGAAGGAATGGATGCCGATATCTGTGTATTTGACGATGCTGAAGTATGGACATTTTCTCAAGGTGACATGCGCTGGAAGAACCGCTGCTCGCCGTGGGAGGGCCACGAGTTCACGGGTAGAGTGAAGGAGACGTGGCTGCGTGGAAGGAAAATCTTCCAAGATGGTGTCAAGGATGGATTTGTTACTGGATCACCGACTGGTCAGTCGATCACTGAAAAGCGAACACATTGATAGAGCAGGCCAGAGGCATATCAACGACGGTTGGCATGATGGGAATCGAAACCACCAAATTTTCAGCATCCTTCAGTGGTTGGAACTGCTAACGAAGTAAAGCATTCATAGATCGAGATATATAATGGAGAAGTAGATGACGTTTTGGTGAAGCGACATAAGACCTGTCTTGGATGCCAGATGTCATCCGCATTCCAAGCAGTGACAAGTTGGGCGACCATTAATAAAGCCGCTCAGTCAATATGAGGAAATCCGAAAATTGCTTGTTTGTTTTCCTTAGTATCAATTTACGTCTATAAATTATTTATCAATCATTTATCAATGCCCAGCAGGCCTAATTGCTGCGAGTCGTTACCCACTGGCTGTTGCCGTGAAGCAAACTAACGACGGTTGTGAAAGATGAAGCTGCCTCAGAGTACGGTATTGCTCGCTATTCTACTGCATGCAGCACGGGCTGCGCCACTACCACTATCCTCAACAGCAGAAGAAATCTACACGAATGATAACAGGGCGACTGCAGGAGGCGACAAGGTTCGGCATCTTTTCGGCACAGTGGCCGACACACTACAGGACGTTGGGACATCACTTTTGGGAACTGTCGCCAAGGGTGCAGGAGACATTCTAGGTGGTCAGCCTCCAGTAGCAACGGGCACCCAATTAAATGGCGTCGGAGACACATTGGAGAAGACAGTCGATGGATTAACAGACACTGCTGCTCAGCTAGCAAAGCTCACTGGCGGGAAACCACCTTGATAGAACACCCATTACACAATGGAACTGTGTGCATCAACGTTTCTTTATGATACCCCGACCGAACTTCTTTAGTGTGAATGATGTAAAAGTGACCGGCTCATCGTAACACCCCGTCGGCAGCACTGGCTAGCCGATGCAACGCCATCCCCTGTGCTGTTCGGGCGGCGCTCCATCCTGAGCCTGTCTCCGCTGTAATGTGTGAAAGAAACTTATTAGTTCGTATGGGCACCCATGCATCCGGTGCTAGAGGGCCGAGCCACTAGCAGTAGTGCGAAGAACGCCATCAGAAGAACATTCTGTAGGCGCTTCTAACTGAAGAGGTGCGCGACGTGCATGAGCATTGTTGCATTCGGAGCGCCAATGAGAAACAGCGAATGTGGCCTGATTTTTAGACGACATCTTCAATGTGTTTGAGGAACTTTTTTTTGGTTGTAACACAAGCAGCGAGGACCATGCCTTGATTGAAAGTAGCACCATCTGCCGTCGACGGTACCGTCGCAGTCATCGCATGTCAATTTCGTTGTCATCAAGTACGAAACACATGCTATTGTCGGTATGCAGGCGTTTGTATCTCAGCTCGTGCATACATAGGTACAGTAAACGGGCAATGTGATCACATATCATCCAAGGCGACTCCGACAGTCATCAGCCCGCATTCACTGATCCTGCGCAACAGCGATTGATGTTCCCAGAAACAGAAACCCCCGCTTGTCAAGGCCGGTAGCGTAATGTAGTCTAGTTAGTGGAGGCGCTCTGCTTCGATATTAGTTGACCCATGGACGCCGTGGCCATCCTGTGATTAGCACGACTCCACTAAGGAGGAGCTTGAACAGGGCCCTGTCATCCCCGAGCCTGACATTTTACATCAGCATCTGCACATGTTTTGTGAATAACCCCTTCTTTGACATTTTGTTTTTGTATCTCAAGAGTCTCACTGCAACAAGGCTGCAACTGCTGTGTGTGTCTGCCCGCATGGCTAAACGCGGTTCTAATGCTAGCTGGTGAGACACTAGACGCACCCGTGCAGCACAAAGGGTAAAAAACAATACATCCTTCACAATGGCCGCAGATGCGGATCCCATCGAGCAAACTCCAGCTCCGACACAGGGCGATGTGAGCGACACAGAGAAAGCAGACATTGCCAGCTCTGTCGCCACATCGTTTGACCAAGCACTGCCTGCTCGCAAATCGAATGCAGGTCGCCTTTCGGTTTCTGGAGCTGGACAATTATCCCTGGACGATGTCGACGATGTTAAGGTGCAAATTCGAGACCTGCTGGTCTCAGTTGACACATCGCCTTCATGGCTGGAGCCTGGCACTTACCCCCAGTTGATCAAGATGGGATTGCGCTCCCAACCGCACATGAAGTCGCTATTGCAGTCGGTCACAGCTGATTTTGCGCCAGGCTCCCTGTCGGCCATCATTGGCGGAAGTGGTTCAGGAAAGACTACACTTCTCAACACTATGGCTGAGCGAGTGGGCAGCTCGAGACTGCACCAAGAGGGAGTCATTACGTTCAACGGTGAAACTGGTGTTCACAATGCCCGCCACGCCTATGTCATGCAGCAGGATATTCTTCTCCCAAGTTTGACTGTCAGAGAGACATTGCGCTACTCTGCTGATTTGCGACTACCATCGTCAACGAAAAAGGAAGACCGCCACAGAATCGTCGAGGAAGTCATTCGGGAGCTCGGCTTGAAAGAATGTGCCGACACTCGCATTGGTAATTCACAGCACCGTGGATGCTCTGGCGGTGAGAAGAGACGAGTTAGCATTGGTGTTCAGCTCCTAGCCAATCCTTCTGTTCTCTTCCTCGATGAACCGACTACCGGTCTTGATGCAACCAGTGCGTTCCAACTTGTCCGAACATTGAAGGCGCTTGCCCAAAAAGGACGAACCATCATCACAACAATTCATCAGCCTCGATCAGAAATCTGGAATCTATTCGACAACCTCATCGTACTCTCCAGGGGCAGGCCTGTTTACTCCGGTCCATTGAGCGAATGTGTCCCATGGTTCGAGAAGCAAGGTCATGAGCTGCCGCCCTTCGTTAACCCTGCAGAATTCGTCATCGACATGTCGGCTGTAGACAACCGAACGCCAGAATTGGAAACGGAGACCTCGGCGCGAGTGGAAGCCCTTCATGCAGCCTGGGCTAAAGACAGCGTTGGTCTTTTTGCGCCCCTTGGTGGAGTTATCACAACTTCGCGAGCGCATCGCAAGGCGAAAGGCATGAAGCACGCGAGCTTCTGGGTGCAGCTGAAGGTGCTGACAGATCGAACTTTCAAGGTCACCTATCGTGATCCCCTTGGAATGCTTTCTGCCATTCTAGAAGCTATCCTCATGGGTGTATTGACAGGATACCTATTCTGGAATCTGGGTCGCGACCAAGCGGGTATTCGATCCCGTGAAGGTGGTCTTTACAGCACCGCTGCGTTACAAGGATACCTGATTCTTCTGTTTGAAGTATATCGCCTAACCATCGACATGCCGACATACGATCGAGAAGCATCAGAGAATTGCGTTGACCCATTGCCGTTTATTCTGTCTCGCCGCATTGCTAGATTTCCAACAGAAGATATCCCTGTCCCGTTCATCTTTTCGCTTTTCATGTATTTCATGGCAAATTATGGCGAGCGCGAGGTCCCCAAGTTTTTCATTTTCCTCGCCATCAGCATCATCAACCACTACATCGCCGTCAGCTGTGCAATGGCCTGTGTTGTTGCAGTTCGCCACTTTTCTGGAGCAAGTTTGATCGCCAACCTGTCGTACACCCTGCAAAGTATCGCGTGCGGCATGTTTGTACAGTCAAATGCAATCCCGGTGTATGTGCGATGGCTCAAATGGGTCACTTACACGTTCTACGCATTTGGAGCGTACGCCGCCAACGAATTCCAAGGTAGCTTTTACGACTGTCCATATGAAGGTGGTAAAGACAGTCCAGAGTGCTATCAGTATACAGGAGACTTCGTCATGGATTCTCTTGGCTTCCCAAAGAACTGGGTTTGGCGCCCCATCATCGTCATGTGCTGCTTTGTGGTGTTCTTCATCGCGCTTTCTACCGTTGGGTTGACTTTCATCAAAGTCGAAATGTCCATTGCCCGCCCTCGTGTTTCTGATACCGACTTGTCGGCTGGTAAGGAGAAGATGACGGCGAGATCCATTGCCGAAGTTAGAACGCTGGATGTTGGACTCGACAAGTTTGCGTTGGAATTGGACAAGCGCGCGGTATCTGGCAAGAAGCTTCCTCGCAAGACTATTGTCAACCCTGTCAACACGACATTTGAAGCTGGTGTATTGAACGTCATCATGGGTCCTTCTGGCAGTGGCAAGACATCCCTTCTCAACGCTATGGCTCTCCGTTTGCGAAACTCGCTTGGCACCAAGTACATACCATCTGGTAAACTGACTTTCAACGGCGCTGTACCCTCTGACTCTGTCATTCGCTCCGTCTGCTCCTACGTTTGCCAAGACGATGATGCCCTGCTTCCGTCTCTTACTGTTAGAGAAACCCTTCGATTTGCTGCCGGTCTTCGTCTCCCTTCGTTCATGAGCACCGAAGAGAAATACAGCCGTGCAGAGGAAGTCTTACTTAAGATGGGTTTGAAGGACTGCGCCGATAACTTGGTTGGAAGCGATCTTGTCAAAGGGATTTCTGGAGGTGAAAAGCGTCGTGTCAGTATTGCTGTCCAGGTCCTCACCGATCCTCGAATATTACTCCTCGACGAACCAACTTCAGGCCTAGACGCTTTCACTGCCAGTTCCATCATGGAAGTGCTCCAGGGTCTTGCCAACGAAGGCCGCACTTTAATCCTCACCATCCACCAAGCCCGCTCCGACCTCTTCAGACATTTCGGCAACGTCCTCTTACTCTCCCGTGGCGGAATGACAGTCTACGCCGGCGCCGCAAAGACTATGCTTCCATACTTTGGCCACATGGGATACGACTGCCCCAAGAACACCAACCCTGCCGACTTCGCACTAGACATGATCACCATCGACCTACAGCAAGAAGATCGCGAAGCTGCCTCAAGAGACAGAGTCAAGAAACTCATCGACAGCTGGAACAGCAGCTCGCCTGCTGAACACACCGAGCGTCTCCCCGACATCATCGAAGCAGACGAAGCAAACGAGAAATCGGCCGACAAGGCGACCGAAGAGGGCGAACAGTCCATTGAAGCTACTACACGCAAGCCCTCCAATGCCCGCAAGTCCTTCAACAAAGAGAGTCTCTCCACCCCTGCCGAGTTGGGTGCCCTCATCCGCAAGCGTTCACCCTTCCACAAGGCACTTCCAATCTTGCTCCGCCGCGCCATCATCAACACCCGCAGGCAACCAGAGCTAATTCTCGCTCGCACCATGCAAGTCGTTGGTCTCGCCCTGATGTTCGCTTTGTTCTTCGCGCCCTTGCATCACGACTACTTCGCCGTGCAGACACGCATGGGATTCATTCAACAATCTGGTGCATTCTACTTTGTCGGTATGCTGCAGAACGTGGCGGTGTACCCCGCTGAGCGAGATGTGTTTTACCGCGAAGATGATGACGGTGTCTACGGCATCGACGCATTCCTCCTCGCTTACACCATCATTGAAGTTCCCCTCGAGATTATCAGTTCACTAGGATATGCTATCCTGGCGGTTTTTGCTGTGCGGAACCCCCAAACGGTTACCATGTTCTTCACGTCGGCATTTGCGTGCTTCGGCGTCGTGTCTTGCGGCGAGTCGCTGGGAATCATGTTCAACACCCTCTTCAACCATACCGGATTCGCAGTCAATCTCATGGGTGTCGTCCTCTCAATAGCAAACAGCATGGCTGGAGTATTGTCCATTAATATGCCAGAGGCGTGGAAAGCCGTAAACTACCTCTCTCCGATTCGATACGCGACTCGATCCATGGCGCCGTATGCCCTGCGTGGCGTGCACTTCTACTGCAATGAGGACCAGAAAGGGCCGGATGGCAAGTGTCAGGTCTCAACTGGCGAGGAGGTACTACGCTTGTACAACTTTGATGTAGATCCCGTAGTCAATGTTGCATGCTTGGCTGCGTGTGTTGTCGTGTATCGCCTGATTGCATGGGGATTGTTGCGTCTCGTACGCGCGAGATGGAAGGACAAAAAGCGCGTGTCCAAGTAGACGCTGCAATAACGATAGCTTCACTTTGGCAATATCCTCCATAGTTTGTATTTATTCACAAAAGCAATATCATTTTCTTTATCTCGAATATCCTGTCTCACTTCGCCATCAGTGCCTTGTGCAATAGAGGTATATTTCGATGTCGCGTTTTTCATTTCGACATCTGGCAAATGAACCGAATAACTACTAATAATCGACCCTTCCCAATAAAGCAACATTTTGTCTCATAATTTCGGCCACATACATCTGTCGCATCAACAGCATATCTAATCCTTGCAAAACCATAAACAAACTACAGGCTTCCCCTGCGGATGCCCAGTCCTAGACATGTCCCAGCCCGCATCCTTGATCGTCTTCTTCATCATATCCTTCTCCGCACCGTTTACTTCAAGACCCTTGTACCATTTTCCTCCACCTCCACTGATCAACTCGAAGCACTTGTTCTTCTTGGGCAAAGGATTTGTGCAGCCAAAGCCTTTGAGTAGTTCGGCCATGGTCGTGTTGCAAGGAATGTGAACAGCTTTGAACGGAATCTGTGCTGTGCTCGGCAGCTGCCATGGCGGGGTGTTGGTTCTGAAGACGTGAACTTTGGTATGCTCGGGTGGGAAAAAGTAGTTGTATCCAGGCTCACAGCCTGTACCTCCAGTGCTGTTGGTCATTTGTGCTGCCGGCATCGTTGTATCAATGTTGGGCCATACTTGAGGCTGTCTCGACATTGGGTTTCCCATGCCATTGGGTTGGTTGGCGATTGTGTGTTGAGCATAGAAGCCGCTAGCTTGGCCTTGTCCGCCCATGTATGGCGCACCGCCGCAATATCCATAATTGCTTGCAGCGTAAGACTGGTAAGCCATGTTGGGCCAGTTCCCATACTGGGGCATCATGCCATAGTTGTAACCAGGGCCGCCAGTGTGCGGGATAAGAGGTTGTCCCTGAACTGGCATAGTAGCACCATAAGGAGCGAATGTTGGCCGAGCTCCAGTTCCATCACGACCCGTCACAGGGTTCCAACCTCCAGACATCTTTGTAGTATGAGATCTTCTTTTTTGAAAAGATTTTGAATTCTCTTAGTGCCACGTACGTTGCCAACGATTTGCAGCTGGATCAAAGATGGCACAAGAATGATGAGAAATAGGATTGCTTTGTCTGCACAAATATCGTGACGGAGGTATGTCTGTAGAAACGGCACAGACAGCAGGGTGGTTGTTATATAGTGTACCTGGCACAGTGTACAACGATTCTGGAGATATATTTGACTGCAGTGAATTACTGAATTGAGAGGTCAGATCTTCAGTCCGGGGTATTGAGAAGACAGGACCGTCAGGCGTATTCACAGCTATTCCAAAATTGTCTTGTTGTGGAACTGCAAATGGTTCAACACGTAATAAATTATCCGTTAAGGACAGTGAATCAACGTTTCCTATACGGCCTGTTAGTGCTACCGGTCAATGTGATTATATGGTCGGAGAATTTCTTGCAAAACCGCATTATATTGCATATGTGTAACAGAAGTTGTCGAATACATTGACCACTTACCAAGTTGTGGTTGGCTCTCGTTCTCATACAGCAAGTGGCGATAATTACGATTGTTGTCCGATGACACGCGGGCGATGAAGGCTTCTGTGCTCCAAATGATGTTGTCTTCTGCGTCGTAAAAAGCACCAACAACTATCCAGGCGAAGTCGGGTGAGTCTGGATCCGATTTGATGTGTTGCGTAATAGCAAGCTTAGTTGCAGGATAGGGCAAAACTCCAGGAGCGAGGTCGTAATGTCTGTGGATTGTTCGATAGGGCGGGTAATTCGAGTTCGACGTTGAAGGCATGAAAACAGTGTGCTTTTTAGAACACCTGTAACTGCGACTTATATGCTGAGAAGGATGATGAGACTAGCGTCAGGGTGAGGAAGCCTCTGACTATGTATATTGTGGTGCAACATTGATTCATCCACCAGCATACCGGATGGTGTCGATTGGCTTTTCAAGGCGGCATTGAATCAGTGATGCTCGTATATCGCCTCATCCGACACGACAGTACCAATCATACTCTCAAGCTTCTACAGCAATGAGACTGAATGATGAACTGTGACCATGTTTGCTGAAGAGTATTGGTGCGACACAAACTGTTCCTGAGAAGACGAATATACCGCTCTTTGCATACCAAAACACTGATCCATGGCCAAGAATAAGTGATGCAGACACCTTAATTCAGCACATGTCATCATCTGTCTTGCGTTGATTCGTCGTGTTGCAGGACGTGGTTGTGACGAACCCCAAAGACACAGTCTCCGCCACAGATTACTCATCATCACTGTCGCTTTGGACAACTCGTACAGCGCCCCCTTTCTTGGTTGCCTCAATTTCCTTCCGTAGTTGTTTTCTCTTGCTAACTTCAGCCACCAGACTTTTCAAATAGACTTCCGCCTGAACGGTTGCGCTGTACGCAGCGGGAGTCCAGTTCCAAATATTGACTCTGTCCACGTCCGCACCAGCAACAAGAAGTATTCGAAGCGATGTCAAATTTCCATTGCTTGTAGCAAAATGCAGTGCCGTGTTGCCCTCAGAATCAGCTCTCTGCACCGCAGCGTACGCCCCTCTAGGAACATGGGCGAGCAACAATTCCAGGACTCTGTCATGACCACCTACGCTGGCTTCCATGACGGCATCACGTCCTCGAACATCGTGCCGAAGTATTAATGTATCGTCGTATTCGCATAGTATCCGGACAACTTCGGAATGGCCAGCTCTGGCAGCGAGCATCATGGCCGTTTGATGGTTTTCGTTCAAGGCTGGACTTGGGTCCTCATGGCCGGCTTCGAGGAGTATTTCGCATATTTTTCGATGACCTTGAGAAGCAGCTAGGTGCAGATTTGAATTTGAAAGACCAAGGAGCGTAGAGTCTGGGTTGTGAAGCAGGTGAGGGTGCGATCGTAGGATTCGATGGAAGAGAAGAGCGTCTCCTGCGTGGATGGCGCGTCTCATGCGAATAGCAGGGTCAATCCTAGCCCAGTCAGTTCAGCTCTGAGCCTTGTATTTGATAGAAATATTTACATGATGCAGTGAAGTTCATCACAATTCACTGGAAAGTTTTTTTCGTGGATCTAAACAGCACAAGCTTTCGACATATGTTAATGGCTGGTGTTGGAGTGAAGGAGCTTGGGTGGGGAGACGCAGCCTGAGACAAACTGTGCCCCGCATGAGCTCTGAAGCTGATCGGCCACTTACATGGTTCACAATTGTGAAGGAGACGAATTGGCATTAATTCAAATAAAATCATACAACGTTGGCAATTGAGTTTTGGTATCCTATATGAAACAGTTTTAATTATTTACCTAAATGTCGAGCGCCACATGCTCCATAACGCCATATTACCGACAAACACCTGCATCAGCTCAGACAACCTCGCTCAAGTCTCTCTTTGCATTACGCTTAATGCCGCATTTGTCGAGGCAGGCATCAATCCCAAGAGCAATATTTGCAGGAATGATGTCTCTGAATGATTCGATATCCTTGCCATCCAGACTCTTAAGTCCGCCAAGTGTAGCCGAAGTAATGTCAGGTCGGAGGCTAAAGAAGCTCTGCGCAATGCTATTTACTCCCGCGTCTTCATGGTTAAAGCCCGCAACAAAAACGGTCTCTTCACAGTCTGGATTAAATTCAACGTGTGTGCTTCCCTGAGGGAAAACAGCCATTTGGAACCGTTTGAGAGTATTCGCAACTGGCTTTGCGCCGTTCTCGAGGAAGAAGTTGGTGACGAGACGTCCCTGCACAACAATGTTGAGTTCTGTGGCGCGGGGGTGGACGTGTGGGGTGTTCATGCCACAGGGACCAAGAAAAGCTACCGTCATTGAATTGCCGTTGCCAATTAAAGCAGGCATGGTTTCTGAATTGGCTGCGATGGAAAGACCGCCTTTGCCTTTGGACTCGGAGCGAACCGGGGCGTTGACATCAGAGAAGTCGAAGATCCGTCGCCAGGGTCGCTGAGGTGCTTGAAACGCTGGACAGCAGTGGCAGAGGTGCGCAACTTCGTGATCAAGTCCTCATTGCCAGCGCGTGTGTTGATGGGAACAACTGGGGGAATGACAGCATCAATGTCGATGTTGCGTTGGTGGACGCTGCGCGATTCCTCAACTGGGACAGCAATTGCGGACCCAGCAAAGAGCGCAACTGAAAAGGCCATGAACAACATGTTTGAAAAACGGCAATTGATAAACAAAAACGCTGGACTGGCAAGGACTGGCAGTGAGTAAGTGTCTTGTTAGATCTTGGCGGCTAGTTGGGTGCTCAGATGCTGCTGCAGGCCGGGGCGCTCTCTTTATTTAAACAAACTGATTCCAAAGCAGTGCACAAAAGGCTCGCAAACAAATTACACCTTCCCCCATCCAAACAAAATTAGCTCCAAGCCACGGCATGGTGAACGAATCCTGAGCGAAGGAAGCCTTTGCGTTGGGTCTCACAGGGCTGCTATTGCCCAAGGCGTATCCGGGGCAGCATAGCCTGCTTCTGAAAATAGCTGCTCATTTCTTCTGATTGGTGCGACTTTTCCCTCGCTGGTGGAGAATGGGTTCTTACTGAGCATGCTGGGAGTCCTCAGTAATCACCCAACTCGAAGCTGGCAGCCGCTTGACCATGTTTGGATAGTGACTACTAGGACAGGGCAGGTAAAGAGACTCTCGCAGTTTATTGGTAACAATTAATGACAATAATTTTACTCAACAAGTATCTGGCTAGTTGCGCGCCTTCGTTTTCAACGGTGCGTTGCGCGTTATAATTAGAACTGGAGTTGGTTGGGCCTGTGTAAGTAAGTGTGAGACCCACAGCACTGGATATTAATCAAGGTTGGAGCGAAATTGTTTCAATGCACGATGCCGCCAATCACATGGAAAGAAACGCGTGAATCCTTATTATGACGCCTCATTGAGGGAAATTTCAGACCCTATATGCTTGTGGAATGAACGAAAAACCAACGAGGCTGAGTCGTGAGGCTATCCACTGTGAGCTGACATGGTGCTCGCGGATACCAGCGCCAGGTTACCAAGCCTAACCAAATAAGATGTTGGATTGCCTTGTTTGCTGAACTTAGAAGTAAGCAGCTTAATGGAAGTCTCCGAAGCCGGCGGTGAGCTGAGATGAAGCAGAAGCAGTCCTCAGCCCAAGGGACACTAAACTTGAAGAGCGCGGCGCACAACCTGAGCCCTGTGGAATTGGGGCAATATGAACTAAATATGAACTTTATTAACATTATGAACGAGGAATTTAACCAACAACAGCCTATAGCCCGGCTCAGCCTGGTCTCTTGGGCAATTAACCGAATAGGCTGACTTTCTCTAATTACCACTACTCTCAACTCCCAAAATTTCAACGATGTTCGTTTGCTTCATGTTCGAGCTCCCAATTGGGGCCTCCAAGTATGGACGAAATGTGGGCGGCGTCCCCAGGGAATAACCTTCGAGTTAGAGCTCTTAATCGTAATGCCTGGCTAAAATGCCAAACGCAATTCTAAATTCGCTCTATACACAGACAGATAAGTAGCGGCGGTTGCAAATGAAACTGGTGACTCTATTGTACAAGCTACTTGCTTAAATAAATAATAATGCTTAGGGAAAGGGTGAGAAGTCCAATCCAAGTGGCCAGCCATCTGCCATCTCGAATGCTTGGTCCAGCGATAGCCATGAATCGTCCTCCTGCAAAGTATGGGACAGAGCGTTTTCCTTGAACCTCAACTTTTCGTCGGTCTGCCCCCGCGATGCAGAAACCAGCGTCTGCGCCGTGGTCAGAGCCTCTCTTGCCATATGTGATCCAAATGTATCTGAAATGCGTCTCAACGCCTCCACAGCTGCGGGGAGCAGAGTGAGGTAGTCAGTTGTGTCCATGGAAATACATATGCAGACGATGTGAAAGGGAACGCCGAGCATATTCCACCAAGTCTGTTTCTTTGCCAGCAATTGTGATACTCCATCCAGTGCTTTTTCTAAAATAGATATTGCTGCAGTGTTGATGCAGGCGACGGGCCGTTGCGACGCGGAAATGAACCGACGAAGAATGCATAGGCAAGTGTCTGCCTTGAAGAGAGACACTACGGCATCGTCGTCTTCAATGTTCTGCAACGCAATAATGAGATCTTGAACGTCTTGCGAAGCCAGTCCATTCTTTGCTGCTTCATCAATCCCATGCAGCACTTTGCCCAGCGCGACCAGGCTAGTTACGTGAATACCTGGTCGAGGCGATGGTGGTACGCAATTTGTATGAAACAACTTCACTGGAGCAAGGCCATATTCCGCGCAGAGCAAATTGTTCAGATACCAAGCAACCCACCAGTGCCTGCGTCGGGTTTCGAGTTCTTCAGCAGTGAATTCGGAGTGCTCGGATAGACGAATTGTTACGTTTTCCGAAACATCTCGGTGAAGGCTTAGAACATCAACCAAGTGCATTGTTGTGTGACTGGCAAGAGTTGAAATGGCAGGCCTTGTTGTCAACCTGGTGTAGATTGTCCTTAAAATCCAACCTGCGACGGAGTCCATATCAACCATGACAACGGGCGTGGACAACCCAAGATCAAGTATTGAGAAGCAGTGGCGCTTGATAATATCTTCCCTATCATGCCCGGGATGCGAGAAGAATGAGCCAAGAGCTGATACGCCTGCAACAACAGCAGCAAAATTGGGAACACCCTCTATTGATGGCCACTGGCTCTCGAGGCGGTCAAAGTAGGCCTTCTCAGACAGGAAGCAAAAGAATGGATGAACTGAAGCAAAGTACGCAGCCGACAGGGTGCGGCATTCGTCAAGCGAGATATAATTCGCTAATGAATTGTGAATTACACCACGTTGCTCTTGTCGAAGCCCTAAATTCCACGCGAAAGAATGAAGACGGGGTGGGTTGGTTGACTTGAGTTCTCTTCCGACAAGATGCGGCAGAGCGACCGCGCTGTGTGCAGCCACGAAGCGGCATCGTTCTTTGCTGACCAAAATATTCCCAGGCGATGCAGCTGATACGTTCGATTGAGATTGAATCTGAGAAGGCGAGTTTTGGGCCATCGTCGATGAACCGCCGTTGGTTGTAATAGGAGCGGCAGCACTGGAGCCAGCTCCGTAAGAGCAAGTGTAGCCTTGCGAGTCGCACGATGAGCAGGGCGTCTTGCCGTCGCATTTCCTACGTCTCCTGCGGCATTCTACACATGCAGCATACACGCGCTGCCTTTTGTCACCGTTGGGCTGCTGTTGTGGGCGAGACCGCTTCGGCATTGTGGGCGTGTGGTTGATGCTTGGGAGAAGCTATATGCGGCCGGCGCTTGCGCAAAAATAAACGAGGCTAGAGGTGAGATCAGTCAGCGATACAACATCACATTTGAAAAGGCTATATATAAAAGGAGTACACTGAGTTGAATTGATTTGAATTGAATTGAATTGCAGCAATTGGGTTCCAGCCAGGCAAAAATAATAATTCATATCCTAGGCTACGTTAATCTATTTTGTCAAAATGTTGACTACTTGGGCAAATCCTTGACGAATGCGCTCGTCCATACCGTCTTCAACCCACACTGCCTTCTCCTTATCACCAATTACGCCAGACTCGTTGCACGCCGCTGCCATATCGGTTCTTGTTCGTAGTAGCCCCTCGGGCTCAACAATGTTCATGTGCAAGCCGGTGAGAATTTGCCTCAAATGGGCCGCAGCCTTGTTTCCTCCCCTGGACCCATATGTGACAATCAAGACTGGCTTCGCTGTCCATTCATGGTACAGGTAGTCGATTGCGTTCTTCAAACTCGCAGGAACACTCCAATTGTATTGTGGAGTGACGAAAATGAAGGCGTCGAATCTGCTGACTGTGGCAGACCATTTTCGCGAGTGCTCGTTGGCGTAATGGGGTGTAGGGTTGTCCTTAGGGAGGTGGCCTGGGATAGCAGGTTCATCGAATAGAGGCAATTTTTGTTGCTCCAAGTCAATGGACTCAATTTCCACGTTCTGCGGCAAAGGCGATATTAGAGCCTTGACATATTCAGCGATGAAAGGGTTGAGACGGGTTGGTCTGGTGCTGCAAGTGACGAGCGCAATTTTGAACGCGGCGGAAGGCATGATTGGAATAAGGGGGATAAATGAAGATTGAGTAAGATGTGAAATGAGAAATTGAGCCTGTGATGATTTGTAACTTATTCAGAAAGGCGATGATATTGTGCTTTATATATTTCTTCAAGCCTTGAAGTGCAAATTGATGCTGCGGATATTGCGGCTGGAACAGTGTGGATGGTGTAAGTGCAGGTGGGCAATTTGGTGAAGGATGCGTGAGCCTGGCGGATACTGCGGAAGGCTCTTACAATAACGCAGTAAATCGTCATGTTGGCTTACGCACTCAAACTCAACATATAAGATGCAATGCATGTGATAAATGTGAGATTAGGAAACATGTAATCCAAGTATAATCTAACTAATTATGGTATTCATAATTATGTGTGCAGTCGGTCCTGGCACTGGCGGCTGGCAACCATGGCTCTACGCCCGTGATGCGGGCAACACGCTTTTTTACAAGTCAAAGGAAACACTAAAGTTTAAATTTGTAGTTTACCTTTTCAAAGGTACCGGTACCGGTATTGAACTTGTGAAGACAACTATTTCTATTTGTCCACAGAAACATGGCATTTATAACGTGTTTGACGTGGTGCTGTTTCTAACTTGCGCCCTTAATTCTAACAGGGCGTACAGTATGACTCAGGGCGCAGCTTGTGCTACCTCATTCATGCGCAGCAAAAATTGTGGCGTGCGCGTTTGAATCATCAATTCCTTCTAGGAATTATTCGCTCAAAAGACAAAAGAAAATCACATCGTAACGCCTCGTTACATTTCTTGCATTCTCTCTGTTTCCATTGCCTTTTACACCACAGCGATTGAGGCTCTGCAGACAAAACGTCATTGTGCAGCTGTCTGCATGTCCTTTAGGCTCTTCTCCCCCCCAACGCCCCTGTAGATTCACTGCCTACAGCGAGCTACTGCGAACCACAGCGAGAACCGGCCCCACAACAGCGCTGTGGCACACTGCCGACACCCGGAATCCGGCAGTGCGCAGCGCCATAATATGGTGCTGTGCATTATGGGGCCCCAATTACTCTTCTCGCTGGCTTGGCTGGGCTGGGCTGGAGCTGGTTGCTTTCGTCAGCTGGAGTTCGCTGTCCAGAAATTTGAGTTTCCCATCTTGCCTCCATCATCATCGGTTTTCATTCATTGTGCGTCCTATGCCGTTGAAATGCTTCTCAATCTCCCTGCCGAACCTTCATGATGCGATCTATACCGGCCTCGTCAATCCTGCTCTGGGCTAGGAAACGAATCCTCCTCATCGGCATCTTGATCGGCACTCTCCTGGCGCTGGCTTACCTTTGGCCAGCCGCAAATAAATTCCATTGGCGATTAGACTGGTCATGGTACGACTTGGGTTTGCGTGGCCTGGCACCCCTTAGATCATATCGCTCTTTCAACCATTCATCTATAGACGTCAAATTTCTGCGACAAGACGACCGTTGCAGCCGCGATTACTTATTTCTAGCCTCGCGCGGATCCAAAACCGAGCCAGGGGCAACCATTCTCGATCACAATGGCGAACTGATATGGAGACAACCTCGTATTGGTGACGAAACCCATGACTTTCGCGTGCAAGAGTACAAGGGAAAGAAGTATTTGACTTTCTGGTCTGGCAAGCCGGACAAGGGTGGAAAGATTGGCTCTTGGTACATGGTATGTGCCGATTCCGCTAGAACATGTGCGCTTACAGTTTGCTAACTTGAACTGACAGCTGGACGAGACATATGCAATTAAATACCAGTTTAAGCCCTCCGCGGGATACAATTACGGCGACATGCACGAGTTCCAACTTACACCAGCCGGCACAGCCTTGCTGACCGTCTACCCATCAATCCCCGCCGACCTAAGCGCTATTGGAGGAGCCAAAAACGGCTTCATGCTCGACGGGGTATTTCAAGAAATAAACATTGAAACGGGGGAATTATTATTTCAATGGAATGCCTCGTCACATATTCCGCTGTCAACAAGCCACAAGCAGCACAAGGGCTGCAGCAATGACCCTAAACGAGCTTTCCTCGGCTGTGGAAACACTGCCGACTCCGCGTTCGACTATTACCACATCAACAGCGTCCAGAGAGATGATTTGGGGAATTACCTTATTTCGGGGCGCCACACGTCAAGCTTAACCTATGTCGATGGTAAGACTGGAGAAACCATTTGGACAATGGGCGGCGACCTCAATGATTTCGACTACGAAGACGACGGCGCTGAGAAGCTGTTTTCATGGCAGCATCATGCAAGAATGCATAACGACAGCACGATTACCCTTCTCGATAACAATGCGTATTCTTATCTGCATGCGCGAACAGAGAGCCGAGGCTTGCAGCTGAAAGTCGACGCTCCCAATCGCAAAGTAAAAGTCCTTCGCGACTTTCGCCATCCGCAGCGACGAATGTCCTATTCTCAAGGTAATATGCAAGCTCTCGACAACGGCAACATGCTTGTTGGGTGGGGTAATTGTGCAGCATTTACCGAATTCTCCGCCGATGGAGATGTACTCTGTGATGCTCGGTTTGCACCCGCTGCGTTCTTTTCCTTTCAGCCCCTGAGCTCATATCGATCGTTCCGTGGGACCTGGGTCGGTAAACCGACCGACAAGCCAAGTATCGCTACCGTTGGTGATCAAATATACGTGAGCTGGAATGGCGCGACGGAGGTCACGAGTTGGCGTGTTGAAGGTGCCTTGAAAAGTCCTCATACAAAGAAGACGGGCAAATATGAGGCCCTGACGACAGTTTCTAAAGACGGCTTTGAAACCGCCATCAAACTGGAATCGGATGGGACTCATAATATACTGCGATTGGTGGCACTGGACAAGAACGAGAAAGTTCTTGGTTCATCGGAGCCCTTCCAGCCGCCTAATGGTACGGGTTGGCTGGACTCGCTGGATGTTATTATTTTTGCAGTTTTAATGATTGCCATTATTGGATTTGGCATCTGGTTTGTGGCGAGCTTCCTAGGGCGTCGCTTGAAGCGATCTAACGAGAAGGGGAGCTACAAACCGATTGGCATGACAGACTAGGCGCTACTATTGATAATGAACACTTGGATGACCATAAATATTAAACGACCGCTTGTATTATAGGACGCGCTCCAACGACTAAGTAACAATCGTCATATCAGGATACTTGGGATTGGGATGAGATAAATCACCCTCTGGCGCATGATGCAGTGTAAACTCAATAAACTGCTTCAAATAATGTTTCATGACCTCCATCGCCCTCACTCCAGATGCTTTACCACAGAAATCCTCCAGCGCCTTATTCTCTTTCAATTCAGGGACAACATCGCACATCAAACTCGAGTCGGTCCAGGATCCATGCGACGAATCCTTCATGCTAAACTCCCTGCTAAACACCTTGGGATGCTTCTCCTTCATCGCCTTCAAGAACGGACCCCACGTTGGTTCCACAGTGGAATTGTGCCCGTCAGAACCCATTATCATGAATGGACGGTCGACGCCATTCTCCGCGCCGGGCCCGAACATGGCGCCATCCATATTGACGCCTCCGACAATTCGGGGTTCGCGAACAAGAACATCTGCAGCGGCTGCGCCACCGTACGATTGACCAATGAATGTGGTCTTGCGCATCCTCAGCTTGTTCATGACGAAGGACGTATCTGCAGATCGGATGGTGAGACCATACGCCAACTTGACGGTGTTGTTCCTCTGTCCCACGATATTTCCGCCAAAGATGAGCTCACCGTCTGGGAATTGCACTACATCCGTTTCGTAAGGGTGGTCCATGACGATGACTTCATACCCGGTGCTGGCGAGGTGCTGCGCCGTGGCTGTGTAAGTGAGGCGAGTGGTGTTAAGGCCAGTTGCGAGGAATACTTTGGGGAAGAAAGAACTCAGTCCTGGCACGGGAATTGTCTTGCAGCATACTTCGACTTCGAGAGACGCAAGAAGACCTTCACGCCAGCCGGCATCTGGGAAGAATGCTTCGAGGATCTTGTCCTCAACATCGGCGATAGCCGGGGACATGTATGGCACTCGACAGGTCTTGAGGCACAATGGAGCGGGGATTGGCTTGAAGCGGGAAATCATCATCCGGCGATGGTGGGTGTTGTTCCATGGATCGAGACGAGATTCATCGACAAGTTCTTCGGATGTCCATGTTGTTTTGTAGAAGCTCTTGGGAGGAGTGAAGAGAGTAGCTTGCACACCAGCAAGGGTGCCCAGTAGAGTTAAGAGCTTCATCGTGAGCTGTCGCTGTGATGCAGAAAAAATTAAAAGACATGGGAAGGAAGATGTATTTTATCTCTCTCAATTTCCCCGAGGCTCTCCTCCGATTTCAATTTAAGCTCAGCATCGGGGTAATCCTGCGGTATCGATTTCCCAATTTAGTGAGTAAAATGCCCATCTGAAGCTTGGCCAATGTGGCAGTGGAGAATTCGTGCAAAGGTTCTTCGAAATGAACGAGGTGCTTATTCAAATCTGGCTAGCGTCAGGGTCTGGATAATTGCAGATGACTAGGATCTTCGGGGCTGACAGACGAATGTGCCGGGGCTGCTCCAGGGCTGAGGAGCAGTCACTAGAGTGAAACGTAGAAGCTGCCCAGCTCTTTGAGAGTGATTCAATGCATACAAAGGAATTGTAAATAGAAATGGGTTTCTTTGATCTCTTTGTCGGGTGCATGCATTGTTCGTGCAGCGGGAGCAGTTGAGGAGCAAAGATGAGATATTGAGCAAACAAAGAACAAACGATGAATACATAAGTATATGTTTCCGAACAATCGTTGAGAAAATTTAAAGAAATATCGTGAAACACTCAAGCAAATATCCAAAGCGTCTCTGAGAGAACAGTGATTGTACACGCTGAATATGGCGCCGCGCCGACGAACAAAACAGAAAGGTAAAGCAAAAGCCCAAGGAAATGGCAAAGGAAGAGGCAAAGGCAAAGGCGAAGTCATGCCGAATCCACCGCGAAGTCGAGGACCTGTCGGCAAAGTCAGAGCAGGACAGCCACGTAGTCCAACTCCAATGGAAAACAGACGCACGACTAGGGCCATGACGAAAGGAAATGAAGCACGAGTGAAAGCAGGGTCAGGAGAAGTGCAAGAGCAAATCGACGAGCAAATGGAACAGCAAATGGAAGGGGTCGTAGACGAGGAGATGGAGGAAGAAATTGAAGCAGAAATCGAAGCCAGCCTTGAAGCAGAAATGAATATAGAGATGGGGGAAAATGAGGAGGAAGAAGAAGAGGAGGAGGAGGAGTTGGAAGACTGGGAAAAGGAATTGCTTGCCGAGATGGAAAGGGAAGATTGGGAAGCCGAATTGCAGTCAGTGGATGGAGAAGACTCAGAGGAAGACATGGACACAGAAATGGGTGGTATGGGGGAAGACATGCAAGCAGAAACACAAGGCGGAATTGATGAGCCCGTTGATGAGCACATTGACGGGCAAGTCGAAGAGGAAATTGATGAGCCAGTCACAGAACCGGTACAGGAGCAAATCAATGACCAAATTGAAGACACAACCGAAGTCACAGGTGAGTATGAAGAGGGATGCCAAGAACTACTGCAGCAAATGAATGAGCAAGTGAGAGTTAAACAGTCTGTCAACGGTGAACCCGAAGGCGGGTCTGAAGAGGAAGAGGAAGTTAAAGACCCAGTCAGAGGAGAATTCGAAGGTGGATTTGCAGAGGGGGAGGAAGAGCCACTTCAACTACAAACGCTTACTCCAATAACAAGACGGAGACGGAGCCTCGCCAGAGAATTAAGACGTTATCGACGGCTGAGTCAACACCGTCTCAAACTCATGCCTCCCGAGCCATACTATCCTGTGGTAAGATCAGCCAATAATAGAGTCGTCCTACCATCCACGGTTCTATTGTCAATTCTCAGATGTCGCCCAGAGGATATGACAAGATCAGAGCCTGTAGTGCAGCAACAATTCCACGGGGAGTGGGGAGAAGAAGAGCCACAAATACAGCAACAGCCAATAGCTAAGAGATACGGGGAGCGGATCTGGAGATTGCTTCAAGTTACTTCAAGGCTCAGGGCAAGAGTGAGGCGTGCGTTGATACAATTTGTTGCGGACTATTTACTTAATTGAGGCAAATTTTTCAATGTCCGTTTGCTTAGGATGGCGGAGTGTTCACCTAATCCGCTAAAGTCATGAGCCTCGATGCATGCGTCTCTGCTGAGGCGTATAGCTGGAATAACTCGTTCCCGCATTTCCTCCTCGAATGAATCGACCGCCTCGTTTCTCTGCTTCTCGCCAGAATATACTTGTTTCAGTGCATGGCACAGAACGAACGCATCGAGAAGACCATGATTTGCTCCATCGCCACGGTACATGCTCATGGCGTGCGATGCGTCACCAATCAATGTCACTAGTCCACCCCTATTATCCCATGGCAAACACTCCCATTCTCGTAAGGGCGTCTCCTGTGCCGGAGCATCGTCAGGGATGGAGTCAACCAGTTTGCGAAGAACAGGGTGGAAACCTTCGGCGTGGCTCTTCATAGCTGCCACTCGACCAGCCGCTGTATCGGGAATACCGTTTCCTTTTTCGCTCAACCAAGAAACACTGACCTGATAGCGATAACTCTCATGGTCTGTCCCTACTGTGCCATTCGCTTCAGGCGTATCGATGATCGACACCCAGAGGTAATTGCCTGTTTTTGGGTGTACACCTTGGAAAAGCAATGGATCAATATCTCGTATGGGTTTAGCTTCAGCAGCAGGCACCACGACAGACACCGTAATCACGTCGACTGGTATCCTCTGACTGTGGTGTGACTCTGGAAGTAGCCATTGCCGCACGCTGGAATTGCACCCATCAGCTCCAACGAGAATAGCGCCTTCGGCGGTAGATCTATCTGTGAACGTGACTTGGACACCATGTTCCGTTGTATCGATGGTTTCCAGTCGTTTGCCCCAATGGACATGCTCTGAGATGCCCTGTAGGAGAACGTTGCGTAGGGTTTCTCTGCTAACACGGTAGCGCTTATTGGGTGGAATGCGGAACTTGGCCTCCATTGTTTCAAGGTTTAGAAACAAAAAGTTGCCCTTATCGTTGCGGGCTGTCTCAAGATCTACTTGGGAAGCCTCTACCCTTTCAATGAGGGTTTGGGTCAGAATGTCGTGGAAGTATGGTAGGACCCAATGTAGAGTTATGGCGAACCCTTGGCCGCGTGACAGAGAATGTTCATCTCGCTCATATACTTCAAATGGAATGCCAGCCTCGACGGAACGGTCAGCTTCTTGGTGCAAACATCAAGGGTTCAAACCACGGTACCTTTTGAAGGCCTTGTGCTAGAGTCAGACCCGAAAGGCCAGCCCCTACTATCAAGACAGGCTTCTCGTCCGCAGCCATGGCGAGACTGGCAACTGTTGCAAAGTCGCCGCAGTTACATTCTGGATGGAACAAACAGCGCGGCAAATAGCATTAATAAGACGACACGACAGCTCAGGTAGCCCCGATTCTCTGGTGGATTTGACGGGTGGAGAATTGCACGACGTCCCCCCGCTGGGACGACAGAATGCCCCCCAAAGTTCCAGCCACCATCAGCACCGGGCCCTGACAGGCTGCCCGTTTTAGTGATGATACAGCGCTGGAAATAGTGGGCTTCCGCCAGAGCTAGCCTAGCGGCACTGGATGGCCTAAGCCCTGTAGCATCCATTTCCCCTCACCTCGGATCCAACAGTACATGCGACAAGTAGTGAAAAGATGGCCGGCTCTTCTTTGCTTTATTTTTATTTCATTTTTGGGTGGATTGATTTGACACAATTTTATTATGACGGAACCAAGTGAGACAACCACCAAGCATGAAGCTCTCCAGCCGTTGCATCCCTCAATGGAGGGCAAGCTAGACCCTGTCTTCAAGACTCTGTACAACCAGCACGTCGCCGAGACACCACTACGCCCAGTTGACCTGAAGGTGCTGCGGACGAAATACTCAACGCTGTATAGCTATGCTACAGCACCGGCTCCAGGTGTTGGCCGCGTCTACGACACATCCTTTCAGCTTCAAGACGGAACAGACATTGCACTACGGGTATATGAACCTGATAGCCCTGGGCCATGGCCAGTCCACATCGACTTCCATGGCGGAGGCTGGGGGTTAGGAGATTTAGAAACCGAAAGTCACATTTGCAAGCACTATTGCAAAAAGGCCAATGTAGCTGTCGTTGATGTTGCCTACAGACTGGTTCCTGAGCATGCTTTCCCTGCCGCTATCACGGATAGCTTCGCCGCAGTTCAACACATCCACAAACATGGAGCAGAGTTATTTCGGATCAAGCCAGAGAGTATATCAATTGGTGGCGTATCTGCAGGAGGAAGCATTGCTTTGACCGTTGCTCACCTTGCCAGGGACTCGGGAGTTTCCTTGCGGCTAGTTACGGCGGCTTGCCCACCTCTTGACGATCACTCCAAATACAGCACTGCTACACAATCACCGTTTACTTCCATGCAGGAAAACGAATTCGCACCGACGCTGAACTGGAGTCGTGTCAAGTGGTTTGATGATCTCAAATGGTCCTCATTGCCGTCGGATGCTGCCCCCCACGCAAAAGCCAGAGAAAGCATTGGCTGGTTGACGGATTTGTTCGTTGCTCCAAATTACAAGGGCCTACCAAAGACAGTGTTATACTCCGCAGGTGCCGATCCTTTGCGAGACGAAGGTGAGAAGTATGCCATGTTACTCGCTAGTAATGGCGTGGAGGTGACGGTGAAGAGGTTCCCTGGTGTTCCACATCCGTTTATGCATATGGATGCTGTGCTTTGGCAGGCCAAGCAATTTATAGACCTGACAGCCAGAGAAATCCGCCTAGCCCACTGGGATCCTTGACGTCGAGTTGTGGAACCTAGCACCAGGTTGGATACATCACATAATGTAATAGTACTGATTACTCTACACGTATAGCCAATGTTTCATCCTTGCAACGTTGTCTGTGACTTGGGTGCCCCCTTGTACAGAGGTGGAGATGCTGTTATCTGCCAGATGTAACCTTTGCTCCAGTCACTTACAGTTGACGATCAAGGCTTGCGATATGAAGCTCACTTCCACCAACAACTGGGAGAGCTGGCGGCTCATCAGATATCGAAGCAAATATTCAAATCGTTCCATCATCAACCTTGACACCGGCGCCTTTTGGTTATGCTGACCGGACATTCGACATGGTCGCTGATTTAGGCAATGGCCGATGGTCTATGGAGTCGTCATGGTGGTATTGGCTGACTCCAGTGCTGAGGCTAGCGGTGCCACCGAAGACGCTAATAATACCAGCAAAGCACGGAAAAGAGACCCTAAATCCAGGCGCCCCGTTGATATGTCTGGCCGCCTGCTGACAGAAGCTCGACAATCAGCGACCCTTTGGCCAGCCCGGAGCGGAGCATAGCTGAGCAGCCCCGATCAACCTTCGTTTCCCTTTCATCTTCCAAGAATACCATTTCTGCAATTCTAGGATAAAGACGAAGGAAATATCCATGTCGGGATATCCCAATTGACGTTCAACAACACTCTGTACCGAATTCAAACGCGCCCATATCTTCCGAGCGCATACCTTCCCGAACCTGCATACACGCTCAGACCTTGCCCATCCTTCACAATGGGAGTAGAAAGGCCAGTCTGCCAGCGTTGCGCCCAGATCAAGCAGGCATGTGACGGGAAAACTCCCTGTGGGCGATGCACTCGTCTCAGTCTCCCTTGTAGACCACGAGGTGCTGCTGGCGATACTACCGACACAGTCGGAGCATTTGCAGAGATTCCAAAGGCACGCATTCGCCGAGTGCAAACAGGGTGTTTGATGTGCAAGCGGCGCAAGAAGAAGTGCGACGAGGTCAAGCCTAAATGCGGAGACTGCACCAGACTTTGTCTGGACTGTGCATGGCCCAGCGAAAGAGGGAGCAGGCACGGCGCCTCCAGACATGCTGCCGGCAGCAGCCACTCGCCCACGCAAGATGTTGTCATTCGATCTCACAAGAGTCCAATGACAGAATCAGTGTCGACAACCTCTCCCGAACAGGCGTCCGAGAGGACAGAGGGGCTAGATCAAGAAAATGACTTGCAGTACTCGTTCAGGGAAAGAGGAGCCAGATCCCCGTTATGGCTGGCTCGCTTTGAAGGAACCGATGCCTCTCAATCACTTTGGGATCAGTCCGGCCTTTCAGTGTACATGCCGCAACTTCTCCCGCAGCTCACTTCTGCGCATGATCGCGCTCTACTCAACCATTATACCACGATTGTATCCTCAATTCTGTCGCGACGTGGGACAGCGTCAAATCCGTCGAACCCATACAACCACCATCTGCTGCCAATGGCACAGTCGAATGAGCTGGTTTTACACTGCTTACTAGCTCTTTCTGCCAATCACTGGCGTAAAATCCAACCCGACATGGGAGATCGAGGCATCTTCCATCAAACGAAAGCGACACATTCCCTTGCCAAGCTGCTGCCACATGTGGACAAATCCAATGCAGATGTGGCTCTCGTAAGCAGCCTGCTGCTTTGCATGACAGAGTTCTTTGATGGCACTAGTCAAGGATGGAAGTTCCACCTAAAAGGCGCAAAAAGATTACTAGTAGCACTGAGAAACCAGCAAGGCAGAATGATGACCGGCAACTACCGGTTCCTTCTTCGCCTTGCCCGATTCCTTGATACTGCAGCGACGACATCTACCTGCCGGCCGCCACTCATTGATGAAGAGGAAGCTGAAGCGGCGACACTGGATAAACTAACTGCCTCTCCTGACGAAGAAGACTCTGCGGTATACGGCATCCCCAAGCCTTTGTTCCATCTCATCGACTTGATCAATATTCTTGCTGACAAGCGAAAAACCCGCATTGATGATGCATCTGAGATGTTGTTCCGTGAAGAAGCTGCCGAAGTTGAAGAGCGCATTAACCAATGGTCCTATGATTACGGTGGCATGGCACGCGCGACGAAAAATCTGGGGTCAGCCGGTGAGGATGTGATGCATGCAACCCGTGCATTTGAAAACGCGGTCCGACTTCGTCTTCACCAAATCGTCGAGGGATATGAACTGCCAGATCCAAAGGTTACACAGCACGTAGAAGCCATATTAGCATCGATACAGAAGATTCGTTACGGCAGTCCTCTTGAAACCTGCTTGACATACCCATTGGTCATGGCGGGCGGAGCATGTGATAAGCTGGAACAGCGCGCCATCATTCAAGACAGACTCATGGTCATGGAGAGAACTTGCGGCTTTGGCTATGTCTATAATGCGAGGGACTTGATCGAGCGAGTCTGGACGAGGCGAGATGAAGCAGAAACTCCTGGAACCATTGTCAACTGGGCTCGAATTCGCTACGAAGAAATGCATGGCCTAGTAATCTTTTAAAACAAATGACTACATGCAACAAATAAAAATGGCACCAACAACTTTTTTTTGCGGCGCAGCCGCGCTTCTATCCTCAGTTATCACCGCGGAGCTCCTCCAGCGATGCGACGGCTGCATACGAGGTCTGACGTTTTTGAAGAAGTTCGCAGCGCTTTTAACAGACCGTTTGAGTCGCAAGATCCACTGCTCTAGAAAAGTCACCGGGGGCCTCTCTGTCGTTTATGATTTGACGATTCGCTTGTGAGAAGAGAATCGAGAAACGTCTATATTGGCTGGGTGTTTTAGATGTTGAGCAATCAACATATCTTGGATACTTTGTATATATGACATTTAGCTATTTCAAGTGCGAGTAGGTCAATCAACAAATGTCGTGCTTGTCACTGCTGACGACTCGGATACTTTCGCACTCGAGTATTGATCCATCCTTGGCTGCCAACCAGGGAAGTATGTCTCCGCTGTGACAAGCATAGCACCAAACACGACATAGTGCCCCCGGCTTAGGTCTTGAAACATTTTGCTTGTTGGAAACTACCATTGGATTTCAGAGTTGTCCAATCACCGGTGCGATGAGCTGTAGTACCCGCGTACCGTCGCTTGAAATACCGGCCGTGGCTTGTTTTCCGCCGCCGTCGGACCCTGGTGTCAGTGAATTTGACTATGATGTGCGAATGAGCGCACGTTAGCATATATGTATAGCGCAAAAATGGTGAATGTAATCACAATTGCGACGGGCACGTAAAATGTTTACCTGGCGGTGGGCTAGTTGTCGATGAGGAATGATGCGACGCTGATTGCCTTGATAGCGGTCGTTGGACGATTGTCCATAGTTAAAAGAGAGCATCCTCTGGTAGGAATTGTTTGACATTGGCCCAAGTGATATAGAAACTACTTAAACATTTCAAGCCAAAATGCCGTCACGATTCGAGGAACAGGTCAACATTGTTGTCACTGGTGCAAATGGATTCATTGCTCAGCACTGCATTGCGACACTCCTCGACCATGGTTATGGCGTTATTGGTACAGTCCGAAGTGCTGTAAAGGCACGCAAAGTTACTGGCATTTACAACCACAAGCTCTTTAGAGCGGTGGTAATCGATGACATTACGAATCACTCGCTCTACATTGAAGCTTTGCAACCATACGCGCCTACTGCCATCGTCCACCTTGCCTCTCCGTTTCGTTACGATGCCACCAATTTCGAACAAGAACTGATGATACCCGCTGTAGACGGTGCACTGGCCGTTCTCGAGGCCGCATCCGCCATTCCGAGCATTAGAAGGGTTATACATACATCGAGCTTCGCTTGCATTCTTGACGCTGCTGCTGGTCCCTGTCCGGACAAGACTTACACCGCGGCCGATTGGAGCCCACTTACCTACAATGACGGAGTCACGGCGACGAATGCAGCTTCAGCGTATAGGGCGAGTAAAACCGCAGCAGAAAAAGCGTCGTGGAAGTTTGTGAAGAGTCATCGATGCAATTTCGACATGGTCAGCCTCTGTCCAGCGATGACCTTTGGCCCGTTCCTACCTGGCGCTGAACCACAAAGCCCTCGGGAAATAAACACAAGCAATCGCATTATCTGGAATATTCTATCGGCTGGAAAGGGTACCAACTTACCGCCAACTATCGGGCCTGTGTGGGTTGATGTGAGAGATGTGGCAGCTGCCTACGTTCAAGCACTCAGAGTTCCAGAAGCAGGCGGGAGACGATTCATGCTGGCTAGAGACACCTACTGTAATCAAGAAATTGCAGATACTGCAAGACAAAATATCCCAGAGTATTGCTTGAATATGCCAATGGGGGAGCCGGGAGCCAGGGGCAAAAAGAGCCACTATCGAGTGGATGTTACAGAGACACAGCAAATTCTGGGTGTGGAATTCAGGGGTTTGGCACAATGTTTGATAGAAACAATACCACATTTTGCTTCTCTTACTAGCTAGTACCAAATTATTACTGATTACAAGCCCAAGAGTTTTGAAGTCACCGTGGGCTCGTTTTCTGTTAGTATTTTTGCAGACTAGTATGAAATCCTCAATACGCTATCGGTTCTTCTAGCTTGATGCAAAGCAGCTTCATTGCCGTCCTTCCTATTGGGCGTATTATGCCTCCATATCTTGAACACATTTATCTTGGCAATCCTTACAAACACCTTTGTGTCTGTGTTGGTCCGTCTCAATGCGAAACGTTCTTTTCGTACAATCCTGCCGACTGTTCGTGTTACTTGGGTCTATTCCATACCTAACCACCAGTCTGTCGGGGTCATTGTTTACAAAATAGTCCATACACATGGGTCCGTCTCGGTAATATGTCAAGATACGAAGGACGTGACCATGGTCCCAAAGGTTGCAGGGGTCGTCTTCGTTGATGTCTGGATTGACCTGCGTACAGTCATAGTCTCGACAGCCACAAAGTAAGACTTTGATTCGAAAGCGACACATTGTGGGAGTGTATAAGCTGGATTTTGAAAGTCTTTTCCTGTTTACAGGTTTCTCTCTACAAAAGAGACGCTACTGGCCAGGATCATGCATTTATACCCAACGGCTCAGTACACCATTCAGTGACAGAGTAAGCTGCCGCATAGGTAGACCGACTTCATGTTTTGCAATGTACAGTGATTCTTCGTTACACACAATAGACGTGCGGTAATGTCACTGCATAATTGATTGTAGTGTCTCGCCTGGGACGGTCAAACGAGAGCGATTCGGTCTACATTGCATATTCAACGAGAGTAATGGCGAGTCACACAGCTTCTCGGCTGTATGGCATTGCCCTCTCTCATCACCCAATAGCCAGAGAATGCTGTGATATGATGCTCTGAAATCCAGAAACAGTTCCATAGGTTGTTCGGCATGATGCCCTGGTACTCCACTTACTTCGCCAAATGCCAAAATTTCCGCTTTTCTCTTATTATAAATCACAATTCGCGTGTATGGAGTACAGCGCATTCTAATCGTCATTGCCGACTTATTAGACTGCGGGGGACAGTGGAGATGCTTCGGCTTCCTTGTTCGGAAGCTACTTCCGAAGCTTCGGTCCTCTCCTCATTTTCACTCTTCTTCATCTCGAATTTTAAATTTACTTTTTTGTCAACTCATGCTGTCTCTAATATCTGGCCACCTATCGCCCAAAATGTCCAAACCAGCGTTTGACGATCTCCCCGTCCGTAAGGACGGCCCCCGCAACAACGCCTGGGGTCTCTTTGGTGCCGACGACCAGTGCGGCATGCTTAACCTGCTCACTGCGGCGAATACGGCCGAAGCAGCCAAGGAAATTGTTGAAGGTGTTCGAATTTCGACAGATTGGTATCTGGGATCAATGAAGCCGCCGTGCTTCGGACGTCAAGGACTGGAGCACCAAATCATTCATAAGGCGCCGCGGACAGTCAACGATGATGTTTTGACCTTTAATACGCAGAGCAGTACGCAGTGGGATGGGTTGCGTCATTTCGGATACCAAAAAGAGAAGGTTTTCTTCAATGGAAAGACGCAGGAGGAGATTATGAATACGGATGTCAATGGAACTCACGGTAGGCAACCTATTCGAAAAGCATGAATTGCAGTCACTGACGACAACAGCCTGGGTGGAGAGAGGTGGAATCGTTGGACGAGGCGTTCTTCTGGATTGGAGATCCTGGGCCCTTGCAAACGGTGTGCAGATTGAGCTGTTCAAGACATCGTCTATTCCAGTTTCAGACTTGAAGAAAGTTGCAGAGGCTCAAGGCACCACATTCCGCAAAGGCGACATCCTATTTGTCCGCACCGGCTGGACCAGCGAATACGGCAAATTGGGACAAGACGCCCGCGCTAAGCTTGCCGAATGTTTACCTCCAAATGCAATTGGGCTTGAGTCGTCTGAGGCTACACTACGATGGCTGTGGGACAACGACTTTGCTGCGGTTGCTGGAGACCAGCCAGCTCTAGAGGCTTGGCCATGCCAGAACCAGGACTTTTGGCTTCACGAGTGGTTGCTTGCGGGCTGGTGTATGCCTATTGGCGAGTTATTCGACCTGCAACAGCTAAGCGAGGAGTGTAAGAAGAGAAATCGATATACCTTCTTCTTCAGCAGTGTTCCACTCAAGGTAAGAATATATATATGCTCTTGAATGGTGTGATTCAATGCTAACAGTTAGCAGGTCAAAGGCGGCGTTGCTAGCCCTCCCAATAGTATAGCGATATTTTAGGTTTAGCAAATATTGAGAATTTCTTTATTGGATTCCTGCTGCTTTTTCGATAGTATCTTGAGAAAACATCTACTTGCCTTGAAGCTTCTTATTAAATGACTTTGTAATAATACTGGTTTCCATTATTCTTTCTAGCTTTTAAGGAAGATTATTATACTAGAAGTACTATATTATACTAATTGTAGAGAGACGCCAGTAGCGACAATTGTTTTGCAATTAAGCTTGTCTTTGTTTATTTCAATGGTTTATAATAGAGAAGTTGGTGGTATAGAGAATATTATACATTGTTGATGCTGTTGATGCTACTGATACTGTTGATACTATTGATGCTGTTGATGCTGTTGATGCTGTTGATGCTGTTGATGCTGTTGATGCTGTTGATGCTGTTGATGCTGTTGATGTTGTTGATACTATTGATACTCTCTTGCTTTAGTTAGTAGTCAGAATAATAGTCACTGTATAGAGGTCTTCCTGTCGGTTGGCTCTGTAGCCACTAAACTACAGCGCTTATAGGTCACTTTCAGTGGACTGCTCTGGACTGTCAATGCTGAGGCCCAACGTTTTAGGGCGCGCCAATGGCTGCACTCCCCTGTAAAACGACCCCCACAGTTGGCACTGCAGGGCCATATCCCTGGTTGGGCTGGTGACGACGACGCTGCGCCCTGTTTGTTGGTGTGACTCGTGTTCTCGGCGACTAATTTCTGACGCTGTTCAGCCCTTTGAGTCAACGGCGCCTTTGTAATTACAACAGTGAGATATATAAGTGCTCGTGATGGTCTCGGTCGAATGCATGAATAATTTCCCTACAGAACCATCTCCTGACAACGCTTAATTGACATTCAGCTACTTCCTCAACATGACGCTTCACTTTCGCACTGCTACGCCCGACGATGCTGTCCAGCTACAGACACTGCTGCACTCAGCGTTCCGTGCTGTCGACAGTCGTCCAGGTTGGACTGCCGATGAAAGGATCAATGCTACCTTTACTTTGCCTCTCGACTTCATCCTAAGCACCATCAATAACGAGGACAGTAACTACCACATGGCGTTTGATGATGAAGGCAATCTCGTCGCCTGCTGTGCCATCGTCAAAAAGACTGACGAGCTTTCACGCATCGCCATGCTTGCTATTGACCCTCGCCAGCAACGCGGCGGTCTAGGACGCAAGGTTCTCGCTTATGCTGAAGACTACGCTCAAAAGACTTGGGGTGTCAAGAGGATGGGTCTCAACACCCTGTCCACCAGACAGGAGCTCACGTCCTGGTATGAGCGACGCGGCTATCGCAGGACCGGTGAGACCGAACCATTCCGTTACGAGTACGTTCCGGAGAAGCTGCCCGAGGGTCTATACTTCACTGTGCTGGACAAACCCCTCCCTGCTGCTGTTTGAGCGTGCCTTCGTTACGCATCAGTCTCCAATGCCCTCTTCACCTGCCGCCTCACCAGCCATTCAGGACTGTCATCACCTTTATTCAGCACCTCGTCAAGCAACGATATAAGCCTACACCTCGCCGAGAAGATCCCTCTACGGACGATTACTTCCGAATATCCTGCTCGACGTGCAGCTCTAGAAGCAGCCAGTGCCCCAATGGAAATCGCCAGCCCGTCAATATCGGTCGACGGATGGCCGATTTGTGTGTCGCTCCAATCGATCACGCCGGTTATGCGCCCTTGGGTATCGACAAATATGTGTTCGCCTTTGAAATCTGCGTGCAACACGACGGGCTGATGCGATGCCTCTGGTGGCAAGGAAAGAGCTGTTTCGATGTCTACCCTGTTTTCGATTTGCTGATTTGTGGCCATTCTCTGCCAGGCAGATAAAGCTTGATTTCGTAATTTGGTCAGGTTGGTATCTGCTTCAGTAGGATACCCCAAGTTTGCGACTTGGTTTGGTGGTATTTGTTTCAGAGACAGGAGAAGATTTGCAAGATCTTCTTCTGTGGATTTATTTACTTTCTCAGGGTTAGCTTCAATGGAAGCGCCCTTTACTTTTTCGTATATAGCGTATGGGTAGGCATCCAATTGACCTATATAAATGCATTTCGGTATCGCAGAAGTATGTTTGCTCAACAAATCATGAAGCAGTTTTTCTCGGTTGAGAATGTGACTGTTGGTGTCGTCGACCGAGACACGAAGAATGAGGGCATTGTCAATTGTCCAGACGATGTGCTCGGCTCCTTCAGAGCTCTTCACCAGTGACTGGAAGGGCGGGATGAAACTAAGTGAGCGCAGATGCTCTGCAATATTGCCTTCAGACAAGTCCATCCTGAGACAACAAAGCTGTTAAGATGTTGAATAAAGTACAGAGCAGCGAGTTATTGAAGTAATTATCGACAGTCGATGCCGAATGACTCATCAGCGCTACGAGCTGAATGCTAACGCACATTGCAGAGATGCATTTCGAGGATTTTGGAATCAATTCAAAGCTCGTTTCATAAATTTAGTCTAATGAGGAGCGGGGAAATATGGCTCGTCAATCTCACAGGTCGTATCTCCGTCCGGTAATACCCCTTCATAAAAGTAGCGACGAACATGCTTATCCACGCAGCTAGAAGGCATGGCTAATGAGCAATGGCCGTATCCGTTAACCTGCAACAGCTGGGAGCCATTGAATATTCCCTTTGCTCCTTTGGCAGATTGTAAAGGACAAACTGGGTCGTATTTCATCGATAATACCAACAGGGGATGCGCTGTGTTGACCTCTGCTAGTGGCACGTAATGATGTGTGCGAGGGACAGCCCATTGCTGTTTTATGTAGTACATTTGATGTTGTGCTTTCGCGAAAAAATACTTGTCGAAGAATGGCAACGTGGCCTTGAGTAGATCAAGACGCTTCTGTGGCCAGTAGGCTGCGCCCGACTTGCCGTCGTTGAGCCCAATCGCTCTGAATGCTTCCCCGGCTGGAGCAAACAAATCACCCTGACCGTAAGCCATGAAAGCATCAGTCGCACTGCCGTTGAGTAGCCGCGCCAGGTTGTGAGCCAATCGTGGCCATGTGTCCGGTGTATAAAGCTCACGATATACCCCGTCATACCACAGCTCATGATCAGTGAGCTCTCCCCAAAGCGAGCTGTTGACATAAACACTATCAGGAGCACTCCTGAGGTTGTTAATGGCTGTTTTGGTCTTGGCTTCCAGTTCCGTCGCAGATTTAGCGAAACTGCTCAACTCGCAGTTCTTTCCAGCGTTGAAGCATTCTTCAAAAAATCCTGACAAGACTTTCTCCGTGTCGACAAAAGCTGTGTCATCCACCAACTTCTCAAACCAGCTTTCCTGATCTGCCACACCGTCGATAACCATGCGTCCGACACGGTCGGGGAACAGAGTCGCATAGGTTTGCCCAAGGATAGTGCCGTAGCTGAAGCCCCAATAATACATCTTCTCTTGGCCCAGCGCATGTAGAATGTTGTTCATATCAGCGGCAGTCTGGGGCGTATTCAAATATTTGCCATGCTCTCCAAGGGTCTCATTGCAAGCTCTCGCGAAGTTTGTGGCCCACGCATAGAGCTCGGGGCTATCTCGAATCAGGTCCGAGGTCCTAACTTGAGACAGCTTCCTTCGCGTTGCATCGTCCGGGTAGCAAGATGCGGTTGGCGTGGACGAATTGACGCCTCGGGGATCGAAGCTAACCAGATGAAAGCCCTCTCCTATCTTGGCTTTGAGCGACTCGCCGAATCCGTAAATGAAATCTATGCCACTCGCTCCAGGACCTCCGGGGTTCAGTAGAATATTCTTTTTCGCGTTGTTGCCTCGAAGCCGAATCAAAGGGATACTAAAGGTCTTGTCTGCAGAGTTGGTGCTATCAAATTGGTCCATCGGCACATCAATACTAGAGCATTCTAATTGGTGTCCAGTCACAGTGCCGCATTTTTTCCATGATATTTGTTCATTGTCATAGTTGATCGAATCTATTCGCCATTGCTGATGAAAGTAGTCGCGGGCTCGAAACACTAGGCTGCAGGCGTTGATGGTGACCAAGATGACGCAGAGAACACGGAGGAATTGCTGTATGTTGTTGCCCTTTCTCGCGTCTAATTGCTGCCTCAAAGGCGCAACGTGTATTGATTTCATCTCTTCCATATCTGCACCAAATAGAAGTGCGTTCCGTTGACTGTAGCAGTGTGATGCCTGCTTTGATGAATGAAGCAAAGTTCAAACATGGGTGTAGTACGCGGTGCATTTCAGCCTGGAGTTTGGCACAACGGCTGACCCACTGACTGCTCGGATTAAACAAGCATCGTGAGGCTCCAAAAGGTACACATCACAGAGCAGATAGCTAACAAATTAACTAGTTGCTCTGTAGAAGCAGTTCTCTCCATCCCCCCCATGCAAAGCATCGTAACAATGAACTGACAGAGCGGTATTCTCGCTGTTTCTTTGCACTACAAATGCAACGAATACAAGCGCTGAGTGCCGACATGCTGTTAGCTAGCTGGGCGACGTCGTCCAATAGCAGAACTGCAACCGCCTAGGCATTATTCAATCGATCAGAGATGTGGCCAGTCATCCAGATCTCAAGAATTGTTGTCCTGAAATTATTCATAGTGCTAAAGCTTGGAGTCGAGAAGCTGCAACATTGGCAAACTCCTACAGCTTGGTGCTCGTATTGAATGCGACATGCGACCGAACAAAGCATTGCCAAGCTAATTACACACAGTAGCTCTTTATCTCCGTTAACTCAGTTCAATTGATCTTTATCATCTCCCGTCGAAAATTGAATCTGCGGAGTTATTACCAATCACCAAGCCCCATCAACCATTCTTCCTCGATTCTTCCATTGACCACACAAACCGGACTTTATTTTGGAAATGAAAGTCCCGTTCCTCACCACATCAGCCAGTTTGCACCTCGGCGTCCCACAATTGCATCCTAGAAATCTCTCCAACCCATCGAGCTCTGGTCAAGGAGCTAGAGCCAGATTCGGCAATGAGACCCGGCCACCAAGACGGCGATTGGCGACTGAGCGCAGAGAACAAAATACCATGGCTGCATACGCCTGCTATGAACGCTAGTCGTCTTGGATACAGCGCATTTCTGCAGTAGCTTCACCCCCAGAAAAGTTCCTCCACTAAAAAGTCCGGATCAATGCTCTGATGGCGCCGGTTGTCACTGCACCTCAATCCTTTTGGGGACGGCACTCCGTCCAAAGAATTAATAATATTTGACTAGCTAGGTTTGAGCTTTGGCGGATTTTTCTGAGGCGGAGAGTTTGCGTCATGGACCTTGCCCAGTCGTCCAAATATATAGCTTAGCTTCGTCGCTTCTTTGAACGCCACTCTAAGAGACTATTTCCCTACTACTCAAAACACTGTCGCATTTGTTCTCTTGTTACTTTACGACGAGATATATCCACCCTTCTCATATACACACAATGCCTCGCGATAACTTGTCAATTACCTTGGCCGAGCGCCCCAAGGCCGACATCATTCCCGGCCAGACCTTCCACCAAAAAGTTACCCCAGCTCCTACCCCCGCCGACTTGAAAGATGGTGAGATTCTCGTCGAGAACCTGTACTTGTCCCTAGATCCCGCCATGCGAGGATGGTTGAATGGTAATTGATTACGCGCTGCATCTGGCTCACTGACATAAGCATTGCTAATGTTTGCTTCAAATAGCTGCCCGATCATACATTGCCCCAGTCGAAGTCGGTGCTATCATGCGCGGTGGTACCGTCGGTAGAGTTCTAGCCTCCAAGTCTTCCCAAGTCAAGGAAGGCGAATTCGTTTCTACCATGAGCGGCTGGACCGAGTACGCCATTGTCAAGGAAGGCCAATTCGACCCCGCTTCGCGATATCCCGGACTCAAGGAGCCTCAGGACCTGCTTTCCGTCATGGGTTTGACTGGTATTACTGCCTGGGCTGGAATGACCCAGATTGGTGAGCCAAAGCCCGGAGAGCTCGTTGTTGTTTCCGGTGCCGCTGGCGCTACTGGATCTGTCGCTGCTCAGATTGCCAAGCTCAAGGGCGCTAGAGTCATTGGTATTGCTGGCTCTGACGACAAGTGCAAGTGGTTGACCAATGAGTTGGGCTTGGACGGCGCCTTGAACTACAAGGACTCTGACTTCAAGAAGAAGTTCAAGGAGGCCACCAAGGACTACATTGATGTCTACTTTGACAATGGTAAGTTTTGGTGTCTTTTCCGTGGTAGCTCAGCAATGATAAGACCTGGCGACTAACTTGTTATGTAGTCGGTGGTGAGATTCTCGACATGGCTCTCGCTCAAGCCAAGCCCTTCGCACGATTCGTCGAATGCGGTGTCATCAGCCAGTACAACAAGGCCGTCCCCGAAGGACCTCGCAACATTTCGCGCGTTATTCAAATGCGCATCAAGATGCAAGGATTTGTTGTCTTCGACTTCGAGAAGCAGTACCCAGAGGCCAGAAAGGACCTCGCTCAATGGCTCGGCGAGGGCAAGATCAAGAAGACCGAACACATCCTCAAGGGTGGCTTGAAGGTTGCCGAGCAGGGATTGGTCGACCTGTACAAGGGCATCAACACGGGCAAGCTGCTGGTGGAAATCAAGAACCCATCAGAGAGCCCTTCCAAGCTGTAAAAGTAATTTTTTAACGACCTCTTTTTTAACGTATTCCCAAGAATGAGACAAAAGACTGTATAACTAGCAAACAATCGTTCTCAATACCCATCTCAAAGCTGCTCAGCTGTGAACCACTTTTGTAATTAATAACCGCAACTGAATGAGGAAAACGTTGGATCCCAACAACCCGTCCTTATCCGTAGCGGCAAAATGTGGATTCAGCCTCAATATCAGTTGCAAAACATTCGCGCAGGTTGAGCCTTGAGTGAAATTTTAACAACCTCATAGTTGTCAACTCAAAATGAAGGACGCGGTATCGGATTCGGGTCAGGATGATGCCCTGGCATTTGCCGGAGATGAATCAACCCCAATCGACCCCATGGTCGAGAAGAGAGTGCGGCGCAAGATTGACCTCTTCTTCATCCCAGCAATGACAATTGGGTGTATGTCTCTCATGTTTCAGCCTTATCCGTTGCCAACGCTAACAGTCATGGTATAGATGGTCTTGTCTACTATGACAAGGCAATCCTCGGATCAGCAGTCCTGTTTGGTATGACCAAGGATCTCAACCTCATTGGCCATCGTCTGAGTTGGGCGACGTCACTTTTCTACTTTGGCATGCTTGCTGGTCTATATCCCCTTACTTTCATCCTTCAGCGCTTTCATACTGGTCGCGTGCTAGGCACAGTGGTTATCATTTGGGCAGCGACATGCATGGCCACGGCTGGTGTCTCTAGCTATCGTGGGCTATACATCCAGCGTTTCTTCCTGGGCTTCATCGAGAGCGTAATCCCCACCGGTTTCATGACTATTGTTTCGTCTTACTATACGCAGTCAGAACAGTCTCTTCGGCAAAGTTGGTGGTTCAGCAGCACGGGTCTCTTCACCATCATCGGCGGCGCGCTAAATTATGGCTTTGCCCAGGTCAACGGCAGTTTGCATAGCTGGCAATACATCTACCTCTTGGCTGGAGCTCTCACTTTTCTGTTCGGTATCTTTTGTTTCTCAATTCCCAGTTCGCCCGTCGATGCGTGGTTCCTCACAGTCGAGGAAAGGCAAACTGCAGTTGAAAGACTGCGACTCAGCCAAACTGGTATCCGCTGTGCGAAATTCAAGCCTTCACAGGTGCGCGAGGCGCTTTTCGACGTGAAGGTCTGGCTAGTCGCTCTCATGATGGCCTCTGCATACACCATGAATGGAGCCGTTAGTGGCTTTGGTCCATTGATCGTATCAACTTTTGGCTGGAAACCGTTACAAGCGATCTTGTTTCAGTTCCCGCTAGGAGGAATCTGCTTCATCGTCATCCTTGTCACTGGCTGGTTAGCATCCAAGTTCTCAAACATTAGACTTTTCATGTTGATTGGTACATGTTTGCCAGTCATAGTTGGCTGCGCCCTAATCTGGAAATCTTCGTGGACGCATCACGCCGCTGCTCCAGTAGTTGGATACTCCATCACCGGCTTTTTTGGTGGCACAGTTAGTTTGGTAATCAGCACCGGCATGGCAAATGTTGCGGGTCATACAAAAAAGAGTTTTCTTGCTGCGACGGTGTTTGTAGCCTACTGCGTAGGAAATATCGTTGGTCCACAGCTGGTTTGGCAAGACACAAAGGCCAAGCATTACCCTGCCTTGTGGCTAGGATTGATTATTTGGTGAGTAAACATCAACAACTGTGGAATTTAACGGATCGTCGCTAACTACCATTGTAGCTATGTAATTTGCATTCTGTCAGCAATAACTTTGTACGTGGTGTTGAGGAGGGAGAACGAGAAACGCAAACAAACACCCATGGACGAGACGGAACGCGCAAAGCTTGCCTTCCAAGACCTCACAGATAAAGAAAACCCGTACTTCGTATATGTGTATTAGATGTAGCTTTTAAGTTACCAAATCCCTCATAATATACACTGTTTATGCCTCGTAATGCCATTCATATATACCCCAGGTTGTATCGTGTGTATCAAAACACATCTAAACTCCATGCGCCGCGAATCACAACCCAATAATCAGAAGACCCTGCGAATGCTCGCACCAGCCCACTTCTGCTTGTGACACTTTCTATCGCTCTTCCATTGAACAACTCTATCCGTCATCCACCCCGACGTCCAGTCAATCTCCTTATCGTCCACCTTGCCCGGATTCTTTGGGCCACCATATTGAAGACTACTCTGCAACGAGCAACGCTTGTGTTCTTTGCCATAGAATGTCCACTCTAAGCATCTGCTATCATTTTCACATGCCTTATTGCACTTTTCTATTGTGTCAACTTGCTCGACATTCGGCGGATCGTATTTGTTGAAGTGGCCATTCTCCCAGTTTTGCTTAACCGAGACGGAGCCCGGTTTATAAAACTCCCACACGTCCGCCATGACGAGAGGCATCTGTAAAGCTTGGTTAGTACAAAGACGGCGGCTTGTTCTCGGGTCGTGCTGCCCTACCTGCTGTTTTCTTTCCTGAAACTCCCATTTAAACAGTTCAACCATTTCTTTGGGGTTGGTTTTGTGCATTGTGACGAGCGGATAACACCAGTTCTGGTCGGTGAAGGGAATATCGGGGAGGATGTACGGCGTGAACATGGGCCACAGGCCGTGCATGGGCATCTTCTTGAGGAATGAAATGAACCCCAAGACGCTATCGCCGCAGCATTCCGCATCGCGGTTGTAGTCACTGTACTGTGTGGATAATGCGGAGTCGGTGTATCGTCCGTGAGGGCCAGTTTGTCGGTTGAGAATGGTCTTCATTGCTCCTCGGCTCAGGACGTATCCTGGTCCACCGTTGGCAAACCATGTTGCCTGATTGCCTCTGCTTCCATCGAGGCGACCTGGTGAAGGTGATCCCATGTAAATGTTGGCATCGGGGTCGTAGGTATCGAGCAATCGAAACATGTTGTCCCAAAGAATGTACCTATTCTGCGTTAGAATGGGATGTTCTGGTGAAGTTTGGCAAAAAAATTACTCACGTGTCCATCTCATAAAAGACATAAAACTCCTTGTTTGGTCGCATGATCCATGCCTGCTCAATAATAGGCAAGAACTTGAACTTGTCCAGCTTCCACCCATCGATGCGTTCTTGGTTCGGGTCATCGAGAGTGCCAAGGATCTTCCTCCGCTTTTGTTCCACGTACGGAGCCCATGACTTGAATACGGTCTCGTTGTAGTGCGATTCTGGCAGATAGGACAAAATGTCAATGGCCTGGTGATCGCGAATCTTCTCGTCTACGTCAGAGAACAGAAGCAACTCGTCTGGAGTGAAGCAAGCACTGGAGCTGTCCAGCTGCCCATTGACTCTATCCTTGCTATCGCCATGGCCAGTTTTCAAAACGGGTTGAATCCGCGATAAGACATGTCTTGGAAATGATTTGCACAGTTCCTCTGTTGTCTTCTTTGTCGCATCGGGTATCGACACTGGATAGAAGCTGCTCGAGGTGAAGTATTCATAGTCGTCTCTCTCAGGGTAAACCAGCTGCGGTAGACTGTCGTCCTTGGGCCGATTTTGACGCCACAGGACAAACATCAACAGCACAAATGTGGTCAAGCTGATAACAACATTCCTGATCAACCGCTTATTCAGCGTCGCCGTCAGTCGCGGCGACTGAGACGACCCCATCATGAAGCTGCCCAGGCCCTTCATTCTTTCCCTAATTCTAATGCGACCGTCACCGCATTGATTTGAACGATTGTTGACTAAAATGAAAGCACAAAAATCTGCAAAATGCTGTGGATTGTGAAAAGCGTACGCCACCTGTATGAGCCAACTCCCAGTGCCTCGAATGACGTAACAATGAACAACCACAATAGAGCGACGATCTTTGGATAAAATGAATTCCAAAAAAAAAACTTGGGGCGATGCACAGGATATAAGGCTGTCTCCAAAAAAAAAAAAAAAAAAAAAAAAAAAAAAAGTCTCGGAAAATGTACCTGGCCAAACAAAAGGAGAACGAGTAGCAGGTGGCTGCTCGTTTACATTGACGCTTAGCGGTACAAAAGGTCCCGCAAGACCAGACACACTGCCCAAGCCCTGCTTATACGGGAATAGCTTTCAAGCAGGGCTGTCGATACCCATGATTCGTCTGCATCCGTTGTTATTGCGGATACGAAGCCTGCTTTTCAGTGGAAATTACTGTGGACTTGGTGTAAGCTCCTCCATGCGGTTAACACCAATACCTCCGTCTGGCCCACTCCCAGGCTCCCAGGTAGAACGGTTGGCCCGTTTGCGGTGGGCAATGCCTTGCGGGAAGTCAATAACATAACATGTCTTCTCATGGGTTGCTGATGCGACATCATTGGTGCCCGCAAGGCTGAGCTGGGCAAGCAAGTCTAGGGCCACACCTGCAACCGAAATGGCACCTTTCTTCCAATTGTCGCAAAAACATAGAGTGTCGAGCTACGGTCGCACGGTTGGTTCTAGCATTGCGGCAGTGCTTAAATCTAGAACCAAAGCTGCTGAGACTTCTGGTTGGCCGCGTAATCAGGACATGCCACAAAGATCCTCCGTCCCCATCCCCACACCAATTGGTACTATTCTTGGAACGTGTTGGTGGGCATCGTTGCAGGTCCTATCCTTGCTGGTAAGCTTTAATTTATGTTCCTCGTTCTATGAAGCTCATTGTCCCTCATTTGCATCGATAGACTGGTACGCAAAACTCCTGTCAAAGCAGAAGTTTGCCGCGTCATCGACTTTTCGGGCGGGCTCTTTTCATTGGCTGGCGGAACTAACTGCTGACATTATTAGCGTGTCGCCCAATTGTAGTGCATTGAGAATTCGCTTCGCTGGAGTAGCATCTCCTTCTTTTCTATGCTTCTGAAATGGCTTGGTCCTATCTGTAGCCGTACATCACTAGTTTTCTAACAGACTGCACAGTCCGCGGTTTACACCATTGTCGTTTTGCGCTACATACGCCGTCATGGCCAAATACCTACCAACAACGACCCAGAGCATACACAAATTGATGGGAACAACCTGCCACTATCAAAGTGTTGGCAATCATTTATGCAACCCAATCTGGCTAACTTTCATTGCGGCCATTAGAGCCGATCTTATCAGATCAGATAGCTGCCCCCCGCTGCCAAAGTGTCACCGGCTCCGTTTGAAAGCCGTCGGCTTATTCCATTCGGCATCGGTCGGGGTATCGGTGAATTCGATTGAGCCAGCCAATGTCCGACTTTCATGTAGACAATGGCTCGGACGGCGGAGATAGCCGCATAATACAAATAGACTCTGTTCCAACATGTACTCTTCTATGTCATCTTGGTTCGTCCCATTCTTCTACATTTACAAGTATATTCTGGGCACGCCAACATGTTCATCAAGGCCATCTTCTTCGTTAAGGTTTTGGGGGCATTCCTACCATTCATTGCAGCAGAAATCCGCCGCGCATTCAAAGCCACGCGTTTCAAGCTCCAGAGAAAGCTTTCTGGCGGTTCAGCACCGGGTGATCGAACGCGCAACATCGTTGTCCTAGGCGCCTCCTTCTCAGGTCATCACGCAGCTCGTGTTCTCGTGTCCTGCCTTCCACCTCGTAGTAATTATCGAGTTGTTGTCGTTGAACCAAACAGTCACTTTCAATTTACATGGGTTTTGCCTCGCTTTTGTGTCGCCAAGGGCCATGAACATAAAGCCTTTATACCGTATGGTGGATATGCCACTGGACCTGAGGGTGCACTTAGATGGATCAAAGGACGAGCCGAAATAATAACCAAGGAGGCCGTCGCCATTGATAGCGGGGAAGAAATTCCATATGATTATCTGCTCATAGCAACAGGTGCCTCCGTCAGCAGTTTGCCGTCCAGAGTCAACCGCACCGAGATGGCCGACGGCATGAAGTTGCTGCAGGGCATGCAGCATCGAATTGAGACTGCAAATACTATCGTCGTAGTGGGAGGCGGAGCAGCCGGAGTTGAGGTCGCTACTGATGCAAAAAGTCTCTATCCGGAGAAATCCGTCATTCTTATTCATTCTAGAAAGGCAGTCATGCATCGATTCGGAACAGGGCTGCAGCAGAGAGCCCAAGCAGGTTTAGACAAAGTTGGCATCGAGTCAATTCTCGAAGATCGGGTAGTTGAGGAGACGGAGGGAACGATCAAGCTAAAATCTGGCAGAATAATCACCTGCGACTACGTTGTAAGTCCCCATTATTAACTTTTCTGCATGAAACAGACACTTATTATCTTCGCCAGATAAACTGTACTGGACAGGCGCCCAACTCAGACATTCTAAAGACACTCTCACCAAAGTCCATCTCTGCGTGTGGCTACATCAAAGTCAAGACCACAATGCAAATTCAAGACGACTCGCTTCCCAACGTATATAGCTGCGGAGACGTTACCGATACCGATGTTCCCACACCCAATGCTCGGTCAGCGATGACACAGAGCATAGTTGCCGCTGAGAACATACTGCTCGCGACACAAGGGAAACCACCCACGCATATATACCATCACCATTGGGCAGAAGAGCTGATTAAGCTAACACTTGGTTTGGTATGAGCTCCTTTGACAGCCTGTGAAAAGCCTTATGAGCTAATACATGATTTAGGATCGCTCGGTTACATATTTGAGTGATGGGAACTCAGAACTTCTCTTCGAAACCAAAGAAAAAAACGAAGCGCTCATGGCAGCAATGTGCTGGCGCCATCTTGGACAAACGCCGTTCAAGGATGGTTTGGCAACATAACCTAAAATGGAATAATGCTTGCATTGTAATAACTGTAGATTTAGTTAAAGGTAGAGACCCATACATCCATTGTGCGCATTTTCTTGCCCTCTGCAGCCTCAATGGCTGCAAGCACAGCCTCTCTGGAAGACTTAATCATAGCATTGACGCGTTCATCCTTGATATACTTGTCCACTTCGGTCAAAAATGCCTTATCCTTGACTTCTGAAACTTCCCAGCGGCCATCCTGCAATTCTTCAGCAGGCACGACCTCCGACTCGCCGTCCAATGCCCAACCAGCTCCAGTGGCGAGTTCCTTGATGCTTTGAGGTCCTAGGAGACAGCGGATGTTGGCTTCGCTAGCTTTGTTATGGGCTTCAAGCGATGCACGTGTGATGGCGGCGAGCACATGAGGGAGGGCAGCCTTCTCCGTAGCTTTCATGGCATAGTCAGCGATGAGGAGCTTGTCGGCACGACCCTTGACAGCAGCAAGGGTTCTGGACACCTCATCCTTGGAGTCAAAATACCAAAGGCAATGGGCAAAGATAACATAGTCCCATTTGAGGTCGGGGTTCTTCTTGAGAAACTCAATGGGTTCATCGTTGTGCCATGTGATTCGCTTGCCGATTGCCGTAGTGGAAATATGGGTTTGAGCCTGGCTCAAGGTGAATGGTGAACCATAGTCTGGCGGGCCAGGATCGACAGCATCGATATGGCCATCGGGTCCGACAATGGCTCCCAGCACGGTGGTGGTGGTGCCCTGTCCGCATCCAATCTCGAGGATGCGAGAGCCTGGTGCGATGTTCCAGAATGTCTGAAGGGCAAGACGGTGCTCGACTTCGCCTTCTTCAATGGTCATCATGCTGACGCTTTCTGTGACGCCTGGGGCGTACCCGGCGATTTCTTTGACGGAATAAGACATTTTGAATTGTTGTCGAATTAGTTGCTGGAACTCTTTGCCAGAAGGGAGGTTCGACGGCTCTATTTATATGTGAAGTTGCTGAGTGGGTGAGAATTGATAGCGTACACTAGCGCGCGGGGAGCAAGTGTGCGGATATTTTTGTCAAGTTCGCACCATCAGTAGCCATTGGATGGGTGACACAAATGATCAAATCGCTACAGCGTTTCCAAAATAATTTATTGCTTTTTTTATTGCTATTTTTCCCATTATCATTTCGATCAATGGTGTTGAATGTAAGCAGCAGTCAGTGGTTGGGTGAGTCACTTGTGGAGAAGCCGTGGTTCTCGCCATGGCGTTCTCGTATTTGGGTGGGAAAGGATCGAGGAGCATCGAGCGCCGCAAGTGCTGCAAAACGTTGTGAGTGGATTTTCTCAGTGACTCAATTGGGCATTGAAGTCTCCCATTCGTGGAACTGGCGGAGAGGCTGGAGGTGGGAGTCATTGAGGTGACAGCATGTCTCCCAATGCAGTAATTAATTAAATGAAGCTATTGGAAATGCTACCTACTGTAGCAGCCGTGTTAGCCGCTATTTTTTATTTTATTTCAGCCCTTTATTCTGGCATTTATTCATTGTCCCTCCGTGTCGCCATTGCGCTGTAGGGTAAATGGCGGGCTATTGTTTGGGCCTTCAATGGCCAACGACAGTTACGGCTTAGTGCCTAGACCCCCTGTAATGGCTGGCGTAACTGTAAATCTGTGCTAGCTCTAGCTCTTGATTGGAGGCCGCCGTTTCAAACTTAATCTGTTTGCGCATCTTCTGCTGAAGCGCAACGGAATTCCCTCTTGAGACCCTCCTCAATCAACATCTCTCCAGTCATCTATCCCTCCCATTACCGCATTTGTATCGGGTAGTTGCGCATAGCAGGTTATGCGTGCTTCCCACAACGAGGCTACGCCATGAGGCCGACATGCAGCCGATCTATTCTGCGCATGACGAGCAGTAAAGCCGCTCTCAATATTGCACCATGTCGTCGCGTATTTTCGACACATCCCCCACGACGAAATGGTAAGCTATCTGCCCAGGTGGACTCTTGGATAGAATTGCTGTGCTCATGACACCTTAGAACAACCCAATGGCACAAAAAATGGCGAATCCAAGGAGCAACCTCTGTATTCTAAGATGGGTGAGTCTGCCGCCACAACCTTCGCATCCATCTTGGTTCTTGGTGTTGGCTTCGCTGCTGCCGGTTACATCTACCATAAGAGCTACAAAATGCTAGTTATGAGGAAAATGACCCGTGCATTCGAACCCGGGGACCCTGTGTTGGACCTCGCAGCCAATGGTAGAGAAGTCCCTCCTTCGCAAGGTGGTGGAGACGAACATTGGATTCATCGACCAGAGCAAGACTTTGTCGATGCCATTGTTGACGGCCGTGAGGTTGGACACTATTTTCTCATGATTGGAGAGAAAGGGACTGGCAAGAGCAGCATGCTGCTAGAGGCCATGCGCAAAATTGATGGCGATGGCTGCTCCATGCTGGAAGCCCACTCAGATTTGGAAATTGTCAGAATCCGACTCGGAAAGGCCCTGAATTATGAATTCCACGAGGACTACATCGGCGGTTACTTTTCAGAGCGTGGTCCACGTGAGTCAACGGCGTTACTGGACATCGAACGTGCTTTGAACAAACTGGAGAAGGTGGCCATGAATATGTCAAAGACGCGTAACAAGCCGCTGATTGTCATTGTAAATCAGATGCATCTGTTACGGGATGATGAAGATGGACGCGACCTGATTGAACTTTTGCAACAGCGAGCAGAATTGTGGGCGGCAACCAATCTTGTCACCATGATTTTCAACTCTGACGACTATTGGGTGTATGAGAGGCTCAAGCAGCTCGCTACGCGGATGGAAGTTTTACCAATCACAGATTTGCCTAAACAACAGGCTATTACGGCACTCAAGGCATATCGCAGGCGATACTTTGGCGAGCTTCGGCCGCATGAACACTTTGAGCAAGTGTATGAGAAGGTCGGCGGCCGTCTCAACTTTTTGAATAGAGTTGCCAAGGCGAAGGATATGTTTGCCATGTGCGAGAAGATTAAGGATATTGAGAAGAAGTGGTTCCTTAACCAATGCTGGATTCTCGGGTCCGAAATGGACGATGAGTAGGTGTTATATCCTGACTAGGTAGTGTCCTTTGCTAACGCGCTTGAATAGTGTCATGGACCAGCAGAAATGGGCCGTAAGTCAATGAAAAAACCAAATGCGTACACATAAATACTAATGAGCGTACAGGCCGCCGCCATGGTGCTCGCACAGGCTCTTGTTGCAAAGGAAGCAGACATGGAAAAGACATACGATCCAGTCATTGGCCATGTTCTGCCGGCGTTCCCATTCCACATCGCACAGCAACTCATGACTAGAGCCGACTTTATCCGTCCGCTCGACAGCCTGAATTTATTCACCATTACAAGTCAAGCAGAAGTACGCGCCAGTAGTGTTCCAATGCACAACGCCTTCCGCGAGATCTGCAGCCAGCCAGGTTTCGACCAGTTCTTGGAAGACACGATCCAGAGAATTGCTGACATTGAAAGCTTGGGCAGAACGAGGGAGCTGGTTGCCAAGGATCTGGTGCTGGGCGGACACTATGAGATCGAGACTGGACGCAAGGGCATCACTGTGCGCATTAAGGAGCCAAAAGCAAAAGAGGATGAGAAATGATTTGAGAGAAAGGGTGCATTGGCATTATTGGATGTATACAGCATATCTTGTACAGTATTATAGAGCATTTTAGAGTTCCTACATGGAGCGGGAAAACTACATCGAGGTATCCCTCGTTAATTTTTCTTTGTTTAATTATGCACTGAATACTGATGAGATGAGCATTCGTGACACCCACTGTAGCACAACACAGCCAAGTACTAAACTTCACCAAAAAGTGGCTGCCTGACGGTTAAGGCTGCATTCCCAGCCAACCACCCTGGCAACCACTGCCCCCCAATTTTTCAATGGCAGTGGAGCGCCTATCCGCTTTCACTGAGAGCACGATCCCATCATCTCCAGCCTGGCGCAATCTCGGATTCCACCGCACCTTTCTCTACCTTGGTAGCAGATGGCCAGTGGGCGTAGTTTAACTTCGAAACTCTTGTCGTTCGTGGGATCGCAGTCCAGCGCTCCTGAAAAGAACAACCACGACGACATTGCATCATCACAGAACACCACAAGGGAAGCTAACCCGACGCCACGGCAAAAAGTCCACCGCTCGCGCGACGACAATCAAGACAAGCGGCATACAGCTCTGTCACCTGCTGCGGCTATAGCATCATCCAAAGACAAGCCATTGCCCGACATGGATAGCGAAGGAAGTGAAGGCGAGGACTTCGGCACCCTTCAGATGTTCGATAGTAATGCTTCGTCCATGCCGTACTCGTCGCAAGCTGCGCCAGAGGCCGTTATGACGTCTCCTAAGAAGAAACGTGACAGAAAGCGCAACAAGCACAAAAGCTCTGATGCCCCGGCTTCGTCTGCACTGAATGGTAGTACCGCGGACTATGACATGCCCGACGCTGCTGAGGAAGCCAACGGAGCTACCATTGGATCATCGCCTCCCAAGAAGAAGCGCAGACACTCTGACAGCGCAGACTCCAACGGCCGAAAGAAGCGAAAGTCGCACAAGCACTCTGCCGAGGATGGTTTCCTGCGCCGAAACAAGGACCGCGCCGCGACGCCTGAGGACACCGCTGAGGTGGCTACCTCCCAGGTTTCCCCCAGTGTTGCACACGGAAGACGAAGAAGCCAATCTCGCGATGGCGATGAAGCTGGCGCTGGTGAGATTTCTGATGTGGAAGCGCTGGCACGCGAAGCATGGAACGAACATCTCAACACTCAACGCAACGCTGCATCGCAAGCGGAACAGCAGGCAGCTGAGGAGCAGCCAGAAGATACTTCTGGGGCGCGCAGAGGCAGATCAACGCGACAAAAGAAAGCTAAGCCTACATATTTCGAACAGCCCCTTGTGGACGATGACGACAAGGAGAACGACCGACGAAATGATGCTGGCGAGCTGCCCTCGCCCTCAGCCGCCCCGCCAAAGGGAAGGAACAGGAGGCAACCAGCCGCGCCTAAGAAGACACCAAAGCGCCAGAGACAACGAAAGCAAAAGTTAGCAAATTCGATGCAGGGCTTGGACGGTGAAGTGGCTTATGGCGGAGCGCAAAAGGACTTCAAGCAAGGCAAATTCAGCACGGAGGAGCTTGAAAGGATTGACAGTGCTATTGAACGCTTCAGGCTCGAGCACGGTTATGATAAAACACATGTTAATACGGTGAGTACCTATGTTCTCCGTGACCTAGGGCGTGTGTACTGACTCTTCAATAGATGATCCAAGCACCGGGTGGAACTGGCGCAGGCGAAGATCATGCTCAGCTGTGGTTGACTATCCTTGCGGAATGCCCGGACCGCCACAGGCAAAAAGTCATTAATGTATGCCGTAAGAAGCACCACAACTTCGTCGCGCGTGGTACATGGACGCCGGAGCAGGACTACGAGCTTGCTGAACAGATCAACATACACGGGACGAAGTGGGCAGTAATTGCGCCTATAATTAACAGACACCCCGAAGATATTCGCGACCGCTATCGTAATTACTTGGTCTGCGGAGAGTCGCAACGCAAGGAAGCTTGGACCGAGGAAGAAGAAGCTCTTCTAACCGAGAGCGTTATTGGCGCAATGAAGAGCATTGATGAAATGAGACAAACCGAACCCAGCGAATTCCTCAACTCAAGAAGTTACGATGAACTCATCGACTGGCAACAGATTAGCGCGCAGATGGGGCGAACGCGCAGCCGTCTTCAGTGCATCACGAAATGGAAGTCGATGAACCTACGAAGCGTCCACAGCAAGGACAAGCTTGCTTCTAGCCAACCTGACTCGCAAATCTCCTTCCGATTGGAAATGGCTCGTCGACAAATTGACGACATGCCCGACGAAGAAAAGTACCGGTTTGTATTAGCAGTCCAAGGCAGCGGCGCTGGACTCGACAGCAAGATTCCCTGGATGAAGTTGATGGACAAGAAGTTTCGACAGGAATATCACAAGAACACCCAGGTTGTTCTATGGTCTCGTCTGAGGCAAAGTGTTCCAGGCGCAGAGTCAAGGACTACCCGAGACTGCGCCCAATATCTTGTCGAGCACTACAACCAGAATGGATCTCTGCCCGACGTAACTGGCGAGGGTTTCGACGATGCTGAGGAAATGGCTCTTGTTCGCGAGGTGGCCAAGTCAGAGCCTGCCAGCCAAGGCGGCTCGAAGCGCATAGTCAGCAGCGAGCACGTCGACGAGTCTGACAATGAGGAACAGGAAGATGACCAGCAAGAGCAAGAGATGCAGATTGATCCAGCGCTCACAGAGGTACCAAAATCCTCGAAGAAGGCGACTCCTGCTGCTAAACGAACTCTGAACGGCAAGAAGCCCGGAGGCAGAAAGCCTACGAGACCAGCTGAGCCAATCGAAGACGAGGAGCTGCCAGAACTGCCCAACGACGAGCCTGAAGATGAAGCCGATGATGATGGCAGGAAGAAAAAGAAGAGGAAGTCTTCTAAGAAGAGCAGCAAGAAGGTGAAGCAGCCGTCATCGGATAGTGTCATGGATGATATGGATGACATACCTGCCAGATGACTGTGAGGAAGTGTTAAAGATGTCATGTCTTTGTGGTTTTGGGTTTGGCAGCTTTATGTAGGCAGACTTCAAGGGAAAGAGGCTTTGAGAACATGGCATTCAGGCGTGGAGAGGTCAAATGATAATGGCAAGTGGAGGCGTTTACTGTTATACTCATTTTTAACGATATTATATTATATGAATAAGACTTGTTGTACCGTTGGTGCGAAAGGATCGATCCCTCAATTGTACGTGAAGTAGTGTGAGGTGCTCAAGATGCAATATGACCTGTGGATTGGAGAAACCTGTGGATTGCCGAATTGGTACTCAGTAATCCGGCGTTCAATCGGCTAACTCATCACAGGCGGCCAAGACTTGAAGCTGACTAGTTTCGCCGGCGCGAAGTGGTCTTGTCAACGGACGCATTGCCAGCACCTGAGCGCCATGGTACTTGGGCGACCAATTGGAGACTACAGCTATGCACCATGCCATGGAAGTTGCGGCGAAGATTTTATTAGTGGTGAGTAAAATGGAGCAGAGGCACTGGAACCCCCGAAACCCCTGTCAGGTTGAGGGAGCAGTGGGGGGCTGGTTTGCGATCTGTCGGCGGGAGATTTACTGACTGATGCAAGATGCAATTACGAGGGCTGGGAAGGAGTTTGGTATTTGGCAGAAGAGGTAATATAGTTCGAGATTCTTTTGGGCTTTGTATCTGACATGTATCTAGGTAAGGCCAAATGGCTTCCAGTACACACCGCTGTGAGGCTGTTACCTGGAACCAGGCTGTGCTCGTGCTGGATTTGTACTGGGATTGGTAGCAAATTGCATGGGCTGTGGCGTAGTTTTCTGCTTGGATATTCAAAGGTAGGGTTCTCGGAGATTTGATCAACTTCGCGCTCCCATAAGGGTTTGGGTGACACAAGGGTGCAAGTCTGGACGATAGTAGTGAATAAGACAATACGATGGTTGATAATACAACACCTTTCATCGTTTGGGAAGGTGCATCCCACGGCGCCACGCTGCCAGCTGCCAGCTAACTGCAGGAAAGTGCGACACAATCCCTGCCAGTTTCACGTCAGTTGACCCACATCCGCAGCATTCTCCGACATCCTGGTCACTGACTTCTTGCCGGCCAACAACGGGTTTGCTTTTATTATATCATCCAATTGCCAAGAAACAAAGGAATAAAGTCTTGATCCCCCGCGCTGACTTCCGAATGCCAACATTGAGCAGCCAGTACATATCCTTGAATTTTGTTATTCGTTGGCTTCGTTCCTTTGCACTCCGACCCAGTCTCTTGTTCCAAAATGCAATAAACTTAGCTGAAAATCAGGGGATACTACAGCTACGATCCACCACAATGGAGCTTCTCAACTTCCTTCGCGAGAAACTTGGGCAATCTGCAATTTGGAGCATTGCCGTTGGTTTGCTAATCTTGGTGGTCGTTGCGGCGTTAATCCAGGAAGGACAGAAGCAACTGCCTGTTGATGGCAAGCAGCAGGTCCCAAGATTGCACTCATCATGGGTTCCGTTTGTTGGCCATGCGCCGCAGATGATCCTTGGCATGGAATCGTATCTTGCAAGGCTGCGGAGGAGCTACTCAGAAGGTATCTTCTCCCTGTCAATGTTTGGTAGTGCCCACCATTTTATTTATCATCCGGGGTTGGCGACGTCATTGTTGAACAAGCCCAATGGCATAGTTGACGGCGAATTTTTGGCTCGCCGTTTGCTCACGACCAATTTCGGCTTTACAGAAGCTGAATCCGTCCTTCACGACAACTTTAGCCATGAGATCTACGCACAGTTCAAATACATGACTATGGAGCCGGGAATTGGTGAAATGGTGTCTGCGACATTGAGAGAAGTCAAGCGTCATGTCGCTGACTTTGTTACTTTCAATAGCTACCCGGCTGATCAGGCCGACTGGGAACAGCTGGCAGATGCCAAGGTTGTTGAGAGTTCGAAAGGCGAGACCTTTGTTGAGGCAGACTTGATGGAACTGGTTCGCAACTTCATTTATCGTACGGCGACCCCGGCACTATTTGGCACAGATTTCGTGGAAAATTTCCCTGACATCGCAAAGACGCTTTGGGTTTATGATGAAGCATTTGTACAGCTAATTTATGGCTTACCGTCTTGGATACCTTGGCCAAAGGTCCAGCGGGCTCGTGCCGCTAAACGAAAGCTACTTGCTTGCACAACCGAGTTCCATGATGCGATGGAGAAGCACCTCAATGGCGAAGACCCCGGTGCGAGGTGGCAGGACTTGGGCAACGTCAGCAGAGTAATCAAAGCCAGAGTGGATGTCTGGCGCAAGCATAACTTATCAATCCACGGACGTGCTGCTAGCGAGTTAGCTTTGATTTGGGCCATGAACGGCAATGCTAACCCTCTGACTGCCTGGATGATTCTGGAGATCTCCCGCGACCCAGTTCTAGTAGAGCAAATTCGCGAAGAAATAGCCCCATATGTGGTCGTTACACAGCCCAAGAACGAATTTGGCCCAGCAGTATGGGTTCCTCCTGAAATCGAGCACTTCGATCTCGATGGGCTACTCAACAAATGTCCTCTGCTGAAAGCTGCCTACGTGGAAACTCTCCGATTATACACAGGGAGCTGGTCATTAAAGTATACAAAGGAGAATGTTTTGGTTGAGAAACGGGACAAGCTACGGGGCTCCTTCATGCTTAAAAAGGGCACATTTGTTCATGTACCTCAAGAGCTCCATCAGCTGGATCCCGAATACTTCCCCAACCCAGAGGAATGGCATGCTTCAAGACATATACGAGAGACAGTCGATGAGACTGGCAAGAAACAAATCAATGTTGATTTGGGGACGATAAAGCCTTATGGTAAGCAACAGTCAGCGTTATAGGCCACCCTGTTCGTAGCAGTACTAACAGCGTTACAGGCGGCGGCCCCATGATGTGTAAAGGAAGGGCCTTTGCTAATCGCGAAATGATGATGTTTACTGCCGTTTTGATATCTATGTACGATGTACAGGCGCCTGGAGGGAAAGAGTGGCAGGTCCCCAAGACTGCAAAGAGAGCCACGACTAAACACCCTCGGACCCCGATGAAAGTCTGGATCAAGAGGAGAGATATTACAGTGAAGGAATAAGAAGCTTCCATGAGATTGACCAAACCTTGATGACATTTTCTTTCGATTTGTATTTAATTATGAAAAAAAAAAAAAAATCCCTTCAACTACCTAACTGGATCAATTGTTCAAAATTTAAAGCAATTAAACACAACTGCAACTGAAGACTAGGACAGTCGCGTGCGGATGGCGCCATTCGACGTCAGTGATCCACAAAGCGATTTTGGGCCACCCTGAGAGGTTTCCACCCTTTGAGCTAACTCTTCTTTGTTCAACATCAATCTTGTTTCACAAACTGCTGTCCAAAGCCCCGACTGTGTTGCCATATACCACTTGAACCCGATCCGACACAACTGAAGCTCATAGTGTTAGCGTTGTAGCTGGGTCTGCATCGCCGCCAACTGCAATCGTTCGGCTTCGCTTCAGCACTGACAGCTCCATGATGAACCGTCGACAATAGCCATGATACCACGACTCATCACACGCTCGCCGCTGGTATGCTCACGGTGCAGCTTTACCAAACCTCAATCCCGCACACCATGGCTCCCACCACGCCCAATCGCCAGCGGCTTCCATCCATTCCGAACGACGACTGCCCCGCGACGCGAACAGCCTCCCAAGCCCGCTGCTTCCACAACAGTCGATCTACCCAGCGCACCGCCGAAAAGCAGCTCGGCAGGCGGAAAGAAGAATGATGATCCCCTGGCTACGCCGGAGAAGTCGACATCGGAGCAACGCAAGGCCGATTGGGCCATCATGAAAGAAATGTCGCGATACCTGTGGCCAAAGGATAACTTGGGTACGAAGCTCCGAGTTAGTCTAGCTGTTGCTCTTCTGATTGGTGCCAAGGTCCTCAATGTCCAGGTGCCATTCTACTTCAAGAGTATTGTTGACTCGATGAACGTTGATGTTGCGACCTTGGGTGGCACGGCGACGACGGTGGCGGGGAGCATGATCATTGCGTACGGTGCGACCAGAATAGGCGCTACAGTTTTCCAGGAGCTGAGAAATGCTATTTTTGCCTCAGTTGCACAGAAGGCGATACGCAAAGTGGCTGGAAATGTGTTTAATCACTTGCTGCGACTGGATTTGAGCTTCCATCTTTCCAAGCAGACTGGTGGTCTTACGAGAGCTATCGATCGAGGTACGAAGGGTATCAGCTTTTTGCTCACCAGTATGGTTTTCCACATCTTGCCGACTGCTCTAGAGATAAGCATGGTCTGTGGTATTCTTACATGGCAGTATGGTGCAAAGTTTGCGGCCATCACCGTCCTTACCATGGTTGGCTACACGGCGTTTACTATATGGACCACGGCGTGGCGAACAAAGTTCCGCAGACAGGCCAATGCTGCTGATAATAAGGCGTCGACTGTTGCTGTTGACTCTTTGATCAACTATGAAGCAGTCAAGTACTTTAACAACGAAGCTTTTGAAGTTTCTCGTTACGATAAGGCGCTGAAAGAATATGAAAAGAGCTCGATCAAGGTGGCGACGTCACTAGCTTTCCTCAACACGGGACAAAATATCATTTTCTCTTCTGCATTGACTGCCATGATGTATCTTGCGGCCAATGGCGTTGCTCAAGGTTCTTTAACCGTTGGGGACCTAGTTATGGTGAATCAGCTTGTTTTCCAGCTGTCTGTGCCACTTAACTTCTTGGGCTCAGTGTACCGTGAACTGCGACAATCATTGCTGGACATGGAGACGCTGTTCAACTTGCAGAAAGTGAACGTCAGCATTACTGACAAGCCTGATGCGAAGCCTCTTGCTCTTACCAAAGGCGGAGAAATCAAATTCGAGAATGTCAACTTTGGATACCACCCTGACCGACCAATTCTGAACAATCTCTCGCTTACCATCCCGGCTGGCAAGAAGGTAGCTATTGTTGGTCCCAGTGGATGTGGCAAGTCCACTCTTTTGAGACTTCTTTTCCGGTCGTATGATGTTCAGGGTGGACGCATCCTCATCGATGACCAAGACATTCGCGATGTACAGGTAGATTCGCTACGAAAATCAATTGGTGTTGTCCCTCAGGATACGCCACTATTCAACGATACTGTTGAGCACAATATTCGCTATGGCTCCATTGATGCAAGTCAAGAAGAGGTCATTGCCGCTGCCCAACGCGCTCGCATCGACGACACCATTAGAAAATTCCCTGACGGCTATCAGACCAAGGTGGGCGAACGTGGCTTGATGATCTCGGGTGGAGAGAAGCAGAGACTTGCCATGAGCAGACTGCTGCTGAAAGATCCTCCTCTTCTGTTCTTTGACGAAGCTACGAGCGCACTGGACACTCACACTGAGCAGGCTCTCATGTTGAACATTAACAGTATTTTGCGCGAGAAGGGGCGCACGAGCGTTTTCGTGGCACACAGGCTGCGCACCATCTTTGACTCCGACTTGATTATCGTGTTGAAGGATGGCCATGTCGCCGAGATGGGGAGCCATCGCGACTTGATTGACAGAGCAGGTGTTTACGCAGAATTATGGAGTGGTACGTTTTCCTCGTTTCCTTTGGTTGAACTACGCAATTGCTAACATATTTTTCAGCGCAAGAAACTTTGTTTGACGAGGATGGATTAGAGAGAGAAGAATCGGGACAAACACCGCAGAAGACTATTTAAACAAACGCTTAATATAATCGTATACATGACCCATTTTCGCTTGTGATTCCACTTCGTCCTACGTGGTATTCGGCGACCCTCCGGGCCAAGTAACCGATTCTTCGTCGTTGACTACCTTAAATGGAAACACAAATATCCCGGGAAATGCCGTTGATCACGCTCTACTCCCATGTGTCACGAGGGACGAATGGTAAAAAAATTATCTGATGGGGCGTGTGCCCCCATTCGACGGATCAGATTAGATTAGATGGTGCGTCTTATTCGTCTAAGCCGTGCAGGACTGGATTGCGCTAGGAGAAAAGGTCGGGGCTAGAGGCCGCTAATTGATGGATTATTTTGTGCTTAAATACGCATGTTACCCCGTTTAGTTGCTAAGCCTGCTATAAAGCCTGGCGATGTTGCGCTTTTCTTTCGGAACAGAGTTTCTTTTGTTACCGGAGAATTTCACCGTAAAGATGCCTTCGTACGAGACTGAATCTGGCAAGGACCAAGATGCCATTGCAACCACTGATGCTCGCGATACTGCTGTAGTCGAGTCGCAAGTTGGCGATGTCGTCCAGTCACAGGGTGTGACTCGTATGGAGGGGGTCTATCGACAGGCGCAAACCAAACGCAAGACATTTTATCTCGTCGGTGCATCTGTGCTAGTGTGCGCATGGGCTTATTCGCTTGATCAGTCTACGACATCGTACTACAGCATTGATGCTTCTTCATTCTACAAGCAGCACAGCTCGGTTTTGTCGACGCTGTCCATCGCTACGTCCATCATTGGTGCTGTCTGCAAGCCTTTCATTGCAAAGTTGTCGGATATAACATCTCGTCCTTATACGTATATTGTCGCTCTGTTTTTCTACACGTTGGGATACATCATTGCAGCTACGTCACACACTGTTGTTGCTTACATTGTCGGTGAGGTGTTTGTTGCAATTGGTGGTTCGGGATTGGACCTAACAAATGATATCATCGTTGCTGATTTAACGCCTTTGGAGTGGCGTGGGTTCGTCAGTTCTTTGCTGTCAACGCCGTTTATTATCAATACTTGGTTCTCTGGCAAGATTGTGGAAGCGATGTCGCGCAGAGGTCAATGGCGATGGTAAGTGCCCTTTACGTGGTTTATTCGAAGCGATTCGGGCTGATTGTATCTAGGGGCTATGGAATGTTTGCAATCATCATGCCTGTGGCTCTCGGTCCAGCAGTTGTCGTCCTGATATACCTTGACCGCAAAGCTCACAAGCACGGCATCGTCAACATGGCATCCAGCAATGCCGAGCGACGAGCTGCAAATGAAATTGCCGAGAAGGAAGGCATCGACGCTCCCCACGGGGTTGTTTTAGCTGCTGCCGCCCCAAAGGAGCAAACCTGGACGCAAAGCCTGTTGCGGAACTTGGAAGAGATTGATGCTCTTGGTCTCGTTTTACTCGGGCTCGGTTGGTCCTTGTTGTTGTTGCCATTCAGTCTTAAGACATATGCTAAGCATGGCTGGCGCAATGAGTCTCTGATCGCTATGATGATCGTCGGTGGCCTCTTGCTTATTTCATATGTTGTGTATGAGATCAAGTGGGCTAAGATGCCAAGTGCTCCGCGAAGACTGGTTTTCAATAAGACCTTTGTCATGGCTATTATTATTGATAGCTTTTACTTCTGTAAGTATTACTATTCTCATTTGACGAGCTTCATCTGATTTTTTTTACTAGTGGCTGGGAATATGCGTGGGTTATACTGGAGCTCGTATGTCTATGTCGCAAAGCCTTGGAGCTACCAGAATTGGGTATACTATGGCAACACGCTCACTCTTGCGCTTTGCATATTTGGTCCAGTCGCTGGTCTGCTACAACGTTGGACTCATCGTTACAAGGCTATTCAGCTCGTAGGTCTCTGCATGAAGATCATCGGCATGGGTATTCTACTTGATGGCCACCGTGCGACTGACAACACTGCCGCAATGGTCATGTCCATGATCCTGATAGGTGCCGGTGGTGCTATGTCTGTCGTTGGCTCTCGCGTCGCCTCTCAGGCCTCCGTACCTCATCAGGATGTTGCACTAGCTATCTCTCTCCTCTCACTCTGGTCCAAAATCGGTAGCGCAATTGGCAGTGCTGTCGTGGCGGTAATTTGGTCTTCTCAAATGCCTGATCAGTTGCGCGCACATCTTCCACCCAACACACCCGAAAAGACTATCAAGAAGCTCTTTGGTAACATCAAAGCTATCCGTACGTTGTATGAATTTGATAGCCCTATGCGCCAGGGAGCCATTGAGGCATATCGGCAGACGCTGTATTACTGTCTGGTGCCCGCGTTGGTTTTGGCCTTTATCCCGCTGGTTGCGGCTTGTTTCCAAACGAATTACTATCTTGGTAAACAGCAAAATGTTGTGACTAATGTTGGCAATGATGGTCGTCCTTTATCTGAGGAGCATCGCAATGAAGAGAAGGTTCCAGCCAGGAGCAAGACGCAAGCTTTCTTGAGTTTTTGGGCCGGAAAGAACTGATGCCTTTAATAGCTTACTTTATCTCTCAGATGTGTTGAACTTGGAGATTCACATTGGATTCACATTTCCTTATGCGACATGACGGCAAAAGGTTCTCTATTGTCAAATCTACATTTAATATTTCTTTTGAACTCATTTACAACCTGTTTCAGTAATGTTATAGTAACCAGTGCAGACCAGAGCTTGCAGCCTTCAGAATGTAGCTTCAGGGTGTAACGAAACCAGTGGGTTACAAAGGGTATAATGTCCTGAATGCCGTACCAGAGCTCTGGACTACGAAAACATTCGTCCGAACTTCAATGTGGCGCCGCGTTGTCGGCGCAAGAAAAGCTGGGGTGGCCAGAATCCTCGCTAATTGCCCTTCCGGACACGTAGAGACCGAGTCCCATCTATCAATGTTCAGTCAGTACATCACCAAGAGTTACATTGAACTGAACTAAACGTACCAAAGCGGCTCCTACTCCGACGACAAATACGTTGAGCACAGTGAGCATCATCTTCTTGGGCGATGAGAAGAGTCGGCCGCGGTTGAGGAAAAGCCAGAATACACCACTGAGGCCATCTGAAAGTTGTGTCAGCATTTATTTCATGTAATGAAATGCGGAGGAACAGGGCTGTCTTACAGGTAAACCAACTTGCGAAAAGCGCAGTCTATTCATGTATTGATTAGCAAAAGCAAGACCAGGAGGGACGACGGATGAAGGTGCGTACGATCAAACTCAAAAGATTGTTGAATACAGGAATGGCCTCGGCAATAACCCAGGCCAGAACCCATAGTCCAAATGCGATGCCGATCCAAGAGCCAATGGCCACAACTCCTCGCTCGTGCATGCGACCAGTGCCGCGCCACACGCGAACATAGATGTACTTGGTTGCGACGTGCGCGTTGATGATACCGGCAATAACGATCTAATACCCTATGTCAGAATTCTTTGCTTTCTTGTCAATCATGTCACTGCTCACTGTCGGGATGGCAATTCCGTAGGCGACCTGGCTGACTTTAAAAGACGTCGATCCCAAGGCAGGCGAGGCAACATCAGGTCCGCCATAGTAGTAAATCACGACCGCGGCAATCAAATAAAGAGATGTATCCAGTCCTTGCAACAAGTAAAGAGCCTTGGGGTAATCTTCTGGCTTTTTCATCTCAGAAATGAAACCGAAAAAGGCGACGTGTCCGGCTGTGTGTGAAAGGTCAGCAATTCCGTCCTGCTTGAATGTCCGCGAGGGCTATAGTAGAAAGCATCCAATACGCACCGTAAGCAAAGACAATGTTCGTCACAGCTAAGAATCCTTTGTAGAAGCTCGTTTCCACGGTCGCGTCGACTCGCTTGCCAGGGTGTTCGATACCAATCGCGACCATGGTGATCATCAATGCCGCAAAAACACTGATAAAGGCTACGCCACTCGGTTAGCGACTATCCAGGATCCCCTCACCGAAACTAACTTACAGGCAATAGAAAACCAAGAGACTTTCTTTAAAGTTCTCGGGATCGTGAAAAGGAAACTGACGACGAGTCCAACAACATTGAACGCAATGGAACAGGCCCCGTGGTTGGAGAGAGTGTTGAGCATGATCGAAAACGTGAGAACGTGACTACCCATTATAAAGACCAAGAACAGGAGCTGAGCCGTTCCAAATATCTCACGACCAATGCGACCTAAGAGTATCTCTCCGGCATCAGCCATGCTGTGAATGTGAGGATATGCCAGCTTGAATTGTCCCAAATTATATCCCGTATAGGTAGCAAGGGCACCGAGGCCGACAATCAAGATGACAGCACTATCAGTCATTTGTACGTTAGCCATGACGTCTCGAGTCTATGATGTTTCGATCGATGCGGCTAATCTATGAACTTACGGCACCATACCAAGCGCTGCCACGACAGATGGCAGAGAGAGGATTCCGAGAGCGATCGTTTCCGCAACCATGACTACAAGTTTTAGCATGAAACGTGGACTCGATCAACAGAGTCTAGCTCACCGATTCCACAGTGCCTAGATAATCTATTAGACTTGGAAGCAGGCAGAACAGAGCTTTGTTACTTACCACCATGACATGGTACGATACCTCACTTTGTCAACCTCACCCAGGTCCTCATCCGCGAATGGGTCATGCTTGCCACGAAACTCGGTTGGTTTCTGGTTTTCGAGCTTCCTTGGGCTATCATCATGTTCCTGAAACTGTTGGCCACCTGAATCATGGTCTGGCGTAGGTTCAAAAACTCCGCGTTCTGCCATGGTTGATATACTTGATTCCTAGTTGACAAAAGGGAATGGGGATGGGGCAACGATGTATCAAGATCAGGGCAGGATGATGCGAGGAGGATTCACGAAACTCATGGAAGGGTTAAACAGAGGGGGAGTCTTGTTTGGGAAGCTGAAGTACGCCAGCAGTATATGTATCACGAACGACGGCAGGGATTCTGATTACGCCGAACTACCACACCCTTGGCAGAACACACATTGGGGGCTGCAAGGAGTCCGCATATTCCGTTACGTTACCCCATCTTCTTTTGGGGTAGAGTGGCACACATGCGAGGGAGTAACAGCTTCTCAGCTTCTGGCAAGCGGTACTGTACACAACCAGGACATAAGTTCCATACTTCCGTGAGGTCATGAGGCTGGCCAATTTGCGGGGTTGTTAACCATCTTTGGGAGACACCGCTGCTGGTACATTGGGTCGCCGAGCGGGCCAATTGGGACAAGAGGACTAAATTAATTTGCTACATCCGTAGTCATTTCCACGTCGGTTATCCTTGCCGGAGACAAATCAGCCAATGCACGCCACCCTTTCTGGAAGGCGTTAAAGTAAGAGGAGGAGAGCGTACGTGGCGTTCGCAAGCTTGCATCTCCTCGGAGCTAGCTGAACGTGGCGTCCCAATCGGGTTGCAAGACTCAGCAAAAGCCTGCATCCTTGGTAGGCGATGTTCCGGGCAGCAAGCTAGCATCGCTGAGGAACTGTCAAACATCTCGACACCGATGATGTGCTATCTTGTCGCATCCTTTCTCGACTGTCGCAACGAGCGTCTAAGTCGTACAATGTAAGGCTGACGGCTCTAATTAGTGGAGAAGGAGCGGAAAAGTGACCCCAGCGTTGATCATATATGGTGGCCGCCGATTCCGAGCAGCGTGTACATGGGGCAGAAGGCGTGTCTTTGGGTCATTCTGTCTCGGTTGGGTGGACACACCCCTCCGTGAACGAGACTCCAGTGAAGTTGGAGGCAAAGTCAAGTACTGTGTTTCTCCAAAGAGAACTTTCAGCCTTGGTTTCTGCCCATGTTTAGTAAACTCTCCGCAAAGTGTGCTGGGGGCCATGGCTCGAACGACCCGAGCAACACGTACTGCTTCATTGTCCCTTAGGTACGAATCCATTTAATTCGTCTTCTGTCTTATGGATTACAGAATCGTAAAGTCGCAAGTCGTACGTAGGTCGCCAATCTCAGCAATCTACAATCAGCCTCGGACAGCACCAGCGGGCTACCAATAAGCTCTCAGCGTGTCAAAAGAAAGGCGTGCCTCGATGGCTTCATGCTAAACAAGCCTTGTATCCGATATGGCAGAGGTTGCGGCACTAGGCTGGCGATTAAAACATTCATGAGCGCTAGCCCGGTCCGTATCTACATAATTCTCATATTTCGCCAAAGATGAACGTCTTCATAAATAGAAATATATTAGCGTCAACCACAGGTACAGGAAATGGAAATATTGAGATGCATTGGGTAACTAAACGCCAAAAGGCACGACTAGGTCGCAGCCACGCCAAGGTATGCTTCGCGAAGTGCTCCCCAAACTCTGCTCGTCAAGATTCGCAATATGTTTCTAGTCACAACAGCAATCATGGCCGAATCATCTCGGCTCTTGCTGTAACAGGCGAGCCATCCAAAACCGATCTCAGCTGGGTAGCCTTCAGCGCCACGCTTCCGTCCGCAAGGTCCCTGGATTCGATCAACTCGATGATGTTGAACTCTGCCACTTCTACTTCCACTGCCTCTGGGTCATTCTTGAATACTGACAGACTCGTGGATTCGTACATGACGGTACGCCGGCCCGAGCCATCGGGGTTTACAATGTCCCACGCCCGGTGCACCGAGTGGTGAAATTTGCTCAGGGTTTGTGCTCTCTTGGGCAGCATTTGAAAGGCGTCTGTGGCAGCGATAGGAGGGCCACCATTCATGATGAAAGTGGCATCCGGGGTCAAGTAGTTTACCAGGGATGGAGGACCATCGAATGGTCCCAGGGAGTCGAGACTTGGTAGAAGTTCTTTGAGGAAAAGCAAGCCTGGTGAAGCTGAGGATGGGATGTCTTCGTAGGGTCCAACGTGAGTGAATGTCTGCGCCATTATGTATACACTCTCTAAAGATAGGTATTAAATGGTGCAGAACCCGATAATCTTGAACTGCGTATTCTTACGGCGCGGAGAAAGAAAGAGCACGCGGTGTTGATAATGGAAGAAGGCAGCGCAGATGAGGAGGAGTCATGATGGCTCACACGAACATCGGTGAATCGATTCGCAGAACAAAGGGTCAGCCACACGATCTCAGCGTTACCCAAGTACCGGTGCACGAGTTCTGCCCAGCAAAGTACATAGCTGCGCTAATGCGATTTGCAGTCGGCTTCAAAAGCTGGCGTTTTTGTCACGTGGAGAGGATCTTTACGGGGAGCGCACTTGCGTGACTGATTATAGTATTTATGTGAGCACCATGCTTATGTCTTTAAATTAGGAAAAAGCATGCAGTGGGTTTGGTAAAAGGGTAGAGGATGGCATTAGAGTTCATCATCACGACAGCATGCCCTGTTTCGACTTACAACGAGTGAGGAGAGCTGCCAGCCCATTTCGGGCGACAACCAAGTGACAAAATTGAAGTCAAAGGGAGAAGATCCACGTAATTACCACTTGCCTCTCACCTCGGGTTGAGGCTTGGTGTAAGGGTTGTAGAACTAACCGGCCATTCAGAGCAAGTAAGCGGCATGTGAGAGCAGGGTGAGAGTCGTCCAACCTCTTCCGCAATGTTATCTTGTGTTAAAAAAAAAATCTTCCATCTCAATCCCCTTCTCTATCATTCACATCTCCTGAAACTCGTTGATTGATATTCCCATAGTCCTCTGAAACACCGTTCGTGGTGTTGTGCGACCATGCCTCCCTATGCACTCGATCTGTTCTACTTCTGGAATGAGACACCATCGGCGCAGCTCTTACTGCAACAACTGGCTGACAAGGAATCTCTGGGTTTGAAACCAACAGAATGTGGCTACGCCCAGGCTATTCAAAGTCGTTTGAGATCCTTTGACAGCAACAAAGACATCTCCGCCATGATCCAAGCGGCCCTTCCGGGGTTGAACGCAGCGAATCATGGCATTGATTACTTTTCCAACCCCCGAAAGAACTTGCTCGAAACAGCCAGATCAATCTTCATTGATGCAAATCTTGGGGATGTGGACTTTAATCGAGTGATGGAGGGCTTGACATTCCTTGATGTCATGGAGCGGCAGAGAATCATCCTCACTGACGAGACCAGAGAACGAATTGCCCACCAGCATGTTGGCGAAAGCACTGTCCTTGTATTTGAAGAACTTCACAATGCAGCAGCTTTGCATTATGAACAGTTTTACAAGGGCTTTCGGGCATTTGTAAGTAAAGGCCCCTCTACTTGTTTGTATTGCACTTACACAATCCTTCTTACAGGTTCTTGTTCACGACTTGTCTCCCGACAGCGCAAATACCAAAACCGTCATCGATATTCTCGTCCATTTGAACGCCATGTTCCCTCCCAACTCGCTGCTGCTGGATGACGAAGACGTCGACTTGACTCCCCATTCGGCTGGTCTGCGCGACAGCATTCGCTTCTCCGTGTACGAGCATGTCATGGGCGACAACCGACACAACCCAAAAGCTTTCCATGCAATCCAAACTCGGCTGCTTAGCTGGTGCAATCTTCCTGGATATGCATCAGCTTGGCAATCCCTGAAGAAATACACACAGGAGGTCAAAAAGCTGGAAGAAGTTTGCTTTGAGGTGCTCCACGAAATCGAATCACGGCCCAACAGTCTGCGAGCGCTGAGCTTTGTGGCCCGAGGATCCATGCAGTCTACCTCAGACGGCTCACGAAATTCTGTCGCCGTAGCCTCAACAGCAGACTCTGTACCAAACAGTGCAACGGAGTCCTGCGTTTGTGAACCTTTGGCGATGCCACTCATGTCTCCAGGCGCACCTCCAGTACCACATCCTCTATTGAAAGGCATGCCAGGACGAGAAATCTCCGCTGCCAAAACAGACGGAGCTTTGTTTGCAGGAGATTTTGAAGCTCCCCGAGTATTGGTGTACCCTAATGATTTCTCTCGCACAGAGTACGACGAGCATCCAATAGCAAAGCATCTGGATCTGTCTTCGAGACAAAAGGCACAGCTCGGACTCATCCTTCCCAAGCAGTTAAACAGTCGCGATTTCTAGTACAACTTCGACAGTGAAGACGAGGATGAGCCAAGCCAAATTACCAAGACGACCATCACTCCAAAGAAAGCGAAGAGGCGCCGATTGCGCAAGACGAGCGACTCAGACATCCCGCCTGTACCGCCAATGCCCTCCATTCCTGAGTCTATGAGGGCAAGTCTGACTCCAAAGGGCCTCAGTAGGCTTGTGCGCAAGATGCGATCTCGTTCAGACTTGCAGCCCGTCACGCCTAGTCTTCCTTCTCCGCCTCCGCTGCCAACATCTTCGGAGCCAGAGGAGGTCCAGACACTGCATCGCGCAAAAGGCAAATTGCGGCCATCGCTGAGGTCGCAGATCTCAAATCCTGAACTTCGCTCCTTCTCAAAATCCAGCCTGACGCTTGAGACTTTCGCTGCTAGTCCCCGTGCTGTTCCATCTCCTCAGGCGTCGTTGCAGATTGATACGCGGAGAATTCGTTTCAGTTCATTCACTTCATCGAAGACGAGTAAAAGGAAGTCGAGCTCCAAGATTCCTTTTACTTTTACGAAACCTCGCCTCTCGCCTATGGAGTACTGTCGAATGTACCTTCTGGAGAAGTATACTGCATTGAAAGAGGGTCGCGAGTGTGAGCTCCCAGCTCCACGCGAAGAATGTTATTGGACCCCCGGGTGGGAAAAGTTTGTCATTGTGCCTCACATCCCAGATTCAATCAATCGCGATGCTGTACCAGCCGGTCAACTCGAGGTAGATAGTGATGACCTCGACGCAGACGATATGTCTGTATCGAGCACTCCTCGAAAGACACTGTCACCTTCATTGAGCTACAAAAGACTGTCACTTAACCTAGGAGGCATGACGTCTATGTTTCCTTCCATGATGAACTTGGTCTCTGATATGGCCAGTCTCAGGTCAACAAGCTCACTGGCCACCGTGACAGAGGACTCAGCCAAAGGAAATTCAGGATCGCCCGTATCTACCCTGAACAACCTTGTCGAGAGCGACTTACAGTCAGTCCAATCGCACCCTACAGTAACCACACCCTCAAAGACTCCAGAGCCTGTCACCCCGAATTCAGGATCTCGGCACTCTGCAAACCCATGGGTTCCTTCTTCTCCTTGTTCGGCATCTGGGTCACTCACTCCGCCAATGAGAACGCCTCTGGCTCAGTTTCCTATTGCTGCTCAGCATAAACATCGCCTCACCCCTCGCTCTATTGCCAGACATGTCATGAGAAAAGCTGGCGCCGAACTGGTTCCTCCACGGGACGTTCTGCGGGCCGCCAACTTGGTACATGCTGTCAGTGCCGCTAGCTTAAGATCACCAACAGATGATCAGTACGGCACAATGAGTCGAGATCTTACTTTCCCAGACTTACAGCCTCCTCCTCTTAAGATACGCAGACAGCGGCCACATCAAGAACGCTCTGCTACTCCAGAGCAAAACAATCAACCAATCAGTCTACTCGGATTATTGCCCAGTACGCCTCGTTCCCGTTGTGCGGGACCTACAAAGTTGCTACCATCATCAAGAGACAGCATGGCATCTAATCTTGCTGTATACAGGGGGTCAATTGGCGAGCCGTCTGGGTTCACTCCAATCAAACTTCAGTCTGCACAAGGCAACACTGGGCTGCCGGACTCACCTACACTACCAGCAGCAGATAACTTGCTCTGCGTCTCCAACATCACGCCCGAGCCACTAACGCCTATCAAACCCAAGAAACGATCAGGGACACCTCGCAATTCACTTGCCACCCGACTTACCACTCCCTACAAGGTCAAGGAGCCACGTCAGAAACAGATCCCGCCCGCTAAAGCGCAAGACGCACTGCCATTGCCGACGACGCCTAGCAAAGGTAAGCGAGCAGAGACAACAAGGGCGTTCTCAACAAAAGAAAGCATATTTAGCTTGCACAAGAAGAGGAGCCGAGATGTATTCACCCTTCTCCCCAAGATTCGACGGGGGGACCGGGAGACACGGGAATGAGAGAGGAGATATCATCTCACTCAGTCATGCACAGAGCAAACATGCACGTCACAGAAATGCAGGTAATTAATTACAAGGTTTCTCTTTTATAAATTAATTTCCTTTTTTTTCTTTCTGGTGAACAGACAGTGACGCTCCCCCCCCATTGCCTTGCGTCGTATACACGTCCACTCGCTGCAAGTCTTGGAGTTGCACACCGAGTGGCTTTCGGCCGGCAACGCAGGCGATTGAGTTTGATGTCGAAGTTGACTGAACCACACTGCCGGGATTTCTCATAGGTAAACATGGCATCACTATGACACGTCACAATGGGCTTGTTCCTCATGGCAGACGGGGGTTAGCTCATCCTTTAGCGAATCATCACACAGACCTACCTTGCTACACGTGTGGCTGCTTATCCCCTCTGATCCCATTCGAGATAACTGTATACTGTACACGCACAGAGGGGGGCCAAGGGATATGCCGTCGCGTGTACATGTAGGGTCGCCTCATCCAGAAATAAAACTAAACCCAGCGTTGCGGCACAGTCAACGACCACTGCAGCAACACACAGACCTGACAAGGCATCCCGAGGCGACGGTACGAACAAGCAGCCACCAAGCAAGTGAACCCCCCACAGAGTCTCATGCAGCAGACTCGTTCCCCGGTGGCTGGCTCATTACCCACTGACCCAATGTGACAGTTGACCATCATGTGTGACCAGGACCCGACAGTTTGGGTGCGACGGCAACAGCGGAATATGCACAGTCAAACACCATCCTTGCCTATCCGGGCTCAGCTATTGGAGCGGTAGTTGCCACTGTTCCGTGACCTGCTGCCCTGTATGGCATGTCGGTAAGCAGATTAAGCGTTCGGCTGGCAGGATGGCTTATCCCCTATTTTTCTGGGCCTTTACCCAGGAGAAATAATTGAGGCGCCACCCTTGGCAATATTTACATGCATGGTCTTGCAGGCTGCATAACTTGGCGCCACTATTCAAAGAGTGACTTACTGCCCGACGCCCAAAGCTTTCTGCAGGTGCAAAAGTGAACTCTTTGATGGGTGGTTCTGCGCCAATTCACACATATTCTGCCAGGGGTCACTCCAGAACCTGCCGAGTCTAGACTCGAAAACCGAATGAGATAGCGTAATGTGATTGCAGGATCCAGGTGCCGTCCCGGGATGTCGGGTCCAAGTCATAGACCACTATCACTATGTGTATGTGTACATGGTATATCACATTACGTGAAGGGGTGGGTGGCCATTGCAAGGGTGATCAACATTATCGAGATTTAAATTTATTCCGGAGCAATGCACCCTAGCTGGGCGAGCACCCAGGGGCTTGCATCCAAGCGTGTCCATGGCGTGGTGGTGCACTGGCGGATGACGAGAGCGCAATTCTATTTATGTAGTGATTGGCGAGGATGAACGGGCCGAAAATGAAATAATCTGTATTCCGACGATGCCGCTCGCAAGGGTATATACAGATTGACTGCTGTGCATGTAGATACTGGCATTCACGCTTGCTGCATCGAGTACAAGATACTTGAGCCGTTTGGATTCGGACACATGTTGAGCTTCAGTAGCCATAAAATGCCACCGTTACATTCCAAATGGACTCGCCCGAAATTTCCTTTTTGACCGGAGGCCTGGCGCAAGGTGCAGTTCACCTGGACACCAATCCCAGCGCTGTGTTATAGTCCAAGGGGTTCTGGCGGCAGCCACAAAGACAAGGGTTTGAGCAGCCTGTGAATCAGCAAATTCCACCTATGGTGTGTCGATCAGCTCCTCGTTGGGGGATTTTCCGTTTGCTGAGAATTCCAAACACCACGAGTCCCGTTTTGGGAGAGCACATCATCTCAATATGGTAACATGTTTGAGAATAAAGCAGAGCGGCCATCCAAAGCCATACGCCTCGCCTGTCAGACTCGAGACTTTAGGCGAACCGCAATTAAACATCCTCAGCCGGCGACGCCGGGAGAACAAGAACCGAAACAAAACAACAACAACAAAAAACCGTTGTTGCTTGTCTGCGAGGCGCACGGGACGGCACACCTTGAGCCATGCAGTCGGGTTCGTCTGTGCTGTCGTGGGTGTAGCAGCCCTTGCAGGTCAGTGGACAAGCTTTGTTTTAGGCCGTCTTGGCTGAGCGACAGTTATGAGATTAGCGTTTGGCCGGGTCGTCTAGTTAGCCTGGGGGCATTCAGTAATGTACTGACCGTGTCAGCACTGTATTACGGTGTGCGCTCTACTGTGCTATAGTACACATTCGATATTCCTCTTATTAAACATTGAATGTGATATTCCTTCGTATTCATTCGGTTTCCCTCGGTCTAACATCATGTGTGAACGGCGACTTCGTGCAGCAACCCTCGTCGCTTCCTTACTCTAATGCCGGTTTGGAGCATGCAAGCCAACTTCTTAACCCTGGTTTACGGTGTCTTGAGATGTGTTTACCCCCCGCTTCATTGGAATCAATCATCCGCCCTGGCTCCAGGTCGCTTCAGGAAGAATCGCTACTTGGTCAGCTTGTGGTCTTGTGGCACAGGCGGCACCCATTCCGCCATACCGCGGACCTGAGGCCCCCAAAAAACGCCAATGTGGACTAAGCAACATTGACTGCCCCCTTATTGTCAAGTAAAATTTGATATGTGATGTATGTACAGTACATACCCCCAGAGTTGAGATTGGTGAGGGCCACTCGGCAATTCCCTTCCTTCGACGATCATGACCCGCCCGGTCGCTCTGCTCAGTGCTCAACGACGCAGAGGCTTCAGCCTCAGCTGCTTGGTTCAACGGTTCGGTCTCCGTGTAGACGGATTTGTCCATGTGATGACGAATACAATCCACTGGGTTTGTTGAAGCTTCTGTCCCTAGAAGAGCCGTGCATTCAGCGCTTGTGTTGGCGAAACGGCTAACTTCTCCCCCCTCCCCCTCCCCCTCCCCTGCTTGTCCGCTGAATGGGATGAAAGGGGTGCATCAGCCAGAAAGCGGGTATGCCAGGGTCCAAGTTTGTCTAGATGAGTCCAGTTTGCCTTGTACATGTGCAGGTTTCTTTTAGCGGCATGTAGCTAAGACGGCGCCAGCATATAATGAATCAACTCAATATTTGCGCTGGTGAGTTGACTAATGCTTTATTTGTCAAGTCGGCATTGCCGCTAATAGCGCTAGAGTATGTGATATCGAGCTTAACGGACTTGAGCAGCATCCAGTCATGTCTTCATCTTAGCGTGGCCGGGGCCACGTTTTCTCTGGTATCCGTCTCAAATCATGTCTTGGGTGACGGGAGGTTAAGCTTTCATCTATGATCTTGAGTCAAGGCCCGCGTCGTAACCCACTGGAACTCATTTTAGCACTGCACAATTATGTTTGATGGCCATTGCGCACAGTGATGCAGCAACGGTAAGATCGGCGCCGATGCGGCAGACAGTTGCCCTCCACATCTGGGCAATTTCGCGCTACCCTGTCCTTTACAGACATGTCTCTCACCACGAGGCGGAAGGTGACGGCGCCGGTACTGCGGGTCAGGCAAACCGACGTCGGGTACAGAGGATAGGCTCAGCTCTGATAGGCTAGTGGCACTTCCCGTCGCAGCACATGGGGTCTGAATCATAACAAGAAGCCAGAGCTGGGGTCTTGTGCAGGTTGCCAATCACCAGACTGTGTGACGGTGTTGACGGAAATAGTTTGGCTAATCTGTCCAACTGCGATCGGCAACCTTTTGATGCGGTATAGAGGCAGAGTATTGACCAAGTGCGCAAACAAATGATGGATGGAATTGACCGACTCCATCATGGCCAAGCGGCATCGCGTGTCGACCTCACTATTCCATCCATCCACGAGTTCTGCTCAGTCTCGATGCCAGTAACTCCGTGGAAATAGATCATCGCCAGCCTGGGACGAGCACGAACAGGGGAAACCACACTAACGGCAGCGCGGCACACAACATGTCCCAAGCTCTTTGTTGCGGGAGAGACTCACGAGTCGCGTAGTAAGCATCGTAACCAAGGCTAGCAGAGCCTATCAATTCCCCAGGAGGTTAGAAACGATGAAAAGCATGGGCAGGGCAGGGTAAAATCCTCGTGCAGGTGCGGGCCCGTTGCTTTAGCCGTATCTGAGATGCTGCTGCTGATGCTCTACGGTACGTGCTGCATTGAATTTCCCTTCCAGCGACTTGCCTGTGTCATGCCGAGCGGCTACTGCAAGCAGGAATGATGGACATGTTAGTGTGTATGATGATGACGACGAGGATGCTCTGCTTAGCGCGGCTGAGAAGCAAGATCATGGTCAGAACAAGCAGCACGCTAAGAGCTACCATTTCTTGGCCAACAGCACCCGGCTCCAAGATCGCGACGGACCATTGCTCAAGTGCCATCCGCAGCTGCTTAAGATGCACAACGGGCAGCATGCTGCAGAAGAGGAAAAGAGGAGCCAGTCTTGGCTTCATCAGCCCCAACGTCCCAAAATCGATGGCACGGCCCGCCGCTCCATCCAAGCTGGCCCAGCCCGCCCATATGTCAACCGCACTAGTTGGTACCCGTTCCCTACTTGACAAACCTTAGCAGATACTTAATTAGCTGTCACCTAGACGGCAGGGTGGAGCATTTGTTAAACAGCGCCAGACATCCCGGACTTCAGACCAAACCTAGAGTGACATCGCCAGAAACCAAATTGCCAGGCCTTCTGATGCTGTTGCGCCCCCTACCCTTTCCTACCCCCCAACTCACGATCGAGTTCAGCTGACGACGACGGAGATGTGCTCATGTGCATGCACGCCATTCTGGGATTCTGGTAACCCAGTCCCCTGCTTCGCAATCCGGCCCGCCGGTCATGACTGCATTGTCGCATGCAATCTTACTGCAAGGTGACACAGCTATAGAGATTGAATTGTCCTTTTTATGTTTTGAGCTGTGCTTCCCAAGCATGGCGCAAACCGACGATCCTCTTCCGCCGCCCAAGAAAACTTGAACTGGCATATGTCTCTAGCTGCCAAACTCAACGGGCTAGCAGCTTAAAAATTCGTCTCAGCCTCTTGCTTTGGGCTCCGTCTAGTCCTGACCCTGCTGACGATCGTCAGTGCCTAATCGCCTAGAACAGTTAGCCATGCTCCGGAAGTTCAGACAAGCGTGTAAGCCTCATGACAGTATTGCGAGTTTAGCTCTTCACCAGAGGACAAGATCCGACAGTTCAGCTAGTGGCGCAAGCCTGCGCTCTATAGACAAGTAGCGGGGAGCTCTAAGGGTGCATTGCGACCAACAAATCACACACTGTTCGGCTTGGAGTGACCACCCATGAGATCATTGTACAGTTTTTTGTGGTGTATTGGTGGCCCTCTAGTCGATTTTAGTTCTTGTTTTGGTACCAGGGTCCACGGAGATGTACTGCTACGATTGCTCAACAACCTGCAGCCAAACACTGTTTTACTTAATGGCCGAGGGACTGGAAAAAACTTCTCATCGCCGACCACTGTACGCATCGTAAAGCCCTGTAGTCTGCTCCACTCACCAGACCACATACAGTACATTGCATCCGGTCCAATGCTCGAGACTTTGCTTCATGTCTAGAAATTATTGCGCTCTGCTTGGGCTTACTAGACTTGCCCCCCTCTCGCGTTCCAAGACTGCTCGTGGGCATGGGTCTTGCCTGGACAGTGGCGTTCCGCCCCAAGACTTGTGCTCAGGCGACGACCGTTGGGAAGCTGTTTCTGACCGTTGAGAGGTATTGGGAGGTATGGAGTACCTCTACAGCGGCCTGCGGGGAAGAAATGAAAGACAATTTGAAATGCTGTGATGGGGAATGGCGCGCCGATGGCTTTCGTTAAGGTGGACCGTCTTAGCCAGCGAGCGGCCCCCATGCAACGCCATCCCAAGGGCGGTACCTATTACTCAAAGCCATTTTATTTTCTTCTTTGGCCCATGTGTGTGTGTGCTCGTGCTTTGCAAGAAGGCTGCCTAGGAGATGAGCAAGAGCGGATACCAGTGGCACATCATACACCAGGCCTTTCAATACCGCGGCCACCCAGTGTTGACCTAGCCACGCTAGCCCTGTTCGCCTTTTTTCCTTTTTTTCTTTTTTTTTTTAATCCTCTCACCCAACAATCCCTGTCCATAGGCTGCCGGGAGCTAGACGCATAGTGGGGGGTTGAAGAGGCGCGCAAAATGGCAGATGTACATCCCCTAGCACCCGTTGGTTCATGGTGTACTACATTAGCAAGGTGACAGACATCAGGGCTGCTCTGCCACCACACCGTTGGGTAGATAAGACCCTCACCTCTTCCAAAGTGGACTGTTTCCACTCGTCTTTCTTTTCGTTTTTACAGTTTACACTACAGTAGCAACAGCCTCCTCCACAGCCTCTTGATCTAATCAAATCTAGAGACGGTAGTCTTCTTTCATCTTGCGAGCTCCTTGCTACAAAAATCACTTTACATTTCCCATACCTCTGGGTTCTACAACATATTTGAATCCTTCTTCTGCGCTAGTACACGAACTTTGTATATTGTTATATGCAACATTCCTGGAAGCTTCCAGGATCAGTCCACGTGGCCTGGTATACTTGGGCATGTTTCCGCTACTAGGGTCCGATGGGTTCGACACTTGCTCCCCTCAAAGAAGAGGATGGTCTCATGCCTCATGGGCAAATGGTCTTGCCTGCAGGTGAATTTGCATGGTCTGAGGCGACATTGCCCTCCCCGTCACCAACCGAGAATACCTGGACTGGATACATTTCTACGGCCTCTTCACAGGGTCAGCTCTCTCCGATGAGCTCCAACACCGACACGATGAACTATCACATGGCCGCGGGAGCAGGTTTCCCGTCATACGCTGGACAGTGGCAGGATGGCTCAGCGAGCCAGAGGGAACGTGGTACCAACGAGTCTCGTCTGGGTAGTGACATTGGTCGCAGTGGTGCTCATTCAATACCCAAAATTGAGCCTGACGACGACACAACTGTCCTTGACCAGGTTCAGACGAGCCCTTCAATTACTTCCACACAACCGCTGAAGCGACCTCGAGGAAGACCAAGGAAGCATCCTATCGCTCCTCCCCCTTCGAGTGGAAGCAAAGTCACCAAAGGCAGATCCAAGACTGGATGTATTACCTGCCGAAAGAGGAAGAAGAAGTGTGACGAGGCAAAGCCCAAGTGTAAGGTTTACTCTTCTAGCTTAGTGTCTGGATCCTTACCTTACTAACACTCACACAGGTAACAACTGCGAAAAGAACGCAGTGGTCTGTGAAGGCTACCATGAGAAGCAAGTTTGGAAAAGTGGGCGGGAGCGAGCAGAAGAAGGTACGCAAACCCGTGTTGGGCAATTAATTCCTCACTAACCCAAGCAGCTGAGAGACACAAAGCAGAAAGCCTTGCCCCCGTACTGCTGCAGTCAATCTTTGATGGCGTTGAGACGGATGAAGACAGAGTCCTCTGGCGCCATTACGTCAACCACCTTAGTAATGTTATGACCATTGAAGGTGATTCTCGTAATGCCTTCAAGGATATCCTCCTTCACCTCGCCAATCAGCACCAAGGGGTTATGCACTCCATCCTATCTTTCAGCGGTGCACACTTAGACCTAGATACGCCGTATGGCAGGGAATTGCTTCAAGAGAACTCATGGCTGTCTGCTGATATTGTCAAAGAGAGGGCTCAGTACCACAGGGATGAAGCATTGCAATTCATTTGCGAGGACATCAACAGCACGGTTGACAAAGATTCAGCGGAATATCAAACTCTCCTCTCAGCGAGATATGCGCAAATGCTCTGCTTCTTGCTGCAAACCCTCGTCGACGGAAACACGCAAGGCGAGCACAGGCTACATCTCCAAGGATATAAGTCGCTTATTGTTGCATCTCCGCCAGAGGATCCCAAGCTCGGTGCTTTTATCACTGAGGTGTTCCAATATTACATCTGTGCCGACGACTTATTGTGGCATCCATTGTGTCAACAGAGACGAGTTGCCTCTGATGACTGGGACCACGCTACACCAATCGTCGCGCCGAGATTGTTTGGCATTGCAGATGGTCTCTTCACTCAATTATCGAGAATCAGCACCGTTCGCAATGCCATTCGAGCAAACATTGAGGCAGGCATAGAGCCAGCGGCAGACCACGTCGTGCTCTCTCGCGCAGCGGAGATTGATGCTGTTATCAACAACTGGCAGCCACAAACGTCGTATGAGGATAGCCGTGGCCGAATAGGCATGCTCTACAAACAATGTCTATGGCTATATCTCTACCGCTCCGTCTACCCCCCGAACTCATCACACACCCGACCATCAACCCTTGGCTCGCTGGCCATGGCCGGCACATCGACCATGATAGCACCCATGTCGCAGCGTCGCGCATCCATAGCCACCTCCATCGTTTCCTCACCTGCACCTATGACATATTGCAACGGTAGCCATTCTACATCACGCAATCCGTCCCGCAGCAGCTCCATGCATGAAACAGACGGCATGGGCATCTCTGACATGAGCGTATCACGCGGCTCATCGCCAGTAAATCCTACATCGGCACGTGGTAACCAAAAGATCAGCTTTTCAGTCAACCAATCTCTCGACGTGCTCGAGTCTTTTAGTCCGAATGACCCTGCACAGACGCTGCTTCTCATTCCGTGTCTGTTGGTGGGCACATCCTGCTTTGAGGCTGCACAACGCAAGCGCATTCGTGTTGCTCTCGGATATGTCGCAGAGTACACGGGAGTTCGTAGCTGCGATCGCGTGGCCCAGCTATTGGAAGAGATATGGTCGCGCATGGATCAAGGTGACTTGATGGCTGTGTGGGATTGGCAAGCCACTGCAGTGCAGATGGAGCTGGACTTTCTCTGCAAGTGAAAGTGAGAGCATGGAGTGCGCATGGTTTCTAGAGGCGTTTTTGTTAGTGTTCAAATAGATTCGTTATACAATTTGCCTTTGGGCCATCATTGACGGGAGAGTGGCAGTGCCTCGAATACCCCAGATCAGAAGGATATACATATATACCCAAGATAGACGAGGAGTTTTTTCTTTCTTTTCAATACAGGTTTTTGTTTCTGCATCATTCATAATCAATTGCAATACGACATCTTTGTTACAATTTGAAAATCTCATTCCATTTCTTCATTCAGCAATCTCCAGAGAGCCTTTTCAGCTACTTGATATCTCAACATAAAAATATATAAATAAAACTTAAACTCACGCAGGTTAAATCGCCATTTCAATCAAAAAAAATGACCAATCATACATTCATAAGAGTCCAAGCAAAACACCATTAAGCAAAACAGGAAGGTCAATCCCTTCACTTTTCTTCCTCAAAAGAAAACTTCCCTAACCTATCGTTTGTTTGATCCGTCGCTAACGCAGGAGCGCCTGTCCTCCCTTCTCCACCATCAATCAGTTGCACGATACGCTCAGCTGCGTCTCTGTTCTGCTGTCGAGTAGGTGTTGTGGCTGTTGGGACGGGTCCTCTGAATGTAGTATCAACAAAAGGGTCTTGCTCGACAGGGAAACCGTGATGCGCGGTATCTATGGCGACGCCGTCCATCATGCGAGCATCGCGTCGCTCTTGGATGGCTGCTGCGCTGACGGGTGTATCGCTGTTGCTGCCCATGACGATGTCTCTGTCTCTCTCGCGTCGTAGGTCGCTGAGTCCTGATACTGTGCGCTCTGGACCTAGCGGGGCAACTTGATATGATTGTGAGGAGCTAGGAAGTACTCTACGGTGGTAGATAGGCCCGGATACGGTGCTGTTGGCACCCTCGCCGAACCCGACGAGTGAGGCTGATCCGTCGTCGCTCATTCGATCTTCATATCCACCGACAGAGTGTGTTGTGCCGTCCATGTCTTCTTCCATTGTATCTGGTTCGGCTCCCGTGCTGGTGACTGAGCCTCCCTCTCGGTAATTCGTATCGGGCATGCTGATCATGTCTTCGTCTCGGTCGCCAGCCGTATGTCCGCTTCCTTCGCCTTCTCCGGAATGACTTGCAGTTGCACTAGCAGTACCAACGGTGGACATCTTGGTAACAGCCACCGGCTGACCATTTCCGTCAAAGTAAGACGGTGTCAGGTTCTGAGAAAGGGGAAAGTTGGTGGGGAAACCGGTAGATGTTGGCGTAGTCTGGGGAGATAGGGAAGCTGCTCCATCTGCACTACTCTGTGGGTGTGGCGGCGGCGCGCGCAAGGTAGACACTCTCTCAAGACCTGCTAGGCGGGAAATTCGATCGGCACGTTCGGCTTCGAGGCTGGTGATGGACGGGTTATGTTGATGGCCGCGCGGGTTGGGACCGGGAGGGAGGTGGCCTCGATGGCCATCTTTGATGGCTGTTGTGGAGAGGGCGGAGAGGGAGGTGGTTGTGCTTGTGGGAGTGTCGCTTTTGGAGTGGTTAGCGTGTTGCACAAGTCTCGAGGCGTCCATGCTGTTGAAATACTCACGGGAGTTCAGAGGGAGTCTCTGGATTTGAGCTGGGAGCTGGGATATTGATGAAGGTGGGATGCGGCGCTTGCGCCATAGCTTTGGAGGTGTCGCGCGGTCGTATTACGTTGCGTAGTTGTGGTTGGCGACGATTTAAAAAGAGAAGAATGAAAAGAGGACCGGTATCGAAAGTTTAAAATGCAGATTTTGAACAAGGATGCATGTCAAAGGTGAAATTGAAGGCGCCGCGCGTGATTGTCACTTTGTAGTGGAGAAGTCGCAACTGCAGGCAAACGCAGCTATTATTCCCATCCAACAGGCAGCTTTTAGGTTCTGTAGCGCTAGGCCGCCCAGGGTCAATTCGCCTGAGAAGCAACGCTGAAGGAGCAAAAGCTTAACAGGCAAACGCGGGGCATCGATGACGTCTGCCCTGTGAGGAGGAGGATACAAGGGTTTTTACTGGTAAATCGCACAATTCATTGTAATCAGCGAAGGGAAGACTGGCAGGAAAAAAAAAATTACCAATCAAGGGGGGTGGGTTGAATAACATGTGCAATTTCTTTTTTCTAGTCATGAATTTACTTGGTCAGGGAAAAGACGCCAGGGCAAAAGTCAATGATTTGAGGCTTCTCCAACTGGGGAATGACTTCCTTGACAAAGGCAGCGTGCGCGGGGTCCTGGTTGACGTAGTAGTCTCTGTCCTCGATGCTATTGAACTCGACGACAAAGGCGTGTGTGATGCCATGCTGCAGACCCTCGATACTGTTGTCTGTGCCGCCGACGGAGGACTTGATGTAGGGTTGTTGGGTGGTGGGATGGACGCAGTTGGTTCGAAGGCCGAGCATCTTGTCGGAGAGCTGGGGGTGGTGTCAGTGGGTGTTTGGGATGAGGGGACGGGTGAATTACCTCTTGGCGCTTCTCGGGGGTAATGTCCGCCTTGAATTGGAACAGGACAATGTGGATGAGGGGAGTAATGTCAGCCATTGTTGCGGATTCACGATGATGATGATGATGATGATGCAGGAGTGAACTGGAGTTGAACGTATGTGGTGCTGCTGATGCCGCTAAGCCCCAGTGAATCGGCTATTAGTCTACTTAACACGCCTGCAGCTGTAGGCTATACACTCCGCTGAAGGGCGTAGCAAATGCACTGAACTCGCTAAAGCATTCGAACGTAGCATTCGCTTCGCAGTCTTGCTTTTTTGTCTCTAACAAAAATCGTCATCAACTTCGCATTGAGTTTTGCATTCAACTCAGTCTAATCGATATCATCGTCGTTAACAATAAACAGATATTTGCCACCCATCATGATAAATGCTCGCTTCTAACAAAATCAAGTATTCCCTTGTCTCACCACAACGCCAACACCACCATCAATCCCATCAACCCCTTGGACCCAACCACCGCCTTGTTTCCAGCGCTCGATCCCACCGGAATTTTCGTGTTCGTCGGCGCAGGAGGCAACGCTGGAGTTTTCGTCGTCGTCCCCGATGGGCCCATATCGGACGTATCCTGACCGTTGGTCCTCTTCTTCGCTTTCATCACCACATTTTCGTTTTGCTGCAGGTCTCTTGTCGACCCAGCTGCATCGGTATCTTGTGGACGGTGTACGGCCGTGACAAATGTGGATGGTGGTTCTTGTTGTGCTTGCTGCAGGGCGAACGTTAACCCCAGCAATGCCATCCAGATAAATAACAGCTTCATTGTGTGTGACTGTGTCGCCGATTTATTAGCTTGATGTCAACAGCCAAGCCAAATTTAAGCGAAAGATGTAAAATCTGATTTGCGTATTGTACAATGATAATAAAATACAAAATGCCCCAGAACAAAGTTTAGACACGCAGCCCTGGGCGACCCTTTTGAATCCCTTCTCTGGCTCTGTCAATTTCCCACTGTCTCACCTGCTCAAATTCCAAAGCCACGACAATCAGACATCTCGGAGGGGTCGACTCGCTGTAAACTTTTTAGTTTCCAAAACCGACGTCACCCCTTTTTGGGGATTGTCTCTGCCTCAAAAGGAACGAATTGCTCTGCTGAAAACTGAGTGCATCCCCGTGGATTTCCAAGACATTTGACCGCATTGCGCCTCAATACATTGAATTCTGTAGTTCAGAGTGCATCTTGTATTCTGATTCATGTATTTTGTTCGTGCACTAAATGGTATACACATATCGCGGGCTATCATCGCCCATCTCCTTCATCTCATCCTCCTCCAAACCTTGCTCTCCATGACCATCCGCTCGCCGGCCATTCTCTAGTCGATACCAAAACCACAGGAATGCATACACGCACGTGCCGAATAGAACCATGGCCAACGTCACTGCATGGCCTCTTATGTAGCGTGGAGCATCTCCTCTAGGGCTAAAGGTACACAATGTCTTAGCTTAAAACGTCCTCACATTTGCGGGCAAACCAAACAGAACAAAGATCGTCGCCTTCCCTCCCGGCACAATGAAAATCCCATACTATTTTGGGATTCTGTAGATCTCTATTTTGCAGCGACCTTCATGACAAAGGGAGAAACAGGAGGGCTGATGATCAAGGGAGACACGCGCAGAGAGGTACTTACTAGATGAAGGATGACATTATGCCAGAGGCGTTTCCAATCGTCAGCTGCATGCCCGTTGCAGTGGTTCGTTTACCGTATCGAGGCGAATTGTTGGGCAGCTGAAAGAGAAACAACATGTTAGACAATACCGACAATCATCAACAGCTCTCTGCGTAGGCAATGATGCTCCAGCAGTAGCAGCGCTTGTGTGGTTCCGACTTACCCACGCCAACGGCAGTCCAACAACAATATACAATCCAGCTGCTACCAGGAAACACGCAAAGTAATGCACCGCCGCACTCGAGTCAGAGAGCAATACCGCGTATCCTACGACGCTCAATAGCCCAAACACCACGCAAAACAGTCCCCTCTTCTGCATCCGGTCCGATAACGTCGCCACAGACATGTATGCCACAGCTCCGAGAAAATAGCACGGTATGGTAAGGAGCTGCACCTGCTCCGGCGACCAGGTACCCAGGTCCTTGATAATGGTCGGAAGAAACGTCGAAAACCCTGTCAGCTACTCGTCAGCCCTCTGCCCAGATGTACCTGCCATCGCAACTCACCGTAAAGCATCGTGTCAACACCAAACTGTGCCGCACAAAATGCCCACACTTTCCAATCCGTAAACGCTTTCATCATGTCTTCTCTCTTAAACTCTCTGCTGGATGCCGTATTGCCATACTCCCTGCTATGTCTCACTTCCATGAGAGCCTTCTCGTTCTCTGTGAGAAAATACGCAGACTGCGCATCATTCGGTAGCCCAAAGTAGGTAACCAACCCCAGAACACCACTTGGTATTCCCTCAATTATCAGAATCCATCTCCAGCCACTCATTCCCTTAACACCATCCAGATGGCCGATACCATAGGCTAGTAATCCTCCAACGGCACCAGCAATGGCCGCACTCACAAACAGATAGCCTACTCTCCTCGCCAGCTCATGCTTCGTATAGAAGAATGTAAGGTAGACGTTCAACCCAGGGAATAGCCCCGCCTCCAAAACACCAAGAATTAATCGGCAAATGATCAGAGTAGCGTATGAGTCCACCAATCCCATCAGTGCCGCCGTGATTCCCCATGCGCCAGCAAGAAATGCTATCCATCGTCGAGGCGTAAACAGCTTCAGCACCAGATTTGAAGGTACTTCAAACAGCAGATACGGCACGAAGAAGATGGACACTGCGATTTGAAACTGCGTCGATGACAGGCCCAAGTCTTCTTCCAGCTTGTATAGCCTCGCGTTACCAATGTTCACGCTATATCTCATCATTAGCACCCGTTGAGCGTCCAATTCGTCAACAAAACTCACCGGTCCAGAAAGCTAAACAGGTAAAGAGCCATGATCAACGGGATCAAGTACATGTCCAGCTTGCGCACCAACTTCCTCTCGTCCACCTTGGTCGCGCGACTCTGAACATCCTCGTCATCGACCCCGACATCGTGGCGAACATCCTCGCCACTGGTTTTACTAAGCACCATGGTCCCGCTTCAATTCTCCGAATGCCTCAATTGACAATCAATAGGCTACTGAGGGCGATGTGGTGTTATTGCGGGAGAGTTTAGGTTACAGCCGGCCAGGGCTCCGGATATCGGACGAATATGCGACGGCGACGAAAACTAGCTCACGCTAAAAGCTGTAGGATGAAGACAATAGAATATCACAAACCACTCGTTAAAAAAATACAAGGAACTTTATGCAGGCTTGAAGCTGCAAAGTCCTCCGCGAGTATTTGTCAACCAATGCACGGATGAAAGGGTTAAAAAAAAATTGTCAATTAATAATTTGGCCGACTCATAATTCCTTATCACATCACACACCCCCACTTCCAGATCGTGAAATGACCCACCAGCACCGTTCCCCATCTACCGAAGACAGATCCCTTTGCAACTCTACCACAATATAGCAAACTCTAATTAAGTTTGGCAAAATCGCAGTGCACATGCCCTTCAAGTGACGTATCATTAACAGAATCTGTCTGTGGGAAAGTATTGATGCAAATAAGTAAATCTGGTATATCTGGCAAACCCACAATCCACTCTCTCTGTGGGCTGCAGAGTGCCTCCTCACTATTCTATCTACAGCCAAAGCCGCCCAAGCACTGCTCTAAATACAAAACAGACGAATATAATAACCAAATATACCCAAAATAAATCACAATCCGGCCGACAAGTCCGTCTGCATGCAACTGCTGTTGCTGAAACGTAACGCTGCCGCCGTAGGGGGGACAACATCAGATAGCATTGCTATTACCAAAAAGATATACATCATCTCTCTTTCGCCAAGTACCATGATTTGTTCCATGCCGCTTCGTCTCGTACAGAAAAAAAAAAGTGGTGTATATACAAGAGATTCGATCGTATGTCATCAAACCTGCCACAAGCGCCTAATTGCGCGTGTGTCAATCGAGGTGGGAAGCAAAGACGTTCAGGTCTTAGTCCGTCAATTTTCGCTCAATAACTGATTTTTTTTTCTGCCGTCTTCAGATTATGCCATCTCGTAAACAGGTCCGCTTTTATGGCTCATTACGGGTTGGCTATCAATCTCGGCGGCATCGTTGTTGTGCCACCTGGCTGCGTTGGCATTATCCGAGCCAAGCTCAACAGCATTGTGGGCCGGTGGTGCTGCGTACTGTTGATAGGCTCCGGGTTGAGGAGAAGGCGTCGTCTTCGCCGTCAGAGGAGACACTCCTGCGACACCTCCAATTGGGACATCCCTCATCTCGCCACCAGGGTGAGGGTGCTCGGGAAGTGAATCAGCGCCTCCACCACCGCTATGTCGAGATGCATGGCCAGTAGCCGTCGTCGTGCTTCGACTAGGGGTTTGTGCGTAGGAAGCACCATAGGCATCGGGCTTTGCATATCCAGCGCGGCCGTCTCCCATGGCAGTACCCCTGTATCCCTCACGGCTGGTCTGCGAATTTGTGGGAGCACGGCCAGGAGCGAGATAACCAGCGGTGCTGGCAGAGTTGTGAGTCATGGGACGGTTGTTAGTCGAGCCACTTGGTCCACCAACAGGGACAACGGAAGCACCCTCCATAAGATCGGGGTAAGCCTTGGGTTGGTTGCGCTTGCGTCTCCAGAAGCAGCACACGCCGAGAAGAATGGCGACCAGAGCAGCAACTCCAACACCGGCACCAATTCCAGCCTTTGCACCTGTAGATAAGGAACTATCGTTTTTCTTGTTTCCGGTGCTTGGTTCATTGGTAGGGGTGATCGCCCCGCTGGCAGTCACGGTCTCTGTGGAGGTGATGGTAGTGGTAGACTTGGCATTGGCGTACTTCTTAACATGAACAGTGGTAGTCGTTTCAGTTGGGCTAACGATGACTGTGGACTTGGTGACGGTACTGGTGATAACAGAGCCACTATCGCCGTCAGCAGTGACAGTCTCGACTTGAGTGATGGTGTCACGCTTTTCGATGACGTTGCGCTGTGCGACGTTGGTTGGTGTAGGAGCTGCGGTAATGGGGCCAGCAGGAGCATACCGTCTGGCATTGGCGGTCGGACTAACGGTGACGGTGGTGTATTCGGTATCAGTGGCGAGGTCGACGTTACTCGTGATGGTATCGGTGATTCTCTCCGTCTTGGTGTTTGTGACGACACTTGTGGAGGTAGTTGAGATAGTAATGACTTTTGTTGACGCGGTACCCGTAGGCGTAACGGTTGTGGTAACGGTAGTGGTCACGTCCTGACCGCCGTCTCCGCCATTGTCACTGGTGCTGGTGTCTGTAGGTCCAGGGTTGGAGGAGGTCACCGAGAAGCTGCTGGTGCTATCACCTTCGTTGTCTCCACTGTCGCCGCCGTCGCCGCCACTGCTTTGTCGACGATCGAAAGAATTGGCCTGCGCGATGCTGAGCAAAGCACTGGCACCGAGAAGGCAGCTGATTCTCATTGTGGGCGGTTTGGTGCTGAAAAATTGTGTCGTCGAGACGCGATGTTGAGGTGACGATGGAAAGGGGTGGGTTTTGGTGATGGCGTAAGCAAAGGAGTCGGTATTTTTTTTTTGGTGCTTTTTTTTCGTTCCTCAAGCCCGTCGAGGAAAGCGGAGGAATATTAGGGATGGATAACTATAAAAAGAAATTCTAGATTTGATACAGAAAGAGACCACAAAGAGAGAATGACATTCAGACGAAAGAGAAGAAAATACGAAGGAGGGTAAGAAAAGTCGAGTGAAGATTAGATGGTTCCAGGAAGAAAAGACGGGAAAAAGGGTAAGATGCAGAAGGGAACGGAAGCCGAAGCCTAAAAGAGACGTTGACTGCCAGTGCCAGGGTCTAATGAGAGGGCTGCAGTGGACAGAGGGCCAGCATGGTCAGCACCAGCGTTCACTCAGTTAATTATGGGGACCCAGCAACGGCGCTACTGGACTGGGACCAGAGCAGTTTAGTGGTACTTGGAAACAATGCGACAAGCGTGTCCTTTGTAGTCAGTCAGTCAGCATTGACTTAAGCTCTGCCAGTAATGCAAACTAGCATGAACTTGCCTTTTTTTTCTTTTTTTTTTTCTTTTTTTTTTTTTACGTCCTATCCTTTCCTCTTCTTCATCCATTTTCTTGTGTCAATGTTGCCTCTGTTCCAGAGACCATCGCATCACCAGACAAAAACGGTACACACCATTCTACATGTGGTTTAGCGACGGTGTGGCGCGGCGGAACTCCCATTGCCACTAAAAATACTATACGAGCTTGTTTTTAGGGGCCTCGTTCGCTGTAACCACTGCAAGCACCACCCGCCCGTGCAAGCAATAGCACCACTTTGGCAGTGCCAGGCTGCCATTCCCCACCACCACCCAGTGCCTGGCGGAAGCCCCGGACAAGCACCTGACCGAGTGAAAAACTTGGAACAGGAGAGGCTGCGGCTCAAGTAACGTTAACAATCGGCGATCAAAAAACGGCGGCCTCTTGAATAGGTTTCTGGAGCATGTTGTCATTGTATATTGTGAGGTTTCTGTTATTATTATTAGTATTATTATTCTGTTCATGTAGGGCTTGCTGCTGTAGTGCTCAGTCCAATGCCCGATGTCGTATCGCCTTCGTGTTTCTAAATTACGGAGTGACTCTCAGTCTCTGGCAGCCTCAAGTACCGCTGTCACACAGTTCCCACCCAAACAGTACCTACAGCCGTATCCATCCGTGTCACCATCATTTACAGTACAATAACTACAATAACAAATCTCCCTCACAGACCGTGCTTTAATTTCATTTTCAACAGATTGTCAATGAATTATGCATTGGAAATCAGATGAACCACGTCGTCGCTCTTGTATTCCCTTTCCGATCAGCCGTGCAAATCAATCGAGCAAAGCAGACGCAAAGCATGGCGTCCCCATCACATGAATCTTAGACAATAGAGCAGTCTTGTCTCTCTTCTCTCTATTTACTGCATGGAGTACTTTGTACGTCTTCTACTGCAAATCGTCCCTCGGCCCAAATCTCCAATGTCCATCCTTGTTTCTCACAATTTTCAGCCAGAAATCTTCATGACTCAATATTTAATCCATCACTACAAGTTTCCTTTTCCTCACACAATACATTCACACAAAATACGAAATACAAAATACAAAATATGAAACTACAGCAAAACTACGTACATCGTACCCAGATTCCCGAATCGGTCGCTGCGCCACAATGCACGTCATAGCCCACAAAGGAAGGGTCTTTTCTTCATCGTAACCCAAGCAATCTTTAATCTAACGTGCCACGCCAGTTCTTCCCATCGTCTCTTGGCATAGATCATAAACCTTCGTGTCCAAATTCTTTCATTCCTCAATCGGGCTGAATGGACATTTCATCTTCTTCGCTGTTTCGCATGACCGGCCACATCAACCCCCATACGTGAGACAGTAAGCGCTTACATGACAGAGCATGCAACCACCCAGTGTCACAGTACACTGACTTGTAACAATTCTCACCACTCCCAAAAGAGCCTTTGCCATTGCATTTAATTACAGATTCCTTCCGTAATAAGCAAAGTAGCGCCCTCCACCAAATGGCACATTGTACATGTTATGTATTGCAACCCGCCGCCCGATTTTACTGCCAGCCTGGCCAGTACAGTAGATACACACAAGATTGCCTGGAAATGCTGGTGCCCAATCTGGCCAATCTCACTGGTCAAGCCCTGTCGTCAATCTTCATGGGTTGAGCAAATGAAACGAAGAAAGGCCGCGTTTATCCCGTCAAGCAGTCGGTGTAGATCAAATGCTTCCATTATACTCCTGTCTTCTATAATAAAAAAAAGGCATCTATGTACCAATGAATGTATCTTGCGTCCTGCGCAAATGAAATATACCAATAATTACTACCCCCCCCTCTGTTTCTATTTTGTTTTGTTTTCTTCTTGTTCTCTTTTCCACATTAGAAGTTCTCCTTGCCCCAGACGAATGAGTACCTATTAAAAGTTAGCGCGCTGTAAAGAAAAGAAAACGGCGTCGTTGGAAGCGTCGAAAACTTACCCTGGCTCAGAGTACTTGTTGCAGTATACGTGCAGAGCACTTCCCAATCCCTTGGGTCCGCAGAAGAACACGCCTGCCTCGCCGGGTGTGTGTAGTTTTCGAATACCCTTGAAGATACTGTCCCAGTTTGGTCGTCCAAAGTTGGTAGGGCTGCGAAGTCCAGTGATGGCGTCGTTGTGTGCATCGGCTCCGTTGATCATGATGTTGGTTGCATCATCGGCCTTGATCTTGGCAGTCAGGTATGTGTGAATCTCAATGCGGTTCTCGACATCTTGCGCCTCGACAGCCATGAGCAGCGAACGGAACCACTCGAATGATCCGAAATCTCTGCAGATCCAGAAGAAGTACACCTTGGACAGACGAGTCTTCTGCTTAGGATAGTTCATGCGGTACCAGATTGACTTGAGGATGGACGCAAATGGCGTTACACCAATACCGGCACCGACAAGAATAGAAGTCTCATACTTGAACACGTCTTCAGAGGCGGATCCGAAGGGACCATCGACGTAGACACGGGGTAGAACTCGGCGCAAGGCAGGGTCAACACCGCTGGAGTCGTCGGTCTCGATACCGACAACCTTACTCGTGTCCGACTTCTTATCCCATTCGCATCCGAGAGCCTTAGACACAGCCATGGTAAAGTCACCCTGGCAACGCATGTGTATGGAGATGTAATCCTCTTCGGGTGCACTGGTGAGGGTGAAAGGGTGGTATTGCCACAGAGAAACAGCTGGGCAGCAGAAAAAGATATACTGGCCAGCCATGGTCTTTGTGTTTTCTTTCTTGATTTGGATCTCGCAAACCTGGCTGGGATGCTGGATGACCTTGGAAATGTATGTCTTGTGACGTCCGCGAATCTCACGAGCAATACGCTCAGCAAGGTAAGCAAAACCACCATACATCCAGTACTGCCAGAATACACCGATAGCGGAAGCACCAATACTGCTGCAGAAGGGAGCAACATCTGGCTGAATCATGCAGAAAGCGCCATGGAGCGACCAGAAGAAGAAGAAGATAATGAAGAAGTGGTGAGTGTACCAGAATCGTTCGTAGTTGGCACGGCGAGGCTTCTCAACAGAGGTGGCCACCATACCCATCAGAGCCAACAGCATGACGTATCCAGTCCATCCGGGGCCAGAAGAGAAGTTGGCGAGCAAGAAACCGTAGAAGCCTAGCTTGTTCTTGGCAGCGACTTGCGCAAAGTTGTTCCAGTGAGCAATCGTATGGACCCAAGACCAGAAGACGATGGACCAGGCAGTCGTGATGTGGAAGGTAATGTTTTTATCGAATTGAATGATACCATTCAGAGGCGTCTTTCGGAGCAGCGAAATAAGCGTTCTGCAAACAGGAAACAGAATAATTCCTACGTCGACGTGCAGTACCACGGCAGACGCTCTCGCAATAACGTATGTAAATCCAAAGATGTCCCGAGCACCCTTCAAGCTATCCTTGACAGCATAATGTACTGAAGCAAATGCAAAGATGAGTGCGTGCGAAATCATAAACACAAACACAAACCTATGGACTCTGTTAGTCATCACATTTGAGTCAAGAAACTCCCAAACTTACACTCTTCTGTATCCCTCGTTAATCATCCACTTGTCAAACTTCTCCCTCGTCGTCAAGACCTGCACTTTTTCCTGTGACACCTCTCCCGACATCAACAAGCGCGTCAAGGGCGTGCCCCTCGACCGCTCCATGGGTTGTTCAAGGCTCATATTTTCGGTATTGGTATCGTTCGTTCGTCCGATTGATCGTTGCACCAGTCAAAAAGTAGAGTACCAAAGGAAGAACTATTCGTTGAGCAAGTCAAAGAGATGTCTTCCAATGCCGGGACTCAAAATCAAGCAAGAAAGAAACTAATTTCAACAACAGAAAGGCGCAAGAGGGAAAGGGAAGGAAGAAAACCAAAGGCCACACGGATCCAGAACTCTCCCAAGAATCTTCCTTCAAAGGATTTTTGGGGGGCGCGCTCAGGTACTTATTTCATCGCCGCAAAAAGCCCATTTGCCTCTTTTCATGTTTGAGATGTGTGCCGAAACACACGCTATTCCTGCTAACCCATTGCTCCTTGGGACCACATAGTCTCCTGCGAATAATCCATTCCGTCACAGCGTACACTTGGTTTCGAATGCAGTGGGCGGATTCTATGCGGTCGCTCAGGGTTCTGCAGGAGATGTAGGTGAGATGGCTGCTGAGCATGTACATGTAAGCGTTGGGCCAAGAACCCCTTGACACAGACCCTCGACGAAACACCCAAGCACCGTAGACTCTCCCTCTTGGGCACTGAATGAAATGCTCACATTCAAGTCCTAAAATTCAGTTGAAAAATATACAATTGTATTATAAAGGGTCTAATTTTCGTTGATTTTTCAATAGGTATTTTTAGCATTTATTTGAGCTCCCTATTCTTCCTTAAGAAATTCCGAAAATGCAGAATGCGTCACCTCCTGTAGTCCTGAAACACAGGCCCGACATCCTGCGTCGCGGCCACTCTCGTGTCCCAGCCAGCCTCAAATTAACTCTCCGATAGACACGCTTCGGGACCGTTGAGACACCCGTCGAACAAAACAGTCCATCAGATTAATCAATTGTCCATGCCTGCAGCCATGGGTCACTTACAGCAATCTTGCCAAACATGTGCTTTGCAGGCCCATAGGTCTTTGATGCCGCCTATAGCGTCCTCTGCGCATCTTTGCAGAATGCAGCCGTCTCTCATCTCATCAATCTCAGCCTGTCACTATAAATAGAAACACTAGCAACCTCTGTGGTCTTTTGTTAAGAAGAAGCAAGTGATGCATTCAATTCGCTATCTGTCTACTGTCTACTGCATGTCAAAGAACACGCACAATACACTGCTGCAATCAAAAATCCAGCTGCATGGTATTCGTTAAAATCTGGTAGGTATGTCTAATTCATTGCGCTCCAATTCATCCTGCCGAGCTTCAGGCTACTCCTGTCCTCGAAACCAGATCGATCTCCTCTCTCCAGGTCTCTTCAGACACGCGCTTCCATCGCTCCTCAACCATGCTGCCAGCCAGAGATCCGCTTCTTTGTAGTTTCTTGTCATTGCCGTTACAACAGAACAGAAAATCCACCAAGTAGCCTCCTCACATCACCGCAGCCCAACATCGTCCGCTACGAACACATTAAACTGCGTACTTGCGAGTCCATTCTCGGGCAGTGGCCTCGTATCGCTGGCGATCAGTCTTATACACGTGCGCGATCTCAGGCACAAGCGGATCGTCGGGGTTTGGGTCTGTCAGCATCGAGCAGATAGACAAGAGGACTGCAATACGGTTGTCAGCATATGTTCTAGACGACGTCTTTCATGACCAGAACGCATATCACATACCTTTAGAGATTGTCAACGCAGGGCTCCATTGGTCTCGCAGAATGTCGAGGCAAATGCTGCCGTTGGAGTTGATGTTGGGATGGTAGATGCGGGTTGTGAAGTTAACTTTAGGAGGCTTGAAAGGGTAGTCGGTAGGGAAGTGGATGGCGAGGAAGAAAACACCACCAGAGTAAGGAGAGTCGCCCTAATAGAAAGTTAGCACTACGCTCATCCGATCGACTTCCTTGTCATTATATCGCAGGGCGGGCCGTTATCGGTCACGCGCGCTTGAGAGATACTCACAGGTCCCATGATAGTAGCTTGCCAGTGGAACTACCGATGCGTTAGCAGTCAATCTCCTTGTGTAAATTAATTCCCACGCCTCAGTCACAGCATCATCCAACACACGAGCAGATGGTGAAGCCAAGTGTACCCGGATGGACGATGTACTGGCGCAGAAATTGGAGGGGCAATGGTCGCTTACCAAGTCCTCGCCGACAGGGCCAGCAGAGCAAGAAGAGGGTGGGTCTCTGTAAAAGAATCAGTACGAAGCACTCAAAATAAGTATGCCACGCCGCAAGATCTTATCCATGCGAAGAATATCAGCATCTTGTCGTCGTCATTCATCCCCAAGAGAGTCTAGAGCCCGTGTTGTGCTGGAAAATGATCCCCCGCTTCTCACGGCTGCCCCACCTTCTCTCGTCCTTTGGGTTGCAAACAGTGACTGACGTGACCTGAACTCTCTGTCGGACATGACGGAAGATCGAGCGCAGCGGCACAAAATCGGGGAGTATTTACCGTCCGAGATCAGTGAGTTCCTTGTTAATGCGCTTAAGAGCCATGGCTGATGTTGTGTGTGGAGGTGTTTGAGGATGAAGAGGTTTCGCTGTCGTCGAGAGCCTAGAAAGTAAGAGAATCCGTTAGCGGTGGCAGAAAAAAAGGTGGTTTGCGTATGAAGCGGGTTGTGACGTACCGAGACAACGATGAGGGAGGAGAAAATAAAATAGAGACACTTCCTCAGAAAACGGAAGAGCGCGGTCCTTGTTGTGGGGAAGGCGTCACGAGAGTTCGCTGTGATAAACTGTGGTGATGAACAGAAATCGTTTGCTGCGTGATGCACGAGGGGAAAAGTGGTATGTTTGTGAAGTGGTGGAGTTTTGGAGGGGGAAGAGAATGGAAGTGGGAAACGAGGAAAAGGTCACAACACACAGCGCACACATGCACTGGACCTGACGGGACCGCCCCAAGAGTCAGGTTTTTTTTTCTCTGTAATCCATTCTTACAGTTGGGCTTTAGGCCTAAGGTGCGTGGTAGCGGAGGGGCGGCGGGAGCCTCAGCCAACCAAAAGCCAGTCACCGCCACACCGGACTGCGAGAAAATACATGAGCCACTAACGCCGCTTCGCGTATTATCAGCGCTAATCTGTTAGGTGCCTTTGAACCTCTGGGTCCGAATTCCCATTTTTGCCATCACCGCCCGACGTTCCTTGCCATAGGCTTCTTTGGATTTCGACGACGCCCAGCGCGGGCCCAGCATTTGGCGCCTTTGTAGTGGTCACTCGCCCGCTGGCCAAGTCCGCCTCGCCTCTCACCCACGCTACCTACAGTGCTGCACAGTAATCATTACTTGGCTCGCTGAATGCATACTGTCATGGCTTATGGAATAGTTACTAATGTCCGCGCTACAGTACAAATATGTGCGGTGCAGAAAATGCCCGTATTTTGGTTTCAAACGCCAAATCTATTGTTACTGTTTACTATTTAATCGTCCTCTTTTCTCAATCCTTGGTGCATGACAGCCACTAAATCACTTCCCTTGTTGGCGCGTGCTTCCATATCCTTGCGGGCTGGAACAAATGGACGACTCCGAGTGGTTCCTGCAAATGACGTCGTCCCGCCACATCGGGCAGGGCCATCTGCCTGCATCTAACAAAACACTGTCCGAAGGTGGCATGCTTGTGAACATGTGCAGTACAGCCATATAATGGAAAGCAAAAGAAACAGACACATTAATTCGCTCTTGGTATCAACACTTTTGTATTTTATAGTGCCCCCTTCATCTCTTTTCTTGCTTTTAACTTCCCATTGCCCGCCCAGCATTCCACAAGGCTCCCTGCATACTTTTATTTGGATATTAAACTTTACTTTTGTCAATGTGAGGTCGAGTGAGCGCCATGCGTAAGTTTCATTAGTATTTATACAAAGGCTTGAATGCCGGTAATAGCACGTCCCAGAATCAAACCTGCGAAAGAAAACGGTGTTAGCATTAGATATCAAAAGAAGTAGCCAAAGCACACAAGGGCAAATCTCACTGTGGATGTCGCTCTGGCCTTCATAGGTCTGCGTCACAAACAAATTGGCGACGTGGCGGCCAATACCATACTCGTCACTAACAGCGTTGCCACCAAAGATCTCTTGCAGGACACGGGCATTGCGAAGTGCAACATCGCAGTTCTGTCGCTTAATCATGCTGATCATTTCGGGGGTAGCCTTGCCCTCGTCCTTGAGTCTACCGACCTGGATGGAGGCAAGGGTACCGTAAGCCGCATCGGTGGCGGCATCAGCCAGCTTCTTTTGGATCAGCTGGTAACGCGCCAGAGGGTTGCCCTTGAACTGCTTGCGCTCCAGAGCATAGGTGCGTGCACGAGCAATACAGTCCTCCAAAGCACCAATGACTCCGAATGAGATACCATATCTGGCGCTGTTGAGGCAGCCGAAAGGTCCCTTCAGACCCTCGACATCAGGGAACATGTTCTCCTTGGGCACAGGGACATCGTCCATCTGAATCATACCAGTGATGGAGGCACGCAGGCCGTTCTTGTCCTTGATAGGTGGCGTAGCCAGGGTGCCAGGAGGGCAGTCCTTGCGCTCAATGAGGAACCCACGGATCTTGCCCGTTTCCTGAAGCTTAGCCCACACAAGCAAAACATCAGCGATAGGGCTGTTGGTAATCCAAGTCTTTGCACCGCTCAATGAGTAGTAGCCCTTCTTGGTAGGGTGGGGCTTGGCAACACTCTCCATGCTGCCAGGGTCACTTCCGTGGTTGGGCTCGGTCAAGCCAAAAGCGCCAAGCAGCTTTCCCTTGGCCATCTCAGGCAAGAATCTTTCTTTTTGCTCTTGAGAACCAAACTCATTAATACCACCCATGACGAGGGACGATTGGACCGACATTCCGGATCGGTATCCACTGTCAACTCGTTCGACGGCGCGGGTAATCAGACCGCCGGCGACGCTGGAGACACCAGCACAGCCATATCCGTCAATGTTGGCGCCAAGGAGACCGAGTTCTCCCATCTCTTCCAAGATCTTAGGGTCATAATGTTCGTCACGGTAAGCCTCTAGAAAGACGGCGACGTTAGCGCAATGCAATGATGTTGGTGGCACAGAGGTCTCTTACGCAGGACTCTAGGAAGCATGCGTTCCTGACAGTAACGCTCGGCAGTCTCTCCGATGGCTAACTCCTCCTCAGTGTAGAGGTTCTTGGCGGCCAGGGGATCTTCCCAGTTGAAGGCAGGGCCAGATGCAGAGGCGAAGCTGCGGGCAGCCATGGGCCGCACCGAGGTAGCGTTTCTTGCAACACTTCTTAAAGCTTGGCGATACATGATGATATATGACAAGGATTGAAGACCCACTGTTTCAATTGGAAGACAACGGTGTCTAGAGAGGTGAGGTTGGACGAAAGAAAAAAGTGTTGATGAAGGAGCTAAGTTTGTAAATTAACAGACATGGAAGTTAGAAAGCGATATCGCTAAGCCGTTGTGCTCCACCAGCCACTAACTCACCCCAGCTTAGAGGACTCCCAAGTAGCCGCAGAGCCCGACACAATCCGTACCATGCCCCCACTAGCCTGGAGCAGCTAAACTCTCCCTGGACCGCCCTGGCTCCCCCAAAGCCAACTTCCCCAACCCGCTCCAATCCGGGGCTTCGGTCGGTTCGGCTTGCGAATCAACTGACCGCAGCCCCTGGGGCTGTTACTGGGGCGCCGCCGGCTACTCCTCTGTTTGCTCGCGGCATATATCGGGATCGGAATACAGCTCCGGGACGTTGCTGACCACCTTCTTAGATGGGCTATTTAAAAAGGGAAATACAGCCCATTATCCTAATTTGGAGTGCATTGGAGCGCATTGTATCTCGAGCCCTGCTAACGAAAAGCTGATTCGGCTGCCCAATGTGGGCTTCGGTAATGTCACTTTGGTGAGACATGCGGCAAGTATAAGAATGCAGTGCAGCTTTTCCATTGACTGATACGTGATTATCGGTGTCTCTGTACTGGCAATGATGCCTTGTCATCAGTCTGCTACTGTTCCGTTTGGTTTTTTGCTTCACGCGCATGGCTGGTTAATCTATCTAGCTCTTCCATGGCCACAATAATACTAGCAACGGCCAGCGGTTTCACTCCCCCTTCTTCCAATCCGGCCGAGCCACTATGCCCAGCTTCATCTTCATTCGGTGTACATATCTGGGTAGATTCGCGATCTCGTCGGCGCCGTTCTTGAAGCTCTCGGAAGCTGTCTAGGTCCATCTGCGAAGTGGCTGCATTGTGACTAGCAGCAGGCAGGTCCTACGGCCGCCGCCGGCGAAATCGCATGTACAGGCGTTGGCCTAGTCCAGGAGGTGTAGGCTGTTGTGATCGAGACTTTCGTCGAATTACAGGAGTGTGGTAGGAGGGCGGCGACGGCGATGGCTTGGGGCTGTGGTGCTAAAGCTCAATATTAGCGTGGATATGTCACATACAAAATATCAACCGTGTTGAACTTTGTCATACGGCAGCTAGTTGAGGGCTATGTTGGAGCTCTGGGCAACTCAACTGGCCTCCAGTAGCACTGTATAGCGGCGGATACAGCCCAGACTGCCTGTGTGCGTTGGTACAGTCGCGCAGCTCTTGTTCTAGCCTTCGCTGGCCTATCTGTTCTATGGCTTCAGCATGTCTTGAGCGTTCGTCAGGGGCTGTGGAACATCCTCCACTGTGCGATGAACGACTGTATTGATGGTTTGCAACTGGCGCATTCAATGCAGCTTGAAGTTTGGCGGCCAAGACCGGTGATGACATTACGTGATAAAAGCCTTAGGGCTCCTCTTGTGTAGGTATAATATAATATTCAAATAGTAGATGATCGTTGAAAGCTACGTCGACCCTCCAACAGCTCTCAATTTGAGGTCCAAGAAGAGGCAAATGGTGCTTCCACAGTCACTCCTTCCATTGCAACTACACCTCTTTGGCAGCATTCTCAAGACGCCGACAAAGCAGAAAAATCACAGAGCATTCAATTGCCATGTATGAGTTGAGACCCGATCATCTGAAAAGCTAATTTTTCAAAAAAGAAGGCAAGCTCTCCAAACAAAATGCGACACCAATACCTAGGCGAGGGAACGGTACGGAATCATTTAAAGCCGCTTACACTATTGCCGGAAAGAATTTCAATTCACTCTGCGCGAACAACACTGAAATCGTACAAACAACGTGGCAAAGCGTTATGACACTCTTTTATGCTCTGGGGTGGATGATCGGTGATGACATTGGTTGCGCAAGGTGCAACTGCAGGCCATACAACTGGATTTTGTCGCAGATGCGACAAGGGTCGCCAGTACTGAATTATACAGCTCCTACTTCTGTTTCTGCGTTCTCTAGTAGGTGATACAGATGCACAACGTCGTCTGATGGCTGTAAGGCACTGTTTGTGCAACGCCACCATTTGCTCCAATCTACTAGTACAAAACTCGTGTTCCGTTTATTACACCAATTACATGTAATTGAGAACAGGCTGCTCGTTGCCCGACAAGAAAGGGGACCAGCCGCACATAAAGCAGACCCTGGACATTGTAAGCAAAGCTCGGACACCAAAAAGGTCCTGCACATGTTTTGGTGGCTGAGCGAAGGGGATGTCAGGGCGAGCAATGAGCGGTGTCTGTTGGGTAGTAATAGATTGGCTGCTGTAGTCCAAAAGAGTTCATACATTGCAGAAGAGCAAGAAAAAAGAAATTACTGTGTAATATGATACAGCTATCATGCAGCTGTGTCATGGATCAGACGCGTACTGTGTGGTGAGCATGTACGTCAGCCCAGGTCCAGCAGCGCGTCAACCAGAGATAAAAACAGGGCGTTGATTTGTCCAACCTGAAGCTCCATGGCTGCACATGGCGGGTTCAATTGGGCCAGTTGGGGGAGACGACCCACCAATATTCTGTAGTCCAGGACATCTGTAGCGGCATCTTTCAGGGGGCAAGTTGGGGCGATGCAGCCAACCAGCGTTTGCAGCTCCCCTGTACTCCCCTCTACTCCCCTGTAGCTTTCCCATTCATTCCCGGTTTAGCGGCCAGGCTGCTACTCTGATGGGCCGCTGTTGTAGCAACTAGTGGCGCGCCCAGTCTTGTGGGCGGGAGTGGTGCGCAGCAACGTACTGCCGTTGTACTATACGTACCAAGCCAAGGTTAGCGCCTGTTGTAGTGTCCTTGCTTGCAAAGTGGGCAGCGCCAGCGCCAGCGCAGCACCGCCATCATGGATGATTATGTGATTGAACTGCAGTTCCTTTGCGGGTGCTTCTTCATTTCGTTTTTCCCTGCCCAACCACAACGCCCGACAACATCCATTCGGTCCAACGACGTCCGTCACTTTTCTATCCCACCAATTCCTCTAGCATCATAATAGCACGGCGGACTGCTTGCGTCTTTTTCATTTCTTTGTGTTTTGTTGTCTTGCTACATGTTGCTCTAGCCTTCATCGCTGTCATTATCCTCATCTCTCTCGTTGAGCTACAATCATTCGGGCTTACCCTTAAAACCCTCGCGCCAGCCAGCATCTGCCCAGCTGCTCTTCCATGCCTCGCGTTCGCTGCTCCTCCGACGCCGTCTCCAGATATTTCAGCTTCAGCAGCGGATTGCCTTGACTGGCCGTCTACTGCTATAGCTATCCAGCCTCCGAGCTGCTTCGCCTTGGCCAGACTCTCTGGCACAATCTTTCGCTAGACCTTGTGTCCGCCTCGATTGGGCAGCCATTTCCTCGTTGTCAACTCTTCAGCAGCCGACAACAATTAATTATTAGCATCGCACCGCCTTGATTCGACGCCATGCCGTCTTTTCTGACGGACGAGAACTTGCCAGCCTTCTCCTCCAATCTCGACGTTGTCAACCTCAACCCACTGGATTCCTTCGAAATCAACGACAAGGATCTCGCCGATCACCAGACGGTAACACAATCCCACACCAGCCAAATCACCGAGAGCCTTGACGAGCGTTCTACAATATCGACTCGCGACTCCGACACGTACGCCGCCGGCCCAACTCTTCTCAACGGCAACAGTAATGGAACTCGGCCGACAAGCATGGGCTCAATAACCAATGGCGTCCACGTCTTGCAAAGGGATGATGTACCAGCGGCCACCAAAGCTAATGGCACCACCAAAGCTAACCCTAATCGCATAAACGATGTCCCATATGCTCCCAGTTTGGAGGACGATGATATCGCACCGGATGCCAAAGTCGCTGAGGCCCCCAAACCGCTTCCCGTGTCTGATAGCGCGGACTTGATTGGATCTCAATCCGCCACACCAACAGATTACAAGGCACCCGCGCTTCAAATACCAGAGTCATCGTCTGCCGGTGACGCACAAGCCCTCAAGGCTCGCACAACATCCTTAACTCCCAGCGCAAATGCCGCTGAACTCGTACCACCAAAGTCCTCACCTCATCGCTTCTCATCACCCCCGGCTTACCAACCCGGGAACACTCCATTGAACTCATCTCCGTCTGGTCACTTGTTGCCTCCTGGTCCTGCGCCACCTCTGAAACAAAGGCACACTCTGGAAATGCAGAAGCCCGCCACCGGTCGAAATTCGAAAGATGGACAGGACACAGCTCACGCTACAGGACGGTTCTCGCCGAGTGTTGCTAATCGTCGCACATCCATGAACCTTGGCCGCCGAAATACCCGTTCAGCTGTGATGGATATCCCTCGCGATGAAGTGGTTCCTGACGAGGATGCGCTTCGTTGGGCGGAAGCCTACCGACAAAAGAGGGCTAGCAAGCGTCGCCGAAAGGTTGAAGAAGACGACGACCGCGTACTGGTCGGTACCAAAGTAGATGAGACCCATGCCAACTGGGTCACTGCCTATAACATGTTAACGGGCATTCGAGTGTCTGTCTCTAGGACGAACGCTAAGCTCGACCGAGAGCTCACAGATGCAGACTTTGAAGCTAAGCAGAAATCAACGTTTGATATGTAAGTACCTATATTGACTACCCAGCCATTATACAATCGCTGACTGGTTGTAAGCACGGGAAATGAACTGGTACCATCAGCAAAATACGATTTCAAATTCAAAGATTACGCACCGTGGGTGTTCCGTCGACTACGGTCTCTATTCCGTCTTGATCCCGCCGACTACCTCATGTCACTGACTGGAAAGTATATATTGTCAGAACTGGGATCCCCAGGCAAGAGTGGCAGCTTCTTTTATTTCTCACGAGACTACAAGTATATCATCAAAACTATTCACCACGCCGAACACAAATTTCTTCGAAAAGTATTAAAAGACTATTACACCCACGTTCAAGACAACCCCAATACATTGTTGTCGCAGTTCTATGGCCTTCACCGAGTCAAGATGCCTTACGGAAAGAAGATCCACTTTGTGGTTATGAACAATTTGTTTCCACCGCATCGTGATATCCATACGACGTTCGATCTCAAGGGCTCAACTATCGGTCGCGATTACAGAGAAGAGGACTTGGAGCAGAACCCGCGTGCAACACTAAAGGATCTCAATTGGTTAAGACGACAGCGCAATCTCGAACTTGGTATTCAAAAGAAACGGTTATTCCTTGAACAGCTGCAAAAGGACGTTATCCTCTTGAAGCGGCTGCAGATTATGGATTATTCGCTACTTGTCGGTATCCACGATCTATCCAGAGGTAACGAGGAAAATCTCCGAGACAAGACGCTTCAGGTGTTCAACCCCGGGGGTGAGAAGAAATCGACCGAGGAAGAACGACCGAGCGCTCTGCAGCGCACTCCATCAAAACTGGAAACAGTCCGCAAGGCTCGAGAGCTGCGCGAGATGATTCGTCAAGAGCGCCCTATCCCAATGGGTCAAGCGATGGACAAGATGCCAGATGTGTTGGGCGAAAGCCACAGCCGCCCTGGTTTTGTATTCAACCAGGACGACGGTGGTTTCCAAGCCACTCACGAGAATAACGCACCTGCTGATGAAGTCTACTACCTTGGTGTGATTGACTGTCTCACACATGTAAGTAACAGAAAGCAACCAAATCTGGCCATGGCTGATGCTAACAAATGGCCCTTTAGTATGGAATGATCAAGAAAATCGAACATTTCTGGAAAGGCCTGTCAAGCGATAGAACTCAGATCTCTGCACTGCCACCAGAGCAGTATGGAGATAGGTTTTACAACTTTATTGAAGGTATCACCATGTCGCATGAAGAGGCTGAAAGAGAGGCCTTACGCAAAGAGCTAGAGGCTGCGCAAGTGCGACAATCGTCTGAGAAACCGGGCGGCGCGCGCCACAAGCATAAGGGTCTTCACTCGATTCCTCCTATGCCCACTTATCAACCCCCAGCTGTTCCAGGCGACCTTTCTCCGTCAGACGAGGCCAAAGATACCATTGCAATGGCTTCAAAGGAGGCAAGCAAGAGCGACAAGCCTGGGACAGCAGAGTTCCAGGTCCCTGATCGAACCTTAGCTACTCAAGCGATCAATGACGGACGTAATGGACAGCAAGGTTCAATTCTGCCAATTGTTGAAGAAGCAGGTGAAGGCAGCCGCGACGATTCGGGTGCTCGAAAGGAATCGTACGTGGCCGCCCCGAATCGGGCAGCACCCGCGGTCCCAGGACAAGAGCAGAGAAATTCAGCAAGCACTCGCGGCAGTCTAGACAAAGAGCTCCCACCATTGCCGCCGCAAGAATAACGGGTTGGGCTTGTGGATGGCGATGCGTTACCGGGATCGGACATGCTGGTCCTATGCTGGGCATTTTTGCGTTTCTTAAGCTCTGTTTTCGTGATAGCGTCCAGTTGTTGCAATTTGTTTTTGTCAACATTATAATTACGATAATGCCGAAGAAGGAAGAAGGTGTGTGTGCGCATGTGTTGGAAAGGAGTGATGGAAGTATGAACGTGTACGAGACGCTGGGCAGTTATTCCCATGTTTTTCTTTTTGCTTTATTATATTGTCTCCTATCGTTTTTCTGGTTGTTTTTTTGTTGTTGTTTTTTGCAGCTTCCTTATTTGTTTCAGCAACAAGCATGTGGATGATACCATCATTGCATTGAATATTTCTAACTTGGTCATTATTTTCATCTTTTTTTTTTCTTTGTCGTATTGTGTTTTGTGTTGTTGGGAGTTGAATATCAGACATGCTGGAGAATGGAGAAGAGGGATGAGAGTAGGCAGAAGATAGGAACACTAATAGGAAGATGAGATTTATTGTTTCTACAGCTTTTACAGAGTTGCTTGATCATGCGCAACATGGTGATACAGTAGTGTGTGTTACATGGGCCAAAATAGTACAATGCTCCATGATCGTTCTTCGTAACGCCGCCATTTGCAGCAGACGCTGTTCATTCCACGACCATCCAAGTATGGTCTCTGTTATCTATCCTGACTTCCTCTTTTCCAGCATGCCTTGAATATCATCTTTGCTCTTCCCCTTTTCGCCTGCGCCGCCTTCGGGCGCAAAGCTCGTTGAGACGGACATCTCGACAGCACCTTGCTTCTGGAGCTCCTCGAGGCGTCTCTTCTTTTGGATATCGGCGACGCGCCATTGTTTAAAGTATTTGACCCAGGCGGCAGCACAATCCTTTTCGAATTCAGCGGATTGAGGAGCGCAAGCCTTGCGAGCTGTAGAAATGCCGGGCTCCTTGGTGACATCGATTACGTTGTTGGCATCGAGACAGGCGAAGTAGGCGTCGCGTGCGGCCCAGCAGACTTGGCGCTCGTTGCGGGTTGGGATAGCATCGCCGGAACGAATAGCATCGGCACGGGTTTCGGAGGATAATGGCCACCAGCCCATGATGTGTGATGTAGTGTGAGGTTGGAGCTGAGAAGTTGAAGGCTTGGTCGTCACCAAGATTGGAGTGCGCTGGGCGTCAGTGCGTCTAACTGAGCTGAGGCAGAGCCGAACCAATCAAGTATTATTGTCTAGGTTGATGGCTGGGTTTGCGTGTGCGTGTAATTAATTAGCGAAGACTTGAATGAAGAGGTAATGAGGGTATGAGGTCAGTAGTTGCCGATGGACCTGCAGCACCGAACCTGTCGCGGCAGAATTTAGCGGGCGGTGAGTGGGCCAGAGCTCGCCAAAGACCAACGCAAAGACCCAAGAGTACCCAAGAGTTCCTAACAAGTGTTTGCATTGTCCGATGACGCCCCGTTAAAAGGAACAAGCCTAATTTAATCCAACGAATGACTGGCCGCTCCAGATCTCCTGCATATTCCCAAGTCTCACATGGGCAACAGCTTTTCGTCAACGCGCGCAAGCCCTCCTTTTTCCTTGTTTCTTATTAACTCTACCGTCTTTTTTCTTTTAATCATCAAACACTCCTAGTGCTTGTTATCGTTCCAGCGGCTACTCTTTTTTACCTTTGTTTGTCATCATCTCGCCATCCCAAGCGTTTCGTTTCATCAAGGACATGCGCTGTCTTTAATACACTCCTTTTCTTGGGCCACCTTTCGACCAGCGACGACGCTTTGAAGCCACGACAACCTCCACCCACTGCGCGTGTCGCTTCCCGCACAAAGCTTGCGTCTGTCTCTTATAAGACTTCAGCGTGCACTCCTTATTGCGACATAATCCTCTATAATGGCCCGACGCAGAAGACCTCCTAGAGCCGGCGCACTCGCTGAGCTCCAACCCCTCCGCACCGCTGCACAGATCGCCACCCTTCAAGCATTATTCTACGCCATAGCTCTTGTTCTGATCCTGTTCACCGCGCTGGTGGCCGGTATGCCCTTTAATATGGACATGGTGCTGGGCTGGGAGTTCGTGCGCGGCGACACCACACAAGGCTGGCTCCTTGCCTTTATATGGCTGTTCACGGGCGGTTTCTGCATGTAAGTATCTACTTGGCGCTGCTTTTTGCGCCGCTTCTCAGGGCCGTAAGCTGACTTATTTTTCTCCTAGGGCTGTCGCTATTGTCGTTCTTATCGCTCGAAGCAAGCTCGTCCCCGACTTTGCGCTCACCATACAGTTCCTCCACCTCCTCGTCACGTCCTTCTATACACGCACTCTCCCCGCAAACTCCATGTGGTGGCTCGCCCTCTTCGGCTCGTCTGCCATGTCTATATCCCTCGCCATGTGGGGATGTCAGTATCGCGAACTGCAACCCGTCTTCTTTGGCGGGCGCATTCTCAACACCGGTAGCGGCTCAGCAGCCACGGGGCAAACGACAGCGGACCCTGAAGCCGGCGAAGTTGGAGATGACGACGACTTCGCACGTGGCAAGTCAAGCGGCCGTGGGAAAGACGGACAAGGAGCATACGAAATGGTCCAAATGGGTTCAAGCTCTGCGTCATGACCAAAATCGGCAGCCCCTCGAGGCGCATAGAAACTTACAAAATATCTTGGTTGGAATAAGCGTGCATTGCTCGGCGTTTCATTGGGTTCATTCAAGATCAGAAGATCATTGCGACATGGTTCTTCACAGAGTCCACTTGACTCTTTTTACTCTCTTTATTCCTTTCATCCCTTTTCCTGTACAATGTAACAGAAACCTAGACCAGGTAGCGAGAAGACGACAGATGTGTACTGTATGATGATGAATGATCTAGAAAGCAAGGGTTTTATTTTATTAATTCAATGGGAGGAATTCTTCAGCTTCAAAACTATTTTTGTTATTTCTCTTCTTTGTGATCTAATATGATACATAACATGCTACGCCCCATTTCCGATATCCCAAATATATTGGTACATAAAAGGTTGGATTTTTTTTTAAAAAGTTCGACAACTCCCAGCCGTTTTCTGTCTTAAGCTCCAGCCACAACGGCCAAATTGTCGTAAATTGCCCTCCGCACTTCATGCAGTGTGTTCCTGCGCGCTCCGGCAACCGGCAACCCTACGCTCTCCACGTCGACATGGCCCTCGGCCGTCTTGCGGACAGACACCGTTCCGTCCACGACTAGGATACCTTCTCCGCGGAACTCGGCGGCGTGGCCTGCGCTCTGCATGGCTCTACGCAGGTCCGCGAGTCTTAGATCGCCCACGTGGAGCGGTTGTGCGGCAGAACGGGCTGCTGCAGCGAGGTGGGCGGGGATGATGTCCAATGTGGGCAGGGTGGTTGGTGCGGCGGTGTTGCTGGTGGTGACGAGTGCCGTGGACGTCGTCTTCTGGCGCTTGTTGGAGGAATCTTGGTCCGGCTGCTCTCCTTCTTGTTGGTTCAGCGCTGCGGCGAGGAGTTGGCCGGATATCGTGACGATGCTGAGACCGCGTACATTCTGCCACTTGAGTTTCTTGACGAGGGGGTCCGCTAGTTTGACTACCCATGCGTTGGTGTCAACGCTGGCATCTACCGTGACGCCGATTGATGGCGTGTACACTTCAATGGCCGAGCGGTCGCCTTCACCGCCGAGAGCGGCACGGCAGTCTTCTGCGAGAGTGTTGGTCTCGTCGCTCGTGCCAGATACAAGGATCAGTTTGCGAGGCTGGATGAGCGGGATCAACATGTTCAGACTACGCTTGTCGTGGATGCCGCTAAAGTCGACGAAGCCGATGTGCAGGTTAGCTGCGACAGTTTGCGTCTTGTAGACGAGCTTGCATGGGCCTTGGGGTTCTTCGGGCTCCGTGTCTTCCACCTTGTCCAGTTCGTCGGGTTCGAAGCCTTCAGCGCTAGTTGTGCCGTCAGCGCCATCGCCTGATTGTCCCCAGCTGAGTTGTGTTTTCTTGTTGGGGCCAGCAGCGACATCGTCCCATTTTCGCTTCTTGCCGAGGTCATCAACAGCTGTGGCACTTGGTCCGTCAGCACCGTCGTCGTCCTTTTCTTCGGCTCGTAGGTAATCTTCAGGGCGGATGATCTCGCCGAAGTCGTCTGTTCTCTTGCGGCGAACGGCAACCGGGAATGATCTTTCTCGGCCCTTTTTGCCTCTAGAATCAAAATCGTACACGCCTTTCTTCTTGATGAGAATGCTGATGCCTAGGTCTTCGTCCTTGAGCACGACATTCTTTCGGCCAGCTTGGTTCAGTGCCGCAGACACGTTGAGGGCTTTTCCTTGTTGTTGTCCATCCTCTTCTTCTGAATCGGACGATGATTCGGAGGAAACATCGTCGACGTCTCCTGAAGCTTCCAGGGCAGCAGTGTCACCAGTTTGTTGCGTTGCCTGTAATTGACGTTGAGTGGCTAGCCACTGTTGATATATCGCCAATTCGTCGCCTTCTAGTGGCTCCTTTTGTGCCTCGCGGATTTCCAACTCGCTTCCTCCTCCATTGATTGGCTCTATGCTATCACCAGAAGTGGCTCCTTCTGGCCGGGCATTCCACAATTCCCAAAGAGTTCTGGCTAGTGAAGGCTTCTCCTCTGTAGATTTGCCTGGTCTGTCTGTAAGAATGACCAAGTTGTTGGGATCACTAGCAATGCCCTTTAACAGCTCTTTGGAGAAGCCCCATTCCAGGCTGGTGTCGCTAGCGAGGATGACGCGACCTTTGATGTCTGCACTGTCAAGGTCGCCACCTAGCAGCTTTTGTATTTGGGCCTTGCGATCGAGTAACCTGAGGAATTTGAAATCAAAGGGGCCAGCGTCCTTTTTGTCACTGGCTCCGTTGACCTTGCGCTGGCCCTCAGCATGAGCCTCAAACTCTTGCACAATATTGTCATCCATCCATTCGAGCATACTTCTCGCATGTCGCATAGTGCTGGCCATGTTTCGACCAGCCAGGTAAAGTTTCGTATATTGAAGTGCCGCATCATCAGAAGAGGCATCCGTTCGCCAAGCGTGTTCGAGCAAGTACGCCAGCTCCAATACTCTGGCGCTGGAGTCCACAGGAATGAGCACTGTTCCTCCTCTTGTTGCGTACTGCTTGATCATGTCGAGAAGCTGTTCGTCTCGCTTGACACGGCCACCAGGCTGGGCGTTCTTCTCCGCTCCACGACTACTGCAAATCAGAGCTGTCGGTTTACGAAGCTGCTCGATAACCTCCGCACCACCTCCTCCAGCGCCTCCAAGCCATGCTGCACCAGCAAATACATTCTCACGACCTTGGTTCCAGTCTACGGCATAGACGATGGACTCGAGCCCGTGCTGGATATGCCATATCGTTCCACCTAGAGTATGGCCAGAGTTATATGCAGTAATCGTGAGGCCATTGAGGGGCGGGGAGAATGGTGAAGGTAGAGGCTGGTGGGGTTGTGAATATTTTAGAGGTTGGATGAGGGAGAAGTATCGCGCAATGTCTTCGATGGTGGGCGATTGGAGTAGCAAATTCTGTTGGGCTGCTGTTGCCGTCTGCGCGTACGCAAAAGGAGTATCGGACAAGGCGCTCTCAGAGATTGTCGTCGCAGCCGCGGGCGTTGAAGCATACAGATCTTGCGTCAATGTTCGTCCGAGATCGATGACCGGTCGTGTTGCATATACGGGGATTCGTGTAAATAACGGTATATTCTTGCAGCAGTGCGCATAAGCCGCGAGATGTGACACCGTCGCATGTGTTAAAAGGACTAGTGATAGTGTTGGTACTTGTCTATACAGCATTAGCTAGGCGACGCCATTGTGGTCAACAAACTGTCAATATACGCACTTTTCAAGTTCTTCAAGCTTAGAAACATCAAACGACTCGTCCCACCCTACGTCTACTAGTACTTTGATGCCGCCATCGAGCTCCAGCAGCGATTGCGACGCCGACGAGTCGGACAGGGCACCCTGCAGCGGGCAGAACGTGAACATGGTCACAGCTGCCTATGGTTGTGGTGATTTCTGATGCGTTTGCAATGGGAGTTGTCAGGCTGCGCTCTGCGCTCTCCATCTACAACATTGCCAGCACCAATGAAAATGGTACAATTATCGGGCGTTGAAGTCGATATGTGATGTCAGCTGCCCATTGTCAAGCTTTCTGGCGCCTTGTCGCGTCTGAAATGATCCGGCTCGGTAAAACTATGGTGCGCCCTCGTTTGCGCCTAACTACCCTATATGCAAAGCTTCCATTATTGGCACTTACACCATGTGATACCAGTGAGTGCAAAACAAAATAACATATCACGAAATAATTGCTTTCCGTTTTTAATCATTGCTCTAAAACAGCTACGTACCTCATTACAATGGGCGTCATCCTAGTGATAGCAAGCCATGGCAACCATCATATCCGTCGTTGCAACGAACTAATTGGGTCAAATACCGTCCACTATCACGGCACAGTCTATCCGAAAACCAGCCATCTTTCACACACCTCACGTCTCATTGCCATCCTAGTATACTGCGAAGGCGTCATCAAATTCCTACCGGTCTCTATGAGCCTCCCTAATACCGAAAACATCACCACCCAACTACCGCTCCTTACTACCTCATCAATCTCCCAACACTGCCACAATGGATATCTACCTCGCACCCTATATGCTACACACCCTAAGAACAGTTTGTAAATTCCATTAGATTCAGCTTCCCGCCAACCAACAACGGTTGACACACACCCTCCAACTCACAAAGGCGCCGCTCCATTCCACGGCATCCTTCAACCGAGCCAACAATGCAATTCGACTAACACGATGACGCGGCCTTGATTCATTTCCCCAGACAACAGCAGAGCCCTGTGAAGTAAAATGCCATGTTCCTGTTTCCATAGAGGTGAAGAAGAAGAAGAAGAAAAACCGACTGAAGAATAAACAGCTACGCAATTCCAAAGCCACGAAATTAATATCTACAAAGCACATGCAGGAACCTACATGCAAGCTGCGACTCTGTCTGGAACCTTACTGATGAGCGCCACCCTCTAGTCACGGAGGTTATTCGTCTCAGCTGCCCCTGTCAGCTTCTTATCATGGACAGTAATTATTACGCCCAATAGTTCAAACAAGCTTGATTCAACCGTGCCGTTTGTCCCGTGGAATCCACTTCCCCCCGACTCCTTCCTAATTTGGCCCCCCCCTTCGATCTATCCACGCCTCACCACAGCATGGTTTGCCCTTGTTTATGGTTTCATTCAATTACTGGTTCACGGCTAAAGCGGAATCCTAATCTCCAGTTGAGCGCCTATTGTGTGTGGTCATTCGCAGTGTTGAATTTCTAGGTACAGTGCTGTATCGTCTGACCTGAACTGGCCTCCCCCATCTACACATCCCTGCTGGCTGTCCTTTTAATCGCCTCCCTAGTGAAGCCATGATTCAATGTGAATAAATAAATAAATAAATCTTGTGTATAACCAATGCTAGCCTAATCCCAGAAGCCTTTTTACGGCATCCCAATAATCCCATACCTCGGTATTTCCTAAACGCCAGAAACACGCTATAAAACATACTAGTAATAATATATATACGATAAACAAGAAAGGCGGCCAGGCTGTTCGCCATGACTCTTAAATGCAGAATTTGCGGTCGAGCATTCTAAGTGCTCTAGCATCCTCACTCACGCCGCATTTCTCTGGCGCCGGCAAACCGCCTCTTCGCGGGCTGTCGCCTGCACTGTCTCCAGCCTCGCTGCTAGCAGGAGTAGGGTGCAGCAGTGCACTCAAGCTTGACCTGTGGCCGTTGCTGCTAGGAAGCTCCGAGTGTGCCGTCCTAGGAGGGCTCACGCTCGCGTTTCTCGTGGGAGGTGTGCCAGCTCCAACTAAGGGACCATCAGACTTAGTAACGGAGTTGATAGCAGGGAGAGGCCCATGAGAGCCCCTGCGAGCATCTCCGTCTCTAGGAGGAAGGGTTTCATGGTAGTGAGGAGGTGAGAGACGCTGATGAGGATGAGCTTGATATGCGGGTACAGTCGCAGTCTTGGGGGTGCTGTGCAGAGGAGGTAGAGGTTGTCGATCATACGCAGAGGGGTGAGGAGGAGGAGGGTAATGAGGGTGATGGGTGTAGGCCGGGTGAGGCGGAGGAGGACCATGGTGGGCGTGATGGGGTGGTGGTAGCCCGTGTCCAGGATGTGGATGAGGATAAGGAGCAGTAGTATAGTGGCTGTATGGTGGTGTAGCAGCAGGTGATGGAGGCCAACCATAGCCAGGTTGGGCGTACTGAGGGGCATATGGTTGTTGAGGGTGATGTTGTGGCGCCATCATGTATGGTTGTTGCATGGGGGCACGAGTAAGAGCGGGAGTCTGATTGGACTCTCCCATGCTAGATTCTGGATACATTCCCTTGACGGGTACAATTCCTCGCAAAGCGGGATCGTTTGTAGGCTGCTGCATTTCAGGCTGGCCATGCTGAGGACGGGCGTAGTAGGAGATGAGGTGAAGGTGTTGGCCGGTGGAAGTGGTAATGCTGAAGGACTGCTTCATCAAACCGTCTGCCTTGTAGCGGTAGCCTTCTGGCTCGTTGTCGTCCATGTCGTCGTCGCTAGCACGACCAGAGTCGGGGGACTTGTTGGATCGACGGGTAGTACCAAATCCACCACCACGCTTGCCCTCCATTTCGCGATATGTTAAGAAGCTTCCGGAGACGCGGCTGGCGCTCCACGACTTGCCATCAGTCCAGCGGCGCATGCCAGCTTCGCGCTCGTCCCAGACAAATACGGAGCCTGAGCGAATGGATTGGCGCTCCTTTTCAGACAGGCGGCGCTGAACGCGAGGGAGCAGGCCGAGTCGGCAAGCTTCGAACAGCTTAATGGCGTCTGCCGGGGTTCGGACGTAACCGTGGTACGTCTCCATCTTTTCGGACGGTACTGATTCCGTTGTGAAGGTTTTCCGGCGCTGCCTGCTAGAAAGCGAGGCAACAAGGCGGTTGAGGGTGTTGTTATTGGTGGTATTCCCAGAGAAATGAGGTCAATCAAAACCGTCTTATCGGTTTGATTCGGCAGAAAAGGCGTTTTATGTTAAAGATACCAGGTTGCTTTGCTGAAAGATTGAAAGTAGTCTTGTTGATTCAAATGCGTGTTGTATTCGTGAGAAGCGGCGTGAGAAGCGGCGAGTTGCACAATCGAGGGTTAGAGAACAGGTTCAGTGAAGTAAGTTGATTGGTATATCTGAAAGCACATTTGACTCAAAGATTCTTTGAACACAAAGAAGTAAAAGTGTTAAAATAGAAATCCGGCGAGGCCAAGAGGGTAGAATAGTAGAAGGATTGGGGAAAAGGGCTGAGAGGGCCAAGGTTGTGGATATATAACAGCAGCAGCCAAAAGGCGAAGAGGCGAGCAACGCAGGGAACTGAATTAGCGGGCACGGCCGTTTGGCAGCACTTGCTGGGGGCTTACTATTCTTACAGCGGAGACCAGGGCATGGCAAAAAGATGCCGTGGGAACCGATCCTGCTCTAACACGACCCCTACCCCCACTATACCTGACCCTACAGGGGTGTGGGTGTAGGGAGTGCTGCTGCGAAAGTGGTGTCGCTGTTCGGTGATGAGCAACACAACAAGAGGGAAATCTGGCCGGCCTTATTATTGTCTTGGCCAATGGCGGCCAAGTGTTTAGCCTTCACCAGGAAATTTCCATTTTATTTTCCTCCTACGTTGCTTCCACGGATTCTCTGCCCTGTTCTTTGGGACGGTAATAGTAAGGCTTTAGCCAAACCAGTATATTTCGTCTGCCAAGACGGACGGCAGGGAGAAGACGGCAACCTGCTCATGGATGATGCTTCGCTTGAAGCGGCACAGCTGTAACAGAGAGTGGAAGGGAAAGGGAAACACGAAACAAATTAAGAAAGACTGCGCCATCTTATATGCTTTCAGCTTGTGAGGCGAGTTTTTTATGTGAAAATATATGAAATATATGCAGCAAGAGGTAAACAGGAGAAGAATAAATAAATAAAATAAAACAAAATAGAAACGTACCAATTAATTGGCCGTCGGCCGAGTAGGACTGGATCGCTTTGGCTCCAAAACTTGACACTACTGCTAACGTCCAGCGTCCCGTGTGTGCCGCATGCAGAAATGATGTTTCCTGTCTTTCACTAGAATAGCGATATCACCATGCAGGCCCTGCAAACACTGAAGCAACAGATGCGGCAGCAAAGGTGCATTTGTCAGGGAACAGCACAGCAAAGGAGAGGGCTCTCACAGAATGCTGTGGAGGGACTCGGATGTGTGTGCCGAGAGCCAAGCCTTTGCAGAGACAACAGAGTGATTTGCCTCTCAGAGGTTTATCTGTTCTGAGTAGGAGATCGTCGCCAGGGGCTGGGTCTAAGGTCGATCCTGGAAGGTTTCGGTCTTTGAAGCAAGCGACGCAATTATTCATAGTGCTAGAGGGAAATCGAGGCATCAAGAGTGCGTATTTATATTTGTTTGATAAACACTTTTGAGAGGCGAGGTGGGAGAGTCAATTCACAACCAGTCGATATTCTCGAAAGGTTATTAGTTTATTTTTTTTTTAATTTTTTTTTTTTCTTTGATTGTGTGGCTCGAGTATAATTAAGCTTGCGGCGTCGATATCACAGAGGCAAACCCACCTAAAGCCAAAACCAAGAGTGCCTATGAGCTCACCTACTTGCAGGGAGTGTACGGCGTGCCGTGTACCGCGATATACGGGTCACATTGTTTTCTGAAATATAAGTTGCCAAGCGGGCACGCCTCCGAAGTGAAAAGACAAATTGAAAGCCAAAGCACGGCACCACTACGCTCTATTAGGACAGACTTTGGTGGGAGGGAAGGAACGAGCAGGAAAGGGCGGGATGGACGGGGCGTGTGACAAAATTAAGGTTGTATACAAAATTCAACGTAACGAGGGGAAGTGCGCCAGGGTTTGACAAGAGCTCAAGGCTTTCTGTGCCAGGCATGGAAAGCCAAGATGGATAAGGCGGCTCTTAGCACGCTTGCCAAGTCTTGGAAGGAGGGGGGCGTGCGAGATTCGAGGCGTCTCGTTAGAGTTGGCGGCTCGGGCCCAAAATCTATCACAGGCTCAAAAGTCACATTGGATGGCTTGCGATGAATACATCTAGTTCAACATGCATGGTGCTCATGTAGTAGTCCATTCTTGTCTAAGTTCTTCCTTCTTCTGCATCTTGAATCTACACCATCGACAAGCCTTTTCCAATCTCCAAAAGTTACTCCCAGGGCTCACCAAAATATAGCATGCGGTGAACCCACTGTAAAAGTCTTGGCCGGGAATAATACAGCACCTTAATTCTCACGCTCGCTCTTCAACGGAGCAACAGCTTGATGGCGGTGCTACTATTGGCTCCGCCGACTTGGCAACATTCCACGGGCTAAGCAGGGAAAATAAAATAAACGAAAATCATGGCGGCGTTGAAGACGTGTATGTCAATGTAATAATCTGTAAATTAAAATTGTAGCAAATTGTTAATACGTCTGCATCGATTCAAGAAACTGCATCTGGCAAGTTTGTTCTTGTCAAGCCAAACGAAACAGGGACTGGTTGCACTGAGGAGGGGTACGTTATTGCGGAATGGTGAATCTGCTAGTAATGTGTGTACGAGCGCCGTATAATCCCAACAGTGCTTTAATGACTTTTAATGTACATGCATGTGTAGGTACTGCAACAGAATCCTCTGTCAGTGATGCGCTGTGTTTCCTGTGTCATGGTCGCCATGTGAGAGTGGCTGGTCAGATACAATGGACATGCAACACCACCAAAACCAGCGGAAGCTAAACATGAGTCGCCCGCTAAGCTTAATTTCTTGACTAAACCCAACAACCTTGATGGGCTCGTCATACTTGCATTTGGCTCTAATAGGTAGGAGTACACGTACGGAGCTTGCGTGTTAATGGCAGGAGCATGCCTTGTCTTGCGCTGCTCCTGCCTGCTCCTGCCTGCTCCTGCCAGCGCTGCTCCGAAGGAGGCCATTTGGGTCAGCCGCTGGATAAGTCGGCACGCTAGCCCGCCCCACACAACGCCTCCTTCTTCACGTTTTGAGGGCGCCCACCCCAGACCATCTATCTCACTTGGCTTTAGCTCGTTCACACACCACCACCACAATTGCCTGCAAGCACTGCCTGTGCCAAAACGGCATTTCGCATTGCCCATCACAAAGTCTGGTCTCTGGCCTTTGCTGATGGACCACGCCAGAGAGCTCCAATCCTTGCATTAATGCCTAAATGAATCGCCATCGTTTACGACAATCTTAATATTGACTCTATTTTATTTTTAAAATTCTCGTTTTCGCAAAGATGACTGTACTGGCTATCCTTTAAGCTGCTGACTTTACAGCGCTATTTGCCAAAATCCTCCCTGTCATCACTGACCTCTGCCTTTGTTCGAAGTACGCCTTGACCAAATTTGGGGTGTGTCGCCGCCTTGTTCCCAGTCATCCATACGCCTAATTTGCCAATTTCAGATACGTACGTTCAATCCCCAGAGCACATTCGGTACCATGCAGCCGTTAGAAACACACAGATGGTGCGTGCCTGATCCTTTTTGCGCCATAGATGCACTGCACGCACAGTATTGGTGCCTTTGAAGGATGCATGGCGCTGACTGAGCCCCTGTGCCACCAACTTCACTCGTCGTACTCCCCCAAAATTAGTAGTTGAACAAGGTGGTCGTGGCTTGCTTGGCTTCAACATCTCCGCGGCGTTAGCAGTTGGCCGTGGTTGCAGCGCAGCCCTGCCTCTTCCCCCAAGGCATAGTAGTAAAGTACCATTAGAGGGGTTGCTTAAGCTCTGTAGCGATCAACAGCCAGATCTTACTTGTCTTGGCAGCGATAGACGCATTTCCACCTTTGCGCATATCAGCCTGTCAGTCACTTTACTGTGTCTATGAAGTATACGACTTGCGCTTGTGACCTGCGCAATTTTTTTCCCGTCGAGGCTGCTTTCAGGCTCTACCTGCTGAGAGACGTGATAGATGCTCTTACGGCGCTTGTTTATCACATTATTGGGGATCTGACTCGAAAATCAAACAACCCGTACATCAACCCTCCAGTGCTTGCAATGCCTCATTACCAAATACGTTGAGCCTGGGTTCGGCTGGCTGACTAGTCATCGGGGGATTGACTGGCCGATGATATTGGCTTTCTTACTGCATGGCACTCGGGCATTTGTTGCCAAATAATGGTTTGCGAAGTCAGCAGCTCTATCCAAAAGATACGGTAAAGCCATGCTTTGGTCTAGAATACCCTTGTGGCGGATCTGCTTGGAGACGAGTCAGATATCGACCCGGCTACGGCATGTAAGTCAAGATTATTACGAGTGCTATCTTGGCAGTAATTATAGTCTGTTGCTACTGCAGTGTTTGTTTGATTGGCAACGATGTTGGTGTCTCTGCTTAGGTCCAAGACACGGGCTGGCGGCGATACGACCAGGCTTGGTTTCAAGCTAAAGCAGAAGACGAATTCGAGAACGTCGATCTCACTGCGAAGTCCAAGACAAGGACCCCATTTGTTTGCGGAGGCAATCCTGACGCCGTTCCGACAGTGCAGCAATCTACATTGCATTGCAAGACGCAATACAGTATCAGTACAGATGCATTAGAGTTGCATCATGACGTGACGATGGTTGATAGTGAGCCGCGGTGTGATTGCGACGTCCGCATGGTGTCAGTCATTGTGCAGGCCGTAGCGTGTAATTACTGGAACTCTCTCGTTGGTACTGGGAGGCCTAATCAACAAGCAGACGACGCTGGCGCACACACTCGCACACACTGAACGATATTCAATTTTACGGGAAACACGCCCCCTTTGGTGACTTTATCTGAGAGTGGATCAGGCTAAAGGTAACAAGCTATGAGACCAGCGACTCTAAAATCTAAGCTAAAACTAGGGGTGCCATCAATGACGTCGAAGCATGCCGATTCGGTGCCGTGCTACCCAGAGCCTAGGCCAGCAGTGGTTCGTTTGGTGTCTGTAGGGAGCGTTCACCCCCCCCCCCCATGGTTGCCGAGTTTTGTGTTAAGCACAGGTGAATGTTCATCATTTCCGGTGTGTAATGATTTCAACTGGATCAGTTGAATGACTGTATTTACCCATACATGTAGGGTGCAGTCGCTTGATGTTGCCTATACAATTTATCGCCTTGGCAGCTGGATACCACTGGCTCCAAAAATAGCAAGCAAGGTTGAGTTCCTGTAGCTAATTTGCAAGGGATCCTCTGCTGCAGGCTGACACAGTTGATTGTTAAATTGATGCTTGTACGACAAAGGGAAGCAGGAACGGGCTGGTCGGACCAGGGAGAGAGAGGAGTGCTTCTAGTTCCAGACCATGGAGAATGGAGCCGTTGGCGTAGGATTGTCATTAAGCTTACAGAGCGTGTTGAGCTAAACAGGCCGCCCCAGATTGGCCCTTGTTACAGGTATCGCTCGTTGGAGCTCAGGGCATACGGTGCCGTGCCACTACTGAAAAGGTACATTAGTGGCAGCGTCGGTCACTAAGACTTTGCAAGTATTATAGCGTGGCGACCCACTAGCACTTCGTAATCCGGATAATCGGCTTCTTTGGTGTCATGCAGTACCATGGGAGGTCCTTGTCGCTCCAAGGGCCACGGTGTCACAGGAGGGAGGACAGTTCTCCGTCATTACTCCATTGGAAACCACTAGAGCCAATGCTTATTTTCTTTTAGTGTTTTTTTTTAAGCTGTGATATTTTTTTATTTTTTTTAAACATTAGCGGGGTGGAACGGAACACGGCACGCGATGGAACAGATGGAAACACATTGGCTGCCCACGGAGTAATGGACTAAAACGTAGTAATAATTTACTACAATTTTACTGTACTTTGTGTCACTGCACCCTGCGACTGTATCTCTTTTGGGGGGTGTTTTTATTTACTTAATCTTGTCTCTTGAGACGGCACGACTGGTGAAGCGAGTGAGTGCAACAAACAACGAAGGCATGCCAAGCCCGTCGATCCAGGGTTCTCTCAGACCATGATGTCTTTTGCGTGTGATGGCTCATGTTTATTTATCTAGTAGCAATTGGTTCAGGTGAGCAAACTTGCATGGGTGCATGTATTGTGGTTCGTGCCGTTGTGTCGTCCATCATCGAGGCCAGATGACGACTTGAACGACGTAGCTAATCTCGGCATATCATCTCTCGCTCCTCTACCACGCCCACTTCACATCGATCAAACATGCTAGTGAATTCAAAACAAAAGTGCAGGTCGCCACTTTGCACATAGTAAACATCCAAAATCAAAAATCAAAAATCAAAAATCAAACACAAACACAAACACAAACATACACTGTTTTATTCAGCATGATGACTATAAAGAGAACAGCAGGAGCAGAGCACTGTCAGTCAGCCATTGAGTGAAAGTAGAAGGAGCCGAAGGGGGGTGTGCGGAGTAGGCACGGAAAAGACGGCCGGAGAAACCTATGGCGCTATTACATTTCTTCTGCGCCTTTTAAGCATGAATTTAAACGTTTCCAGCCACTAAGCTTGGCACGGAAGCTACTTTGTCATGAGCAAGTGGGGTGTGCGACCATGGACCACGCTTTCGGATTCTTTTTAAATTCTCTCAAAAAACTTAGTCTTGTCTGGCACAGCTCAAAAACTCCTGCCCTAAGTTCCAGACTTTCTGATTCCCATATGTGCGCTGCTTTTGCTGCTTCGAATGAAGCTGTCGATGCGTGGTTCCAAACAAGGTTGATCCCAGCTCTGGAGGACAAGAAAAAGTGGCTTGCATTAGCGCGACTTAGAGATGCCGTCCCAACCGGCTTGGCAGACATTTGGGACAGGGAAGGGTGAACCACTTCAGGGTCACACTTGCCCTTTTTTGCACATACATGGGAAACTCGCTCTTGCCCAGCGCAGAATGTGTCAGTTGGGGCTTTAGGCTTATTCCCGGACCACAGTCCACCACACCATCACAGCCGAATGACAACACTTCATAGAATCCTTACGAGCGACCTTTTGCGCACAATGAGCGCGCTTCTCTCCTGTACGGACTCTAAGGTATGCGACACCCCTATGATCTTTACCCTAATCTACAAAGCCGATGTCACCTAGCCGTTTTACATTGTTTGCGATGGGGTATCTCTTCCGTGTCTAGTATAATTTGACGATTGTCCATATATAGCAGTGATCACGCAAGCACCGAAAGAAACGACCGCTTTGGCAAAGAGTGAATCCCGTCGGTCATGACACAGGAAATTCCACGGACATTTGTCCAATACAACTACATCCCCAGCGAACACGGGAGCACGGCACCAAGGGGGCGTGTCGAATGAATTGCAGGGCACGCGACAGGTGAGGCGCTCAGCCTCGTCCACTAATGGTGTCGTGGGCGACTTTCTTCGGGGAGGAGAGGAGAGGGGACGGGGGGTGCACTTGAACGCAATAGAATTGCTAGGTTGCCCATTTTGGCGCCTTCCGGGGTGGAAAATCATACGTTGCAAAGCCGGCCGAATTCGATTGTTTTCGCCTAATGAAAATATGCTAATGGATATAGACCACCGTCCGTTACTATTAATGCGGAGCGACCCTCCGTGCACTACTTTCATCCCTTTGGGAAACGGAAAACATGACCCTCAGCTCTGGGCAAAACCGGTGAGGGCGTTAAAAATCGTCCTCCATTACAACAGGTGAAATATTAATTAAGCTTGCGGAGCTCTGTCAAAGGTCCGTTTACGCCCTCTTGGCAGGACGATCGGGGGCTTGGCTGCAGTGGTTTCAGCGGTGGGTGAGGTGATAATTGCTGTGCCCAGACAAACCGGTCCGGTACTAAACCACGCCAGCAAGGGAACAACAAAACAAGACCAATGCACAGTACAACATGGTAAGATGTACATTGTAGCGCTATGTGGTGTCACAAACAGGTTGCAGTGAGCCGGCCCTCTCACCTTAATCTCCTTTTGGATCCCAATGTGTTCTGGTACACCGGGAACTGCTGGATAGCTCCAACGCTACTGCTGCTCCGTCTATACCGTGCGGCACTAGCATCTTGACGGGCACGATAACATTGTGATTTGTATGACTGTGTTGCATTAGCAGCGGCATAGAGGAGAACAAGTGTCGAGATGCAAGCCCTCAAATATGCGGATAACACGGCTCTCGCACCTGAGTACCATTTTAGAGGAGCAGGGTTGCACCCATCATCCATCGTGAAGCAAGCAGGGTTTTGCGAGACACGCACAGGCAGAGAGAGCAAAATACTCACTCGTCCATCCGGCTCTTTAGGTTCCGAAGCGGAGCTGTACTGTCAAAATTAGTGTGTGCACGTATGACCATCCTATGCTACTGTTCCACCGATAACCCGTTTTCTGAGGCCGAGCAAAGTCTTCCAATATCTCTATCTTGAGTAATTGAAAATGCGGCTTAACTGAGTTACCGTTTTCATTGTACAATCGTGGGCAGACGCTGCTTCTCCGACGAATGGTTGACCACTAGATATCGTGCCCTTTGGCTTGTTATCTTGTTCAGCAGAGGAAAGCAGCAACCGACCTCCAGCTATTTGCCGTGGTCAGTTGTCTTCGTCTTGTCGTTGATGTGGACCTGCTAATTGAATGCAGATGCTTGTCGTTGTGTGGTCTAGAATTGAGGCGAGGTAATTTCACTTGGCTATGGTCTGTTGACTTTACCGCGTACACTCACATCTTGGCAGTAATAAAGCAGCATGGCCCTCGGAGAACAACACTTGAAGGTTGCTGTAGCCAAGAACACTCGTTGCCGTTAAACATCTCAGGATGACTACACGGGGTTTCCTAATAAGTCGTTCTCCGAGATGCATACGCATCTTTGCTCGTGCTGCGCCATGACGGCTTAGTGGATGCTATAATTATCTCAAACACGATGCTACCCTGGTAGGCGTCGTCTCAAGTCTAGACCTTTCAACTAGGCTAGATCTGTTGGACAAGTCAATGGCTTGCTGTGCTTCCCATAACGGACGTCGACGCAGCTCAACAACATACACCTTGAGTGCCTCCGATGATGGGAGGCATTACCAAAAGTTCCGAACCGATACTACGTTCCAGTCCACCCTCTGAAACGGGGCCCGAGAAAAGGCGCAAGGACGACATCCATTGCCCACTCTGGGCACTCGTCAAAGGCAAAGCTTGGCGAGCTTAATTTTCACTGGGTGTCATTTCACTTGTTGTCCCTTATTTTTCTTGGCTCAGATGGGACCACTTGTCTGCCCACTTGGCCAGGTCGGTCAGTCTCCGTTTTGTTGTTCTTTGTGAATGACTTCTGCCTGTACTCCTAACTTTCGTAAGGCGGTCACTAATTCATACAACTTCGCTGCCTGGCATGGCCACATTTCCTTTGTTTCGGTGTCAATGCGTCCCTTTGCATTCCCCGGTGGAATCCGCTCCGCTCCGCCCTGCCCTGATGGAATGAAGCCACAGATGGAATGCCCTTATTGACGGCCACGAGAGATATTGGACCATGCGCTGGTCATACAAATCTGGATGCAGAAGTATCGAGTAATACAGGACTCATAAAGTTCGTTTTTAACCATCTATTGTTGAATAAATGGAGCCGTGTAGTGTCGCAGGTTTAGACGATGCCTCAGCCTTATCTGACAGATCAACGTAGGACATTACGCGGCCTGGCGCAAATCAATGCCCTGCGCCTCGGGTGAGATCTGGCAACTGAACGACATAAACGAGTAGACGAGATCGTTTGTGTGCAAGTTGCCGAACGTTGTATGGCCACAGGCTGCGACATGTAGATACAAATATCACCAAAGCGTCTGTTCATCAGATTCCATAATACTACAAACCAAACTAGAAACCCGGTCAAGTTTACAATCTCTCAGCAAACCGATAATCACCATGTACAAGTCTACTGTTGTCGTCGCCACCATGGCCGCGCTTTCGACCGCCATGCCTGCCGCTTCTGCATCTGGCACTTTCTCCTTCGAGTCCTGGGCCAATGGCATCAGCAGCAAGCCCAACGGTGACCACTTGTCCGTTGAAGAGGCCGTTGCTGCCTTCAAGGCCAATGGTGGCAAGACCTCGTCCGATAATCGCGAACTCAGCTGTGATGCCCTTCCCAGGTATCCCGCATACGTACGTTAAGATTCTACTGCATCGCCTTTGATGTAGAATAAGTAAGGAGTGGCTTGGACTAATATTGTTGCTTAGGTCCCAGATGTGGCTGCTGCAATCGAAATCCTCGCCAAGAGGGGAGACACTATCTGCGTATTGAACGATTCCTCTGAAATCATGGCCGAGAAGAACCAAGCAGCCATCTTTGCTGGTATTGGTGGCGACAACCCTCCTCTCACTGCCCAGGGGCCTTGGTAAGTATTGTGAAGCCTCCTCCAAGTTGTGCAGATGCTAACGGGCTATGTAGCAAGGAGTTCACGGCCGCTGCTGCGAGAATATTGGATCAGTGTGCTCATGGTGACAAGGTCCAGGGAGTGGACTTTGTTGAGAGCAACAAGGACATTGCCATTACGGTTGTGGATAAGGCTGTTGAGAGCGGTGATGATGATGAGGACATTGATACCCTATAAACGGTGAAGGCTTCTGGTTGTCTCGCGTTGTGCAGGATGCGCAGTGGTACCAAAGTTGTGGTTTGAGTTATTTCTTTATGTACTGTGAATAAGTGGTAAAATATATTGGACCTGTTAGAATATCTTTCTGTTTCTTGAGCTGCTGTTGGTGGCGTGGCGGTGACAAATGACGCATGTTGTTCAAGTACGAACTGCTTGGCCATCTAGTATATATGGCATTTTAGATGTATTTAATTACGTCATTGTCAGGGTACTAAGGTTGTTCATAGGCTGTAATTCATTTACATTACAGAATACCAATCTCCCTCAGGCACTTCCCCTTGGTTCTCTCGCAAATTGTCATGTAGTTACATCCAGAAAGGAAAGATGGTGTCCCAAGTAGCAATCCAGGTTCGTCAAGCCAGAGCACGCTGGAGCATTGCAACTCTCACCAATCGACTGTTGCCTATCACTACGGTATATGCCTTTCCTACGTGCATGAATACGTCGTAGGGCAAGGCACCATCTTGCATCCTTTACAAATCGTCCACAAACTCCCAGAAATCCGCTAAGTAATCTTATGCTGCTGTACCATCAACAATACTTCAAGCCGATTTAGTAGCGATAAGTAAATATCTACACAGTTAGTTTGGGTTCCTACAAGACTTTGGTCTACATACCAGCAGCAAGCCATCGAGAGCTTAATTGTTTTAGTGCGAGTCTCATTGCCTCCGCATTTTCCTTATCCAGTGCTTCTGAGCCGTGTCCAAAACTGATTTTAAGACGTAGCGATGTTACTTTGTAGATGAGAAACGGTAAAAACGGTGATATTAAGTCACATACTCGGCTGACGAGAGTATCTGAGAAGTGGAGTGTCATCTTTAACGCGCTCTGTAGAATTGATGCCGTTTCGTCTGAAAGGGGTTTGCTGGAAGCTTCATAAGTAATAGAAGAGGAAAACGCCGGTTCATCGAGAAGAAGTATGCCACTATCATATGTTAATTGGCGAGTGTGATGCTGACGATGTAAACTTACCTGTAGCACACTGCCATTTGCGTGCAAAATTCTAGCTGTCTCATGTCTGCCTCTATTCTGGAAACATTAACGAGGGAGAAAACAGTGCGTCTGATTTGCGTCGTATCGCTTGTTTTGTCCGTTACTTGATGTAGTACTTGGCTGAGGAGGTGCGCTGCCTGGGCGAAACGGGCAAACCGACCAAGTCGAAGGCTGATGGCGGAACGGAGCGTAAATGCATTTTCGGGACCAGACGTCTATGAGAGGTAAACAAGTTAATGCTTGAACAAAGTTAGAGGGCGATGTAACTTACACCCAAGTCCCACTCCTCATCATCAATTGGCAGATAGCTTGTTGAATCGGGATCTGCAGTTACGAGATGGCGCGCCGGCTCGCATAGGTTCATGAATCTGAAGCGGTTAGTACAAAACAAAACATGAACTAGATGGTGGGCCGCGAATTAGTTTACCTATCAAGGACAAGAATAGACCACCAAACACGACGGGCTTCTTCTAGATCTGGCCATTTCCTAGGGGCCGTCTTTCCAGACACAATTGTCGTGTCGACGCCAAGCGCGGAGCCGTACCGAGCACATTGGGCAACCGAGAGGTACGCCTCAGGATATAGGCCATGACCCATCTCGTACAGTGTAATAAGAACTCCGGCCTGGAGTACCATCAACGTAATGGCTCCGGACTGCTCCAAGCCCGCATGGTATTGCTTTACCACCTCGTAAAAATGACTCCTAGCCTCAGTCACGCGAGAACTGCATAGCTTCATTGACAGCACTAGCAAGTATAATTCCGCTCGTTCGTGCATCATACGCTTGACGAGAAGCTCTGAGAATCCTGTTTTGCAGACTATGGGCATCCATGTGTGGACGGTCTCGAAAAAGAAAATACCGGTGGCATGGATATCCTTTACATCGCCAACTAGCCTTTCTACCTCAGCTGTGATCAGAGGTTCTAGGTTTATCGTAGGAAGCTCCAGTTGCACAAAAGCAAAAAGTTCGGGATCCATGAAGCGTTCTGCCAACAAGTTTGCAGCCGCAGCCGCAGCCGTAGTCGCAGCCCGTGGCGTGGGCTTCTGGGCTAACGATGATTCTGGACTTGCCACATTGCTGCTGGAGGTTGGTGATATTACACCCGACTGGCTGAGCAGTTCTCTTCGTTTGCGACCTCGAGGATACAAGCATTGGATGGTTTTTCTAGAGTCTCGGGTTAGGTCTGAGCTGGAGTCAAATTGGACGCGCGCTTACTTAGCACAGAGTGTACATTCAGGGTCGATGCGGTCGCATTTCCTCTTGGCTTTACGGCATTGTATGCAGGAATATGGAGACCTGGACAGCCACAACGTTTCCTTGGTGGGCATACTGACGAATCTGTTCGATGATGATGAGATGGCTGCAGATGGCGGCATGCGGTGTTTGCGGAAAAGCGCAGCCCGCAGCTACCACTCTGCTCTGCGGACTTAAGTGGATAATTCGCGGCATTCGGAAGCTTTCCTCTCCACTAAATGCCGCACAAATCGCAACACCAAAGATCCTGAACCTAAATACAGACGGCAGCGGCATCTTCAATTAGCTGACAAATGCCACTACCGCACAAGTCTGGGTGAAGGGGATTGGTTCATCAACATAGACTAGTTCCGCATCTACCGAAATGGCTTAATAACTACCAATTATGGTATTCGAAGACAAATCATAAATTTGTAATGACGATGGATTCACGGCCAAGCGAGATGGAATCATCTTGCTTGATGCAAGTATATAAAGCGCCGAAGAGCATCGAGCAATTATCATCTTCAGGAAGTTACTTCTAATATCACCATCAGCCTTTGTATACAGCCCCATATCCCAACAACCCAAACTCCAACCTTTGTGAAAGCGATATTCCACAGCTAAACCTCACACAATGGCTAACGATCTCGTCCTGGTTTGTCCTCCCTTCCTGCCAGGAAGAAAACAGTCACTAATAACTCTAGCTAACCGGTGCTACCGGCATGATCGGCTTCAGAACCCTCGTCTTCATCCTCGAGGCAGGCTACAACGTCCGCGCCGCCGTACGCAACCAAGCGGGCTTTGACAGAATTTCTGCTCTTCCATCTATCAAGAAATATGCACCGCAACTGACCAGCTTTATCGTCCCCGATATCACCATCCCCGGTGCATATGACGAAGCTGTCAAGGGAGTCAAGTACATCGTCCACGTTGCCTCTCCTTTGGCTGGCAATACCAAAGGCACCGACTATGAGGCGTCCCTCATCCAGCCAGCCATCCAGGGCACAGTCGGTATTTTACAGTCGGCTGCAAAGACTACTGGTGTTAAGAGAGTAGTCATTACAGCGAGTGTAGCGTCAATTGCCAGCGGCCCCAAGCTTGCAAGCGGTGACCTTGTCGATGGTAAGTTTTTCGACACATGATTGCCATTGTACTTTCGAGCGCTGACATTTTGCAGAAAACACGCTCGACGTGGCCACGGAAGGTCCATTCCAAGACGATATGACCGCCTACTTTGCATCAAAGGCGCTTGCCTACAAGGCAAGTAAGGACTTTATCGCGGCCAACAAGCCCGCCTTCGACGTCATCAACATCTTGCCCGTATTTGTCCTCGGGCGCGACGAAACAGTCACAGAAGCCAATTCTATCGTTAAAGGAACCAACGGACTGATTATGGGTCCTTTACTGGGCCACGCAAAGGGATATCCCCCTGTCAATGCAACGGTGCATGTCGACGACGTCGCAAAAATGCACCTGCTCGCCCTAGATCCCAAGGTGGCAGGAGGTCAAGATTTCCTGGCCGCCGGACCTAACTTTGCCAATGTCAACTGGGCAGAGTCGCTTGAGCTTGTGAAGAAGCGATACGCCAAGGAATCTGCAGAAGGGCTATTTACGTTTGATGGCATCGCAACACAGCCAGTAGGAGTGTCAAAGGTTGATAATTCCCGGGCAAAACAGGTACTCGGGCTTGAGTTTAAGAGTTACAGTGAACAGGTTTACTCTGTTGTTGATCACTATCTAGAGCTTGTCAAGCAAAAGTAGCATATCTACATAATTATTCTAGACTATTTTAGACAGAAGAGTTGATTTATTTAGATAATTTGCATTCTATTACAAAAACAATCGTCAGTCTCTTCGTCTGTGACGACTGTTACCAACTAAAATAGGCACACAATTTCACCGACCAAGGCCACTACACATGTCGTTGTAGGGTCTGTCGGAACGAAGGGCACTCTTCGAATTTTGAGCATATATTATACGATCTATATACAGTGGCGATACATCGATAATACATTAGGATTCAAGATTTGTTTGTACACAGGAGCGGTTCGCTGTTCCATTGTAGTTCACATATCCGAAATAAGAGACTCGCATCTCGGTGTGGAGTTTGCTTGTTCTTCTCCGAAAAATCGTCAGAGTTTCCATTACACAAGCAGCCACGCGAGATTGGTCGCACAAGCCTTTCAGGTGAGAATCTTTTCCAAACTACCTCGCCTCGCTTGCTTGTGCTCGTCCTCAACGTGGTTGGCATATTCAGATAATTTAGTTTGTGCAGAGTCTGTCTCAAATCGTTTTCATTCTCGCACTGGCTGGCCACAGGACTCTCGCCCTGGAATCATATGTCGCGTTGGACAGATCCCAAAGTAGGATGTGTTCGCAACCCACCCCTCATCTGATGTGCGGTACGCCGCTTTCGCTTATATGCCGTGCGAGTCTTGTCGTTTCACTAGAATCTGATAGGTGAAGAATTATTTCGGGCCCTCAACCTGACGATTGCAGAGCTGAGTCGAATCCAAAGGCTTCATGCTCAGTCCAGCTTTAGCAGTCGCAGCGCTCGTGGTGACGTGGGAATGGTACAATGTCACGGACGTTTTGAACGCCAGTCAGATAGCTCAACAGTCGATCAAAGCCAAGCCCAAAGCCTCCGTGAGGTGGGCATCCCCATCTACGCAAGTCAACATACCATCCCAAGCTGCTGTTTGCTGATTTGCGCCGAGACGGAACCTCCAGGCCGTGGAGTCGCATGTTCTCTTCTAGTTCGGGTAACCTATGCTCACGCATCGATCCGCCAGCAAGTTCTCCCAAGCTTGGAACAATGAGGTCAAAGCAGTCGACTGTCTCTCCCTGAGGCGGCGGGTTTGCTGATTTGATCATGTAAAACGCCTTGATGTCCCGTGGATACTGTGTAACAAATACCGGCAGGTAAGCATCGTTTGCTTTGTCGTATCCGATCGTTTCTGCCAGATACCTCTCGTGCTCAGATTGAAGCCCAGCACCCCAGACGGGCTTGTGTTCGAATTGAGACGCAACCGGTTGCAGTAATTCAATTGCTTCCGTGTATGTCACTCGTGGCCACTTGGTCTGCCCTGTAAGACCTCTCCATCGTCTATTGAGCTCTATCGAGTCCACAAGATCTTCAAAGGCTTCTCTCTCAGCCGGGTCTCGCGCATCCAGTCTATTCATCTTCAGTTCTTGAGCAGCTCGACGCTGCTCCAATCCTCGTGAGACAGACGCAAGCATGTTCTGTACCAAAGTCATGACCTCATCCATGTCATTAACAAAGCTCATTTCCGCCTCCAGCATCTGGAACTCGCTTAAATGACGGGATGTGTCGCTCTTTTCGGCACGGAATGTCGGTGAGAGCGTCCATACATTTCCAAGAGCTTGGGCTAAGGCTTCAAGATGGAGCTGTGTTGAGACAGTCAAATACTTTGGTTCTCTAAAAAACTCCGCTGGAGCGCCTCCTGCTTTAACAGTGAAAGCTTCTCCAGCTCCTTCGCAGTCTGATGATGTGATAATTGGTGGGTGGGTTTGCTGAAACTCTTGCTGGAAGAAGAATTGCGTCAAGAGAGCAGATACATCAGATCGGAAGCGCAAAAGAGTTGAATTGATGGGGGTCCGAGATCGCAGATGGACAATGGTCCGCAAACTTTCGGGAGTCTGATACTTGTTCTGGATTGGATATGTCTTATCATTGTTCATTAGCCGCACGGGTTCCAGAAAGACGATTGTAGGTAGAAGCCGCCCTTACCTGTGGATCGGATGAGCCTAGAATCTCTACTTCGGTTACTTGGAGTTCCGGCGCCGCAAGCTTCTCATCCTCGGTAGGAGCTTCAGCGGCTTGCGTTGAAGCTGACGATTCCGCGGTGTTGGATTGGGGGCTACTGCCTAGGGCCAAATGTCCCGACGTTTTCCATTCCCCTTTGAAACGCACAGCAGCGCCTGGCCGAATGCTGTAAAGCAGTTAGACTTGCCACTCTCACAGAAGAGAAAGTCATGAGCCATGTAAACTTACTTGGCGGCGAACGTCTTATCAACCACTGCTTGAACTGGTCGCATACAAGAGCCGTCTGTGACGTCTACAAATCGTACACCTGAGCTTTTCCGCACAGAACGCACCCATCCACAAATCTCAGCATCCGAGACATGATGATCCGGCTGAAATTCCTTCAAGTCCGCCAGCGTCTTCACTGTAGTGGCACCTGGCCCAGAGACTTTTGCCGAGTAGCATCTTTGGAGCTTCGGTGAGTAACTAGCACTCCTTCGAGAAAGCTCGCGCAATGAGAGGGCTCTCATACTGTGACAACCCTGAAGCGCAGGCACGTAGAGCGTCCTAGTAGCGAGAAAGACTAACGACCTATTGACGCGTGCCAGATATCATGACTTGACCTCAGCTTTCGACACCGAAGATGCAGACAACGATACAACGATTATCCCGCTGACAAAGCAATAGGCTTTTCGACAAATGAACAAATTGTAAGAGTGAGTGAGGCCCGATTGAGCGCCGTGACTGTGTGGTCGAGTTGCTGGTGAAGGGGATGAGGTGCGATATCGAACAGTGGAAAAACTATTTTGCCGCTGCACTTTTAATTACCAGTGGCGGCCTTGTTGCCTGCAATGGGTCCAGAGTTATCGAATTACAGCGCCAAACGCGCCCTGGAATGCGGCTGGAATGTGCCCTGAAGCCACTGAAACAATGCCTGTATTTTTAGTGTCTAGGCCCATCTACAGCGCCTATCCCTTCTATTTTTGACACCTTTACACCCAGCGCTGTCCGTTGGGTTTTGATTCACTACACCACACCACCATCTGGGTAGCTACGCAAGCGACTTCTTTGCTCCGTCATCCTTTGGCTGCAGTACAATGTCATTTTTATTCCTGCACATGCTGTCGAATCTCATTGAAGGAACTACTGTCTAGGATGTGTCCGAGCCGTTGCAGCTTTCCCACACCGAGGCTGCGACGCTGGCAGACAGGGTCAGGAGGAGTTTTGTCTCTTGTGACCTGTCGCCATCGTTGACCGGTTCTGCTTACTTGCGGCTGAGGTGAACGATGCGGGCATCAATACATGTTTGAGATTGCGTCTGCAGCATCTCATTGCGGTCTGGGGCCAAGCCAATGGGCCACGCAGAAGAGCCTGGACCTCTAGTGTCGAGACCATTTGTCAACACCACGTCATCTAAACAAGCAGGATACCATGCATATCCCGCATGTAGATCTGCGACATGCGAGCGTGAATAGGCCCCCAAAAGCCTCGCCAAGTTTGTATGGTGTGGGCTGTATACTGGCGCGTCATGCTCCCATCTCACCTCAAAGTCTTGCCTAGCACAGCATCACCGTCGTGCTGAACTCTTTTGCTTCATGAAGCAGATTCCAAGTGATTTCTACCCTCCTTTCAACCACCGTAATCTATGCACCCCGCGATGATCTCAAATCCCGCTGCTGGTCACTTGCCGCCTAGATCCGGTCCACCATTCGTGGCTTTGCGGTTCTCGCTCTTCGAGCCTCCTGCTTATCTTCTTCAAAGATGGTGGGCAGCATCATCCACCTGCTGGATTGCAGCCTGCCGCAAGAGACTGTCACGCGCCACATGCATGGAACAGCGCAGGTGAATGAGCTGTCTGTTGACGGCCCTTTGCCTAATGTAGCACAGGGAGCGAGATGATGTGCTACAGATCTGATGCATACTAGTAGGCTCCCGCAACAATGTTCCGGCGTCCACTGTTGCTTGATTGAGCACCTGCCCATTGCCAGTGATGATATGCAATTACTAACCCGACAGTGAGGTGCCATCAGAATATGCCTGCCGCCCTTCTAGCCAGGCGCATTTTGGGCTGCAAATAAGGCGCTTCTCATCTGATTCACTGACAAGGGAAGGTCGCTCGACCGTCTCCATTCTTAAATATTGATTCAAAGACGGTCTTGCCCGGCTCGATACAGTTAAACATGTGCATCTTTAGCTCACCGTATTTCTTAAAGCGAGAGCTCCTCGTCGTGTACTATAAATGTCTGTCGAGATTCTCGGCTGTACAAACGTCGTTTTGTCCCCTTTTCTTCTGCCTTTCGCCTGCTGCTCTGAGAACTCGGTCCGTTCCAAACCATAGGGTTCACCTTTTAGGCTACTTGGGTCACACAAGGCATAGGTAGCTTGTTCTTAACTCGCTTCAGGTCGGTAAAGCCAAACGACGCTTTAATAGCGGCCTAAAACGACATTGACAGCCGTTCTGCTATAAAACTGACCCTTTGATGTCGTTTCTTAAGGCTCTTAGATTGCTAATGTTCAAAATCTTTCTACAGTCCATAGCCGTCGACGACTCAGTTCTGCTACCTTCATCCCACTTACACAGTCTTTGCCCGTCGAATCGAAACATCTACCACCGGATAACACCATGGTTGCGGTTGCGAGAAGCAGAAAAGTCAGGCCAGCTGATGTAGCTGCTGATACAAAACGTAACTTCATTCCCATGGTCAAGAACACCTACGCTCAGAGCTATCCGCCGACCTCGATCCTTTACACGGAACCATGGCGTCAGCTGTCCATTGGACGCCAAGCCACCACTCAACCGCCATCCTTCAGCATCGAAGAAGGCGACCCCGTCATGATGGCTATAGAATATGGTCACAGGGACTCAGGTCACAGTGCATACCAAGGCGGCCCGCGTGTTCGTGTTCCATTCATCTGTGCCGTCAATGAGAAGGAGCCTGGGGGCGACTGGGACACTGCATCCAGCGGTTACGAAGAACAACTCTGCCGCCGAAGCAACTTTGTAGCGACACTTCAGACCCCGTGCCCTTCCACGAGACGCTCTACGAATTATCCTATCCCATCTGTCGGAGCCATCATCTCCGACAACGTCCTTGTCTGCCGCGGACCACCAGACGGCTACGCAAAGCTAGACGCCTGGTACGACCTACCAGTTGTCTCCATCGCAGCTGTACGACGACCTAAACTCAAGGGCAACGGCACTACTTTTTCTTTTACAGAGGAATACGAAGATATCTGGAAGAAGATGCGTGGCGCCCTCTGCGTGTGCCTGCACCACGGCTACGATCGCATCGTCATCGGCGACTTCGGCCTCGGCAGAAGCCACCGTAACCCTCCCCAAGTCCTGGCAGAAATGTGGCGAGATCTTTTCCTCTTCGATCCAGAGATCCGCGGCCAATTCACCTACGTAGTCTTCTGCTTCGAGGATGCTAACCAGAGCACCCACGGCTTCATCCTCGACGACATTGCCAAAAGCGAAAAGAAGCGAGATAAGTCGTCACGAGAGCCCACACATGCCTCCTCAGCCTACGACATTACAGACTTTGACATTTTCCAACACACCTTTTCTCGTGCTGAAATCCAGCGGGTCATCACGCAGCCCGACCCTCGCTACGACTTGCACATGATAACCTCTTGAACAGGCAGCTGATTGGAAAGGCAGGGTAAAACTGCTCCTCTCAGCTGGACCAAGTCAAAAGATCCTCGCAGCTATGTTGCCTTTGTTTTGTAGGCGGTCTCACTTTTTAGAGGGGTTGTTTTAATATGCAAGCCATGTTCGGTGTGGACTCCAAGATTGGTCTGGACACCGATGATGCTTTTGGCTACGGCCTTTCTGGCTCATGCTGTCTCTCATCGAGTGGAGCGCTGCTGCATCGCTTCGACACCGATTATGCCGTCCCGTTCGAGGTGCATATGCACTCATACACCCCTGTAATAAGAGAGCTGCTGAGCAGGTATTGAATTCGTATGTTCATAGTTATGGTTGAAAGTAATATGTGTGGTTATGTTGTCATTAGTCTATGCCAGAAAATATCATACAAAATATTGTCCGTATCATTCAATATTGGTGGAAATTGAATATGAACACAAATAGAGATGATTTGTTGTAATACCCTTATATTTCTACCTGGCCAAATAGCCGTCATGCAATGCTTCGCCCATGGATCCTCCATGCTTTTTACATATATTCCCCTGTCGCTAACTTTCTATTTTTTATTTTCCACAACATGACATCTAAAATTAACTCCCGGTCGTCATGCCATTTACCACATGTTGGGTCGGAAACCCGCAAAGTTTGACAAAGACGCCGCGGTGGTGCCATCCGACTCGCCGTCGCGTTTGCGTTGTCCGTTCAACTATGTCGTGTTAGCTTCAGTGCCTGCGAATGTTATTTATTTACTCTGCTTTGGACAGCTTACCTCCAATTGTACGCCCTTGTGGACATGAACCAGCCAGTCGACGTAGCTTTGGGCCTCGTTGTTGCGATCCTCTACCAGTAGCCTAGCAAACTCGAATTCAGCGCCGTCAATGCCTTGTCTGGCAAGCTGAATAGACATGGCCTTGGATCCGCGCAATGACTTAAGGAACTCAAGTATGTTGCGAACTTGTGCGTTCAGATGTGTTTCAAGTACAGGCAGTGACGAAGTGTAAGCATCAAGGCTCTTAAGAGAGTCCTTGTCTTCTCCAAACAAATCGGAGATGAGGTTGGGGGATGTCTGAGCGTGGAACCACAGAATAACTTGTTGGCCGTTATCCACAATGTACACACCACCTGGCTCGACACGGGAGAATGTTGTGCGGGTGGCGGGGGGCATCTTAAGGTGTCCCGTCTCAGCGTCGGCGAACCCATCTTCCGGCTGAAGGTTGTGCACAGGAATCATACGGGGGTACAGGTACAAGCTGAGTTCCAAGGCACCCATGGATCGAACCATGCGCATCTCATGAACTCTTCTGTCTGTATTCTCGAGCCCGCCCTTGAACGCTCGGCATTTCAGCAATCCAAGCATGTACATACAGAACTCCTTGAGCCTCTCAGGCATCACAAGTTGGCCAGGAGGGTGCTGCTGAGCAGAGTGCTTCCTGTAACAGGCCATGATGTCGATGGTTCTCTCCGTCAGCCAGTTGCGAATGTCCTTTAGGTTACTTGATGTGGTAGCAAGTTTCGTGCTCGCTTCCTTTGCGAGGAGTGCAATGACAGCATCTTGGTCGACAAATTTCATGCAAGCTCGGATGCCTTGCTCGCGGGATCCAGCCTCCTTGGCTGTCTCACTCACACTAGCAATAACGTTTGAGCAGCGAACTCTGCGCTGTCCAGAGGCAGTCGTGTACAATAGAGCACTCTGGAAGTGTGCATCGAGCTTGGAGTCGAGTCTGCCATCGTGTGAAAATGTGACAGCCAGGGCTTTTTCGGCATCAATAACGCCAATCTCAAGATCAGCGCCAAATGTGTGCTGAATGAAGTTACCGTGGTATGCATGGACTTGGAGACCATTGGAGCAACGGACCTTCATCAAAGCTTGGAAACCAGTCTCCCGTGTAACAGCGTGTGAAATTTCGGAGGACAACTTAGGACTGTCTCTAGCAGAGATGAAGTTGGGGTAGTAGAAGGTTTCACCTCCCGTCGTGGCTGCAACGTGACCTATTTGGGTTGTTAGCACACGTAACTATTACGATAGGCTCTCAATGATGCTTGATGCTTACCAATTGTTGCAATGTCAAGATAGCCACCTGAAGGAGCTGCAAGGAAGAAGTCCGAACCAACTCCAGCAGCTGCCATCTTCTCAGAGACCTTCTTCCACGCGGGATGTTCCGTGGTGTACAGTTTCTTGTCAGATTCGCCTCCAGGCCGGTTTCCATCATCACGAAGGAATAGTTGACCTGGGCCCCAAGTTGGCAGAGCAGAGCACGAGCAGACAATCTTTCCACCCGTCTTCTCCAGCGCCGCGAGGCCGGAGTTGAGTGCTGCCAAAAGCGCGGGCTCAGGGTTTTTGATCTCGGAGAACATCTCAGGCAACCGTGTCAGGAGAGAAGTGATGATCGTCTTGGCTTCATAAGGATCAACAAAGAGACCTTCACCCAGTGGTAGGAAAGGATCTTCCAAGTCTGGCATGATCATCATATGGGCTTGATCCAAGGCAGGCTAATAGATTCGTTAGAGCAGGCCGTGTTTGTCAACAAATGCACATTTGTACTTACATTGATGTTGTAGAAGTGGATATCCTTGTCATAGGTAACAAATCCCACCTTGGCACCTTCAGGCAATATTCTCTTGGGCTCGCCATTTTCGTCCTTCTCCTGGTTCTCGCCGCCGTAAAGAGACGCCAAGATACCATCGCAGAAAGCTTCCAAGAACCCCTTATTGAAAGATTCTTGAGTAACATCGATAACAAAAAGCCATCGAAGACCAACTGGCTCTCGAGTCCAGTACTCCTTGGGAACTACGAACTCCACAGTGCCACGGTGAAGCTCAGGTCTTTGATCTCGGTCGACTCGGACGCCCTGCGGGCTTGTGGCACAGAAATATTCAGGTGCTGTTTCATTCGGGTGTGTGCAAAGATTGCAAACAAACTTATTGCCTCCAGATCGGAACATCATAAACGGATTGATGTAAGCGCGGCATCGTCGACAACGGGGCGGACCGGCATCACCAAAGTCAAGGACAGGAATCTCAGCTTCTCCGGCCTGAAGGGGAGCAAGAGGTTGTAAAAGCATACCCAATGGTAGGCCAGTTGCCTGCAAGCCGTCTGCTGTGGCAGGGATGTTGTTGAGTGTCAGGCGAGCGTGTTTGGGTGAAGCATTGCCCTGGTCGTGAGCAACGAAAGAGACCGCAGCAGGAGGCGGAACATGTTTCTCGAAAGTTGGATAGACATTTTTGAGGAAGTACTGTTGAATTGAATCACGCGCGGCAGGAACACTGGGTAAGTCATCCGAAGAGACTTGCGATCCAGCAGGAATTGTAGCTGCAGCATCAGCAGATGGATCGCCAGATCCCGCACCCACGGGTCCCGCAGGGTTCAACGGCGCGCTGGGCGCTCCAAACTGAGACTGGCCAGCTTGAGGCGTACCCTGAGGGGAGAATTGATTGTTGAATGCAGGGAAAGATTGTCCAGCCGGGCTGAATTGATTGCCAGGAGCTCCAGGAGCAGGCATGCCATTGAACGGTTGCGAAGAACCTGAAGGCTCAACAGTGTGGTACGCATGACGATCCTTCTTCTTCTTGCGAATTGTTCCCGTGGGCTGTGCCTCAGTGCCCAATCCTAATCCTCCCATCTGAGCAGCAAGACTGGCATCTTGTGCTGGGGGAGGATTCTGGAAACCAGGTGCGCCGTAACCTTGCCCAGGAGGTGGTGGGCTGCCCATAGGAGGTGCCTGTCCACCTTGATACTGAGGAGCACCATAACCTTGGGGTTGGTATGGATTGGGAGCGATTGGCGGTTGGAATTGCTGGGGAGCAGGGGCGGAGGTTCTATTAGGGTCGTTCGGATCGAGGGCTTCGCCCTGGCCAAGGGAGTGATATTGCGAGTAATCGGCCATGGTGTGACAGAGGACACCTGGTCGAGATAGATTATTAATGAGCTATACGAGAGATGATACGTCTCGCGGCGTTGACTCTCTCGAGATATTCGGATGAGGGGTCCCTCGGTAACGAATTAGAGGGGGGTTGTGCAACAGAAACAACAAATGAATTATGCGCTCAAAAATATTCCATGATCCTTGAATGTCGTAATACCAGCTTCGAAGTCGGCACCGATGCCTTGAGCCAAAACTGTGCCGGATGGTCGAAGAAAAAAGGGAAAAGCGGTCGTGGGAATCGATGTTCGTGTGCCTGGTTCAGACTGCGTGTCCATTTAGAGAGGCCCTTCCAGGAGTAAAGGCCCATAAAAAGGTCTTCGCCAGGACAAGCTGGCTAGAGGCCGATAGCGAGCCTTTGCCATCACTGAGACATGATTGGACCACGCCGCTTAGAAAGTGGAGTTGATCCCGATCGCATGTGCCACAGCTTGCCGTGGCTGGTGAGGTCATCAGCCACATGGTCTGTCTGCAACGACTGCTGCCGGGCAAGATACGCTTGATATACGAGCATGAGTGACTATATATGATCAACCACCGTATTAGAGGTTAATGCAACGAGTTAGCTGCATTTCTTATGAGTAATTATATATATTGGACTTGATTTCTAGTACATAGATGGCATAGTTTCGCTGTATCGCTACCACAGTAGTGTAAGTCAACCAAAGGCTGACTGCTTCTTGTAGAGGAAAGCGAGGGCAGATATCAATGGCAGGCGAGTCGTTCCAGGTATTTCATATAAATGATTATGTTCTGTTGTACTTTTTTCAATATATCCACTATATTGTACCCTTCAAGGGGCTCTAAATGATCGTGTGCATGGAATACTGCTCTGTGTTGATGACACCAGCAGCCCTCTACGGAAACAGAGGTTCCCAATGACGACGAAACAAGGACCAGCAACGTTAAACTATAGCTTACAAAATATAAGTGTACAGATAATATATAAAAGCTATTAGAACAATCCGAACCAATATGAGTGCTCTTTTCATGCTGTACTGACAACGTGCAGTTGATGTTGTGAACGAAGATATTGCTTACGCACAAGCGATGAAGCCAGGAGTCCTGCGCTCCGGGCCAGCTACAGAAGGATCCAGGCGATAGTTGCAATTTGATGCATGTAAATAAACTTCTATATGCCAAACAAGTCATTTTAATTATATGACTTATACAAATGGCGATGGATGTGTTGTCGTCTGGGGTGTCTCAACAAAGTTGCGCGTCATCGCGCCGCCATGGTCGCGATGACAGTAAATACAGTTAGCGGTTGCCACAGCTTCATGAACCAGAAAATTCAATTTGATATTATCTAAACTGTTGCTAAATTTCACGCGCAAATGAATCCTATCTAATAATAGCATTTCAGGTCGTGGTTGGTAAGCAATATCCATTGTTGTTGAAATGTAGGAAAATCGCCTTCTTGCACTCAAAGCAGTGGTTATTGCGACTTGGTGCTTTTACAGCTCAATACTGGGAGTATGCGAGTTTGAACTTGGTAAACCATCGTTTTCATAAATTAGGACAAGCATTTATTGCCTTTGTCGAATATTTTAAGCCTATACGGTGGTGTTGTTGAGCAAATCATCCAAGCTGTACGGTCGCAACTTCGCAACTCATCGCATCGCCAAAAACACATGGATGGCATAGAATCCGGCATATCTCAACAACCAGAGGGAATTTCGGTATAAAAATCTCACTCGATGCACTCTTGATTGACTTGTTCATCAGGAACACCAAAAAGAACGAAATTAATATCCTGTCGTGGCGTGGTGGGCGGTTGAATAATCGAGGGCTCATTTCGCGGATAGCTTCAGGTGTGCGCACCCATTTCGAAGCCAGTGCAGGAGCAAAAAGTGACTTTCAACAGATCGGACCAAGGCTCTGCCACACACGGCAAATTGGCAGTAAAAATTATACCAATCGAAAGAGCTATCAAATATGAATCACTAGTTTATTTATTGCAAGGTTGTCGCTTTCAATGTTTTTTGCAATTCAGAATGCGCCGAGCAGCAGAGGTTTCGGACCATGAAGCAAAGGCTGGGGAGTAGCGAAAACCCCCAACAATCTGGGACTTGGATGGTAGGATGGTGGTGTCAGACTAGCGCAAAAGCTTAAGGGATATTAAATGTCACAAATTCGCCTGGGCGACAAAAATGACTCATGGATAATCTGTAATGGAGGGTCACTTCTGGTAAAATGGCAAGCCGGAAGAGCGAGCAATCAAGAACGCAAAGGTCGGGGGGACAATGAAACTATCTGTTCTGTCGACTGGCGAGGAGGGGGGACGAGCGAGAAGCAGCTTGCTGGGCGAGCAGGCACTCAGCAGATCACGGCGCAAAGTGGGTGGCTCGCCCAAGAGGGTTGGCTGTTGGCAGACGCAGCCAATCAGAAAATCGGGCACGGATGAAAGGTGGGGAAGGGTAGGAGCTGCATGTGTGTCTTTTCGTCTCTTCGGGAGGGGGGAAGGCGTGGGAAGGCACGAAGAATGGCGGATGGGGAGGGGATTGGAAGCTTGGGAAGGAACGGAAGCATGGGAAACTGCCCAAAAGCCAGTGCAAATCGAAGCAACAAGGAAAGTGGGGACCTTACAGACAGCAAGTGTTGTGGCTTGTTTGGCACTAGTGCAGCCTAGCTCTTGCCGTTCGCGGTAAAATAATAATAATAATAAAATAAAATAAAGGTACGTACTGATGCGATGGGCCCCGAATTCGATGGACGGCCCCGGCATGCGACCGCTCCCCCCAAGTAAGACAACCTTGACCAGCGCAAGCTTTGGCTCTGCTACTGATTGCGCTCCTCGCCCCGCCTGATATATAAACAAGCCCTGTCCCCTCCACGCGCCCGACGTTGCTGGTTTTCCTTTCGATTCTTCTCTTGTTCCGATTCGTTAATTCACATCTTCACTCTCCCCATCAGCTCCATCCAAAGCCAAAAGGGTTTATACCTTCACACACTTTACGCGTTACCACTTACACGTTCATACCCAAACAACACCGTCGCCATGCCTCCCAAAGCTGCTGCCACCACCAAGAAGTCCAGCCATGCTAGCTACCAGGACATGATCACCGATGCCATCCTGAACGTAAGTCATCTCTTTCGCCTTGCAGCATAGCGCGACTGTTCCGTCCCACTCTCTGCTACGTTGCAATCGCGTGACGCTGTTGTTGCATTTGGAACAGCTTGCTGACATTTTTTGTTCTACAGCTCAAGGATCGCAATGGATCTGGCCGTCCTTCTCTCAAGAAGTACATCAAGAAGAACAACAGCATCACCGTCACCGACAACATGTTCGATGCTCTGTTCAACAAGGCCCTGAAGAGTGGTGTGGAGAAGGGTGTCTTTGCCCAGCCCAAGGGTCCTTCTGGCGGTGTCAAGCTGGCCAAGAAGGCCGCCGCTCCCAAGAAGGCTGCTGCCCCCAAGAAGGTCGCTGCCACCACTGCTAAGAAGCCTGTCGCCAAGAAGGCCGCTGCTGCTCCCAAGAAGGCTGCTGCCCCTAAGAAGGCCGTTGCTAAGAAGCCCGCTGCCGCTAAGCCTGCTGCTAAGAAGGCTGCCCCCAAGAAGACTGCCACCAAGGCTGAGAAGCCCGAGACTGCTTTGACCAAGACGAAGTCTGGACGCGTCGCCAAGGTACAGAAGCCCGCCGCTAAGAAGGCCGCTCCCAAGAAGGCTGCCCCTAAGAAGGCTAAGGCTTAAACTGCACATCATGTTTCACCATTAATTTAATGACTTGATTACTACGGCGTTTACTGGGGTTTTGTTTTTATTTCAAATGGTCGGACTAGGGAGGATGGCTGTAGGGATACCGGGAAATATTTGGGAGCGTGGGGAAATATTGTATGTCTTTGTTTTGATACGCGCCAAATGCGCGTCTGGAAAGAGATCAAAGCTTTTGCAAATTTTACATTTTTTTTAGTGTACTCTCTTTTTTTCCTTTTTTTTTTTTCTCCTCTCTATTTCGGAACTTGTGAATTTTTATTTGTATTTTTTTCTTGTTTTTTGGTTTTAAGGGCAAATGAGCCATTTGGCGAAATCGCTCCACGCCACCGTCTGAGGAATGGACGCGGTTTGGGTTGCACCATGTAGTCTACGACGTTGAATGTAAATGTACAGTGGTAAATAAGATGTTTTACTTCGTTTTTAAACGTTCCTCTGTGTTTAAGTTATATCTGCTCACGGAGAGAAGGAGTAGTGATTATTGAGTTGATGATTTAAGAACGGAGTGTGATTGGGTTGGGAGGACGTGGCTCGGATAGTAATTTCAAACTTGGACAAAACAACACGACACAACGCAGTGGTACAGTTCCCTGGCCTTGCAGCAGCCAATGAGCGGTCAAAGATTGAACATTGGTATTTTAAAATAACTCATGTGGTGACTATTCAGTCATGCGTCAAAAATGTTGGAGATGCGACCGTTTTACAATGCATTCTTCGTCTATTTGTCTGCCTATCGGGTAGCTTGCTCTGTTGGAACTGGACCCGCGTCCCAAACGCGCCTCGTGATACCCATGTTTGTTTTTTCCGGTGCTGGCCCTGGTCTCTCTCTTTGTTGTGCCCGTTGAGATGGCTGTCTCATTTTGGACCTTGGACTAATCTAACGAGGTGATATTACATCACGTGGAGTAAATTGGTCTGATGCCCTGGCAAGATGAAGCATGAAAGACGGAAGTAAAACAGGGTTGTTGACTTTGACCACATTTGGCGGATATGTTACAGAGACTGATTTTGTTGCGATAAGATGATTTATTTTATGAGTAAGATATTGCGCAAGATGGTGTATGTTTAATTGGCTTTCAATTGTTTCGGAGGATGTTGCTATTGTGACACAAGGGATTCAACATGTGCCCTTTTTCTTGGTGTTTTTGCTGCCGATGTTGCTTGGCGTCTAATGGCGCCGTTAGCAAAGTACCTGATGCAGCACAGAATCTTTGGCGGGCTACCAAGTAGCGACCATCTTATCCAACCCGTCTGCTGGGCCAGTCAATAATGCGCTCCAGCCCCAACTGCTCTGCCCCGCCACGGACAGTTTGTGGCTCAACCAGCACCGCCGTAATGCCACTAATAAGTAGCGGCGTTGACTGGCGCAGCACAGACGAGCAGAACAGCCTTTTGGAGGGGGACACCGATGCATGCATGCCCGCCCAACCACATACCGACCCTTCCGACCTACGTAATCCCTGGTAATCCCAAGGGTGGTTTGCATTTCCAGGAGCGACAAAAGAAGACACAGTTTATTGATTGCATTGTCTGGCTTTTCCTTTTATTTTGGCCCCCTCTTGCTGTCACTTCATTGCGTTTTACAGCAAGCCGAGCCATGGAGTGTCGCATTACACTTGGTCTGCATTGACAAGCTACTCCGCACACCTCAACTCTAAAAAGCTTCAGCTCCATCACCACCACCATAGTCTCTAGTGCCACCACCAGTTTACCAGCACCTTCCCATACGACTGGAAATAACGACACTAGCTGGTCAGAATGGCTACGTCTTCAAATCCCTTTCGAAAAAAGTCATCTCTCCCAGAGGAGGACCGCTTTCCTCCCCTAGAAGCCATCGACACTTCCCAGTCATATGCTCCCCCGCCGCGCACCAGCTTTCCCGAGGCTGAGTCTTACGATGACGCATCCGACAATAATGATAGCCAATACCGAAACGAAGATATCCCCGAACCTCCTCCGAATACCAAGAAGAAAAAGCCAGTGAAGAAGGTTCGCGTTGTGTCGCCGCCTCCGCTATCGCCGGACTCGCCAGAATGGCCTACCACTACACCGCCCAACATGGGATATGGCGACGGGCAGCAGTTAGATCCATTCGGCCTCCCGCAAGGCAGTATTTGGGGTCCCGACGCTGCACCCCTCAATAGCTCAACACAGCAATCTTATGATTCTCAACTAAATCTTGCACAAGCGCCCACGCAAGCCGCTGCTGCTCCCCCGCCTCCTCCACCGCAGCGGTCGTCCGGATCAGGACCTCCCGCAAATCCATTTAGCAAGACGCTTCAGGATTTGGAAAACTCAACAGAGCTTGAGCTGCAGAAAAGAGAAGAGGGAGAAGTACTCAAGGCGGCAAATGCCTCCAAACAGTCCTTGGATGTCAATGCCTTCAAACGGTTACTCTTGACTGGCAAGGCTGACACTCAGGACACACCTACAGGAGGTGACGCACCAGGCGACCGCAGTGCAACACATTTAAGGGCGGAAGATAAAGCATCAACTGGCACGGAATCAACGCCACAAAAGGAAAAGAAGACGCCGCCACCGCCTCCTCCAAGCTCGCGCCGCTCAGGATCACAGAAAATGGAAACAAAAGCCGATGCAGAGGCTCCCGCAAAGACACCGCCAGAACCACCTGCTCGAACGACATCGGAAGACAATTCGTCAGCATCATCGTCTGATGAAGAGTCAGCCAGTGACCCTTCAAGCCAAGCTACACCTCAGCTCCAACAGGCCCCTGACTCTTCAAAGAAGTCCGTCCCTGCACCACCACCACGGCGCGGACACGGACGAGCAGAATCCAAGGCCAACACACATTTTCCTTCAACCCTCGGTGTTGAATCCTCTCTAAAGCCTTCTGATGATGACACACCCTCCCGTTCTTCTATGGAGTCTATACCCTCTCGGCCAGAACCATCTCGCCAAGGGCCCCAAGCGCCAGCACCTCCACCTCCGCGAAGACCTCACGCTGCGCCGAAGCAAACTTCAGGCATTACCCCCTCACCCTCGATCTCATCAACATCCATTCCCCAAACAGAAGTCGGCACACCAGCCAATGATACACCTTCCAAGGCCTCGAAGGTGCCTGCTCCACCACCACCTCCAGCTCGCCATGCATCCTCGCGTCGCCCACCCAGTATCCAAGGCGTGGAAGCACCTACGCCGCGCAAATCATCTACAGAAGGCAGTAGACCCGGCGCACCCCCACCCCCGCCAGCACGCAGAATGAGAGGAAATAGCAATAGCAAGTCTGAGGAAAACACCAACCCCATAGACGAGAAATCAGCAGATCCAGGCATTAGCGCCGACATTCTAGCTGATTTGGATGCTCTCCGCAGAGAAGTAGACGCATTACGAGGCAAGGTGGAATAAGACAGTGTTACGAAGATTAAGAGTTAATTATTTTTGTAAAGTAAATTCAAGCGATTTCATTTCAATCAATCCATCAGAACATATCATCTTGTGCAAAGTGACGAGAGGAAGCTTATCCATGTCCTCACAACCACCAATAATTCCCTACCCTCCTTTGTTTATCCTCTCGCCTACAACATCCGGCATCGAAGCAGAAATCACGGCTTCCGAGAAGAAGAAAAAGAAAAAGAATAAAAAAAAAAACCTGGCCTGAATGCGGTGAGTACATCGTACTGAACATCCCGGACTAAAAATTGAACTGTTTCTGACAAAAACTCTCCCGTGTTACTCGGCTCTCATACCATCCGGGGATAGAATTTGATTTCTCTCTGCTCTCCTTTTACCAAGGCGGAGGTATCTACTGGACAAAGATGCTCCTTGAGCGTATACTTCAGTGACGGAGGTTTCAAACATTTCGTGTCATTTGATACATGCACCGAGTTTCATGTGCTTGACCAACTGAAGAGAGACATGATGGTTTCCATTGCTAGTCTAGGTGAACTTTGTACAAGCCTCATCGACGGCAGGGCAAATCAGACATCAAGCTTAAACAAGAGGTCAAAATCCCCCAAGTGATTAAAAATGCTGCCCAGTCCACCTCTTGGCTTCCCTCTCCAAATAATTTTTATGCTCATTTTCTGTTGTTTTTGTCTTCCGCCTTTCTCATGTCGTGCAGGACTTGGTATCAACATACCTCGAAACGTCCCCTCTCCATCCGCTACCAGACCAAGACATGGCGTCCCGTTTCATCTCGCCTGCCTCCTCCATACCATGGTGCAAATTCCACATCACCCCTTTGCCCCCTTTCGTCAAAGTGTCATCGTCAAAACGTAGTGATATCGTCAAAATAAGGTATCATATCCGTGTTGCTCCCAAAAATAAAACAAAACCCTGCCTTCCTCCTTCTTTTTCGCCTCCCTTCCATTTTCATCTTGCTTCTTCTGGCACCTTGTGGTCCGATGATGTTTCTGTTGCTAATATCAACAGCGCTGCCAGCTCATATGTGTGTATCGCAATTGGTGGTGGTGATAGCTATCGACGGTTCGATATTGCTGCTGGCAGTTACGAACTGCTCTGATAAAGTCATGAAATCCTTGCGCTTGCTACTCCGAACTCCTTGCCCGTGCTGAAATGCAGAGCCAAAACCGTCGTGAACCCTGCTGGTCTCTCGCCCCTTTGGCGAGGCCAAACCATTAAATAAGAAAACAAGCAAATGAAAAGCAGTGCAAAGATTTCCAGCGCTTCGTCATAGCTCATAGCAGCCGAAATAAAATGTGCATTTTAAGCCAGACCAGAGCCATGTAAATCTTGGGTCCATCGCCAACCAAGCCGCTTTCGCCCAACCTCCAGTTCGCCAAAAGATGCGCGAATAGTGTACAATCCAACAAATTCATCATAGGTTCTCCGCCGATATGCCTCGTAAGCAACAAGAAATAAAAAATATAGACAAAACTTCTCACACGCACCCCTTCATCCCCTGTCTTGCTTTATGGCTTTACGATTGAGCATCGCGGGGAGGGCCGCGTCCTCGACCACCGCCGTTGTTGCCACCACGGCCTCCGCGGTAGCCACCACGGCCACGACCACGACCGCGATAGTTGTTGCTATTGTATCCATTCTGAGTCTGCCAGTTGCCCTGACCAGGCTGAGGTTGCTGACCGGGTTGAGCGGTCTGCTGCTGAGCAGCCTTGGGAAGGCTGGAGATGGGACGGGGAACCGTCTCGGGGTTCTCATAGACGTAAAGGCTCTTATCGATGCTAGCGGGAATGGGTTGAATCTCAGTGCCGAGGTCTCTCTCAATATTGTAGAGGTTGAAGCGGTCATCCCAGTTGATCAGGTTGATGGCCAAACCAAGATGACCATACCGACCGGATCTACCAATTCTGTGCAGATAGGTCTCGGCGTTCTTGGGAAAATCGAAGTTGATGACGACATTCACTGCCTGAATATCGATACCACGTGTGAGCAAATCAGAACACACCAGGTTACGGCAAACACCGTTACGGAAGTCGTGGAAGACGCGGTTACGAGCCTGTTGCTGCATACGCGCGTGACTGTAGAAGCAAGAGTAGCCCAGCTCGGTGATTTTCTTTGCGAGAAGTTCGACGCGATTGGTCGAGTTGCAGAAGATGATCGACTGGTTGATTTGGAGCTTGGAGAAGAGGGTGTTGAGGCAGTGAACTTTCTGCTTCTCTTCGACAAATGCGTAGTATTGGGTGATACCACGGAGGGTGAGTTCATCCATGAGATTAATCTCATAAGGACTGGACATGTTGCGGTCAGAGAAGTCCTTGACGGACAGAGGGAAAGTGGCGGAGAAGAGCATAACCTGGCGATCCTTGGGGTGGAACTGCAACAGCTGCTCAATAGTAGGAGTAAACTCAGCAGACAACAGCTTATCAGCTTCGTCCATAATAAACATGGGGCATTCGCTCAAGTCGGCGACGTTCTTGCCAGCCAAATCGAGGATTCTGCCCGGGGTACCAACCACAATATGGACGGGATCCTGTAAACGGACAATATCATCACGCAGGCCAGTACCACCGGTCGTGACCATGACGTTGACGCCAAGGTGCTTACCGAGGGTCTTGCAGACCTGCGATGTTTGCATAGCCAACTCTCGAGTGGGAACGAGAATTAAACATTGAATCTTGGCAACTTTGGGGTTGATGCGCTCGAGAGCAGGGATAACGAAGGCAGCAGTTTTTCCGGTACCGTTCTTTGCACGAGCAAGGATATCTCGGCCGGTAAGGGCGACGGGGATAGACTCTTCTTGAATAGGTGAAGGCTTTTCGAAACCAGCTTCGAAAATACCCATAAGCAAATCTCGCTTCAACGCAAAGTTTTCGAATTCGAGTCCTTTCGTATTGGTTACATCCTACAAAACAAGGAAATGGTTAGCCAACTTCATCATGCATAAAACATGCAATCACTGATTGCAAATGAAGCCAACTAACCTCTGTTTGTTGTCTGCTATCCTTAGCAGGAATCTTTAGGCTCTTCTTCCAGTCGTCACCAGAGTCGGGAGTTCCATCGCTGCAATGCTGTTAGCTCAATCTGCAAGCACTATATCTCTAGGCGACGTCGCGTCGAACCTGAGCTGAGTGTTTCTCAGCTTGTCGGCAAGCTGTTCTGACATTGTTGCTTCGGTGGCGCTGCCGCAGGGCAGAGTTATAACGGATCAAAATGAAATGGTTGATCAAAATTGCAGCAGGATCTTGGTGAGCCAAAAGACAAAATATACTTTTGGCGTATGATCAAGAGGGTAAGAAAACCAGTTGATTCAGGTTCCCTTGCGTAAATGGGCTCTCCCAAAGATGACTAGAGGGAGGATTCAAAAAGGTGTTGGTTGGCCGGGACTACAAACGCTTTTACAGAAAAAGGTCGTGCTTCCCGAGTGATTGATCGTTGGTTGTCGTTGAAAAAATAATGGCACCCTAATATTTGATTTGGAGACACCGAAATAGACTCGTGCCGAGGCAGATAGCTTGCGAAAGATTCGTTGAGGAAAGTGAGGAGAGGATTGGAATTGGGAGTTTGAGTCGTCTTTCGATGGTCTTCCCTGGATTCCAAGGCGGTGATGTGTGGCCGATCCAGATCCCTCGAGGGTCACGTGAGCGCGGGGCCCACGGAGGACCTGTGCCTGCGAGGCTCAAGGTGAGGATGCAACGCTGTCGTCGGCCAGTCCGTTGTGTCAAAGAGGATTTAATATTTGAATTGATGATTACTTTAAGGGTCAAGGTTGCAGTCAATGTCCTCATGACACATCAACTACGATGAAACTGTATATCAATGCCACTGCGAACCCTAAATTAACAAGACTCTCGATCGTCTCCCAGCCATTCCTGTTTGAACAGCCAGAACGTTCGCATCATGTTGGGGAGATATTATATGTATATTTTGAAATGTTTTTCATTCAAAACTCCATCTATCCATGATATATATGTAAAGGTGACAAAAAAAATGCTAATAAAAACACCTGGGCAATCTGCAGGCATACTTGTACAAGTAGCGCCACACTGTTGTGGGCGCTTACAAGCTCTTTAAGCTTGAAATTTTCTCCAATTGATCTACCATCGTAACATTCGTTTGTATATGAGCAGAAGTCGCTTACAGCTTCATTCCGAGAGCCTTGGCGACCCTCATGCTCTGTCTCATGGACAGGTCAAGCATGATCTCCTCAGAGCCACCGGGAATGGCGTAGGCGCGGACATCACGGTACAGGCGCTCGACCTTGCCACCCTGGCCACCACGGGAGTAGGACAGACCACCGAAGATCTGAGAAGCCTCACGGGCACAGAACTCGAAGGTAATGGTAGCCTGGGCTTTGAGTGAGGCAATGGGGCCACCAAGACGCAACATGGCCTCGGTCTCGCCCATCTTCTCGCACTGGTAGATGAGGTTTTCAAGCCAGTTATAAGAGGCCTCAATTTGACGGGCCATGTGGGCAAGCTTCATGCGGATGACAGGGTGCTCCATGAGCTTCTTGCCGAAAGTGCGACGCTTGTTGGCGTACTTGACGCACTCCTCGTAGCAGACACGGGAGAAGCGCAGAGACTGGATGATGATACCCATGCGCTCGTGGTTGAAGTTGGTCATGATGACACGGAAACCCTGGTTCTGCTTGCCGAGCAAGTTCTCAACGGGGACCTTGACATCCTCGAAGGTGATGTATGTAGTACCAGAGGACCAGACACCCTGGCAGTCCATGCGGCGGGTGCTGACACCCTCGCCACGCTCAATGAGAAGGAGAGAGACACCGTTCATGCCAGGGCCACCGGTGCGAACTGCAGTGGTGAAGTAGTCGGACCAGATACCGTTGGTGATCCACTTCTTCTCGCCGTTGACAATGAAGTGCTTGCCATCCTCGCTAAGCTTAGCCTCGCAGGTAAGGTTAGCTACATCACTTCCGGCATCAGGCTCAGTGATAGCCAAGCAGATACGCTTGTCACCGCTCAGGATACCGGGCATGATGCGGTCCTTGAGGGCCTGGGTGCCGAACTTCATGACGGGAGGGCAGCCGATGCCGAAGCCACCAATCAAGTTCCAGACGAAACCACCGGAACCAGTGCGAGACAGCTCATCGGTGACAATCATCTCGTGGAAGAGATCCCACTTCTCAACAGGGACAGACTTGATGCCAGCGGCATACTCTGTGGGGTACTTGACACCCAAGAGACCGGCAAGGTAACCGCGGCGGCCCATCTCCTTGTAGATCTCCTCGGGGACACGCTTGGCCTCATCCCACTCGGTGACGTTAGGCTCGAGGTCGTTCTCAACCCACTCGCGGACTTCGCTACGAAGAGCAGCGTGGGTCTCGTTGAAGTAAGGAGAAGAGTACTAGGTAAATTGTTAGCTTTGTGCTTGTCGAGTCAACAGAATATCAATTGCAGCAAACTTACTCCTTGGTACCATGAAGGATCAGCGAAAGGAATCAATGCGCCGAAAGGCTCGAGAGGCTCAGCCTCTTCGTGGTTGTTAGAGGCTTCCTTCTGAGCGGCAGCGACGGTCTTTGGTGAAGGCTCGGGAGAGGGCTCGGCCTTGGGAGCAGGCTTGGGCTTGGAGTCGAGAGAGCCGACCTGGAGCTTGGCCTGGTACTTCTTGAGGATGCCCTCATTGTGATACTTCCAGAACTGCTTGGAGGCGTCCTTGCCGGCAACGCGCTGGAGAATCTTCTTGCCACCGGGGTGGTCATCCTGGAACTTTGTCAAGTCGTAAACGTCGCCATCGACAATGATGTACAGGTTGTCGGGCTTGTTATGCGACGCCACGTCGCTGACGGTGAAAGTCTTGGACATGGTGATGTAAAGATGCGTGTGGTGTGGAGGAGGGAAGGAAATGGATAAATGAAATCCGGGGTATAATGGGAAAGGGGATGAAAGAGATGAGGAGTAAGAGAATAGAAAGAAAAGAAGGAGGGAAAATGAGATCTAGGACGAGTGAGGTCTTAAATTGGAAAAAGACCGTTCAAGATACCGAATGGCCGTGTTCGATCACATGCGAGAGTAAGAGGGCCATAACAACTAGTGTGTGTCCGTAACAGAGAGTGGGCTGGGCTATGGGTTGCAATCGTGGACCGCCTCCGGATTTCAGAGGCAGACAAACCAAGACAATTGGAGACGGAGGGCTGTCCCCCACATGTTAGCTGCTGGGTCTGAGCCAGTCAGAGAGGCAGGAAAATAATCACTGCATTGGCTTCGAGCTTCGCCAGAAAAAAAAAACGTATGCAGCATATGTCAGAATGCGGACACTAAATCGTCATGTGTACAAGCACAGCCGCATGTACCTGTACTTTGGTTTGTAATATCACAGTGCGGTATATCTCATGGCGTTTTGGAAGGTGTGATGGATCATTCCAATTGTCGCCTCTTACCATCTGATGCATGCGCCCAGGCTGGCGCTTTGCTCTGGCATGTGAATTGACAGCTGGTCTGCAACTGGTCTGATGTCACAGTTGCGAGCAAAACAGTGGAGCTCTTTCCGAGTGCGGATGCCGAGGTTCAGGTACGTACCACCGCGCTGTACCCCATATGTACGATAGCAGTGTGATGCTTCAGGCGTGCCAGCAACCCCAATAGCGCTCCCCACACACTACAAGGCACCCACTGACAGCGCCCCCAAATTACATTACAGCGGCCACTGGCGTATCACAGCATGCCCTAAATCTGCATGGCACCATGGCCTAAAGAAGAAACGTCCTCCGTTGTCCAACCACTCACGGTCTATACAATGGTCACCTTTGTTTTAAATTACTGTTCCATGGACCGACTGTCACAAAATTTCCCCAGAATTAAATCGTCGGTAGCCCGAGGTCATTTGCTCCAACTGAAATGACGTGAAATGAAATCTGGAGCTACAGGTCGCTGGCAATGTTAAGCCCCGAAAAATATACGGAAATTACCCTTGTGCTTCTCTCTAGATTGCGGTGCTCAGATCTACCCGTAAATGATGGTGTTACTGATTCCATAAACGACTCGTCATGACTTTTTAGTGTGACGCACTGGTTCCTTAACCTTATCCTCGAATGTCGTCTTCCACAATCGAACCCCATGTGGTGCGACGCCAGGTACATGCGGGCGCCTGAGACGACCTGCCCCTCACCTAACCTCACCTCCACCACCAATTACCACGAGCAATTTGGGGTAAGCACATGCTTCGCCTGCAAATCGTCTCCAACAAGTCCTCCTGGGCACATTTGACGTCGCATTGAGAAGGACCAAAAAAAAAAAAATTTAAAATTCATTCAAACTTGCACCTCGTCAGGTTGGATCATTGTTACATTTCACAAGCTTCAATTCAGCTACATTGCTATTCTTGCCATCATGTGCGTTTGCTAACCTCAAGCTAATGTTCCTTTTCTTCCTGTTTTTGGTCCCTTTTTAGCTTTTTGCTTCATTCATACAACACTCCATATCAACTGCAATTGAGCTTCTACGCTCCTCCTCGCGGTTTCGCCTTTGCTGCAGCCTTGTCTTTCTTCTCCTGCTTTAGCTTCTTCTTCTTTTCTTCGTTCTTCTCGTCCAACTTTCTCTTGTGAGCAGCCTTCTCCGCGTCCGTCTTGGCCACGGGCTTGAAGAATCCCTCTAGGCGAGCTTGTTGTGAAGTTTTCATGTTCTTCTCCAGTCTGGCACCACCGCTTCGCACACGATCCTCAGAGAACCCTTTTTCAGTTACCAAGAAATTCACCAGACCCTCCATATCCGGCTTGTCCCACTTGAAATCGCAGTCCTCGTGGTCGGCTGAGCGAACATCGGGCTCAAAGAACAAATCTCGGGCGTCTTTGTATGGCCAGTCCTCTGGAAGCGTGTACTTCTTCTTCGAATCGTTCTCAATGGCATCCACCAGCTTCTCCAGTGTTCCGTGTTCTCGAATCAACTTCAACGCTGTCGTTGGGCCAACCTTGGGAACAGGGTCAAGGTAATCGCAACCAAGTAAGATGCAGAGATCGACAAACTACAGTCATGTTAGCACTCAAATCACAACCACCAATCCATAGGAACTGCCATGCCTGTTTTCGTTCCATGTTCAATCCCTCCAGAACCTTGTCCAATCGAATTTCCTGAATGGGCTCCTTTCTTTGCTCGCTGAACGTCAAGTGGCGCAACAAAATCGGCGTGTTAAAGCACAGCGTATCCATATCCTCACTGGCGGCTGCATACACCTTGCCAGCTCTGGCTAACACCGCGCACTGCGCCTCAGCTTCCGTAGGAGCAATGATGTAAGGAATCCCCATGAGTTTCAGCAGCCGTTGGCATTCAGCATTGTGCTCTCTTGTTACTCGCACCGTTCGTCTCGAAAACTTCTCGACCTCTTCCGCCGTACCGGTCTCCTTGGCCTCTTCAAGACCATCCTGTGCTGTTTGCTTGCGCTGGAATCGCTTCGCCAACTCTCCTGACTTGAGTTTAGGTGGAGCTCCATCAAATACATACAGCGGCTTAATGCCGTTGTCGACCATTCGTAACGTGCGGTAGAACATGCCCATTAGATGTGATGTCGTCTCGCCAGTGTCGTTCATGAGTTGTTGACCATCGGACCGTACGGCGATCAGGAAACTGTAAATACTCATCGATGCATCCTATAAAAATGATTAGCATGAATGGTTGCTGAACAAAACCAATGACCCGTTAACTCACGATGGCAACCTTGCGCCCGAACTGCGCCTTGATGTCACCTTCTTTAATGGCATCTGGAGCTTCCTCCTTGATAATCTGAAATAACTGTTTGATGCCCATGATCGCAGGCTGAATCAACCAAGTCCTGTATAATGAAATAGATCAAATTGACAGTGTACGTCCAAAAGGAAGTGAAAGCGAAGCAATGTCTAACGCGTGAAATCTGGGCGCGACGCGGGAGCTCTTTAAGTGGTTCCACTTTTCCAAGGACCTCGCGTCAACCATTTACTCGTCACATCTACAGCAACAGCCAGTCAGTCCAACACTTTACAATACCTTGCTTATATTACCCTTTCAAATACTGTAATTGATCTTCACAAGATTACCAAATTTATATAGTGAATGTTCCACTAGTCACCACCACCCGACCCAAGAAGAAAGGTGCTCTCCCACACGATCCCGCTCAGCGCCGAATGTAGAAGCAGTCAACGCTGAGCTTCCAACCGTAGATAGCAGGATTGCGCTCAAATCAGGAGATAAAATTGACTTAATTTGTTACGAAAACAAATCCTGCCCAACCCCTCCTCAGTCTGGCACTAGTGGATGAATTTCAATTTACCGCTCGGAATACAGAGTCGTCAAGGATGAATCTCGCCTTGCGCTCCACCTTGCCGTGCGGAAGATCATGTCCATAGGAATAATGTCAGAGTCACTTTTGCATTTCACATGGGCAGCTTTGGATTCTTCTGAAAGCTGTCGCGGCGCGTGGCCCCGATCGGCAGCTCATATATCCAGTATATTTTGGTATTCTTCTTCTTTTTGGGTATCGTACATGGCGCTTGGACGGACCGGTCAACTGTCATAGTCAGTCATTGAATAGCTCGTATGCTTTAGTCCTCCTCAAAGAACACTTTTCTTCTTCCGTTTGTTCGTTTTGCCCCGTTTCCTTCCAGACTCTCCAGAGCATTGTCAATTTCCATGATGCCCAGCATCTCTGCTTCAACATCGCGTGACAGGTCAGCCGTGACATCAGCGGCATCGTTGATAGTGCTGGTGAAATTGAACCCAGCTCTAGACTGAGACGGTAGCTGCATCATGTCGTCGTCCTCATCCATAGCGTCGACTGGGGGCATCGACCTGAGACGCAGAGATCCAGGCTTTGCGGTGCTGAGATTGAATGACATGCGTTGGTTCTTGTCGTTCTCGCCATGGACAATAATGGCGTTAGGCTTTTCTCTGGAAAACAGCCTCTTCCCACGCGTGAGGCCAGTAGCTTGGTCGCTTTCTTCTTCACTATCCCGCACCACCACAAGTCTTGTCTCTCCGCGGACAATAATGTCGAGACCACCGTCTTGAATTGTGCGATTGCGGTCCTTGAAGAGTCCGGGGATGATACCAACTCCGCAGCACGGCTCTCCCAGGAGACCTGTAGACAGCTCATGAAGCTTCTGCATCTTGGTCGTTTGTGCGCCGCTAAAGAGGTTGGCTCCCCCAGAGCCCTTTCGAAGTTGTGACTCCCAAAAACGGGATACATTGGGGATTACACAAACATGCTCCAGGCTGCCTATCCATAACACGAGGCTTTCGGCTTGCAAAGCCTTGCCATGCGCCGGGAGTGCTGTCACCTTGACTCCTCCGTGCATCGCGGCTAGCCGATCCAGCGTCGCCACAGATTTGAGTGTCGCTGTGGCCTGGCGTCTAGTGTGAGGTGTCATTGGAGCGAACTCTCCGGTTTGGTTTTCTTTTTGCTGTGAAGTAATGCTGCGAAGAGAACCAGTTCCCTCCACGTATCCAGAGACGCTGAATGCAGTTAAAGCAGCGCCATGAAGGCTTGAGTTGACGGAGCTAATGTCCCATATTCCCCACATACCATCTGCCAGAAGGGCAAAGATGGCTTTGCCATGCGATATCCAAGACGCATCCAGAAGTGGCTTTCTGGTCGATGATGGCTTCGCAAAAGGTTGATAGAGCGACAACAGCCACGATCCCTGAGATGGGAATGGTCCAACAGCATCTGGATCAGGGGGCAGAGAAGACAGGGCGTAGTCGTAGATACGGGCGGCGTGAGTTGAAGAGACAGTAAGAAGTTGCGTGGCGTGGGTCGGGTTGAATGAGATGCTTGTGAGAGGACTGGGTAAGAGCTCTGTTTGGAATGGCTCCAGAGCCCGGCTGGGCTTTGCCTTGGGGTCCAAAGGCACATCCCATAGCTGCAACACTCCAGATGCCTGTCGTGAATGTGCGGCAACAACTGCTCTCGGCGGCTTCGCCGTCTTCTCTGTAGTCGCAGGTTTAACTAAACTGATAGCAAGGCCATCGCTGTGTCTCGTCTGACCGCTGAGAAGAATCAAAGACTCGCCCCATGCGCCAGAGCCCGCCTTACCGGCAAGCAAATCCGTCCTGAGCTCTGGACGAGCCTTACTCTCATATGAAGGAGGAGTCAAAGGTAGCGTTATAACATAGGCATCACTTGTGACGCACGACACAGCAAACACCATCTGTTGACCGAGAATTGCTCCAGCGCTCGACGCAGCTGCTTCGCTTGCAGTACAAGGGGTGATTGGCAGCACAGCTACATTCAACACTGACGTGCCTAGTGTTAAATCGAGGGTCTGTATTATTTCGGGATATGACTCGTCCTCCGGTGCGGCTTCGAACTCGGGCTTGTCTTTGTATGCCGTCACAACCGGCCCTTTGCTTGGCGGCTCTTCTTCGTCGGAATCGATGATCATAACCGCATCGTCTGCCGGTGTTTTGGCGCCATTTTGCTTCTGTTGCTTTGGCTGGTCCTTAGGCTGCTTCAATCTGCGACCACCACGCCAAACTATTGTGATTCCGTTTTCGTGACCATAGATTAAAATCGAGGCTCCTTGGGGCGACTGAACGGGATATGTCTGGACATCGTTGATGCGCCGTGAGAGGTTGTATCTGCAGCCAAGTCAGCTCGTATTCCTCATATGAGATCTGCTCAAGAATTTCATAGATGATCTTACGTGAATTGTGTATTTTGCGCGGTGCGACGTATTCTAGGAGCTGATGGAGCCGTCATGGCGATGATGCTTGCACGGTCAATGACAGTCGTGTCGCTAGCTCCCTTGCTATGCGATTGAACCAAATCGCTTTTCTTTGATCAAGGTGTCCAACTGCGGCTACAGAGAACAAGACTCATCCACGAAAATCAATGCGTTATGCTTGGAGTCAAATGAGCCACTCTTGCAAACAGCTTCGATAGCTCTGATCTTTGGAGCTTTTCAGCAACCGCGTCGCAAAGGTCCACCACTCAAAGGCGTCACGTGATGATATCAGAACACAAAGACCATAGCACCTAGACATTTCTACTGAGCCATAAAATGAATAGTATAAATTTTATAAATTTTATGCTTTATTTATAAGTGATATTGGGAGCAATCCCACTCTGGTAAATTTGAGTTCAATGTTGCTCACGCCGTATCCCTGCACCTGGCAAGACTGCCACCACTTACACAAGACAGTGATGGCATATGCAGCGATGAATTTGGCCATCTTGTCTGTATTTGTAGGTGAATACCTTAAGTAGAGGATGATGGAGAAACATGGCAGTTGAAAAGCACTTAAATACCATGGAATTCTCATATATACCCTTGTAACAAAGCCTCAACACTTCCGGCGAACAGCGCAACAGGCAATGTTTTCCGTGCACAGTAACGCCTGCTTCCTCAGCCACCTGGATGCCAGGTTACAAGTACTGATCCAATATTCAACCTACATCTACATGTAGAATCAACAACTTTGTATCATCTTCTCTCTGTAAGCACCCATGTCCAGCCGTTATGGGGAGAGTAGCTTCGTAATTGACCAGCCGAGCATCCGCGCTGGCATGACTGTGCAGCTCATGCAAAAGCATTTCTGTCACTTATTACCCAATCCTTGTTGGACAGCCTTTCAAATGTCGATTCTGTATCAAAAAGATGAGATTTACGCGGCCGATGTAGCTCACACGGCTGTGTCATCACTTCTCAGTTCCTCCCGCCTATCGCAGCCTGACTTGAGCAACTTATATCGTTTCACAGCAATACGACGTAAGAACGGGGTCGTCAATATGCAGGTATCAGTAATTGCAACATGCGTTTTGTGTCCTTAGTAATTGGCCTTAGGCTGTGAGAAATGTAATTGCCGTTACCAAAGATCTCAAAGCTTTCCGGGAGTCCAATGCGCACATCTCTGAGATCTCCGTTTCCGGCCAGTATCACATTTTCATCATCGTCGCAAGTTAAAAATTTCACAGTGTCTAAAAATTTGCATGTATCATACACTTGGTAGGGGCGGTTAAGAGAACATCAACATCGCACTCACTAGGATACGCGAGTCCATAGACTTGCCAACACCTACAGTACATAACAACGACTTTATTTGGAAGACTGTGAAACCCAGTGCAACCACCAAGGTAGCAAACTAGCCACAGGGCTGCTCAAATGAAGTACCCCTGAAAGCAGCTTCGGGATCTTCAACCCTAGGAGCTTTTCAAAGATCCTGTCCAGGTTTGGCACCAAGAAGCATCGCGTGAAAGCATTTACAGGTCACCATTGCACCATTGGGAATAAGGGATGGAACACATCGATGGACAAAGTTACAAAGACACATGAAGATCAAAAATACATTATGAAATTATGCAGTTCTTCGTACTCTGTTTTATTTATAGTAATTCAATACAGAAAACATGGGGATTCGACTTTAATGCAATGTTTAGTCCAAGCTCTGCTGTAGTCACAATTTCCACTGATGTGTGACTGGCTGGGACATACGAGCATTGCAAACCATAGGGCAAATCCAAAGTGAGGTATATAGAGAACGTAAAAGTGGTTTGAATATTCTTTGCGAAAAACCAATTCCAATAGTTATCTCAACCTTTGACAGGAACCCAATATTGATAGTAATCTGTCTCTCTCCCTTTGAGTTACTGCACCAAAAGCCAAATTCATGTCTCCCAGCAGCTCAAGTATCCAGGTTACTTAACATTTTCAAGGATGAGCCCTAATTTAGGCTGCGTAGTGACTACTCTCTTACCCTGGACATTGTTACCGTGGGTGCAACTGTCCATAATTCTGCCAGCGGTGACGGCTACATCGTTGCTGAGCGACAAGTTAGCTGTCTTGCCAAAACACGCAATGAAAGTAGCGTGACAACAAGCTTACCACGGTGCTGCAGTAGATACCGTCCCCGCGGGTATACCTTCTCCAATTAGCTGGCATTGGGGGGCTGTACAGAAAACGGAAATGCCTCCGTGATTTTTGTCGACTCTGCAGGCCGTTTGTCCCTTGCGAGCAAGGTAGTTGATACAGCCAACCGCATCTGGTACCTAGTTTTAGTCAATTAATATATCAGTGTTGCAAATTAAACACCAAATAAAGGTACAACATCACATACATAGCAAAGACCTTCACCTAGACACTTGACTTGAGGGTCAGCAGCACGACTTTCCAAGCTCGAAGCAGCAGCAGCGATGGTGTTATTGTAGGCAATAATTGCATCCTCGGGGCTGAGATGGTCCCCATCGGGGTTCTCAGAGATTTCTCGAGCCCATTCTTCAAAGGAAAAACGCTTGACGGGCAAGTTCTCAGATGGAGCAGCTGAGCAAAGCACAGCTAAAGCAGAAGCGACAGCGCAAGCGGAGAAGAATTTGACCATATTATCGTATGTCAGGCACTATATATTTTCGAAAGAAGGGAAAATATGAGAGAGTGGTGTGCACTGCAGCCATACTTTTATACCTGTGACCTTCAGTAACTGCTGTAAAGCCTACGAATAGGCAATATGTTCCGCTCCTACATTAGAGTATGTTTCTCTGGCCATTCGCATTTGATCTCTTGCCGCTTACCCGGATATTCGATGGGCCGTTGGGCGCCAAGCCAACTCAAGATGCCAAGCTAACAATTTGACAGCGTTTCTTCTGTCTTGACTAGTGTGCGGAACTTGATCGTGCGGAGCCGGCTGCATATTGACCGGCCGACTGCCCGTATTGAGAATAGACCAAGGCAGCGCTGCAGATGCATTTCCACCTTAACAGAACCTCTCACTGGTTGATGTGCTTACAAGCCTCGCTGAAATGCTGCATATATTAACAAGGAGTGGAACTTCGAGTTGACCAGGGTTCCCTGTAAACTGCACTGGAGAAGTTGCACAATCGCCGCCTAATTATGCGACTTGTGTCACAGTCTCACTCAAAATGCTGCATTAGCGCAAGAGCTTGCAGCAAGTCAGCAAAGCCACTCATTGTACAAGTACATTGTGCCTTTCTCTGGAAGGGAGCAGTCCTCAACTCCAACCGAGACGAACGTGGTGATTTGGACGGCCATCAGGCTCCAGGAATATTGAGGGGTGAGGGTCAACCAAGGCCAACCTCTCTGTATTCTGAGTTATTTTGGCCGACTTGTTCCAGGTCACTCATTTCCAATTGTTGAAATATCTGAGCCTGTGGCCAATCAGTGCTCTTACCAAGGCTGGGAGCCGTGCTAAGCGCCTGCTCATCAAGCCACGTCTGCGGTTGGAGTTTCAAGTTTAATTTTAGCCTGACAATGAATGGAGCGTCCGCCACTTTTGGGAGCAAAATAATTACTCTTAAATATAGTACACAGAGAGGCGCTAAGTGTAAGTAAGTACTGCGGGAACAAATTCCTTAAAAAATGAAACCAAACATAATAGAAGTTTAAAGCAACCGCCTAGGAGTGAAGAGTAATCATGAGCAGTGCTCATTGCTTCCAGAGAAGTGTGCGTACCTCCTCTTGTCAACTCGAACCACAGTTACAGCTACCATCCTTGGACAAATTTTCAACATGAGTGGATTGTTAGCGATACATATCGGTTACAGGCGACGCCTCATTTGGAAAAAATGGTATCTTATTCGCTTCAAATACTATAGGAGACCTGTAGATACAGTGTTCGCTACCAAATTCATAGCTTCATGCTGCTAAATGATTTCAGACACCGCCATCTAGCAAAGCACGGGTCTTACAAATGTCTCATCTCAGTCTTCGATGAGCGCTCCAGCATCCTTGATTGTGGGTGCCTCCAATACTCACAGGTATTGTACCTAAAGTGCAACGAAAGGAGACAAGCGGCATTTCGACTCAGCGTTCGCGTACGGTATGCACATCACTCCAGAGACGTAAGCTGCCAGCGGCAGGAAACTTCGGTGCACAAGGAATCTCGAGTGACATCTCCACGGCAGAGAAGTAGGGTGTTGCGGTTTCAAAACAACAAATCAGTAAATCCAACGCCAAATTTGAACTCGGGCACAGCGAACGTGTGCACGTGAACTTCTAAAACCAGGTAACGCCGTTAATGCCAAAGCCCGAAAAGAAGTATGTAATATTAAAAAAAAGCAGGCGTCTTTGTTCGTCGTAAAACAGAAATTGGCATTCAGGCTTATGCGTTGGTCACCTGTGATTCAGTTAGTACATGAGATGAAGAATGGTATGTAGTGGCAACACAAACCCTGAGAATTCTTCGCGAGTAATCTTCGTTATCTGCTATGCTGCCATCGCTGAGGCGTCGATGAGACAATCCAGGGTCAAGTCTGGCATCAGTCATCGAGATAGAACCACCGGCACTAGGAGGCTTTGAACCACTAATGAAAGCATTGACAGCGGCGTTGCGGCGATGATCCTCTTCAATCTCGGCATTACGCTTGCGGCGAAGCCAGAAGAAGAAACCACCAATGGCAGCACCTGCAGCAACCACGCCGACCACGACGCCAGCGGCAATACCAGCAACATTCGGGCCGCTCTTTTTCGACTCGCTATTGTCGGATCCCGAGTCTCTAGTCTGGGTAACCACAGCCGTCTTGACAGCAGTGCCCTCGGACGCAGATGTCGCAGTTGACGAGTCTGAAGAAGACGACTTGTCGTCTTTCATGAACGGAACATCCATATCAATGCCAGAGTTGAAAATAGCAAAGTACTTGCCAGTTGGGCAGGGGCCGTGGAAAGGATCCTTTGGGCACTCCGTTTGGCAGTGTGAATTGTCTGTTTTCTGCTTCTCAGGTGGGTAGACCGTTCCGCAGTAGCAATTCTTTTCATTTTTACCGAAAACTGGCATCTTCTTTTCACTGCAGACGTCTTTGCAGGTGCCTACAAAGACGTATTGAACTGGGGTAATTGTCAGATTTCCGCCGGTAGACCAGCATCCTTGGTAAGTTGCTGCGCCGGCGATGGGTGCTTGAATTTGAGTGCTCGGTAAGTCGCGGACTTCGATATGCTTATGCTGAGCAGTAGCAGTGGCAGAGCCAGCGGCAAGTACAGCCGACGTGGCGATGGTGGCGAGCTTCATTGTGAAATTTGGGTGAGGAAATCGGGAAATAATAATGAAAATCGAAGACGAAAGTTCTGCAATCGAGGGCAGAAAATGGCCACGTTGAAAGAAACGGCGCTCTCCAATTAAATTCGGTCGACAAAGCGTGACGTCGAAAGAGATGCAAGATGAACGGCGATGAAAGGAATCACACCCCTATTCCTTGTCGGTCGCTGTTTACGAAATCGCTAGATGTCGACTGGCTGGAAGCAAACGACGACGAGCCGACTAAGAATATCGAAAGGATAAAAAAACAAATGAGAGAAAATATCGTGCAAAAGGACTGGAGTGCACGAAGGAATAACGAGAGGATGAATCGTCTGGAACGAATCGACTGTAGTGGTGTAACTTGTTGTGTTGAAAAGGGAGGGAAAAGGTCAATGAATGGGGGTGGTGGGTGGACGTGCGGACGACAGTGTGTGGCAGGGCAAATTTCACAGCGCCTAGGGTGTCGGGCAGGGGGGAGTGGAGTACAGAGTTAACTCTTGGCTCAGTATCAGGAACAGCAAGCAAAAATTTGGGCGGCGTTACGGGATCCCGAGGCGTAATGGTGGGAGGGGAATACGGCAGAGCGCAGTGAGCGAGCACCAAAAGGGAAAAGAGGCTTGCAGCACCCTGCCTGACGGGTACATCATAGTGGTAGGATACGAGACGACGCTACATGGCTGCAGGTCCAGAATGCAATACTCCAGCGAGTATTACAGGTAGCAATCAATTTTTTACAGTGCATAGCCGCTATGGGGAACAAGACCCGACCACAAGAGTTACTTAGCGGCTTGGTAGTTGCCCACCTTGCTTTGCATGTAACTGTCTTGGATCTACCAAGTACACTTTCACTTATGCTGCTCAGTGGTTTACAGCGCTGTAACTGTACTATACAGGCTATATTACCGCTACCAGGTACCGCCAAACATCCCCCTGCTTAGCCTCTAACTGCTATGTATTTCTTTTTCTTCATTTTCGCACTTGTACTGCTCGTCCGGGGCCTGTCATCCTCGCCGTGTCAGCCAATGTCTGTGACCGCGACTGGAATGCCATACGCCTATTGGCTGGGACCACGCGTCCTGCCCCGTGTTCTAGGCCTCAAACAGGCTGTGCTCCAGCACTCCTGAAGCAGGAACAAGTGGCAGGGATGCTGCTCCGTGCATCCAGGTACCCAGCGGCGCGAACAACTCTGAGCACAATACCTCACAAGCTGGTCTGGACACCACTTGGGTACAACGTTTTAGCGCTGGCCCACGTCCAACTTTTTGGTTGCTCTCTTTTGGAAGTTGATCAACCAAGAAAAAGTGTCTCCGTACTCGGTACAGAGGCCCAGAAGTTGGGGCGCTAGACGATCCCACTGCAACCACACCAATTTCGCTAACAAGGTAAGCTTGCTGAGTGGTCGCATTGTGTCACCTGTACTTGTGCGTCCCCTGTTATCAAACACCCCGACTTGCGCAAAAGAAGGAAAATGACCTCGAGCCCATTTCCCTGCGGCTCCACATCAAATCAAAGATGGTGCAACCCGAAGCCACTCAACTTCACCCTGCTCGCTCTGGTCAATAATTTCATTACAGCGCATTTTAATTATTTAGATTGCATTTTCACACAGCCCAGAGGGATTAGACGTCGTTCAGTAAAGGAACAGTAATTCTCTCTCATTTGTTTGATTTATTTTTATGCCGTCATCGTTCAACGGCGCAGTCAGTAATTCAATGCTCCCGATCAAGGCGATGTTGCTCCGCGCTCACACAAGTTGATCGCCAGGATTTGTGGCACAATACCACAAATTTAGTGGTCGCTTGTTTACTCCTTACTGAGCTTGTATTTCTGTGTCCAGCGCGGGCTGCGCTCAACTGCACCATCACGCAACGGGAAAGACACACACGCTTCCGTCACAACCAAATATGCTCTCTATGATTCACATCGCTTCCAGCATCCCCAACCCACGCTTCTGGACCTGCTAAGTGAACGCCTCCTGCATGTCCGAACCCAGGGGCCAATGCATCAGCTTCTGTATTTCTCTGAGGTACGAACGTACTGGTATAGTGGTTCATCTGACAGGAATCGTCAAGGCACTGCAATATCAGCGTCTGTTGTCCAAAGCGAACAACAATTTATAATATTACGCTAGCCGCCCACCAGGCTCTTTATGCGAGTGAGACCTAGAGACGGCTTGACGGCTTAAAACTTGCTGTTTTCTACGGGACTGTCGCAACAGTTTGAGACACTTCAACTTGGTTATTGTTATGGCTTTAGCTTTATTCGCGAGTCGGATTTAAAGTGATTCACCATTGTCACCGTCTCCGCGCACCGCGTTTCGAAACAATCAGACGCTGGAGCTGCTCATGTTTGCGAAGCAATTGCAAGCGAAGCACTCACTGTAGGACAATGCTGCGTGACAACAGTGACGAATGGTATCAGAGACCTCTCACGGGCAGACTTAGAATCATGCGATCGACGCCTTTCAGTGGAACTTGGCGAGGGGTTCGCCTGGCTTTCTGTGCTTCAAGTCTGGTTATTGGCTTCGTAATAGCCTAGCACAATCCACTGGGAAACACTAGGACATGTTTCGCCTATTTCATGCTCACCACTTCACTGTGGTCATGCTGAGTTTAGTGGTTTTTAGCGTCTCACAGTCTGTACTTCAGCTACCAAGACAGAGACAATGCTGCGCGACATCTTTTGACAGGCAGCACACACACGACTCGCGTCATTCATGGCTATTGCATGGTGTGCGCATTGCCGTTCACTCCCCGTGGCGGAGTTTTAGAACCGGCTCACTCGGATGACATGCAGCCCGAGCCAAGTCAGGAACAATAATTCTGGCTGTACCTGCTTAGCAAGGGAATTCTCTGACCAGACATCTTGGGCCAAGCTCCTTGAATATTGGCCATTTATGCAGATGCGTATGCACAATACATTTCACCAGTATGAGATGATATAAATTGATTACGAGGCAGTGGCTGGCCCGAGTCCAAGTCCAGACCTGAACAGTCCCGTTTCAAGACTTGGCCGTTGCTGTGATTGTCCGATGCCGAGCATACCACGAAAGCGTTGCGTGGCTTTGAATCTTGGGTGCGCCATTTAACGATTCTAGTCTAAGGGACGTCCGTCCGTGGCAGCCGCAATTGAGCCGCAATAAAGATGACACGCACCCATATTCCCGATACTTTCGTTTGGGCGATTATCAGTTGAAGCAATGTATTTGGAAGGCCATCACCAATTGATCATGAATCGCTATTGTTCTGGCTAGCTCCATTTTGGCCCCCACTTGTTCAGCTTAAGCTCTCGCGGATCGGTCCGCCTACAGCAATGGTGGTCTCTGTCGGTGTACCTGTTGTTAATAAAATGCATATCTAGAACCTTGGCTCGATTTGGCCTAGAACCAAAGCCAATGCCTGTTAATTGTCTGTTACAGTAGTCGAGAGTACTCCCTCTACGGTTTTACATTTAGTTTTGAAGTCTTCATTACCTGTTTCGTACCCTAGGGCTAATGTTGTCGGGCGCCCGAATGGTGTTGATCTGCTACCCTATATTCAGTCCATCAGTCCATTTTTACATGGTTATACAATACATCTTCTGTTATTGCAGTTGTACGGATGATTTGTTCTGAATGCTTTTTGCGCTGATTGGGTTGCTTTGGAATCAGTCGCTATATGTTGTGGTGTTATAATGTGACCAGCAATAGGAAGTGCTCTGATCACCACTAATGTTGCAATATACGTGCGTGATCGATTGTTTCTCTGCAAAGCACTCGACTCACATTGTCGTCCTCAGCTGAGCCCCCAGAAATGAAAGAAAAATCAGAAACGTAGTTACCACCCATATAAGAATAAATTAACCAACATACGCAATAAAACTCACCGCGGTGAATTGCATGAATTGTCAAAGTGAAGCACGACAACCTTCTGAGAGTCTTGCTGGGTGCATGGGTAACCAAATAGCACAATATTTATGCCTGAAGAATGGGGCGTCAAGACATCGTTGCCGCTGTGACTGGCCGCATGATTGGCTTTAGTGCTCTTAGTGCGTCATTAGCTCGCCCCCAGCAAGGTCTGCGTCCGCAGTGCCTGCCTAGGCTGGGCTGGGCTGGGGGGCAAACGCTGGGGAGGCCCATCCCCCAGCTGGTTGGCCACGAGACCGCAAGCAGCTGGCGCCGCATCTGCAACAGCAACAGTGGGTACGCCGCCCGTGCTTTGGTGCTACAGCTGCGTCATCCTCCCTCAACAAGCTGCCGCATCTTCACAACAACAACCTTTTGAACCAATTCCCTGACAATTTCTATCGCCCCTGTCATCGGAAATCATCGCATATTCCGCTCCTATCATCACACGAGATTGTTTAGCACCTCATCCGAAGGCGCCGCATCACAAAAATGAAGAGCAACTTGCTTGTCGCCGCCGCTCTGGCTGGCTCCGCCACCGCGGGAGTTCACAAGATGAAGCTTCAGAAGATTCCCCTCTCCGAGCAGCTGGTAAGGAACCCAATGCGAGAATCATTACCCGAAATAAAACATCGAGTTCTAACCACAAATCATCATCACAGGCCGGCGCGACCGTTGAGGAGCAGGTTCACCAGCTCGGACAGAAGTACCTTGGTGCTCGCCCAACCAGCCGTGTTGATGTCATGTTCAATGGCAAGCCTCCCAAGTCTGATGGTATCCACCCCGTCCCTGTCACCAACTTCATGAACGCCCAGTGTAAGTTTTCAATAGAACGCTTGTAACCAACCTAAAAACATTCTGACTGAATCTATTAGACTTCTCCGAGATCACCATCGGTAACCCTCCCCAGTCCTTCAAGGTCGTTCTCGACACTGGAAGCTCCAACCTCTGGGTTCCCTCCCAGTCCTGCAACAGCATTGCTTGCTTCTTGCACTCTACTTACGACTCTTCTTCCTCCTCGACCTACAAGAAGAACGGCTCTGACTTCGAGATCCACTACGGCAGCGGCAGTCTGACCGGTTACGTCTCCAATGATGAATTCACCATCGGTGATCTCAAGATCAAGGGCCAGGACTTCGCTGAGGCTACCAGTGAGCCTGGCTTGGCCTTTGCCTTTGGCCGTTTTGATGGTATTCTTGGCCTCGGCTACGACACCATCTCCGTGAACAAGATTGTTCCTCCTTTCTACCAAATGATCAACCAGAAGCTTATTGACGAGCCCGTTTTTGCCTTCTACCTCGGCCGCGATGACGAGGGCAGCGAGGCTGTTTTTGGTGGTGTTGATAAGGACCACTACGAGGGCGAGATTGAGTACATCCCTCTTCGCCGCAAGGCCTACTGGGAGGTCGACATCGAATCTATTGCTTTCGGTGACGAGGTTGCTGAGCTCGAGGGCACCGGTGCCATCCTCGACACCGGCACTTCCCTGAACGTTCTCCCCACCGATCTCGCCGAGCTGCTGAACAAGGAGATTGGCGCCAAGAAGGGCTTCGGTGGCCAGTATACAATTGAGTGCGACAAGATCAGCTCCCTCCCCGACATCACATTCAACCTTGCTGGCTCCAAGTACAGCCTCCCCGCCAGCGACTACATCCTCGAGGTTTCTGGTAACTGCGTTTCCACCTTCCAGGGCATGGACATCCCTCCTCCCGCAGGACCCCTCATCATTCTTGGAGATGCTTTCCTCCGCCGCTACTACTCGGTCTATGACCTTGGCAAGAACGCCGTCGGTCTGGCCAAGGCTAAATAAATGAAGCAACCAGATAGTTAAATAAGAGTTTGTAAGGAGGAGGACCAAATAACAGTCGCGTGTTGGGTATCGTTTCTTGTTTAAATTGCATTAATAGGCAAACATGGGTTTTTATGCAAAGACTTGTTCCACAACTGTCTCATTGTTGATTTGACCGTCGGCCATGTACAGAGTTAGCTACGTTACGATACACGCTGAACATTACCGGTTTGACTGATGCTAGTGCTTTATTGAATGTCTTGAATACATTACGAGTGCCATGGTATCCCCCAGTGTGTTAGTGCCATCAAAGATTCCACTTACAGTGCCACCGCGCGCGCTGACTTCACGAAACCGTTGGTGCTGGGAGTGGTGACATATCACAAAGGATAGAAATCGTCTGTTTAGGACAACGATGTTAACAGTCAGGAATAAGTGGGAATTTGAAGAGTAAAGAAATCAGCACATCTGCATAATTTCTAGTTTTCCAATTTTCCAAGCTTGATGAACTCTAACTGAATCATTTCTCCCTACCTAACTTGAGAGGCACTGTGAGGACGACCAGGTCACGTGGAGTCCAATTTTCGGCCTTCCCTGAGTGGCCTGAGTGTTGGTCCGCGCTAGCATTGCTTGGTGATCGAGGCACATTCTTCCCCCCCAAAGGCAATCTCGCAGCATTGCGTGAGTAAACTCTTTTAAAAAAAGCCAAAAAATCGAAAACCCGTGCATCCAAGGCCCTAAATCTATTAAAAGATCATTGGAGTTTTCACTGGCTGTCGAAAGTTGGATGCTTCTGGCTCCTTTGAGCAGTCTTGATGAAAAGCTTTGGCGTCGCACATCACCCCAAAACCCACTACCGCGTATCGCGACGAGTCGCGGCGACAGCGAACCGACGACGATAGACACGCAACGGCCAGCACAATGGCGCAGCCTACAGCCATGGGAATTAATGGTGTGCCGTCGCCGGCAAACGGCGACAACGCACACGCGCTTTTGGCCGGCAAGCGAAAACGCGACTCCGAGGACGAAGTCATGGATGAGGACGCCGAAGGTTCAATCCAAAGCCCGCAAGACACGCCGGCTACGCCATACGGCTGGGATGATAGAGACCACAAGCAACTCGTTCAGAACTTTTACGAAATCCTGCAAAGGTTTGTGCGACCTGGATCCAACCTGTTTGGCTCTGGCAATCCGTTGTCCGTTTGTTCCCTTTGCGGCCTTGCTAACTGATAGAATAGTATCGACATTGAGCCCTCCATCTTGAAATACCCTTTAGCCGATGTCCAAGTCAAGGACGAGCATCAAGCAAAACGCCAAAAGTCAGTAGATGCCTCGTTGCGATCGAACATTGCGGACAAGTTCGCGGCTGGCGAGTACGCCAAACTCGACGAGCTTGTGGACGACGTGACAGGTGCAATCGAGAAGTCTCTCTCAGACTTGGAAAGCCGTGAATCAGATGAGGATGAAGATTCAAAGGCAATCTCGAAATCGATCTCAAAACTGCACAAATTCAAAACATACGCGCTTGAGCTATTCCGTCGCGAGCAAGCCTATCCCCGAACGACCTCTGAATCAGCACTGAACAAGGCCGATGGATCGGCAACTGATGAAGAGGGCGAGATTGTTTTGTCGCTAGTTGGATATGCGCCTCAAGAAAGGCGACTATTCTCTAGCCTACCGCTATCAAAGGGCGTTGATTTGACCGATGCAGCTCTGCCGGCCGGGTTATCTATCGCTAGAGTGGCACCGACAGAAGCACAGGAAACGTCCACAAAGACTCTGGGCGAATTGTTTGGGTCTCCGAGAGCGCTTCCCCCGCTGCAACCTCCAAAGCCTCCCAAGACTCAGGCCAAGAGCAACAACCTGGATTTCTACCACCCTGCCCTGTCAGAAGCTTCACGACACCGCAGCAACAATTACTTCTCTACCAAGCTCACTGCAGGGTACTATCTTGACTACAGCAATGCTACCCCTTCCTCTAGAACGGTACCAAAGCAACGTGAACGTGCGGAGAGCTTGGCGGGTAAGCGACCATCTATCGCTGAGCTGGCCACATCCGAGGTTGAATCATTGTTCCGTGGCGCATTTTCAAGTTTTGCACCCTGCAAAGATGATTCCACAGCTGTGGTGCCATCGAATATCGCTGGGCGAGTTTGGTGGCAGCGGACCGGACAGCGTAATTTCGAGCGCATGATTGAAGCCGAGTATTACGCCAATGATGAAAAGGCAAAGACCAAGGACGCAGTGGAGATTGATGAGGATGCCATACAAGACGCCATTAACCACTGGGACGAGTCGGTTGTTGACCCGACTCTCGAAAGCGTTATGGGCTCCAAGTCCGATGAACAAAGAGACGCCGATGAAATCCTGGAAGAAGTGAGCGACATGATTGAAACCCTGGCGTCATACCAGCGCATCCGAAATCTTACATTACCGAACTCCCAAAACCGTAGCTCGAGTGATCCTGTCAACGGCGATATGTTGGCGAATGAGGGACCACAGCCATCAGAACAGGAACAAGCTACGTATGAAGTGCTCAAGGCGCAGCTTGCTTTGATCGTCAAGACTCTGCCTCCTTATGCCGTCGCGAAACTGAACGGAGATCAACTAGATGAGCTCTTGATCAGCACCAAGATTCAGGTCCAGACCGATCAATACAAGGGCACTATGGAGGAAGATGACGCTGGTGTGCAGGCGCGCATCAGAGCGCAGCAAGCAGCCCACGCTGCCCAAGCGCAGCAAGCACAACAAGTTCAGGCGCGCCCAACCCCTCAAAGAACCGCTAGCGTGTCCGCTGGGCAATATCCCGCCCAGTACCAAGCTGCAGCTCAGTATGGTACTCCCGGCCGCACACCTGCTCACCAACAGATGTATCGCACAGGACCAAACCCGAACTTCCAGCAACACCGCAACTTCACTGCACCGCCTGGACAACACCGACCTCCCCAGCCCAACCAATACACCCGCCAAAATGGATTCCAGAGCCAATTTGCCACCCAACTGGCGAAGGCTCAAACTCCCTACGGCCATCAAAACATGCCACAATACGCTGGCCAGCAACGACCTCAGTATGGACAGACACCACAGCAAGGAACTCCCAACGCGCGCTTCTATCAGCAGCAAAATTTCCCAGCGCCTGCAACACCAACGCCTACCAACTATGCTGGGTATGCCAACGGTGCCACACAGCAGCGTAATATGACGCCACAAATGGGACAAAGACAGCCTTTCAGCCCCTCTTCCAACGCTCAGCAGAACCGCTTCTCGACACCGAGCCAAGGACCAGGTCTTACTGGCTACCACACTGTCATCCCCGAAGCCCAGCAGCAGCGTATCTTGGAGCAGGCTAAGGCCCGTGTAGCCGCCCAAGAGAGATCTGCCATGTTTGGCGACAAGATGGGCACACCAGGATTCTCTCCCGGCATGAACGCCATGCGCATGAACATGAACGGAACACCACCTATCCCTCAAAAGGTCACACCCGTCCCTGTGCCTGTCATTCCCGGTGGCCCACCTCCACCACAAGGGCCACCTCCTTCTTAAAGACTAGGAGCGTTGTATTATGGATTATCTGGTCGAGAGCCAGAGTGTGTTATAGGCGTACTACTTTTTGCTGGTTGGCTATGGATTACATGCCGTGAGGGAGAAGGAGTGAATGCGTGGAAACTGACGATATGCGAGAAGTTTATTTGATTGGAACAAGTAAAAAATGACACTGGCGTTTTTACAGGATTTGCGAGAGGAATCAACAAGGATCAGGGAACTTATAGTAGTTGTGTGTCTTCGTTGGCTTGGTGAACTGTATGAGAAACCGTTTTCGTTGGACAGGCTTAGCTTGGTAGCATTCATCTTTTTTATATAATGGTAAATCAGCGCGAGGATACCTCAGCGCATAATCTTGAGTACTATCTTCAGTACTTGCACATTTATGGCACTGAAAGTGACGATTTTGAGTAGAGTTGTACATTGTATGTCGCTAATTCTAACCTGCAGAGTTGGGTATCATTTCATCCTGAACATAAGAACCAAATACTAAACATCGCCAAAATAACACCACCACTGAATTATACCTTGACTTCCTCCAGCTTGGACGAATCACGCTCCTGATTCCACTCAAGCACAATGCGCCTCACTTCGAATATGACCTCGACAGCAATAAGCAAGATAATGATGAGTTCGAGTCGAGTGCCGTGCTGCTCGCTGGACATTTCTCTCAACACACTCGCAATTTCCTGCGCATAATCCATTTTTTGGTTGAGCGTGCGAATTCTCACATTGACATCCAACGCGCGACCAACCTGTTCGTAGTACCCCTCTAGACCGAGCTCGGATTTGCTATCCCAGAAGATATCGGGCAGCGAGTCCGTCAATTCAGAGTAGTGGTTGAGCTTTGCGCGCAGACCGAGCAGTTCGCCAGTCTTTTGGAGAATGAAGCGTCTCCCGAGGGGAATGCCTGCACCGCGAGATAGTTGCTTAGGGATCTTGCGTGTGCTTTCAAAGTATTTGGTGAGTGCGGCTTCGAGGACTGCGAGCTTGGTGCTTCGTGCAAGACCGGACGAGAAGGCAATTTTGGCGAGTGTTGTGTCTAATGTATCGCCATCCTTGTGTTCTTTGCGAGTTCCGAGAACAACCACATCTCCTTTCATTGTGCTCGCTTCGCGAGATGTGTCGGTGACGAAGTCTAGGTCCTCGACCTCACGGAGTTCGGCTGGGTGAGGGTCCTCGGCCGCTCGTAGTATTTGCTTCGTTACAATGTCGGGGGGTAGTGACCATGTAACTATTGTTCCCGACGGAAACACGAATATGTCACCTCCGTTCACACCTCTTGCATGCACTACTTCGTTGGCGTCGAAGCCGGTGCTATCTGGGTCAATCTCGAATCCATGTGAGGACAAGATTTCGAGCACAGCGGGCATATTGAAAGACTCGGCTATGCATGTTGCACTAATGACTGTAGATGGGTCGGTGTCTTCTTGAGCGCCTGGTTTTCCGTCTCGTCCTCGCTTCGGTTGCTGGGCAATAATCGCAACTCTGCGTAGAGAGTTTTGCGCTGTGGTGGCCCGAGTTGGCTTACGCTTCGCAGCGGGATTCAAAGAAGCTGGTCGGTCGTTACGAGGAGGAGAAGCATTGGGACTTGTATCTTCTCCTGATTGAGAAAGATATGGATTAGATGTGAAGAAGGATCGTTTCCGCGGCATGCAAGGAGCTGTTTGGTGGAAGGATCTTGCAGGCCGTTGTGTCGAGACAACACTGTGTATTTGCCGCGCAGCCCCTAATGTGATTCTCTGTGACGAGCTCCTCATCTTGGCCAACTAATTGCCATACGGCTAACAATAAAAAAATGAATATGTCGAGCTCCTTGTCTGAGTCGCGACAGCTTCGACTCTGTTACAACGGCCGTTATCTAATCTCCACGTGCCACATCACGGGACCGCCTCCCCAAATCGATTACACCGCCCAAAACCGGCCTCCAATTAGCTATGCCCCATTGGGGTCGTGTATTAGTGGCAGTCCCACCACAGCGTTCGCGGTGTAATGTTGTAGGGACCCCGATTATAATACAAGATAATTACGCCGCAAGATTGTCAACAACTTGCTCCGCCTCTTCCTAGTTTCTTGGTTTTCCTCCTTTTTCACAACTACGTTTCTTCTTTTTCGAGATAACTTCAGACCCTTGTTGCGTCTCTTCTCTTTAGATTTCTTTTCTTGCGTCTTGCATAAATTTCCTATTTCCAAAACGTCATTGTTTTGACCCCCCCTTTTGCCCGCCATGGATCTGGACCCCAAGTACGACAACTACGACTTCCCCTACGAGGCCGCTGAGGCTCAGGATGGCCATGCCGGTCACTTGACGGAGGGACAGATTGCCCAGGTTCACCAGTTGAGAATGATGCTCGAGGCTGAGGGCATCACGGAGCGTCTGGATACTCTTACTTTGGTATGTCGCTCGATGTCAAGTGGCGTTGGAGAAATCCGTGCTAATGAGTACTAGTTGCGATTCTTGAGAGCTCGCAAGTTCGACGTTGCCCTTTCCAAGCAGATGTAAGTGCATATATCTGCCAACAGGTTTACCTTGCAAAAAAGGTGATGCTGACAATATCAGGTTCGTCGACACTGAGGCATGGCGCAAGGAGATCGACCTCGATGCATCCGTGCCTACCTGGGACTACCCCGAGAAGCCTGAGATTTCCAAGTACTACAAGCAATTCTACCACAAGATCGACAAGGTTAGATTCAGTGCAACATGAATGGGTCCCTGGATAAAATTCGCTAACAGTACCACAGGATGGCCGCCCAATCTATATCGAGACCCTTGGCGGCATCGACTTGACTGCCATGTACAAGATCACCTCCGCCGAACGCATGTTGAAGAACCTTGCCGTTGAGTACGAATTGGTCGCCGATCCCCGACTACCCGCCTGTTCTCGCAAGGCAGGCAGCCTCCTTGAGACCTGCTGCACCATCATGGACCTCAAGGGTGTCACCATCACCAAGGTCCCCTCTGTCTACTCTTACGTCCGTCAAGCCTCCACCATCTCCCAGAACTATTACCCTGAGCGCCTGGGTAAGCTGTACATGATCAACGCCCCCTGGGGATTCTCCACCGTCTGGGGTGTCGTCAAGGGCTGGCTTGACCCTGTTACCGTCAAGAAGATCCACATCCTTGGCAGTGGCTACAAGAGCGAGTTGTTGAAGCAGATCGACCCCGAAAATCTGCCTACGGAGTTTGGCGGCACTTGCGAGTGCGAGGGCGGTTGCGAGAACTCCGACGCTGGTCCTTGGAAGGATGCTGAATGGTCCAAACCCCCCAAGTGGGCTCAGAACACCGATGACAAGACCCTTGAGAACAAGGGTGCTGAGATTATCACTCCTGTTCAGGGCGAGAAGCCTGCTGTCGAGACTGAGGAGGCCAAGGAGGAAGACACGGCCACTGTTGCCGCTTAAGCAGCAAGCATTGCGTTTTCTGAAAAGGGTAGAGCTGTTGTAATGCATTTTTGGTCGATTTACAGCCGTCGGAGTTGAGGGAGTGAGCGTTGAAAAGGGTTGTATTGGGAGACACGGAGACAAACGTGATAGATAAAAAAATCTCAGAGGGTCAGGAGATGAGCAGGCACTGTGTTTTAGAAACCAAGAATAATAATCACCTTGATAAGGTTCGATCGCATAATCCAAACATTTAATTTCTTCCACATCTCTTGATTCGTGTCGTAATATTGTTGTTGTTGTTGTACAATTACATTGCCCATAATGCCATTCGCTCAAAAGAGCCATCGTTCATGTATGCAAACGCCTAAATCGCCATGATATCCAAGACCTACAATTGAACGCCGATAAAACCCCCACAAATTCATCATAGTGCTGCATAGAGACCAAAAAGCAGATGTATCTCAAGAATCTTCCAAGACGTAGTTCCCTGCTACTCTCGCTCTCTCCATCTTGGCCACCACAGACGGCATATCCTTCTTGAGCCTGTCCAGAGCCTCAATGGCCGTTCTGAACTGCGTCTCGACGCCTTCCTGTCGCTCCAGCGGCGGTAAATCGAGCTGAATATCTGGAGCGGCCGAACTTTTGGCAAGACGATCCTGGAAGAGTTCCTCATCGAGTTCTGCAGTCGCTTTTATGTGCTGAGCCTGCTCTGCAGCCGCTTCGGCTGGTTTGGTACGTTTGAGGGCAGCGACTTCCTCGAGGAGTTTTTCCTCTTGAGTAATGAGGTCTGCCACTTGTTTGCGCTTTTGCGAGTCGAATGGTTGGTATGATTCGTTCTCAGACGAGGATTTGGGAGTGGAGCGGAGGAATTCTTGGGCGTGGACATCGAGGCCGTTAATGGAGAGATTGGGAGCTGCGAGGGTGAAGGTTCGGTCAATGTACTGCGATGGCGTCAGTTATATATGGAGAAGAACAAGATAGTAAATAGAACCGTACGTCGTTGACCAACGCCTCGACTGCGGTTCGGAGGTCGTCTTCGCCAGCTTGGGGGAAAGCCTCGTTGAGACGCGCCGTGGCTGCATCGCGCGCGTTGGCGATGAGGTATGCTAGATCTTCATGGTGCTGCAGTTCTATTCGTCGTTGTAATTGCGAGTCGTCGTCCATTACTGTGGATGGTTGTTCCAGCGCGACTGGAACTGCGCTGGTTGTGTATTTAATAAAAAGATACGGTTGTTGGTTGACGACTGAACCGTGTTGATTGTGTTTACTTTTGGTGGGGTCTGGCGCTGAAGCTCAGTGGCTGCGCGGGGAGTGGCCTATTATAGAGTGCTGTCCACTTCGGGCACCTTGAGAGACGGATGTCAAGGTATTCACCACCACTACAATTGAAACAAAACTTGAAAACAGTCTTTCTTGATCGAATCTATGTACCTGGAATTTAATTTTCCAACTTTACAACACCACAAATTTAGTCAAAGCCGCAGTCAACGGTCCAACCACCATTGGCCGCGGTGGTAGAAAAGTCAACCATCTTCTTCCAGTCGCCGTATTCGTAAGGCTTGCCGATAACACCGTTGCCAGCACCAGCAGTGCTGCTGGTAGGGTTGTAGAAGGTAACTTCAGTCTTGGGCAACGTAGCGCAGTCATGGCTAGGCTTGCTGTTCCAGGTATAGTATTCGACGAAGCCAACCTGAGATGACTTGATGCCACCAGCGTTGGAGGGCAGCGTGTATTCGCCCACAACTGTCTTTGCGCCTGTAACAGTGTCAACCATGGTGCCTCTACAGGTGGTGCCGCTAGTGTTCTCAATGACCAGGTTGAACTTGTGGCTGTAGTTGGCACCACTAACGTCGACGGAACAGCTCACTCCAGCGCCGCCATCGGCACCGTCGCTGCATCGCGGGTGGTCAGATGTGGTGCCTTTAACAAAAGACGAAAAGGCAGCATGGAGCACAGTCTTGCCGTTGACGCCGGGACGAGGCTGCAGTCCTGTGTAGCCAATGGAGGAGTTTTGGAACCAGAATTGGTTGGCAAAGTAGTAACCGGTTTTGTCAGGGGCTTTGGCTACACTGAAAGGGAATGTGACTTGCGTCATTAAAGCACGAGGAAGTGACGGCTAATTAATTCCACAAGCATGACTCATAACGCATTCTCTGCGCGGAAAAGCTGTCTTTCTATGTAACCCGTGATGTAAGAGCCCCAATGGGCATCTGTTTGCCATTGGGCTTGTGTTCCCAGCTGCATTCAGAATGCACATGAATACACGCCAATGAGACGAGGCCACTATACGGAAGACTTCGACTAACGAAAGCGAGTTGCTGCACACACAGTCTTACCGTATTATAGGCATTTTAGACTTCTGATAAAGAAATAAGTCGCTTTTCTTGACTGTTCGTGGCTCGAAGGAATCAGTACAGTTTGACATGTCGCTAATGCTTAGGCTGTAGTGCCATAGCCATGCCATTGACTAAGATGAATGTATCGATGGCATCGTATTATATCTCTCGTCAGTTATCTGCCTCCCGGTGACAATGGTTAAAGTATATCATGGCAACGATAGCATGTAAAGATGGAAACGTAGCAATTCTAAGCTGAGAAGAATTATGTATTGCCCCTCCATGACTTACTTCAGCTCTACTCCGAGGCCAATTCGCTGTATCAGGACAATATGGAGAGCATACATCATGCCAATTATTTGCAAGACGGCTCACCGGTTATGTCAAGCCGGCATGCGTCTCGCTGCTCGGCGCTGGGTTTACGCATCTGATACCAGCAGTCGATCAGCCCCGTCCTGATGTCTTCACCAGGTAGCTCGCAGATGCAAATTGAAGAATGCCACCTGAAGAATGCCACCTGAAAAAGCTTTCTGCCGCGAATATACTAGCCCACATATTGACTAAATAGAATAGGCAAAGACGAAGAGGTGGTATACTTTCAACAACAACCGCTGCAATCGACACTGCGCATATATTTCGGCAAATGGGTCAATTCTGAGCTGAGCAGTGTAAATTGGTCTTGACAGCACGAAGTGGTCGCCTTCTAAGTGCAGCTACAGCTACTGACAAGAGCAAGGTGCAAGTTGCTGGGCTAACAACGGTCACTGCTGTACCCACCATTGAGGCTCCCTGGGATGGAATCGGGGTAACTTGTGAAGTAGCCATTTCAACAGGATGACGATGTTTATCATTGACATGTGAAAGGAGCGGTAAAGTGTAAATCGTGAAGTGGAATAAATCAGGACAGATTAGTCGCTTCTGGTGGCGTTGAGCGGACTATGTGAGGGGCTTACCTTTCTAGGTTCCACGGTTAGCTTGTCGGTTTACTTTAAAGGAAACGGGATTGGATCATTAGTGGTGTCAATGTCTACAGCGATACAGTTCCTTGGATATTGGTTAGAGACCACTGGCAGCACAAATGTGAATGTTCACTGGCACTTCACTGCCTTCTGGTGCTGCGAGGTGCAAACTCGAGCGGCATCTTCGGGACGATTCAACAACACACGCCCAAATTGCGTAGACATGCATTTCAAGTGGATGACAACTCTATTAGAGGAGAGTGAGTAAGGGTGTCATTTGACCACCCCGTTTGGCATGTGATTCTAAGCTAGCGATGCGAAAGCTTGGAGTTTCGAGCATACTTTGCGTTGTCGCATAACGGGTTGCCTGTCTTTACAAACTTAGAAAACGAATTGACCGCTATCGATTGTCTGAAAATAAGAGCTACATTCGAAATATTTGAATTAAGCCAAGTAAAATGATAACGAAACATTGGTCTTGTAACTACTCATGCCACTCCCCAAGTGGCTGGAATGGAGGGGTCAGAGTCCACTAACCATTACAAATGAGAGCCGTACGATTGACCAAGCTAACGTTGAGTTTAACAGCCAGATCTAACAGCAAGAGTGCGGGGAAACCGGGGGCGGAGGCTGGAACTCGGTCCGCTTGCCTCGACATGCCGAGTCGGCTACCTCGCAATTTGAAAGTATAAGATGAAGTGAGACCCTGCGAGAAATCAATCACATGCGAATGTCCAGGCTGTCATTTGCAAGAAAACCAAACGATACACAATGTTTGCAGCAATTGTCGAGTCTATCAACAAGCCCGTAGCGGTTTTGTTGGCTTTGCCAGCATTCCTCGTTGCGGTCTGGGTCTTCCAGATCTTTTACTTTGCTTTCAAGATTAGGCGAAGCAATGGTGTTAGAGCCCCAGTTCTCATTCGGAACCCGTTTGGAGGTAAGTTACACAACCCATGAGGTGCATCCACCCCACATAGGGGAAGATGCTGTATGGCAAGACAATCATAGGGACTCACAAGGCTTGTTCTCTAGTGGTGTATAATTTCTTTCGTACTGCTTCAATGCAGTCGCAAAACCGCCTCTATGAGCACTACATGTCTCGGTTCAACAACAAGGACCCCAACCTGGGTGAGGTAGTTGAGATGGCTGTTGGGCGACGCCGTGTCATCATGACAAATGAGCCAGAGCACATCAAGACTGTCTTGACGACCAAGTTCACGCAGTTTGGCAAAGGCGAATTTGTGCACAATGCTGCGAGCCCGTTCCTTGGAGACTCTATTTTCACTACCGATGGCCCGACTTGGCAGAAGAGTCGCACCTTGATTCGGCCCATGTTCACCACCGATCGACTTCGGGATATTGAAATCTTCAGCAAATGGTCTGATGTGATGCTCTCTAAGTTGCCTTCTTCTGGCCAGACCGTCGATATTTGTGACATTTTCTACCGAATGACTCTTGATGTCTCTACCGACTTTCTGCTTGGGCACGCTGTCGGCGCCTTGAACAATCCCAACAATGAATTTAGCAACGCATTTACCGATGTGCAACGAATGCAAGTCATTCGTGTTATCATGTAGTGAGTTTGATATCCTCTGTAAGCTTGGAATTTTCATTGACAATACGAAGTTCCTTTATTTGGCTCATGCCCGAATCCAAGTACTTCAACGGCATCAAGGTAATCGAGCGCTTCATCGAGCCTTACATCCAATCGACCCTCCGTCTCAACATTTCCGAACTCGAGAATCTGTCCAAGTCTGACAAGGACTTCACCTTTTTGCACAACATTGCCCTCCATTCAAGGGACCCCAAGGTTATTCGCGACCAGATCTTTGCCGTTCTCATTGCCGGCCGCGACACCACTGCCGCAACACTCTCATGGGCTATGTTCGAACTGGCCGATAAGCCAGCCATCTGGAGCAAGCTCCGGGAACAAGTGTTGGCACAAGTTGGACCCGAGCGACTACCCACGTACGACGACCTCAAAGCATTGTCGTACGTCACGCACACCATCAACGAGACGCTACGACTGTGGCCAGCTGTGCCGTACAACATTCGCGGATGCGTGGCCGATTCCACTCTGCCTACGCCAGCGGGTCAACCAGACATTGCTGTGTTTAACGGTGACATTGTAGTCTACAGCACAATGGCCATGCAGCGCAGAAAGGAGCTGTATCCTCCTGCCTCCGACAAGTTTGCCGACCCTGCAGAGTTCAGCCCTGATCGTTGGGAGAACTGGACACCTCGCCCTTGGCACTTTGTTCCGTTCAACGGCGGCCCTCGTATCTGCATTGGCCAGAACTTTGCCATGACGTCGATGGCCTTTACTTGTAAGTCGCTTGGAATTGGCATGTACGTGGTAGCTACTAACGCAGAACCTCACAGTGGTGCGACTATTGCAAAGGTATGAGAGAGTTGAATATCGTGGAGACAGGTCGGCACAATTCCACAAGGCAGAATTGGTTGGCTGCCCTGGTCAAGGTGTGCCCATTGCTTTATTTGAACCCAAAGCTTGAATCATGAGCCACAATGAGATATGAAACTAATTTTACAATTGTACTTGCTGTTGCGTATTTATTGGAACTGTTATCTATATGCCGTTCTATCATGGGGATAAACGGGGGACTCGCTACTTCTCCAGAGCGACCTTGAATCCCAATACGTCAAAGTTCTTTGTCCACCCTAACCGTTCGTAAAGATATTGTCCCTCTCGTGTAGCAATCAACATACCACTTGATGCACCACGTATGGTTGCGTCTTCTATCAGCTTGCTCATCACTAACATGCCCAGTCCTCGGCGTCGCATCTCGGGCTCTGTGGCGATGCGATCAAAGACAGCAACTCCATTCCGGATTCCTGCCTGTCCAGACGCAGCTAGCTTTCCATCATTCGTGACCTTAACGACCGAGCAGCCGTCTTGATGTGTGATTTCAGATATAAACCCATCCCTTTCAACAGTCTGAATCTTTTCATTACCGAATTCCATTGTCATAAGTGCCTCTTGCAGTGTCTTGCGGAGGCCGTTCAACTTTGCAAGTTCTCGGTAGGAATCACCGTCGTTAGTGAGGACTGTTACCATCTGAGCAGGGGATTGCTGCACAATCATGGCTAAGCTCTCAAATATTTGGGTAGAAGGGTCAAGGGTAAAGTATTCCCAGTCTTTTGTGTCGCTTCGCAGGGCTGCTGGATAGCCGTGAACGGCCGTTGTTGGATAGTTTCTCATTTTTGCCCAAGCTTCAACAAAAGTCTCTAGGAAACCTTCCGGCAGTAAAGAATTTGTGGCGTCCGACGGCATTTTGTAATTTCTTAAATTTAGGCTTTGTGTTTGAGTTGTTTTGGGCGCACAAGATGTGTGTATGCTGGAGAGAAATGCGTAAGGTTCACGCGTCGTGATTTTGGGCTGACGCATTGCGGGTACATGCCCCGTAAGAGAAGGTTTCACGGATGGTAATATCTTGAAGAATGTTGGTGCTTTTCTTTTGGGTTGTAAATTATATTTGCACACTGCAATTCCAACAAATCTTAGGTATAGTTCGTCCTGTAGGAGAAGAGGTTGGATGTTGTTGGGTAATTCTTGCCCACGACAAGGTCTATGTAGAAGTGCACCATCGTCTGCAAACTTTTATTAAAATGAAATGAAATTAACAAAAGCCATTTAGCATTTATAACCGAATATAATTTATATGCCACTCTGAAAACAAAATATATTTTGAAGTTGATAAACTTTTGCAGAAAAAAGACGATGTCAACACTTACTGTGAAGCTTTTCAGTGGCTCATCCCCTTATGGCCCCTACGAGTACGTTTAATCCCACCGTAAGCGCTTAGCTGACAGGCCTTGCCCCCCCTCAAATCCCCCCCGGAGTCCCCGCTATCCCCCGAGGCTACCCACTGAGATCAATCCGCACAGGGGAGACAGGCTCTACCTAAGCCTTATCGAGTCGCCGCACCCCGCATAAACTGCATAAACACTGCCTGGCACGCTCTCCAAGCTTCTTCCCCCGCGCCCATCGATTTCGCCAGTTTCATCTACACATCAAACGCATAGACTGAACGGGGGCAAGTCTTTGCTTCGAAATACCATCAGCTGGGATGTTCTCCCTCAGGTAAACACGATTTGAAAAATAAAACAAAAACAAGCAAAGAGTGATAGCACGACACGACGGCGAACCCTACAAAATGACACCTTCCTTCAGCCATCTTCACCATCATGGCCAGTCCAACGACTCGCTGGCTCGACTGCCCGACGGTGTCCTCGTTCAGATATTCGAAGCCGTTGGGCGATTATCCAAGCGGGATCTTTGCCACGTATCACGACTGAGCCATCGATACCACGTCCTGGCCGACGCCGTCCTGTACAAGACGGTATCTTTCTTGACGCCCGAGCTGCATCTCATTTTTAGCAAATCCCTGAACCGTCGTCCCCGTCGCGGTTCCGCCATTCATGAGGTCAAGATTGCCTACCCCGCATCCAGCCTGTCAACATTGATCACCGACTTTCCCAATGGCAGCACGACAAATGGTCATCATGGGTCAGTGCCAATTGACCAATTATCCCGCACCCTCTCCACAATGTCCAACCTCGAGACGTTGGATCTCGCCGTTCCTGATTCGCTGCTCCACGGCGTCGGCCAATTGTTCAACGGCCCGTTTGATCTAGCTTGCCTCCAGTCGTGCACTCTTTTCTACCAATGCGACGACGACCAATACTGGGATTTGCAGGAGAATATTCATATTTTTGCGCAGCCCACTCTCAAGACGCTGGTCATCAAGAGAGCTAAGCTGGACTATCGCGGGTTCGATCTCATCGAGCGACCGGAACAAACCGGGCTGACAAGGCTGCACCTCATCGAATGCGATATCAACGACGATGCACTTTCTGACCTGTTGGCATTTCCCGAGGCTCTCAAGGAGTTTGTCATGACACAAGCTCCTGAACCGTCCCCAGAACTCGAGGAAAGCTCCGGCAGTATTAGAGATTACATGAGTGCGCTTCAATCGGCCGCGCATTCTCTTGAGACAATTACCATCGACTTCCCTCTCTTACAAAGCGCCAGAGCCTTGCAGCTTCGAGAATTCGAGCATCTCAAGACTCTGCGTTTGAATTGGGACCATCAACTATTTGGCAAAACGAGCAAAAAACCACGCCTGATCTCGGTTGGATTGCCACCAGAGCTGGAAACTTTGGAATTCTTCAACGAGCTCGGCACCGACGAAGAGGTTACAGACTTGCTTGTCAGTGCAATTCAGACTATACATTTTGCAGCTCGCAAATTCACTCGGATGATTGTTATTGAAGGGGAGGGCGACAAGACAGTCCCCAAGGCTGTTGAAGAAGCCTGCAAGGCGCAAGAGCAATTGCAATTGGATATTATTGGACGAATGGACACGGTAACTAACGACACAATTTTTCAAAATGTTGAATATTAAATGAAACGGATCATTGGACAGAACAATTTCTTTTTTTGGACATTTCTCAGAGACTGGATACATGGAGGCTCATACTCATAGATTTAGATGATTAAACTAGACAGTAGACTGCTATTAGACAAGAGAGAAAATAGAAGGCATCTCAGACATGGCGCACGGTTGACTCAGATCAATCATGCCATCTGAAGTCGGGGCGTTTTGAATCCAAAATCTGCGCCTCAAGCTCAACCACCGCAATTAGAGTGTCAATTGTATGTATCAAGTGCGATGACTGTCTTATTCGTGTACATAATTATTTACTTGTGATCAATCTTCGACGGCCCAACACCCAAAGCCATGGTATACACATGCGTAGGCGTCTTGATCTTGCTTGTGCCGTCGTTGAATGGAATACCGCGGTTGAGCTGCGCGGACGGCATCCACAAGGTACCCTTGGAATCAATCCACTCTAGGTGATGGTCTTGCACAATTGTCGTTACAGTGCCGTTTGGAGAAATTCTAGAAATAATCATTCGGTCCGTATCGCTGATGTACATGTTGCCATGTTCGTCAATGGCCGTGCCGCCAGTAGAAGCGGTGGGAGCAAAGAGCTCGACGTGGTCGCCCAGACTGTATCGCAACAAGGCGTTGTAAAAAGCTTGATCAAGTAAGCAGGTTCTGATACGAGACATGCCTCCAGAGCAGGGCTGGTAGTACAGCCATTCGCCATCCGCAAATCATTTACACGCTAACAGAAGAATAGCTGAGACTCTAATTGAACATGAGGCGCATTGCCCGCTTAAAGAGTAGACTGGTAAGATTCACTACGGCTCCGTACTAACGATGTTATTATTGCGCTGTCAAATATATGCAAAGGCATCCATACCAATTCATGTTGATGGAGCAGGCTATTAAAGCAGATTAATCATCCCGTCTCCTCATATCGTGGCTTATCGCATCCATCTCCGGCTCAGATCCGTATTCATCCAAGCTTGCCAGAGCTGCGGTCTTCTGCGCACCACCAGTAGAGGAGTTGGATAGAGCAGAAACGCTCGATACTGGCCTTCGTGGTATTTTGAATTGCGACGAAGGCTCGGCCATTGGAAACACTGCTGTATCGCTATTTCTGAGAGGGGAATTCCCTGGAAGCTCGGAGGTTTGTAATGTCGTACGAGAGTTTCCATACAGCTCAGAATATCGCAGGGTACCGCCATCTAGCTCGGCACTTGCGCCTGATACATTACGCGAATGAGAAGGTGTACCATCCAGCTCACTTTTCCACTTTTCGAGTGACAGAATGGTGGACTTGGACAAGCCGTTTGCATCCAACTCTGGCTTTCCAATTGGTTCATGCATGGCATCAGCTCGTAATGTCTTCTTCTTAAGTCTGCGACGGTAGCACAAAGCGCCAGCTATTATAAGAGCCATAAATGCAAGCGGTATTGCCACACCAATCCCTATTTTGGCACCCTGCGAGAGCCCATGGGATGAGTAACCTGAGGTGCTCTGACTGCTTTGAGCTGGCGGAGCGGTAGAAGTTTGTTTGGGTGATACCAAAACGACCTGAGGCGCATAAACGCTGGCAAGGACAGTTTCGTCGACTGTGACAGTATTGGTCACGCGCGACCTGGTGTTTGTGTATACGTTGTTGCAGGAATTGTCCATGTCGGCGGTAATGACTTTGTTCTTGATCCGTGAGATGCATGTGTAGGGCTGCGCGTCGCATTCAAAGCCACTGAAGAAATCAGTAAACTACAAACGATAAATGAAAGAAATAATCATTATTCTTACTCTGGACAACAGCCAAAGGCGACATCTCCGTGCGCCAAGTTGCCCCATGCTGTCGCATCGCTGATTGACTTTTTGTCTTTGCTGTGTACCATGGTACATTTCGTCGCATAGCCGTGTGGACAAATGGAAGCTGGAGAGTAAACTGGGAAGATTGGGTTCGGATCCGGAGCTTGGGATGTCATCAAGTTATATGCGCGAGCATATTGAGGAGGATAGCACGACTCTTCTACCATGGGGCGAGTCTGCTCGAAATCATTGGTGCAGTTATATCCGTACAGAAATTCGAAATATTCTTTTGGTGGTTTTGAGACTGCAATGTTGCCCATGACCGCCAGAGTAAGTTGAGTACAGTCGGGCGGCGGTGTGTAAGTCGATGTCAGTGGCCCAAGGTTGACGGTCAATTTTGGCGTCGCGTAGGTCCTTGTGCTACCCATCTTGAAGGAACTTTGAGCTACAGCCCGCAAGAGAGGCTCAAGGTAGTTATGATTGGAATAGTTGGTAAGAATAGGATTTGCGTAGTTGCACAACCGACTCGTTCCATTGAGGCTACCCCGCTGTTGGCTGCAGGTTTATGCAAGGCGTCACGAGTTCTACAACAGGCTCGCGGCAATTGGTCCATTGGCGCGATGAGTATATTTAAGTTGCACTTTATGAGCTACAACACACAAATCTCTGACTAAATGTACATACATGTAGATCTGGTTGGCAATCACTCCTCTAGGCCAAGCTCTTTGTCACTTGGCTCCGTGTACTGTTCCTCAGGGTTTGCACTCCGTGTGCGCGCGCCAATGATGCTGGACTCATCAATTGCTGCACCCCCGTCTTTCTCCACAGAGAGTCAGACGTTGCTGCTGCTACTACTAGATACTTGACTTACCCCAATGTGTGTCAGAATCGGGCTTCGCGACAGTCGTTGTCTTTTCCGACAAGCGCATCGTCGCGCTGGACAGACACTGGGTCACGGTCACTCCGGCGGCTCTCATAAAAATTATCTTGCAAAGTGCTATCAGTAGCGCCAGGCATATTGGAAGATACGTGTAATCCTTGCGACTGTAAGTCGAATGTGTCTTGGGAGTGTTCAAAGCGTTAAACGAGACTGGGACCTGTGCCGACTTAGACAGCATTCGGATTCTAAGTGAAATGCATGTCCCATTGTTGAATTAATGGTGAATTGCGAAATTCTAGGTACAATTTCTTCTGAGATCTTGTGACGATGATGGTCCACGACGATGCTGCCACCACTTCGATCCTCCACTGTGCTGAGCAACATCGCAATAGAAGTTGCGCTGGAATTGGATGCTATTACTGTTCATCACCAAGTGAGCAGACTTCAAGAACGCATTTATTGTGCAGCAATGACGCTGTTACGCTGGAACTGCGTTAGCGGAGCCCGGCGCATTATGTACCAATGTGTTAATATAATGACTATTTATTCTAATTAAAACATAGCAAAAGAGGTTCATAATTGCGCCTATATTTGGTTCTCAAAACATGGGCATCGACGCCAGGTTCTCGTAGTCAATATTTGAAGGCACACACTCGATCCTACTGGTGCATGTTCCAAAGACCCTATCCCCTATGAGCAACATAGTTAGTTCAAATGTACACAGTTACAGACGACGACATAACACCCACAAATTCTAGTCTGCTTGCCGTAGTTGAAACTCTTCTTCGAGCCAAGTCGATGGTGCAGATCGTGGTCTTCAATGACGAGGTCGGCGTCGAACATTCTCATGAGCCATGTGAGTGGGTTGGGAGGCGACACCTGGAGCCGTAAACCACTGTGGCCTGCAGCCTCAGAGAAAACCAGGTACAAGTTGCAGATATGCCACTCGTAGTATCCCATAGGGAGACCCATGAGCTTCAGGGTCATATAAGTGAGAATGGGAATGCCGGCAATGTCGAAGATCTCTTGCTCGGAATCAGCGTAGATGGAGAGTAGGGGATTGGGGTGCTTCGTCAGATGGTGAGTGCGGTGGAATTTCCAAAGAGGCTTGACATCGTGCATGACACGATGATACCAGTAGAACCAGAAGTCAAGGACGATGCCGTACAAGCTGACCTCAAGAGGTAGCCATCGCCAGTTCATTTGTGCCGGTGCAACTCTGGCGTTGTAGGCAAAGTAAACAATGATTAGCGGTCGGACAGCGCCGGCTAGCAACACTGACTGTAGGGTTTTGGCGACACCTGCATCAGGCACGCCATCGCGCTCATGTACATCGCCATCCAAGAAGCCGTATTTGTGTCCCATTTCTCGCAATGTTCGAAGATGGCGTGTCATGAATGCTCTCGAGACGAAGTAATAGAAAAAGTAGGCAGTGACTGGCCCAAAGTTGGTCCCTGTAAGGTAGACATATAGTTGATGTAACAAGAGTCCCATGCTTGCGTTGATGATGATCCAGCGATGCATAGAAAGATCTGAGAGGTATGGTACCTTCTCTGTCTTGGCATGCACAGGCACATCCCTGTCAAGGTCGACATGGAAGACGTTGGCAGCGTTGAGCATCTTGTGCGACAGAGTCCATTGGCTCTTGTCCCAACTGCGCCACGTGGATTTCATCGAATCCTTGTTCAATTTCACGGCCGAAATTTTGGTTGATTCCGCCATTTTGAATTATGTAGTAATTGGTTACTAGTTTATTGTCGTTTGATGCTGGAACGTTCAAGGTCCTCGATTCGTCTTATATGGATTAGCGCCACTGGCGGCGATCCGAGGGACCGAGGTAGGATGGCGTAGGCGGGGAAAGGGTGCCGACGTTTTGGTGACCACTGGAGCCATCATGTCAAGAAAGTGGGCTGTAGACTACAAATACCAGCTAAGTTTAAGCACAGTAGGCATTTAGGTAGGCCGCCTAGCTGAAGTGTCGGGGACTCGGGACGACTCCAACTGCCCTCGACCTAATGTTCGCGTAATCCTGCCAAAGAAAGCGTGCGATTCTGCTACAAAACACGACTATGTGGAATTGAACTAATGTGCACTACAGAGTGATGTGTCTGAATTAGACTCATACTTTGTCACACATTGTTGTGCAACCATTCTTCTGTATGCTTGTTTTGTGACGAAGTATTCGTTTAACATAGCAGTTCATATGCATACTTGAATGAGTACTCGGCAATTATACATGCATTAATATATGTTTTTCTTTTTCGAAAGAATTGAAACTACCTTTTATTTGCCCGCACATGGCGCCAATTCTTCTGCCATGTTAAAGCTGCTCTTGACGGTGCGACCCTTACCAGTCCCCACGATGTTGTAAATCTTGTGGAAGATGGCTGGATCTTCATGGTTTTGCGCATTATATAGTGTATAGCCCGACCCAGGAATGGCGCCGATCTTGGAAAATTTCAACGGTGTTGTCTGGACTCGTGGGATAAACACTGTACCAGGAGGAAAGCTTGGGATCTCGACGTCACCGCTGAGGTTGCTAATTTGGGAGTTGTCTCGAACCTGGAAATACACTCAGTAAGAACGTATACAAAGTTAGAGAGGCGAAGCCTTCTTACAGCAACAGTAAGGTTGAGGAAACCATCAGGCGAAGGATTGAAGCACGACAGATCACGCTGAACGAGTATCGTGTCATCATACGGGTACCCGTGTCCGTTGTTGGTGTACAAGACTGTGCTGGCTCCATTCTTGTTCTTGTCGGTGATTTTTACAGTGAAACTGGACACGCCCTCGGAGATTGGTACCGTCGTGGTGAAGTTCCATCTCTTGAAGACGGGGTATTCAGACGGCGGACCAGAGCCTCCTTTGGAAACAGTGTTGGGATCTTCAATACTCTTGGTTTTGCAAGTACTCTTGGTGCAGCTGACTCCAGCTCGATTGTGGAAGGTTACTTCGACCGAACGACCCGGATTGGGTGTTTCAATATCAATGAGCTATACCGAGGCAGAGTCAGCTACTGGCCTCAGCATATCTTGAGTCCGCAGTACTCACCCGAGTGATTCCTGTCACAGTCATAGACTTGTCAGAGTTGATGGTAGTGTACAAAAACATGGGCTTCACTGGGAGAGCCGTAATGGGTGCCGTAAACTTGACCTCTTTCGGCACGGTATTTACCATCCGCTCGAGAAGGTTCGAACATGTCTTGAGGAATGCGTCGTTGGAAGCCGCAAGTCGCTTGATCTCGACCTTTCCATCGCTCGAAAAGATCCGGTCGTCTGACCGAGCTGAAACGTTGTGACTGAAAGCGAGGGCATTCGATTTATCACCTGCAAGATAACCAGTCGCGCTGCACCAAATGGCCAGCATCAGCACAGCTCTATTTTCGTGGTTCCCCGTAGCCATAACTTACACCTTGTTGTCAAAAAATTGGAATGTATCGTCAAAGTGCTGAATATCACCAGTCTGGAACATATTAGCATCTGTATGTTCGTTCAATCACAAAAGCCGAGGACACACTGTGTTATTGGCCGGAAGATCAACAATCTCTGGGAAATCAGCACCGTGCACACCACCAAGAGTATGCCCACATGCCACTAAGCCAATCATTTCCTTCTCAGTAAAGCCAATGCGCTTAAAAGCAGCAACGGTGCTATCGAGGTCGTTGGTTGGCTCCGGCACGCCTTTCGGCCCCGGACCAGTAGCGTCAATTCTACCAGCCCTGTACGGGAATAGTACCTTTCCCCCTGAGCAAGATCCAGCAGCCGTCAAGACTTCCATAGCGAGCAAATCAGACATAGAAGCCCGAGATGTGAAGGCATTGGAGGTGATGTTGAACGTTTCTCCAAACTGAGGGAGGCCTGGGTTCTCGGCTCGATCCAACTCGAAAGCGAGAGAAACATCCAGTCCGCCTGTCCCAGCTGCCACATCCGCCGTGGCCATGTCGTGGAAGCCAGCACGAATCCATTCTGCGGCTACACTGCGACCAGGTCCAAGATTGAGAGCGTCGCACGGAACGACAGCCGACATGGGCGAAAAGAAAATGTCACTGATCTGCTCATAGAGGATGGACTCGAGGTAGTCCGTCTCAGAAGGCCATGTTGAGTAGCCTACGACGACGGAGCCCAGTGCGACAACATGCCCGAGAGCATACAATCCTGCGCGAACCATGCTGGCTGCCTTTGACGAAAAGAAAGAAATCTGTCCAGGTCAATTCTTTTCGAGGATGCGTGTCGCTGCTTATATTTGAACGGTTTGGTATTAGCCAGTAAGCGCCGATACATCTCAATTAGGACAAGCCAATGCAGCTGAACCTCGCGGCGTTGCTTCCAGCGGTTCCGGCGCGGCTTGGTCCGGTACTTTTGTAGTGGCTCTTTTGTGATTAAAAGAGAACTTTTGCAAGCGCTACTATTTCTGAACAAATAAGGGCTAATGAGCCTCAGATGGGCTGAACGAGCTGTCAGCAGGGGCTAACATTGAGGGCAACGGGTAAACGAGAGCGATGTCGCTCTACAGAAGTCTCTAAGGTTACGAAGAAACGGTAACTGTTACTAGTTCTGGTAAAAGAAACAGATCTTTTGAAAGAGGCTAATTGAATACTTATTAGCCCAAAAGACAATCCTGTTGTGGTCTATGGAGACATTGAATGCATTTGCGTTGCGACGCAGTGACTTTTAGTGCGGCCAGAGACGATGTCTTGATTAATTGACTCCTATGGCCAATTCGAATAGTAAGGAACCAGCAAGGCTTAGCGTTATATTTAATTCTTATGGAAAATCTGCTTCGATTTTGACGCTCGAAATATTGCCCGCGCTGCCAATCAGGATTGTTTCTTGAACTTAGGGGCGATTCTATAACCTACGCTGCTCTCAGCAGAGACAGGCAGGGGTCTAAACAATGCGGGCCAAGCCACTGCACAAGATCATATTATTGTGATGCCGAAATTGGCCCAATTAGTTGTGCGACTGCATCAGATCGTCGCCATACCTATTGCCCAACTTGCGGTAGTGCGTGGTCTTGCGAGCAGGCCGCGCAATGCAGCAGCGACACCAACATCATCTCTGGTACTTCCATGGCCACTCCTAATACTGTTGGTATGGACTTGTATGCCATGTCTATTCATAATATTTACGGCGTCGAGGTTGCTACCAATGTCCTGACTCAGACAGCTGCCCCTGCTTCCATCAATTGCGATATTCACGACTCACTCAACTTCAATGAAAATAACAACGCTTCAACTAGATGAATATGTTGATCATCTTCAAATGGCCACAAGGGGTATCATGCTTCACTGTTAGCAAATGCAGCACTTATCCACCATGTTGCCACTGACAGTATGGTTAAGGAAAGGGACATTTTTAACCATTATAGTAATATTTTATGAAGTTATTCAATAGCACATAAATGTAAATACAACTGTGACCTCCAACATGCAACTCATATTGAAATATCTCCATCAAGTACCACAATTCTATTGGCCCACCAGGAAATGTGGTGCAACACGTCTTGACACACAGGGACATGTAATATTTAGTTTTGCTGAATACTTCCAAAAGAAACAGCGGGAGATTCTTATATAAAGGACCAGAATCTCATTTTCCAGGATGACTTGCGCTCACCATCCATACATTTCTTCAAACAACCGAACTTGCCCGCCACGGGTTGCTTTACCATACTTGATCAAGGCAACACGCGCCTCATCAGCCATTCTTGCAGGAGTACAAATAAAGACAGCCGTAGAGCCTTGCACACTGTCCAAATACTTATCAATAGCTGTACTGACCTGTAATCTTTGATACAAGAATCTCTGGTCGTTGAAGCCGCCATCATTTGTTTCGTCGGTACTACTGGAATCAGAAGGAGACCCAGGTTCAGTACTCTCAGAAGTTATGTAAAACTCTTGCGTAAAGCTGGAACATTTCTCAGCTTGACACAAATCGTTTGCGAATACGTCTTGCACGAAACCCTGGTGGCGAGCAGTCCAAATCAGTTTGACCTTGGGCGACAGTTTTGCATCCGCGCCGTCTTCAAAGATTTGTCGAATGTAAGGAATTATGGCGGTAATTCCACTGCCACCTGCAATGAAGAGAATGTTGTTGAACCCGCTAAGGTTTGCTGGTGCTCCGTATGGGCCTTCTAAAACGATGCGCATCCTGACCTGACCGGACATTGCTTTCTTGGTGATAGCATCGCGAAGACTTTTTGTCAAACCAGAGCGGGGGCGGATCATGAATGTTAAGAATGGTGAGTCGGCTTGACTGGTAACATCCGAAACCGTTGCTGACTTCTCATTGTCGAAATCCTGGTTTTGCGGTTGTCGAGTCACTGGAGTTGATGTTCCAGCTAATGAGAACGGATGTGCTTCCCAGAAGCGCATTCCGCCAAAGTATAGGAAGTAGTATTGTCCCGGCGTCTGCCCCTTGCCGACAGACGAGTTATGCACTTGCAGCCGAATCATTCCAGTGTCTGGACTGTAGCTGGCAATGGCTGGCGTGTCCTTGTTTAGGAGCATTCGGAAGTTGACAACGATGATGCGAGTTATGCGTACGACATAATCCGCAACCCATATTGCGACACAAACCCAACACCAAATACGGTAGACGCCTTTAAACTGTTCTTTGATGTGCCTATGCCATGGTTAGCGATTTCCATTGTCGGTTCAGACTGGCTGTTAGCTCACTCATAAAAGGCAGCCAGAAACACTGCGGCTAGAGCAATATGTGTTGCTTTGAATAGCTCATAGAAGCGCTTTCGGATTCCTGCAAAGATGACAAATGCAGATAGCGATATTGCAATGACCATCTATGCCACAAGTTAGCGACTGTGTGTCCAGTTGGCAGTGTTGCTGACTTACAAGTAACCCATACAAGAATTTTTCGTCATGGGCAAGCTTATCGCGATATGTTGCCCATCCCTTATCTAGAATTTTCATTAGACTCAACCCCCGGCTTTTGACTTACAAGAATATGGAATGTTAGTGCTCACCATTGACGTAGTGTGCGGAGAAGGTGACTCCGTGTGTGATACCCTCAACGACCAGCACAATCGCAATCCACCTGTGGAACATGCTAAACGTCTTGTAGCCCCAACCTGTCAAATAAATAAATGGATTTGATCGCGCTGCGAATAGAAAAACAAATGGCAACGAGCTCGACATCAACGTGCCAAGCCTATCGGACAAGTACCGAAGAGACTGTGCTTGCCGATTGGAATAGCTACAAGTCAATGATACGTTAGCGAAGCGCGCCAGCTAAATCATTTGAGAAAACATCTTACTAAGAGCTTGCATCGTAGATAGGATAGTGGACTGCGCACAGAGCGATGTGCGTCACAATGTAAGCAAGAATGGTGATTGATTGTAGTCTCAACGGAACTGAAATCAAACCATAAGACTCAAAGTGATGGCGCTTGAATGTAGGAGACTGTTGAATATTGAATCTGAACCAGGACGCGATTTTGTTCGCCACCGAAGGCTTGCTTGCTGTGAGTGGTTGTTGATGTAAAAGCGACCAAAGCCTCGATGCCATTCCTGCCAAGAGAAGCAAAGCCCAGAAGCCGTATTGAACCCATCTATAAACCACGGCTATTAGAATTTGGTTTCAAAACAAGGAGCGAAGTATGATACCCACCTGATCTTGTCAGCGTATTCTCGCATATCGCTGTATGTCTTGACTGTTCGATAAACGACTAGCCAGTTTGCGTCGGACGGGAGAGCAGTGCCATTGACAACTTTCCCTCTTTTGGGTTTGTATTCCACTTTTGGTATACCACTGAGATATGAATCGTTCAACTTGGAAACAGCAGCGTTGTATGCAGCCAAGTTGACGGCCTTCGTAGACCTCTTACAAGTGGTAGCCCACCAGTCGATGCCCGGAGTGACATCTTCGTCACTGCAGTGCAGAGCAATGCAATAAAACGTTGATTTGACTCGAAGCGGGTTTGTACAGGCAGCCTCCTTCTTTCCGTCAGCTGCGGCAAATTTCACATTGAGTAGGGCATAGTAGCAGGACGCAGGACAGACTTCTGCTCCCAGCGGTTTTGCGCCCAGTGAACTAGCCACAAACACCAGAAGAACCAGGGCAAATAGCCTTTGGGACGAAAATGAAGCCATTTCGCCACGAAACCTCAACGTAAATGCACACAAGGGAATTGCAATGGCATTGTTAGCGCCCAGCCGGTGGTATTTAAACGAACGGGTTGTCGCTAACTCCTGCTTCTTCTGCCCTAAGTTGGTCCCACTAATAGCAAGCAATCTTATCAATCACCACATATTATCAATCAGTAACAACTATCAATCAGTGGTGGGGACTGGGAACAAGGGTTCGCGCCCACGAGTTCGCTTGCAGAACCAGCCTGCAAATTTTCGTAATGCTAGCAAATTCCCTGCATCTTATGGCTCAAACTGAGTAATGTAACCCTCATGGCCCCCCACGGATCACCTTATCCGGCCTAACGTTGTACATTTTTCCGTGTCTCGGCGCAATAATGAAGCCGGTTACGATCACTCGCCCTTTTCTGCAGTTCGAATCCTTGTTCTTCGGCCATATTGCGGAATAAGGAGCCTATTATCTTCTCCCGGTGCTTCATGCCAATTTAGATCTACAGCAGCTGGGGTCTTGCGTCTCAGTTCGAAAGTATATATTGGCCCAGCCCTACAATCTATATCTGCCAACTATGGACTAGCAACTTGGCATTTTATCTTTTGTAGATCGACTTTTCAAGTATGGCTCCAGTTTGTTATTATTTCTGGTAGTGCAAAACCCTGATTGCGTGTTCATGAGTCGTCTCGGGAGATGAGTCCCACAGGGAGAGCGATGGGTCAGGCAGTAGATATGGGCACTTTTGAACTCAATAATGACCAGCCTGACTTCTGTGGAGCGAAGATAGTGCTAGCAAATTTTAGCGTCTTCTCATCTATTTACTAAAGCTTCCCCGTAGCTGTCTCTGGTGATAGTCTCGGCCAAGGCTCTGTGCAACTTCTCCCGGCGGGCGAATGCAACGGTAATAAACGTTCGAAGCCATCAAAACAGATCAATGATGTCCGATTTTTAGGCGTGCTTTTCTAACCTTAATTGGTGGTGTTGTTAACGCTGCCAGCACTAAACATGCTCAACCCATTTGTTGTACAAAGCAAGGGCAAGGTTTCTAGAGTCACGCTGAACTCTGAAACACACATCGCCAACTGCCTGTTTCTAGAAGTCGTACCGAATATGCGAATTCTGTCTGTTGGATTACCCGCTAGAACGATTTCAAGGCCACCAATTCTTTGAGCGTCTGGCAACGGAGACGAGTTCGACAAAGGTGAGGAGGAACTCTGATTGTGAGAAATGCACTCATGGTTGAGACCACCTTCCTCAAGCTGTATGACTTTTTGTGCGATCAGTGATGTTATATGTGCATCCCAGAGACCCTCTCGGTGATGGATAGATTGGAGCATCTGCAAGGCGCTGATGCGAAGGTTGTGCACGCGACACTTTGTTGCTAGGTAGTAGAGAGGGATAATGCAACCGAGATCTATGATGGAGTGATCGAGCTGCGTTGTGGCTCCAGGTTTAGGGACAAAGCCATTCTCAAACTCTTTCATCCCAAAAAGAGCCTGCAATTGCTGAAGAAGCTGGGCGAAGTGAAAGTTCTGTGTATCATAGGCCATTTCATCGTCAGGGCATAAGCACAGCTGCGCCATAATTGTCGTCAGAACATGATAAACAGCAATATTCGCCGTGGCCCTGGTTTGTTCTGCCGGTGAAAAGTTTGAAAGATCCGTCAAGCGACCACTTTCACAGGAATTTTGATAGGCGGTCTGCCAACGTCTAAGGCCGCTCTGCGCAAAGTGCTGTTGTTTTACGAAGTCTGCGCTGCGGACTGAATTATCCCGATCTGAAATACTTTGAGAATAATTTCGATGCAATAAAATGACATCTACCATGATACCGGCCAGACTCTTCCATGCTGATTTTAACGAACGGAAGCGACGGGGGATTGCCGCATTTTGTGGCGATGAGCTGCCCTGCGGAATGAAGGAGACGGAGCTGGCACACGACGGGCGCAAAAGAACCAATTGAAGTTGCAGTCGAGAAAATGCTTCTGTAATCCATTCGTCCATTTGAGTACGGACAGTCGATTCTGATAATTTAAGAATGGCTAGCCCGCTTCGAACGTGGTGTTGAGCAGACGCCAAGTGGCCGCGGAGTGAGTCGAGAGATGCAAAGATGAGACAGACAGTCAAGATGACTTGCAGTGATATAGTGTCTTGAAGTGTAGAAAAGCACGACTGTAGATGTGTAATTGCGCTAGAGTGGTGTCGTATTACGAGCATCTCCAAGCCCCCAGACTCCGATTCGCCCAGCACAAGACGCCTATGGGCGGCACCAAGAGCGAGAGCTGCATGCCTCGGCGCTGGCTGACTTGTGGCGGCCTGCAATATGAGCTTAGACCAAAAATCACAGCGAAATGTCCCTGGCACTTTCGTGACAGTGCGAAGCTTGAACCATTCCAGCATCTGCCTGTCACTGGCAGAGGGAACGAAGGCATACAGGGATGGTAGTGATACGCTAACAGGGCTACGGTAGACGCTACAAGTCCTACCGGTGGACTCACAACGACGACAGCGCGGATAGGTTTCGTCACACTTTACTTTACGGCGTCTTGCGAAGCCAATACGGTTAGGTGAATGAGGTACTGGGAAGAGGGCGGCCAAGCGCCAAGGTGGAACTCACTTGCAGGTTTCGCAGCCATTTTTGGAATACATCCTTTTCTTTGTATTTGAAAAGGGCATTGTACTTGAGTTGTAGTGAAGCTGTGGTGAATCTGGTTGAGACGATATACACGAGCTCTGACAGGTCATCAGTTAACTCCGTAAGGTCCGGAAAGCAATAAATTGGTACGAGGGCAAGGCTAGGCGCGCCACTGGGGCGAAACGACAGCGACGCTCATCTAATTGGTCTGTTCGGGAAATGTCCTTGTGATCGGCATTACAACACTGTTTTGGTAATTGATTGAGCCACAGGGCTTTTGGTTCTTCGGGTGCCTGCATATCATAACTTCGCTGATCATTTTGTATCATGTGAGCCTCAATCAAACTGTATTTTGTGAAATTGTATAAATCCTAGACTTGTCCGGTTGTATCTGAGTGTGACATCTTACTTGGACAATCTACAATAACCGCCGAAGAATCACAATATAATCTTTTGACATCACTTCACAATGGCTTCCCACACTGTGCCGACTCGTCGCCTGGGCAAACATGGTCCTCATGTACCAGCCATTGGCCTTGGACTCATGATGATGACAGCTGCAAGCTATGGGGATTTACCCGAAGACGATGCTCGTTTTTCACTGCTGGATCATGCTCTTAAACTTGGGGCAACCTTCTGGGATACATCTGAGTAAGTTTTAATTGTTGCTTTGGCGAACCTAACAGCAACTTTGGCTTTAAGCGAGCCTGTGTTGCTCATATCTGCTAACATGTGACAGTATGTATGGAGACAACGAAGACCTGTTGGCAAGATGGTTCAAACAGACCGGCAACCGTGACAAAATATTTCTTGCATCCAAGTTTGGATATGTCCGAGGAAGCCAGACACTCGAGATTGACTCTTCTTCCGAATACTGCAAAACGGCCTGCGAACATACCCTCAAGACTCTAGGTATAGACTGTCTTGACCTATGTAAGTTTTGTATTTTGTATACAATGCTATTTGTATTATTGCCATTGCAGAGAAAAGCATCAAACTAACGTAAACTGCTGCTAGACTACGTACACAATGTTGACACTGTGACACCCATTGAAGAAACAATGAAAGCTCTCGTCGAGTTGCAGCGGTAGGTAGCAACCTTCTATGTACTTTGAAGAGAAAACATAGTAAAGCCTGTGCTGATTTGTGGTCATTTTGCAGAGAGGGGAAAATAAAACATATTGGGCTGTCCATGGTCTCGTCGCAAACCATCCGTCGGGCAGCAAAAGTTGCTCCCATCGCTGCTTATCAGCCTGTGTACTCCGTATTCGAGCAAGCTATCGAAGGCGATTCAGGCACGAATGCCCTTGCAACCTGTCGAGAGCTTGGCATTGCCATCGTTTGCGCAACCCCGCTAGGCAGAGGCATCTTGACGTCAAGATATATCCAGGGCAATTCTCTCAGCGCAGGTCGCGATGTACGGACACAGACAATGCCTCAATTCCAGGGCGATGCGAGAGATCAAAACACAAGCCTGGCCAAGCAGCTTGATACCCTTGCGCAACGAAAGGGATGTAGCTTATCGCAATTGGCCCTTGCTTGGCTTTTGAAACAGGGCGATGACATTATTCCCATCCCAGGTACAAAGCAAATCAAGTACCTAGACGACAACATGGGTGCGCTACGTATCGCACTCAGCGATAATGAAGAGAAAGAGATGAGGGACATTGTCACGAAAACTCCCATCTCTGGTGGAATGGTTCCTGATGCGTTCGCCTCGTTCATCTTTCGCGATACCAAGGAGCAGTGATTTTGGTTGTTGTAGTTACCTTCAGCAACTAGATTCTTGTATGAAGACGATAGTAAATTCAATTTATTTGCATCAAGTTATGCAAAGTGAGCTATCGACTTAAGCCGCCCAAAGGCCTGTGAGAATAGACATCAAAAGCATTGTCGACTAAAGATGCACTAGAAACAGGTCTTAACGTGACATGCCTTCAAATACTAATGCTGAAAGAGAGTAAATCCTTTTGATACTTTGCATCACCCCAGTTGAAAGAGCACTCTCCACTCCAGTTTGACTTCGACAGCTGAGCTAGCTCCTCATCTCTCATTTGTTGCGCAATGCCGTCCAGTAAATGGTAATAGTGTCTAGTGTGGATGGCTCCAGCCACTAGATGTTCGGCGCGATCCTTTCTTAACTTTTCATAGCGACATAGAACCTTTGTGAGGTGCTCATTCTTTTCTCTCTGGCTGGCGAAATCGATTGCTTCTTTGTTACATTCTGCCAGAAGTAGTCCCAGTGTTGCGCCGTCCTCCACAGCCATAGCAGCTCCTTGGCCTAAATATGGGAGTGATGGATGAGATGCATCACCTATTAATGCTATGGTGGCCTTACAAGTTAGAATTGTCAGCAGGAAAAACTACTTTGCGGAAGTAACTACGAAAGCTTACCTGTGTCCATCGCTTCAACTCCTCCAGATGAAGAAGTTTCCACTTCAAGGGTGTTGTTGAGGAGCAAGACATAATTTTTCTTAATCTAAATTGACATGATAATCGTTAGTGAACACCACAGAAGGCAATACTGTATTCAATAGCCTACGTGTCATCCCATCCGTCGAAATTATTTGTCATTTCCTCTATTGAACCCGAAGCTGTTCTTGTCCCGGTGGGAAGGTCATCTGCCACACTTGTTCTTGTTATTAGTAAATAGATTCAATCTTTTTTTACTTCAGGAATATTGCAAACGTACAGGAGCACTAAGTTATATTCTGTGTGCTTCCTCAGAGGATAGAATACGGCGTGTTTTCCGGGGCCCAGCCAAACATGTATGCTAGACTGATTTAGCAGTGTGTTGACGGCAGTGTCGTTCAAAGCGAGTAGATCGTCTCTGGAAAACGTAGCCCTATAAGCTAGATCGCCTGTTTCTTGTGGTAAAATTGGATGTCCCACCACAATCTCTCGTGTCCGAGACCAAAGACCTGACAACAAAACTGTTAGTGGATACAATAAGTCGTGACACATCTACTTACCATCTGCGCCAATTACAACATCCGCGTGAAGCTGTCTGTTATCGTTGAGAAATACGGTAGTTTGCGCGTCGCGCATCACTTCAACATTGACCGCTTCTGCATGGACCATGACATTTGCGCCTAAGCACATGGTTTCCTCTAGGAGAACACTTTGGTAGTCACCTCTATGTATGGCACTGTTTACATGATAAATTAGCAGTTGCTCAAGGTGATATAGGTGTAAATTGGATATTTGATGTGATACTTACATCCATTCAGCACCATGCTCTCTCTGTACTATCTCCTTGAGAGGCTTAGCTGCGAGAACTTGGCCATCAGCATAGCGTCTGAGAGTGAAATTCTCTACTTCATAGCCACCAGCTTTTTTAAGCTTGCCAAGGAGGCCAAAGTCGGTCAATATACGGCACGCATTAGGTGGAATATGAATGCCCGCTCCAATGCTGAGGATCTCTGGGCTTCGCTCCACGACAGTTACATCGAGTGGTGGATTGGTGCGGCGACATGCGATTGCAGTTGTAAGCCCCCCCAGGCCGGCGCCAATGATGACGATGTGAAGATTTGTGCTGGCACTCGACATTGTTCAATGAGGCAATATAAGGCAGGTCTGTAATTTGTCGGTGCGAAGAGCAACTATTCAGTATTTATGTTCCTGCAGTCGTATTTCTGGAGACTCATGTGTCATGCGCTCCCAGCGATGTAGCCTTTGACAGTTCGTAGAGATCCTGAAAAGAAGAATTACAAACTTGGATCATTGCGCAGCTTATCTCGCTGTTATACCCTCATATTTAGTACTCGGCCACTGGTTATTCATCGTTCATGACTTCATAATAGCGTACTTCAAATTCGCATATACGATCGCTATGAACACGCTCGTCAGCGCTAAATGCTTCGCGGTTGGCGTATTCGACAAGCCGAATACGCCCCTTCACTACACGGCGCGGAGGAAGCGTAGTCAGGGCCTAAAACCAAAACTACCGCCGCACGATGCTTTGCACTGGTTTTTTTTAATAGCGTATTTGCGTATGCCGCCATCCTTGATGTTAGGTGCACTCTTTCACCACTGTTAGTGCGGCCAAGGAACCCAAACTCTAGCGCCAGGGGATTGGGCGTAATAAGCGCGGATGGCATATCCATACCGACATTGTCTGCAAATAAATTGAATACATAGTTCTCAGCAAAATACTTGATTCGTGTGGTACTCGTGACATTCAAGTATATAAGTGGCCGTCGCAGCCTTCATCGGGCAGTCTCAATTCAGCTCCATTGTCTAATCAACCCACAATGGCCACTCCTGTCCTGTTTACCGAATTTTACAATGTATGTGAATATCTTATATTGGTCATCGTTATAATGGAGCATTGACACAACCAGATCATCAATAATGACAATCGATCTGCCCAGAAGGCTTGCTCTGGCACAGACCCGAGCACCGGCAAACCACTGTGGAATGTCCCAGTGGCGACAGAGCAAGACCTAGAAGATGCAGTCAAGGCAGCAGAAATTGCGTTTAAACACTGGTCATGCAAAGATTATTTGGAGAAACGCTTGTTGCTGAAAGCCTATGCTGATAAGCTCGAAGAATATGTTGATGAGTTGACGGAGTTGCTCTATAGAGAAACAGGCAAGCCGGTATAGAACAGGCCTTGAATATGACATCATTTGTGATACTAACGACCTGATAGAAAGAGTTTGCGCAATCCGAAATCATGATGGGAATCAGTGCCCTTAGGCGACACTGTAAGTGTTACTTCAGCACTACAGACAGAGCACCACCAACTAACGAAACAATGAACAGTGGAATGGTCTCTCGAAGCCGAGGTACAGAAAGACGATGAACATGTCAAGATAGTCATCGAACATGTTCCTGTAGGTGTAGTGGCTGGCATCGTGCCGTGGAACTTTCCTTTCCAGCTGGTAATTATTAAAATTGTCCCGTCACTACTCGTCGGCTGCACAATGATCCTCAAACCATCGTGAGTTTGACCGAAAACGAATCACTGACGGATCGTTTGTTTACTAACAGAATTGGTAGGCCTTTTACACCATACACAGCACTCAAAATGGGAGAGATAGCCGCACAAGTCTTCCCTCCGGGTGTGTTTCAAGTTATCGCAGGCGACGATAATTTGGGACCCTGGATGACAAAACACCCCAGGATAGACAAGGTGTCATTCACCGGATCGATTGCGACCGGTAAGAGAGTTCTTGCATCAACTTCTGAAACGTTGAAAAGGGTGAACCTAGAGCTGTAAGTCTTGGATATGAATTCATCCCTAGTGAATAATTGTATCCCTTGCTAACGAGAATCAATTAGTGGTGGAAACGATGCTGCCATCGTGACCCAAGACGTCGATGTCGCCAAAGTTGCCACCATGGTGGCAATGAGCACGTTTGCGCATTCTGGACAGATATGCATAGCCACCAAGAGGATCTATGTTCATGATTCTATATACGATGAATTCATGCGCCATTTCAAAGCCATCGTCGAAACCTTCAAGCCTGGCGAAGGGTTCTGTAGTCCAATTCAAAACCAGACGCAGTACGACAAAGTCAAGGCTATCTACCAGGACTGCAAGGATAAAAATTACGAGTTTGCAATTGGGCGATGTGAAGGGGCCTGGCAAGACTCAAAGCCAGGTTTCTTTATTGAGCCAGCAGTCATTGCAAATGCACCTGACGATTCTCGCATCGTTATGGAAGAGCCATTTGGGCCTATTGTGCCAGTAATGAAGTGGAAGAATGATGAAGAAGTCATCCTTCGCGCAAACAACACTGTTACTGGTCTTGGTGGTACCGTATTTTGCCGCGATGAACAACGAGCTTGGCGTCTCGCAGGCAGCCTTGCAACTGGGAATGTTTGGGTCAACAGCGGACTGAAAATGGACCCGGTAGCGCTTTTCAGTGCTCACAAACAGAGTGGAATTGGCAGTGCTCTAGGGCCACATGGTTTGAAAGCATTTACCAATACGAGGACAATTACGTACTGGAAAGACACGTCAGCTAAGGTCGCCAATCCGGGTAGTTTATTTGTTTAGGCTCGTCTACGTAAATAAGCCCGTTCCTACATAACGTAGTCGTTGCATGAACCTGACCGAGACCCATGTCGCCTTCAATATTCGCCAAGTATAACTACCGAACAACCAGTTGGGGCTGCTTGAGGGCAGCTGTTAAACCCAGTTTCATACAGATTGTTATATGAATACTTGATACAGGGATTCGTGACGGATTCTCTATTCAGGTACTTGCGTGATTCTTATATGTCAAATAACTTACCTGGCAGGAGTCCACTGTTGTATGTTGTGATGCAGAACAGTTATAAACAAAATACCACTATCTGCTGGTACATACGACCATAGGCGATAGAAAATTCGGGATCCCGTCCGCTCTCCCATAGACAAGCTGTCGACCGGCAGATTAGTAGTTGGGTCGGTGACGACCAGCGAACACCGGCTGTTGTATGTTTTTGCTTTTTATTTTGCTCACTTTTCATTCTCTTTTGGAATTTACATTGTTGATAACTGCAGCTATTGTTTTTTATAGAGTTTTACACTTGGCCGCTTTCACCGGCCGATCCGTTCGCCTGCATTGGGTGGCGGCCAATCATCTCACACGCTGTTGTCGGTAAAATTCAGTACAATTGTAATCCAAGCATCCAGCATTGGCGCCCGGCCATATAATCAAGCAGACAAGCAGTGTTTATATTGAAATACAAAAACTTTTTTATTATGCTTAAATGTCATCTACACAAGCAAGCTAACTCCTATTCAGCCCTCAACGATTGTAGATTGCTGCTGCACCATTGTGTAGTATGCCTTTGCCGACTTGATCCTGGCCCCTTTACCCCATTTTAGCAATGGAAGTGGCAATAAAAGAATAAAAAATGTTAAAATGGCGATAATGAGGTGGAAATTACGCAAACCAGTAGCTTCGATCCAAGGCTGAAGCGCGAAGAGCACTCCGACGGCAAGTATGTTGCGAGTGAAGATGATGCCAATCATTGCTGTGCCGATGATCTATCAGAAATGTTCGTCAGAATTGCGCTCTCATTTTGGTTGCTAGACTATGCTGCTTGAGATATAGACTTACCTCACCGTGGCAGTCCATGGCATATGACAACGCAATGCTGCATGTAGCTGCCATAACAAAGCCAAAAATGCCAAATCCTACGGCCAACAAAGGCCAGGATATTCCCTACGAGCAAGTATGTTAGCATTGAATTAGCATTGTAAAGGAGGTATCGTGGAACCTACGTAATGGAGCCCTAGGCCGAGCATTAACACGCTGGCTGGGGCGAGGACAACAGACGGTAGCGCAGACCACAAGCGCATCTCAGGTTCGTATATACCGCCATTGTGCTTCGAGAGCAAGACAATGCTGCGGTCGTTCAAGTAACCCCCAACGTAGGCTCCAGGTAGGCTGCCAATAAACGGTGCAATGTTCATGAGACCGACTCCTTCAGCTGTAAAATTGTAGGGCGGACCAAACATGTACGCCCCTTGTACTGAGGTCAAAATGGAGAATAGAGCGAGGATGCCGCCAAACGTAATGGCAGTGTAGCTAATTGCCGTAAAGGCAAACAGCGTACAGGCGGGATCGAGCAGGCTGTGAAAAACAGGCCCTGGAGTTGATGTGACGAACGCTAGGCGCTTGGCGTAGGACTTGGTGGGAATGTTGGTATCTATGAAACGGTGCGAGAGCGTGCGTGCCATGCCTCGCGATATTGTCTTTTCCACCGCTGTCGAAGTGGCAACATCTTCGTTGCCCGATATATCCGCGGGGACTTCGGGCTGTCCGTCGAGAATTGACATGGTGTATTTGGACTCTTCAAAGCAGAAGACGATAATGAGGAGCTGTATGCCAAAAAGAATCACACACCACCACCAAATCCAGCGCCATCCTTGGCTTTCAACGACATATCCTGCCGCAACTGGTCCCAGGTACGCCCCCATGCAAGTGAAAAGCATGTAATACGCATTCATCGATGCATGCTGATGCACGAAAAACACATCTGAAATAGTCACTTGTACGATGGTTTCGCATACTGCTCCTCCTAGCCCGGCCAGCAGGTTGCTCAACCACAAATCTGCCACAGTATGGGTGCGTGCAAGCCACACGCAGCCACCAAGTTGCAGTACGGTGCTCAAGATATATATAGGACGTCGGCCATATTTATGCATGAGCGGAATGAAAACGATACTGCCGATCCCGAGCCCAGCATACCCCAGGGCTGTAGCGCTATTCAGCTGGCGAACGGAGAAGGCGAGCTGAGTTTGCATCTGGCCCCAAGAGGTGAAACCAATGTCGAGCTGGACAAATGTGATGAGTACATAGAAGAGGACGAGGGAAAAATTGAGAGTTTTGCGCCAAGATGGCCAGTTCCGAGGGTCGTTCGGGTCAGATGTCGGGGAGGGCTGGAGGATAATGCCTTCGCTGTCCATGGTTGCATGCTGCACTGTGAAGTTTATATGTAAGTACCAGAATGAATGATCATCGAGCTTTTGCAGCGGTATCGTTTACTGACAGTCTTCTAAGAAAATAGTCCCAGGTGGGAAACGAGGATCAAGAACATGATTACCATTTTGCTCCTCCTGGGAAGCCATGCTGAAATCTGTCTTGGGCGCAATTGCTTCAAGGTAGGCGTAATCCCAGGACCGCAGAGGATATGGCGGGGAGGATCTATGTAAATAGCGTACAGATTCTCCAGATGCCGATGTCGCGAGTCATTCCAGGATCTTGGCTAACGATGCAGGGCTATAAAGTCTCGACTTGCACTACGTAACTATAGCCTGGAAATCATGGCCTGGAGCTGGAGAGCCTAACTTGTGTTTCCATTAGCCCGTGACAATAATTGCCTTGTTTGCATCTATTCCTCGCCGTTCATTTCGACTCGTGGGTTCCCGCGGAGCCCGATGCCTATCATCACCAGTCCAAGGTCGTCTTAGAGCTGGGGAAGTTCCGGACAACCCACTTTACCAACGCGGGGATTCCCCAAGAAAGGCGAGCAGCGGTGGCCTCAGAAACAGTGGGAAGGACATTTTAACAAACGGGCCCAATGATATCTCTTAGTTTGTGCGGAGAACATAGAAGCCTCGCCCCCCTTATATAGTTAAATCATTCCCCATCCAAACACATACGACCATAGGTGGTAGAAAGCTCGGGATCCCGTCCGCTCTCCCATAGATAAGCTACCAACCGGCAGATTAGTAGTTGGGTCGGTGACGACCAGCGAACACCGGCTGTTGTATGTTTTTTTTTGGGATATTTTTGCCTCTTTCTTTCTTGGATTTGAAGTTGATGGAGTTGTGAATCTCCTCAGTGTTAGATTGGTGGTGGTGGTGGTGGTAGCCTGATTCGAAACAGTAGGCCAATAACAATAGCGCTACTGCAAGCCACATTGCCCGCACCTTCAGTAGTAGTCAGCCTTCAGCGTAGTGTACTCGCTATTACAATCAGTCACGCCTGTGGATAGCATCATGCCCTGTGGATGGCCAAGTGGCTGATGATCTAACGTGGCTCGTTGCACAGTGTAGTTTGTTTGTTTGTTTGCTTTGTCTAACAAACCTTTTACTACCATCCCCTTGGCCGACTGGCACCGCTGTGTTCTTTTCTGTCGACCCTGCCACCCTGCATAGTTGCCTCAACAAAGTCGTATCCAATATCCAGTTTGTATCCATCTGGATTCGTAATATAGTAGTCAGAAACTAATACTATGTCAGGCACCTCTTGTATCGTTTCAGGCGCGGCAGAATACCGCAGCAGCGGTATGGGTGATGAAGGAGAACTTACACCAATCTTTGGGGGCTTCAACATGGGCTCCAGTCAGCCCAACCCAACCATTGCCGTAGGGCGTCAACGACGCTGAAACATTCCCGTTGCTTGAGTATGTTCCTAATACGCTATTGCTAGACGAATCGATTCCTGTGATGACCACGCCCTCTTGGAAAAAGATCCATTTACTCTTTGCTGTCTGGCCCGCCATTGGGCCCTGGGAGAAGCGCCAGTCCACTTGAATCTTGGTGTTTCGCGCATCCTTTACTTGTGCTTCATCTTGATCGATCTCGGAATCTGTATCGACGCCATCTGGCAATAAGTTTAATCCTGGTGAAGTTCCGGCCAGGAACGCGCCAAGGCAGAAGCCTAGGTAGCGCCCACCACCCCTGATAAAACCGCGGATCGCATCGGCAGAGTCTTTGATCTCCTCGTAGGAGCCACGAACGTCTGTGACTCTTGTGTCAGTTTCGCTTCTCAATGTACAGTAGCTGCTGAACCTCAGGAGCTCCTACCTGGTCCACCAGGATAGGCGAATAATTTCACACCATCCAGCGCGTCGGCGTACAATTCAACGTCCTCGTCTGGTCCTACGTAGGTTACGTTGAAGTTATATTTGGACGATTGTAGGAGATTGCAAACTGCTTCTGGGCAGCCGTCACATGTAGCATCGCTACGATAGACGAGAGCTTGTGGTCGGGTTGCAGCGATGGGCGTCGCTGTCAAGGCTGTGAAGGCTGCGAAAAGGAGTCGTGAGTACATTGTTGGAATGTCTTTCTGATGTAAAATTTCACGGTGCCTACTTCGAACAAATCTAAATTGGTCGATTTTGTTCGTCGTCAGGATGTGAATGGGAAACGAAGTCTAATCAGTGACCTTCACTCACTAGTGTTTTGAGCATATGAGAATGAGCCCCATGAGTCTGTCCGACACTCAGCATCCGAGCCAAATAATGATTGCTTCTTAACACCACTAGGCTTTGCAATCGTTTAGCTGAATGCTGACGGGGCATTGCGTGACACTGGGCAGAATAGGGCTGATGTGCTAGTGCATCCACTCGTGTGGACAGAGAAAGCAGGTACAGTTACACAGCCTCAGAGAAGCAACTCGGCGCAGCAGCGCACGTCTTGGCGCAGTTCCAATTGGGGTAGTTTTTAGCAAGGGCAAATTCGACAGCTGGGGCGACGATCGCTTCGTAATAGACTCACAGGGGTTTCAAAATGACTTTCCACTCTCTAGGATTGAACCCTGTCAGGGAAGTCCGGCAACGGAGGGGATATGCTCACTCGATTCACTACTTAGGTTACAGAAGCGTCCATTTAGTGTTGGTAGATTTCTATGATGTACGCCGATGCCATATTCAACAATCTCAATCCTCCCAGACACAAAATCCTCATCTTTCAAGGGAGTCAGAGTGGCACATCGACGAAGCGGGAGCACGAACTGAAAAGATGACTAGTAGCAGCATCGAACGAGAATATTGAGCCAAAAAGCCGTCCATTGCAATTCGACACTGGAACTAGGAAGTTGCTAGAAATGTATTTTTCAGACTTGTCTTGAAGCTCAAACTCAGCATACGAGGGTAATTCATGTGTAAAATAAAGGCAAAAAGTCTGGTAAATATTATCCTCACTCTTCACCCACTGCCAGCTTGTATGAAATGTATTGAAAAGTGACTACTGATTCTGGAACAGTGATACCATCGACTATATGCAGTTAGTTCTGTTGCCTTCATTGTATCACTGCATCCAACTTACACCTGCAAATTTCGGTTCGATAAACAATGCATTGGCTTCAGCAACGAGCTCGCCGCTCCTTTCTGCATCGCTCAGCTCTCCGTCTTTGGCGGCCGGTTGATGTAGCAATTCTGCCGCTTCGTAGGACGGCAAGCTGCGCATGGAACCCGTCACCCAAATCTTGCGCCCATCTGCCTTTTCGATTTCCGCTCGCATTATGTATACTCGCTCTGGTAGAGACGGCTTCTTAAAATCCATATTCAGATACGCCGTCATTGCCACGCCGCTTGGGAAAATAGTGCCTGCAGTGCGGGCAAATATGTCGTCAAACAGTGCAATACCAACGCCGCCATGTACGTATCCTGGATGACCACAAAGGTCCTTTCCGATGTACAATAGTGCAATTGCAGAGAATTTTGGACTTCTTCGAATGTAAAACCATGGGTCAATGGGGAGTTTGTTATCCCCTATTAGTGAACCTGTGACAAAATGCGTGGATCCGATCTTAGGATGCATGTTCCCGTGCAGTCGTGACTCCCTGTACTGCTTTATATCGGAGTCATTTTCATTAGCTAACAATGACTCGCGAAGATAGCGCGTAAGGGGAAGAGCAGCGATGAGTTTCTCGACCTGTTGTTGTCGGTCCGTGTCAATGTGAAGTTGGCCATGAACTTCGTGCTGAGATCGCGTTGTAAGCCGTCTTTTCGAGTTTCTAGGCTTTAGTAGCAGTGATTTTGAAAGGGAATTTATACGTAGGGCGTGGGTAATACTTGGACGCTGTACGCTGTTAATTAAAAATGATTCCGTTGCAGGGCGACAGGTCAATTTAGAGTGGTGAACTCACTGCACCCCAGCCACGAAAAGTGAGGCGTAAAGAACTGTGCATAGCGTACGCTATACCGTATGGCTGGACAACTTTAACGTGAAGGGAAATGCCAGAGCAATATTTCTAAACGGCTTACACCGATTGTAGTCAAAACAGCCAATAGAGATAAGCTCTAATGATGTTGTCAAGCCTGGCGGCACCACCAACCACGGCAGCGGAATCACGGCCCGCTTTAACGGATATTCTCTAACCGAGGTAGATGAGCATGCCGGTGATGATATGAGCTGGCGAATGATTGTTTTGTAGAATATAGCCCAGATAACTGTTTCTGAATTCTGATAATCTAGACATACTAAATAATGGTTTGCGGGATTGTGTCGTTGGCCGTAATTACCTAACTGGCGATGGTCGCTTCGACCCCGAGTTGGGGTACTGGCGTTAGCCATCCAATGCTGGGACCCAGAGAGTTGAGATTGGCATTTCCCATATTTTGCTAACGATACAATCGCTTTAGTGTATTTGGTTCCGTGAACGTCTCATCCGATGTCACGACGGTTTGTCTTGCTCTCGAAATGGCAAGTGAGAATACAGTCGCTGCTGGCGGTCTTTGGAATCCGGTTGTAGCCAAACGATGGCGTTACGCTGATCTCCTAGGACACAAGTTTAGCGAAATGCATCATTCCTGCGGTATTGTTAATCGCCCCTACGTGATTCCATAGCGCCTGCATCGCTGTCATGAGCTCGGTCCGTATCAGTACCGTCCTCTTGGTTCCGGTATGCTTTGAGATATGCGTCGCAGATCCGCCGAAGCAGGCCAGCATCGTACATGCCATCCATCAATGGCCACGTCTTCAACAAATCCATCGCCCTTTGTTTAAGAAATCGGTTTCGGCAGCTGGTTGCTATGAAGCTGAGAGCCTCGCATACCGATGCGCTAAAGGAGAAAGTCTCTCCAGTACGCCAGCTGCTCAACTGCAATTCAAGGAGCTCCTCTGCGTGATTGAGCATTGTTCTGAAATGATTTTCAATGGTGTCTAAGGCGATATTTTGTTCTGCCAGCATAACCACAAGCCCTGCTTCAATTACTTCGCGTCGAACTCTTAAAATTAATAGAGCTTCCTTGTCCATCATGCTTATGGACTTTGATTGGTCCAGTGGTAAGAATCTGGATTTCCAAGCGTTAAATTGCCTCCTGATGTCGTAAGACTCATCCAGTGGCGGCGGTTGTGAGTCTCTCGACTGCGATTTCTCCCTATCCTTCTCAAACAAAGTGACTAAGCGGCTGTATATAGGCTCGATGGAGAAATATGCTTCCGTAGGCGACGTGAATGGAGATTCAGAAAAGTCCTCTGACTCTTCCGTCCATTTTGTTTCCGGCCAGGATTCGTCACGGAGATGACGGCTTTGTGTAGTAAATCGGCGGAAAAGCATCGTCAAGGATCGGGCTGATAGTAGAGTCTCTGGTTGTTTCTCACTTTTTAGACTCTCTCGTACTTTCCAACTATTGAATAAGTTTACGCCGTTGCGCAAATGGAGCAGCGCTTCGGCAGTATTACCTCGGAGATACCCAACTCCAGTGAAAATGAGGCTAGACATCAATATAGCGTGTTTCTCATCTGCCGTGAGGTGTTGTGGATTGCTAGCTAACTCAATAGCACACCGTATGGCGTGGTTATAATGGGAGAGAGCAAATGTCTCTAAAACTTCATGGGTGGCGATGCGATATGACGAATACCTGGTCTCGTTTCGTCGTAGGTACAGTGCGGCAAAGGCAGAACAACTATGCCATATTATCGGATAGGACATTGTAGCCTGTAACAAATCAATAGACCAGAAATTCTTGTCAATGGCTCCTCCGATATTTCGGCAAGCCTCGGCACGAAAGAAATGCATGATGAAGTTGCTTTCTGGGGTTGTCATCACCCCTGGCGGGACAGGACTGTAACCCAAATCGCGCACATCTGATTGGCCATCGTATGACGATTCTCTAGACCTTGGGACCAATGCGACAAGATTCTTTGGCGAAACTGCGTCTCCAGAAGATTTACTAGGCGAATAGCCGCCGCATTTGCGGCCAGTAGAGACGCATTTCCTGCAAGCAGGTTTTCCTTCATCGCATTTAATACGGCGTGCTCTTCAAGTAGTTAGCTGTGAAACACTCGTACTGAATGACTAATCTTAGATTAAACGAACCGGCAGGTAAGGCAACCAGTTCTGACCTTGGTCGCCCACTTCTTTAGTCGTGGACGGTCGTCCTCTTTGGGAGGCATGCCGGTTGTTAAAAGGTGAGCTCGTACGGTCTGGCAGTAGCGACGAGAGGTTTCAGTAATAATGCCACTCCTTGCGAGCGAAGCTGTATCAAGGTCTTCGCGACGTCACTCAATATATCGGATCGTAGATGCGACGAGGTGGTGCATCGCACGGGGCCTGGAAGATGGGTAGCCAGAGCAAATTCTCTTCCGCACCGAATGCCCTACAACGTGAGAGCACGAGAGCATAACGTCTGCAACACGGATAGGGTGATCCAGGATACAGTGGTACGACTTGCTGTGATTCACGATGCCATCAGAGACATGGAGACACGTCGACTTTGCGGCTCGCTAGTGAAAAGACAGGACGAGAGAAATGTTCGCCAGGTCATTTTGCTCGGGACCTTGGCTTCTCCACAAGCTTCCGTTGCAGGGCTGTCAGAATAAGCCTGTCGCAAGTTGAAAATGAGCCCCAATTACTTGGTGGAGGATCGGCCGAAGCTAGCCCAAAAGAGCCAGCCTCGGATAATTGCGCGGTCCAAGGAATGAATAGAGTTATCAAGTGGGTAGGTTAACTTTCTTTCTTTCTTTTCTGTTCCTCTTCCTTTCTTGTCTGCCAAAATAAAGTTGTAGGATGTCTCATTGATTTTCAATCGAGATCGATGCAGGTCACACATCGCTAGGGAAGAGGATGGATAAAGGTCATTGGGCAGGTATCCTGGTCGTCTTGGACTGTTTATTTAAATATTCGATAAAGTGCTGAGACTAGCAGCCCATAATAGTCACAAAACCCAGTAATTCGGTGTGAAGTCCGATGCGACCCTGTCTCCATTGTAGCTCCTTTCGTAGCTCCTACGTCGAAAGGGCTGCAAATCAAGAGTCGTAGAAGCTCAATTTAAAATAAACCATGATTTCGATTGTTGAAAGAGTCAAACCATTTGAAACATACCTGCAATACTATGGCAAACACAAGGAAGCCATTCACAGCTTTGCGCGTGCCGAAAGTGACTGCGTCACACTCCGTGGCTGACTGAAGTATGCAGATTTGACTAGGAAGGCGCATTCAGACGACTCACTAGCTCCTGCCCCCAAGGTTGACTGACACCTCGACTGACTCCACACCACAGTACATAGACTGTACGCTGATGTTGAAGCAAGCTTGACAGCCTGATTCATTTGCTGGAGCTGATCCAGTGCCTATTGCAACATTTGCGATAGACGCTGCCCTGTTAATTATCAAAACTGTCATCGAGGATGAACAAGTCCACGCTTTCCTCAATGGCCTGCCGATTTACTTTGACATCATGATTGCGTTTGCGGTGGAATTCATCGCCAAAGTGACATCAAGGTTCCCAGACGCCTTGCGATGTGATGCCAAGGATGTTCTCAACACCCTGAGAACTCTACAGTTGAAACCCCAACAAATAACGGCAACAATGCACCCCAAACATTCATTAGTCAATATTACAAGAGGTATAGCGAGCTTAGTTCATCATCATGGACAAAACACCGAACAGAAACTTTGAGGCCAATAAAAGCCCGTCGTCTGCCCAGCTTTCTGGCACAACCAACATGCTGGACCAGAATGTGAATTGGGGCCTCGATGACATTTACGACCCCTATTTTATGGGCACGTACGCCCTACTTTTGAACCAGGATATAACTTTTGGAAACATCACTTGTGAAGAGAGTTAAGTGACATACGAGTATTACAGTGTGTCAATTTTTTTTATTGACCGAGAGCCATAGCCAGCTGTCACGGAAGTTATCGTGGACCCTACAGATTGTGTATATCTGTTAAATATCAGGGTATAAAATTGTACATAAATATTCAAATTAAGTGGCCGACCGCGATCAATGACAAGCACCCTTGAGGATGAGACCGAAGATGTTACCACCGGGGATGGAGCCTCCCAAAGCACCCCAGACGTCATTTATCACATCGCATGCGCCCTCACCTCCAGTGTCCAAGAAGATATGCATGAAGGATCGTAAGCCATGGTCGCCAGTATCGCGAACAATGTTAATGTCAGTAGGCATGTCGATAATAACGGTGTTGACTCCGGGGGTATCGTCGCGGTTGCAGCTGTAATCGGCCTTGTTGAGCTTCTGAACGACATTGTTGAACGCCTCTCTTACGCCATCGCGGTCGCCGAAAGTATACTCGGCCTCGATGCGCAAGTCATAGGCCTTGTTGGGTCCGAGGGACTTGGAAGAGCACCCACTTCCAGGGAACATGATGGAGAAGGAGCCCTCGCAAGAAACGTCCTTGCAGAGCTCATCGAAGGCCTTGTCGAACTGATCGAAGAACAGTTTGCGGGTGTCCTCCTCGGTGCCGTAGCACTTCTCGTAGTTGCCCTTGCCACACTTGCCGGACTTGTCGTAGAAGGGACCGCTCCATTGCTTAGTGCCGTACCGGCTGGGAGATATTAATGAAATGTTGAAATCATATAGTGGCAATGTACTTACGTATCGCAGTGGGAGTCGCCGAGGACGATGCCGGACATGGCAGCAGTGATGAGTGAAGTAGCGAACCAGCGCATATTGATGATCTTTTGGAACGGTGGAATTGATCGGCAAGTTCATTGGGAGGATATGCAGATGGAATTTAAGCTTCTTTATATACTTGAGTTGCAGCCTTTTATTCTGTATACATGTTTTCCATTTCAGGAACAATCCCTGATGTTGACATCATTGCTTACAGCAAGGGTCCGCAAACTTCGTAAAGACTTGACCAAAGTGGTTCCCAAAGTTCCCCAGCGGCAAATTGAAAGGTGTCGGCCTGGCCAGTAGGAGGCTGAAGATCGCAGATCCATGGCCTAATCGACTATTGGGTTTCGGAAATGCTCCGGTTATGGTGTTGAAGTTATCCCCAGATGTCAGACTTGTCTCCATGATGTCCACCTTTTGCTAAGGACTGGAGCGAATCCAGCAATGCAAATTCGCCAAGACTGTAAGCACAACCCACATCGGGGCGATGAAAACAGTGGACTGTGCTGACAACCTACGCAATGTGCGCAAAGCTTTCCAGAAAATTGTTAGTCGGGCAATGGCGACAATGAGTTTCGGGCTTGATTGCCAGTGTGCATGGATTGGAACTCCTGTAATGGGCCGCTCATTGGTGTCCAGTTTGTAAACTGGACAAGCGGCATTACCTTTTTTATGCTGGTTGGCAACGGCTCCTGATTTCTGAAACTGTCCAGACTCTGGTGCTTATTATTCGCCCATGCCATTCGGCTTCTCGCGTCTGATGAATGCACTTGCGGCCATGACGCTGCCCATCAACAGCGCCATTGCTGTGAAAGGGAGACCCATCCACTCCCAACCCAACTCCATGCCTTTCACCAGCAACGCGTTCAACGTCGGTCCCGAGGTAGTCCGAAATACCATACTCAGCATGAGTGTCGAACTATAGGCTGCACTTACTTGGCTTTGCGTAGCCACACTACCTTGTAAGCTCATCAGTAGCCCTGAAGTGCAGCTCCCGAGGGCGACTAGAAGCAGTCCACACAGCTCTACAGCAATTGATGGTGCGATGCCAATGACTAGTAATCCCAGAGAAGTCAAGCCGATGGATGCGATGGCATAGAGCCGATCGCGAGACCACGGTGCCCATCCTCGGCGCTCGGCAATGAAGCGGGTAATTAGAGGAAGCACAGCGAGAACAACCAAACCTTGTGCTCCTTGGAAAATAGATAAGAGAATATTGCCCTTCGCGTAAGGGAGAGAGAATTTTGCGTTCGAGTATTGGAGGCCCACAAGCACGAACACATCGCGAGCGGCAGTCTGCGGGCCACAAATCAAAATCAACAGCACAGCTTGAGGATTCGAAGTGAATAGACTGATAAAAGGTGCCAAGAGATGGTATATGCGGTCGAGTATTGCATCGGCCTTTTTGATAAAGCCTGGTGACTGAGGCCGTGACGAAGACGGTGACGATAAAGATGATTCTGGTAGCGACTGTTCGCCATCTGCCGATTTGGCTGCAAACTCAAATGTTTCTGGGATTGCCAGTGTCAATATGAACGTCCCAAAGAATAGAACCACTACTGCCAGCAGAAGAACAGTCCATGTATGCCCACGTTCCATTAGAGGTGCGCTGATGGCAGGCCCAAAGAAACCAGCAACAACATCCGCGGCATGCAGATACAAGAAGATTTGCGCTCTCTTCGAGGATGACACAGCATCAGTCACCATGACATGCACCATGCTAGAAAGAACAGCGTCTCCTCCGCCAATGCACAGGAATATGCCGGACAGCCAAACCCAACGAATGGAAGCGAATCTCCAGTAACAGACTGCGAGCACCCAGCTTAAAGAACCCAGCAAACCCGCACCCGCCATGATCAGCACCTTTCTGCGACCAACTCGATTAGCCAATACTGCATATGGCACGGAAAATAGGAGAGTGGCAAATATCGGTGCCAGCTGCTGGTAGCCACGGACAAATGCCAGTTCTGCCTGGACGGGTTGCGCCTTGCACAGCACGTCGGTATCGTTAGCTCCAGGTGGGAGGGTATGTTTACTGTAGTAGTCGTCGCATATAACATCTTCAAAAACTTGTAAAAGCGCTGCAGGCTGCAGATTATCCGCAAGCATCATGACGAACGCAAAGGCACAGAGGAGAGCTGGAAGACCACGTTGGTGCGTTGTATCCCATGATCCCGCGTTGTCAGTAATGTTTTGAAGCAGAGGAGATGTCTCGTCGCCTCCGTGCACTTCGCCATCGCGCTCTGAGGTTCTGCTAGCCATTATGGCCGTCTGCGGTCCTCCTAGTCTACTGACTTTGCGAGGGTACGATTTTGGGGAGAATGCAAACACTCCCTGAGGCCACCGCACTGCCGCTACACTGCTCTGGACAATCACGTGTAGGGACAAGACGATAGCGACTCCGCGGCAGGGGATTGCACAATCCAAAACTGTGAAGAGATAGGAAGAGACCGGGAAACGGAGAAAATTTAGCCGTGTTCATCCGTGACAGTATCGTAGAGACAAAATCAGCAAAATCAAGACGAAAAAAAAAAAAAAAAAAAAAGAGCCGCAGGCCGTTCTAAACCGAACAAACATGCACTACGTACATGTATGCAGCTAGTTTTGCTGCAAGTCCAGGCCCCTAGTAGTAGCTCGTAGCGGCCGAGGGCTGGCAAGTCCCTAACTTGACCCCCCTAGAGACCCTATACACCCCTGTGCCGCCTGTAATAGCCCCACCCCTCTAGGTGTGCTTGCATGTGCCCAACAAGCCCGCACTTACACAGGATATGGCGCCACGGCACGGAGTGAATGCATCGGCATTTGGAACATTTTTATTGTTATTTTGACTAGTTCTAAGCTGTTTCTAGTCTAATTTGTTATAGCGCACTTGATCCAGTCTTTACATTTTCCCCTCGGCCTTGAGTCTATCCAGAAATTGAGCTGGTGCTGCACCGTCGATCATCAACGGCAGCTCAGGATCCCCCTTCGCTCTCGCCTTCTTGTAACCGTCTCTTTCAGTGGCACGCTTTAACCAAGCCAGAATGTTTGGGTAAGCGGATATATCCTCACCGGAGAAGGTTCGCATCGTAGTCAAAGGAAAGACGTTCATGATGTCTGCGGCGGTGAATTGGTCGCCCACCAACCACTGGTTCGTCTTCAGGTGGTTATCCATAAAGGTCAAGAACTTGGTGAGCTGGTTAAAGTGACGCTGGGCATGCCACTCCTCGGGGTTGACGTGAGCATGCTTCAGAACCATGACACGGCTCAATTGAGGGTGCAGGTTGCCGTTGGCGAAGTGAAACCAGTACAGGTATTTGGCGTAGTCCTTGTCGGATGGGCCAAGAGCCAGCTTGCCGTTGCCGTACTTGTGGATGATGTACTCTGTGATGGCACCACTCTCTGGAAGAGTCACATCGCCGTCTTGAATAACTGGTGCTTGACCAATTGGATTCAGGTCCTTGATGGACTGTGGGCTGAGGAAGGGATCGCGCTGGTGCTTGACGAGTTCGTATTCGATATCGAGTTCTTCACACAGCCAAGTGATGCGCTCAGACTGAGAAGCCTGGAGATGATGAACGATAAGGCCCATCGTGTTTGAAATGAAGAAATATATCTACTAACAACTTGGGAACTAGTTCTTTTGGGTTTGCGGTTTGCGAAGACGGCATTTATAAGAAATGCCAATTAGAGAGCTTAAAGTAGCCATTGAGACGGCCATGAGGGGGCACAGAGGGGCAATACAGAAGACCCGCCCCTAAACAGTCAACTTACAGGGGCGTAAGCGGCGCTGACTGGCACCTGCACGCCCCTGTAGCCACGTACACTCCCCTAATTTACTCCCCGTAGGCACTTGCCTAGCTAGGCATCGTGTGCTGACTGCATATTCCACCAGCAGTTCACACACATTGAACTCAGCGGTGTACGGCTTGCAGTCTTCTGTAGGCAAACCTGTGTTACAACCAGTGAGCCACACATTTTAGTGTTGTATCATATGTGGAATGGCGTATTGACTGCCCATGGCTGCTCCATTTGGACGCACTACTGGCCGTGTAAGTCGGGCTATGAGGCAAGTCTGGGCAGCCATGTCCCTCTCTCAATGAGCACAATACGCGTTGAAAACGAATACGTGGCAAATACGAGCTTCGGCTAAATTGACTTAATTTGAAAAATTCAGAGACTGAAGGAATGGGATCATCCGCAACCCAAACTTGCGATTCTTCCCGCGAAAATCGGTGTGTCTCCGTGGAAATTGATGAATATAAAGATGCGATAAACATTGTCTATATGGATTTGGTCTAATTCGCAACAAACAAAGGAAATGAGATCTAAATCTAAACTATTTATATTCTAAAACGACAAACTGTTATGGGGACGTGCGTACGTTTTAAATTGCAGCATCCAGTTCACGGCACACAATTTCAAGCAACTGGTTCTTGACCTCCTCAGCATATCCAGCTCCGGCAATAATTCTCACACTGAGCGTTTCACCCTCTGTAGGAATAGCAAACAATTCCAGGAAATTGAAAGCAAGAGGAATATCCCACATATCCTTGCTCTGTAAGCCCGCCATGGCCCCGGGCAATCCCAGAGCTGGACTCTCATCTACGTTCTGATACTGCGTCCAGCATCCATAATCAACAGTGTCCTTTGGCCAGTTGGTACAGCTATTGACAATGTCAGACACTCCTGTAGTCTCATACACAAGACTCTCAGCATACTGCTTCTGAAGTGAAGTGAGGAGTTGCTTTTTATTCTGATTCTTGCCAAACTTGACGCGAACTGGAAGACGGTTGAGGCATGCTCCCACTACGTTCTGCAGGGAATCAGGCACAGATGTACGACCAGAGACGACTCTTCCAAAAGTAACATCATCAGATCCAGTTACTTCACTGAGTGCAGTAGCACAAGCCAAAGTAAAGAGTGAAGCAGGGGTAATTCCGGACGGTGCCTTTGGCATTGGAATTTTGCGTACGAGCAAGCTTGGTGGGCCATCTGCAGAAGCAGCTGTTGGCACTACAGTCATAGATGACCCCTTAAGAACATTTCTCCAGTATGGGAAAGCATCTGCTTTCCACGAGGCAGTGTGACCAACATAGCTTCTGAAATCTTGGATACCGGTAGCGCCAGATCCTGTGTTGTAGATGTCCGCGAGGATCTGAAGCGTCTGACCTAGACTAAGCGCATCATAAACTGCGTGGGACATGCTGAATACGAGTTTGGCAGTAGAATCCTTTCCACTGATGAGTTTGAATTCGGCCATTGGGACACCAAGAGTAGCGGGTTCTCGAACTTCTTGTTCCACGATCTGGCTGAATGTAGCATCAACTGATACCACTTCGGAAATGACCTCGATATCGGGAGTCCACGCTTCAAAGATTGCTTGGTAGAAAGAGTTTCCAGATTGCACGAATGCAGTGCGATATATATCACAATACTCTACCAACGTCTTCAAGCTTCCCAGTAAGCGTTGCTCATCAGGGACATGAACAAAGTCAATGAAGCTGTAGAACCAAGATCGACGAGGCGAGAATTGGCTGTCTCGAAGATAGGCACATTGCATGTCGGTTGCTGGAAGAATATCAACGAGATCTCCATGGCCAGGTTGAATTTGAGCAAGAGTCTCTTCAACAAATTTTTCGATATTATCGACCTCCAGCAACTCAAATTTATCAACTTCAGTCGCGTCTCTCGCACAAGAGCCTTTTAATGCGACGAGTTCGGATATACAGTCTTTGATGAGGATATCTGCAACGTTCAGGAAAACTCCAATATCCCTGGCAACAGATGCAAGTCTCATAGCACTAATAGAGTCACCACCCAATTGGATGAAATTATCGTCCATGCCAAAGCTGTCACCATCACGGCCCAAGACCTTGGCCACTACAGCATGAATCTTGATTTCTTCAAGAGATTTGGGAGCACGTCTAGTCCTCTGGACAACCTGGAGAAGATCTTCTTTGCGCATTGCCATAGCAATCTTGCGCAACTTGCCGCGGTCAATCTTCTGAGAGGTCGTGTTGGGGATGGTATCCACAATCATATATCCGTTTGGAATCATGTACATGGGAATTGTCGCTACCAAGGCGTTTCTTGTGGAAGATGATATTTGTTGAGCCAATTGGAAGGCTTCAGGTGTACCAGAAGATATACTCTCATCTCGCAATTTGATAAAGGCGATTAAGGCAGAATCAGAGGACCCAACAGGTTTGATAATATCCACAATGACCTGGGCTGCGACATCATGTCCAACGGCGTCGTGAACGTGGCGTTCAATCTCTTCCAGCTCGACGCGCTGACCGCGAATCTTGATTTGAGCGTCCTTGCGGCCAATAAACTCGAGGTTCCCGTCCTCTTCGTAGCGCACCAAATCACCTGTGCGGTACAATCTTCCATTGCGCCCATTGACAAAGCCAGGGCAGCCTTGACGAAGCCACTCAGGACTGTCAATAAATGCAGCAGCCGACTTCTCTGGTTCATTCAGGTAGCCTTGACCGACGAGAGGGCCTTCCAGCCAAAGCTCACCGATGTCACCAATGGCTGACAGCGATTTACCGTGTTCAGGTTCCACGACCCATGTTCGGGATCCTAATCCCTTTCCAATGACAACACGGCTGCGGTTTGTATGCAAAAGATTTGTGATACCGATTGGAGTACACTCAGACGGGCCATATGAGTGGAAAATGGTAGCTCTCTCCTTCCAATAGTCGATTTCATCACGAGGGAGTGTTTCACCACCGAAGTTCATGACCTTAAGCCCACTTCCATGCAAAAGCTTACCAACAGTCGGTGTCATAATGGCCATGTTTGCCCGTCGACGATCAACCGCTTGACTGGGCTCGTTTTGAATCTCATATTGAGACGGAACACAAAGGCATCCTCCACAACATAATGTGTAAAGTACGTTGAGCCACGAGACGTCAAAAGCATATGACACGAAATCATATGTACGTGTGTTTCTATCGAAGTGCATTTCCTCCATACCGTACTTGAGTGCACTAGCGAAGTTGGAGTGGCTAATTATGGCACCCTTAGGAACACCCGTAGAACCAGAAGTAAATACGACATAGAGCCAAGTATCTGCGTCAACATCAGGAAGGTTTTTGCCATGGATGGCTTTGAAAGTGGGCTCTTGAGAGTTGCTCACAACGATGACTGTCGTGTTTGGTCCGGATAATCGTCGAGCGCGGGCTTCCTGGTCAGCAGAAGACAACACCACTTGAGGCTTGGCGAGTCCCATAACCGTTTGGATGCGAGCATCAGGCAAGGTGATATCAATCCCGACTGAGGTTGCATTGGCCTTCATAACAGCGATCTGGCAGACTGACATCCACTTCGATTTTTCGAAAAACAACGGGACGATGCGTTGGCCTGATTGAGAAAGCCCTGCGCGAAGCAATTCATGAGCAATGCGGGTAGAGATATTGTCAACTTGACCATAGGTGAAATCACCATCCCACGAGCAGACCGCCGGCGCATCAGGTTGCTCAGCAGCAACACGCTGGAAGATATCGTGGATTTTGTCCTCTGATCTCTCCAGCTGAGTTTTATTCCAGTTCCAAATTTGTTTCAAATCAGCGATACTGCTAGTATTGAGCAGAAAAATAGGCTTTTCCTGTGATTCGGGGAGAGACAGTTGTCGCAGAATGTTCTCAAATCTGTCTGCAAGCCTCTCAAACTGTAGAGGGTCAACGACAGACGAGTCGTAGTTGGCGCGCAGTGAGATTTTGTCTGGGCTCAGAATGAACTCCAGGCAGATTGGGTAAAGCTTAAATCTGTCAACATCGTCGGCTTTTTCATTCAAATGTATTGATTCAAACAGACTGCCTGCAGCGTTTTGTCTGCTACCTGGCTGAATAACCATGATTGACTGGAATTGACAGCCTAAGTCGCAATTCTCACTAATTCGGCGAATTTCTTGCAATCCGGTTTGCTCATACTGCATCATATCGGCAGCCTGTATTTGGACTTGTTGAAGCAATTGTTTGACTGTTTTGCTACGATCAATTGGCACTCTGAGAGGAACGGTAGCAATGGTAGGTCCAGCAATGGATTCGATTCCAGGCACATTGGCCTGTCGGCCTGAGACCGTAGTTCCGAATGACGCGTCGGCCGAGTTCGTTACCGTAGATAGAAGAATGGCCCATGCCAGTCTTATTCTAGTTGCAACAGTGTAGTCGCTCTCTGCTAACGAGTCTTGAATATCCAATGCGAATCGCTTATCGCACCGTGGCTTGTATGTCTTGCTAGGGAGCACGGGGAAGTTTTGCGCGTTGAATTCGGAGAATTGTTCATTCCAGAACTTTTCGGCTTTTTGATGATCATTTCCTTGGATATACTTGATAAAAGCTTGAAATGGGGGAGCTTCTGGGACGGACTCAGAACGGTACACAGCTGCCAGAGCCTCGAATATCAACGGTGTAGACCAGCCATCGTAAAGAGCATGGTGAATACTCCATGAGAAGGCGGTATTAGAAATGCTGTATGAGACAAGTGGTGTCCCAAGCCCAAAGCCAAGCACGGACGCATTTTCAATGTCGCATCGGCTTTGATTGACAACAACTTGAACTAGACCTTCTTCACCAAAGTCCACGATTCTGGTGCGAAGTATAGGATAAAGTTCAACGATTTTCTTCCAAGCGCTATTGAACTGGACGGCATCAATGCCATCTTTCAAGATAAAAGTCTCTGAAAGAACCATGTCACCAGGGCGGCGAACAGTTTCGGCCAGTAAGCCAGCTTGCAGAGATGTGCAAGGAAAGACGTCCTCAATTGATTCATCATCAAGGTTGCAAAGGCCTGCTGCGCGAGCCTTGGTCTCCGAGATAGACACATTGCCACTTAATAGTGAGAATGCCGCAACAGATTCCTGTGAAACATCCTTCTCCAGATCTTGTGTCTCGACAACCTTCGCAAGATCACACAGTTTGGGATATTTGAAAACATCTGCAACGCTAAATGCAAGGCCGTTTTTGCGCGCAATGGCAATAAGTCGCATCGCACCAAGTGAGTCGCCACCGATTCGTAAGAAACTGTCATCGGCAGAGATCGACTCAACGTCAATGTTAAGAATTTCGGCCCAAAGCCTGCTAAGCAGCTTTTCGGAGTCTGTGGAAATTGCTCGGTGACCAGACACTCGGAATACATCTTGACCAATGATTTGCTCAAGGGTCAATTGTTCGTAAACAGCGCGGATGGATCGACGATGAATTTTCCCCGTGGCTGTCATGGGAAATTCTTCAAGAGCAATATATGCAGTAGGAATCATATAGTCTGGAACCATGGTCGCTAGTTGCTCGTCTATGCTAGCGAGCTTTTGCTGCCATCCGTCTTCTCCTTCTTCGGGCTTCAAGAATGCCACCAAAGTAGGATTGTCACTCTTGAGAGGCTTAAAAACATCTGCAACCACTTGCAGTTTGACGTCTCTTGCACCAGTCGCTCTCAGAATGGCCGCTTCGACCTCGCCCAGTTCAGTACGCTGGCCGCGGATCTTAACTTGAGAGTCAATGCGGCTAACGAATACCAACGCTCCACCATGACCATATCGAACCAAGTCACCTGTTTTGTAGAAACGGCAACTTTTGCTATTGTTGGGCTCCGTCCATTTGCGTCTGGACACAAACGTGGCTGCTGTGCGCACCTCATCGCCAATATAACCCCGTCCAACTTGTGGTCCTTCTAACCAGAGCTCTCCAACAGAGCCCAATGGTGCAAGCTTATCTGAGCCATCTGTTCGCACAATCCATCCATTGAGACCAATACAAACGCCAAGCGTATTTGGTACCATGCCTCTGTAAGCACGAATCAGACAGGACTTGATAGTACACTCTCCAGGACCATATGCGTTGATCAACCTGGTGTTGTCAATCCAGTCAAGGAAATCAGCCTCTGCCCACGCCTCACCACCCATGAGTACTTGCTCCATATGCGGGAACTCCTTGGGGTCAAGATGTCTCAACACGGATGGTGTAGCATTGAGTAGAGTTGCTTTACTGTCTCTGATTGAATCGGATAAAGCGTTCTTTCTTTGGTGCTCGGATGGAATACAAAGACAGCTTCCAGAAGTAAGAGAGTGCAGTAGATTAGACCAACTAGCATCAAAGGCGTACGAAGCAAAGTCGTAAACCCTCTGGCCGGCCTTGAAACCGAGGGCACGCTGCTGGTTCCTTATAGAAGACATGAAATGGGTATGTGTTATCATCGCGCCCTTTGGTTTTCCAGTGCTGCCAGAGGTAAACGAAACATAAATGAGATCTGAAGGTTGAACCTTCTTTGGTAGGCTTTGCCCCTCAGCCGGGTTTGGTAGATCATCAATAGACTGTTGATTGATGACAAGTAATTGAACACCGTCGAAGCTCCTCGCACGCTCAGCATTACTAGCCGAAATTAGAGCTAGTTTGGCAGTGACTTGCTCAAAAATGCTACAAGCCCTCTCAATTGGCTGAGTGCAATCAATCATGACACCAGTGCCTCCAGCTTTCATAATGGCAATAGCAGAGACTGGCACCCATTTGGACTTCTCGAAGTAGAGAGGGACAATAATTTCGGGGCCAACACCAAGATCAACGAGCTTATGTGCAAGACGTGTAGAGAGCACATCAAGTTCTTGGTACGTGAGCTCTCCATCCCATGAAGAGATAGCAGGAGCGTTTGGCATTTCTCGCACTCTTTGCGCGATGAGATCATGTACCAGCCCTGGAACGGTTTCATGGGGAGTACCATTCCACTTCGAAATTTCCTGAAGATCTTTGTCGCTGACAGTGTCTATCTCTGACAGCTTCAATACAGACTTGGCTGGCGATGTCAACTGGCGAAGTACAGTTTCCAGCTGCGCGAATAGGCGGGTAATTTGCTCGGTGCTGATGACTTGGCCATCAAACCGAGCAAAGAGTCGAGCTCCAGATTCTGTGATAGTAATTTGAAGTGAGAGTGATTTGGCTGTATGATGTACAACGTTGGCTTTCGCACTCTCAGGCTGCTCGAAAGAAACAACGGTTTGGAAGTCGCAAGCGAGGGCTGTATCGCTGCTGATGTTTCGTAGTCTTTGATGAGCGATGCGTGAAAGTCTAGAGTAAGATTCCACTACCGTAGTGACTTTTTCAAGATAAGAGTATACCGTTTGGTCAAGATGAACGGGGATTCTGACTGGAGTCACCCCATGATCGCCGCCAAGCAGAAGTGAGCCTACCACAACATCTACTGAACCACCATACGAGGCTTGAAGTACTGCCCAAGCCGCTAGAACCTGAGCTTCTCTACCGATATTATGCCTCCATTGCATATTCCCGATAGAATATGCGGCCAGCATGCTGGGTTTTGGCACGTGCGATGCGTACGGTAGAGCTGGAAAATGGCAAGCAGCATCCAGACCGGAAAAGTGCGCTTTCCATTGCTGAAGAGCAGACGTCTCATCCATTCCAAAGGTTTTGAAGAAGTAATTGTCGTACAAAGTGCCATCTTCAGGAGAGCTGACTTTGCGAAGATCGCCGACAAAGCTAATGGCGCTTTGGAGGGCAGCGGAGATTGCTGCTGCATGCGACGTGCTGGCAAAGTCTGTTCGATATTGGATGCTGACCTCTGTGTCATCCTTATTCGTTGTTGCCGAGAGAACCAAATCATACTCGTGGGGATCCTCTTCAGATACCTCTGAGAGGTACATGGCTCCCTTGACAGCCCCAGTATCAACACGGGCCTCACGCACAGTGATGTTGGTGTTGAAGAGCTGCTTGATTCCCATTTCATGCTGCACCTCTGCAAGCGAGACATGCTGGTTATCCAAATGATCGATGTGATATTTGCGGATTGTATCCATAATTTCACCAAGTGGCTGTTCAAGATCAACTCGGGCAATCAACATGTTAATCAGCGGCCCAACGATATCTTCAATGCCATCAACTGCTGCATCACGGCCAGAAGAAACATATCCAAAAGACACTTGCTTCATTCCAGTAAACCTAGACAATACCAGAGACCAAGCGGCATGTAGGAATGCTGATCGTGTAAAGCCTGCCTCTCGACATATGAGTGCAATAGGACGTGTCACCGTTTCGGGCAGTGTGATCCAACCATACTGGTTGCCACGTGTGGATCGTTTTGCTGGAACTCCCGTATCACCAGGCATGTCACACGTCTTGATGCCCGTGAGATAGCTTTTCCAGTAAGTAAGTCGGCTCTCAGCGGACTTTTCAAGCAGATTTTCGATATAGTTCCTGAAGGGTGGGCGGAGAGCCAACGACTGTCCAGCATACGCCTTCTCCAGATCACTCGTAATGACTGGCAGCGACAACGCATCCATAAGGGCGTGCGTCATGTCTAGTCGACATGCCACTCTGTGGTATTTGTCGATACAAATTGAGAAGAAGCATTGTGGTTGGGCAGATCTTGCTCTGAAACCCTGCATCTGCTCCAGATGTTGAATGGCAGTCTCGTTATCTTCAGCCTCACATATAATAGCTTCGTTTGGCTTATTCAAGACTATCTGCACGAAACGTCCAGTATCTGGATTGGTAGAGAATACTGTGCAAAATACTGGGTGCAGCCGCGCCATTGTTTCCCAAGCGAGCTTCAATCGTGGAACTGTTACCCTTGCACCTGGGGAGATGGCTTCCCATATAGATACGGTGTGATATGATGCCGCACCAATATTAGTGCTGATAAGAATGCCTTCCTGCATGGGAGTACAGGGGTAAATATCTCTCACTGATACAGGATCAATGCCTTGCTCGTCTGCAAGCTGTTTTGCGATGAGTGTATCCAGTCCCGTATAAGAGATAGTCAAAAGCGGAAAGTCAGTCAGGGTGTGTCGGGAAGGCAGCTTCGCCAGCTCGACAGCAACACTATCAAGCCTCTCGGCATACTCGTTGACCCACTGGGTAACAAGGTTATGGTTGCGCATTTTCTTGTGAGAACGAGTCCATATTTGCAGTTTGCCTTCTTGAACTACTAAATTCATGTCGATCAAGGATGGGCGCTGGTATTCAGCGCCGTCACCAGGAATAAGCAAGTTGCGGTCCTCCCTATCCTCTAGCTTAAAAATCGAAGTGGCATCCTCAAGTTGCTGGAAAGACCCACGATAGTTGAATATAATTTCGGGATGTGCATGAGATTTGAAAGCCTTTTTTCCAGCGGTGTTGTGAAATCTGGAAGCAAAATAGGGCCTGCCCTTGCCTGGAACTTTGTTGCGCACGTCCTTTGCCAACTTTATAGAGTCCAAGATAGAGGTATCCACGTTTGACCCAAGCTCGACGGGATAAATTGATGTAAACCATCCAACGACTTCTGATAGGTCAAAGTCATCCATACCTGCTACTGGTTCACGACCATGGCCTTCGAGGAAGACAGCAGGGGGCCGTCGATCTCTGAAGGTCTGCGCAAATGTGTAAACCAAGACACCGACAAGAATATCCAAGATCTCGGTTCGAAATGCGTCATTGCTAGAACTGAGAAGAAGCGACGTTGCTGTCTGGCCGACAACTGACAGGTTAAGTTCTGAGTCGCCAAAGAAAACATCCCCAGCTACCACTTCCCAGTACTGAAAATTTGATGGACTGACTTCAAAAGGCAAAACAGAAGCCGGAGCTAACTTTTCGGCTTCCTCTCGCTGCAATCGACTCCAAGTCTCAAAAGATAGGTTCAAGGTTGGCAGAACTTGTTTTGACAGAAGCTGGCCGAGTTCATGCCAAACGATGCGCCACGAGACCAGGTCCATCACCACATGATGAGCACTCATGAGCAGCGTTTGTGGTTCGTTTGGCGCATTGAACATATCAACGGCAAATACAGGACCATTTACAAGATCCAAACTGGCCTGCCGTTTGTCAGTAATACGCTGCATAGCGTTCCGGTCGACAAATTCGTGCTGTTGCAGCAAGAAGGCATCGGCAGTAGCGCGTGCAACATACTGCTCCCAATTGGAGCTATCGTCGATCTTGCGGAAGCGAGCTCGTAACATGTTATGACGAGAAACCAAATTGAGCAACGCCTGTTGCAATTCTTCATAAGATGTCCGTCTTGCTAACTTGACGATATAGCTTAGAGTATAGTGGTTCACTCCATTTGGATTATTATTGAAGAAAATTTGCTGAATCGGAGTGAGTGGCCATGGCTTGCCCTCATCTTGAGATTCTGATTCTTGATGAACAATGACCTTTTCTTGAACAGCTTTGCTCGACTGAGCAATAAGCCGGACGGTTTGCAGTTTGAGTATATCAGCTACTTTGATAGCAATGTTCTGAGCTCGGCAGCGAGAGACAACTTGCATAGCTGTAATAGAGTCTCCTCCGATTCTGGTGAAAGCAGCATCCAAGGGGATGTTTGAAACAGGCAAGTTCAGAACTTGGCTCCACACTTGCCGTATCTTGCTTTCAGTTGCGGAGGCGTCCTCTTGTTCCTCATCCGAAACTGACTGGGATTTCATTTGTTGCCAGTATAATGTGGAAGCATTCTCTCGAAGCCTTCGGCGATCAACTTTTCCAGTTGGTGTCATGGGAACGTGTTCAATGGGGAAGAAGGCGGATGGGATCATATACGGTGGGACGAGGTCCTCCAGGCGATCTCCAATTCCCGCCAAGCTTTGGTCAATAATACCTTTGCCGCTTGACCATGGTACTCCCGAGCTCATAGCCATGAACACAAAAGCAACGAGAGTAGAAACATCGCTCCCATCAGGTTTAATTACTTCAGCCATTATTTGCACGTTCTCTTCTCTTGCTTCCTTGGTGAGAGCCTTCTGCAAATTGAACTCGATTTCACCCAGTTCAACACGCTGGCCGCGGATTTTGACTTGTGAATCCTTGCGCCCCACGAATTCCAGTTGTCCATCGGGCCTATACCTGACCAGATCACCGGTCCGGTAAAGTCGTCCTCGACGACCACTGCATCCCTTGAAGCTTAAAGAGCTGGGGAGACCTCTGAGCAGCCACTTCGGGTCCTTCACAAACGTACTTGCGGTCTTCTCAGGTTCTCTCAAATATCCCTGTCCAATAATCGGACCTTCGAGCCATAGCTCACCAGTTTCGCCGATTGGAACAAGGTCCTGGCCATCAATCTTAACAACCCATGTCAAACAGCCAATACCCGTTCCAATGGTGGGATCTTCGTTATCTCTGGGGTCGGCAATGACTGCAGTGCTGACCGTCGAACATTCAGCGGGACCATAAGCGTTAATGACTGTGCAGCGTGTTGAAAGCTCACGGACGAGTGCAGCCTTCAATGGTTCGCCGCCAAAATGGAATGTGCGAAGGCTCTCTGGAAGCTCCGAGGCGGGAAACCAGGCAACCGATGGGGTAAGTACTGCATAGTTGGGCTTGTATTTCCTAAGTGCGCCAGCCAAGTCTCCCTTGCGCTCCTCATCAGAAGGGATACACAAGCAACCGCCAACCATTAGGCAATGGATGACATTGCACCATGCTGCATCAAATGCGTATGACGCAAAGTCAAATACTCTGTCGGCCTCACGAAAATCAAGTCCTTTCTGCTGCGTTGCCACAGCACTCGCGTAGTTTGCATGACTGATAATGGCTCCTTTCGGCGTGCCAGTGCTACCAGACGTGAAAACGATGTACAACCAATCAGTGGGTTGAACTTTAGGCAATCCAATAGGACTGTCATTCACCCAAAAGCGACTTAATTCTTGACCGAGCACAATTTGTGGTATGGAAAGTTTTAGATTTTCTGCCAGTTCTTTGCAGGCAGGAGAGGTGAGAATGGCGGATGCTTGCACCAATCCAGCAATTGCCTGCTGGCGCTGAAATGGTAGAGACGCGTCGAGCACTGTCGAGGCGCAACCTGATTTCATGACGGCCAATTGAGCTACAGGCACCCATACTGACTTTTCAATCAAAACAAGGACAATACTTGATGATTGTACACCATTCTGGATAAGAGCATTGGCAAGTCGAGTGGACAAGTCATCGAGTTGTCGATAGCTCAGTTCTCCGTCGTGCGCGGATACTGCCAGACGATTTGGGTGTCGAACGGCTCGTTCCATGAAAGCCTCATGAATACAGACATTCTCTGCTCCAATGGGCACCTCCGCATTCCATATCCAGACCTGGTTTAAGTCTTTGAGAGAAATGGCTTTCAAGTCAATGAGGGGCTTTTCAGGTCCTTCTGGAGCGATGAGTTCGCTAATGACGTATTCGTATTGTTTGAATAGATGTTGCCATAGCGACTTTTCGAAATTGCCATGACGCTGGACGACTCTGGCACGGATTCTGCCATCAAGCACTATGCATTCGACCAGAACTTCCACAGAATCATATGTGTCTTTTGGTAAGGAAATGAGCAATGTTTGCTCATGTTCTCGTCCTTCGCTTGATGTGCTAGCGTCATCGGATGATGAACTCTCTACTAAGAGAGAGTTCGCAAGGTGGGTATCAAGTTGTGCAACTAGATCTCCCACCCGTGAGCTCCATTGGAGTGAAAGGGCAAGAGGACCAACAAATTCACCTGGCCCTGGTGCGAAAAGGTCTAACTTGTCTCGTTGACTGTGTGAAGCGAGAAGAACAGCCCAAGCTGAAAGTGCTTTGGTCGTTGCTGTGAGCCCTGTGCCCAATTCTGGAACTTGAAGCTCTAAAAATGTCCCTACTACATCTTTACTCTGAGATCTCATTGTAAGAAGTGCTCTGTCGAGTGATGATGTGGTTCCATCCACACCAAGATATGCAGGATACGTGACTCCTGCTGTCAGGCGAATGGTATCTCCATAAAGGCTCTCGCCTGAGCTAGCATTATGAAGGAATGGTGCCATATTGGGGAGGATATATGGTGGTCCAAGATTGTGACCAGTGTGATGGATTATGAGGAGCCGAAAGAGTTGGAAAAGGTTGAGTACCATAGAATCCCATCACAAGAACTTAACTAGGGCGGGACTGCTTTTACGTTACTGAGATCAAATGGCTGTTACCTCAAATGGCTGTTACCACAATTCCACTAACAAGTTACGCGATAATAGGTGTATCCATACGTTTACAAGGTTACTGAACCGGCGCATCAGTTTCGAGGCTGCACCGTAAGCTGAGCGACGCAGCCCAGAGCTGGCAATACCGTAGAGTCCCAACCGTCGCAGAATTGATTCGTAAACTAGGGTGAATGACAAGAGACCGGGGCTTTCCACATGACGCGGTCTGATGATGGCGAGTACGAACAAGCCATTCAACTGTATGCTCGCTTCAAGACCGCCCTTTGGTGGAAGCTGGATCATTGTGAAGAGTGGGACTATACCAGCCTGGTCTACCAACCTGCATCGGTTGCATTGACGTATTAGGTTAATTGCATGCGTGTAACTTCACCTAATAGATTAAACCAAGAGCAGAATAAATCATGCCGTGAGAAATTTGATGAGGTTGGATTTCACTAAGATACTCTAAAAGCACCCCCTACCGTGCAGTCGGTTCACACCTGATGAGGCTTCGGCATTAGCGGCCAGAGAACGAGGTTGTGTTTTCACAGATGGTGCTCAAATTAGATCCCCTAGGTCGTGATGAGGGAACAATGTCTAAGCCCCGGTCATCCTAGGGAGGAAACGGGACTGTGCGGGGGGCCTGGCCTCGGCGAAGATGGCCTTTATTCTTTCCAACGGCCAGGGCGTATAGATAGCTAATGTACTGTACTCCATGGTGTATCATTAGGTTGGAAAAGTCTCCTGAGCTGCAGGTAAGATGCACTTGTGCCATCTCGGTTGATGTGGAGTCAAACAAGCGCTGTAATGCAACAGAGCAATCACAGTATTGCCATTGCCCGCCAGAGATTGGGCTGACATGCGATGCGCAACGAGCTGTGTTGTATCCATGGAGTTACTGACCTACCTTTACGACAGAACTACTTCACTCTCACCACTAATGAATGTATAGCTGTCCAGCGCGGCAGTTCTGAGGGACCTTTGTCATTCTCCCATGGCAAAGGTGAAGCTTTTTGCACATTCTAGGGTCAATGCGCACGTTGCTCACCATAAGATAGCACGAACTATTTGAAGCCTTGCAGGGCAGACAGATGAGATGGGCCAAGACATGCAGTCGCAGCGCCGAAGACGAACAAATACCACCACGGAGCCGCTCCCTGCTGCGTGCCTCATAACACCACCCCCCACTCACGAAAATTGCTCCCTTTGGCAGGGGCCAACGGCCAATCGGGTTGACCTGGAAGGCTCTCGCCTTTTCGGTGCTAGCCCTGAACGGTCCAGACTTGGCAAGATTCGTTACGTAACAAAGCTTATTCCACCAACGACGCAATATTGGCTTACATTGCTCGTTCATTCCGTTTTTCGTACGGGCTGCTAGTCAGTTTATAATTGGCTAGTTTGCCAGTAAACTACTGCGGCGGGTGTGGGTTCGCGGGCGTCGGCTCCCGTTAGCAATTATTCGGCGTTTCCTGCTTCTTTCGCGCTCTTTCCTCACAGCGCCATTCGCCTGGCCCCGTGCCTTCCTCATTTTAGTCTGACGCCTGTCGAGCCTGATTCTTTCCTTTCAAATTCGTTGCCTCTTTCCAATTCTTCCACCGCCATTCTGAAAATTCTTTCTTCGCTATCTTTTCTTCTCCTTCCCCACGGGAGCGACATGCCCCGGGTCCTTCATTGCAACACTACTCCATGGCAGCCAACACACAGACTACTCCTCCCACAGAGGAGCCACATGCCACTGCAGACCCGTCCCCAACGGCGGCAACAAAGATTGTGGGCAATGGGGTCTTAGCAGATGGATCCTTGACTCTTGTCGATGATGCGGATCCGTCGTTTCCCCAGAATTGGCCGACATCGCGAAAATGGCTAATTGTGGTGATGCTCTCGTTGATGTCGCTTATGGTGTATGTTTTCGTTGCTACTTCTGTTTTCGATGTCAATTCATTTGAACGCAATTTTGACTAACGGTTAATTGTTTGTTTTCCCATTTAGGTCCATGACACTAGTCATTTGTGCGCCAGCAAGCTCCGCCATCGCAAAAGAGTTTCACAACAATGACAGTTTCCTACTCGTCTTTTACATCACTGTTCCCAACCTGGGGCAGGTCTTTTCAGGTCTCTATATTGGACCAATGTCGGAGCGACTTGGCAGAGTACCTGTCTGCCACTTTTTTAATCTACTTTTTCTCATTTTCGTGCTCGTTGCTGGGTTCAGTAACAGCATTACAATGATTATTGTCTTCCGGTTCTTTGCTGGCGCGTCCATTGCATCTATCTGTTTGAATCCAGCTATTACTGGAGATCTGTTTTCCATCACGCGCAGAGGGCAAGCTATGTCGATAACCAACATGATCCCTATTCTTGGCAGCGCTCTTGGTCCAATTCTCGGCGGTTACATCACACAGTATCTGAGTTGGCGTTGGACATTTTGGCTGATGGCAATCTTAACGGCTTGCTTGTATCCCATTCAGATTGTTGTCCTGAGAGAATCGTATGTCCCAGTGATACGCAAGAAGGCATTGAAGAAAGCTGGTATTGCTCTAGTCAGCAATGACGCGAAGCCGAAATATTTCCGGGGGTGGAATTGGGCTACAATCAAGGCGATAGCTCTACTAATCGTTCGACCATTCACAATTCTGAGCAGTTCTCGGGTGGCAGTGCTTATGGCACTATATCTCTCCGTCCTTTTCGGCTATCTGTCACTCTTGGCGTCAACCATGGCCACCGTTTTCCAAGATGTGTATGGGTTTTCTGAGAGCCAGTCTGGTTTAGTGTATATTGCGCTAAGTAAGCCCCCCGTAGCCACCGTTACAGAGATGCAAGCATACTAACGTTTGGCCACAATTAGCTATTGGAACTTTAAGTGGAGTCCTCATGTGCCGTTTCGCGCTGGATTATTTCCTAGTCCGCGGCTTTTCTTTCAGACGGCCAGATGGTGATGCCACTCCTCGTCCAGAGAATCGTCTGATACCGGTCATACCCGCCATGGTGGCTTTTCCTGTCGGCTTACTGGTCTACGGGTGGTGCCTGGAGAAGCATGTGCACTGGATTGTGCCTGCACTGGCCACTGTTCTCTGTGGCTTTTCTTTGTCAAGCAGTACTACGCCAATCATGAACTACCTAGTGGACATTTTTGGAGATCGAGCGGCCTCTGCCGTCGCTGCCGTCTTGCCACTTCGGTACATTGCCGGAGCCTTTTTACCCATTGCTTCGCCATACATGTACGACAAGCTAGGGTACGGATGGGCCAACTCACTACTTGCATTCGTATTGCTCGTTATTACACCTATGATGTTCTCCGTTATAGTCCGGCCACAGAGCAAGGCCGCTCCACCGATAGTGGTAAGGTGACGAGACGATGCCTGTAGCTGGGGGCTCAACACCTGGGGAAATCTGTGAGTTAAATTTTGTAATGCTTCTTCAATATAGAAAAGGAACAATTAGACGAACATAGAGAAAATTTATTTCCATTGATTAGAACTGTGTTCCAGGAAGCAGCCCTACGCAGTGCAACACCCCGCCCTGTCGGAGGAGCTGTATTTTGAAAAATGAGCACGTAACATTTGTAAAGAGTTTTGCCATGCAACGGACCATGCAAGTCAGCATTTAGTTTGGGGGCGAGTTGGGGGCCCTCTGAGGCTCTGTGAGTGGCTGCGGGCAGGCCCCAACGGGCGTCGTCGGTTACCGGCATTATCTTTCCACCTGTAAGAGAATGTCACGCCAGCTAGCAGAGCAATGTCGCCTTTAGAATATTGAGGATACCCACTGGTTCGCCTGGGGTCAATACAGGGGGTGAAATAACCCCTGCGTATTGACCTGTGTCTATTTTTTTTGTTCTTTTTTTTTTTGGGAGGGGGGGGGGGGCTTATGGGCCAGCGCTACAATGATCCATTCACAGAACGCACTTATTGCTGACCATGCTATCTCGGAGACCCATCCGCACTAATTAAGTGGAAGAAGCAGTAATTAAGCTAGCTACGACCTACCAGCTGAACTTTGAGGACTATGCGGGCGGGTACTTTCATGATACGATTATAGATCTCTTAGCCGTGTCATGCCATACTATTTTGGTCCATTTGGTGGCTTGGAACTTCTGCCGTCTGACTTACAACCAAATGGAAGGATTGAAAGCCCCCAGCGGCGTAGTCCGGTCACTGCAATCCGTGTGGAGATATTCAAACACAATACGGGCTTGTGGTGGCTGACTCAATTAATCACAACTGCTCTTCGTTCCAAACTCGGTATCCCGCAAAGGAACAGTGGATCAAGAGTGTCTGTCCGTGGTTCTCTTTCAATTTTTTTTTTTCAGTGTAGAGACATAAGCGAGGTATCAGCAAGACTCGTCAAGTACAGTGAATCAAGGCCTCAACCAGGAAACACAATGAACGGTTTCTGTTCACTCTCATCGCACTGTTGATTCTGGATATACTCCTTTCCAAGCTGTACATTCGGCGGTATTGGGGTTACATTTTGTGCATGTATTTTTAATCGATCACGAAAAGTCAGTCGACTACAAAAGGACTTAGCTACATGCACGCATCGCCTGTACATATGCAAGTCTTTTCAGCATTGGTATCCTTTTCTGAGTAAACGCAATCTACCAGGGTTTGATGCCAAGCCGGCGCATGCCAAATTGATAGGTCACGGCTCCAGTAACTTGCGGCGTCGGCCGCAACAATAGCGGGGAACGGACCCGGGACGAGTAAAAGGTGTACTTGCCTATTTGGGTAACCAAACACTTACGCTAACAAGCAGATTCACCCCAATTGCTGTACTAAATAACATGTTGCTATGACGAATGCCGTGCTCAATATGAAGCTCGGCAACTTTTTTATTTATTTTTGGTTTCGACGCTTGCTACTAGGTCATATCTCTCGTAATTGCGTCGCGTATAACCCGTCTCCCTGCATGTTCGCTTACTGTTTGCTTGCTAAACTTTCAGCTCGGGACTTGCTGTTGGGATCTGCACAACAAACGGTCAGCCAAAACCTTGTCTTTGAACGTTAGGTGTAGTCATTGGGGTGCTGCAAGAACTTACCAAAGAAAGGCTTCTCGGCAATGCTGACGGCACGGTTGCCTCCACGGTCACCAAGGTCGTCGTAGTCATAGGTAGGAGTGTGGAAAGCACTGCGGTTGTCCCAGATAGCTGCAAAGAGTTGCGGTTAGCATTGTCGCGTTGTCAATTAACATGTCATGTTGAATGTCTTTGCTCTGTGCACATTGGGATCAGACATACCAATATCGTTCTCGTTGTGCCACTTAAAGCGAACCTGAAGGTCGTGGTTCTCAGTGATCATCTCACGGAAGGTCTTCAGCAAGTTGTCTGACTCCTTATCAGTCAACTCGTTGATATATTTTGGGAAAGGCCCAATGGCGTAGATGCTCTTCCAGCCCGTGACGGGGTTGGTGCGCACAACGGGATGCACAGCAGAAAACTCGCGACCGACGTTAGCGGGGTGACCACGGGGCCCTTCGTGCACATTGTCCTTGTGGAAAAGGAAGCCACTGGCAATGTAGGTGGCGGTCAGCCCCTCTAGGAGTTGCTGATATGGCTTAGAGAACTTATCGTAGATGTCGTAGCCACTGGCCCACAAGGTGTCACCTCCATTGGACGGAAGCTGCGTGAGGCGCAAGGACGAAAAGTCGGGTGGGTTGTGCTCGAATTGAATGTCCGAGTGCCAGGTAAAGCTGTTAATGCTCTTCTTTTGCTTATCCCCGTCTTGCAGCTTCTTGCGGTGAGTGGAGCTGATGGTACTGATTTGGGCATCGCCGACTCCAAACTCAGATGTGTCATTGAGGATAGGGTGGATGTGCAGGCTAGCATCGGCTGGTTTGCCAGTAAGCTCACCAAGCCGTTGGATAAACTGCTTCTGAAGATCGTTGGTGAGGTTGTCTTGTTTTCGGAAGAAGACAACACCGCGTTGGGCGACTATGGAAAAATTAAGTGAGCATGTTGGATAAATGCGCCATGTCTAGATAAGTTGTGAAACGTACTGGTGATTCCGAGCTCACGAACAAGCTCATCTGCGTTGGGCGCGTTCAAGAGATCGTCAACAATGTTGACTTTGGGGAATTCTCTGCCAATTGAAGGAGTAGAGTCTGCAAACTCAAACTTCTCCAAGGCGCCGGTAGGCTTCAGAGGAATAGGATAGGACGTCTCGTTCTCTGGTACAGAACCCATTGTAGCTGGTCGTAGATCGATGATACCTAAACAAGGTGACAAAGGGGTAAGACAGTATTTGAATTGAGCTTCCAAAATGGCTAGATTGGACTTATAATATCTGCTTGCGAACAATGTACACATGCACACACGTGTCCTGTCTATTTGCCCCAGACAAGGTTTGCCTTTGTCACATTCGGTTCATATCGGCTTCAAGAATATCTCACGAATCATCAGCTCTTCGGCCGTAAGCATGCTGGCTTCTCATCTTCGTTTACCGCTCTCAGCTTCCTGCATCTAGACTGCTAGACTAATGTGATCGTTCTTGGCGTCTCCTCGAGTTCGTATCATACCATCATCACCTAAACGAAGGCGAATTGTCCGCCATTTCCATCTCCACAAAGTTCATTTACCCAGTTTGGAAAATACTGCCGTTCTTGAGAGGGTGTGAATGCGCTATCTGAAGAACTAGATTACGTTCTTGAAGGTCTGCAAGCCTCGGCGCCACTGCTTACGTCGCGCGCATCATGCAGTTTTTCGAGTTCATCCAGCTCAAAAAAAGTTTTAATTCCTCTAAAAGACCTTGCATCATGCAGGGACAGCGTAGCATCTTACCATAAGGCCAGGCATTAGCGTCAGAAGGTTAGTGAGAGCAGTCTAGGACTGCAGCAGGCACTAGACAAGGATTCAAGAGACGCTGGTCCTGGACCCCACATCCGTCCTTCGTTACGGACACGCCCTTGGAATCTAGATGCAAAGATCCCACGATGCTTACGACACGACGGAGTTTGGGTGAGAAATGGCGCTCACCGACTGGGTCCGTATTCGAGACTATCTTGGTCCGTTTCGCTTCGGCATTCCTCGGTTTGTGGTTGGTGGCCTTGATGTGGAAGCGGCGGATGAGAAGACTTGCCTCGTAGCTTGTGAATGTAAATCACTTGTTCAGGGACTCGCTGATGCCCAGTCGCCAAAGTCAAGATTGCTCAGCATGCATTAGAGGCAGGGCAAGTTCAGCAAAGTAAAGTCGGCCCACCTGATCAGTGTAGGGTGGTTGAACCTTCAGAGTTGGGTTAGACAAACCATCTATAAAAGCAGTGCCAGTGTAGTGGAGGTATCGCCTGCTGTGCATCACTTTACCCTCGGACTTATACCATTTCGTCCAAAATGACTTTTCATCCCAAGTATGTACCGCCTTGGTGATACATGACACGGCTTGCATGTCTCATGTTTATGGCCTGATGAATTGTGAATCTGCCATACTAATTCTTGAACAGTGATAAAATTCTTGTAGCCAATCGTGGTGAGATATGCGTTCGCATCTGTCGTGCTGCTCGTGAACTGGGCATCCCATCCATCGCCATATATGCCTACGAGGACCGCAACTCAGATCATTGGCAAGCTGCCGATGAAGCATATCTCATTGCTGAAGAGGGAGAGCTTGGTCCAAGGTAAGCTATTTGTTTTCACCAAGTAATGACATTTCGCTTACTTTGATCCAGGGAGGCGTACTTGGACATTAAGCGCATTCTTAGCATTGCCAAAAGTCACGGGGCTACGTTAATGTGAGCTGCTAACAAGCTATCTTCTCAAGACCTCAGCTAACAACGACAGTCACCCTGGATATGGCTTTCTCTCAGAAGATTCCAACTTTGCTCGTGCCATTGAGCAAGCTGGTTTGACTTGTAAGTGCCTGTGAATACCTGTCTGCGAGCAATTCATTGATGACTCGAAGTCGTTGGTCCCCCAGCGGACGTTCTTGAGAGATTTGGAGACAAAATCGCAGCTAGAAAGCTAGCTGCAGAATGCGAGGTTCCTACCATTCCTGGAATCGATCACCCCGTATCAGAACTCGCCGATATTGACGAATTTGTTGCCCAGTAAGTACGCCATAATCATCGTAAGCTAATCACTAACATCTTCAGGAATGGCTTTCCCATCATTATCAAAGCTTCACATGGCGGTTTGTCCAATCAGCTCCCCTCTATATGCTCATAATCTAAACTCCAATAGGTGGTGGCAGAGGACAGCGAGTACTCTACGGCAACGAATCACAAGACGTCGCCACAATCCTGGCTGAAGCTCGTGCTGAAGCCAAGGACTCTTTCGGCGTAGATACTGTCTTTGTCGAGAAATTTCTCCCCAGTCCCAAGCACATCGAAGTCCAAATTCTGGCCGATAGACACGGCAGTGTCACGCATCTTCTTGAACGAGATTGCACAATCCAGCGCAAACATCAGAAGATTGTAGAGATTGCCCCGGCAGTGTCAGTCCCTAAAGTCACGAGGCATAACATGCACGCAGCTGCTGTCAGACTGGCCACATATGTCAAATACGAGAACGCGGCTACGGTTGAGTTCCTGGTGCAAGACGACGACTTTTACTTCATCGAGGTCAACCCTAGAATGTATGTTTGTGCTTCCCGACGCTTCGAAAAAGGTTACTAAGAATGATTACAGTCAAGTAGAACACACTGTCACTGAGGAGATCCTCGACATAGATTTGGTCCAAGCCCAGATCCGCATTGCTCGGGGAACTAAACTCTGTGACCCTATCTTGGCACTTCCATGCGCTCCCGAGGCTCGTGGTGCCGCCATTCAATGCCGTATCACGTCTGAAATGCCGTGGATGGGTATGTTTCTTTAATTGACTCTGCTACTACGAATACTTACAATTTCTAGGCTTTCTACCCAGCTGCGGCACCATCACACATAGTCAGATGCCCAGTGGCCCCGGCGTCCGCATTGACGGATACAATCTTTTCGCTGGAGCAGAAATCACTCCTCATTACGATCCTATGCTATTCAAATGTATCGTCCGCGGGAATAACCTGGAATCTGCTACGGCCAAGATGCTTGGTGCTCTGAAGTCCACTCAGATCGAAGGTGTTGAAACCAATATTGACCTGCTGCGCCGCATTCTTCAAGACCCTCGCTTTTCTAAGCAAGAGTTCTTCACTCGTTCGTTAGACAGCGACGCCATCTCCACAAAGCCAAAGGACACTACACCTGACGCTGCTACACAAAAGCTTATTACATTCTTCGCTGAGAGCCTCATCAACGGCACGCAGGTCCCAGGTCAAATTGTAAGCAATGTCCCAATTTCTTCTACTTCACGTACCGGGCTAATAGTTGCCAGGGAGGACCTGAGTCTCTCAGACCATTGGAGTTACCCCAGCTCGCTCCCGTAAAGCACGCCAATCCCAGCTGGCGTAGCGTGCTCCTCTCTCAAGGACCTAGGGGCTTTGCCGAGAGAGTCCGTCAACACAGGCGTGTCCTCGTCACAGATTCTACATGGCGGGATGCTCAGCAATCTTTATTGGCCACTCGTGTCCGAACGGCTGATCTTGCTCACATCGCCCCAGACACAAACATCGCCTACGGACAAGCCTACAGCCTCGAATGCTGGGGCGGCGCCACATTTGATGTTGCCATGAGATTCCTTCATGAAGATCCATGGAAACGACTACGCACGCTTCGTCGTCTTGTGCCCGATATTCCATTCCAGATGTTGCTGCGTAGCGTTAGCGGTCTTGCATATTCTGCGTAAGTCCCTGGCATTCAGCAGATAGCAGTCCTCTACTGACCTGTATGCAGTGTTCCTCATAACTTTCTAAAGCATTTTGCTGCTCAGGCTGTCGAAAACGGCATGGATATCATTCGTGTCTTTGATGGCCTCAATGACATTGCCAATCTGTCAGTAGCCATTGAAGCTTGTGTAGCTGCTGGTGCTGTCGTTGAAGCTGCCATCCTCTATACTGGCGATATGCTGGACCCTACATGCAAGTACTCGCTGCAATACTACCTCGAACTGATAGACAAGCTTGTCGCTACTGGCGCTCACATCATAGCCATCAAGTCCATGTCTGGTGTGTGGAAGCCACAAGCCGCCAAGCAACTGGTCAGTTCCATCCGCGCTCGTCACAAGGACATCCCCATCCACGTCCATACTCATGACGCCGCCGGAACTGGTGTTGCTACAATGCTTGCCTGTGTTGAAGCTGGTGCAGATATCATTGACGGTGCTACTGACAGCATGTCTGGCACGACATCCCAGCCCGCCATGAGCGCTCTCATCGCCGGGCTCATGGGCCGAGATGACGAGCCCGAAGTAGATATTGACGCCGTCCGTGCCATCGACGGCTACTGGGCTCAGCTGCGTCTCCTTTACTCTGGATTCGATGCCAAGATCTCTGGTCCTGATCCCGATGTCTACCTCCACGAGATTCCTGGTGGCCAACTAACGAATCTAATGTTCCAAGCTCGTGAGCTTGGTCTTGGCAGCCAATGGAAGCAAACCAAAGCTGCCTTTGTCGCGGCCAACCTCCTACTCGGAGACATCATCAAGGCTACCCCTACATCCAAGGCTGTCGGAGACCTCGCACAATTCATGGTCAACTTCGACCTGACATACGATGACGTCCTAGCCAAAGCTGACTCTCTTGACTTCCCTGACTCCGTCATTGACTACTTCGCCGGCCTGATGGGCCAGCCCTTCGATGGCTTCCCCGAGCCGCTTCGCACCAAGGTTCTCGCCCGCGCTGGCCGCGAAAAAGTCACAGGACAAGCTTCCGCCCGTCTTCCAGACATTGACCTTAACGGTGTCAAGAATCAACTCATCTCCAAGTATGGAGACTCCATCTCCGACACTGATGTCTGCAGTCATATTATGTTCCCGGACGTCTTTGCCGGCTATCAAGCATACCTTGCCAAATTCGGTGATATTACAGAACTGCCCTCTCAAAAGGTCCTCGCTCCCCCAACTATCGGCGAGGAAATCAACTGTTCTCTTCCCGATGGACAACTCCTCCGCGTGCAGCCTCTTGGGGTTCAACCGCTGGACGACAATGAGGACGCCTCGCCTGACCGCACAGTCTTCTTCCGTGTCAACGGCCGTTATCGCCAAGCCACAGTGCAAGATGCCGCGGCTGCCAACGGCAAGCAGCGTCGTCAAGCTGACCCTGGTGTCCCGTCGCAAATGGGATCACCGTTCTCCGGCATCGTTTCTGCGCTACTGAAGGAGCCAGGCGATCAGGTAACTCAGGGCGAGGTCGTGCTGTCTATAAGTGCGATGAAGATGATCATTAATGTCAGTGCACCGTCGGATGGGTGTTTGAAGGGCTTGGACATTAAGGCTGGCGAAAACGTTGAAAAAGGAGACTTACTGTTTGAGATTTCAAGCTCTCCTTAGAATTATCGGCACATTGCACATAATAATCCGGTCGCGGCCTGCGGCTTAACGCTTTTTTTTTCTTCCTAATTTAACTAGGTATGCATTGATGAATTAGCTAAATATAAAAAATATAAAAAATATGCCATAAAGTATGGCACAATTAACAACATATAAGTCCGTCTATGTTCTTGCCAAGTATTATGAAATGTTGTATTGTTACGTCCAGTCATGGAAGCTTCATAGGAAGACAGCATGCATAATCACATTGTTAACTACAATACTACCAAGAAGCGCAGAACTCCAGAAGCTCCAAGAAAGACCTAGTCTCGCAAAAAAAAAAAAAAAAAAAAAAAAAAAAAGGGAAGAAGAAAGAAAGAAAGAAAGAAACCGGAAGCTCAGGTATAATATTGCCAACTCCACAGCGAGCAAAACTCGCCCAACAAAAATCCTAATAGAACATCATTCGTTTCAAGTCGTTCCCTATGTAAGGTGATTCGCAACTGGCTCCAACGCCGACCGAGAAATAATTACATCAAGTGGCGATATGTAGTGTTCCCGTAGCGCCGATAACAAGATCAAAGCAAATAAAAAGTGACCAGCTGATCATGAGTGACCGTAGGTTATTTGTACGGCTGGTCAAGGGTAGTAAAACAGTGGTGTGTAAATGATTGAGAGGGGAAGTAGTCAAGAATTCGTGCAATCGCGGCAAGGAAGTCGCTTTCCCGCCGCGTAGAAATCGATCTAAGTCGCGGTACCAGCCCGTGTCTATAAAAGGACGGTTCGATAGAAATCAAGGCATTATTGTGGGAGCATGTTCTTGGATTCTTCGTCGGTGAGGCGGATCTCGTGCACGGGCTCTCGTCGGTTCTCGAGAGGAACGTAGTCACAGTCGATGTAGGAAGGCAGGAAGATTTCTGGTCACGGTATGTAAGCACGCTGTCGTTCCTCTACACCGTCAGCTGTCAAGACCTACCTGGATTCCAATCAAAGCCTTGACTGGACGACAAATAAGAGATCTAGCAAAGCCTAGTTAGCAGGGTGGGTTCGGTTCCAGCTGCAGCTGTAGCTGTGATGAAGTTATGGAGACTATGGGTCACTCACCAGTCGAGGCGGACCCTCAGGGTCTCCGATGTTAATGACTGTGCTTTCCTCCTTGGCAAACGCATCGCCTGTGTAGGATCGAATATTAGCTCTTTGTACATATTGAAGAAGGGTGCTTTTGCATCGATTTCATGCTTTTTGGCTGCAAAAACATACCGAGCAAGCTGGGCCTTCTAGGAGTCGCCTTCATGGCCGATGACGGAGTAGACGCTAATGATGACGCCGGCGAGTGGGAGTAAGAGCTACCAGACGGACTGCCAACCGACTTTGGCGTTCGCTGCATCGCCTTAGAGGACGACGGAAGAGTTGGGATGGCGATGGAGGCAGACATGATGAAGAAGTTTCTTGGGCAGCAAGCTGCTGTTTTGTTTTGCACGGTCGGCGGGTTGATTTTCGAGGTTGAAACGTACAGAACGTAGCTGTGACGAACAGAAGTGGAGGAATCACACAGCAGATCAGGTGTCGAGGTAGTCCCAGCGGGGGTATTAGGCTGACGCAGATGGCTTTTAGGTTGGGCCGTTTGTTTGCAGAGAGACTTTGCAAATAACTGGCAAAGGCTTATCACGAGAATAGGAACCTTGCATTGACTGCAGGTAAAAGCAAACCTTGTTGATGGAAAAAAAAGGTCAGAGGAAACGAAGGTGGGTGGTAGGAAGGGAATAAATAAGAGGAAGAGTGAATAGGAACAGAGTGCGAAAGATGAGGAGAACATGCACGTACAAGGATGCAGTAGCTCACACAGTACGCACAGTATGCGCAGTATCGAGGACCCAAAAGAACCCGAAGGACCACCAAAAACAGCCTGACTGAGTGGAGGAGGTCATCAGGCATTAAACTCCAGCTGTGGTTGGGGAGGCTTGGGGGCATTAGGGGCCTACTGAGGCGGCCATCACTGGCGCCAAGAGCCGTTCTCCAGGCAGTGTCAGGCGCCCCAGCACCGCAGGCCGAACCTTGTTGGAAGGGGAGACGAAGGCGAACAGGGGGTTCCAGTGAGCCTGTACAGTCCTGCGGTACAGTGCAGCTGGTGTAGCAAAAGGCGGAGACGGATGCGTGGGGCCGGCTACCAGTTGGAGTACATGCCTTCCAGTGGGATTTCCCACTGCCAGCCACAGTACCGATAACCCGATCCGGGGACAGACGCAATCACTGAGTTCAGCAGCTGCCGTGCTAGAGCCACGGGCTAGAACGCTTGCTGCAAGATAACAGTGCTAGATTTAGTCCAGATGATTCAAAACTGGGCGCCGACAAGCATTCCCAGTTTTTTTAGGAGCGCTGTTTGCACAGCCCGAATAGTTATCGTGGTGAAGGAGAAAATGTATGCTGCGATGAAATAATTAAACAAACAACGCTACTCGATTGACTGTCTTGTAGACTCGCAAGCTCATGCACAGTACCTTGACGCCCAAGCACTGTGTTGACTGTATACATTTCTCCAAAGCCAGCCATTGATTTAAAATTAGTCTCAAATCAAAAATAGGCCAGAGTTGTATCCGATGCATTAATCCTGGTTACATGCATCGCCAGCCTAGACTTTTTACAGATTCACCGCAATATGGCGTACCAGTACCCTTGCCAGCCAAATGAATGCATAGTGCTGTCTTTGTGCCCAGCCATGTGGACCTGCGAACAAAGAAACAACCTCAACAGGACGAGAAGAACGTAACTCAAAAAATTGCACCCGGGGCAAAACTGCAGCTCAAACTGTAAATAAATTCATACTTTTTTTTTTTAGCAAAAGGAATTTTAAGGTTTTCCTTGTAATCGTATTCCTCGGCCTAAACAAAGTAGTCATCAGTAGCTTTTGAGCTTGATGGTTCAGTTGTTGAGAGGCCCACATGTGCCGTCTGGATCGTGCCTTCATGAGCCTCCAGCATCTCGTCACGTGTGCCACATTTCGTGACTAAGCCAGGCTGCTTCGCGCTTGCAGAGGCGTTGCGTAGCTCTGGTGGCCTGGCTGGCATCATCTGTGGCCGACCATCACCGTTTGATTTTCCAGATTCAACTCGGCATCTCCAATCATCCACCCCAGTTTGCGCAAATACCAGTGCAAGCCTGCTACTTGTCAAACCTGCAGTTTTCATCCCGACCTTCACCGCATAAACAATTTCCACACCACCGACCCTCGAACCTTAGTTAGCCAACATGGGCGACGTCGCAGTCGAAAGCCCGGTCAACCACGCGCCAGTGCAGAAGAAGCCCGCGCCGTCTATTATTCCCACGATTGACAACTTTGAAGGTGTCACCACTGATGGAGGAGACGACTATGCCACCCTCAAGAAGCTGCAGAGACAATTGGAGTGAGTTTGCGCCGGGTTATGTCGCTGAGCTTAGGCATCCTCGCCCTTGCCACCCAGCTGCTGACTGCTTCTTTTTTACAGATACATCCAATTACAAGAAGAGTACATCAAAGATGAACAAAGGTAAGCTGCTATGTAGAAATCTTTTCGCAGCAACCCCAACTAATGCCATTACAGGAGCCTGAAGCGAGAACTTGTCCGTGCTCAAGAAGAAATCAAGAGAATTCAGAGTGTGCCCCTCGTTATCGGCCAGTTCATGGAGGCTATTGACCAAAAGTAAGCGCGCAATTCTGCTTCCGGTAGTCCACCTCAGAATCCTAATCGCTTGTTATAGTACTGGTATCGTACAGTCCAGCACAGGCTCAAACTATGTCGTCCGCATCCTGTCGACGCTCGACCGCGAAAAGCTCAAGCCATCATCCTCCGTCGCCCTTCACAGACACTCCAACGCACTTGTCGACATTCTGCCTCCCGAAGCCGACTCTTCGATTGCCATGCTTGGCGCCGACGAAAAGCCCGACGTCACCTATGCCGATGTTGGTGGATTGGACATGCAGAAACAAGAAATCCGTGAAGCTGTCGAACTCCCACTGACACACTTCGACCTCTACAAGCAGATTGGTATCGACCCTCCTCGTGGTGTCTTGCTCTACGGACCCCCTGGTACCGGCAAGACCATGCTTGTCAAGGCTGTCGCCAACTCTACCACTGCTAGCTTCATTCGTGTTGTCGGTTCCGAATTCGTCCAAAAGTATCTCGGTGAAGGTCCCCGAATGGTCCGCGACGTCTTCCGCATGGCACGCGAGAACTCCCCATCCATCATCTTTATCGATGAGATTGACGCCATCGCTACCAAGCGTTTCGATGCGCAAACTGGTGCCGATCGTGAAGTTCAGCGTATTCTGCTCGAATTGCTCAACCAGATGGATGGCTTCGACCAAACCTCAAACGTCAAGGTCATCATGGCCACCAACCGTGCCGACACCCTCGATCCCGCCCTGTTACGTCCCGGTCGTCTGGACCGTAAGATTGAGTTCCCTTCGCTGCGAGACCGTCGTGAGCGTCGTCTCATCTTCAGTACCATTGCCAGCAAGATGAGTCTCGCCCCCGAAGTCGATCTTGACTCCCTGATTGTACGAAACGACCCTCTGTCCGGTGCCGTCATTGCTGCCATCATGCAGGAAGCTGGTCTCCGCGCCGTGCGAAAGAACAGATACAACATCATCCAGAGCGACCTCGAGGATGCGTACTCAAGCCAGGTCAAGGGCACCCAAGACGACAACAAGTTCGACTTCTACAAATAGACGAAGGATCAGCGAAGAAATCTCGACTTAGCCTGGTTGCTTTCAACAACGAAACACAACCGAACGAGGAACGACAAAAAAACGAGTCCAGACAAGGGGTTTTGCATGCAGTCATGTGTTAATGCGCAGGATAGTAGGAGATGCGATGCGAGTTATGGTGGGTGTTGTGGCCAAGAGCATCGGCAAAATGAACGCTCTTCACAATGGACTTTGTATTACATATTGAGCATGTATCATCACAATATAGAAAGCTTTTGTCCGCATTTCATTATTTGCCATTTATTCATTATGTCTGCTAGAGGGCTACTGGAGCTACTTCTCATATGGTAGCTACAAGCTGCTGCTTCAACTTCGATATCTCTTATGCCCTCTCCAATGTGCATCCAGCAGTTCTCAGCTCTTTCGCTGTGGTATCAAAAGTAATCTGTAGTCATCTTGGATCAAAGGTCTTTGCAGTCCCTAGTGTCCATTGTTTGTTTTGCTCTATGTTAGGTCCATGAAAAGTAATCATATCAACAGTGACAAGGTTCCTGCCCTCCAAGTCGGTATGTTTTTTTCTTGCATCTTAATTTTGGGTTGTGGTTGTGTCTTTCTTAATACAATCGGTATAACGGAGTTTGTAAGAAGTAAAGGGGGGTATTATCATTAGTTCGTAAGCCTCTGCTTCGCGGAATAAGGGTTGAGAAGATCCACGGGCAGGGAAATTAGTAAACTCTGGTATGCCAATAATGCGCCTGAGTGACGAATTGCTTTGCGGAAAAACTAGGCTCTGGTGTTTCCAGGAGAGAAGGCGTATCAGTAAGCACAGAGCATAATCACGAGCTCAAGGTCACGCCGATTTCGAAAAGAAGATGCACAAAGCGCTTGTGCAACTCAATAAAAAAGTCGGGCTGCCCAACGAGCTCCGCGAGGCCGCGTGCTTTGAGCGACGAGACACTACCTCCGCCACCCATGCGTCTTGAAAGCCCAACTCCTCCAGTGAGAAAACTACTCCCACTGCGTTCTGCCGAGGCTTGTGATTCATACATAGACTGATTAGGAGACTGGTGGTCTCCGATTGGCCCGCCACCATAAATTGCGCTGCCTTGGTTCGTCTCCGCGGCGCGTTCTGCCTCGGCTTCGGCAAGTTGCTGAATCCAGTTGGCTAGATCTCTGAAAGCATTCGAGAGTACTGCAAACGACTTCATCGCGAGTCTCTCTTTATGTGTGCTGAGCGCCATGAAGGCGTATACACGCTTATGACCACGAGCATGAACATCCGGAATGCGAAATATATACGCTGTTGTGTATCCTGCCAAGGCATCTCCAAAGAAAATGGGACCTCCAGTAGCGGCTGAGCCAGCGCTTTGAGTGGTTACGAAGGAGGGAGAATTATTCACCTGTGGTGATGAATTTGGCGTGGCAGTTGACGGAGCACGGGGGAGCGTCTCAAAAGACAGAGCGCGCAGACAGGAAGCGCGGATGAGCGAGAAGGAGTTGGCGAGAAGAGGTTCATGCGTAGATGTATAATCAACGTAATGGATGTGAGAAGGTGTTCGCTCTGAGGTAGTGGAGTCGCTAGAACAAGATGTGTTCCGAGAGCTATTCGACTCCAATGCTCTCCTAGAGCGTGGGCGTCGGGAAGGCAGATCTCGGTCATAATCTGTATCGCTGGAAGCTTGGGAACGGGCTGGGGATGCCAGTTGAGTTGGTGCGCCATATACTCTTTCTGCTGGTGCCCGCGTCCTCAAGGTTGGGGCGCGCATATTTGCCAACGCATCACCAGAGGGTGTACTTGCTGTCTGGCGCTTGGGCAGTGTCATTGCGCAATTATCACAGGGGCCTTGCTTCTTGGTAACCGTGTCATCATAAGTACGTCGGAATCCAGAGTCGCGGCGCGGTTGTTGGTGCTTGAGACGAGGACTCTCTGGTGGCGTGTCGATGGGCGCTGGGTTAACAGAACTCGTGGCCGTAGAGCGTCGTGACCTTGACCCTGGCTGAGAGGTTGGCATGGAAGAATTTCGACCAACGCTTAAGTCTTTCATGCCATCGGCAAGTGTCTGCGCCTGAGAGATAACTTTTTCAGGGCTGGAGCGAGGAATGTTGTCCGATTTAGTGGAGGCTCCTTCCTCAAAACAAACAGAGCATGGCGAGGGTAGTCCTTCGGTCACCATCAATGGTGTTGGCCCATGGATGTCGCAATAATGCGCAAGACATAGCTGTAGGGACGGTATTAGCATCGTAGCTGCACTAGTTTATGAGAGTATGAATGTGAAGTATGTATATGAAGGGATAACAATGAAAGATCAAAACAATCGCCACCCATGGTGTGATATGTGCCGGCGTTTTCGGAAACGAGGAAGGAAATACACTAGAACGCAATAGAAGGATCCCAGTTGGAGAACGACATGGTCTGTTAGGCTTATAATAAGATGACTGCGAACAGGGGCCGCCTGCAACAGCTGACCCAGAAGAGTGGGACGAAGTCGCAAAGTAGTAGTGGCAGCGAATGAGCCGTAAGCCAGACCCAGCAAGTCGGGAAAACAAGATGGTGGTTAACAAGACCTCGGTGAACAGGGACGTTGTGTTCGAATGATTCATCGAGCCTCGCGGCTTGTTTTCAAACGAGAGGCGGTGTGTCGCAGACTGGTGACGTGTAGGGTGGCCAAATAGTAATTATGTTTGATGCAGATGCAAGCCAACAAGCTTGGGCGCATGGCCACTTGAACCACCGCGTGAGCCCTGCGACAAAGCAACAGCAGGGGTTGGCAACTGGATGAAGTCTTCGCCATGCCCCAAAAAGCAAAAAGCGAGAACCCCATGTCCCAGGCAGCCAGTCGCGGTCGAGCTGAGGACGGGCGGCATGCGCATGGCTGCATGAAGGTGCGTTGTACTGCGTCTGTGTCGCGTTGCAAAGTGTGGCACGGCAAGGTATTGATTGACATGGGTATGGTTGTAGCCCCCAAGACATGAGGAGAAGGAAACATGTGCTAGTTTAAGAATATAGACAGAGCAGACTTACAATGTATGTCATTGTGCATTCAAGTTGTCGAACGTAAAAACGAGGCGTCCAAATTTCCTGGTTTGGAAAGCGACCTGCGCCGCCTGCGAGACCCGAGGCTGTTTGTTGGATATATGTGAGACAAAGGTCCAGGCCTGGTCAGGAGAGCCACGCACGGAGCTGAGAGCTCGGTATGTATAGTCGGCCACAGAGTCGAGGACTAGACGGAATATTCGATCGCTACGTGAAGGATGCACACCCATGCACAAAGTGCGGTACGAGCGGGCGATGAGGCGGACGAAGGGAAAAAAGGTAGTTGTAGGAGATTTTGTTTCAGTCGGGCGCCCTTGGAAGCTAAATAATGTTGGTGCGGGTTTGTGCTGCGGACGGTTTTTAATTGCGTCGTCTTATTTATGGTGCTCGGAATGAAGCGTTTGTATAGTGATTGGGCACGTTTGCGCAACCATGCTCACAGAGTGTATCAAAACGAGGGACAGGGGAAACCAGCAACACGGTGTGAAAATGTCGCGATTTTTGTTCCAAGGACAACGCACTCAAAATAAAGGAGAGCAGATTGTCAATGATGAGGAAGAAAGCAGGTTTGTTGACAAAAATAAAAGAGCGAGCGAAGTGGTGGTGGGGGGGAAGAGAAAAGAGAGGCGGATTTGACGGATGCAGTGCAGCGCAAGAGTGTCTGTACTGTAGCCGCAGGGAGCTTGACTATAGAAGACTAGACCACTTTCAGTGGGAAAAAGCAACTGTTGAAGGTAGGGGTGAGCTAGTGACATAAATAACCCAGAGCTCCACCTGGTTCATGTTTGGTTTAGCGGCGCTCTCACGATCATATATGGTGGCGTGATAATTACACAGAGAATAAAAACGAAGAGTGGTTTCTCCTAGAAGCTTTGAGAATTTGAGTAGTCAATTTCATTTGCTACTTTTTGAATCCTCCGCACAATGTCAATATTACACTGATTAAAGTTACTTAATCCATGTTGGTGTCAGCAGCTTTAGTGGATATGTCCTGACTTATTCTGTCACACATCGGAGGAAACACCATGCTTGGGGCGCAAGGGGGAAGGAGCGGAGAGGAGGGGGGCACAGGGGAGCGTTGGTTCGTTCTTTCCTTCGAAGCTTCTAAACTAGTGGGCCCTACGCGGGGTTGCGAGCTTCCGACCACTCTTCCAAGGCATGCTCTGCAACTGCCGTTTTGGAAAGATGGTTAGCGCTGCTTTCCTTCTTCTTTTCTTTTTTTGGTTATTTATTGTTTATTGTTTATTAGCTATTATTTCTTGTACTTGAGTTGAGTTCATGCGATGATTTGTGGGAGCAGAATAGGGAACAGTCGATGCAAGAAGGGTTTGGAATCAACGAACCCTTTCTTCGGCACCTGAACTCATTTTGCGGTAATAAATGTCTTCCCTGGTCCATCATGGCGCCTCTGTAAGCCGAAGTCGGACGATTTCCTTCGCCATGGCGCTTTATTCTTCTCCTTTTTTTTTAATCCCAATATGCATACATCAAGCTCAATTTCATGTGTCGCAAATAGAGTACACTACAATCATTTTTAATTCGTTTGTTATAATCGATATGCTATTAGCGCCGTCCGGGTTCCATCTCTTACATCCCCGCGTGGTCAACGGCGTCGCACTGCATGTTGTAACAAGCATAATGGAATGCACCGCTCAATGTCTAACGCCTGCAAGGCAGGCCACTCACAAGTTTGTCCTGTATGGCACTTGTCTCACAATACAATGTCCATATTGCCCATTGTCCAGTTTGACTCAGTGAGACGAAGCAGCCACCGCCCAACAAATCAGAGTGAGTCGTGCCCTGTTCGGGATGGATTCCGTGCACCCGACAAGGGCTTACTTGGAACAGCAAAGCCAGAACCGGAAGGCATGGCTCTTTACCCTGAAGTGTTGACCGTCTCTTTGGCCTTCCGTGCGCAAAAGGACCATTGCCTCCTACTCTTGTCTGTGTCTTCAATTCCTGTACTTCATGGGCCGTTCAGTCGCTGTGTCGTTCCACATGGCCGTTCAACTCCCGCGCTGTCTCATCCTCAAGGTCGCATTCGCTGCCCAGGACCAAGGCGCTGGAACGAAATTACACCAACGCTAACAGGGATCGACCAAGGGTCTTAAACGTGGCGTTTTCTGTAGTGCATGAATAGTGGAAAGCTTGTTCTCAGGTCTCCACCGCTGCCAACCGAGTCCAGAAGGTCGTTTGCTCAACCTTGCATTCCTTGACATCGCATTACTGTGCAAGACACATTTCACATAGTGCACAATCCTTTCGCCCAAGACAGAACTGTCATGGTTTCGTGAATAGAAATTGACTACCTTTGTACACTCTAACCATGCTGAAAGTGCTAGATCCAATGCGCTCGCGCAATCTTCTATGCCTATATCGCAGTAAAGCAACTGGTTTGCGAAAATCGCATCAACTCGAATCATCGCTGTCTACAAGGAGGACCTTAATGGCACTCTTCTTTTGCACTTGACGGAGTGCTAGGCCCTCCTGCGGAGAAGAAGACGGGCTCTTGGATGTATTGAGCAAGGTTTGTCGTCGCGGTGATTTTCGCGGCCGTGTGGAGTTTGGTCCTGATGATTCGCGTTTCCCAGTGCTAGACCCTTTCACATTGCCGCGAATTGGAGTCAATGGCTCAATGAAGCCTTTATGTACGACCGCGTTGCTCGTAACCGATCCTTCACCGCACTTCGACGTCGTCGCGCGTCTGTGTATGGTTTCGGGAGCGTGGTAGCCCTCCTGATATGCTTCCAAGAAGCATATTCCCAGTGCAACCGCGACTTCTCGAGAAACGCTATTTCCAACAATCTTGTATTGATTGCTGGCAGTCCCCAAGATAACGTCTTCGTCTCGAAAGCCCTGTGCTCGGCGGGCTTCCATGATAGTAATGATTCGATCCTCATCCCAATGTAGCACCCTGCCATTCTTCCCGTCTCGGGGACTTACATGCGTCACAATTGTGGCAAATGGTTTGTCTGGCCTTACTCTACCATAAGCCCCTGAAAGGGCAGAGGTTGACATCGTCTCTGATGTTCCCAAGAATACCGACTTTTCCTTCCGAGATAAGGTTCCAGGTTTGCCGTCAATTCCGTAGCAGGCCCCTTTGAAGTTCATGCCATAGGGTCGCTTCGGAATCAGGGCAAAGCGCTCAGCAGATTGCTTAGTTCGACTTGCCGCAACTCTGTGGTCAGGAAACTCCACGCAAATATCTGGCTTGGCATCGCCAATAGCAGTCAAGTCGTTAGTAGCCGCGCTTGCGGTAATGAAGGTAAATGGACATGAACTACTGAATTCGCGTTCTGCCATGGGCTCTCCAGTAGGCAGCCGACCGACTTTTCGCTTCTTTGTATCTAGAGGTAGCATATGGCTCTGCTGTGGCCTCCTAGGCAAAGTATAGCCCGGCGCAGCGAAGACAACGAACACTCTTGATCGCATCTGAGCGGCCCCGCAGGAAGCAGCGTCAAGGAAGAAAAGTCTCGTTTGGTAGCCCATACCGACCAGAGCACACACGAGCTGGGAAAAGACATCCTCATCTCTATTCACTTGTGGCTGAATGATACCGGGCACATTCTCGAGCAATCCAAATTTCGGGCGGTGAAGATCAACAGACGTCGCAAAGGCGGCAACTAAGGACTGATTCTTTCGCTGTTCGGGTGTAGTCTTGTCATTGGTCAGGTTAGAGAAACCCGGGCAAGGACTCCCACCTGCAATGAAATCCACGTCACCAATCTTTGGGATACCCTGTCCAAACTGGCCCCGAACAGCACGTCTGTTCAACTCATTGATAGATCCAAGAAACGGCTCAACACTGTCGTGGCTTTTGCAATTGGCCATGTATGTATGTAGTGCTCTATCGTCGAAATCGTTGGCCCATTTGACCTCAATAGCTCCAGCATCTTCAAGTCCTCGTCCAAAATTCCCCCCACCACAAAACAAGTCTAGCCCCCGGAGTTTCGGCAAATTCAACTCTTCAAGGTCCTTGTGTTGTCGCAGAGATGCCGGACAATGTGCAAGGGGAATAATGGCCGGGCCGTAGCCTCCATCCACCAACTTGTGTGTCATGAAAAATAGACAGCCAACGCCATCCCGGTCAAAGGGTGCAGTGATCTCCTCACCAGCAACAAAATGCTTGACTCCGCAGCGTCCAACTATGCGAGATTCAGGCGCGTCGAATATCTGGTCGGTGTACACGACTTCGTTAACTGGCGAGTGTGTACCATCTACAACATCCTGCCTTCGTAGTAAGCGACGCAAGCTAAACTTAGTTCGCCCAAGGTCATCTTCATATATTGCTACTATCTCACATGGCTCGGATCGGGAACTTCTAGTTGTCCTCTGCACCAGCAATGTGTTCCCTATCTGAAGCTCAGGATGAGAGGCATGCTCGCGTCTATGGACACAACTCAAATGCTCCTCTTGAAGTGTTATCCACTTCCGCTCTTCGTGGATATATGTCTGTCTACAAAAGAATTCTTTTGTCGTCTCGGAGGTGCCCCAAAACTCGACGTCGTGGATGCCAAGAACCTCATCCTCGGTGATCTTATGCTTCTCATTACAAGAGCAATGAGTAGAGAAGAACAGTTCATTTTTCCATGGATATCTCATTACTCCGCAGAGAGTGTCAGATGGCCTGTAATACCAAATAACATCAAAGGAACGGTTCCCTCCTTTGTCCACGTTGACTCTATCGACCCTTGCAAACCAGCGATCTGCATCGGTGCAGTCCAATGGAGATCGGTGCTTCCACACAGCCTGGTCATTATCGTCTCGCATGGTAGAAATGGTGACACCACACTTAATCGCTTCCATATTTGGCTTGGTACTGCTTTCAACGGCATACTGCTGTTTGTTTATGGCCGCTGACTTTTCCATGCCTCGCTCCTGGACCAACCGTGTGTGTTGACGTGAAATGTCGTTGGCCATATATGCCACTTTCATGTGGCTCCCACAGGGCAATTTGCGAAAGCAGTCGTACACGTATTCCGTCACAATTGTCCGGTCCTTCTTGTCAGATGATGGCGACCTTTTGTAGTGATTGAAAAGCTGTATCTCGGACCATATTGTATGGAAGTCAACCTCCTGCGGCTCTAGAACTCCACAGGCCTCCTTGTACAAGAATGAAGCATTCGCAACAACCGCGGTTCTAAAGTCTTGCCTCGGGTATTGCTGGCGCCAGGCAATGAACTCGGTCGAATGGCCGTGGACGTCTTGCATCCAATTCGAGAAGCTTTCTTTAAAATCGTGTATTGACACTCGCAGATTATCGTCATGTTTTCTATCCATGAAATCGACAAAATGTTTTGTCAAATCGGCGAGCCACATGAATGGCGTAAAAAATCTCTCGTACTCTTGGGCCGGCTCCAGCAATCTGTAGTAGCCATTGTGCGCTCTAGATAACTCCGTTTCCAACCAGATATGACCACGCACAGTGTGTAGATCAGTATCAATGTAATTTTCAATAGGCATTGATTGGATCACAGCTCGTTTAATGTAGAATCTTCTGCCCTTGCGACTGATAATGCCGTCAAAGTAAAGAGGGCTGCTTGCCGTTGTGATTCTAACACAATGAAGTGACCTCATTTCGTTCTCATACACCCCAGGCTTGTCGCAGTAGATGACGAAATCATCGAGTGTGTATTCTATAAAGCCGTCGGAAGGCTGCTGTCCGCTATCGCTCAACGCTTTCAAAGCTTTTGCTTCTGAAACTTGAGTCGCAGGGGGGTCGAACGGCTCAAAAGACGAGCGCGGCACAAGAAGCTCGTTACTGGGGACCTTTATGGTCAATTTGTCCAAGAAGACTTGCTGCGGTTGTGCCTCCTTATCTGTGAAGTACTTTGTTGCCTTCTTGTGATGACGCTTGGGTGAGGGCTTATCTTCGTCGGTCGTGATACTGCCGTAACAATCGTTGCCATCGCCAAAGTACTCTGCCAATTCGCTAGCTTCACTATTTGTGTCATCATCTGAGACGAACAAAGAGTACTTAACCACTATTGTGTCTCGTACCGAAGCCTCTGACTCTACAGAGCTGTCATCCATCACCTCTGGAGGCACTTTCTCTGGCAAAGAAGGGTCTACAGGCGTACTAGCAGCCAGGCTACTAGTAGTTCTCATTTGCTGTGCTTTCTGTTGCAATGGAGATTCGATATCGTCTTTATCAGGTCCAAAAAGAGAGCCTCCTTTAAAGGTCTCTTTCCCAAAGAAGTGATTGGGAGGCGAAGTCGGCGGCGTCCCAAGGGCCATGACTTGCTAAACAAAATTCAGCAAATGTCTGCAATGCGCCATTGACTAACTTACAGATAGCGAGGGATAGTCTTCGAAATATAGCAATTGTAGTTGCAGTTGGGAAATGTGACAATATGCAAAGAACTCAAGTCGAGCTTTACTGGGAGTCGGTAAAGGTATGCTCAAAGGTACCACACTTTGAGAGTTGAAAATTAATTGGTGGTACCGGCATGTACTGTATCTTTCAATTGCCAATGCTGAGAAACTTCTGATCTATAAGTGAATTCAAAATCATGTAAGCCATTAACTGTGACCCAGCAGGGCACAAAGAAACAACGAACGGGCGTCCAGAAAGCAATACAAGTTAATGGGACAAAAAAGTGAACTCATTCAATCCTCCAATATCGGGATAATTAACAAAGAAATCCTCTTCCCACATGTCCAACTCGTGTCGCCCGCGCGTGCCAGCCTCTCATGACCGGGTCGCGGCTGACAAGTCGTTTGTTGGACAGGCCGAATTGTCATTCATTCAGTATGACTACCGTCCCAGAATGCGTTAGATTCTGCCAGTCTATTCAACATTTTTATTCACAGGAACTTTTCTTCTAAAACAACTGTGCACATCTGTAGTTAAATCACTTCTTTTGTTGATTCCGCAGCCCTCAGAACTGCATCACATCATCTTGTATCTAAGCTCAAATACTCCAAACTCCGATCCATCCAATACAAGACACAGCCTGGTGTCTTCAAACGCCAAAAAATGCATCCATTTCATAAGCCATAAAATATGATCCAATTCTATCTGTGAGAACTCCATCATCTGCCACGTCGGAACTTGCTCCTATAACCTGGGCCTCCCTTCGCGCCATAGTTCCTCAGCTTCAACCTACGGAAATTGGCATGGGCCAATTCGTTCACTTTTCGAGCTGCTTTCTTAACTGGGCCTGGTTTCGTGGTAGCAACCTTGGTCTTGGATCGTTCCGCAAACTCTTCGTCTGAATCAGGGGCATCTGGGACACTCTGTCTCTGTATCTCTGGAATAAAATCGTCATCGTCAACATTTGCTCCGTTGCTGCCGCTCTCACTAGGTCGTTTGTTCCAAGTCGGCTTCATTCTGACGAGTTTTGTGGTTCGTTTCTGTCCCTTCTTCTTCATGATGGGCAAAGGCAAACCATCACGGCCAGTCTCTCCTTCCACCGGACTATCGTACATTCCTTCATCGTCGAAACCTCCAAGTGGAAGTGCCCCGTCTTGTGTGTCTTTTTCGAGTATCTTGCTCTTAATTACCATGGCTGGCTTGGTCGCTGTCGTTGGCAGGCCCATCTCTTCATTCTCCAAATCTCGCAATGCTTCCAAGTCGTCGTCGAGCTTGTCCTCTTCAACTTTTCGCAAACTAGCAACAATCTCGCTCAACCCTCTTACTAGGGGCTTTCGAGGTAGTCTCAGAGGGGGGGGCGGCGCATCTGCCTCACTGGCTTCGGTAACGGCTGGTAAAGAATGTCGCTTTAGAAATGCAGGGGTATCGAATTGTAGTTTTGACACTGATGATGGCGATTGAACGTTGCCAGCTTGGTTTCGGTTCTTCAAGGGTGTCATAAATGTGTTGAGCATTTGCCGTTTACTGCTTGACATTGGTGTCCTCCCAAGTTTCATAGCGCTTTCGTCGCTCATTGATCCTCTCCGCTTCGTAGGCGTAGCTTGGATTCCAGCGACAATAGCTGATTGGCTTTTGCCGCTAGCAGATTTCGAGGGTGTTCCGAGTTCTTTTTCTACCAGCAAGTCGAACAGACCGAGGACTTTCCCATCTCGTTGTGGCGTTGGGCCAAGAGATGTTATGGGCGCAGGACTGAAAAGCTTTCTGGATATCCCTGGACTGTTCATCATTTCTGCTTCATGTGTTGGTTTTGACGGCGTCTCGGCGTATTTGGTCTTCTTGACTGGTGTTTCAGCCGGTATTGACTGCGATTTGCGCTTCTGCGGTTTCGACTCTGGTTCGGCTTTAGACGGCGCAAGTATCTTGCCAGCAAGAATGTCCCGGGCCTTGTTGTAATCTTTATACATTTGTGCTGCCCATTACTGTTAGAAACATACCGGCCACTGCCATAGTGCATAGCCTACCTATATGGGGATTTTGCTTGATGTCTTGACGACCAGGCTTCGCGCCATTGTGGCCGCCAGCCCAGTCACTCTCCCATTTCTTAAGAGAAGCACGGAGCTCCTTTGCCTGAGCTTCATATTCCGCCTTCACATTGCTATCCATTGTCGAGCAGTCATTGGCAGCCTTGCAAATAATCTAGCAGCAAGGCAATGAACAAGGCAAAAAGTTGATTCGTTGTCGGGTGTCTCGTAGTGGGGGAAGTCAAAAGGAACGCGTCCAAACACCAGGCTAAATTTAGTGGACGCGACCGCCTATTGTTAACCCACGTCATGCACTCGACTCCCACCCGTCCCTTGCAACTTTTATAGCCGCTATGCTAGCGCATGGCCCCCACTGTGCTCTCTCTGTGACATGACCTTTCAACAGCCTCGCCACTGATGGATGGATGCAATTTTCGCCTTGGCAATCAGACGCAACATCAGTTGGCGCGGAGGCTATGGACGCCGCCACGGACCAGAATGACGCAGAACTTCAACAGCGCATTCTGCAGAACACGCTACAAGAAGTTGCGGCTCGAGACGAGAACGATTTGGACTGTTGCGTGATCTGCCTCGACGCCATCACCGACCCTGCCGAAGCCAGTCCCTGTGGGCATCGAAACTTCGACTACCTCTGCGCTCTCAGCTGGTTCGTGGAGCATCCGAACTGCCCACTATGCAAGTCGAACGTTACAGCTCTTCTGCGCGGACCACCAGATGCTCCTGATCGAGAAGCAACTCCAATCGAACAGAAGCCAGAAAAGCAACCACTATCTCATACTCCGTTGTCTGGGCCGGTCAATGGACCGGGTTACCGAAATAGACGCCAGCAACGCCTTCGCCGCCATCATCGAGTTGAGCAGCGTTGTGAAGTAAGCTTGAGCCAAGCACTCGAGAAGCGGCGCAATATCTACCGCCAAGCACTGTTTTCAAAGCATGTCGGGTCCAACAGAGTATCCCGCTACCAAGAACTCACGCCTCAGCTGTTCTGCGCAGATGAAGAGCTGGTCTCAAGGGCACGCCTGTGGGTACGACGAGAGCTTCAGGTATTTTCCTTTCTCTCACTTGACGACTCAGCAAACACCGCAGACTCTCTTCACGAAGAGAGACGGCAGACAGCGACGGAGCGGCGCCGCGCAAACAATGCAGAATTCTTGTTGGAGTATATTATTGCAGTATTGAAGTCAGTCGACATCATGAGCAGCGCTGGGCAGGCAGAAGATATGATCTCCGACTTTCTAGGTCGTGGCAATACCAAGTTGTTCCTTCACGAGCTGCGAGCATGGCTACGCAGTCCATTCACAAAATTAGAAGACTGGGACAGAGCCGTCCAATATGATGAAGTGGGAAGTTCCAGACAAAGTGGAACGTTGCGGGAGGCGAACAGATCGAAGCTACGGGGTGATTTCTACCGGCCGAGTCCCTCTAGATCACGACCTAGAGAAAGACACGAACCATATCGGCGTGCTGAGAGAGAGCAACGGCCTCGAAGCCGAAACTAACATTGCATTTGATTTTATAGCTTTGGAGTTTTTTGGGGCCATATATTTGGGATGAAAGATACCCGGCCGAGCATTGGATTGCCGGTCACATAGAACATTAGACACAGAGAATTAAGCATACATTGTCTGCATAAAGCTATTTTCTTTTTATTGGTCCACAAATGCCTCGATACCACGACGATGCAATGCTCCTGAAATTCGTAAGCCGATGGCCATCGCAGACCTAAATCTCAGAATCCGTCTGCCTGGCGGCGGAGTTCCGCCCAAGTCTCATTTTAACGGCATTGCACAGGAATCCGTCTCCGATATAAAACAAACAGCTGTCTCTCTTTTCAGAAACGTAATTTTCATTTCCTTCTTCCTTGACTGGCATCCATCTCATCCTCTTGTATTCATGACAGTCTTCCTGATCACTACTCTTGCACTACCACTCAATCTACATCCTCGCCTAGCACAATGGGCCACCAAATCGACATCAAAATTATCTCCGACAACGTCTGTCCCTTCTGCTATATCGGACGCAAACGCCTCGATCACGCACTAGCTCTATTCCGCAAGACCGTCCCTGGTGCCTCATCTCTGGATGTCCGTATCCACTGGCACGCCTTCCTTCTGGATCGCAACCCTCCGTCCGAGTCCGTGTCGTACAGGGGCGTAGCAGAGAAGAGGTTTGGAGCTGACCGAATGCCTGAGAAACTTGAGAAGCTAAAACAGAGGGGCGCCATGGAAGGTATCAACTTCACATTGGAAGGCAGAATTGGTGCCACGCGGGACTCGCACCGACTGGCACAGTTGGGCAAGTCGAAAGGCTGGGAGGTGGAAGACAAGCTTATCTTAGAGATCATGCACATGTTCTTTGAGAAGGCAGGCGATATCACTTCATGGGACGACTTGGTTGCGGCTGCGGAAAAGGCTGGTGTTGACGCCGCTGAGGCGAGAGCGTGGCTCGAACAGGGCAAAGGTGGTGAGGAAGTCGATCGTGAGATTGCAGAGGCTGATTCCATGGGTGTCCATGGCGTTCCTAAGTTCATTATCAATGGCAAATACGAAGTGGATGGCGCCGAAGACATGTATGACTTTTTGGAGCAGCTGAACAAAGCAAAGGAAGACATTGAGAGCCAGTGATGGCATATAGAGGGGTATCATGCTTGTACAGTTGCTCGTATACAGTAAATTCACATTCTCATCAATCCACCTAGATCCTTTTGCATTTGCCGCAATCTTGCCTGCAGCTCCTTCTTCTTAATATCCATCTCTTTAGCCTCCTCCTCTTCTCGCCGCAGGTCCGCTTCCGTCCAAATCTCGCTCTCATCCTCTTGATAATCTTCTTCGTCTTCGTCTTCGTCTTCGTCTTCATCCATCCAGTCCTTGTTCATACCAGCAAGCTGCTCCGTCTGTTCAGAAACCTTTGCTTCATAGTAAGCCGCTGTGTTGACTCCGTTTCGGTGCTTGGCTCTCAAAGTCGCAATGCGCTCTCTCGCTCCAGGTAGATCATAGACGCCGCACAGCTTTTCAGCACCTTTGAGTAGGATTTCTACATCTACATCTCCCTTGCGGTCTAGCTCTCCTCTCTTGAGCTGCTCGTGCATCTCTCCACCGAGAACAGCCGCCACCGCCGTGTGCTTCCTCGGATTATGAGATCCCCTCGACGCGGGGCCGCCTGCAGTTACTTCACCTGAGGATACGTTGAATACCGTTTGTCGTCGCTTCTTAGGTCGCTCTTCCGATTCAGACGCTTTGCGTGTGTGCGTGGGAGGGGGCGGTGGTGGGACGGAGAAGAGGGCGCGTTCGTGAGCTTCGGTGTCGCGTATCAGAGCTGTAATGTCATGGTTTGACAGGAGCGCATTGGTAAAAATCTTTGGCTGAGGGAAGCTGCAGTCTTATTAGTTTCGTCAATTCAAGTGTGTCTGAAAGCAGGAGAGCACGAACGGCAGAGAGTCTATGCCTTCGCAGCAGTAACCAATCTGCTCAAGATGGGCGTTGAGATACGACATGCTTGTATTGTGTGAACAGGCGCGTTCTCGGTCAACCTGTATCGAATTTTGATTCTTCGTATTGCTTTTATTGCTTAATAGACGCGTCAGCTTCAGAAATTTCAGGCGTGGAGGATATCGAGCGAATGTTGAAAGCAGTTGATGTTGATGCTGAATCAACAACCTCCCCCACTCTCAACGCTGGCGGGGTATTGTTAGGCACGCAACACTTTTGACTTACACAGCTTCAGCTTCTAGAACGAATAGGTATAGCACTTTCAGCACAGATGAAGGCCAAGTATTATTTCTTGAATTGTATAATTTCTTTCCTCCTTGATCTCTATCCCAAACTCAGTTCTGCACAAAACTGTGGCAAATTACAATGGTAAATCAAATCTATGGTCTATTTTAATGTGCTGCAACATCGCTTTTAAAAAGAAACTTAAAACCTGCAACATATCTGCTCAGTAGATGGCTGAGATCAGGAAAAAAAATCATCAATGCTCGCTTGCTATGCATCCTTCCATGCCACATCATCGTCCACCAAGAGCCACAAGAAATGCAGGTTCAAGAAAGCGATAGATGGCCAGAGCTGTCGAGTTCCATAATCTCCATAGTGAAGTATGGGAGCTCTCTCGCAAGAGAACGCTTTGCCAGTGCTTCGTCCTCACTGGAGCTTGGCTCGTCAAGCTCGTCGATACGAGGAGGTGGTGGATCTTGGAACAGCAAGCTGCTTCTGTGAACCCTTTTCCGTGATCGTCGAGCGCTGGAGCCAGCTTCGTTTACATCAACTGAGCATGTATCATCACAGTCAGAATCGCTGATCTCGCTGTGTGTCCTTTTGCCAATGCTGCTGGACATGCTGACACGCCGGCGGCGGCGTAGCTCTTGCTGGTGTTCATAGAAAGCCTCTTCTGGATCAACTTCATCCTCATTGTCGAAACTCTCTTCGAAATCTTCATCAGAGGTTTCTTTGGTACAATTGAGGTTTCGCAGATCGCGCACGATTCGGATGGGGAGTTCCCTATGGCTTGACCTAGACCGGCTTCGGGCAGATTCGATCTCCGTAGGATGAAGGACATCCAGGTCGTCATATTCGCTATCCATGGGGTCAATATCCTCTATCACAAAGTTGCAGATCACCGTAGTCCTGGTGACTCGCTGGCGAAATCTTGCGCCGGGACGCAAATAGTCATCTTCACTACTCTCTTGTTCAGCCTCCTCTTCATCAACAGTGTCTTCGTCATCTCGCTCAGATTCAGGCCTTGGGAGTTGCCCAGGCTGGGATTGTAATTCTTCCTCAGATTCTTCCTCCGACTCTGATTCCGACTCTGGTTCGGAATCAGCATCCTCCTCCGATGAAGATGGCACATGTACTGGCACAGCTCTAGAATCCGCCTGTCGCAAGTTCAACGGAAGATTTTGTTGGTGCGGGCGTTCAACCAGCATTGGCTCTTGTCCATCCACTTCATCCTCATCTTCACTTCCCTCGTCAGACGAGGCAGAGGATGATGATGATGTTGAACGAGGGCTAAGCTGTTCTGGCCCAGCAAAGGGCTGATAGCTGAACTGGTGTCCATTACCAACTGGGCGAATCCTAGAGTCGTGGTTGAGACGTCGGGGAATGTGAGAAAATGGTGCTGGCTGTTGCTTTCGAGCCTGCGGTGGAGAGGTTGTGGGTGTATCTGGCGGAGAAGTCGGGTCGGCTCGTTTAAGTCGTTCTGACCGCTGCTCTGACCGCTTGAGGTCGGGTTTGGCAGGTTGCCGCCGGCCAACATTGATATTCGACATTTTGACTATATCAATGGCAGAGATTCTATAAGAATGATTTTGTTGCAGTTCGATTGAAATTTTTCGTCGGGTTCCTGTTCCTGGTTGGCGGTTCGCAGTGCTGTGCTTCCTGCCTCTTCACTGTGGGATCAATACTGGTCTGAGTGCTGTGGATCGTCACAGCTTTTTAGTTGACATCACAGTCCGTCCGGCGATGAGGCATGTAAAGAATTGGGTCGGAATAGCCTCTAGAATCGTCCTATTCGAGAAAGTAAAGACGAAGAGGAGAGGAAAGAGAGGGAAATGTTCTGGGATGGACCAGCAGCAGCACGTTGTAGCGCTTCGGAAGAGCAACTAGAGCGACTTAATCAACCGCTGCAGCTAAGAGGGGCGTGGCAGGGTATCGATGCCTCTGTAAATGGAAAAGGCGGGAAAGGTTCCGCAGGACCTGGCAACAAAGAAAACAAGTCAAGGTATAGAGTCCTGGTACAACCGGCTCCGGTGAGGAGTGAATAATGTTCGAATCGTAATCGCTCGCATGATAATAATGATGGGCGTTTTGGGGAATCCGACCGCTAGCTACAGCTGCTGGGGTCGATGAAAGAGGGCGATTTCGACTGACGCCACTGGGCCCAAAGCCGTTTTTAGCAACAGAGCAGGGATGACAGGTCGTGGGGAAAGATGGAGATGGCGCTGACGTCTGTGTTGAAGGAGGCAGCCAGTATAATTGGATCGTCAGGCAATAACAACAGAAGGAATTGCTGAGATGTAGGAAGGAAGAAGGAGGAACGAGAAAGTAAGCTCCCTTGGGGCGCAACTGAATACGGAGAGCTGAGATGTGTCAGAGGATCAGCAGCTTGCTTGCCTCCTTCTGATTTGCACTGCGCCAGCACTCAAAATAGCTCTGGGGTCCGTCCTTTGTTCCAGCTGACGCGCGAGAAGCCTCAACCTGGGACGGGAGTTTGCGAAATCAAAGCGTCAGATGGTGAGACTCAGCCGCCACAGCTCCAGCCTTCTCTTGAGGCTTTGAATTATATGGCCGAAATTGGAACAAGCAAGAGCCAAAAGTGAGGCTGGTAGTTTTGTTTCGAGATATTTGTGCGGTAACAAAGTCCGACGTTGCTGATTTCGGCTTCGACCAGAGAGCCTACGCTGGGGTAGTGGTGCCTGGACCCGAAGAGAAAAAAAAGTTGCGATAAAGATAAGAGTGCAATACAGTACTGTACTTGTCAACTAATCAAAAAGTAAAGTTGGGTGAGTAAAAGGATACAAAGGTCCTTTTGAAAGCAAAAAGAAATCAAGTTTCAACCTCGTGGGTAATCAGCAGCAGCGGCCGTCGCTGGTCTTATACAAAGGATTGGCAGCATGGGTCCTAGTTTATGATTATTTTGTTGCACTGTTAGACTAGGGCAAGAGGGACAAACAAAAAAAAACGGAACGAAAAAAAGCCTCTAGAAGGGGCAGGAAAATCTTGTGCCAGTTGACTCATGCTAAATCTGGACAAATATGCACCCCTTGATTATGCCGTGCATTGCTTTGGCCTTCTTTGGTTAGAAACCCATGACGAACCGAGAGGTGCCTTTGTGGAATGAGGGTCACTTTGGGCATCAATGCAATGTTCCCCGAGCCAAATGCATGTGTCTGCCCTGGCTAAGCCAGAACATGGCCATTGCTTTTCCCGACACGGCCCGACCTCTACTGTTTTCCTTATTGTGAGACCAGGACCTGTTCTGTTGAGCCTTGTATCCCATAACTGAATGGCTATTGCCCTGTTCTGCCTGCTCTCAATACGCCGTGTTCGTGTCAAGTTACAGCTCCCTGTTTGGCGTATGCTTGTCTCACTTTGATACGGCACGCTACAGTAGCGTTTCCTCTCGTTGCTGTTGAGGGCAGAACTACGGGCGAAGAGCGAACCTACTAATAAGCAGTTTGCTCTCAGTCTCGCTGTCGCCCTCAGTGCTGATAGGAGTCGACCAGGGCTGGCAGGGGCTCCGTCAAATCATTGATGCCCAACGTAATCATTTGCTGTTATTCGGCGTAATTTTACAAATAACACTGTTCCAAAAACCCGCAAAAGTATCCCAAATTTCAAGCCTCAAAGCACAAAAAAACAGAGCCAGGAAATTCGCTCTCCATGGTGATGATCAGAGGCAAATCGCGGAACCAGTGTGCGTGGTGCCCAAGTTAGCCTGCAGGGGGACTGTAACGTGGCGCATGAAGCCCAGAGAGCACCACTCGGCAGAGCCTAATAAAACGCCTGACAGAAAGCTTCTAGCCGTTGTTCCTTGCTTATGTGACAGGGTTAGAGGCTCTCACTCAGCCTGAATGTTCGTCGAGAGACCACCGCAACAAAGAGCCGTAAGACCAGGCAGTACTTAGAATCGTGCATCTCGATTAAACAATCAGTCAAGATTCGTAAAACATGACAGCCACTAGTAAGGCTGGGCTTGTGCTGCATTCTACTGTGTGGTTGTATCTCGCTACCACAAGAAGCCCACTGATCAGCGACTCTCGCAGTACAAATTTCCATTAGCAGCCAACGAACACAAGCCAGCCCGAAAGCTTTGAACTGATAAACAAATCCTTTGCCAAATTCACGTAGGCTCCATCAATGCCTGGCCAGGTTATTTGAGTAAGCATCCAAGTTCAGGATCTGGGAATCAGGTACTGACGAGGCCTTTTGAATTGCGCAACCTAATTCATTGGTGCCTTTCGGGGTGAGATCGTCACCCATTGACACTGTGTTAGCGCCTAAATTAGTAGTTGTTACAGCCTCTGTTGCGCCCTAACAGCGCTGGCCAGTATCCCGAAATTATAGGCTTCGTTTACGAGGCGGCTCACCAACAAATAGCAAGTCGTATATATAGTTTTGGACATGTTTTACTCATTTTATTGTTTACAATAGAAGCGTAAGCTCATTGAAAAATAAATACACAATATAAAGCGCAATGTTTTGGCCTCGAAGGATTACCTGTTTGAAGTATAAATAGCATGCATCAGTTCTGGTGCTGGACCAGCCTGCAAGTTCAGCTGATTAAGCACATGGGCCGCCAAATTTTCCGACCAGCCTCATCTCCACGCGTCTAGCCTTCTGGCGACTCCATACCACGACGTCAAGATACCGGCGCCAACGACATCGACGCATCGCATTATTGCTGCCTCCATCCTTTCCTTGCCCAGGTTGACTTTTAACGCCGGTTTCCATCTCTCTCGGCCGGTGTTTGTCGTACATTGATTGTGCGCGCGATACCGCCGTCGTTGCCAACCGAAACCTCCATTCTCGTGCGACAAGTCGACGTCGCCCGCCATGAATCCCCAAGGCCAGCCGCAACAAGCTGGGGCTGCTCAAGCTCGCCCTCCCCCGATGTACAGACCCGACCAAATCAGGAATCTTCCCCTCTTGACCGATGAAGAGAAATCCAAGTATGAACAGGGATTGAATAGTCTCTGGAGCAGGATGCAGAACTCATCAGGCAATAATGCTGAACAGATAGCCGCACGCAACAAAATTGTCGACTTCTCCAAGATGCTCATCAGCAAAATCCAACAGCGTCGCACTCAGGCTCAAAGTCAGCAGGTACAAGCTCGACCACAAGGTGCACAGCAAGCGAACGCTCAGCCCGGAGCACAACAAACTCAGCAAGCAGCGCAACAAAGAACCCAAGCTGCGCAAGGGAATGCCGGTGCAACTGGTACCAGTGCAGCTCAGACTGCCACAACGCAAGCGGCTACATCGGCTGCTGCTACGGTAGCAGCCATTCAGCGCCCGAAAATCCCAGATCATCTTGTCCAGCATGTCAATAAGATGACTTTCCGTCCACCTGTTCAACTTGCCGAAAAGTCGAACGCGGACGCTGCCAAATGGATCGAGGAGATGAAGGACAAATACGCTCGCGCGCTACTGAGCATGGAAAGTAGTAAATCTAAGATCAACGCTATGGACAAGCTTTTCAATGAGCGCAACGCCGCAGGAAACCCGTTCCAGGGTGAAGAGCTGAAGAAGTATCACATGAGCCGAGACCAGCAGCTCAAGTTCCACACCGAGGCGCAAAAATGGGTTGATAGCGTCCGTCGACAACAGGAGACCCTCCAGGGAGTTAGCAATCAGAACAGCCAGAATACGCAAAACAATGCTGCAGCCCAACAGGCTGGCCAAAAGGCTGGTGCTGCCGGTAGAACTCAGTCTAACGGCCAGATTCCACCAGCGATTGATGTAGCCAAGGCACAGCAGCTGGCTGCAAACCGAGTAGCGGCAAATGGAACACCAACACAGGCGCAAAATCGGCCGGGAGCAAACCCGGCTCAGCAGGCGAATGCTGTAGGTCAGAACCAAATGCCAAAACAGGAGCAGGCGCAGCCGCCATCAGTCAACACTGCACTTGCTGCTACCGCAGCTCAAAATCAAGCATTGGCCGCCGGCCGAGTCCAAACCCCACAATCCGCCACGGCAGCGACTGCCGGCGGGCCAACTCGGGCACTCAGTCACTCCGCTGCTATGTCTCTTGCCAATCAACGGGCCGCCTCCACACCCAACAGCGGCGCCATTCCCGGTCAACAACAAGGTGCAGGCACTCCCACGGGTGTTGGCGCTAACAATGGAAGCCAAGGTGCAGCTGGAGCCGCAACTCAACAACAACAGCAGCAGCAGCAGCAGCAGCAGCAGTTACAACAGCAACAAGGGCACCCTCATGCCCACCCGTCACAACAAGCAGCCCCATTACAGTCAAAGATGCCTATTCAAAAGCAGTTGCCTGAAAGAGCAACGGCTATCCCTCAGGGAGTTACTGTTGGCGGAGGAGTTGGAACTGGCCGGCCAACCATGTCTCAGGGTAGCGGCACTCTTGGCGGCGTTATGAACCAGCCAGCAGTGGCCAAAATCCCAGCATACAACAATGACGCAGAGGGCGATCACGTCTTGAGCAAGAAGAAGCTCGACGAACTCGTTAGGCAGGTGTGCGGCGCAACTTCTGAAGGGCAAGACGGTAATCTCCTTACTCCAGAGGTCGAAGAGGTATGTACTAGTCGCAAATTCACCACAATCGCGGTTGTCAAACGAAGGAATCAGTTTACTAACTAGTGTTGTAAACAGAGCGTTCTGACATTGGCCGACTCCTTTGTCGACAATGTTCTCCATGCAGCGTGTCGTAACTCGAAAGAACGCGGCTCCAAAGTACTCGAAATTCGTGACATTCAACTTGTCTTGGAGCGAACCTACAACATTCGTGTTCCAGGCTACTCTTCAGATGAACTTCGAACAGTGCGCAAGGTCCAACCTGCCGCTGGATGGATTGCAAAGATGAGTGCAGTTCAAGCAGCCAAGGTTATGCCAGGCAAGGGAGAGTAATTTTGGAGCACTTGGGACAAGGCATGGGCATGGTTTTATTTGCAGGTAATCGCGGAGGTTTTCCCCATTGTGTACATCTAAGGCAGAAAATGGTTGGACTGGCGAAGACAAGGACACGGGTACTTTTCATCTACACTTTTTGGTTCTGTAATGGCGTTTGGGGATTGCACAGTATCACGGTTTGATACTAGAAATTTGATATCAGTACCCTTTTGATTTTGAAGTTGAGGATAGCCATCTATGACCTGGGCTGGCTGGTGTACATGCACATGTTTAGAGTTCAGACAGGGAATGAAGAAAGTTAACTTAAGCAGGATATCTTGGACTAAGCCTATGGGCATTAGCTTTACAAAATAAAATACTTTCAATATTCAAATTCAAATTCAGAGTCCGTTTACTCACAAAACAAAATTAGGGAGAAGGGGGGAAAAGAGTTTATTCGGGCTGGGCTGATGGCTTGTTAACGCTCTCAAATGTATCGATGCCATCTACGATAACGGATGACAGGAATGATGGAAATGTATAGTCAACGTCACATCAACTGGCGCTCCACACATTATGTTTATGGCGCTCGCTGCAGTGGTGTGGTGCTAAGTCCAAACCAAAAAGATACGTACCAGGTACAGCTAGCACGCGTGTCCACTGCCGCCTGGCCTCTTGTACTCAGTCGCTCTCCACGACTCAGCGTTGGCCCGTGCTCCCCATTTGATGACCCTAGCAGCTCGAACCTTCTTCCGTCAGGCCAGCATCTCGGGTGACCAAAGCAACAACGCACCTCTAGCATTCGATTTCCCTCGATCCAATCCAGTCAACATCGTCAATTTCTCGCGATCCCCTTCGTGACTGAGTATTTTGACGACACCCTGCTCTGAATCCCCTCTCGTCCTTCTGTTGACGCTGAGCACTTTCGCCACACTCGTGCGCCTGCGCTGTGGCACATAAGCGCGCGCTGCCTATCACGCAAGCCCAGGGCGACCAACCTACCATCATCGACTCTGCCGCCGTTGCCCTTGCCGTCGAATAAAGCTTGCTCATTTTTACAAAGCGCAGCTGTAGGCCGATACCAGCTTCCAGTACTAGCCGTCATGCCCGGCAAAACACCACACAGCAACAGGGCAAACGGCGTCCGCAAATCCAAGGACGCCGAAGCCAAAGATCACGCCAAGTCCAAGGGCAAGAAAGCTGCCAAGGATGCTGATGAGGAAATGACTGTGGTTGTCCCTCCTTCTAAGAAGCAGACAGCATCAAATGGTGCCGACGCCGACGGTGACGTCTCCATGGGTGACGAGGAGAAGGCCACTGAGGTTGACCCTGCCGAGCAAGCTGTCGCTGGTAAGTTGAAACATTCACATCATGACAATCATTATACGTCAAATTTCTTGAGCTTAAGAGTTTGCTGACCATGTCCACTCTTCAGACATCAAGAGTAACTTTGCTCTGCTGGACCGTGCAGTTGCGCTCTTCGACGCCAGATTCTCTCTTCGAGCACTGAGATCCATTTCCCTTATCCGCAAGCACTTGACTGCCGACGTCATTGCTCAAGCCATCGTCGATACCTTCCCCGCGACAGCCACATCCGGCAACAGCGCAAAGTCTCTCCTCGTCGCCATCGGAAAGGAGAGCATGCCCCTCGGTCGCGGAGACCCCGAGATGGACGTCGACTCCAAGCCCACTAAGAATGGCGCCAAGAAGGAAGTCAAGGAGATCATCCCCGAAGTCGACATCTTCCTCGGCATTCTCATTCAGGTTCACCTTTTCGACACCAAGAAATATCAGCACGGAGCCGAGTTCTCTCAAAAGTTGGTTGACCGCATTCAGGAGCTGAACAGACGCACGTTAGACTCGCTCTCCTCTAAGGTCTTCTTCTACTATTCTCTGTTCTGTGAGCACATTGCTCCTCTTCCTCCATCACCTGAGTCGCCAATTGTTGCTATCCGCCCTGTCTTACTTGGTGCTCTTCGCACTGCCGTCTTGCGCAAGGACATCGACACACAAGCCTCCGTGATTGTGCTGCTCCTGCGAAACTACCTCTTGACCTCACACATTAACCAGGCCGATCTCCTTGTCTCACACACGCAATTCCCCGAAAATGCCGTGAATAACCAGGTTGCTCGATTCCTGTACTACCTCGGTCGCATCCGTGCCATCCAGCTGCGATACACTGAGGCACATGAGCATCTCACTGCTGCGACAAGAAAGGCACCTAGCAGCAGCTGCGCCGTTGGCTTCTCACAAACTGCTACCAAGCTTCTTCTCGTTGTTGAGCTGCTGATGGGTGACATCCCTGACCGAGCCACGTTCCGCCAGCCCGCCCTTGAGGATGCGCTACGCCCATACTTCCTGTTGGTCCAAGCGGTGCGAGTGGGCAATCTAGAGGACTTCGAGACCACAATTGCCGATCACGCCGATACCTTCCGTCGCGACGGTACATACACTCTGATCCTTCGACTACGACAGAACGTGATCAAGACTGGTATCCGAATGATGTCTCTTTCTTATTCTCGTATCTCTTTACGCGACATCTGCATTCGCCTTCAACTCGGAAGTGAAGAGTCTGCCGAATACATTGTTGCTAAGGCGATTCGAGATGGAGTCATTGAGGCGACGCTGGACCGCGAGCACGGATACATGAAGAGCAAGGAGGTCGGAGATGTCTATGCTACGCGTGAGCCTGGTGAGGCGTTCCACGACCGTATCCGAGCGTGCTTGGCTCTCCACGATGAGAGCGTCAAGGCCATGCGCTTCCCCATGAACCAACATCGCCTGGAGCTTAAGAACGCCCAGGAGGCGAGAGAGAGAGAACGCGAAATGGCCAAGGAGATTCAGGATGGTGACTTAGATGACGATGACCTGGGAGGGGATTTTGACGGCATGTAAAGTTTCTCATGTCAATGTACCTTTTTGTCACAATATGAACTTTGTTGCCAAGGAACTATGTCTCATTTTCTATTTGCAAAACCCCCAAAAAAAAAACCCTCAGAACCCCGTTCTACACAAAGCACTTGTTCTGGGCATGTCGTCGCCTCGATGGTACCAACCACTGCGGCTAATCACCTCAAAACACTTTTCACTTCTACAGATGTGATTGCTCGCGTACTTTCAAGAGACTTTGATTGATGAGGAAGGAATGGGAAATGGATATCAGGTAGAGCGGGAGGTGCAGCGGACAAGGCTCCTACACTGTACTAGATATTAGATCGGGTGCGTGCCAGGGATGGCGGAGGAAGATATACGATTAGTTGTAGATCCTTTGATTGGAAGAGTTTGAATCATAATGCATACTAATGAACAACTAGAGGAAGCAGTGCTCATTTTTGTGTAAATATGTCCCAAACCTGCAAATGTGTAGCTTCTCCATTCGCTCAAGGGTAGTAGTTCTACATATTGTGTATATGGCAGCTGCACGTGACGCGCTGTGGGAGCTTCAATTGTGACCATCGCGTTATTTGAGAAATGTTTAGATTAGAAAGAACTCCGACAAGCAGCTCCAAATGAGGCAAATTCATTGTATTTCACATCCCAATTCAGTTCCATACCTCCCGTGCAGCAGCAAACACGACACACATACAGACATTCACCTGCGAGCACTCTGCAGAATCCTGGTACCGAACTCCACCACCGGACGAGCCGGGCCACGATAACTGCACAGTGACCAGAGGTCCGCGCCCCATTGACTCCTCTGTAACAGGCCCCCGCTTCGGATATTGCTCGAGCGGCAATATTTTTTATTTATTTCATTTTTATTTTATTTAAAAAAGGGTTGGGGGGTTTTACTTTATTTCTTGGCCCTTTGACTGGCGCGAGCGGAAAGGCATGCCCACGAAGCGGAAACGAGCCGGAGAATCACCCCCGGACGACAAAGAGAAAACTGATCAAGACTCCTCATCTACGCGTCGAGCTACGCGTCAAACGCCTGTATATCCTCCCCCGATACCTGGACCCCCAAAAGCCACTGCACCTGTAGCTACTCCTGTGCCGTTGCCTGTTTTGCCAGGCCAGACGCAAGTTTCGACGACGGACTCTGCCGCTGTTGCCACTGCCACGGCCGCTGCTACTGCGAAGCGTGGACGAGGACGGCCAAAGTCATCAGACGGCGCAGTGACGAGTGGACCGACGGCGACATTGCCACAGCGTGCGATTGTGCCTGCGTCGATAGGCTCGAATACTGCAAATATGAACGGCACATTGGGAAAAGAAAACGTCCGGCCAGCAGACTCTGTGGCTCCAGAGATGCCATACACAACCACGCAATCACTGTTGCCACCTCAATATAGACTGCCAGTTGGTGCTGCCCGGCCAAATGTAACGGCTGTGCTATCACCGCGGGCAGACAAGCCACCGCCGCCCGTGGTAACACCAGTGTTACCACCGAAGCCGCCTACGATACCGATAGTTGAGAAACCACCTCTGAGCGCGGATCGAAATATTGATAAAGTCGTGCTCGGAAAGTTATGCTTTCGAACGTGGTATCCAAGTTATTACGGAAAAGAAGTTCTGGGCGATGTTTCGGGGAACTCGAGGGCGATGGGTAGCAAAGAGGGAAGTGTGCTGGATGCCTCCAAGGCGCCTGCAAAGAAGGACAAAGATGGTACAACAGTCCTCGAGAGACTCTACGTCTGTCCCAGCTGCTTCAAATACGCAAAAGAGATTGTACCTTGGTGGGGACACGTCAGCGCTTGTGACAAGAAGGGTATTATTCCTGGCAGAAAAATCTATTCGCATCCTAGAGGGAGGCGGAAGGTACTAATCGCTCAGGATGGCATGAAGGGCCCCGGTCCAAAGAAGAGACGCGGAGAGGGTGGAGTCAAATATACAGAGCAAGTTGTGCAAGATGAAGGCGAATGGAGCATTTGGGAGGTAGATGGAGAGGTAGATGGGGTGAGTGATTGTATCAAGCTACGTCAAATCCATTGGCTAACATGAGCTGCAGTTATTTTGCCAGAACCTTTCTCTGTTTGCCAAGTTGTTCTTGGATAACAAGTCAGTGTTCTTCGATGTCACTGGTTTCAACTACTTTTTACTGGTTTACACTACCCCAGTAAAGCCAGAAGACGAGGAGCCGCCAGTTCCTCAGGTGACGGGATTCTTTTCGAAGGAAAAGATGTCATGGGATAACAACAACTTGGCATGCATCTTGGTCTTCCCGCCATGGCAACGCAAAGGACTAGGCGCACTCCTCATGGGTGCATCATACGAGATTTCTAGGCGAGAAGGCATCCTCGGAGGACCTGAGAAGCCCATATCAGACTTAGGCAAGAAAGGCTACAAGCGCTTCTGGGCGGGAGAGATTGCTCGATGGCTGCTTAGCCTAGACGCCAACTCAGTCCCCACGGCAAACGGCGAAATGATTATCGATGTTGACGATATCAGTCAAGGGACGTGGATCACTCCGGAGGACTGTCTCGGTGTTCTACGGGATATGGGTGTTCTCGAGCCGATGGGTATGGGACCTGGTAAGCCGCCGAAGCCTGAACCTGAAGAGGATGAAGATGGCGCGGAAGAGGCGACAGAAGAGACGGAGAACAACAACGAAGCTGCCAGCGAGGATAAGAAGTCGTCCAAGAGCAAGTTGGCGTCGAGCAAGAAGAAGTCGGTAACTACGACACCGTCACCGGCACCGGCACCGCCTCCTGTCAAGATGGTGCCGCGGGTGAGAGTGGATAAAGAGGCCATTTATCGGTACGTGATGCAGCATCGTATTGGCCTGGACAAGAGTTGCGATCCGGATGGGTTCGTGGAAGGGTATGCCTTCAAGGAAGACAACGGGAGCGTGATGGATGGCCAGCAAGGCGAGTGAGGTCGGACATGGCTGTTGTTGATAATGATAATGATGAATTAAGATACCCCTGGTACAATGAATTGATATGAATTTTTTGTTTTTGTTTACTGTAGTCGTTGTACAGTGCTTCAAGCTTGGGTCGATTTCGTTCCATGCAAGTCACACAGGCTCAGCATCACCGTATACAGCACGTCTCCTGGCATCCAACAGGACGGGACACCAGTCGATATATAACCTCACCTGTCCCATCGAGTCATGAGCTTGGGATTTGCGTTTCCTCTTCTTCTACGCCTACAACCACCACAAAACAGCCAGTCTCCCACGTTCCCCCTTTGCTTCGTCTTCTCTCACAATGCCCCTATAGTAGCATCAAGCTTCTCAGCATAACCACACGCCCCCCCTATTGGCAACGCTGGAGCAGTATCAAAGACGAAAGTGAGTACCCACAGTGAGACGGGTCATGGTTCTGTTGGTGAGCAGTATCAGAGACGCTCCGAGGAATTCTCGTGTTTTGTTTGTGTGAAAGGGGTCTTAGTGACACACCCCCCCTTGACCAGGTTGGATTTCCTAATTTGGGAGGGACAATGATAGTGCGGCGAACCGGGTAGTAGACCGCTTTAGTTCCGTAATTGAGAAGCATGATACGTGGTTCCATTGTGTGAGGCAAAAAAGGAAAAAGAGTGAGGCGTTTTCGTCGATACAATTCGGTTACTGCTGTGGCCGTGAGGTGACACTCAACGCCTATGTCGACATCGCAGATGCAACATCGTGATGGTTTTGTAACCCCCCTCTCATTGCCACCAGGTATTGGTCAATTGATTTGAACGAGGTTCCAGCATTATTCTCATTATTTTAATTTTTGTCTTCTGGACAGGAATTGTCCTGTGGCGTTTGCTGGCAGAGAAGAAAATGCGTCATTTAGCATGTGGATAACAAAATAGGAAACTAGCTAGAAGGACCAGGGAAGAGTGGAAAAGGCCAAGGGGGCGTGTAGTCCCAACTGAGCGGATACGCGAAAATTTTTCTCTGTTTCTTTTATCTCTGTCACAAGGGGTGTGTGGTTGGTGTTTGTAGGAAAAGACAAATTTGGGGCGGCAACCAACAGCCGCGGCGTTGGAATGCCGAGCCTCAGGCGCCCAAACACCGCTAAAATTACCAGCCCCTGGCCCGGTTGGGAGAGCCCTTCCCTAACAGCGGAAGAACACATAAGCAGGCTGTTGCTATGTGCCGGTGGTCCATTCTACCTGCAGCTGCAAAGAGTAATTACGGCCCGGGGAATTAGCTCCGTTTAGGGCATTCGTCAGATTACAGCTTGCAATAGATAAGTGGTCATGTGTATTGTACAAGTATGGTACATAGTGTGTTATTCCTCGGCTATGACCAACCAAGTCCTTCACCGGGTTTGCAATGCAACATTTCCAGGGATAAACAAATGAAATAAAATGGGATTAAAACCCATAATACCGTAACAGACGGAATATCAATCCAAAAGCATCACTAATGCAATATTCTTTTATTATGTTTTTATTATTTTTTGCTATTTTGTTGCACTCACCCTTCTCACGTAATGGTTCTGTGCTGTGCTCTGGCCCACGTGCACCAACCAAAGCCGAAGAACCACTGTAGGGCCACTGCAGCACCACCTCACGCCCCTGTAACTCCCCTGCAGACCTTGCACCCCCTGCTAGCGTGCGCCTGTCACTCTTACCGTATTCCCGGTTCGGCCTGAGGCTACCAAATGCAATGCTGCCTCTTCCCGTTTAAGCTTTCCCGGCCTGGAAACGGTCGCGCTGGCAATCTCAGCCGTATCTCCTATCTGATAAAGATGTCTGGCTGCCACATGTTTCCTAATCCGGCATATCAGCCTTATCCTAAACCCGCCTACAGTACCAGCAACGACAGCCAAAAAAAAAAAAAAAAAAAGAAGCTTAATGCCTCAGACAGCCATAAAATTTTTACCAAACCCGTCATTGATATTCTGCCCTTCCTTTTTTCCGTAAACCGTCTAATTCAGGCCAACATTTGCTTCCTGATTTCAACGGCGCCAACTTTTGAGTGAATTAAAACTTTTGTATGCTTTTCCTTTCATCAGTAGACACCCCCCCTCCCCTTTTAATTTCAGCAAAGCCTTGCATTACAGACATAGTCTGCCAACATTCGTCTTCAACTCCTTTTTGCATTACATCTTTATACCCGTGTATCATGTAGCCTTGCGATAGTTAATACCTCCTTTCAATGTAGTCTAACATGCAGGCAACATCATTGATTATAGTCCAACTCACCAACATACTCACCCAACTCACCCTTGCTCTTCATTGCCTCCTCCTCCTCGTCCTCTTCATTCTCATCTCGTCAACTATTACGCTCTGATATCCATTCCTTACCCATTCTTACCCACTTCTTCCATCCACGCCCCCCGAAAAAAAAAAGAGACTCCATCATGGAAATTTCCTTTCTCATGATTCATGGCCCACACACCACCCGCCAAGCACGCAAACAGCTGCTGGCCAAGGCAGTCCCTTTTTTTCACAGGCTCACTTACACCCCCAATACCCACCCGACTTTGCCCGACTCATCACCAATATGCCTAGTAACTGAGGCCATCACCACCTCAGCTTCTCTCGAAACTTGCTGGGTCCCGTGGTATCCAAAATTTCCCACACCACGCACACCCTGTTAGTTGCCCGGGCCCTCTCCCAGTCAAGTCCCGTCCTCGTTGAGATTTGCCTGTCTCTCGTCCTGTAGTTCCCTCTCTCGGTTCCCAGCCGCCTTTACCTCACACCCATCGACACAGTATCGCTCATTCCGCGGCCCTTGCTCTTCCAATCCTGACCCCGTTCTCTGTGGACCCTTTTCTTCCTCGCTTTTCCTCTTGACTTTTCCTTCTCTCCTTCTCCTTCTCCTCTTCTTCTTTCTTTCCTCCATCACTCACTCCAATCCAAACCTTATCCAACCTCACCACCAACTCCCCTCTTCACAAATCCTTCGCAATGGCTTCCCGTGTCGTCGCTTCCCGCCTGGCCTCCCAGATGGCCGTCAAGGCCGCTCGCCCTGCCATGCGTGCTCCTCTGGCTGCTGCTTCCAAGCGCACCATCACTGGTATGTAACGACTAGAAAATTTTGTCCCTCATTTGGGAGCTATCCCAAGGATCACCAATGCTTCGAATAAAGCTTGCCACGACATATTGCAAGCTCCCACAGCCATCAACAGCACCCAATTGGACCAATTGGCTAACATTTGCTCTCCTTGCAGGCTCTGCCAGCCCTCTCCAGACCCTCAAGCGTCAGCAGGCCTCTACCCTCCTCCAGGCCACTACCCGCAACGCTTTCGCTCAGCGCCGTGCTTACTCTTCTGAGATCGCTCAGGCCATGGTTGAGGTCTCCAAGAACTTGGGTATGGGTTCCGCCGCCATCGGTTTGACCGGTGCCGGTATTGGTATTGGTCTCGTTTTCGCTGCCCTCCTCAACGGTGTTGCCCGCAACCCTGCTCTCCGTGGTCAGCTCTTCTCTTACGCCATTCTGGGTTTCGCTTTCGTCGAGGCTATCGGTCTTTTCGATCTGATGATTGCCCTCATGGCCAAGTTCGTAAGTTTATGCCTCATATCAAATTCGACATCTAGATACAGTCGACTAACATCATCGGCCTCAGACCTAAACAATTTCTCATTCATTTGAGAGAATCCCTACCGATTGATGGGATAATAATATCCGGGGACGGTATTTAGCGATGTTTTGTGCGTACCCCGAAAAGCGGACGCCAACTTTGGACGATAGACAAAAAGGGAAAAATATTATAGACGGGATAGATTCGGACACGGCGCTTGCATGTAAAAGACGCCGTCATCATAGAGTTTGGGGAAACCCGCCTGTTTTCCCTCGGGAATTCACTTGTAAATTAAAAACCAGTCATTCATCTCGTTTCGATGAAGAGATTTTCTTTGTTAACAACAATTTTTTTGGTCTCCCTTCGAACTTTGCAGCGTGATAAATATCTCACTTTGGACTTTCAGACACTTCATAGCACTCGCTGAGCAGATTCAATCTCGATATCAAGCTCAAAATAGACGCAGCAAATCTGACGCCTTGAACTTCCATCTCAAAAGATCTCGAGCTGTTTGTGAATGTGGGCCACGGCATCTGGGGTTTGAACCTCATCCGGGGCAAAACTTGCCTCTCTGATACCGGAGCTGCGGCACTTTGGCTCTTCGTGTTAGAAGCTTTTGGTGGCCTGAGGACGGAATAATGAGCATTTAACAAGCCGCGGTCCGGTCCACCGCGTGGACAGGCACATACCCGCTGCAGTGGACCATGCGTCTCAAGAGCTTCACTGGAAGCGGAATAAGTCGGTGGGAAGGGAGGAGTTTGTGTGGACCATGGGCGTGCGAAATGACTTTGTGCTGTTGACATAACGGACCTTATCGCTTCGTCCCGCATCTAAGACGGTGATGATGTCCGGCTGATAGAGCACAAGTACTTGTATACAGCCAATGTACTTGTGGCACGAGCACGGCACCTTGAAAGGGAGGCGATAAACTGTTCAGGCTCACATATTTGAACCGGCCGCTGCCAATTGACAATGTTAAACCAGTCGTCCACTTGGACTTCTAGTTCTGGCCACAATGCTAGACGACTATGTCTGATAATAAGCTGTGGGCTGCCCGTGCGGCGATTGTGGTCAGTCGACACTAGATTTGTGCTTGGATATTGGCACCCTATGCCTGCAGCGAATGAGTTCTTGCCATAGAAAGCACACGTTTATGAAACGTGCATCCTCCAACAATGCCACCGGGTCAGATCGATCAACCTGAGGCCGAACAAGTATAGTAATGTCCAAGGCGATTGACTAGCGGTCATTCTTGCTTCTGCTCTGCATTTGAGGCACATGTGTAGATCTCGATTTAAATAGGCTATATCATACTATAGATTCCGTTAGTATTAAATATTCATCATCGGAACCAGGTACTCACACGTTCACTCACGAACACCAATCCCACAAGCCTAGCTCGTGTCCGTGACTGCCACGGAGGCGACAATTAGTACAAGATGTCATTTTTTTCCCTCCCACAAATCTGTAGCAAATTCTCCGAAGCGTATTTTGCTTCACAGCACCAGGCAGTACTGGATGTCATGATAGCATAAACGCGACGTGAGATTGTTCAGTCCCCCTCATCTGATTTGTCCAGGCATCACATGACCTTCAACGCGTTGCAACTTTGGAGGGGAATCAGACCAACAGGAGCCGATACCACCTCGCAACTTCATCTCAAAATGGCTCAGGCAATCCCTACTACAAGCTTGATTTAATTATCTCTGTAATCTGCATCTTATCTTACACTGTCCATGAATTGACGGACAATATCCCCTTCAGCTTCAGCGTCGCGTTCGGTCATTCAATAGCCACCCATTATCATCGAGCCGGCATGTGTTTACTAGAAGTAGCACTCCATTCAGTACGCACCGTTTGCAATGAACGTAAAACAGAATCAATTTCGGTCCCAGAATTCCCAACTGTTTTCAACTATATACAATATTACCCAACCTCGACTCGTGAATCATTGGATAAGCCAAACGCCAGAATATGCTATATGTCCCCCTTGTTGCCTTTGATCCGTCGAGACAAATCTATTTCTTAAACGTAGCACTGCGCTCGCCTCTGATTGGAGGCGCCTTTCTCGCCCCCTTGAGTCCATCTTCGCCCGTCTTTGCATAGGGATTGAAGATCTTCTTCTTGGGCTTTCCGCCAACCGGCTCTGCATTCGTGTCTCGCTTCGCGTGCAGGACAGAAGCAGCTTGGCTGTAGTCGAAAGGAACGGCATTGTACTTCTTCTGTTTCTCCTCGGTTTGGGCTTCCTTCTCTTGCTTACGCTTCAACTTGCGGGCTTGCTTGGCATCGCGGTTTATTTGAGCGTCGGCATCTTGTCGTTTCTGTGCTTGCTTCTCTTTTTTTCTTTGCTTTCTGGAAGGGCCTCTCTGAGCCTTGCTCTCGTCCTCGATTTCGATGACTCCATCACCAACGCCACCATCCATGTCTTCATCACTATCGGACTCAGCGTCGGCCTCGCTAGATTCAGCTTCAATCGAGTCAGATTTACGTTTTCTGCCTCTCTTCAATGTGAACTCATCGTCTGGCTCTGCAGTTGGCGGCTTGGGCGTGGGCGTAGCGGCTTGAGGGTTGACAGATTGCTCGGGCTCAGACTCTTCTACAGCTCCTTCGGCGACAGCCGACACGAATCGCTGCCAGGGGAAAGGGACCTGATCCTCATGTCCCTCTTTGTTTGGTTGCGATCCGTCCCAGATGCTGCTGATGGGCATCTCCCCAAACAGACGGGACTTTGATAGCTGACTGACGATAACCCCGCCTTCTAGGTCGGGCACGTTGGCGATTTCTTTGGTGACCTTGGGAAGGATAGTCTTCGAAACACCTTCGGGTGCCATGGCCGCAAAGAACCTCAGCAGACTAGGCCCTCCTTGTGACTTGGCAGCTTGCACGCGCTCCCATATAGCGTTGAGGCGTTGTCTAGCTAAAGGTGCCGTGAGAGGCAGGAGAGAATGAAGAGCCTTTGCATCCGGCGGGTTGACGCGGGCAATATCAGCCACGTTAGCCGTACCCAACACAAAATTCGGGCTTTCATCTTCCTGTCGTGCGATTTCATCTCTCCATTTCCAAAGGGCCTTGAATACGGCGAATTGCTCTCCGTCATATGCGAGGTGAGAGTGCTTCAGCACGTAGTTGTACCAGCCTCGAGATCCCTCTCCCGTTTCCTCATTGTAGTCAGCATGGACATGTCGAGACATGGAAAGCTCTCTGGACTTTTCCAAAGCGCGAGTTATGTAATCTTGCTCAGGATCCTCTCGGTTTGATGCAGATACGAGGTCATTTCGCACGCGATCATAAATGTAGAGAAGATAGTGAGTGTCGGAGCGTGCGTAGTATAACATTTCCTCAGGGATGGGTCTAAAATCGATTAGCTTAGGGTCAATCAGAGTGAGTAGATCAAACTTGAGCTTGCCTTATTCTCCAGTCTGCCAGCTGGTATTGTTTGTCAGCTTCAAAGTCAACGAATTTGTTCAGGAGGAAAGCCAGGCTTCGTCCTGAGTAAAGAAGCTGACATGCGAAGTAGGTATCGAATAGGCCATTGACGTATAAGCCCAGATCTCTTTGAAGCCACACCATATCCATGTATGCGCCGTGGAATACCTTCACAATCTTTGGGTCGGCAAATACTTTGTTCAGAACCTCAAGCTTGTGCCTCCAGGGCTGTAGTGTGTCAACTATCCAGTCCTGTTCGCGAGTGCTGATTTGCATGAGAGAGACAAGTCCAGTATATGTTCGGAAGTCGTGATGTTCCAGATCTACAGCAATTTCCTTGGCCTTCTCGAGATGCTTCAACATGTCCAAAACGCCCTCGTATGTGTCAACCCATGTTGGGCTCGTCGTGTCAACAGGTTGAGATGGTATGGGATCAGACACTTCGAAGACTCGCTTGGGGTACGACATTTGAGTGATTTCGCTTTCGTAAGGGTGCTTATATCTGCAAATACATGGTTAGCACCTGGTAGCATAAGCTTCAGCCATATTTACGCACTGTTCTGATCCGTTGTCGTCGGTAAAAGTAGTAAGACTTTGGTCCAATGAGAGCGTAGCGTGTGGTTTACCGGTAAGAATTGGTTTCCACGGCGAGTTGGGAAAGTTGTCTGGTTTCTTCTCGAAGGAAAGTTGCGGTTTGACGACGTTAGCGTTTCGAATAACTTTCGATGTAGATTTCGGGCGCTTAGAGCTCGATCCCTGGGTATGAAGTTTAGTAACACTAAGCACAAAAACAATGAACTAATAATTTCGACGCACCAATTCAGAATTTGGAGGCTCTTTTCTCTTGACAAGACCAGTGTATTCGTCGAGGGCCGTATCAGCCTTTTCAAGCACCGTATCCACAACATCTACAATGCCTTGCCACTTCATTTCGATATCTTCGGCATCTTCAAGTTTTGGAGAGCTGAGACCGCATGCGCGGGCGGCAGATTGTAGCAGTCGCGTAGATAGATCGAGGAGGCGCGCAGACTTGTCGTCGAGTTGTTCGGCTGCGTCTGGATTGACTGTTCGCTGGAATGACAAGTCCTCGGCGGCGATTCGGTTGACGGTTTTGACGGATGACACTAAAGATTTCTGAATACCGTCCTGCAAGGACTTGAAGTCCTGAGGGGCCTCCATGGCGACTTAATTGCGACCGTTGCGATTGATTGCTAGAGGTTCAAGATGCGATTTTGGTGTCGCATCGTTTTTCCATCGTAATTTTGTTATGGAGCTGCTATCGATAAGACGGGGCTACCCTATACCCTGGAAGTTTGTTATTCGGGCACCTTTTTCAACAGGCTCGCTGGTCGCATATTATGCTACACAAGTTCGTGAATATGTGATTAATGAAATGTATAACTGTAAATTCAAAGGCCAGGTAACACCACTAACACTGTCTCTTATCGATGGTGCAACCGTGCAGTGATCACTGACACAAGAGTTTCGACGTCGACTGATAAAATGAGGCTCACAGAGTAGTCTAACCAGATATATGGTGATTTTGTACTGTAAAGACGATAGAACTACATGGTTCTATTACTTTGTGATAGCCAGGCTCACCTATTAGACTAAGGGGCACTTGTAGATCAAGCTAGTTCGAGACATGGTTTCAGTGTAAGCCATATGCCCAAGGACTCATCCCTGCTCGCCAATAACTGAACTGGAGATATCGTGTTTCCCCACCCCATGCGCAATACCAAATTATACACAACAAGATCCGCAATGGACTAAAAAAAGAGCAGTTCTATGAAGGTGGTATCCAAGCTCCACGAGCTTTTCGCGCATCCATCCAATCCATCAGCGGCTCCAACTTTCGACATGTATGCGAGCCCGCCTTGCCGAGGGCGATGGGCACGCCAGCCCAAGAATATAAAGGCGAAGGCGTCATGTCACCATGACACATGATGGCCTGACGGATTCGGTCCATGCAGTGCTCCATGTGTGCCTCTTCGAACTGGGTTGGCAGCCAGAGGTCGGCGTGGTGGTGGAGGTTGGTCATATCGGATTCAGAGAGATTGTACAGCGTCTTGGACACCTCGATTCGGATTGCGTTGAGGCAATGTAGAGAGTGGAAAACATCTGGCCTGGAAAGATGATATTTAGTTGCGGTGCACGCCTTACGACTGGGAGAAATATACTCAAAATGATATTTGCCTGTCTGCGGTATAGGCGTCAACTCTGGGGTGAATTCTCGTGCTTCTTCGTCGGTCATTTCAACAAAACCACCTGTAAAGCTATCAAAACAACGACAACCAAGACGAGGCTGAGCCACAAGCTGACATACCTCGGAGTAACGTTTTCCAAGCCTTGGTGATTTCGGGGCTGGGATAGCCAAAGTATTCAATTTCCGCATCTTTACCCCGAAAAAAACTCTTGGAAGTTTCGTTATAGCTGAGGGCTCCAGTGAATTGTCTCTGTTCATAATGTATTGCGGTCTGCGCGTCTCTAATATCCGTCTCAAAGGCACCTTGAAAAGGAGCTTTGAAAATGAGGAAGACGTTTAACGCCAGTGAGCAAAGAAGAAGGACTGCAGTTGTGGCGGCCACAACGACCCAAGAGACTTTTGTTGGCTGTTTTTGGTAGACTGATTCATCATCGCTGTAGTCGGACAGAAGGGCAGAACCTTCTTTCTCGCTCATTACTGGTTCCATGAAATTGAAATTGTCTTTTGAGTTTTTGTCGTTTGGTTGTAAGTTTGAGGGGAACTGCGTGGCAATAGAGCAGCTTTAGTTATGCAGTTTGTAAGTGCGAAATGCCGTCCGCTTTGTCGGGATGCAAGCTATCAGCCAGCCACTTTTCAATTGATGGTGTACCGGAATTGAGACTTTTCGTAAATTTCGCTTTTAGCGGTCTTTTGGTTCATTGCCAGAGTCATATTTTATGTCTCACATGGTGTACTATGAGACAAAACATGCAGGAGGAACATCACAGAGCTGCTTGAAACCGCTTAACGCAAGGGGCAGTGAAAAAGAAGAAAGTACGGATAGAGACGAAAATAATTCAAAACAAGGGCCTGGGCCACCTAATTTACCATGCACAGACTGGTTTACGCAGCGTCTTGTTCGTCGACGCCGAGCATTGAGTATTTAGCCTACCTACAGCGCTTTGATGTAATTAGATTAGATCGTCAACCTGCCCCCAAAAGAGTCATGTACTGTACTTCGAGGGCCATCAAGAAACAGACCTACTGTTAGTAGATCTCGGGCAGTAATATTCAATGTCTTAGACATCAGTTGTTTGCACAAATTTGTACTTGGAGCTTAGCATAGGCTTATAAAGTCGTACTTCTCCCCATCGTTTGCAAAAGGAGATGCTGAGACCAACAAAAGCATTTCTTCTTTCTTCTGGCTCTTACTTCAGGTTCAAAACTCTCTGATCTCTCGACTTCTACAATATGAAGTTCACTTTCGTCTTCATGGCCGCAGTAGCCTTGGCAGCGCCAGCTACAGAGTTGAAGGATCGCGGCGCCGTCGCCATTGATATTGGCCTTGGCACTGGAGTAGACGTCGGCGTTGGAGTAGGAGTTGGCTACAGAAAGGCATAGGTGTTTTCGTATGACTTCTAGTTCTCCGTCCCTTACTCGGCTGTGATAGAGGTATGTAACGCAGCTTTAATTTACTCTAACAACCGCATCAGCTATACCTTGGTCTAACATCATGTAGCAGGGGGTGAAGACAGAGCCGTGCGCTCAAATGGTTGAGGTTCTGGGATAGATGGAAGGCTTCGGCGCTGTTTGGTCATGCAAGGTCTTTTTCACAATTTGTTTAAAATACAATCGAAGTCCTTTGTTCCTTCAACATACACATTCCTTTAAAAAAAGAAGTTCGAAAATGGCAAGCTACTGTTGTGCTTCTCAACTGGCTTGGTCACTAGTGACTCGGTGCGGAGAGTGCAGCGAAAATGGCTCTTACAACCAAAATATCTACCAATACCTCCTCTATTGCTGCTTATTCATGTGTGCAGACGAACCTGGAATTGAGCGCCAGTTGAAGGCCGGTGCAAGACCACCGCCTTTGCAGCTCCTTTCACCATGTTCGTCATAGATAAGTCACTGTGCCTGTTGTTACAGGGGAGAGAAAGCCTCAATGACAGGCATATTCCATCTCAATGATTCAACCCTTGCAAAGCAGGGAGAAAAACCCGTGTAGCGCAGCAAAAGCAAGGCATTGGATAAATTGGCGCAAAGCTCTGACAACGCTTACGCACCAATGAAATAATCCTGTGCAACCACACAGCCAGAGCAAAGCCCAATTGTTTGCCCAGTATTGGCGCTAGAGCCGTTGCGCTCTGCTGTAGAAATACCCCTCTTTCATTCACTTTTTAGTGGCTGAACGTCAGTAAAGCCTGCGCCATTTTGGTAGTGCTTTGGTGCTGTGGCTACTGTAGCTCTCCCCTCTGTGACTAGCTCCAAAAAGTTTAGTTGGGCTACTACTTTTGCCTACTTTTGCCCCTCCTCCGCCCAAGCTCCAACTCCTCCATTTTTTGACGTTGTCTCACCATTCTTCTGTCGTCTCCAAGTTTCAATTCGGCCATCCTTGAGTTCTCACACGACTCGACTCTCATCATTGCGGCACTGATTTGGCCAATATCATTGTAAATATTGCCACTCGTTCGCCTATCTGCCCGTGGACGATCCCTGTCGAGCAAGCTCGCCTGTGGCATCACCGTTGACGACATCAGACAGCTGTGCGCGTACCTCAATACGAAACAAGAGCAGCGTCCTCCGATCAAATCATTTCAAGCACCAACCATCTACAACGATCTCTAGAAAACGAAACCACAAAAAGTCATGTCTGCACCATCTGGGGACGGCTCCGCCCCAGGACGTCTGCTCCTGCTGTCCAACAGACTGCCCATTACAATCAAGCGCTCCGAGGATGGCAGCTATTCGTTCTCCATGTCATCTGGCGGCCTCGTCACTGGTCTCAGTGGATTAGGAAAGACAACTAGCTTCCAATGGTACGGCTGGCCCGGTCTAGAAATCCCAGAAAACGAGGTCGATGGGGTCAAGAAGCGACTGAGGGACGAATATGGCGCCCACCCCGTCTTTGTCGATGACGAACTCGCCGATAAGCACTACAATGGTTTCTCCAGTAAGAACCCTTCTTGTGATGTCCGATTTTATTGATAGAATATTGACCAGTACAGACTCCATCCTGTGGCCACTGTTCCACTACCACCCCGGAGAAATCACCTTTGACGAATCAGCCTGGGCAGCGTACCAGGAAGTCAATCGGCTCTTTGCCCAGACCGTCATCAAGGATGTCCAGGACGGCGACTTGATTTGGGTCCATGACTACCACCTTATGCTCCTCCCCCAGATGCTCCGTGAAGAAATCGGCAACTCGAAAAAGAACGTTAAGATCGGCTTCTTCCTGCACACCCCATTCCCCAGTAGCGAAATTTACCGTATCCTCCCCGTCCGTGAGCCCTTGCTCAAGGGCATCCTCGACTGCGATCTCATTGGCTTCCACACATACGATTACGCCCGTCACTTTCTCAGCAGTTGTTCACGCATCTTGGGCGCTCCCACAACGCCCAACGGAGTGGATTGGAACGGCCGCTTCGTCACAGTTGGCGCATTCCCCATTGGAATCGACCCCGAGAAGTTTGTCGAAGGACTTCAAAAACCCAAGGTCCAAGAACGCATTGCAGCTCTCACCCGCAAATTTGAAGGGGTTAAACTTATCGTCGGTGTCGACCGCCTAGACTATATCAAGGGTGTGCCTCAAAAGCTGCACGCCTTGGAAGTCTTCCTCACCGAGCACCCCGAATGGATTGGCAAGATTGTCTTGGTCCAAGTCGCCGTTCCCTCTCGTCAAGATGTCGAAGAGTACCAGAATCTCCGCGCCGTCGTCAACGAGCTTGTTGGCCGCATCAACGGCAAATTCGGCACTATTGAATTCATGCCCATCCACTTCCTTCATCAATCCGTATCCTTTGAAGAACTCACCGCCCTCTACGCCGTATCTGATGTCTGCTTCGTCTCCTCCACCCGCGATGGCATGAACCTAGTATCATACGAATACATTGCCACGCAGCGCGAAAACCACGGCGTCATGATCCTCAGTGAATTTACCGGCGCAGCCCAATCTCTCAACGGCAGCATCATTGTCAACCCCTGGAACACGGAGGAACTGGCCAATGCAATCCACGACGCAGTCACCATGAGTCCTGAGCAACGAGCAGCCAACTACTCCAAGCTAGAACGTTATGTGTTCAAGTACACCAGCGCATGGTGGGGAGCGTCGTTTGTGTCTGAAATGACCCGGCTCAGCGCTGAAGACACGCAGGCAAAGACGTTGCGCAATGTGGATGGTGCAGTGGTGGCCACGTCTGGTGATTTGGCACTTGAGGAGGACTAAACACTTGTCGAATTATGAATAGCTTTCGTTTTGGCTTTGTCATGACCTAGAGCCGCAGTTGCATTTTTACGTTTCCTTTTGTCATTTACACGCCAGCAGGAGTTGATAGGAATTTATTTAGAGCTACAAAACTATATATATATATATATGTATTGAAACCGCAAACTGCACTCGTCGTCTACGCTCAACCGTCTTCTCAGTCATAAAGCTGCACAGGCAATTTCTTGACATTGTGGTGTTTTCCCTATAGCATGTTCTTACCAACCTCTTCAAACCGGTTTCGAAACAGCTTTCAACACCTCTCGTCTCGCTCATTGCCACTTCCTGGCCATGTATGGAACGAATCATTCCTCCAAAACGCCCTCGCGGCTTGTAGCACCCCATCATCATCATCCACGTCCATGCTTTTGCAGCACTCAAAATCCCAAGATCTATAAATCATGTTCCCCCCAACGTCTTTGTCTCATTCTCTCATTCACTAGGGCCTCATATACCGTGTAGCCATCGGGAAGTTGCGCAAGTAGACATCCCCATCGTGGTGAATCAGGAGACAAAATCGTAATGCTCGCGGGGGGATGTAAATTCGCTACTCTGCTATAGTATTGGGGCCCGAGCATGCGAGAATGTGTTGGTCCATGGTGTATTCATGAGAAATGGATCGTCCAAGACCGCCATCTGCTCGTTTGGTGACGACTTTTGTGCTGGAGGCTTGCGTGTTTGCTGCTCACACCGTGCCGCTGAATCTTGTCCGATCTTGCGTAGAACGGGGCTATCTTGCTAATCTGTCCAAGTGATCCATGGTATTGGTTTGTTTCGATCTAGTAGTCTTTAATGTTGGGGCAGAAACGAGCGCCAGGTGAGCCAAGTGGCAGAGGCGAGGAGGCGGGACGGTGGCTTATACACACAGCAGAGTTCACTCGCAAAGACAAACAAAGTTGTTACCTTCATTTCAATAAACATAGTTCAACAAGTCAATTAATGCACAAATTGCACGAGTACACTAGTCTGCTCACGTAAACATCGGTAGATATTAGGGGTATTAAATAACAACAAGGAAAATCATTAGCACTCAAAGCCATCTCAATATGGAGAGTTAACAATATCATCTCGTCCAAGCTTATACCGTCCACTCTGCGGTGTTCCTATCCTGTTACCAGATCCTCGTCCTCCGCTCAGTCTAACATTACCAATAATACTTTCTCTCGTAGGCTTGCGGAAACTCTGCTTGGCCACCATGTTGACTTCGTTGGGCAAGGCAACAATGACATTTTTGTCAGAGCCAAACTTGAAGTTGTCTGCCTTGACTTCCTCTTCGTATCGCTTAATCTTGTAAGGTGCCTTCATGCCGCGCAACACACGCTTAAGGTTCCATTCGACAATGTAAGGACCAGTGGCGGTAATGATGCTAGTCTCTTCAGCACCTTCACCAGTGTTGAACTTGGCGGGTGTAAAGTCAACTGGCTTGCCGGTCTCGTGGTAGAATTGAGCGACGTGCTCAGGTGTAAGAGCAAGTCTGCGGGGACGGGGCTTCGAATCAGCAGAGAAGCCCTTTTCGAAACCGAGCTTGCCATCGTTCTTGCCGTCCTTTTGCATAGCATCAACGAGCAAAATGTAGTTGCGAGTAGTTCCAAGAATCCATCGACCATCGGCGGAGACATCCATACCAGTAATAGGGTCACCAAGAGCAGGCAGCTGTGTCTTGGCGCGAATGCCCAAGCGATCAAACAAGCGAATATCACCCTTGTTGCTCGCGACCGCAATGAATCCCTTCTCCGTGGTGGCCAAAGCTGAGAAATCATTCTTGGATGCGTATTGCTTCATTTCGGCATCCACCAGCTTTTGACCAGACAAACGAGGGTCGATTCTGTATAGCGCATTGTTGGACACACCAAGGAAAGTCTGTTCAGAAGTCATCTGAGAGAATTTCTTCTCGGGTGCAAAGGTGACAACGGGGACGTCGTTGTGCACGTTCCACTCATCAACAACCTTTCCATATTCAATATCCATGCGGTACAGTTTATTGGGGTCAGCTTCGTTTTGCATGACCAAATCGCGATCTTCACTGTGAAGCATGACTTTCTTGGGAGCTAAGAGCTTGCCATTTGGCGCTTGAACCTTGGAGATGTTGGTCTGGAACTTGAGGCGGTTGTCGGCCGTGTGGGAGAAGACGCCAATCTTGGAGCCACGGACAACAAAGGAGCGATCGTGCTTGTAGCCAACCGCGAGCTGTGAGTTGACTTCTCCAGGCTCCTTCACATCGCGTTCCTCGTCGTCTTCGCTATCGTAGTCTTCGCTGCGGAGACCTTCATCGTCTTCCTCTTCCTCCTCTTCCTCTTCCTCCTCATCAACTGGTGGAGCATCTTCCATAGTGAGGTCACCCATGGAGTCTAAGACATATTCACGCTCCTTGTCCTGTATCTTTTGCCATTTGGTCTCGTTGAGCTTCTCCCAGATAGCCTGCATGATCGCCTCCTGGAATTTCTCGAGTGTAGGCTGGTCCTTGAATCTCAGAAGCCATGATCGCGCGGTACCATCGGAGCTGAAGTGGTTGAACACGAAAGAAAGATACTCAAAGTCGAAGACCGGGTTAAACTCAGCCACTACAGGAGTGCCAAGGTATGACTTGGCTTTATTTTCGACTTGGAGCCAGTACTCCCACTTACCAACTTCAGAGACTGTCGAAACAACAGAATCGTCCACCAAGACAAAGTGTCCGGGTTGAGGATCGTAAAGATGAAGTTCGGCAGAGACAGCGGCATAAATATCGAGGGCCTCGGGAGGGTTGTTGGCGCTGTAGGCTTCTGCGGGTGCTTCGGGCTTCTTCTCAGCAGCTGCCTCACGCTTGGCCGGCGCCTTTGCTTGAGGCTTAGGAGCCATGGCAAATTCAGCTTCGATTGTTCGTGAGATAGAAGGGCTGCTCAGTGGACTCGCAGGAGGAATGGGAGGCTCCTCTTCAAACTGAAACTGCTCAAGATCCTCCTCCGAAGCAGTAGTGTTGGGCTTACGGTACTTGCGCTCGTACTGACACTCCTGAGCAGCACGCAAGAACAAGTCAACCTGGTTGGAAGAAACAGCGGCGTCGCAGACAAATTCGTAGACGTCTCCAGAGTCACCGTTTAAGTCTCTCCAGGCAAGAACCTTTTCGCCGCCTTCTCGGTTGTCGACACGGAAGCAGAGAGCTTCGTCAAGCAAGAAAGTCTTTTCGTCACGCTCGGCAGCGAGAGCGTCGATTTCAGCCTCGTCACCCTCTTCCTCGGCGAGCAGTTCAGCTTCGCCTTCTTCAAATGCACGCTGAACAACGAGCTGGTAGTGGAAATCTTGGTTCGTGCGACGAATGCGAATGGCTGAGTCCTTGAAGATGAGTTCGGAGTAGCCCTTGGGCGAGAGGGGCCGGACGAGGTAGAGCTGGCCTTGGGGGAGTTCGATGAGAGATTCCTGAGTGCTGGAGCCGAAAATCAGCTTTCCAACTAGAGAGTAAAAGATGAAGCGTTAGTTTCTGATTCCAAAACGGACAAAATATAGAGCATGTGGGGTGTGATATATGTTCTGTTGGGGGCACATGCAAAAGTAAACAAAAGGATTACAACAAGCCCGATGCGCTGCACAGCAGTTCCCACCACTTGCAGATCACCCGGATCAAAAATGAAGGCAGCAGCGGAATGACGCATGAATCAAGGAAAAAGAAAAATTCGGGGTTCACTTACCATTACGCAGAACGAACATTCTGCTGAATATGTGCTAATGGGCAGGAGGAGGAAGAAAAGAGAGAAAAGTAAGACAGCTGATGTCAAGCAGCAACGCGGGGTTGTTCGCAGCTTGTGCGGGAGGAGTCGATGGCGTGTGTGGTGCAAACAATAATAACAGGGTTTAATAAAAAAAAGTGGCGGTGTCCAAGTGTTAAATTCTTCCCTAGCTGCTGCAGTGTTTATCTGCCCGTCCAACGCATTCAATGTAGGAGAGTGAAATTTTGGAGCAAGAGTGGAATATGAAGAAATGGAATACCACCAAATTCAAGAAAAGAAAAGAAGAAAATCAAGGCAAAAGGAATAAGGAAGTGAGGGGTTGATGATGTCTTGGACACAAACACACTGTCAAGGCAGGTACCAGACTAGAAGAGCTACAAGGGTAGACACAAAACTGTGACGCTGTAACGCAACAGTAAAAGTCAAAGAAATGATACAGTGGCTAATTAAACTAAACAGATTCAGTCTAATTGCTTTCGTTTCCCGCGTTTCTTGGTGGTTATGTTTTTCCTTCTTTTTTTAATTTAATGTTTTTATCGGTTTTCACTTCTCCCCGCCTTGTCCACGGTAACGCCCCTCAGTAACTCTTATCGTATTCACAATACAGTCAAAAGAGAGTAAATCAGTCAATGAAATTGTATCACCAAGAGCATCAACAGTAGTTGTAAGAAGGAAAGATATCGCCCATGCAAGCACTCTCAGGCCAACAACCGCTGATCTTATATAAACACGTGTACCCCCCCAAAATGCGTCATACCTGAGAACACTTTGCGCTCTCTGCCCACTCAACCACTCACTGTAAATCCTGTCGCCCGCAGCCACTGTTCCACTAAAAGTCCCTGGAAAACTTGCCTATTCTGCCTATCCATTTGCCTGCTGTTTCGCCACCCACTCGCCTGTTAACCTTCGTCCTTCAGCTGTCTTGGTCTCTGCCAGCGCCCGTCAAACACATTTAATCATGGCGAATGTTTTATTAGCGCCAAACCTTGTCGTCAGCGCAATTCGCCACCAAATTCCCAACTGCACAGCCCAGGCTCTCTCACATGCCAGACAGCATAGCATCACAACTTAGAAACCAACAACCATCACAGTGATAAAACAGTATTAAATTTCATATAGATTTGCTCTTATTCAATTTACGTATTAATATATAGCTTAGCTGGTCGTAAAATCGTTATTTCCCTATCCAGGATTACTTTCATTCTGCTCTCTTCTCTCACAACTCATCCGGCCCCATCATCATCATGCCCTCCAACTCACTACCCAGGCTGTCGAAGAAATCTTCCCTCTTTGGTCTCTCATTCTTCATCACCTTAGGGCCACCACCCACAATCTTCCTCGACAGCCCTCCAGCATCATCTGCAATCAACCTCGCAACATTCATGCCCATCAGTGCACTCGTCTCCATCGTCGAAATGAAGCTCTCCATTCCCGATGTGTAAAATAAGCCATCTCCTAAGATTGGATCTTGGAATGTAACTCGAGGTAGCTCAATGGGGTAGGAGTGAAACCAATGAGCATAATACCACGATATCGTCTCGACAACTGATGCATCGCCGTCGTTACTTGCCGAGCCAACAAACTCCTTCGGCACATGAGCTCCCAACAGATCAGCTAGAAACTCCGGTGTCGCGGACTCAGCAGAGAAGATCTTGTACAGATATTCCCTTTTTTGTGTCTGCGGGTTCAACACGGTACGCAGGGTGCTGACAGAGTAGAATCCTGTGCTACCAACTCCCTCTGCACCCTGCTTAGATTCTTCATCAGGACGCAGAGTCGTATATACGCTGCTGGGTGCCTTCGCTCCGTCTTCAAGTCCAAAGAAACCAGCGCGAAGTTTGAATGGCGACGTGAATAGTGTAACATGTAGCTTCGTATACGGAATCTCATCAATGTGGTGCTTGATTACACCGACGCCAGCAGAGATGTTGCTGAACTGCCACGGCGTTGCGATAATCACATTGTCAAACACTGTAGGCAGGGCACCACCCTCGTTCGTTGACAAGAGGTATTTGGTAGGTGACCGAGAGGGGAATCGCCTCTTCTCGAGAGAAATAGACTGCACGCTCGTGTTGTGGCAAACTGCCGCACCGCTGTAGTGCACCATTCTGTCAAAGATTTGCCAATTGCCGCCGTTGACGGAAACTGCACCATCCGTAGCAAATGACACCATTGTTTCCAGTCCATGGATATGAGCGAGGTTACTCGCATAGTTGACTCTCGTAGCAGCTTGGAGAATATGACGTGAAAACTTGGTGTCAATGTTATTGCTGGCCAGGAACTGTTCTCCCGTCACTCCCGTAGCTCCCTGCAAACCCAGCTCGTAGACTCTCTGTGTCAGCGATCGGAACGGAAAGTACGGCGGTTCGTACAGTTTCAAAAACGTTCCCACAACGGACTTGACGAGGTTGACAGCCCTGTACGGAGCCAAGCCGTACTTCCAAAACATCCGAGCAGCATCCCACCACCAGGTAGAGCCTTTCTCCGACTCGAAGACGATACTCTCACCGTCCCAAATCGCAGTCAAGTCACCGTTTTCGCTCGTGGACATATCTCCTAGAGACAGACCAAACCGTTGCGCGGCGGAATACATGATGTGGTTGACTTGCACGAAGATGGAAGCTCCCAGCTCAACAGGCTCCAGCGGATCGTCAAACGCATTGACGGTCAACGTACGCCCACCGATGCGATTGCTCTTCTCAAAAATCGTGATATTAACGGCGATATCTTCGTCGGCGGCGTATCGGGCCAGGTGGTAAGCTGCAGATGCACCAGCAGCTCCGGCTCCTGCAAGCTTCACGTTAGCTCGTTGTCGCGTTCACATGCTTTGGAGGCGCACGCAAATGCTCCGCGCGAAATAGCTCGTAGGCAGCACCAAACGCAACTATCGAGTCCAACCAAGAGAATAACAATATTTAAAAATACAACTCACCAATAATTGCAACATTACGAACCTCTGCATCACTATGCAATGGTCGCTGTGGCTGCGGGTGCAGCGACGCCTCTACAGCGTGAAGGCTGGTCAACAGCAACAAACCCCATTCAAAGACCCTCATCGTGAACAGCGATTAAAACGGCCCCCGCTCTGATCGAAACCGCAAGGGTTGGTGGGGGATAGGAGAAATAACAATATACAACGAATAAATAGATGAGAACTTGGTGATTTAATCCTGTCGATGGATGACGAGTTAATGGAAATCGTCCATGCTAACGATATGGAAAAAGTGTTGTTGTGTTAAGGTTTAGGGCGAAAACAAATACGACACCGTCCTGAGACTCTGCAGTAATCCAATTATTGCTAGCGGCGGCCTGAAGGAATTCGGGGACCCTGATTATTCGTTATTAATACCTACTGCGACAGCTCTCGAACCTAAGCCCATTGGCATGAGGTGGGTCTATTTGGCCTCTCTGGTTGGCCAAGACGAGCTCTACGGAAATGGAATGACGCTTGCTCGCAGTCTTTTCAACGCACTAGCGGTCCAACTGCTGTATACGGGCAATTCGGCGCGCGAATATCACTAGTGACGCCCATAACAAATACGCAATCTTCTTTCATCACAAATAAACAGCGCATGTCCTCATCAGCAGTCAAATAAGTGTTTATCAAAACTATATTCGTGAATATCCTAGTCATTCTTCCCTCCTACATGTCAAACGAGCTTGCTCTCACATCCAATCTTCACCAAAAGTCCGCGTCCAAGTAAACATTGTACCAAACCGAAAAGGCAAATAAAATACTATCTTCTGGGAATCATATCGTAATACCATGCAGATAAAAATCCGCATCGTACAAAAAGAAAAAGAAAATGCAAGACAAGAAAGGGTTTGGCTTCCGTACAGAACATATAACCAACAAAACCCTGGCAATAACCCCAAAAACACCTCGCCATGCCAACTGTGAATGAAAACTCGCTTTTCCCAGAGCCGACAAACAGGCCGCTCAAAGTAATATCCGTAAAACATGAGTAATGTACCAAGAAAGAAGTGCGAGGATAAAAGAAAATATGAATGGTACCATAGTGGTACTGAGACTTGACCAGTCTCGATTTAGCTGCTTTCGCTGCTGCTGTCCGCATCGCTTCCCGCTTTGCCAGCGGTTGCAGCAGAGCTGCTGTCGTTTGGAGGAGCTGCCTCAAGGCTTATGCTTCGGCTGCCACCTCGCGCTGTGCCAGGTGCAACAACTTCGCTACCGATGGATTGACCCGGAAGACGAGACAAGGGATCCATGACCAGTCCACCTTCTGTTACGCCAATATCAAACATTCGCTCTTCAGCTTCAGCATCCAGGTCTTCACCATCTTCATCACCACTGCTTAAGTGACCGTCAGGGTACCCGTCAGAATGATGAGGGTTGGCCTGACGGCTGACAAGCTCCTGAGAAGAGGAGTCTTCGAAATCAGAGTCATCGTCGCCGGCTAGCATGATATCGTCGGCTTCTGAGGCTGATGAGCCACTGCTGAATGGAGGGAAGAAAATCGCTGGCGGAGGAAGAGGAACAGGATTCAGGCGCTTGATGCGTCCAGACGTGTACTCGATCTCGAGTTCGCGTGTTGGTAGTAGCTCACTTGTAGAAGGCTTCCGTGAAGGTAGCATCGGGGCTGGCGAAGATGCCGACATGGTGGCGAGGCGACAAATAATATTATCTGTTACGTCGGTAAAACCAGATCCCGCGATCTTGAGCTGAGCGTCCTCCTTAGGACGTTTGGTGGTAACGACTACCATGAAGTGGTCGTCTGGAAGGACGCCACCAAGGCCACAAGGCTCCAGGGGATGAATATCCAAGTATTGCTGTCCCTCTGACCAAGGAAACTCCATTTCGGATCCGGTGGAGTTGTCACCTGTATCACTTGTTATTCCCGGGGTGTCTTCGTTGTCGATGTCCATCTTGTAGTCGAGTGTAGAGAAATTGGCAATGCTCAGTGGACGATGGTCCAACGTAGAGCCAGATGTTGATCGAATGGCAAGTGGACGAGATTCAGATTGTGTGGATGTCTCCATTGTCTCCTGGTCCTGCCCGCTCGACGTCATGTACGTTGCAGGTGAGGCATCACCGGTATCTCCAGATAAATCGGTACAGAAGGGGGCGCCGCTATAATAGATGATGGCGCCGTCGTGACGGCGCTTTTTCCGGTTGGTCGTGCCACCTGAACCGCTTTGGCCCCATCCGGAACCACCAACATTGCTCTCTTCCACAGGTCCAAAGGATGAGAGGGTATCGTCCATGGATGCCTCTCCGCGAGAAGAGTCTTGGCGTACAAAGAGTGGCTTGTAATGGAACTTCTTTGATGAAGTCGACACCTGAGGTCCAAACTTGGAATTTTGCTTACTCGATGTTCCGGCAGATTCTTCGGTGGATTGTCCAGTCTTTTGTCGCTTCTTTCGGACCCCGTCTTGAATTACGTCAGTATCATCGGTCTGAGGACTCTTCTCGGAGCTGTCGGCAGAGCTTTCGCTGCTGAGTTTGGTGCCTTCCGTCCCGCCGCGCCAACGAATCTTGCGACCATCAGGTGAGAGCTGGAATTTCGTACTAATCTCAGACACTGCCGATCTGACAAAACTAGGCGTGACGTTGATCATGTGAAGTTGGGCAAGATTGCACAAGAGATTGAGATACACCCAACCCTCAGCATCTGGGGATACGTCGGCATCTTGAGGAATGTCGGGCAGCAGCTCTGGAGGAACCAGACCAAGATGGCGGATGTAAGCCATGTTCTCCGAAGGGACCTGGACACGATCGGGATCCAGGTCCTTGGGTCGAGTTGGTCGCTGCTCTGGTGGGGTTTGGTCCGGGGGAGAGGCATTAGTTCCAGATCCGCTGGATGCACCATTGCCGCTCCCACTTCCACTCCCGTTGCCGTTGCCGTGGCCGTTGCCCCCAGACTCTGTCTGATCACCATTCGAGTTCGAAGCAGAGCCATTGTCTCCCGAACCACTCTTTTTTCTGTGGCCATGTTGTCGATCAGAACTCAAAATGCGCGCCTCTCGTGATGGTTCAGCTAGGAGGCTAGGAGGGTGATGTACAGTCTTTTGTGTCGACTGAGGTACAGAACATTCTGCGGCATGAGAGGGTGGCGCAGTTTCAGTTATTACCGGCGTTGTTTGAGGCACGGCAAAGCGGTTCTGGCGGCTGTTGAGACCGTTGATCTTACCAGTGAAGAGCTGCTCCAAACGTCGCACAACTATTTTCTTCCTCTCTTTGTCGGTCATCGCCATGTGGCGAGGGTACAGACCCTCCGGAATATCTCGCAAATAACTCTCAACCTTTTGCTCGGATGCCTTTGCCGCCTTTCTCATCGATGATTTGCCTAGCGATGTCCCTGATGAGTTGGCACCAGTGGACATCGATGCATAAGCAGAGTCCACTGGGCGGGCATTGGAACCAGAGGATGATGATGCGTGCTTGGAACCGGAACCAGAGTGTACAATGGCGCGTCTCGACATATTTCGAGAGGAACTTTGTGGAGAACCAGGGAGGCCAGCGGCGAAGTCACGAAGCGTAGACTCCAATTCGCGCTTCTTTCTCCTGGGCAAGCCGTGTACTTTGATTTCAAAAAGTTTGTCTTTTCGAAGCATATCAGGGCCTTGCTGTTTATAGTGTTTCAGCTCTTCTTTGAGCTTTTGGATTTCTACCGTCAGATCATCGATGACACTGCGGTAGTCGTCGGCGCTGCTGCTTTGGGCCGTACCACGCCCCAGCATATTTGGTCTTGGTGGTGGATAGAGTAAGCTAGGATCTTCATTTGACGAATCGGACTCGCGCTGAAAAAATGGCGGGTCAACATCCATGGCGTTCGAGTACGTTGCCGTAGGATTTTGATTTGACTGATCGAACCATTTCTTTGGATCACTAGCGGTTGTCTCGTGGCTATCGCCGGACGAGTTCTGACGCGGCGGCGAGCCATTGCCGCTAGCGTTCTGACCGGGAGAAGAACCATTCCTTCTACGTTCAGAAGCCTCTCGGGCTAATCGGTGATGGCGAAGGGTGATGGAGTTTGCAGGGGAAACCCTACGAGGATTTGTATGGCGCCGTTCTGTTGGCGACGCCTGTTGTCCGGTATCTGATTCTTGCGTGGGCATTGTTGTGAGACTGGAGCCCAGGATAATTAAGTGGAAGGTACGTAAACCAAAATCAACATGATTGACTCTGGATTAAGTGGCCACGCTGAAAGCGCGATAGCCAAATAGATGATTGCGGTTTTATAGGGATGTAGAAACCGCAATGAGAACGCGACAGCCGATATGGTTTGATTTCCACAAAGGAAGTTCTAATTTGGGCCAGAGACGTTAGCTGCTGTTTTAAAAAAGGTTGAGACGAACGTTTTAGAGCGTGTATAAGTCATTGAGAGTCCGGCTGCACTGTTACAGTTGGAGCAAGTTCGCAGGGTTACCGTCAGGCGTTGATCGTTGGTATATGGGCTCCGCAGCTTGGCGCCGCCACAAGATAACTTACCAGTAGTTTCCAGTCGAAAATTTAAAACACCGACGTCGTGGTTGGAAGTCAATGTGCTGGAGAGTCTATCTGCCTCCTCGTAAACGTAGAGATATGTCGTGGTGATACGTTGTCGGGGGCAGGAAAAATTGTGGTGCGGTCGTGCAGCTTGCTACGTCGAGAAGATCAAACTTGGGTAGTGCTCCTGTCAACCTGCGATGTCGAATAGTCTTTGGTGTGTTAATTTCGCGAGTAAGAATCGAGGAAATGTATTATGGTATGGCGACAGCTTCAGATCTGCTGGTAACAAACCAAGCCAGGTGTCGTGAATGTACGGTAGCAGTGTATGCGCTGGGTTGCGGATGTGGTGGAATATGGTGGTTTGCTGCGACTATTGTTTGCGTATAATCGAATGGAAGAGGTGTCCGCTGGTAAATCCGTGCTGTCTCATAAAAGCAGACAGAGAAACAGTATCGTTGTTCGTGTCAAGGTAATTGAAGGGATCAATGTTTGGTAGGTGGGTTGGAGTTTGGGGGGCAAGAAGTGCTGTAGGTGGTGGGAGTGTGGGATGGCGGTGGATTACTTCAATAACTTGGAACGCCAGCGGCAAGGTCTAGTGTTTGGATTCTGTCAGTCGCCCGGCTGGAACCTGGCTGGAGAGGAAGCAAAAATGAAAATTACTGAGAGGGCGGTGGTCAATTGCAGCGTGCGAGCGGAATTCCTGGTTGATGGGGGACGTGGCGGCCCTGGCAAGTTCTTGACTGAGCCCACAGTAAATTTGTAGAGACACGCCCGTGGGGTGTCTGAGGTGTGCCAACGTCATTCAGGGACTGGCGCCTTGCAGGTCTGCAATAACCAGGAAACCAGTATCAGAGATATTGGTAAAGGAATACTTGGCTATAAGAACATTTTTCGCTCTTTTATATCGCCAGATCTATTTTCTACAATTTTCTACAAAGCGTTCTCGTCAAATATCGGACAGTTGTCGTTTTTCCTCTGCCTGCAACCATTACGCTCTCACGCACCAGGACCCTGCGCCTGGGGAGCCTACGAAGATCTTAGAATCCGCCTGTCATCGAGCCACATCAACTCAACTTCATCTTCCGGTTCTGAGCACCACGACCATTTTTCCCCGACAACGAATGCAGGACGAATACACGAATTCCGCGTGTTAATATATTCTTAACGAGATGGACGACAAATTAGAACATAACAACGGCTCAGCGGTGCAGCTATTATGCCAATGGGCTTAAACATGTTCAGTCAGATGTCCTGGCTATTGAGTGTGTTGAATGCGCACTGATTACTGGGAAAAGCAAAAGCAGAAGCAATACCGACGCTTGCCAACAATCAGACGATATACCGGTCAGTTTCTGATACAGGCTGACTGAAATATTACAACGGAGACACATACAACCCCGTAAACGCTAGCACACCATGTTATTGACAGTTGTAGGCGATTGCCACCAATCCTTCGATGCCAAAATGTCTCCTCAAAATGCATCAAAGGCCATCACAGGTTGTGGCGACCATCATATAATTAGGTGTCCATCGTGATAAATCGATTCTGCTTGCACCAAAGTTGTTTCAACACCTGGATCTCGATGTCAATCCCAAAAGAATTCCACAGAACTTCAGGGTCCAAATAGCGCTGATCATTTCTACATCTATCCAGCCTGTGACGTAGTGCGCCTTAGACAAGCCCAGGGACGGGCCATCCACCTGTGCTTCAGCTTAGCCGGACAACAAATCGAACCCTTGAAATAAAGGGTATTGACCCCGTGTGCCCAATTTTTTTTAAAATTCATTTTGTAGTGCGTGATTCCATCGTAATTTGTGTAGCTTTGCACCTTTTTTGCACTGTAAAAGTCGCGGTTGGACGACCATGACATCATTCCTCCACTGTGCAGCAGACCCGTTCAGTGGCTTACATTTCTCTCCCAGCTGAACTGAAAATACAACACTACGCGCATAAACAAAAACCATAGTAGATAAATTAAACAATTGCAGCTGTGTTTAAAAAGAAAAGGAACTTCACTAAAAAAAGAAAAAGTCCGCTGGTGTTGTTGAACGTCAAGCCAAGTGCCAGTCCTCTCGCTTCTGCAGCGCTATCTCACCCTAAAAGTGTCTGGTCCAACCCTTTGGAGCGCCTAAAACCACAGTGGCTGAACCCCCTGAAGCAGCACCAGTAGCTGGGCCTAGAACGAAGAGCCACTCACCAGAGCCACTCACCAGAGCCAAGGTTATCCACTCCACTCACACCCATTTTACTCCACACACCCCATCACTAGTGTACCGTGACCAAAGAGCTCGATGGCCAGAGTTAGACCCTCGATCTTGAGCACCCTGCAGAGGAAGTCGGGATCGCAACGACGTGAGAGGCACGATGAGCAACACAAAATCAGACCCACACTTTCCCACAGCACGACTTCTAGACCATGGGCGGCGCTGCGACTAAATCGTTGTATCGCCAACAACAACTAAGTCAATGATCGTGAATTCCTGTCAATTTTTTTTATAGTTTTTGTTTAATCATCATAATCATGTAGATTAATAGTTACACTTAATTGTCAGCCGCCCTATCCACCCAATAAATTTATAATTTGGCGTCTGAAGGCTCGCAGGGTTCCTGGGACTATTCTTTTAATTTTATTCTCCCATCATCACCAAGTGTGGCGATGTTACCAACAGTATCAAAACGCAAGACCACGCGTGATACATCGATGGCAAACCGCCTGTTCTAGAGCCGGGACGTATCTCCATCTCCCATGTGCCATTCTGTAGATTTCTGACAAATTTTGCCATGCTCGAAGATCTGCAATAAATCTTGCCACCAGACACAGCCGTTACAGCTTTCTGTCTCGATGTTTCCAAGCTTGCCACTCGTTCCTGATCGAACGGCCCTATGTCCAAATCTCCACGATGTAGTTGCATTTTCGAGGTTCCATTGATTGTGATATCAAAGATCTCAACACACACATTTCTGCAATTAACCTCGGGCGATTTTCTTACATTCCCCGTTGTACCGGACCAGACCCTCCGCCCATTGCCATAGCCTTGCCCTACTACCTGCAGCAACCCCGCGACATGTTCGGATCTCTCTGTTTCCGAGCCAGCAAACTGTGGCTGACGGCTCAAAAACTGTTACACCACCACAGTCATATGAAATCATCTCGGTGAATGTAATTAATAGAGCTCATAGTGCTTGTGTTTAATACCTTTTCTGTATTTATCTACGTCTGTAATGCCACCATATGCTCTCTTTTCCACACCAATCCAGACAAACGCCAGTCTATGCTTCGCGTTTATAAACTACTTTTCAGTTTTCGTATCTCCCAACTCCTCTAGCCGCTACGCCATAGCAGAATCACATTTCGTCAACTCGTCATCATCGTCAAATAATACTTTGCCTTCAGTCTCTTCAATCTGCGTTACGCTTAAGGTCCTTGGACAGAAGAGACGTGCCGGTCATCTCCTCTGGCTGGGGAAGTCCCATGGCAGCCAGGACGGTGGGAGCCACATCTCCCAAAACACCGTCACTCTTCTTCAAGCTCCAGCCCTCGGGGGCATTGGCCATGATAAAGGGCACCTTGTTTGTTGTGTGAGAAGTCTTGGGCTTGCCATCTTCAAACTTCATCTCCTCAGCGTTGCCGTGGTCAGCAGTGATGAACAGAATGTAACCTTCCTTCTTGCATGCTTCGAGAATCTTGCCAATGCCCTTGTCAGTAGCCTCGCAGCCAACAATGGCGGCCTCGTAGACACCAGTGTGACCAACCATGTCAGGGGGAGCAAAGTTGTTCATGACGAAGGGGAAACGCTGCTCGCCAAGACGCTTAACGACTTGGTCGGCAACGCCAGCGGCAGACATCTCGGGTGCCAGATCGTAGGTAGCGACAGACTTGTTGGAAGGCACCAAATCCTGGTCCTGGTCACGAATCTCCAGAGGGAAGACCTTCTCAACACCACCGTTGAAGAAGAAAGTAACGTGAGCATACTTCTCGGTCTCAGCAATGTGAACCTGCTCACAGCCTTGACTGCCTAACCACTCGGCCAAGACGTTGTCCATCTTCTGTGGCTCAAAAGCGACACTGAATGGGTAGTCAGTCTTGTAGCGAGTCATAGTAACAAGCTCCTTGATATTGGGGTAGGGGAAGTCTGGCAACACGGAACGGTCGACATCTCCAAGAAGCTGGGTGATTTGTCTGACACGATCAGATCGGTAGTTGAAAAAGAAGACGGTATCATCATCTGCAGCCATTAGTATTCATAGTGGGAAGCCTGCATGCACACTAGGGGGGCATACCCTTGATACGTCTCTCATCACCACCAACGATGATGGGAGTGAGGAATTCATCCTTGTCCTTGGAGCCTCCGAGCTCATACCGGGCCTTGACAGCAGCAACGGGGTCATCAGTCTCCTCACCTTCACCGAGAATGAGACCTTTGAGAGCAATCTCGACACGCTCCCAGCGCTTATCACGGTCCATGGCGTAGTAGCGGCCAACTACGGTGGCAATCTCACCGACACCAACCTCCTTGAGGTAGTCGACGAGCTCCTGCATGTAGCCAGCACCGGACTTGGGGTCGGTATCACGACCGTCACCAAAGAAGTGGATGAAGACCTTGGACAGGCCGTACTCCTTGGCAGCGCGGAGTAGTGCATAGAGGTGAGTCTGCTTAGAGTGCTGTTGATCAATTAGCATTCCAACTCACATGCAAGGCACTTTCACAAGCCAAACTTACAACACCACCGTGAGAAACAAGACCACAAAGATGCAGACGGCCGTTACCGGCTGCGGCATCCTCAAAGGTTTTCTTGATGACGGGGTTCTGGCTCAACTCATTCTTCTTGACAGTCTGATCAATGCGGACTACATCCTGCCAAACGACACGACCAGCGCCAATGTTCAAGTGACCGACTTCCGAGTTGCCCATGAGTCCCTCGGGCAGACCAACTGCCAGAGAAGAGGCGTCCAACTCAGTGTATCCAGTTTCGCTCTTGTAAAGCTCGTCCATGACCGGGGTCTTGGCGTTGGTAATGGCATCGCCATCCTTGGGGCTTTGTTCGCTGGGCACTCCCCAACCGTCAATGACGACTATTCGAACGTAACAAAATCATGATTAGCCAAGCGACTTCGCAATAAACCAGCATGTAGCAGAGGACGAGCACATAGTCCACGCGCTTCTGCGGAACACCATCGCTGTCCGTCCCAAAGCTACCATTATGTTGACTGTTGGTCTGGTATATGGCAGGAGCCGTGTGGCTTCGGGTCGGAGCGCGAGGTCGAAGGGTCTGCGACTGGCGGTTGTGCTCGTCATGGTGATCGTGGCGGGGCAACTGTTGGGAGATGGAGGGGCATGGAGGAGAGGACGACGTACTCAGACAAGCCTTGTGCTCTGACTTGGAGAGGGTAGACATAATTGCGGCAATTGCTGGAGAAGAATAAAAGCTGCTTTCCAACAGACACCCGAATTGATTGATGTAGGAAGGAAAGAAACAAGAAAAGGGATATGCAAGCTGCGTGATTTCAAGGATTGGGGATGGAGCGTCTGACTTATCGGGTTATCTTTTTCTTCGGTATCTTATCAGCGACAATGCGCCTGGTTGGTTGAGAGGGTGGGGCACCCTCGATGTCATCGGCGCAGTTGTCCCGCCGACTCTACCTGGCACTGTGCTCTAGCAAAGTGCTGGTGTGTCGTCGATCCACAGTGCACAGCTATCTGTCGAGCACTATCCGCACTATACAGGGCAAGCTACGTTTCAATTCACTTCACTTCACCACTCCAAGCAACCACCAGCTGCATCACATCACTCGCTCGCTACGTCCCCATCGTCAACGCTTTCAAGATGGCTACCGCCGCTCACCCCCTCTCATTACCGCCAACGCTCTCTCCTGACAGTCTCGATGCCTTATCTGAGCTCTCAATAATTCTTGCCAAAGTCCGCGTCAACATCCAATCCTCTTCTGGCATCACCACCGGCACAACCCCCAACCTAGCCGCATTGTCTGGCCAACAAATATCTTTCAAGGATGTACCTGGAGCTACAGACTCACTCAAACATAAGCTCCAACACGCAAAGCGACAAGTCAGCGAGTTGCCCGACATGAACCGCACAGTAGAGCAGCAGCACAGAGAGATTGCCGAGCTGGAGGCACGCATCAAGACACAACGGGCACTGTTGACACGGTTGCGGGAGGATGGCGTCAGCTTCGGCAAGGATGGAGACAAGATGGACATTTAAGAATTTGGGCTGGATCGGTAATTTGACGACTAGCTTTTGCATCACGACATTGGCGTTCAGGCGATGGGAACAACCACACATGGGTCTGGATTGATAGCGACTTGATTTATGATTACTACAGTACACTGATTTCTGCATTTTCTCTTTCTTTCAAATTCATCATGAATGAATTACTTTCGTGGAATGCCAATCTTCTTGAGTATCTCATCCGCGCTTGTGCCAGGCCGACCAGGCACGACCTTTGTCCAAACCTCATCCTGGAGTGTTTGTGCCTCGGAGAGTGTTGTCCAATTGGGGCTATGTCCCGCTTTCAGCCACTTAAAATCATCAATCTGCGACCATTGATTCTCGAGTCCCTCATCTGCGGATGTCATCTTGAGACACCGTTAGTTCATTCCTTTGCAAAGAGAAAGTCCCAACTTACATAGCAAACTGGCAAAGGCGCAAAGCGCATTCCGCTACAGTCTTCAATAATGGGATGACTCGTGCAGTGCAGGTAAATGTCGACGTTTTTGCACTCGTGGATACGAACCTGACGCGCCACAACTACAATGATACTGTCCGACACTCCAGTGATATGGACCGGTCCAGCCACTCGTCCAGCAACAATGAGACTCTTGTCAATATCACGCAGAGCCAGTCCTGGAAATGGGGAACCGTTCGCGGTAGGGACCGACATGTCGACAATGCAGTCTGAGAGGTTCGTCAAGCTGCCTGCAGCCGTAGCTCGAGAAGCAGACGACGGCAGAATGATATGCAACCCCTGTTGGTGAGAAATACCTATTTGTCTCGCGGCCGAGAAGCTCGGCTTTCGTACAGATAAAGCACTCGGTTTAGAGAGCTCCTCGTTGTAATCCCTAGTATTGGCGGGGAGGTCGCTAACGGTGTCGTCTTCCTCCAGGACAGCGCTTGAGGCTACAGCAGGTTGGAACGCGTTGACGTTTCTTGAGAAGCTTCCAGGGTGAAGTCGGGGATCATTTTCTGGAGCTCCCATGTCGACATGAGCCGCGCCAGGGCGACGCTTAAACTGAAACCGAGATTTGGGGGCCAAGGCTGTGGTTGTCTCATTGAGCTTGTCCTGCAAGGCTTTGATTGTCTGGAAGATAGGTCAGAATCTCGTGCCGTCGTGAGAATAAGAATGATAATAAGATAAATCATACTTCTGAGTATTGTTTGCGGTCATAGGCGGGGGTGTCATCCGCTGCATCTGCGACTTCATTTTGCAGCTTAGTGGTGGCGGCTAAGACGTGGTCGATGGCTTCTTGCCGTTCACCCGCCACAGCAGAGAACGAACCCAATTGGTCAATCTGATCTTGGATGACTGCATAACGAGTCGAGTCAGACAACTTGTGTACTTCTTACAATCAATGAAGCTTTTTACATACCAGCTACACTGTCCTGGAAGTGCCGATAGAATCGTTGCTTGGGATCCATGGTGGGCTGTTGCAGTATGCCTGCTCCCAAACCTCTCGCACAGCTTGTTTTGTAGCTGTTGTATTGAAATTCCGTCTATGGCTCGTTAGAAAAGTACGTATTACCAAATACAAATAGAAACTCACATGCTAGCACGCGATGTTCCGACTCTGACCCATCGACAGTGGGTAACGGGTTAACTCGACACTTCAACTGATAATGGTGCTATCTGCTCCTTGATTACAGCAAGTAATAGAGAAACAAGACCAGTCTTGACGTCTTAGTTCACTTCTGCGGCGTCGTCTCAAGTTTGCATGCTAATCGTTTGGGTTTGACGTCGGGAGATCCGAGAAGAGTCGTCAATGGTTACCCCACATTTGGTAGCTTTGCCCCTCCCTGGAGGACGAACTGCATGACAAATTGAAGATGGACCCTTTGGCCGCTAACATCACCACTTCGCTACCAATTTGGTATTTAGACATGTCGCAAAGAGTAGTTAAATTTGCTCAGCATGGAAGGCGACTCATGACAGAATATTTGATATGAAAGCGAACGAAGCGCTGAGATATTAAGTCTTAGTATGGAAGCTATGTGTAATACTCAGATTAAACAGGTTCCGAACATTGATCATGCCTTATGCCTTGTCCAATTCCCTCATAAAGTGTAATAAAAAGCTGAGAGCAAAAGGTCATCCCGACAGCCTTCATATCAGTCTTTTTGCCCTGCCATTGCAAACTGTACATCTTCTAAGTCGTCCGCCTTCCTCCAGCACAACTTCTAGCGTTTTCTCGACTCAATAACCTCATGGTTCTCTTCGACGATTTCTAGCCATTGACCTCTAGAAGGTCGCTTGAGCACGTACCCTACCGTCGTAAATCTCTTGACATCGCAAGGCTTCGGGCCCTCTCTAGGGACCCAAAGCGGACTCAGCTTGCACGATTTCCGCCATTTATCCCGGCGCTTCTTTTGTTTCCTCTTTTTCTGCAAGGGTCTAAACATTGGCATTTTGTCTTTGAGCTCAAACTGGGTGCCTGATGCTGTGGTGACGACAAGCTTCGGTGGACCATCCACATTCATCTCAGTAGATGCTGTTTCATCTTGCACGAGTGTCGAGGTCTCTGATAGTGTGCCGCACGACAGCGATAGCTCTCGTTCAACAACGTCTTTAGTTCGCCGTGAAAGTCCCTGTCTGAACGCCTGGACGCCTCTTCGGCAAGCGCTCTGGAACAAAGTTCGTGGAGATCGAAGAACGAATAGCATTTTGATCGCCCAGCTTGGAAACAGCCTGGGAACAACTGTGAGAAGAGGTCTACATAGTGTGTCCCATACGCTGGAGGGCGCATGAATATATATTCGTCGTTTAATTAGCGCTATCATGGTTGGCTTGCGGAATGACCGACTTGAATTCGAATCTGCCTGGCACAGTGCCTGAATGTGAAAGTACCTCTCTTCGCGGCACTGGGCGAACTCTAATGCTGAAGTACAGTCGTGCGTGTATTTTCACCACCTTCACTAAGGGCAGAGTAACATAGAGGAAGGCTGAGTTTGTGACTCGAGAACTCGTTTGCGTTTGAGCTATATCACCTCTGTCTGCACTGCTGCTGCCAGCTGTTGAAAAGACAGGCAGCTGCCCACTTGAAATTTCACGTAAGGATGCGCTGACAGTGCATACTGTTGTGGTAGATTAATCATTGTAATTCACTATACATTACTTCATTTCTATTAAATGGGGTATTAATGGTAGTATGCTCTCGCCTTGCCATTTCCATTCCCTCTTCTCCCTGCATTCGGCAATGGTGGTATGTGCGGTAACTGGAACGGCTTCTTCTGCGGCGCCTGCGTATTCACTGCGCGCCACATCTCTCCAATAGTCGCTCGCTTGGCAGGAAGCATGCTGTACTGTAAGCTGTACAGGTTTCTCCTGTTCAAGGGTGGCACGAATTGGCCGGTCAGGAGACAAAGCAAAACGCGTGGTGACAGGTAATGCTTTCGAATTCGGTTTGCCATTTGAAAGTATTGCTTGAACATGTTTTGGAAGCTCAAAGGAACAGACTATGGAAAATAGAATAATTAGCAGCTGTTCAAATGCCTCGTGAATATGGCGAATGCTCACCTCAAGATAGATGATGGACGTTGGCGGTGCGACAGATTCGTCGCTGACGAGAGGCCGTCGGTCCTCTAGCGCATCTCTTAATGCAAAGCGAATTCCGCCTGGGAACCTGTTAATATTTCATAGTCGCAGCTCGTTGAAGTATGAAACATACCAGGTAGTCTTCTAGAGTCCTTGATTCGGAGCATCAGAGCAAAGAGGGGGAAATGATTTAGACATGAAAGCATTGTGTCGAAGCCAGCCTTCATCGAAATAATAATCATCCTTGCAATTGCGAAATTGAGGTAAAATACAGCCACAGTCGGCAGTAGGAAGAATAGGAGGGTGAAGAAAATAGTGCCAACCAGCAGCTGATCCAAGTCGTAATCGCAGGAGTCAATACGGTTTCGCAGCACATTGTGCTTTTTGCCTCGGAAAAGATGAAACAAGGAGTGAAGAATGGTAAGCTGCCAGTGATAGATCCTGGCAGATGCAAGATAAAAGGAGTATATATGAATAGTCAGTACAGAGAGGAGGTCAGAGAACATGGCCAAAGGCATGCTCGCACCGGCGAACGATGAGAAGCCAATAAACCACACAATCTGTGGTAGAGCTGGTGTAATCGTTTCGATACAGCCTGCTGTCAATAGTTAGTACGTACATCGCTTTCCAAAGTTGACCGATACTTACTGGACCAATAATCAATCACCCACAGAAACAAGTCACCCAAGAACTCTGCCAATTCTCCATTCAGTTTTAATCCAGCTGGCCAGCCCTTAAGCCACGAGATGCTGCTTTGAAGCGCTTCCACAGTGTACATGCGAAGCAAGTCATTGATCTGCACCGCAACCCAGTCTGCTTGTTCAATTATGTAAGAGCCCACTGCAATGCCAATAATGACGTCGTTGGCGACAAGCCACAGGCTGTTGTAGAATCGAATGTAATCTGGGTGGCTCGTGGTAATGCTGGCCCAATTGCTTTTCCGTTGCCGTAGAGTAACGTATTGCATAGGCCAGTAGCAAAATTGTTGTAGACGGATTTCGACTTGTTGCGCTGTAGCTGAAACATCCTTCAATGCAGCCCACCCAGGTTTGATTCGCAATTCCAGTAGAGTAAGCAGCATCTCTGCCATGATTCGATGGGTGAAGAGAAACATGATGAACCCCCGTCTAACGATGGGAAATATGTACATCACGAATGCCGTCCAGAGCTGGAGAATCACGTAGTTACGCATAGTGACTGCCGATTCATGTAATTGCTCTGATACGCTTAGGCTTCGTTTCGGGCGAGGGCCGAGTCGCCCAACGTTCTTCTGTAGGGTCATCTCCAGCTCCCAAGACCAATTAACTTGATTGACAACTTTGGCCAAAGCTTTGTCGCGGGCAGATGGAGAGCGATCAAATATTGAGTGCTGTTTGAGCTTTTCCACCAGCTTTCGACGAGTCTCCTTGGATTCTTTTTCTCGTCTCTCGGAATCGCTCTCAACACTATCGCTTTCTGCGGCATACCATTTATCTCCTAGAGCGAGTGAGATGGGGTTGAGTGAAATATATTGCATGGCTTTCGGTCGTGGGCGGTCGTAAAGGATCAGCTGGACGCTTGAAGCTTTCGCACAAGTGATTCGAGGAGCTCGCGATTGGGCAGTCGTTGTGGCGCAGAACCAAGAAGGGTCGGCATCGCTATGGCTAGTGGCATTGGAGATGCCTAGCACATGCATCGAGGCGTGGCCGCACAGGTCGTAGATGCGACTTGGGTTATGTGGTCCACTGCGGAAGAAGGTACCAGCTTTGAGATGATATTCGACGTTTCGAGCCTGAGTGCGTTAGCATTTACTGCAAGAATCCGATTGCGCAAGAGATTGACTCACATCGACATCGTCGAGAATGGCAACCACAAATACATCGAGCGTCGAGTTCCTCCACCCCACCACCACTCCTGGGCGATCAGACTTGCGAACGTCTGTCGGCCAGAACACTCGCATTAACCCATCATGCTCCACCATGTCCGTCAACTGCAAGCTTTTGCCTGGGATATGGGGCTATTCTAGAAGGAGCCTCGTCGTCGGAGCTGTTCGCGCGCAGATACACCGATCCCAGGTTTTCGCGGATGCTAGGACGAAGTCAATCAGAGGGAGTTGTGATACAAAATCAAACATATGACATACCAAGTGCGTCTCTTTAGTGGCCAACAATAAAACTGGTAAGAAGATTGTGAAGAATAAAGCTGTTAGGGACAAGATTCCTCTTGCTGAGCGCGTCTGTCATATCAAAGCGTTTAATTAGTTTTTGTGCTTTGTTTCGTGTGGCGCTGCTTGAATGCACAAGACTCCCATGTCCAAGACTTACCACGACTCCGTGTTCCCAGGCAAAAATAGCTAGTTCATAGAGGCGTGTAACAAGATCCCAGCGTGCAGTTGTGTAGCCAGCTACGAAGATGCCGAGGGTGAGGATCGAGAAGGGGTGCATAGAGCGCTACTCCGTCTGGCACTGCATGCCGTAGTGAATGAAAAAAAGAGATATTCGATACGAGCGAGATGGATAGCGAAAGACAAGGGTCAAGGATCAATCAACCTGCGCGCTGGATAGTTGGGTATGGGACAAGAAGCTGTTGAACTGTGGTCGTGCCAGTGGACAGCCCTTTTTTAATTGTCGGGTCGAGATGTGGTACAGCTAATAATTATCCCCCCCCTGTGCTGGTGGTGAGCTGCTCTCCTAAGCCTAATTGAGCCGGGTGTCGGCTCTAGCTCCTAGATACTGTGAGCGCCAGAGATGAGCGGCCCACTTCTATTTCTAGGCGAGGCCTTGGGACCTTGGGGCCTTCACGTGGCATACAGCGACTTCGACGAGAGAAGTTTGCAGTATATGGGCTGCAGATGGTATTGAAAAAATAAAAATAAAATGAACAAAACAAAGTTGATGGCCTAGAAAGAGACTGTTTCATTATAGAGTAAAAATGGGGATGGTAAAATACAGCATGTTGTACAGAGGTAGTGAGTCTAAGTTTTACTGGTAGCACGCCGAAATAACGCCTTAAATATCAGGGATGCTTTGATGAAGGAATCCTTCAGGCAAAGGGAGAACAGGTTATCCTATGGCCAAGGTTAGCGGGCTACTTCAATCAACAGATATATACCAAAGACTTACTCTTCGGTCCCATTAGCCTTGTATCGTTCTCTTTATTATCTTCTCGAGCATCCTTCAGGAGTTTGTCCACTCCGCGCTCCTTCAACGCAGCCTGTATCATTATGAGCATGTATCTCGCAGGATATCTCGCGGAACTTACATGAAGACACTTTTGATAATCACTAAATAATCCAGCACATTCCTTGTTGTCCTTCTCCTGGCCTCTCAAGTACTCTTACAACAGAGGTTAGCAAGTGGTGGCAAACAACGAAAGGGTCACTTACTTTCGCTATACCACTTTAAAAAGCAGGTATCGTAGCGTCTGAGGATAATTAGCGCATCTATTGTATTTCCAGAAGAGCTCCAACACATACTCTTTGACTTCGTTGCACTCGGGGGCTAGGGATGCAGACATTTTGATGTGGTTGTTGCAGGCGTCAAGTCCAAACCGGGTGTCCCACAGCGGCTCTAGTACTGTACCGACAAGTGCCTTGCTGATCCTACCAGCTAGAAGGTTTTTCTACAGACAGCCGACAGAAGCTGCCTCACTCTACTTTGCATTGGCACAAAAATAGATCTACAGCCTAAACCATGAATAATTGTTTGTTATATGTCTATAGCACATCATAAAGCTAAAGCTCCTTTCCCCGCATCCCATATTCCTTTTCTGTTGTGTCGCACTGGGATGTGCCGTCCAGAATGTATAGGTCAGCGAACAGTGCCGCAACCGGGCGGCCTGCCCAGCTGCCACTGTAGATCGCCCACTTTGCTGAGACGCGACGCGCCAAACCGTCACCTTCATCGACAACGACATATCAGATTCAGCCAAAGTCTTCGAGAACGCCAGACAGTCCTGCATACAAAGTAACACCGCATTTCAATCGCATACATACCAATATATTAAATCGCCAATTTAAATGCCTCCTTCCAAAAAAGAACTCGAGAGAGCTCTGGTTGAAGGCACCAAGGAAGTCTTCACGGAAGATCCCGATGCGACATCAGTCAACAAGGTCCGCAAACATGTGGAGGAGAAGCTGGACCTTGAAGAAGGCTTCTTTGCAACCTCGGATTGGAAATCAAGGAGTAAAGAGATAATTAAGAAGCATGTTGTATGTTTTGAAAATGCTTGATTCGACACACCGCGCGCTAATCCACCACTTACAGGAAAAGTTACTCGACGGCGATGCACCCAATGTCAAGGACGAGGCCGAGTCGAAGAATGGAATTAAGAAGGAGGAGAAAGACCAAAAGCCCGCTAAGAGAAAAGTCGCGAAGAAAGAAGAAGGTGTTTCAGATGAGGATGTAAAGCCCAAGAAGAAGCTGGCGCAACGAAAGAAACAAGCCATTGAGTCAGACGAAGCAGCTTCAGACCAGTCAACTTCGTCGCCGAGCAAAAAGCGCAAACGAAGCATCAAAGCTGACCCCGAAGGGGACCCCGAAGATGTAAAGGCAGAAGCATCGGACGAGGAAGAGACCAAAGGAAACAACACGAAAGAAGAGTCGGATGAAGGCGACGTCAAGGACGAGGCCAAGGACGAATCAGACGAGTATTCGGATGTTATCGACGTGGTTCCTGCTCCGAAGAGAAAGAAGAAGAGCAAGGACAGCGCAAAGGCATCTTCATCCAAACCCGCCCCGAAGAAAACTGGCTCACCTGACGACCCTCAAGAAGCAGAAATCAGAAAGCTGCAGTCGCAACTTACAAAATGCGGCGTCCGCAAGCTCTGGCACAATGAATTGAAGCAATACGGCGACGATGCACGGGCAAAGATCCGTCATCTAAAGAAGATGCTGACAGACGTCGGTATGGACGGACGCTTCTCTGAGGCGAAAGCGAAAGAAATCAAGGAGACGAGAGAGCTACTTGCGGAAGCAGAGGCTGCACAAGAGATGAATGCACTATGGGGTATGGAATCTGGCGGACGGTCTAGTAGACACAAGGGCCGGGGCGCCAAATTGGTAGAAAGCGATGCTAGCGGAGATGAGGGCGGCGAGGATGTCAAAGGTGACGATGACGAAGAAGAGGAGGTCAGCTTTGCCGCGAGACGACGAAGAGCACAAGCAGACCTGGCGTTTCTGGGCGACGATAGCGACTCGGATTGATTTGAATTGGGTTTTAATGTTTTAATGGCACATGGTGGGAACACATCTTTTGTACGATTGCATGTATGCTGGGCGGCGAAAAAAAGCCCTTGGATGAACGGGATCTATTTGCTTTACTGTTCTGTCATTATTGTTATATATATCCAGCCTAATGAATGAGACGACGGTTGATATCTAAGCAGACCATGCCTTGTAAACAATTCTGCAGCCGTATGTCTCGCCCTGCTTCAAGACGCTCATGCTCTTCCACTCGGGGACGTTGCAGGCGTTGACCCATCGGCCGGGCTCACAGCAGAAAGAGGAACGAGCACCTCTAGCGCGCACTCCCTCAATCTCAGGGACGCTTGTGCCTTCGCCAGTATAGAACTGGAACGAAGGCTCAGTGCTGAGGACTTGCAGATGGATGCCAGTCTTGGGGTGGTGGGCCGTGAGGTTGGGAATCAGCGGCTGAGAACGAGTATCGATGGGGACACTTGCAGGGTCTGTAGTGGTGGTAAAGCAGTTGTCAAAGCTGGGACCAGTAGTACCAAGAGTGAACTCCTTGGTAGTATCTAGGTTGGGCCATGCGGTTGGTCCTCCAGTTGGGATACTCTGGGCATCCACGGGGAGGTAATTGTTGGTGGGGAGTGTCACAACGGTACCATCTATGGTCTCGTCTCCGGAGAGGTTGAAGTAGGAGTGGTTGGTCATGTTGATGGCGGTTTCATCCGCGCCACCAACTAACTTGGCTTCGTATTCGATGCCAAGGACGATGGCTTCTCTTCCGTCGACCTGCTGAGTACCAGTCGTATAAGTGGCCTTGACTTCCAAAGCACCGGGGAAGCCTTCATCTCCATCCTCGCTCTGAAGAGAAAACTGAACGCTTTCGCCGCCTTGCAAGCCATCAACACCGGGAATCTGGCGAATCCCCACAGGCGTTGGTCCATCCCAGACCTTCTTGCTCCAGCCAGTCTTGCCACCGTGGAGAGTATTGCCTTGGTTGTTGGCAAACAATGGCCACGACTTGCCGTTCAGATCGTTGATTTTGGCGCCATGGATGCGATTGGCCACTCTTCCAATTGTGGCTCCGAAGAATGGGCTGTTGTGTTTGGCGTAAAGCTCTTGGGTGGGGAAGCCATCGACAATGTTGATGCCCTTGACCTTGAAGGACTTGATGATGGCGCCGAGGGGGATCAACTCAACAGGAGCGTCTGACATGATGATGGCGGTGGGTTAAAACAGAGTAGGATTGAACAAGGCTGTTTGCAGGTATCTGAAGAGTGGTAATTCCAAGAGTCTGGGGTTGAGAGAGTGCAAGTGCTGATGTGTGAGGCGTAAATGGAAGTGATTGGTGCGGAGTAACAAAGCCGTGTTGGTTGGCGACGTCAGCGCTACGGTATCTGCATCTGGAGCTGTGCCACCACTCAATCAATCTGCACCCAACGGGAATAATTAAATGATATTTTATTTATATTTACTTGCACTCTAATCGTTCTCTACAGCATAAATATCAAGCCTGTTGTTGTTGTTCAACTCATTTCTTCCATTTCAAGCGAAACTATTCGCTGCACCTGTGGCATCGCCTGCAGTCTAGTAGGTGTGTTAACCACCGATGTGTTTGTGCAACTTGGATAGTTGAGTATGTCGTCTTTGCAGGATGTATTTAGCATGGATAGAAACGAATATATCTTTGTATGTAACCGAATCTTCCAGAGTATTAGGCAAGGCCGAAACGTTATCGGTGTGATACCAATGCTTAAGAGGATCTCTCGTTTCCAACCAGGACAGAGTTGTCTTCATTGCCAGAACTTGAGTCATGAGCTTTCTCTCGGTTTTCATGATGTACGGCATCTTCAAGATATTCGGTCTTGAGCTGTCCATGCTTGTCGTATCTGTAAGGCTCCTTGAGCGAGATGGAAACAGCATCAAATGCGTTGGAAGACTTCTTGAAGATGTCGTCCATTTCTTCGAGCGACCGAAGACGGGTTTCAGGGAAGAAGAAGTAAACCGAAGGGACCATGAACGCATTGCTAACAGTGACAGTTAGCTTTCGAATTGAAACATGAAAACAAGGTTTGTTCAAGTGACTTACATGACTGCAAATATGACATAGGTTTTGTATCCAATGTTGTTGAACGCAACAGGAGTGATCATCACCACCATGAAGTTGAAGATCCAGTTTCCACTATTAGGCAATGGTCAGTTTTGTGTGGTCGCGTTTGAGGATGTTAGCAATCCCATACCTAGTCGACAGCGCATTTGTTGGAGCACGAATTCGCAGTGGCACGATTTCAGCAGGATACAGCCACGTCATTCCCAGCCAACCAACTGCGAAGAAGCTGTTGAAGACAAACAAAAACACTGCTTGTCCAATGCCAGCAGATTTGTCACCGAGAACCTCAAGTCTCCAGTTGCACCCCGCGAGAACTGCCATGGATATTGACATTCCAACAGCCTGTGACGACATCTTTGTTAGCGGTGCGTCTTGAACAATAGAATGAAGGAAACGACTAAAGGGAACATACCCCAAAAAGCATGAGCGGGCGTCTCCCAGTCTTTTCAATGATGTAGATTGGGATGAATGACGCCAGAAAGTACTCCGTTCCGTTACAAGCTGCCAGCAACTTGTTGATGTTAGTTCCTTGCAGTCCAATGGCGCCATAAAGTGTAGGGGCATAGTAGGTGATGAGATTGATTCCTGAGATTTGCTGGAACATCTGATTGACGTAGGCCAAAACCACTCTGTGGAATTCGCGGTATTCGCTCATGTCAAACAGACTTCGGAATGATCCCTTGGACATCTCTACAACGGTTGCCTTGATGCTAGCAAACTCTTTTTGAATGGTAGCATCGGTGCGAGGCTTCTCGTTGAGAGCTTCCAGAACTTCCAAGGCTTCGTCTTCTCTGCCAGCCATAACCAGCCATCGAGGTGATTCAGGGAGGTTGAGGATGGAAAAAAAGATGACCACAGCAAAGAGAATCTGGAATGCCAAGGGGAATCGCCAAGCGACTTCTCGATCGCCGATAAATGCGAAGCCTTGCCAAGAAGTTAACATTCTGGGTCGCTCATGGTTCGTGTTGTAGATCCGGGGTAAGTCCAACATACCATAGTTAATCCAGTAGCTAAGGCAAATGCCACCTGTGATGAGGGAGCCCTCAATCATGACCAGTTTGCCTCGATCCGAAGATTTTGCCGATTCAGACTGCCATGTAGGAACAGTGCTTGTGTTGATTCCGTTACCTATACCTGTCACAATTCGACCAACAATGAAGTGCGAAATGGTGAAGGCCGTGCTTTGTAAAAGAGCTCCGGTTGCCATCGTAGCGCAACCAATCATGATGGTGCGACGTCGACCAAGAGGATTGCCGATGAATACTGTGATTAGAGCGCCAATGAAACATCCCAAGTTGTAGGCCGCGACTGCGATGCCTTGGTTCAAGGCGCGTTGAGCCTGAACCGGGCCGCCTTGGTCAATTAACGGATCGTCAGGATTGATTTCCGGGAAATATTTGATGAATGAGGGAAGATCCAGAAGGCCACCTGTGATGCCTTGGTCATAACCAAAGAGCCTTTGGCAATATAATCAGTCAAGCTTGGACAAAGCAAGATGGGAAACGGATGGGTAACTAGGAGGCAGGGGAATTCTGCAGTCAACTTACAAGAAATCCAAGCTACCTAGGGAGCTGATAGCCAGGTTGAGGGATCGACCTGTCCAGCCAAAGTATTTCTTAGAGCTATACATATTCGGTGTTTCGCAGTGCACAACAAGACAAATGGCCACACACAGAAACTTTGAGGTTTGAGGAAGAAAGAAGGCAAACTCGGCAGCCAGAGGCAGGGAATAACCGACCTTTTCAACCCGTCACAGCAAACTCGCCCCATCCCCTCAATCCCATCCCGCAGACAATATTTCGGACAGATTGGCTTATAAAACCTTGCGGAGATCCCACATTTGCTTCACGTTGGGAGTTGTGGGTGGTGGGCACAACCCACAAATTGGAATACTGAGTTCCACCAACAACATGGCGAATGTAGCAGCCAAGACCGTTGCGCTACTCGAAATGGTTGTTGATTGACACCAAGGCTGAGGCAAGGCACAGGGAACAGAGCACACAGAACAATGAAAGCTGCCTACTACCCACCTTACTGCCATGGGGAGTAAGCAACCAAGTCCCATTCGGTTCATGGTTCAGGTGCGTGATGTTGCTGTAGCTGGGTGGTGTCAGGCTGTAGGAGGCCATGCTAGAGATTGAAGTTGAAGGCCTATAAACACCTTTCCAATAGACAACTGGCAGAAGAATAGTGGCTGTAATCATCTTTTGGGAGCTCTAACGCTTCGGGGTAACGTCGCCATTCGGGACCACGAATACCAGCCTGATTGTGTACCAGGTCCATGAACCTTTCCATCGTGGGTACATGAACTCTTGGCATGCCTGCGCCAAGCAGTTGCCCGGCTCGTTCTCAGAGTCATGAAGGTAGCATTGATTGGAGAGGTGATTGTGAACTAAAGGATTGCTGGAGCAGTAATATTAATCCTCCTTGTGGCGTGCTTGGCGGCTCACAGCCGCTGATGTCACTCTCCCATTTGACAAAGTCGCATCACCTAATTAAGCTTATACTCACGACCTGTTGTAAGGTCCACGAATGCTCTATTTTACATTAGTGTTTTCAGGCTCCACCTTGATCTGAACTGCGTCCGTAACTTCACGACGATGGCTTAAGCCACTATGGCAACCGCTGCAAGCCATAATCATGGTTTAATCCCGCCAATGCCTCGCAGACTCCAATGACCGACCGGGATTCCTGACTTGGTAAGCCGAGGCTTTTTTCTTTCTTGGCGAGTCTGCATCATTTACAGTCCATGAGAATAAGAGCCGCATGCAAATAGGCAAGCTTTCTCCTTGTGAAACCTTTTAGTATTGATAATCCGCAAGAGAACAATCGATGCTGATCGGGGATCCAAGTTTGTCAAGTCAACAAGTTACATAATTTACAGAACAACAACGCCAAACAAATTCCCAAAATCCATACGAAAATACATCGCTTTCCAAGTATAATTCCTTGTTAAATCTCCAATTCGTGCGTTACCTTCTTGGTGTAACACCCGCCAACCTCAACCAGCGTTCCATTATTTCGGCGCGTATTACTTGCGGCTGCATTTTTTGTCGGCTAATTTCCACTTCGAGTGCAAAATCTCGCCACTCATCTTGAGTTTCTATTGTAGCTCGAAGAATTCCTTCTGTTATGACGTCCATAGAGTAATATGTGTGCGGTGGCTCTCTTCTCGCAAAGGCGTCTAGCCATGTTGCCAGCTTGGAAGCGTTCTCAGCAGCCGCCAACGCGTCATGGCCACCGAGAGCCACTCGGAGCAGGTCAAAAATAATGAAAGCTCCCGGGTATGCATTGAGGTAGTTGATAATATAGCCCACAGAGAAATCTTTGGCTTCACTGAGCTTCTCAAACATTGACATGAGATCGGCTTCTGCATCGTCGTTCATCACGTCGTTGATCTGTTTTTCGCAGCGTTCCGACCACGTCTCTTTTAGGCTGTCTAGTCTGCTGAGTAACCCTGCGCGACGGCCTGATAGGTCCTTGTTTGTAGTATTCGCATCGATAATGAACTGGCTACAGTCGGCAAGCAATGTGTATACAAGAAGGTTCAGATGCCAGACGTCAACGAACAACCTCGCTCTCTCTGTAGGCCGCGCTGCTCTTTGCCGCTGTATGACCTCGCTCCAGTTGCTCTCAGCAAGAAAACATGGAGTGTTGGAGAAAAAAGACGACATCACCTTGATAGGATGCAATTAGCCCTCCATTACTATGCACACAAGACCTTCCTGTGATCAGGAAAGCATGGTTAACACCTACGACTAGAGCAAGACAATCACCAAGTAGTTGAGCATCGATCGAAGAGTTCAACTTCGGAACGCCGCGATGCTCGAGTATTTTCGACAGTCCAGTTAAGTGCCACTGTAATGTCTTTTGCGTTCCTACTCGCAGAGTCTGAGCAAAACCTGATATTAGTATATAACACATATATACACAATACGTGCACCGCCATTGTTGTACGTACCTCAAAGCAACAAATTAGGACTACAGCAATTGTAGTTTCAGGCATAGAAGATTGATGCTCATCATACAACGAATGGCGCATCTTGCCGAGGGCAGTTGTATATGACGTTGTCAGTTCTGTGGTTGGATGCACCAAAACATTAAAGTGTCCATAATTGTTTGTCAGTAACTCCCGAATGCCTTTCGCAAAACAGCTCGCCGCTGCATCAAGTGCAGCATGCTGGCTGGCTCGACTAGGAAGATGCTTGAGAAAACCCCGGGCTACACTGAACAGTGGTCCCACCAAAACACCGGCATGCGAGCCTCTATACCTGTTCAACGCTGGAAGTAGATGGAAGAGATCCCAGGCATCTTTAGATCCGTCGAACTGAGACAGCGAGAGTGTTCTCGGTGCCGTCGGAATGATCGGAATGACTTCTGTTTTCTCAGCTGCAAATGTGCCGGCGCTGAGATATCCCGGGCATTGGCGCTTAGAATTGATGCAATTAGAACACTTGGGCTTTTTCTCATCGCACTTTATCTTTCTTCTCCTGCTGATGTGTCAGGTGCGCTGGTATCTACTAAGCGAGGCAGTACACCATGGGTCCCTTACCTGCAAGTTGCACAACCTGTCTTTGTTCTATGTGTGAACGCCTTTTTCCTTTTCAGTGTTGGTTTTTTGGTAAGCGTTTTACACTGCTCCATTTCAGCATTCGCTATGAGGGTTGGGGCATATGCGAGTAAAGACGTCATCTGTTACAGTACTTGAAAGAGAGAGAAGGTTGTCGCCGTCGGACTCCGACATGCACACTGGCGACATCCTGATATGGATTGACTGCAGTGTCGGATAATGCTCGGCAATAACAATATATACTCGACCTGCCTGCTACTACAGTTCAATATTAAAATTTATTCGTAAAAGAAGACAGATCCAAGATGCGCTTACTTTCCTAGAAAAAGGTAAATTGCCAGTAGTTAGTACATGTCAGAAAATAATACGATTGTGACATGAAAGAAAATTAATAAGGCTGCACGGTTGTTGTCATCAAGTACCGATTTTAGCTCATGCACCTGCAGAGCTCCCAAGCTAACGCAGTACAGTAACAATTCCATGGGCCATTCCAAAGATCTTGGTGGTGTATGAGGAAGAGATGATACAAATACTATGACGTTTATAAAATCTTTTCTTTTATCATTGATTTAATTTGTTAAAAATTACTCGTTCAAAACTTAAAGGCAAGGGACATTCCACATCCTTTTGAGAGCCAGGCACCGTACCTTAAACACTAGCTGCAGCTGTTACTGGACAGGCAGGGCAACTGTACCTATTTCTTTGCTTGGGAATAGCGTTCGCTGGCGTGGCATGGCACCCTACAGGCGCTACCACGGCCAGCAGCATTGGCTTCGAGTCTGCTGGACGTACAAAAGCCACACCACGTTTGTCCCCTAAAATAGCAGCCCCCAACAACCAATTCTCATGGTGCCCTGTTTCACTGATTGCCCACTCAGCTGACGTCTCATCATCGCATGTTCCAAGAACTCCGCCACGGTTCGCCTTCAACACCGAGTCTTGCGAATATCTCCAAGAACACTTTTCTCAGCCCATTTGCTATAAGTAATTATCTTGGACAACATCACAGACATGGCTCTTTGATTGCTTCTACCACCAATACCCTTCCTGATACCGCTACAGCCCATATTCACCACTCCATATTATCTCGTTGGTCTCACTCTCACAATGGCGGAATCATCTCCCACCAGCACCCCCAAGCGGAAACGAGAAAGCCAACAACTTCCTATAACGCCAATTAAGTTCTCCTTTGACCTACCCGGGGAAGACTCTGCTGAGGATGGCGGCAGCCCGCGATCTCGCTTCGCACACAGATTCAAGGGTCTGGATCTAGGGAGTGGGGTTGCAGCAAGCGGCAGCGATGATCTCGATTTGAGCGCACCCGGCTCACCGCGTAAAAGGCATAAGATCGAAGAAGTCATTGTTAGTCCTGAGGCTCAGGATGGACCTCACTTGCAAGATTTAGCGACCACAAAGGCAGCCGTTGGAGGTACGCCTGTCGCATCAGCTAGCCAGGTGGAGGAGCGAGGTCGGGACTCCTCAATATCGCCCAAGTCCAAAACACCAAAGAAGAGATCAGGGACGCCGCCTCTGAAAGTAAAGAAGTTTCCGGCTCAGGAGCAGCAAGCATATAGTGACAGCGAGGACGAGGTCGATATTACCGATCCCGTCAGAGCTGCACTGACATGGCATGACGATGAAATCACCATATATGATCCAGATGATGAGGACGATGACGGTACAGGAGTTAATGGCGTCGGTTTCAAGCCTACACCTGCTGTAGCTCATGCAAGGGCAGTGCGCCGCAGGCAACAGATGGCAGACTATCGCAGAAGAGAAGAAAGCGACGCTCGTGCTCAGAGAAGTCAACGTCGCAAAGAAGGTGCGGTAGCTCGACACGAGGACAAATTATCTGCTCGCAAAGTCCGTTTTACGGAAGCGGAGCGCCAGAAAGTTCCCATCACTATGGGTTAATGGAGACGTCAGTTGACATCTAGTCAAGTTGGCACAGAATTCCTCGCTGCTGTGCTGGTCCCGGTCGCAGGTGGCCATATGGTCTTGCTCGGCTTTTGCTTTGTTTGCTTTGCTTTGAGCATGGCGCAAAGGGCTACGAATGATTGAATAATGATACTGCTTTCCGGTATAGGCTCTGGTTTATATACGCTTCATCGGAGCATAGATGTATGGACTTCAGCGCACAAATAGCGACGACTTAATACGATACGAATTTCATGATTTAAAAAAAAAATATTACAACTGGGCAGTTATTGCGCCGTATTTCATCGCTTTCCCTCGTATATGATACATATAATGCTTTGTATTGTACATAAACAGCCTTCTAAAATCGCGGAGTTATTTGCAAGCCTAGACCTCACCAAAACTTGTACCACTTCTTCTCGGCAGCTTTGCGCTCAGCTTCTTGCTGCTCTTTTTGTATTTTCATCTCTGCCTCGTCCTTGGCCTTTTGCCGTTGATTTTGCGACACAACTTCGATATGGCGCTTCATCGATATTCGTTCGGCTCGTCGCTTGTACTGGCAGTATTCGTATGAGGCTGCGCTTCCTAATAAGAAAAAGCCCACGGCCCAATTGGCAGATTTTTGAATGTTTCCTACACGTGAAAATTAGCTTCACGCACTCCCGCTGGGTTCAAGGAACTGTAGACGTACCGCGCAAAACGAAACGCAGTCCTCCCAGTCCGGCACCAGCGCCAATTCCAGTCAAAAGTCCATTCCTGGCGCATGGTGTGTTTGTGATGTTTGCAAAGTCTTCGGTCTTAATCATCGAGACAGCTTCTGAAAGTGTCGAGCCGCCTTCTTTGGCGGTCGTGCCGTCGGCGTTGTGTCGTTGTTGATCCTTCTCGTCCATCGGTTTGGACCACATGACGGCCTCTTTCGAGCCTGCGCGGCCATCGCCAGCTGGATTTGACGCCATCTTCGGTTATCCAGATTTCGTATTCAGTCGCATGTACTCCAAGCCGGACGGAGATCAATTGACGATACAAAGCTGCCACAAGTATGAGGCTCGTAAAAGTTGTTCCGTTTAAGGGACGCCGGACGGAGTGGGTCGCCGCAAAGTCCACTGTCATCCGCGGTACCGTAATCCCTGCACTGTGCTTTATTACAGTACAACACCCTCTTTGTCGGTGTAATGGCGCTAAGATAGAAGGAGAATGCATGGGACGAAAGCTGATTTATAAAATATATCCAGAAGATAATGAGTAATTCCCTAGGATAACTACAAGTAAGTTCTTGAGTTCAGGTTCGGATTTTATGTATCATTTTGCACCTTGTGACAACATAGGCGAGAACATTCACTTCACTTCCTTACTCCTCAGGTCGCCTCAGAGTTTGTAGAGACACATAGCTCTTCTGACCATAAAATTCGGGGCGACTTCTTGATTATTTGCGTATTCAAGTCTACAAGCACGAAAGCATTTACCATATAAAGGCATAATACAAATCAGACAGAGATACAATATAAGGCTAGTAATGCTTAGGCCTGGTATGCGCTGGTCAGCGGCTGCCTGTGGGGTGGACGCGGGGCCAATTAACTCGTCGCGCGCGCTGCGGCGCGTCAGGACGCGTCTCAATTAAAGCAGGGAAAGAGTGGTCAGACCAGGGCTAAATGTCTTTGGCCAATGTGGTGGACAGCATTTACGCTCAAACACTGCAAAGTTACATCCATTATTCCTGCTTTTACAATTTGCCCGAATCTGTCTTGTTTTTGTTTATTTCACGTCGGTTGTTTGCGTCCCAATCATCACAACTGAGCATATCAACACGGAGTTCATGAAGACGACAGCGAGGGTAGTTCGAGTATCCTCTCGCTAGTAACTCGACTTTCGAGTTGGCCTATATAGGCAATCACAGTAAATATGCCTAACACAAGCTTGCGGCGTCCGCAAAAGGGCGTCCGCCGAGGAGGAAAGAGCGCCTACCATGGACCAAAGAGAACATTTGCTGCTTCTTCTAGGGCAGAGGGCACATCAGCAGACGAACGATGGGAGCGAACCAGACTGGCTTCGCTGATCGATGAGAATATGGGCTTCGCACGATTCGAAAGCGGCAGAAAACGAGAAGGCTGGCTAGTCAATGTGCAGCCAACCGCAATCGAGGACGACAGAATACCGGCAGGACGGGCTGCCTTGGATTGCTACTTCATCGAACAAGACGGGTCGACATTCAAAGCGACTGTCGAATACGAGCCCTACTTCTTGATCGCTGTGAAGCGCGGACGTGAATCAGAAGTCGAAGAATGGGTAAAACGAGCCCCTGGAGATGGTGTAACCAAGAAGATTACGCGAATTGAAAAGGACGACCTCAGCATGCCCAATCATTTGTTAGGATACCGAAGAACCTACCTGAAGCTCGAGTTTGCAAACGTCAACGATCTCATGCAAGTAAGGCGAGATATTATGCCTATCGCTGAGAAGAACAAGAAGAATATGAATGCCATGGATGCCTACGCTGAGGTTGCGACGTAAGCATCACCTTTCCCGCCTCGTAATGCTTCAGTACTAACAGGGATAATGCAGAGCAAACGGCAACGGCAACTTCGACCTCTTTGACGATGCACAAGACGATGAGAGGTCCATGACAAACGCATATGCCGATGCGAGCGATTACATTGTCGATATTCGCGAATATGATGTCCCTTATCACGTACGAGTAATGATAGATATGGGTAAGACTCTCTGTGCTTGTTTCTACTCTCCATATACTAAAAGGTACTAGATATCCGAGTCGGCAAGTGGTACTTTATCGAAGCGAAGCACGGCGTTACCAAAATTTCTCCCAACGACGAGCGCTCTCTGCCAGCAGATCCGGTAGTTCTCGCTTTCGATATTGAGACCTGCAAAGCGCCTCTAAAGTTTCCAGACGCCGCCGTGGATCAAATTATGATGATTTCATATATGATTGACGGACAAGGTTTCTTGATCACAAACCGAGAAATCATTTCAGAAGACATTGGCGATTTCGATTATACCCCCAAACCCGAATACCAAGGTCCCTTTATGATTTTCAACGAACCTGATGAGAAATCAACTATTGAGCGATTCTTTCTGCACATCAAAGAAGCTCGTCCAACCGTCATCGCAACATACAACGGTGACTTTTTCGATTGGCCATACGTGGAAGCCAGAGCTAGTATCAACGGCATTGACATGTACCAGGAGATCGGTTGGAAGAAAGACAGTGAAGATCAGTATAAGTGTAGCTACAGTGTGCACATGGATTGCTTCCATTGGGTCAACCGAGATTCATATCTTCCCCAGGGATCCCGCGGTTTGAAAGCTGTTACTGTCGCCAAGCTTGGTTATGACCCTGACGAGTTGGATCCCGAACTCATGACGCCGTATGCCAGCGAACGACCACAAACACTCGCAGAGTACTCAGTTTCCGACGCTGTGGCTACATACTACCTGTACATGAAGTACGTACACCCGTTCATCTTCTCTCTCTGCACAATTCTGCCTGTTGGTGGCGACGACACGCTACGAAAGGGAACTGGTACGCTCTGCGAGATGCTGCTCATGGTACAAGCTTATCAAAAAGAGATTGTGCTGCCGAACAAGCATGTTGCTCCCAAAGAAGCTTTCTGGGACGGCCATCTCCTGGATTCCGAAACTTATGTTGGTGGCCACGTCGAAAGTATCGAAGCTGGAGTATTCCGAGCAGATATTCCCGTCGATTTCGCCATGGATACCGGAGCAATCGACGAACTTTGTCGGGATCTGGATGCTGCGTTGAAATTCGTTATCACAGTCGAAGAAAAGAAGTCGCTAGACGATGTGGAGAACTATGATGAAGTCAAAGAGCAAATCAGAGCTCAATTAATGAATCTACGAGAGACGCCAAACCGAAATGAACGACCATTAATTTATCATTTGGATGTTGCATCCATGTATCCCAATATTATGACAACAAACCGTTTACAACCCGACTCTATGATTTCAGAGTCCGACTGCGCGACTTGCGATTTCAACCGGCCAGGGAAAACCTGCGACAGGCGTTTGCCCTGGGCCTGGAGAGGTGAATATATTCCTGCAAAGCGAGACGAATATAACATGATTCGCAATGCCTTGGAAAACGAAAAGTTCCCTGGCAAATATCCCAACTCTCCCATGCGTACATTCCAGGAATTGGGCAAGGATGAGCAGGCAAACCTCGTTAGAAAGCGCCTTCAACTATTCTCTCAAAAAGTTTACCACAAGATCCACGACTCCACCACTATCGTCCGCGAGGCTGTCATCTGCCAAAGAGAAAATCCCTTTTATATCAACACGGTGCGAGATTTCCGTGATCGCCGATACGATTATAAGGGCAAAGCGAAGGTGTGGAAGGGTAAGACAGATGAATTGAAGGCATCAGGAGCTACTGTAAGCGAGATCGAAGCGGCCAAGAAGATGATCATTGTCTATGATTCTCTGCAGCTTGCTCACAAAGTCATTCTGAACTCGTTCTACGGATACGTCATGAGAAAGGGCTCACGCTGGTATTCCCTTGAAATGGCCGGTGTTACTTGTCTGACTGGCGCAACAATTATTCAGCTTGCGAGACAACTAGTCGAACGCCTGGGCCGTCCTCTCGAACTGGATACCGATGGTATCTGGTGTATGCTGCCTGCTACCTTCCCAGAAAACTTCTCCTTCAAGCTGAAAAACGGCAAGAAGATGAACATATCCTATCCTTGTGTCATGCTTAACCACTTGGTTCACGACAAATTCACCAACCATCAATACCAGACTCTGGTGGACAAGAAAACGTTCAAGTACGAGACTCACAGTGACAACTCCATTTTCTTCGAAGTCGATGGACCATACAAGGCCATGGTTCTCCCCACCTCAAAGGAGGAAGACAAGAACTTGAAGAAGCGTTATGCTGTCTTCAACGACGACGGCAGCCTTGCTGAGCTGAAAGGTTTCGAGGTGAAACGACGTGGCGAGCTTAAACTTATTAAAATCTTCCAGCAACAAATCTTCAAGTTCTTTCTCGAAGGCGAAGATCTCACGCAATGTTACAATGCTGTGGCCAAAGTGGCCAACAAGTGGCTTGATGTGCTGTATAGCAAAGGTGCTACATTGGCTGATGAGGAACTGATGGAGCTCATTTCGGAGAACCGAAGCATGTCGAAGACCCTTGAAGAATATGGCAACCAGAAATCGACAAGTATCACCACTGCCAAACGTCTAGCTGACTTCTTAGGTGAACAGATGGTGAAGGACAAGGGCTTGAACTGTAAATTCATTATCTGCGCTCGACCGAAAAATGCACCAGTTACCGAAAGAGCCGTGCCGGTCGCCATCTTCTCCGCTGAGGAATCAGTCAAGCGCACATACCTCAAGAAGTGGCTGAAGGAGGAACCAGCGGACACAGATCCCCGTGCTATTCTCGACTGGGATTACTACACAGAACGTTTGGGCTCCGTCATTCAAAAGCTCATTACCATTCCGGCTGCGCTCCAGAAAGTTCGAAACCCGGTTCCCAGAGTCGCACATCCAGATTGGCTCCAACGACGAATCAACATCAAGGATGACAAGATGAAGCAGAAGAAACTCACGGATCTGTTCACCAAAGAGCCATTAGGTGATATTACCAATCGCAATGGCATCCGTATGGATGATTTGGAAGACTTTGGAAGCAAGTTACTCAAGCCAAAGCCAGTCAACGCAGCCATTGCGTCGTCACAACCTGCGCCTACTCCCACCGTACAGAAACGCAAGTCTCCGGAACCCGAAAATACTGATCCTATGGCTGCCTTGCCAAAGAACATGCCTGGTCCCTCAGATGACTATGTGGGCTTTTTGGAATATCAGAAGCAAAAATGGAAAATCCAGAAGCAAGCGCGCATCCGCCGACGCCAACTATTCGGTGACCGCAGAGGCGGAGCGGGCAGCAACATTCAACAAACATTCAGGAAGCAAGCTCACATTACTTTCATGAACACTTGGCAGTTGCTGCACCTCAAGCCAACCGACAGCCCTGGCATTGTCATGGCGTATGTTCTCATTGACGCCAAGATCCATACACTCAAAATTAGGGTGCCACGACAAGTTTTTCTAAACCTGAAGAGCAAGGAACTTCCAGATGTCGATATTGAGGGCTGTGAGGTTGAACAAGTTAATTACACCTTGCCGAACGGGCACCCCTCCAGTCATCTTTTCAAGCTCACAGTCCCGGAAGATGTTTACTTCAATGAGGCGGCCAAGTTCTCGCAGCTCTTCAATCACCCTAGTGTTGAAGGGGTATACGAGAAGCAGGTTCCCTTGAACATCCGAGCAGTGTTGCGACTTGGTAACCTCTGCACCATTGATGAGCAGCAACACGCCGTTCTTGGTAGGGGTCTGGAGCAAGGATTTGACTTAACTGGCCTCAAGCGGCCTGCAAAGAAGCGCACTTACCTGGATTCTTCACCACTGGCATACATTTATATTTCACATATTACAGCTGGAGATCGCCAAGTCTTTGGTATCTTCTCGACAACCAGTGACCGCGCGAATGTTGTCATTCTTCAGAAGTCTCGTGACTCTGGCCAAGACTTGCCAAACATCACCAAATTGTACTCTGAACTCTTCACGCAGCGCGTGGCTGAAGCAGCCGGTACCAACTGGCAAGATTGTTTCCCGTACCAGGACAAGATTTCCTTCAAGATCACGCAGGTTACAACACGACGCAAGGCTCACCTCGAAATTGGAGACATTGTCAAGCAAATGAGAAAAGACGAAGTTCGCCCACAGATGCTCGTCGTTCAATCTTCTCAGCGCAACCTATTTGTACATGAAGTTCCAGTTCTAGGAGAGTTCCCCATTCTTCCTTTGAAGTATGATGCTTCCGATAGTTCATTGCCGCCCTTGGGATGGCAATCGGTTGTGGCTCGTCGTTTGATTGGCCATTATCTTGGCCTGGGGTCTTGGATCCTGCACCTGACTGCCCTCGCCCGCCATGGTGATGTTCCTCTGTGCAATCTTGAAAGAGATGATCCTCGATTCTTGATTGATATTGCGTACGCTAGACGTTTGCAAGCGAATGGAGTTGTTTTATGGTGGTCTCCCGGCCCGCGACCTGACCATGCTGGTCATGAGAGCGATGATCTCACTGGACCACTGGACACCATAAAGATGCCAAACGTAAACAACCCAGGCACATACTCATCTGTGTGCATTGATTTGGATGTCCGAAACCTGGCGATCAATACCATTCTTACTTCGTCTCTTATCAACGAGCTTGAAGGTGCCGACTCGATCAGCTTCAATCCCACAGCTGAAGGCTCAGAGGGGCTCGCATCTGAAAGTGCCTTCTCCAACTCGGCTGTACTTGTTCTTCGAGAAATGGTCAAGTCATGGTGGGCTGAGGCTTGCAAGGGAAGCACAATGGCAGATGTGCTAGTGCAACATCTTGTGCGATGGGTAGAGGATCCTGACTCCTTCATGTACGACCGAGCCTTGCATTACTACGTGCAAATGATGTCTCGCAAGGCGTTCCAGCAATTAATGGCAGACTTCAGACGAGTGGGTTCTCAAGTAGTCTTCGCCAATGCGAATCGCTTAATTCTGCAGACCACCAAAGCTGAGGTTGCCAACGCCTTCGCATACAGTCAGTACATTATCAAGTCAATTAAGGGGAAGCCACTATTCCACTTTATCGACTTGGAGATCAAGGAGTATTGGGATTACTTGGTGTGGTACGATGAGTTCAACTATGGTGGCAAGGCGTGCGAGGAGGTCAGCGAGTCGGACGAACAATATTTCCAAACAATCATGCATTGGCAAATGTCAACATTCCTGCCCAAACGCTTGCAGCCTACTTTCCAAGAATGGGTGATTGAATTCATCCAATTGATGCAAGGGCTCAAGCGCAAGGCTACGGAGGATCCCGATTCAACCCCACGACTAACCCAGCTGCCTAATCAAAATGGCGCTGAGAACGCAAAAGTAGAGATCATTTTGGGCAAGGCCTTTGAGAAACCGCTGAAAAAGGTCATCACTGGTCTCATCAATCAGCACAAACGAGAAATGCTCCATCCCGAATTGGCAGAAGACTATTCTTTCCCTGTCCTCCCTGGATCGCACTTACATCCAAGAAGCCCAGCTCTCGAGCTGGTCAAGTTACTCATGCAAGTCTTGTCGCTAGACAAGAACATTACATTAGAGGCTCGCCTTCTGCGCAAAGAACTACTAGCATTGTTCGACGTCCGCGAATTCTCCAAGGAGGGTACATTTGCCAACCCCTCGGAGAGCCTCAAGCTGACGCAAGTCTCATGCGAGAGCTGCACGATGGCTCGTGATTTGGACTTCTGCAGAGACGAAGATCTCCTCCGAAGTGGTGGCAGCAGCGACGCTAACCAAATCCCATGGCAATGTACCTTCTGTGGCGCAGAATATGACCGCGTCGGCATCGAAGAGCGCATGTTGGCCATGGTAGAGAGCTGGACCGTCGAATGGTCAACACAGGATCTGAAATGCGGCAGATGTGGCGCGCTGCGACTGAACGACTTTATGGAACACTGCACATGCAGTGGTGAATGGATTGAAGTGGCTTCCAGGGCGGAGATGACGAAGAAGATGGCCATCATGAAGAGAGTGGCCAAGTATTATGGCTTACGAATGTTGTCGGATGTAGTAGAGAGCTTGCAAGATGCTATGTAATGACGGCTCGGATGCTTTTCATGTCCTTGTATATATCGGCGTTAGATGGGCATGATTCAAGAGATGGAGGGGCGTAATTGGTAATGAATGGACATACGATATGATTATTTGCATTCAAGAAAGCTTCTTATTTTATTTACTTTATTCATAGGTGTGTTGTATGTAAACAAGTGAGTCTACGGGCCGAATCCGCCACGAGCCATCTTTCTTGCCCGTCCCTCTCTACGATTATGATTCGCCCGTGAGCCTTTATTCGCTTCTTTATTCTTTCTCGCCGACTCTGTCGACTTCTCTCCGGTAGGACCAGCGACATTACCTCTTCCACGACCTCCACCGCCACGGCCACGGCCTCTACCTCGTCCCCTAGAAGCGCCACCATCACGATCACTGTCTTCAGTGCCTGATCCGGCGGGACTAGCTCGCCATGAAGTACGTTCAATTTGTTGTTGTTGACCACTAAATGCGTACTTGATTTCCAAGCGACGGACTTGTTGCGGGTTTCTGGTGAGGACGAGCGCCCAACCTTCGAGAGCCTCGTCAGCCATGCCGGTGTCTTCACGCAACTTCTTCCTCTGCGCTCCTCGTCTCGTAGCGGCATCTCTGTCAAAGACCTTGGGGTTTGTCTGGAACATGCGGAAGAGGGTTTCTTCATTGGCGTCGTTGGCTGCGTCGGCTTCTTGGTTGGTAGTGGCGTCGACAGTGCCGCCCACATCTGCTGCGTCGTAGGTGTCGTCGCGTTCATCGTCATCCGAGTCGAATGCAGCGAGGGCAGATAAAATGGCCGCTTTGTTAGGGGCATTGGACTTATCCTTGAGGAGCTCGTCGGCGGAATTGCCGGGCTTCTTGCCAAAAGATAGCTTGGCAGTGTCGACAGCGAGACGGTCGAATTCATCGTCATCGTAGATGTTGTGACGGACAGGTGGGAGGGGTGGTGTAGAGCGTGGTACGAGGTCTGGTTGTGGTTCCGGCTGTGATGAGAGTGCTTCGCTGCGATCAGCTGTGGCGAGGTGAGGTGGGAGGGATTCGCTGAGGAGGTTGGCGACGACTTGTTCGACGTCGTCGTGGTATTCGTCGAGGCATCTTGATACAAATCCGGCGCCGAGATCGGGGAACAAATCTTGTACTTGGGTGATTTGGCTCATGCGATGGATATGCATCTCTCCATCAACATCGTCCTGTCTTGCTTTGCCCTTGCCCTTGTCCACCTTTCGTCGTATCAACCGCTTTGGTCTGATCATGGCCCCTTTCTTGAATGGCTCCAGTGCTGTGATGCGCTTTCTCAGATTATCCGTAGCTGCTCCTGAATCCTGAGCTCGTTGTAAAAGAAGCTTCAGTATAGGCGTTGAGGTGACCAGCTCTGGCACCAATGAATCGTTGACATTCAGAGGCCCCTGTTTATGAGCATCTGCAGCGGCCTTGAGAGCAAATAGCTGGTCACCTAACATAGCCCACTTCGGGGGTGTCGAATCTGTAAGTCCCACCAAGCATAGGTACATTGTAGTAATGATTACCTTGCGCAGAGGCGGATTCATAATTCGAAATCCGGTAACTAGTCCATCGAAGAAGTCGCTTCCAGCCAGGAACAGCACGCATGCATCTGGTGAAACATGCAACAGAGCATTGAGTTTTGACAGCTGTGCTTCAACCAGCTTCAAATCTCCTTTAATCCCTGCATCGAGATGGGGAATAAGAGTTTTCTTCAATGCGGATAATGAGGCCTCAACTACCGAACCATGCCGGGTAAACGTCGTGGACAACACTGGTGCAACATGTTTCTTTGGAAAGCATTTTGAAAACTCAGCCAGAAACGGGAATTCGAAGAGACTTTGGTGTTTGGTAAGTGTGATTAAGCGAGACGCAAGCTGAAATACTGCTTTTGATAATGCAGAAGACGGTGATGGCGATGACGGTAATGATGAGGCAGCAATTTCGTGCACAAAAGTGGCAACAAATAGCACTGATGATTCGTCCTCTATGGTGTAGTTCATAAACTCAGAGTCGGATAGTGACAGATATGCAGCGCATATTCTAATCCAGGCAGCGGACAGGGAATCCCAGTCCTTGGAGCTAAGATGTTGACGCCACGAAGCTTGAGGGTACTGCGCCAATGGGGGTAACAAAGCCATGAGAGGCTCAACAATTCGATGTTTTTCGTTTCTCTGCTGTGTATCCTTTGCGTCTGTATTTTCAATGAGTGGAGCTTGCCATGTCTGGATTTTGCTGGATTTTTTAAACAGAATAAGCGTTGACTCGACGTTTCATCACCGGATGATTCATACTGGGCTTGTTCTGAGGCTCCATTTTCCCCCTCCAACGCAAAAACGGTACGTACCCCTCAGCACCACAGCCTGACACCGCGCACCACAGCCAAATATGTGGATCTAGTCCGCTTTTGCACTAGCGTTTCCCACACACAATTCGCGAATTTTTGGCCAGCGAAAACCCCACCACAGCGAAATTTGGCGATGGTTTCTTTCTTTTTGCCTTCTTTCAACCACCAACCGCCTTCATCACTTTGCCGATACGTCACCTCAATTTTACACGTTCGAGTCGTGAAGGATAATCCTTAATACCACCAATCAAAATGTCTTACCAGAAGAACGACAAGGATGTCGGCGAGGCTCCCGTACGTTGACTGCCGAAACGAATTTGTCAAAATCGTCCCAACGAACCGAAATTGCTAACTCCCCTTCTAGAAGAGCCACAAGATCCGCATCACCCTTTCCTCCCGCAAGGTCCAGGTCCTCGAGAAGGTCTGCACTGAGATCATCGACCGTGCTAAGAACAAGGACCTCCGCGCCAAGGGCCCTGTCCGTCTGCCCACCAAGACTCTCAAGGTCACCACCCGCAAGACCCCTTGCGGTGAGGGTTCCAAGACCTGGGACTGCTACGAGATGCGCATCCACAAGCGTCTCATTGAGTACGTGTTCCGAAACGACACATCCTAGGGAATTTCATGCAGTTTTTACTAACATTTTCGCAGTCTTACTGCCCCCACCGAGGTTGTCAAGCAGATCATTGTCAACATCGATGCCGGTGTCGAGGTCGAGGTCACCATTGCTGCTTAAGTGATGAGGCCGTAGCTTCGGGTAGACTCTACTCTCGAATAATTGATGTGCTCGCGCGTATTGGTTCTGAGAGGGTAGGGGGGGAAATGGTGCTGGACTCTGGTAGACAATACAAAAGAGTTGGTATCGCATATATTGCCGTCTCGTCGTGGTGAACGTTCTCAATGTGATAATGATTTAAAATCATTCATTCGATACTATGTGATATCAGACCCAACTATGTCCGGGTTATAAGTCGTTTGCACGTGTCTCCAAGACAGCTTTCCATAAACGCCATGTAAATGCAACCATTATATACAAGAAACCACGCCCCGCGTCAAAGCCGTTACTCTGCAACTAGAAATCCCATTGTGTACACTCTCTCGGAGGTGGAACATCGGGCATCAATCCATCGCTAAATGATCCAGTTTGGGCAAACGCCATCCACTGAGACTTTGCCTTTTCGTCATACTGGTTCGCCGGGAGCTCTGTATCTTTATAAAATCCAGGAGGTCCATTGGGAAACCAGATCTTCGTCCACGTGCCATCAAATCCGCGAATACCTGGCTTGCCATCCTTGTAGCTGACAGGCTTGCCTTTGAATGCGGCCAGCGAGCCATCCATGTTCTTGGAAGCGTAGCTATCCAAAGGAGGATGTTGCTTGCCGCTGTCCGGTGCGTAAGGGTTACCGGGCGGAGGCGCAGGCTTTGCTGGTTGTGCTGGGGTTGAAGCAAACGGGTTAGCTGCTGGGGTTGAAGCAAACGGGTTAGCTGCTGGGGTTGAAGCAAACGGGTTAGCTGCTGGCGTGGAACCACCTCCTGAGGCAAACGGATTGGGTTGGCCATTCGTTTGCTGGCTTGGCTGGCTCGCAAACGGGTTACCACTACTCGGCTGCCCGAAGCCACCCACCGAGTTAGAAGACGGGGGATTCGAGTCATTTTGTGGATTTATCGTCGCGGTTGGTTGCTCTGGCTTGCCAAATGGGCTGGCATTTTGTTGTGTGTTGGGGTTACTGCCAAAGGGATTCGCGGGAGCACTTCCCTGGTTGGTATTGCCACCTCCGAAAGGGTTTGCGGGAGTTGCGCTGTTGCCGGCACTAGCAAATGGACTGGCTGAGGTATTGGAAGTAGTATTTGATCCGAATGGATTGGGCGTCTGGCCAAGTTGGCTAGGTTGGCCAAAGGCGCTGCTTTGGGCAGCCGGCTGGGATGGTTGACCGAAAGCTGGTGTTCCAAAGGGATTAGGCTTTGCTCCCAATGCCGAGGGTTGTCCAAACGCAGATGTAGGTTGTGAGGGTTGTCCAAATACCGGGGTGCTCTGTGCCGGCTGTCCAAAAGGTGATGCAGCGGCGGGTTGTGGTGCCCCAAACGGTGATGCTGCAGCTTGTGCCGGCTGGGCAGGCTGTGCAGGTGGTCCAAAGGCAGGGGTTCCGAAAGGGTTTGGCTTCTGGCCGAGTTGGCTCGGCTGTCCAAATCCACTGGCCGGTGTATTTGTGTTGGCGCTTCCTCCAAATGGAGATGCTGTGTTGTTAGAAGCAAAGGGGTTGCTGGCTTGCTCGGCGCCAGGAGCAATAGACTTGGGTCGCTTGCCGACAAGAAACTCCCCAAATGGGGCTCCCTGTGTGCCCTGGTGGCATATATCTAATCGGTTGGGATGTTTAGTTTCAGCTTCGAGGATGAATCGAGCGGCTTCAGAAGTATTGCGAACAGCGGTTTGCATCTGTTGCTGGGCATTCTGATAGAGCTCTTGGACCTCGGCGAGCTATTTCAGAAGTCAGTTGCGTCGCTCCTCCAATTTTGCGATTTCATGCTTCCACCTACAGCTTTTTGCTCATTTCCTTGCGCCTTTGCTTGCAAAAAATGCCACCTCAGCTCCTCAAAGCTCTGTTCACGAGGGTAGCCTCCAAAGAGCTGCTCAGGAGCATCTCGACCGGGCGCGTAGGCTGAAAGGATCCATTGGGGTGTTTCGGTAGTTAAGTCGGCTTCGATCGCGTCAAGCTTGATGTTGTACTTTTCTGTAATTGAAATGAATCAGCACACTTGCGCCCAATTGCAATGCAAACGCGCGTTGTTCATCTCCTTACCGAGACCTCGTGGTGTATTTCCGACGCTGTTGCCTCCTCCACCTCCTCCTCCTCCTAGTGCACCAAACCGATTATTTGAGGCGCCAGGGTGTTCAAATCGGCAGGCACCTGTGATACTTGTTAGAATTACAGTCCTGATGCATAGAGTTCAATACGGTCAGTCACATGCGCGTGCGAGCGCGTCGATCAAAGACCAAATGTCGTCGCTTTCGTTTCGCTCGAGTCCAACTAGGGCTGGTTGCTGCACTCACTTCCAAATTTACAGTTCCCTTGCTGATAAAACTTGCACAGCGCCATGCTGGGTTCTTGCGCCACAGAGTACGTGGCAGGGGATGAAGAATATTATCGTCGCATTTGTAACGCTGATTGAGAGGTTCAGCAGTTTTTAGAGAGTCGAAACTTTTGCGGGCGATTTTTTGGGCTGTTGGTTTTGGAGCTTCCAGGCAAACTCCACCCGCATAGAACGCGCGACAAGTACCAGTGGGTGTGCAGTAGGTAGCGGGCAACATGCACTTCTACATTTTAGAACCATCTCTCTTTATAAAAAAAAACGGTAGCCAACAGCGGCCCGGAGCATGACGAAGTCATGAAATTTCCGTATCAACACAATATCTAACAATATCTAACAATATATTTCCATTAATTGCAACCAGTTCCTGAATGTGTCCTCGGGGATAAGGCTCAGTCTGTCAACTTGTCTCCCATTGTCGGCTTGAGCAGCGAACTTCCACCATCCATCAGCTGTCGACAACGTGGCATCAATATTTTCCATTTCCATTTCTGGCATTGGAAATTTAGGGTCCTCCTCTTCTAATTTGAGGTACAGAGTCTTCAGATTTCGAGCGTGTTCCTGTGTTTGCTGTTCAACTTTCAAGGCGTTGTCGCAGCCCAAAGCAACTGGAAGTCTCAGGATCAAGTTACAAAATATCTGGCAAGCTGACAATGGGAAGAAAGCCCATCGAGTGCTTGTTCTTTTGTAAAGTAGTTCCAGTACAGACACAGTGTCGGATAGTCCGTCTAATGGAGAAAGGTCGTCGATCATGCGGAAATACCATCTCATAAACATGCGTCGAGTATGCTTGAGTTTTTGAAGAAGTGAGATGTGCCATACGGGATGTCTCTTCCCATTTCTCGAGGCCTTAATGAGCGACGTACACTCAGACAACAACGTAATAACGTGTGCTGCATTTCGATGCAAACCCAAGTAGAGTCTGGACTGGCTATCACCTGAAAGCTCTGCGGGTTTGATCAATGCCTCCCAACTACTACGACACAGAAAGTTGGAAATATTATATGCCAGCGACGACCATGTCTACAAGTCATCAATTAGTATCCTCCTCATGCGTTATGGCCAAGCATGTAAGCTTCTAAAATATACAAAGGACTCACTACTGCTGGAAGCTGCTGGAATAATATGTCGATCTGAGGCTTGGCTGTGAACCTATGAGGGCCGCGATGCTCTAGTATCTTGGATATGCCGAACAAGTGACGCAGTATAGTCTCAGAATGTGACTCTTGAAACGACTAGAACATTTTCAGCTATTAGCATCATGTACCCTTTTTCTTACATTTGCATCTCGTTTTATTTCTACCTCGAAGCAGCAAAGAAGCTGGACAGCGAACAGAGTCTCTGCGGAAGTTGAGCGAATAGGATCGCTAAGGTCATTCCGTAGAGCCGAAAGAGCCGCTGCATATGAATTGCTCATTGTCAAGGTCATTTGAGCCTTGGTCATAGTATCCACATCCGCTGTACGTAGCTGTGCCGACATCTCTTTTAAAGTGGCAGCTACGCATATGACTGCCTTGTCCAAGGCAACGCTGTGGCCGGTCCGCCGTGGAAGATCGTGCAATACTACCTCCACGGCTATTCGCATGCCCCTACAAACATCATCCGGCGGAACTGGTGCACTCTTGTTGACCTGGGGTAAGAGGAGCAGGACGTCGCGCATATCTTGTGATCCATTATACTGAGGCAGAGATCCAGGCGACAGCGTTAGTGAGACTGACGATTCGGCGGGGGCCATGTCTGTTAAATAACCAAGACATGATATGCCAGCCCTAACGCATCGGCAGCACCTTGGCCTCGCTTCATCGCACTTTATCTTCCGCTTCCTGATGCAAAGGTCAGATGTGGCCGATTCGTCCACGTCTCCCGGACTCACCTGCAAGTTGCGCATCCCGTCTTCGCTCTAGGCGCCCATCGTTTGTGTCGACCAAGAGACACCGCGGTTGGTCCATGTTCCTTATCCTCCATCGATTTAAAATGAGAAATTGCGACTGCATCAAAGATGTTGAAAGTGGTCCCGGAACGATGTCGCAGTTACCCGATATTCGGTTCGGTTATTTGGTGTCAGCCATCTGGTCAGATCGGCCCCGCTAGCGAATGCTGACAAGCAATTGCCTCGCTCGAACGATTACGACAAGAGGACGTTAATGATCCGTCATTTTCCTTTGGAAAGCGTCCAGTACCAGACTCACTTTTAATGCATTGGAATGTCTTATTATTTTTCAAGTTTCTTTTAGATTTTTAACATTTTCCTAGGAAGCAATATATGCACGCAACAAATATATACAGACGAACCAGCTTGGTTCTCAACAACGAATAGCTATCGTAAGGACAGCCCAAACATCCTTCTGCTTGGTGGAAATTGCCCATTTTTCAGTACATCACATCATTAAAGAAATACTTAGCCAAGTCATCCCAAGGTGATCGACTTAGTTATTCTCGGCCTTTCTAAACTCCAGGATAGGACCCTTCTTAGCACTGGTAAACGTATCAACCAGCTGGAACTCTTCAGGGCGGTGACGGCCCCATTCCAAGCTAGGATGTCCCTCGCTAGGATCAGCCTCAGCGACGGCCTTGCGCACATCGTAAAGGAAGAGCGTGCGAGCTAGCGTAGTAGTCATCTCGACATATGCGAGACCCTTGCCGATACAGCCGCGAGGACCGATGCTGAAAGGGCAGAAGGCGCTAGAGGCGAGAGAAACATCTTCTTGGATAGTCTCGGTGCCAGTGAGGGGGTTCTTGGCGCCGGCCATCCAGCGCTCGGGAACGTAGCTGTAGGGCTTGGGGTAGTAGGCCTCGTTATGGTGGATGGTGTAGTGGGAAGTGCCGACGACGGTGCCGGCGGGGATGAAGTTGCCGTCGATAGTGATGCCACCAGGGAGGACTTCACGGGGAAGAATGCCGCCGACGGAGGGAGACATGCGCATGGCTTCGTCAATGCAGGCGCGGAGGTAGGTGCAAGAGCCGAGAGCGGGACCGTGGATGATTTGCTCGACATCAACAAACTTGTTGCGGATTTCCTCGGTGACCTTGGCCAGAGCGGCGGGGTTGCGGACGAGGTAGAAAAGAGTAGCAGCCATAGCGGTGGAAGTGGTATCAGATCCGGCAATGATACTGGAGTGTTGTCAGTAATGCTATGTGAGAAGATGAGCCAGAGCTAAAACTTACAGCAAGTTAGATTCAGCCCAGAGTTCGGGGGTGCTGAAACCAAGGCCAGTTTCGGGGTCGCGAGCCTTGAGGAGGTAGTAGAAGAAGTCACGGCGATCAGTCTCTTCACCGAGTTTGGTGCGCTCGGTGAGCTGGCCCTTGCTGTACTTCATGTAGCGGGCGCGACCGCCAGCGAGGGTAGGGAAGAGGAACTTGTCAATCTTGAGCTTGTCGACGATGGGCATAGTACCGCACTGTGTTTCAAATTAGCACGGTTCCAGATACAAAATTTCAACTTGACGTGATAGGTGCTAGTATGCCTTACAATAAGATGTCTGGTGGTAGCGGCCTCGACCAACTCCAAAGCAAAGCGGTTGTCGGGGGACTCAAGCATATGGAAAGCCTTTCCAAAGGACAAATCACCAAGAATATCCATGGCTAGGTAGTTGCACCAATCGGCCATGTTGCGAGGGCGAGACCAGCCCTTGGAGTCGGGGCCACCGTCGGCAACACCAATCTGCTGACAGAAAGCGCGAACGTTTCCGAGAATGTAGCGCTGCATCTCCTTCATGGCAGAGTCAGAGAATGCATGAGACAAGACACGACGCTTGCGGGCGTGGACTTCCTTGTCGCGAGTGTTATGGGTGTTGGCTACGGGGTGAGCAAAGGCATCGTAGAACTCGGACTTGCGGACGTTGGACTTGAAGCCGTAGATTTCCTTGAGGGCGGTGTTGGAGTTGAAGGAGACGCAATTGGGGCCGAATCGAACGATTTTGCCTGCGAGAAGAAGAAGAAAAAAGTCAATATTGAGATCATTCTGGATGGGTATAGCGGTAGTTGACATACCATACTTCTGGTGCATACGCCAGAACTCGAGGTGACGATCACCCTTGTAAGCGTGGTACAACTGGTAGGCATCTGTAATCTTTGCCAGGAAAGGACCAGGGTACTTGGCAAGAGGGTGGAAAAAGACTCTATACACAATGACAGCGAATGCCTACAACACCAAAACTGTTAGTTACATTTTGTCGCTGGTGATGATTTGCTCGGACGATTCGGCTTAAGCACGTACATAGACGATTCCTCCACCAAGGGCGATGCCCAACCAAGTCAGCAACTGAGCCAAGTTAAAAACCATCTTGACTTGTAATAAAAAAAATCTTTCCCAAATCTCAGAAGATGAGAGAGAGAAAAATATTAAAGGGGAAAGAAAACAAAGGAAGTTTAAGTTTGTGTGGGAGGGACAGGACTCGAGATGGGGGGGAAAATTCACACTTTAAGAAAATGGGTAGACGGTCGAGCAAGATTGGACGCGCACGGCAAAGAGAAACCGAACCGGAGAATAAGGATTGCAAAGCAAGCCACCGGAGCCGTTCCCCCCTCCCTTCAAAGACTAAAAGTACTTCCCCGGAATTCACTACAGTACAAAATACTATGTAAAGCCTTGTATGGCTTGCGTTTTTTTCTTACTGTACCATATTACTTGGCCGTGTCGAGAATGTGCTTTGGCCCTGTAAATTGGACAATGACAGGCTGTGATTCGCTCTGAGTCGGCTTCAGGCGGCACAAAAGTCGAGTTGACACGGTCCTGTGGAGAGACAAGGCCTATCGATTGCGGCGGGTTGCGGCGGTCTCTCCACCTTTTACTGCAGCCAAGCGTGCCACTAATACAGGCACTTCCAGTGGACAAGACCTGCCCTGGCTGCTTTCATCGTATTTTTGTCCACCACGTACCGTAGTTGAAATACACATCAACTCTGCTTGCATCTGTCCCCGTTTAGTAGAATTGTTAATAATAAAAAATCACCATTGTTTCCGTACCAATCTGCTTCAATCCCGCCATTTTTAATTACGTTTTTGATGCGTCTATCCCTCACCAATCTCATCCACAGCCAGCTCAGCTAACCCTCGTCACTAAACCAAACCAGCCACTGCCATGTTCCATCACCCGTCATCAGCATCAAACACAATCCCCCAAGTAAAAAATACAAAAATTCCCAAAACCATAATTCATCACAGATAAAACAATACGACGTCATCACTGCCTGCTGATCCAGGGAAATGATCGTGTTTTATCGGCTTAGCGCCAATTCCGCCCGTTCCGCTACCCCCTCTACACCCTTTCATCGCCGCAACAGGCCACCATGCCTGCTAACAGAAAAAACCCATCAACGGAGGCGGCGGCGTGCCCCATGACTGCTTTTCCCTTTTTTTTATGGACCTGTCATTGTGCCCTCACCTCTTTTTCCCCTGTTTTTTTGCCCGCCTCCCTCCAGTTTCTCCGGCCACTCTACGGCCCCACTGCCGATTTTATTGTGGTCCGTTGTCCGTGTTGCCGCTTCTCTCACCGATCCTGATTTGCTTCACTGTTCGTATTTCTCCTACCCTAAATCATTTACCAGCATATGTGCAATCGACACATTGGAGCCTCGCAACCCAAGGGAATCGTGTCCGACTCTGTCGAGTCGCGTAAAACCCACAACTTGTCATGTTTCATCGTAAACCAAGACCAAATTCGCGTGAACCAATTCACCACTTTATATTTAAGTACGTTTCTACTAACCACCTTCTTGTCCTACATCTACCTAGGTATATTACTTCGCCGTCATCATCATATCCGTCTACATACACTTATAGGGAAAATAAAAATAAAAATAAAATACATTTCGTCCCCCATCACCCCCCCATTAGCCAAACCCTCCCCACATATCTCTTAAAAGTAAAAGTAGTATCTCGGCTCATCAAAAACATGATAATAGTGATCCCGCACTCCGTCTCCGCGGAACATGGCCGGGAAGCGCCACCCAGAAGGAACCTGATCCTCCTTGATCCGCTTATTGCGTTGATCCGGAGTATACTTTTCCAAAACCGCAATTTCCTTTTCCGTTTGTGGAATCACAAACTTGGCCGCCTGCAGCTCCGTATCCGTAATGCTGCTACGACTCACACGCGCGTAACCAACACGCCTCAAGCGCTTGTACAAAATGTACTCGCACCAGCGGTCCCAATCGCTGGGATCCACGTCGTGCATACCCGAAGTCTTGCTCACATACGTATTATAGTTGCCTTCAAGGGGATCTGTTACCAGATAGCTCAGCAAGATGGCCGGACGAGGCGTTGTGCCCATCACGAACGCGAGGTACTCAGACTGCAGGCGGCGATCCTCTGGGTCTTCTTCTTGGCCGGAGTGGAACACAAACACGTCGACCAGTTGGCCGTAGACGTCCAAAGTAGCGTGAATAGCCGGCGCCAATTCACCAACTGGGCTGGGAAGCAAGTGGTGCCTGGACTCCACAATAGGAAACTTGGACAATAAAGCAGCACCCCAAGTATGTTTGTTGGGTCCCGGTCCATAATCCACGTACATGCCCAGGTCTTCAGCCAGAAACTGCGTGGTATCACGATTGCCCATGATGATGCGCTGGTTGTCTGACTCAAGCAATCCAACAACATCCAATTCCATATCTCGAATCAAATCGCGCATTCGGTGCTCAGATGACCACATGTCGTTGTCCAGTGAGAAATGAATAGTCCAGATACCAGCAGTCAAGATGCGGTCCTGGGCGTGGTAAGGCTTGTAGTCGTTTGTTGGGAACCGCCTGAAAGCAGCACATAAGAATAGGACGTTGATCAGAACAGTCGACAAGCCGAAATACTTCTTATTTTGTGAAGGAGCAAATTTAGGCGGAGTAGATTTAGCGCTCTTCGATATGTTGTGATCGACGATGCCAATGCCAATGAATGCCATCATGGTGTACATGACCCAATCAGTGTGCTCACGAACCAGTGGGCCACCAGGTACAAAGGCGTAGGCTACAACCCAGACATGGAACAGGACCAAGAAATTGTACAGCAAGAATCCCAGGCCGAAAGTAACAGCTGGACTCTTCTTGGACGCCGTGGAGATCAGCGGAATAGAAGCCGCCATCAAGTAAACGGCAAGAACTAATCCGCCGTAGTAGCCGAACCAGTGGCTATTGAATGTGAGAACCATAGCACCAGCCGTGCCAACAAGATACGAAAGGATCCCGCCCGCACAATTGGGTTTCCAGATACCAGCAAAAAGACCGACAGACATGGCGGCAACAGTGAACCATCCATGAGTGGAGAAATATGGTCCACGGATCGGGAAACCTTCCCATACCCACAAAATCATGGTGCTGGTGTCAGAGAGAAGCGAGTGAAGACCAAACATCAGGCCGCCAATACCAAATGCAGATAGAACTGGCGAGCCACCAGACTTGGCCACAGGAGCAAGGCCGGTAGAGACTGGGGGACGGCGGGTAAAGCGGAGTGCGGCCAAAAGACCAAGAACAAGACCGGTTCCATTCCAGCCTCCGGTAGAAGCATTCATGACAGGCCAAATTGGGTTGTTCGTCTGCCAAGCAAACTTGATTGTCGAAGAAAGAATCAAACCAACCATCCAGCCGAGGAGTTTGGATTGGAAGCGAGTTTCGTGAACCGACTCTGCCGATAGAGAGGCTGCCCAGCCAAGGGTACCCATGGCGGTACCAAATCCAACGAGACAGAGGCGAACAACTGGATCAGGGACCAAGTAAGCAGCTACAGCAAGCAGAGAAAGTAAGTGGACGGCGCGAATGTTCTGAATGGCCCATGTTCGGATGGAGCTTATTCCAAGCAAGGCTGGCGAAATGGTCACCATGACAAATGCTTCGAATCCCGAGATACCCATGTACCAAAGAGGAAAGTCTGTATGCAATCAGCACATTGAACAAAGAAGCTCGAGTCTTGCGTAGAAACTTACACCAAACCAAAAGACCTAGACTAGTTAAGACGGACCAGAATACAAACTATTTCACGTCAGTTAGACAGTTCGAATTCGAATTTTGAAAGCTTGCAACATACTCCATGGTAGATATCGGCAGCAACATCTAAAGCCTCACTCGAGGTGAAGCGGAGGGAAAGAAGTCCACCGCTAGCATGATCTTTCCTAATGTAATAGTCAGAAACATAATTACAAAACATATGAGAAATGAGAACACGTACTCCTCTTCCAGTTCAGCCAGAGGGACTGAAGAATGATTGACACTGCAAAAAAAAAAAAACTTAGAAATTGTCATTTGTAGAGGTATATTTGAGACAGGCGGTTCAAACCGAACAGTCCTTCTACGGCAGCCATCGAACGTACCCCTTGCTCAGACCATCGACATCTCTGACGATAATTTCCAGTGATTGAAAATCCAGCGCAGTCACTGCATCGAACGCGACGTCGAAGAGGATCAGTGACCATTCGAAGAATGCGTATGTCGTGTACGCTAAGCTCGGTTAGCCGGGAAGACACCTGGGCGAGCAATAAGTAAACAAAAGACGTACCTCCGGCAACACGGTGAACTTTGTGCTGTATAAAAAAGTAGACCAAGGGAACAAGAGTGCCGAAGAAAGCTCCAGCAAGGTATTTACGGTATTTGATCGCCTTGGGATTCGCGGGGCTAAGGGCAATGCAGCCAGTCGTCCAAGGAAGAGTGCAGACAATGTACGCAATCATAAGAATGTCGTGCCAGTCGTGATCGTCAGTCGACGTGATGTAGGTCCACCCTCCGCAGGTTAAGGTTCGCAAGAAGCCCATGGAAGCAACAAAGGTGGGAAGCTTATGACCTCGTCTGCGGGTGAGGAGGTACCATAGGCCAACGAGAGCAAAGCGAGGGCCTAATATCCATCTGGATTAGCTTCCTAGAGCTATAGAAAAAAAAAAGGCTTGTATAGAGTCGCCACGCACCTGAAGTAATTGCAATGAATATCATGAAAAAAGATCGCTCGGGGTATCGGTCGCCAATCGTTGCCGAAACCGACGGGAACCACTCGTCAGGGTAGCCGTAGAACTCATTCTGGACGATCTTGTTGTAATGCAACGAGACGCCGATGATTAAAGCGCTGATGAATGCAGCTGTAGGAGAAGCTCTAGTCAGCGAAACGAACTCTGGCGGACATCGTCGTGATCGTCGCCGTCCAGACAAACAAACAAAAACTCACTGTATGCCACGGCCGTGTGCGCCCAGCTGACCCACTGGCCATTGAAGCTGAAGACGACACCTGTATCCTTGTCCTTGTATTTTGAAGACATGTTGACAAAAGAAAGTGATAAATCAAAGCAGAGCCTGACACGTCCGGATCATCCGAACGCGCTCAAATTGGCGAGAAACAACCTGGATGTCGATGTTGATGGGAAGGGGGGAGGGAAGTATGAAGCCAAGGCTTTGAAAACACGCCTCGGAGCTAATAAAAAAGAATCGCGACGCCGGCCTGATGTCAGCCATCACTGTGGGGTGTGGCTCTGTCATTATAGGCCAGGGGGGTTGCGCCTTGCGGGCAAACAGGCCAATGTTGGTTTTTTGGGGCGACGTTATTTTGCTTTCGGCTCGATGCGAATGAGCCACAGCCCAAACGCCGAAAGCTTGTGCTTTTTTCCCCTACCCGCCCGACAAGCTATTGCCAAGGTTGTTAGCGCTAGAGGGTTGCTCTACATTGGCTCTGGCGACGAAAGTGACGATACTTAACAACAGTCCCTTTGTTTTCATGTTGCAAAGCGCCATGACCGGTAATATTACCACAATAAATCTACAAAATTCAATTACAGTCTATGGCGGATTTTAGCCATGGGCCAATCCGTTTCCAAGACCCATTTTCTTCTGTAACTAAACGAAGAATGAAACAGCCACGACAGAAACAACATGCAAGGAAATTGTCGTGCAAGGTTGTGTCAACTGAGTGAAGCTCTCCGCGCTGAACCCTAGATCTCTCTCTACCTACGCTAGTCTTTGCTCGCTACGGGATCAACTGATACTAATTGGTAGGTGCTCGAGGGGTCTAGTGATTCGCAGGGTTCTCAAAGGATAGCGACTTACCACAGCCCGTTTGAACAGCAATACGCGGGCAACTGGCATTCGCACAAAGAACAGACTAATAATTCAGCTCCTCCCTCTACAGCCAATCACAGTTTTTCTAAATAATTTACTCCGCAAGGTTGGGATCTGCTGCAGTTCGCGACGGTGTATCTTACCACGAAAATGTACCCACGTTGTCACCGATTCTCTTCGTTAATCAGGGGCATGCTGAAGATAGACAACTTGATTGGTCCGGATAAGACCAGACAATAGTCCTTTTATACCCGTAGGGAAAAAGATATAACCAAAGAGGTATAAATTGTAGGCGACTTGTACCAATATTAAATAAATCTTTTCCTCCCCTCCTCTTGAGCTGTGTGGTTCCTTAACTCCTGACTTGGTGCAGTGTTGTCAATATGCTCTACACGAACTTGGTCTTGCTGGCCGCCACTGTTGCGGCCGCATCCGAGTTCCCAACTTCATTCCGCGCCGGCTCACCAGAATCTGTCAAGAACCTCAAAGACAAGATTAAAAATGTAGTCATTCTTGTCATGGAAAACCGCTCATTTGACAACCTCATGGGCGGGCAGAGGATTAAAGGCCTAGACAATCCGATACAGACTGGTCCTTTCTGCAACCCTCTCAATGTTAGCCATCCCGATGACCACCAAGGCTGCACAGCAGCGCTTGACTACGACTCTATCATTGATGACCCGGACCACTCTATTTCTGGTAACAATTTAGAATTTTTCGGCTCATTCAACCCAGACAACAATGATATTCGTTCCGGAAAACTGAGACCCAACATGAAAGGCTTCCTTACTGAGCAGATTCGCTTATACGGGGGGAAGGAGAGCGAAAAGGTTCTCCAGACGCAGGTTATCAACTACTACACCGAAGAACAAGTCCCGGTTATCACTAAGCTGAGCAAGAACTACGTTGTGTTTAACCACTGGCACTCCGACATTCCTGGTGTAAGTGTAGATATTCGATATTACTGCGCACATGCTGCGCCGTTGACACTCAGCTGTTTCCGTTTTGTCTTGCTAACACCAAAGTAGCCTACGAACCCAAACCGTGTGGCTCTTCTCTCTGGAACCTCGGCAGGCAAAGGCAAAAACAACTTCGGGTACAACACCATGAACCAAATGTCCATCTTCCAACAGGTGACAGAACTGGGCCTGCAATGGAAGAACTATCTGACTGATAATTCCATGATGGACGCCCGCTGGTTCACATGGACCTACAAGACCAACAACACTGACCGTGTTGTCTATATGGACTCCTTCTACGCCGACGCTAAGGCTGGTAAGCTCCCTCATCTGGCCTACATCAACCCGTCCTGCTGTGGCGAGGGCACCAACTCTATGCATCCCACGGGCCGCATTTCGGATGGTGAGACACTCCTCAAGAACGTCTATGAGGCCTTGCGCGCTAGTCCACAGTGGAATGAGACCATGTGGATTGTTACCTTTGATGAGACGGGCGGTTTCCATGACCATGTCCGCCCCCCCCGGGCCACCAGGCCAGACGAACTCACTCACACGGAAACGACACCCAGTGGAAAAGACTACACTTTTGAGTTTGATCGTCTTGGAGGCCGTATGCCTACGTGGCTCATCTCGCCTTGGGCCACACCCACCGTTGAGCAAAAGGGTACTGGTCCCAAGAAGTGCCCTGCTTCTTACCATGCCACGTCTATCTTACGTACTTTGGGCTATCTTTGGGATTTTGCACCGTACAACCCTCGCGTTAGAGATGCCCCGTCGTTTGATCACTTGATTAGCAGCACATTCCGCGCTGATACACCAGAGATACTTCCTGAGGTTGTCCCTTTTCGACGCTAGCTTACTTAGAGACATGGTACTGTAGGGAGCAAGGCATGCTCTTGAGATCAGTTCGTCAAAATTTAGAAAGAGTACAGTACTCCTAAAGAAAATAAAGAGAAAGCAAGTGTAGGCTATGTATGCAAATGTTTCTTATCAGTATTGTGTGTCCAATAGGCTGCTATTCTCATACCGTAGGTCCGAAGCTGTGAGCCACACCCTTCTAGATGCATTGTCTGCCTCTACAGTGGCGGTTGTTAGCGCTACACGCTTTTTGTTCTCTGCGCTGCATTAGCGGCTTCAGCCACAACTGGGTGCCAAGCAATGGGCTCGCCCCGCCAAAATTTCCAAAAAAACTTCACCGGCCTCCGATCTGCAACACTTTTTTTTCTTTTTGTTCGAGAACAGCAAAATCACTTGTCACAGTCTGCATCATAAAGGCATTGAAATGGGAGGAGTCGCAGAAAAGGCGAGGTTTTACCTCGAAAGATCGGTACCACAGCTAAGAGAATGGGAAGAGAAGGAAATTTTCTCAAAGGTAACGACATCAGAAGCTAATCGGCCAGCACAATGATACTGACCAGTGGCCATCAGGACGAAATTAGAAATATTGTGCAGAAGCGCAACAATTACGAACACAAGGTACTTTCGCCGGGAAATACTGCCTACGATTGGTCAACATATGCTCGATGGGAGCAATCCCTTGAGGCTCTGCGAACGAAACGATGCAAGCGACTCAAGATTCGACACTTGACTTCTGCGCACGCCGGGCAAGGGCGAGTGCTGGGCATTTATGAACGAGCTGTTGGCCGTCATCCAGGAAGCGGCGAACTCTGGCGAGAATATCTTTCATATACAGCACATGTTAAAGCGGCCAAGAGATGGCGTAAAACAATGACAAACGCCCTCCGCATGATGCCAACGGAAGCCGACTTGTGGATTCTCGCTGGCAAGCGATCGGCTGTCAACGGAGACATGGCTGCAGCAAGAGGATTCTTTATGCGAGGATGCCGATTTTGCACAAAGGATTGTAAGCTGTGGCTCGAGTACGCCCGAAGCGAAATGGAGTGGTTGGAGAAGATGGAGCGCAAACAGAAGCTAGAAAAACCTAAGCCGCGGTTGCCCGAAGCAGACGACGAGTTGCGAATCGACGACAGTGATGACGATGGCGAAGACCTTGAGAATGGAATCATTATGCCAGAACTATCCAAGGCGCAAGAAAAAGTCATTGATAAGCAGGCCGCACAACAGCTGGCATCTAACCCGGCGATGGACGGAGCAATCCCAATGGCGATATTCGACATCTCCAAAAAGCAGAACTTCTTCAAACCTGCTGTTGCAGAATCCTTTTTTTTCTTGTTCAAGTCATTCAACGATGTCTCTGCGGAGCAAAGAATATCCAGTTATGTCTTGCAATACCTCGATGACGAATTCCCAGAGGCTCCTGCGACATGCAACTGCCATATTCGCGAGCCGCTATTAGGTCTGAGCCCACAAACAGCAGAATTTCCTCGTAAATTGAGAGAGGTGCTGCCCCTGATCTCTAAGTATATGGAAACGACAAGTGACAAATCCGAGCTGCAGCGAAAAACAGCGGCTTGGATTGATGAGTATTTGGCAGTGGAAGGTTTGGACGAAGGCATCAAAACAGTGTTAGAACACACTAAAGCGAAGTATTGTCCTGTTTAAAATAGTCAACGATCAATTAAGCGAATGTTTTGGGCTTGCCTCATGATATCACTGTAACAGCGCCAACTACCTCCCTCTTGTGTGGATATCTGTATATTGTGTATGCACTGTTTGGAAGGAAGCAGTATTTGCGAAATGACACTACAGTGCCTGAAACTTGACGCCTACACGATTGTATGTTAGGTGGTAGGATAATGCCCGAGCCAAAGGGAGGGAGGGGCGGGAACGGCTGGTCTGCGTCCGCTAGATCGGCACAACCCTGCACCAGTAGCAGCTACTGCCTGAGCTAGGCGACTGGTGACCTGACCAACGGTAATAGCGCCAAAGCCATCAGCCATGTCAGGTTTGTCGCCCAATTTCCCGGGATTGCGCGCGCCGTTTTGGAACAAGGGTAGCGAAAGTGCCAGCGAGTAACATATGGCTCGAATTAACTCAATGCATTGCAGCTGGAAGGGATTGACGGGGATATCATCACTAAACAATAATCATCAGACACACACATGGAGCCCCGGATAAGCGCGTGCACAGACTTGGAGGAGGCCAATGTCGGAGCAGTCCAAACTGTTTGCTTGTGTTGCATCTGGTGAACAACGGAGACCACTAATGAAGCAAGGCAAGTGGCACACAACACGGACCATTCGATTGTTGAGTTTCAGCGGATTCTGCTCGAAGTCGCCGACACATCACTTGGAACCCAAGAACAGTGCTTGTCATGGAAGCCCACCATCATGAACCAGACCCGCAGATGGGTTGGGCAAAGACGGCCGCTTTGTTAAGGAAAAGCGAAAAACTTGTAGGCTAAATCGACTAACGAGAAGGTGACGAGGAGTGATTACTCGCAACTTATTTGAATTCTTAATTGCCAAAAGATGGCTGGATCAGGAGCGAACCGTTCGCCACTGGGACCAGGTCTATCATAGGTGGTGTGGGGGGGAGACGATGCGGCAAGGCGGGAAAGCGTACAGAATTAGGTCTCCATGCCGATGAAGACTGCAGCGGTGTGTTGAGCCAGAAAGAACAAAAAAGATAAGAGGAAATTGGACCCCAAAAGGGACAATAGTAATTTCTTGTTACTTCTATGCGTTCTTGGGTTAATAATTTCTTGAGACGAACTCTGCTGGGTGCCAAGAGACGTTGAGAATGAAATCCATTGGGGAGCAAGCCCTTCCTACGTTTAGAGTCCGCTATGGGTCAAGGATGGATGGAGCTCAATTTGCCATCCGACATTACCTTTTTGTCATTAGTCTGCCATTGCTTAAGTCGAGAAGCTGTGGAGCGCGAGAAGGAAGTTGCAGGAATAGCACATAAGTAATGAAAAACAATCAGAATAAAACAGATTACATTGAATGATTAGCATGGCTAAGGTGACGTCTGACGTCTTTTAACCCCCCCCCCCCCTTTTCCCATTTTCTTTTCTTCCTTTTGCCTACAAAGTGTACTGTGTGTAATCGAAGTCGGCGCATACCAATCAAGGCTAGCCCTTCTGCAAAAAGGCATCCAACATGGACGATGCCAGAAATGGAGAAGCACACAGTAGTTTAATGCAAATGAGATTTAATTATTCAACGGCTCCAGCAGCTTTCAAATCGGAAAGCAGGTGAAAAAAAAAGAAGTGTGTCTGCCTCGGTGTCACTTGGCACCGGGCGGCATTAGGTGGTCTGCCTACTGGGACGGGGGGGATGGTCATCTTCAGTTTTGGGCTGGCAGAGTCTTGCACACAACACAGCTCACTAGACCCCTTCCCCCCGTTCCTGTGCCTTGTACTCTTGTCGGGGTTTTTTTTTCTTTCTCTCCTACACATCACTTTGTTTCTCTACCTTGGGCTCTGTTTTCTTTTCCAACTGTTTCGAATCTTTGAGTTTTGCTGTCGTTGTTGACAGTCTTAAACGCTACTCGTCTCTTCTTCACTGAGAGAGCCACCTACAACTACAGCCGCTATGAGCTGAGCAACAGAGGACAGCGGCTGCGTGCTGGACAAGAGCAACAGTATCATCTCTCGTGGGCTGCAGATTTTAAAGCAAATCCACGGAACCGAGACTGGGAATGTTTCTACCATGGGGAAACCGACCAGAACCAAAAACCAAACGCAAGCGAGGGAAATTATGGAAATCGTGGGAGTCGGGGTGACTCTGAAGGATCTGGACATCAGCGCAACACAGGGCGGGCTAGCCACGAGGGCCGACTGTACATGACTGGGTTCACGGCCCCATACCAGCCAGTCCCAGTGGAGAGGAGAGGCAGCACCAGGCCGGCACAGCGTCACAGACCAACCAGCCGATCTCTTGAGGGCGTATGTAGAGACACGATGCTCGACAAATTTGGATGCCGCTGCATTCCCCCCGAGTGAGAATGGGAGAGAATGAGGCATCGCCTGCCTTTTTCGTCGTTTGAATTATTTTTATTCACCTCCCCATTCCACGGAACTCAGTGGCCCTGTCAGTGGTCCCCCAAAAGACGATTGGCAAGTGCGCGCCAAAAGAACATGCAGCCACTTCCACCAAGCAGGGACTGGGTGGGCCCGTTTTAGCTGGGGACTATGCTGGGCCGTCATCGGGATCTACTTACAGTATTGGCGACGGGCAGAATGCTTTATGAACATTGCGACAAGAATTCTCCTTCTTTATGCTTCCTGGAAGTTCAACTCGAATTCTTCGTTTTCTGTCTCGACAAACCATGGTGTGTGGTGCAAGGAAGCCTACAAAAGCTGAACATTCGATGTTCTGGATGGAAGTCCCATTGAACGGCTTCGCATGGGAACACCGAGAATGTGCCATTTCATTACAAATTTCCATGGCAGAAAGCTACAGATGATATCGACTGTCTTATCTCTACCTATACAGCGAGGGCTGGTTCTATTGAGCAACGTGCAACAGACTTTGCCGATGCTCTTTGACTGAACCGACTTCAGAAGCAATCAATGTTGTGAAACTGCCAGAAAGCAAAACGGCGATGAGCTATTTCTGTACTCGGGGCGCTTCATTTGGTACCATGTATACTTGGTCAATACGGTCGAATTCCTTGCCAAGTATTGGGCTCTCCAGAGAAAGCTCATTGAGTCAATCATATCGACACACAGGCCCAGCGGCACAATTCATTCGCAGATCAGGATTCGAAAATCTCTATCGAATCGCACAATCAGGCAACAGTGCCTCCACACAGACACTTTTGCCTTGGACTTCAGGGTTGTGCATGTTCGACCCGCTGCATTGGTGTGAATGCCGAGACGATGAGGTTACACGATGAGAGCCCCGATTGTTAGTCTCGACGCGGATTGTTGTTAGATGCATTGGTGCAGTCCTGCAGAAATGCCTAACACAAAGTGGAGCGGCCACTAACAATGTGCTCACTCCCGACGCTGATTGGCCAACGCGATACATTCAACCACGCTAACCGTACGCCGTCCGTTTTTGGCTAGGGGGTTTTCGTGGCACAATTTCGTGTCGGCTGAAACCAGCAAATCAATCGCCAGTCATTTCCCCCATCAAGTTGCGCGAGCTTTTGGTAGGGCCCGTTCTTGGTTCGCTGCAACGCCATTCACCGTCCACCCAAGCCACTCTTTGACGCTGTCTTGTGTATTCTGCGACAGCTGGCGAATCGTTTCCTGACGCTTGTTGGCTCTGGTTGGCATTGTTGCTCGACGCAGAGGCAGATCAGATTGCTTCGGTCGCGCCGCCATATTTTTTTGGTTGCCCACCTCCCTGCCACAAGGTCCGCCTTTAGCTCACCCATTTTTTTCTGGGCTGGCCTTGCGCTGCAACACTGCATTGGTCTATCAGTAGTGGCCTGCCTGCCTTCCAGCACTCACTCACTGCCTCTCCCCCTCACACAGACAGCCCATTGTCCCCTGGATTGGCTCTGGCGTCCACACAGCGAGCTAAATCACTGCTCCGCTCGCGCTATTCGCCGAGGTGCAGCAAATCCTGAGCTTTGAGATACGCTGGTCGCGTCTACTCAGTGTAAGTCGATTTATTTTATTTTTATCTTTTCTTTGATGATGTATATCGTTCCTTTTTGCGATTTTTTTGAGTCGCTCACAGAGCACCTGAGCTGGTTGAGCATTTTCCTTTTATTTCTTTATTTTTCTGCCGCTGCCTTTTGGCTGGCGGTTTCGCCTTGGGCCAGCCCCCCAGCCAGAGGAGCCAGGAAAGTCTCCTCCCCCCCAAGCCCAGACCTGTGTCTCTGTCCAGTTTTCCCACACCCTGACACCACTCACTTCCACCAACCCGCGACGCGACTCGCCCGTTGTTCATCACCACCCACCTTGCCGTGCGACGGCTCCATCGTCATTGACCTCTGTGCCATTCAATGGTCTCTTTCTTCATCCTTTTTTTAATTGCTAACGTCGCCGCGCAGTGCCTTGAAGGCCCGACGCCATGAGCGCTTGGATGAACGACGCCGTCGCCAACCAGAATGGCAACGGCTTTGCGCATATGAGCGACCCCAACGCCGGCGGTGGTGTCATAGATCCCGCCGCATTCATGGCCAATCCGAATCAGATGAATGCTGGTCAATTTGCGAACCAGCCCCAGATGGGAGGAATGCAAGGCGATGCCATGCGACACGCATCGCCGTCCTTCCAAAATCCAACCTATCAACCAAACTCAGTTATTCCATCGAAACGACCACGACCTCGAGAAGATAGCGTATCTGGTTCGCCTAGACAGGTTCAGGGCATGCTTCCTCCGTCGCGCTCAGAGACGCCTCAGCAGCAGGGTCAACAGGGCCAGCAACAGGGCCAGCAGCCTCAAAACTTTCAGGGCATGCCTCAGCAGGCTCCGGCGCAATTCCAACACCTCCAAGGCAATGGATCGGCTAACGCGACACCCTCACCTGTCATGGGGAATCAAATGCGACCCGGCAGCGTCCCACAAAGGGTTGCGACAGCCTCGCCGCACCCTTTTTCCCCCGGTCAGCAGCAATTCCAGGGCCAGAATTCTCCTGCTCCCTCGGAGCATGGCACACCTCAGCCGAATCAATATATGCAGAATATGCAGCAAGGATTCAACCCTGCCTTTGCTGCCTCACCCTCCAACCCTCGACCTTCCCCGAACCCCAATGCTATGGCTGGAGGCCAGCTGACTCCTCAGCAAATGGCTCAAATGCAGCAAGGCATGGGCCAAATGCCTCCTCACGTGTATTCTCAGCTACAGCAGCAACAATTGCGTGCACAACAGCAGCAGCAACAACAGCAGCAAGGACAGCAGCAAGGACAGCACGGCCAGCAGCAGCCTCAGCAACAACAGGGCATGTCCGAGCAGCAAAAGCTGGCTGCATATCAGATGAGACTGCAGCAGCATTTCCAGGGAAATATGCAAATGCAAGCCCAGCTGCAAGCTCAGGGAATGGGCCGTGGCATGATAGGCAAGCAGCCTATGGGTGGCATGCCTAATGGCCAAATGCCCGCTGGAGCGATGCGACCCCAAGCACGTCCGATGGGCGGCATGAACCCTGAGCAGTTCATGAAAAATCTAACAGCTCTGATGCATGCTCGAGGTCTCCCACTTGAACAAAACCCAATGGTTGGAGATCGCCCTGTGAACCTGATGATGCTGTTCCAAGTTGTTTCAAGCAAAGGCGGCTACAAACCCATATCGGCTGCCAACGCCTGGGGTGCTATTGCTCAAGCATTGGGACTGCCAGCGCAATTGCCTGCTGTTCCCCCCACATTGAAACAGATCTACGAGCGCAATCTGTTGAAGTTTGAGGAAGCTTGGTTGGCGCAACAGAAACAAAGGATGATGCAGCAACAAACTGGCATGTCCAATCAGAGCACCCCGCAAAAACAGATGCAGCCAGGTCAACAAGCTCACCCAGGTCATCCTCAGCAGAGCCCGCAAGCGATGCAGCATCAGCATCAGCAACACCACCAGCAGCAGCAGCAACAACAACTACAACAACAGCAGCAGCAACAGCAACAGCAACAGCAGCAGCAGCAGCAGCAACAGCAACAGCAACAGCAACAGCAGCAGCAACAGCAACAGCAACAGCAACAACACCAGCAGCATCAACAGCAGGCCCAACAGCAACCGCAGCCGCATCAGCAGCAACCTCAACCCCAAGTTCAACACCAGCAACAGCAACATCCTCAACACCCACAGCAGCAGCAGCAGCAGCCGCAACCCCCACAGCCTCCTCAGCAACCCCCACAGCAGCAGCTTCAAACTCCCATGAAGCCAGGACAACCTGCCGTAAATGGCTTCATGACTCCCCAGGGACAACAACCTGAAGGACATGGAGCAATGCCTGGCCACAAAGGTAGTTTTTCGAGAGGCTCAATAGATCCATCTGCTGCTGTTGACCCTTCTATGCAATCTCCATCTCACCAACGGCCTGGCCAAATGCCCATAGGCCCTGGCGGACCACACGCTGGCCCAGGCTCTGTTGGCCATGTTCGGGCTCCATCTGCTGTACCGAAATCCGACGACTATAGCCCTTGCGCTCGACAAATACATACCTATGGAGGATTAGACCTGGGACATGTTGTGGCTGCTGGAGCGGAGCTGGAACGCTGGAAGCCAATTGGGCCATCCTTGAACGAACTTGGCAATGTTGATATTGCTGCGCTTACTCGAAGTTTACAATGTGGAATGCAGGCCGAAGTACGACTAGCTCTCGATACGCTGGCAACTATTGCAAGCTCACCGCATCGAGAACACTTCCTGCATCTCCGGTACTGTGAAGATCTCATCGACGCCCTCGTTGAATGCGGTGAAGAGCAACTGGAGAAGCTAGCGGAACATACTGTTGAAGTGTCCGATGATATCCAGTTGACATCCTACGAGGACGTGGTACGAGCCTGTCACCAAGAGAGATGGGCAGTCCGGGAGCAAGCTGTTATGGGAAGCAATGACTACGAACTTGACCGCGCCGTTGACAAGTTGATTTGCATCACCACCATTCTTCGAAATGCATCTTTTCCTGGCGAGCAGAACGAAAACCACCTTATCCTGGCAGATGAGCTAGTGATCAAGTTTATCTGCGTTGTTATTCGTTACCTCGGCACTCGCACCATGCTCTTGCGAACACACAACAACACGCTGGATTTCATGAAGGATATCATTATCATGCTGTCGAATATCGCAGGATGCATCGAGTTGCCGACTAAGGAGCAAGGCCTTTGCCTCTTGTATTTCATTCTCGCTTTTGCTCCTTCGCCAGCCCCATCAATCGTTGGCGGGGAACTTTTCTTTGCCCAATACGAACCTGGCACACACCCATACTTGCCTCACGCCGTAGATGCGCTGGCTAAGTTGATCGCTCGCGACGAACCTAATCGTGGACACTACAAGACTATCTTTGGCCTAGATGGTTCCAGCGATGTAACATTCGACTTGCTCACTCGAACTTTTGGTCTTGCTATCTCATCAATTCCAGATAAGGCAACGGAACAGAGCCGCCCCCAAGGGTACCCTTCACTCATCGAGACCCGCAAGCCTCTGGTTATGCAAAGCCTGCTCGCCGCGGAGATTCTTGCGTCCATGGCTCCCGGATCCGAGAACAATTTGGCGAGAACGTGGCTGACATCTGGAAACAGCCTTGCCCAAAACCTGGGCAGGATGATTCAAGAGCTAAGTCGTGTTTACGAGCACCCACAAATGTTCGTCAGAAGCTCGTCTCGTGCTGCGCCTAAGAAAGATGCTGAACTCATCTACATTGTCAATTTGGCTGTTACGGTGTTGCGTACATTGTTGGAGAAGGCACGTGGCTCCAGCCACGGAGACATGGCATTGTTGAAGACTCTCCTTCCGTCGGCCAATATTCTCATGGAGGTTTCGACGATGCAGTCTCCCGAATGGACAAGAGATGGCATATTGCAACAGCTCACCTCCGTGATAAGCATGGCTAGCTGAGTCACTTCCGGAGAACGGATGAATGAGTGTTCAATGTCTACAAAAGACGCATATGATCAAAGAGAATGGAAAAGCATTGCTTCTGATGAGCTGGGTACTGGCGCGGGGAACCATCTGCTGGCGCAAAGCCGTACGCGTTAACAAATACATTTTTATGGTTGTTTTATTAGCTTGTTGTTTATTGGTTTGGTTCTCTTTGTTGCTTTGGTTAATAGTTTCCAATGGCTCTGGCTTCCTGGTAGGGATGGGAAGCTTATTTTTACAGATGCACGGCGGCGCGAATTGGATACCTAGTTGAACATCCGGATCGGAGCTGGGTGGTTGGGATGAGCCTCATGTACATAGTGTAGGATCAAAGACGTATAATGATACCACTGAATATCCCAAAGATGAAAAGATGACTTGTGTGTTAATGATGTATTGTACAATTAGCAAAGCATTTCGGCTTTGACGTCTATATTATTTTTACATGGCTTGACTTGAGCAATGAAAGGAAATGATGCAGCAGAGTGGTTGGCTGACTCTTCTAGAACCCACGCTTGAGTAACCAATTTCTTGCCTTGTCGAAGTGATCTCCCTGTTGAAGCCAACGAGTTAGTATTGGTAACGGAATATAGAAAGAACCAGGCGGCATAATGTCATACCTTGAGCTCTATGTGTTGCGTTGTGGGATTGATTCTGATGTTTCCCGAGTCTAAAGACAAGGCTTCGCTCAGCTCAGTCAGCAGCTTGCGCTTGTCGCCGTGAATTTTCTTGATCAAGACGACTTTTTTGGTGCCACCGGACATGATCTTCTTGTATATAGGCAGTTCGGCTGACGGCGTGCGACGGACAATGTAGCCCAGCGACAAGAGCTCTTGTTCAGATTTAGAGGGAGAGGGAGTGAGAGGATTTCTGGTAAATTGTTGGGAGGAGGACTTGGAGGCGACTTGCTGAGAGTAGAATCGGCATGGTAGTTGCTGCGACGGGAGAGTTGTGCGTTGGAAGGTTTGGCGCCAGCAGTTGGCTGCTGATCGAGGCAAGAGGTGGTTCATGACGGCGACGGGAGTTGTGGATGAGAGGAACAGAATTCAGTAATAATTTCGGATCTGCTTGAGTCGCGAGCCTGTGTGCTTTGGTATGTGGCTAAGAGCAAACGCAAGCGCTTGTTGAAATGCGGTATGAAAGACAATTGTAATATCATGCAATTGGACCCTGTCTTCACCAATTCTGGCTCCTGAGGTTGAAGCTGCATTTCCCAAGAAAAATCCAGATCACATGACCCCCTCCGCGTACCGCGTTGGGCGCGGCGGCAAAAGGTCGGGCTAAAAAGCACAGGTGAGCGAGTGCGCAAAAAAGCCCCCCCACACCAAAAAGTTGCAAGTTTGTGTGTCGAGCAAAATAGGTTCCAAAAATCTGCCCCTCCATCAAAACTGCACCTACACTACCCTGCCCTTCACTCCTCCACGTCGTCTCTCCGAAGCGAACACTCCCTCCCCCGTCGCATCCCCCCTGGTCATTCTACACACGCGACGATTGATAGTTACCCCCCCGACGACTCGAGACACAAAACACACAACACCATGGAGGATATTCTTAAGGCTGTCGATGGCTCTTCCATCTTGCCCAACCTGGCGCCCCACCTTAGCCGACACTTGCTCTTCCCTCTGATACAATTTGAGGGTGACCAGGCCGAAGAGAAGGGTGATGCCGAGCTCGCAAAGAAGATCCTGTCTGGAAAGATTAAGCTGCTCGAGGATACCAACATGACCGACTATGTTGCCACGCTGTACTGCGACCTGCACGGCGTCGCTGAGCCTCCCGCCGAATATACCAAGAAGCGCCAGGATGTACTGTCGCAGTTGGAGAAATACGAGAACGCCACAGAGAAGATTGCCAACCTCCTCACTCAGGATGAGGTTGTCAACGGCTTGAGAAGCGACAAGGTTGCCAACTTGGAGTTCCTCAAGAATGATCACGGCGTATGTTCCACCAACCCCCTGCGACTCCATCTCGAAACATTGAGTCACCACTATGTCCAAAATTTGTGTCTAACCTTTTGCCCCTTTTAGGTGACCATCGACATGGTCAACGCCCTGTACGACTTCGGTCAGTTCCAGTTCCGATGTGGCCAGTACGGCCCTGCCGCCGATATGCTTTACCAATTCCGTGTTCTGTCTACCGACAACGACAAGGTCTCTGCCTCGACGTGGGGTAAGCTCGCCTGCGAGATTCTTTCCACCAACTGGGAGTCAGCCGTAGATGAGCTCAAGAATGTCCGTGAAGGAATCGACACCAAGCTGTTCAATAACCCTCGTGCCCAGCTCGACCACCGCACCATGCTCATCCACTGGTCTCTCTTCCCACTGTTCAACTTTGATGGAGCCCGTGACCCCATCCTGGATATGTTCTTCTCCGCCGCCTACATCAACACCATCCAAACTTCTTGCCCTTGGGCCCTGCGTTACCTGATTGCTGCCGTCATCACTGGCCGTACCCGCTCGCGCAACAGCTCCACTCAGCAGAAGCAGCTCAAGGACGTCATCCGCTACGTCCGCCAGGAGGCTTACGAGTACACCGACCCCATCACCCAGTTTGTTCACGCTCTTTACATCGCCCACGATTTCAATGCTGCCCGCGAGGCTCTCCACGCCGCCGAGGAGGTCTGCCGCGCCGACTTCTTCCTCGCCTCTTCTGCTGACGCCTTTGTCGAGGCTGCTCGCTACCTCATCTGCGAGAGCTACTGCAAGATCTTTAGCCGCATGAACATCCGAGATCTCAGCGCCAAGCTCGGCCTCAACCCTGACGATGGTGAGAAGTGGATTGTCAACCTCATCCGTGATACGCGCCTCGACGCCAAGATTGACAGCCAAAACGGCACCGTTATCATGAACCACCCTCCCAACAATGTCTACCAACAAGTCATTGAGAAGACCAAGGGAGGATTCTTCCGCACACAGGTTCTGAATGCCGCCGTTTCTAAATAGAGTACTCCAAACGCTTGAGTTTGGAGCATTTCATTTGAAGGAAATGATTTACCTCATGAGAAAATGAAAGCGAAGGTCAGGTCTCCTCAAGAGAAAAGTACAGGCTGCATTTGATGATGGGATCTGCTTATAGATCATGGTAAAAGGGAAAAAGAACGGAAGGAGGATACTCATACAGCTTTTTTCCGATATGGATCCGAAGAAGCTCATGGCTTTTCACGCACTGACGAACTGACGAATCTGGTCCAAGCAGGGCCAGCAGTTCGTCCATCATATTTTGATTTTGCCCCCTTTGGTGATGCACTTTTGGCATTGCAATGGCGTTTATCGGGAGGACACAACACGTTTTATAAAAGAAAGCGAAGATGTGAGACGAGGTTGGAGATGAATGATGCAATTGGTGGTTGACGAAGGAGAGCTCTTCTTTTGTTTAAAAAGCTGTAGATAATGGAATGACATCTTGTTTTTTTTTAATATTACATGGGACTTGTCACTGTGAATTTGGAAGAAATGTCGTGATAAATGCTGTGCTGTCATTCTTCATTATGTGTCTAAGCTGCTGATGCAACAATGTTATTTTACTTTTCCCGTACCACTACTTTCGTGAATCTACGAATCTACCTCTCGCGCCGCAACCCACACTTTGCCCTTGAGTGCCTCAATGTCACTGTCCCGCATCCACCATGCAGGGTCATCCTCCTCTCGGTCATTATCATCATCATCGCCATCATTATTGTCGTGGCGTTGCTCTTCGCGGAGCTGCATGCTCGCTGTTACGGTCGCCTGGCTATCATGAGACATACCAGGGGCTGTAGGTTGCTTCGCCTTGAGACGATCGCGAACAGCGCTCCATGCGAATAATAACTTCGCGCCCTCAAGGCGTTCCAAGTCATCGCCATCTATGATTCCCTTTTCGATTTCCATTCTTGCGTCCACAGCTGCGCCAATCTCCTGATCTTGTTCGCCATCTTCTAGGAGGACCGCCTTCTCTGCATATGATACACCTTGGAGACCGTTCAGGCCGAAGAGCCACTGGAAAGGATTTTGCTTGTTCGCATCATCGCCTAGAGCACGGAGGGTAGAAGTGAAGGTGCCCTCCCGTGGAGGTCGTCTTCGTAAGTAGAGGCTCTGAGCAGAATTAAACGCCTGTCGTACTTTGTCGTCTGAGAAGTCTAGCTGAACGTCCCAGAATTGAGGGCCACATTTGGTAGAGAGGCTGGAAATGTGATCGAGGGGCGGTAGCAGGCATGGTGTAGTTCTGTGAATAACACCTTCCACCGAGGCGTTGCTGTTCATCTTGATTTGCACTGGAACAGACACAGGCTGTCCAGTGAGAACGTCTTTGGCGACTAGGCAGCGTTGCTCTGTGGCAAGCACCCAGAAATGGCGGAATGCCTGCAGATGGGATCTGTTGTCCATTACATTGGTTGGGAATATTGGGTAGAACGACAAGAGCAGCGAGGCAACGGCGACGTTGCTTGTTCCAAAAGTCACTGTGCCGCAGCCAAGGAAGAGAGCCCCGATGGCCAGATGAGCTGCCAAATGTGACCCGTACGGGACATTCGGGTCATCTCGTCCATGAAGAGATCGCAGTCGTCGCAGGACAGGAATGTCTCCAGTGCCTGCCATGACTATGGAACAAGACAGAGCCAACACATCCTGGCACATCCTGGCATTCTCCCTGGCCAGCTCTTCATCGTACAGAGGGGCAGCATCTGGATGCGGTCTTGGCGTTGGTGGGATGGAGGAGATCCTCATGAACTGATCGAGGTAGTGAAGGAGAACATCGCGCACTTTGGTGGACGCGCTTCCAGAGAAACGAAGGGCAATCGAAAAGCATACTCCCGCAAGAATGCTGAAAAAAGGCAAATCCGCAGAACGGAGCTTGGACGTATTAGTAAGCCTATGCCTAGAGCGATATGGAAGAGGGAGACTCTTTTGAATCCATGAGTACGTCGGCTCAATTCTGGACCAGAGTATGATATTCTTCGCCACTGTTCGTAGAAGCAGTATGTCAGGTCGCACATAGTCAAACTGAAGCACAGAATCGGGAACGTCGATCTTGCGCGCAACAATTTGATCCTCAGTCTTCATGAAAATCAATGCTATGGCCATGACGGCGCCGGCTGCAGCACGATCTAGGACATGGACAATCTCAACCACCTTTGTCGCAGTAGCGTGTGTAATAAGCTTGTCTGTCAAACGCATGTCATGCAATCCTTTAAGGTCTTTACCCTTGCCAAGGTTAATGAAGCCCAAAGCGAATCCTGCGGCCAGTCGATAACACTCGCTCCTTAGAGGCTCTTCCTCCTCCTCATCTTCGATATGCTCGATTTCAGAGAGCATGATTTCACTCATGCGCCGGTGCTGACTGTTACAATAAAGCAGACCAATACCCATAATACCAGATGTTTGGGTGAGCGGTGACAAATTGAGCTCTGCCGCACCACGAGGAAGCATGCGAGTAGCGTGGACAGATAGAAGGCGAGTAATGAGAGAGTCCATAGTTCCCATATATGATGCCGCAAGGCCAAGCAGCAGACCTATAGACGTCATAGTGTGTTTAGGGGTGAGATATTTGAACGCCACCCATTTCGCCACGCCCTTGAGATGGCCATTGAGTCCCAGAGCTAGGAGGAAGCCTGCATGTCGGTTGCTGAGCTCCTGCCCGGGCTTGTTATAGAGGATCCAAGAGGTATCAATACCCTTCGCATCTGGTGAAACAGCCAGGCCGGCAGAAACACCTTGGTGGAAAAAGCCCCAGCATACTTTCTCCTCTGTGAACATAGATTTATCGACACCAACAGTGACGTTCGTAGGCCGAACAATGCAGTTCAAGTTAAAGCCTCCAATGTGAATCTTTTGCGTAATAAGCGGGTATCTGAGGCTGAAGTATAGCAGAGCACGGCCGGCTGCAATTGCTAAGGTTCCAGTGGCGATCCGTGACACCAAATCTTTCTGCTTCTCTAGATATTCGCTCTCGGGCCAGGATGGGTCGGGTTCTAAGCGGACTACACGTGCTTTATGGGTTGAAAGCAAGTCTTGGGCTTCATTGAGGCGCCGGTCTTCTCTGAACAATGCACGTATCACAGCCTGTCGTTCAGTACCTTCATTATCATCATAGCCAAGACTATTGGTTTCTTCGATGCTTTGACACAGGAGCCTGAAGTCCCAGGTTGCCGCGTGTGTTGGAGCCATAATATGCGTGGCAGATGTATCAGGTGCGCCGCTAGCACTTAGAATACTGCTAATATCGCTTCGATTCACGAGCTCAAGTAAGCTGCGAGGCCAGGACTGAGGAGGGCGTGGCTGGCAAAGAGTTACAAAGTCTTGTAAAGGAACTGACACGGCCTCTGGTAATGTCTCCAAAACATATCTCGTAATATTGCAGACTTGCATTGCTTCCACAACTTCGGCGGCAGATGAGTGAGTCGAGACGAGTGTGAAGAGTCTTTTGAACATCAAAGTTCGAGGTAACAGGGTATCCCAGCACGTCACTGGAATGTATTTTCGTGTAGAGTATTGATCCGCTGGGGTGTTGTAGCTAGTACGAGTGCCTGCTAATTCGTTCTGAACCCATTCAATGACATTGTGCTTAGCCTGAGGCTCTGGAATGGCGGGCATTAAACTGATCTCTGTGGTGATTGTTAACAGAATGCACGATATAGATAAGTGGCGATAAAGAAACTGGTATTAGTCTTCTTCTTTGGCGTACCTGAATCGTGTTTGTGGTCGAGCTCTTCTTGAATCCCGAGCTCATATCGTGCTGCTAGTTGGTACCACTTGAGCCATCGAGCAACTTGACACAGAATAACCCGCAGATCAGCACGGCCGTTTTGCGTGTATTCAGGCGTCATAATGTCCAGCTTTTGTTCCTCCAATAGCAGATGTAATCCGGTGAGTAGGTCTATAACCGCGGCTCTCTTGTCTTCTTCATCTCTGGCCAGAGATGTGGGGAGATATCCTGATTCTCCAACAGCTATCGTTCCAATCGGCGAGCTCATGAATTCCTTGGCAAGGATGATATGCTTGGAGATAAATTTCGGAATGAGAAGATTGTCGGTAGATGGCGAAAGTGGCTTACTGGACTCTTCGTCCAAAGCCCATTCCCAACCTTTATTCGTAAGCCATGGGGGACATCCCAACGTGTTTGCAGCTTCATGGTACTCCAGTAAAGTCCAGTCAGTGGACTCCTTAACAGAGCCAAATGAACCGGAGGCTGGCCGTCTCTTGCGAACTGGCAATTTCGTGCTAGGCGGTGGCTTGCCGTCAGGGTTGTTTAAATTCAGCACCAGAGTAAATATCAGTAAAGTCAATGCAGACCACTCAACGTTATCGAATGTCTCGTCTTGATCGTTGAGCCATTGCATTGCGTGCAGCCACCCGCCATGCATACGGTCCCCCACGGCGTCACCCAGAATATGTCTTGAAATACTAAGCACCTTGTCCACTTGGGATAACGTTGGGCGAAGCTGAATTTTTAGCTGATGCAACCTGCCTTCCGTGTCGACCGCATCGATAATACCGTGGTTTCGAGGGTACTGAAGACCAACGATGCTACCGTTCGCAAGATCGATGACCTCGGATTTCCTTTGCTTCACATCGCGGTCTATTCTGCGGCCACGAAATTGTAGACTTCTGGTGTCGTCAACGAATACCAATGATGGCCATATCGTTGTGCGTTCGCTCCACGGTGCCTGAGTGCTCATTTCATGACGGCCGTCCATGGATTCTGACAACACGAGAATCGATGACTGATCTCCGTCCGTGAGCTTACAGGCATCGACCACATTTTTAGCCTTTCGATGATCTGCCGATGATATTGAAAGCAAGCTCGTGTGTCTGGTAGTGCGCTTGTCTGTTCGCAGCTCTTGATTTAAATCTTCCTGGAGAATGAGGTCCAGAATGATGATATTCAGCTGCCGCTCTTCCGTATCTTGAATACCAATAAGAAGTTGATTTCTTGTATGCTCGTCTATTCCAAACGAAGGGGAACATATAATGAACACCTTCGAAGAATTTGCCGGAGCATCTACAGATTCCCTTAAATGCACGTTTGACTTGTCAACAGGTATTTGGTATACTTTAGAAAAGATAACGTCGTGTTGAAGTCCGTCAAAACCGTGATCATCGAGGCCCATATTATGGAATCCTTCATTAAGCGCAACTTCAAACGGCGCCTCCAGCAAGCTGCTCAAGCTGGGCCTAATCTGGTGATTGAGACTGTAGCCAGAGCTTGAGCGGCCATGCGGAGCGCCTCCATACGACTCATGTCTGCGCGACGAAGTATTAATGGATGAAGAAGGCTGATCAGAGAAAAGCGACCTTTCTTGCGAAGTGGACAAATCTGCTCTAGCCAGCATGGAACTTAATCGCCGTGAGCTTCTTCGCGTGATAGCGGCGCCCTCTTTATCTTGTTGCTCTAACGAGCTCACAGGATCGATTGGTTTCTCTGTACGCTCGCTCTTGCGTTGTCGCTTTCCCGGTAATGGCGCCCCAAAGCTCTCGCGAAGACCGGGCTTTCCTGGTGTTATCTGTTCAGCAGAATAATTTGGAGCTACAGAACTTCGTCGCTTCGCTGCAGTAGCCTTGGGTGTTTGCTGCTGGCGAATAAAAGGGTCGTCGTGCTCTAAGTACTTGAGTCGCCAAATTGTATACAGGCTGACTTCGCGATTTATCGTCACTCCAATGACGACTTGCTCCCCATGAAAGCATGCCCCTGGTAGTTGTATTTCTTCAACATGCAGCAGTTCTTCGCTTGCATCTAGGAAGCCAGCCCGGCGGCCCTTACTGTTTTGTGCCGACTTGGACTTGCCGCTATCCACGTCCGTGACAACGAGTCCCATCTCTGAAAGAGGATCCATGATAGAAACAATCCGGGGCCATTGTGACTCTGTCTGAGGAAGAGGTTGCTCCAGCATACTTTCGAGGGTTAAACTGAGACCCATCTGTAGCGATGGGGCTCTTCCCATACCCTCGAGGCCGAATGCGTTGCTCTGCGATTCGCTAAACGAAGTAAGCTGAGATGATACAAACGAATTTGGCGCAACACGCGGGAACTTCAGGGCCACAGGAGCACTTGTATCCTTTTGCTTTCTCTGAATGAGCACGCCAACTGGTCCGGCACACGCAAATTCAACCTCAAACGGCATGTGCACAACATGACTGGTTCCAGATAGGAAGTAGATGTGAGCCTGCGTCTTCAGAAATACGACAAGCGCTCTTTGAAGGGAGCGAACCCTCTTCACAGAGTCGTTGTCGCTGGCGTCGGGTAATGCATCGTTTGTTCGTTTTTCGTCGTCTGATGTTGGAAAATAAGCCAGCAGAGCATGTGTTATCGGCTCTTTTTCGAGGTCGAATTTAAACGTCTTGCAAACTATCCTGCCGCGGCTCCATATGACAGCTGACGTTGTAATGAGCAGTTCGTCTTCTACCCCGTCACGATCATTCGTATTCGGCAGTACATCCCATCGATATAAAGATGGATCTGGATTCTGTGGAAGAATTTTCTCTTCGATGGCATAGTGAAGGCCCGATGGCTGATGCAGCCCTAGGGACGTCACAGACGCCATGTCGCAATCACCCCATAAGACCTCGAGTGGTTATGAGATATTGTTATTGTTTCGATGGCATCCAGTTGAATAATTGTATCGGAGCGCAGCTGAGATGGAGCGAATTCGCACTTAATTTCGACACTAACTCGACTTGATGGTCGTCGGTTTCTTGTCGCGTTTGACGCGCTGTGTAGGAGTTGGTGGTGTAGTGCTATAGTGGGGTCACCGCTTAAGCGAGAGCTGCCTCTGAGGCGCGACAGCTCGTGACGTAGCTGCTAGTGGTCTCATCAGCCGACGGCAGCTTCGAGCTCCCCAAAGCTCCAACATCAACAACACTGCGACCCTCCCGAGCGCTGGTGAATCTCAATATATTTCATGCTTGTGCAGAATGAAGCTGCAAAGATGACAGATCAGTTAGCTAAGCTCCAGGACGAGCACAGCCAACAAACAAATTCACGAGAGCCTCGAGACGGTCGTGAGCGAAACACTATCGAAGCCGACGATGAAACGACTCAACATGGCCATGTTGCAGAACATGGAGTGCAGGGAACTTGGCGCGATAATAGCGAAGAAGAAAGAAGACAAACGACAAGCAAGACCGCAGAGGCTGGCGAGGAAGTAGATGAGGGCAACGAAGAAGCCGACGACAATGACGACGAGGAAGAAGAGGAAGATGATGATGACGAAGAGGAAGATGAAGAGCCTCGGCTCAAGTATGCGCGCTTGACACAAAATCTTAGCTCTGTCTATCGGAATGGTGATGCTACTAGTACGTTTTTGGTCGCCGGCGACAAGATGGTATGAAACAATGAGCTCCTTGCCTGAGTGCACGACTAACTGACGAGCTTAGATTGTTGGAACACACAATGGAAATATCGTAAGTAGTGCCACATTTTGGACGATGAATACTACTGACCAATCAGCACGTTGTGCAACTGCCAACCTTCAAGTCGCTTCGAGTATACCATGCGCATTCAGCATCAGTTACTTGCATCTCGATTTCGCCGTATCCTCCCCCGCTCCCAAGCGACAAAGTCAATTCCCAGCCAAGGCCCAGCACGGCGCAGACACCAAACCTCCGAGACCAGGATGCATCGCCTTCTACAACACCGAGGAAGGCTCGGGAAATCCAGCAGCTACCTAGGGTACCATCTAACGACATTTATATCGCTACTTCATCCATGGATGGAAACGTTTGCATTCAATCTCTATTAGACATGAAAGATGTCCAGCTGCGAAATTTTGGTCGACCGGTTCAGGCTGTTGCCTTGTCACCAGATTTCAAAAATGATAGGACTTACCTTTCGGGTGGTCTAGCTGGGCAGCTTGTTCTAACAGTCGGTGGGGGTCCGGGTCGAAGCACGTCAACAACGGTTGGTACTGCTGCTGCAACGGCTTCCGGTTGGTTAGGTAGTATGGGATTAGGCGGAAATGCCGGAAAGGATACGATTCTGCATTCTGGCGAAGGAACCATAAACACTATTAAATGGTCACTGTCTGGTAAATATGTTGTGTGGCTCAATGAGCATGGGATCAAAATAATGCGATCGAAGCTGCACTTGGATGGTACAGATAGTGAAGATTCTTGGAAGAGAATTGGCCATATCGACAGACCGCAGACAGAAGAGTGGGAGACAATGGCCAGCGTCTGGAAAGGAAGGGTGGAGTGGATAGATGAGGAGACGCTTGAGACCGACGATGATCAGCCTACATCGGTTGAAACTGTGGTACCAGGAACCCAGGCATCTGACCAGCCGCGTGAAACTGCTTCATCTGTTCGCAAAAGCGTCGAACGATTACTCGTTGGCTGGGGTGGAACGATTTGGATTGTGAATGTCCACTCTGGCAGCGTTGGTCGTGCCAAGGGGAATATCCAAAAGCCTACCTCTGCCGGAAGGGCAGAAATCTCAAAGATGTGAGTGACATGGCTTTTTGAAGGAAACAATGCTAACCCCTACGTCATTATAAAAGTCTACGAATGGATTGTATAATATCAGGCATCTCGCTATACACCAAAAACCTACTGCTTGTCCTCGCATTTTGCAAACCAGATGATGAGGAAGAAGAGGATGATGACGAGGAAATTCAATCAAGCACACAAAACCCTAAAGATAGAGGCCGAGCCTCCACTGGCTCAACCAGTGGCGAGCCATCTGGTGGAATTCGCAAGCGGCAAAATAACTTGCCACCTGAACTTCGTCTTATTGATCTGGAATCTCAAGCCGAAGTTGACAAAGATGGTCTCAGTGTTAGTCGTCATGAGCGCCTGTTCGCTGCTGACTATCACATTGGCGTGTTGCCAGCTCGCAATGCCGCTTCTGCAATGGCCGCCAAAGGAACTTTGGAGACATTGGCTGGACTGGGTACAGACATGTGGAATGCAGCCATCAATCCTAGAGCACTATTCAGCTCTGGGGCAAGCGTACGCAGCAAGGACAGTGGTGATGATGCCTCTTCAAAAGTGGGAAGTACAAGCGGAACAATCAGATCAGCAGCCAACAAAGGGACACAACAAACGATTCACCCCAGTTTAGCCAAACCAGGGGCAAAGATTTTCATCCATAGTCCATATGACTGTATATTAGCAACGAAAAGAGATCTTAGCGATCACTTTTTATGGCTTGCAGAACATCGGGAATATGAGAAAGCATGGGAGCTACTCGAGGATAACCCCGATATCCTCACTTCGACAACATCACGACCACTTGGCCATGGGCGATCAGCCTCTCAACAGCAGGCAGTGGATATTGCTGATGATGAGTCGATCACAGATTCTGCTAGAGGCTTTGTATCGTCGGCGACTGAGAAGGAGAAATCACGAATTGGAGAACTGTGGATTCAACAGCAAGTTGATGAGGGTAACTGGAAAACGGCTGGTGAGATATGTGGCAGAGTGTTGAAGACCCAGGACCAGTGGGAGAAGTGGGCATGGACATTTGCGGGTAGCAAAAAGTTTGATGAGATTGCGAACTTCATTCCAACACGGCCGATGCATCCCCCGCTGCCAACAACTGTATACGAAGTCGTGCTAGGCCACTATATCAAGACCGACAAAGTCCGTTTCCAAGAGTTGCTGGAACGTTGGCCAAGCGAGCTATTTGACCCCAAGGCGGTATCTAAGGCTCTTGAGAACCAGTTGAAGTTTCGCGACGTCCGCGAAGACAGCATTGAAGATGGAGTGCGGGGCCGAGATTGGCGCATCGTAACTGAGAGTCTGGCAAAACTGTACGAGTCTAGTGGTCGCCACCGCGAAGCACTGAGACTTTACATCAAGCTTCACGACGCTGATTCGGCTTTTCGACTAATCCGGGATAGCCATTTGGCCGAAGCAGTTGTGGACGATATTCCAGGCTTTATTACGCTAAGGATACCTTCCGATGAAGTTGATCGCATGTCTACAGCCGATCGATCTGAGGCCACTTCTGAAGCGATAACGCTACTTGTCGATGAGGCTCAGCACGGTCTAGTCCAACCCGCCACTGTCGTTCAACAGCTTGAAGAGAAAGAGCTTAGACTCTATTTGTTCTTCTATCTACGGGCGCTATGGCGTGGCCAAGGCGTGAGCGACCACACAGGGGGCGACAATAATGAAATGTTGATTCAGGAGAGTAGAATGATGGTAGACCAATTTGCCGACCTGGCTGTCAATCTCTTCGCCACGTACGATAGGCCGCTCTTGATGGATATACTAAAGTCTTCCACAGCCTACACATTCGATAAAGCTGTGGAGGTGTGCGAAGATCACAAGTATTATGACGAGTTGGTTTACTTGTATTCGAAAACTGGACAAATGAAGCGTGCGCTCTATCTTATTATAGACCGCCTGCATGATGTACAAAAAGCAATTGAGTTTGCAAAGGAGCAAGACGATCCTGCACTATGGAATGATCTCTTGGACTATAGTATGGATAAGCCAAGCTTCATTCGAGCACTTCTTGAGCAAGTCGGAACCGCCATCAACCCAATCACGCTTGTGAGACGAATCCCGGCTGGTTTAGAGATAGAGGGCCTTCGCCAAGGTCTCATTCAAATGATGAAGGAGCATGAATTGCAACATAGTATCAGCTCTGGAGCTGCCCGAGTGCTGCAGAGCGAAGTTGCGATCACACAGAATAAGTTGCGAGTTGGGCAACGGCAAGGCGTCAAATTTGAGGTGCCAGAGGTCCCGCACGAGGACGCGAGTGAGAAGACAGACAGCACCGCAAACAAGCCTGGCCACTGCGCTCAGTGTCTTGAGCCATTTACAGAATACGCAACAGAAACGCTTCTTGGATACAACTGTGGACATGTATTTCACGTCAGCCACTTGCTGCAGCTCTTGAATAAGGGCCACCTGGCAGACATAGATATCGGTGGCGATTCGAATGAAGGGAGTCGCTATTTGGTGGGGATGAAAGTCATGAAGGCGAGACTATTACGGGACAAGGTGCAAGGAGGATGCCCTCTTTGTCATGCATCGAAAGAAGCCTAGACAGTGTTGCCATTTCAGGGTACTGGGGGGGATTGTGTCACTTTCTGTGTAGAGCATACGAGCAAATCATTTGTCTAATTGCGAGATACCATTAATCACAACTATACGTTTGTTTCCACTCCCTTCGTTTGTAAGACGCTGGTTATGTCCCTGATTTCATCGTGATGGCCGTCTCTCTGTTCCAATTACCTCCCAGAAGGTTGAGTATGTTACTCCTATGCCAAACAAGCAAGCAAAAAAGAAAATCGACCATGTAGGTCGACCAAAATCTGCCCAGTAGCAGTACTGCGTTTATTGCAACCGCAACTGTTTCTTTAGAAGAACCATAAGATGGCAAATCCTGCAACAACAGCACTCATGACAGCAGCCTGAGCGACGTTGCTCACGACAGCACCAGCAGCGCTAGTAGCGCCTGGTGAAGGTGCGGTTTCAGAGCTAGTGGGATGGTCAATATCAGAAGAGGAGTGAAGGTGGCCCTCAGAAGTCTGAGAGGCACTGGTGGTCGCCTGGCCAGAGGTGGTGGTGGACAGAGCACCTTCTCCAGGAGTGGTGGGCTCGCTTGCAGTAGGGAGAGGGTACGGGACAGACTCGTAGGCAGTAGAGGGAGGGCCGTTGGAGGTGTCGGTGCTGGAAGTGGTGGTGTCAGTAGAGAGAGAAACCCGGCAGCTGGTCTCGTGAATGATGGAACAGTAATTCATGGAGTAGACCATGGCCCCTGGAAAGGGTTAGAAGGCGTGCGTACTCAAGTTGGTGCTAGCTTACCATTGATGGAGGTGCTTCCAAGCTGCTCGGGTGCGATGCTCTCAGTGGACTGAGTGTTGGCTGCGAAGTGGTCAGCTGTTGTGAATATTGTATTGGAAAGGTGAGATACATACTGAGAGTGAAAGTGCTGGTGAAAGCTCCCATGAGAGCAACGGGGAGGGTCATCTTAGAAACGGCCATTTTGAGCGGAATGGGTGAATCCAAAAGAGTCAGTTGTACATATGAAGTTTTCTTTCTTACGAGAATGAAACCTGTGTGGCTGGCGTGGAGGGCTACGTTGTTGGTGAGGTGTGAGTGAAGATGTGAGGAGGGGAGGGAACAAAGATATCGCACTCACAAGGAGCTCAATTTGGGAAGAGGGGCGAGAAATAACGACGTGTTACACAAACAGTTGCCAAACAGTTTGTTTGCCTGGCCAGAACGTGGCGAATTCGAAAATCAAGGATGTGCGCGTGTAAGTGCAAACGGAGTGAAGAGCGCCAGCTGGCAGGTTACTGTGGTGAATTGTCCCGCCCAATGAGAAATCAATCATCATTTTAGCAGTCACTGAATCTATGATATTGTACCAAACTGGTTGCTAAGGAAAACACGTTTATGGAGTAGACCTACTCATACTCAAGCCTTCTATCTACCAAAGTGATTATTAAGACTTTAGCACCTTAATGACATTGGTGTGAGAGACGAGTTCTATGAGCCAACTTAAAGCACTGTGGGACAAGTAAGCTTCGTTTGAGTTTATGATGACAAGGACTTACTTCGGTTATTAGCTTGGATACTATATAAACACAAAGCTGTCGCCAAGTATACTATCGCAGCGCAGCCCGCTTACTACTCTCCTGAGTGAAGAAGGACGGCTATTGTGTGCTGCGACTCGGTGCAACCATGACCAGCTTGGACTGTAGTCTAAATCTAGCAGAAAACCTAGGCCTAGAAGCCCGAATTACTTGACCTTTTTATTTATTTACTAGTTTTATTTATATGATGGGAATGTGGCCTTTAGAAAAAGAAGAAACATTATTGACGATTCCAAGTTGGTAGTTATATTAATATTGGCATTAATATCAAACGTCAGACAGTGCATGACTAGCCGCCTCTACACATCCTAATTGCAACGGCACACCTCTAAACCAAAAAATAAACAGTGCAAAAAGACAAAAAAATCGAAGTTTGAAAGGTTTGGACGAACAGGGAATCGAACCCTGGACCACTCCCAAGTATGGAGGATCAGTAGATCACACTATGCTAAGGGAGTATTATACCACTAAACCATTCGCCCGAAAACACCAACTTAAAGCAACTTCGAAACTGGACGAACAGGGAATCGAACCCTGGACCACTCCCAAATCTCACTTCATCCAGGAGGAGAAGATATGCTAAGGGAGTATTATACCACTAAACCATTCGCCCAATTGGGTGAAGGCCTCGGCTCTTATTGATAACTATACAGGTTGTGCGGCGGGGCTCGTTAGGGTTCTCATCTCCGTTGGCGTTGTCGACAAGGGACAAGGTCCGCTCCACTAAACTGGGTGTGCACGGTGTCGACGGCTCACAGAAATCAGACTCCACTCCTGCATGAGACATCGAAAACGGGACAGAGGCGAGATGGGATGAGAATCGTTGCATTGCTTGCATATAATGGTGTGTTTATATAAGTAAAAGTCAGTTGGTTGTTGCTGCGACCACGGCCATGACAGCTCCGTAAACCACCGTCAACAATAGTGCGTCTGATATTCTGCCATTGTTGCTGAAATTTTGGGCCTGGGTTTGAAATGTCATGAGCACTGCTAAGCCAGCAATGAAGACCACAGCCATTCTGGCTGAGAACGAAGGGACAAGTGGAAATGTAAGTGTAGGCATTATTATTGCCGCACCTAGGCCCAGTAGAATTGGTTTCAAATCTGCTATATCCTGTCGTCGGCGCGGAGCCTCTCGCCGCTGTAGTTTTGTTGAACCATGCCTAGAGGTAACTCTTGGGGTTGTAGCTTTGGGAGAGGGAGGTCGTGATGCCGAGCCTGATGTATGCTGAGGAATCTGTGAAGGTGTAGATGTTTCGTCCCCACTGCTATCATCTTCATCAAATACCCGCGGTCTGTCGAGAGTCATAAGGTCGTCCTCAGCGTTAAGGAATTCCGTCTCTGATTTCACAATTAGGCGTGTACGGACCAGCAACTCCTTGTACTGGTCAATTTCGCTTGCTTCAGCATCTTCAAACCCAGTTGTTTTCTGCCAGACTTCTAATTGGTCGCCTGAACATTCGTTAGCATTTGAAAAATGGAGTGGATACGCTTGAGAGGGACGAGAGATCAACTCACTGTATTGGCGCAGCTTGTCGTTAATGGCCGACAAAATCTGGTGTCGCTGGTGTGAAAGGTGGTTGGGCTCCATATAGTCGCGACGTCGAGATTCAGGAGCATCTCCTTCATAATATCGTCGCTGCTGAGATTCCGCCGCGTCGCAATTCCGCAGTTGCTCTTCCAACACACTAAGCTCATCTTGGATCCCAAGTAGACCTCGGTGCTGTAGTGATGTAAAGCGTCGGTAAAGAGGCGGAACAGACGTTCCACCATCTCCTCTACCCAGCTGTGTTGAAAGGAGCCCATATCCAGTCAGCGGTGCATTGCTGTCTGGTGGCAATTGTCCCGCTTGATGGATGAATGGAGGAACTGGAGCTGCCATCAAGGGATTGAACGCGGATGACATGAAGCCTCCAGAGTTGGCCGATGCAGAAAAGCTTCTTTGGGGCTGTGGGATACGTCTAGTAGGGGCCCCTCTAGGAGGACTGTGAAATGGGCCAAGCGAGCGTCTTCCAAACTGAGGGGATACTGGGCTGTGATGACGAGGGCCAATGTCAGATGCTGGTGCGCGGTATGTTCGGCGAGCTTGGCGGGGTGAGGAACGCGATGCAGCACGGGGAGAGATGTCGCCATGGTAAGAAGAGCTTCTACTTGCTGGCCGAACGGCAATGGCATAATCCTCTAGGGGACGGGAAAAATCTAAGGTCGGCAACTGATTCTCTGTCATATGGGGAGGTTGCGGCTCCGGTCGGACTGGCGCAGGCTCCCAATGCTGCACTTCACTTTGCTTCCCTTTTTGCTGCCAACTATTGTATTCGACTTCAGGTTGCTTTTCCTCGCTATAATTTGTGAAGTCTCCAACTGTCGTTGTTGGTGTACAGAACACATCAGCGAAGGCGTCTGCGCCCTGGTCGTCACCGTCTTCCATGTGAACTGGCTTTGGCTCCTTCGGCCTCTTCGCCTTCTTCATGATCGGTAGTATTGGTTCTGTACCCAACGCTATTTTCCCAATTTTGCAGCACCGGAGATGTTCACCTCTTGGAGAAGCTTCTTGTTTTGCTGCGTCTTCTTGGTTTTGGCTTGGACATCCCACGGCGTTCCGTATACTGCATGCCACCTTGTCAGCTTCTATTGATGTTTGAATGATACTCCTTGAAATGAACAAATGAATGGTAGCTCAAAATATGTCATGATCATAGCGGTAGAAGTGGTATCTATAGTCGAAGCCGCCGTTGGCGGCGTAGCATCGATGAACTCAATGCATGCGCTACTTTACTCAATTATGCGTCCAAATCAGAGTCTGCAAGTCGCACAAGCAGCGACGTGGGTGGAAGGCAAACAAGGCAAACAACTATTAGGAAACTCACAGTTATAGGTGTGGGGAGCATGAGCTATGTTGACATACTCCCTATGTCGTACTCAAGCGAAAGCTGTGGTGGCAGTTCCGGCTCAATTGCATTCTTGAAGTGTAGTGGTGTTTCGTGTTCGACACAGATGAGGAGCTGGGGTGAACCATGGGGATATCGCATCATGACGGCCCAGCGAAAGAATATGCTGCGAATGCAGATAAGACGCTACTTGTGCTGCATGGCAATGGATGCACGTAATGTCGTTGACTTGTTCTGGAGCCCAGGTTGCGGGATGGTTGGGCTGAAATAATTGGCGGCTTCGGGGCACAAGCTACCCGGTTATGCACTATAAGCATCCCCGGATTGGTGCCCGAATGCTGCACCCAGAGAGCATCTGAAGCGCTAATAAGTGTGCCCCACCAGCGGTCCCTCACAGGGGTCTGCAGTGGTGTCAGAGGAAATTGGGTACCTGAGGCCCGTGAACCCACTACAGACAGTGTTTGCCAGCTGGAGATGTTTTGGAGTGGCCGTATGTTTCCAAACCCAGTTTCTCTTCGTGTAGCTGGTCAACTTCAATTGCGGCGAAACCCCTCCCTGAGCTACCACGCGGTAAGGTATTTTACCAATACTTATTGGGAAAGCCTGCTGTCGCGCAAACAGCACCAGAGTGCACTCGTATCAGCATTTCCCAATACTGTGCTTGAGACAGACTGGTTCGCGGCAGCCACCAAGCTCACCCAGCGGTCATGATAGTTGTGAATCACTGTCACAAGTATTCCAGTGCTATAGACTCCACTCGAATTTAGGAGAGTGCATCGCGACCATCAATATGCTACCAACACGGCATCTCAGCAGCTACCTGTTGTGCGGGAGGCTGCCTCGCAGAGGCTGTTTACAGCCATGCGTACCCGTCGCAAGCGCTATTATTAATGGCAGAAATAACATTACGCCGATACATACGGATACGAAATATACCAATCAATCTACGACACCGAAGGCCGTACCATTGCGCAAACGACTCAAGGACGAGGCGAAACAAGCGAAGAAGCAAGGCAAAGGGAAGAGCAAGAGCGATTCTCAAACGGTTGACGGGTGGGAGCTTACAGTAGGCATTGAAATCCATGCGCAGCTGAATACTGCTCATAAGCTTTTCTCACCAGCTGTGACGTCTTTCAATGACCACCCTAATAGCCATGTCGCCTTGTTCGACCTGGCAATGCCGGGAAGCCAGCCACGGTTCCAGCAAGAAACTCTCATCCCTGCTTTACGCGCAGCACTGGCTTTGAATTGCGATATTCAGCCTCTCAGCCGATTCGATAGAAAACACTACTTTTGGTGGGATCAACCGTCAGGTTACCAGATCACACAATACTACCAGCCGTTTGCAAAGGATGGGCACATAGTACTCCTCGCGCGGGATGGGATATCCGCTGAGGATGGAGCAAGTCTCAAAGTCAGAATCAAACAAGTGCAACTTGAGCAAGACACAGCTAAAACGCTGGCGCAAACCGGAAATGTGAGCTGGCTGGACTTCAACCGTGTTGGCGTGCCGTTGATTGAGATTATTACTGAGCCCGATATGCACCACCCCAGAACCGCTGCTGTGTTTGTGAAGAAGATTCAATTGCTCCTTAACACGGTGGATGCCTGTGTATCTGGGATGGAGACAGGCGGTCTTCGAGCAGATGTCAACGTCTCAGTGAGACGAGCTGGTGACTCTACTACAAAGCTGGGAACAAGAACCGAAATCAAGAACCTCAGTACCATCAAAGCAGTTGAAGACGCAATCATCGCAGAAAGAGATCGACAAATTAGGGAAATAGAGGCTGGCGGAACCATCGCTGGCGAAACGCGAGGTTGGACAATTGGCTCCAAGGAGACGCGACGCCTGCGAGGCAAAGAAGGTGAAGTAGACTACCGATACATGCCTGATCCAGATATTGAGCCGCTAGTGATTGGAGAGGATCTTGTCAAACACCTTCGCACGTCTCTTGCCGTTCTTCCTGATATCGAACTGGACCGTTTGGTGAACGAGCACGGTCTCACGGCGAAGGATGCACTATCCCTCATTTCCCTAGACAATGGCGATAGAGTTCAGTACTTCTACAGAGTTCTCAGCCTCCTTCAGGAGAATATTTCAGTCAACTCGTCCTCTAGCACGCCTGATATCAAAGTCATCTCTAGCCTAGTAGGAAACTGGACGATACACGAGCTGGGACGTCTTACAACAGCCAAGGCCGGCGCATTTGCTGCGGGAGAGCTTTCATTCACACCGGACGGCGAATGCGGCGAGGTTCCAGCATCAGAGCTAGCACAATTACTCTACCACTTGCATCAAAAGCAGATTACTGGCAAAGTTGCTAAGGAGCTGCTCCTAGCAATTCACCTGGGGGAGGTTGAGGATGGTGTACTGAGCGCCATCGAGACGAATGACCTCTGGTTCAAGGAATTATCCACCGAGGAATACAATGTCCTCGCCGAAGAGGCAATTCAGGGCGAGGACAAGGTTTTGTCGGAGTTTATTGACGCAAACAATTTCCCTCAGGGTAAACTGATGTATCTGGTGGGCAAGATGATGCGATTGGGTCAGACTGAGAGGATTGACCCTAGCACTGCAGAGCAGGCGATGAGAAGGAAGGTTCTAGGATCATTGTAGATTATAGACTATAAATGTAATAATATCATGTGACTATTTACTGTCACAACAAAGACATTCTCATCCAATTGCCCCTTGCTAGCTGTCTGCCTATCATCACTCGCTGGCGGCAAAGCCCGACTAACCTGTTTAAAGAAACTCCACATTCCTTACCTCAATCCAATTCGGGATTATTGTAATCAAGGATGGGAACTCACCATTGAAGTTAGCATCCACCGTCATACGTTTGGCAGCTAGCGCGGAGGAGAGCAATGAGCCAAGCTCTGAGCCAAGTGAGCTCCAATGGCGCGATGACATCATGAGTAGGTCATGTACGGAAAACAAGCTCATATCAACGAAACTGGCTTGTGAGCTCCAGCTATAAAATATGTTGCCTGTAAAATTTCCCTTTAGTTCATCCTGTTCAATCCACCAATTCCTCATTTATTAACCACGCTTCATCAAAATGTCATTCATCACCCAAACAATTGGCCGTCGAGCCACCGCCGTGATTCCCCGTGTCGTAACGCAAGCGCCTCGATTTAGCACGACTACTCGTCTCCAGAAGAGTCCCGTCGATGCCGCCAAGGATGGTTTGAAGACGGTGGACCGAGCGGTCAGCGATAAATTGGTAGATGGCATTGACGTTGCAGGTATGTTGGAGCTACATGGAAGCTGTCGTCATGATACTAACTGTCCGCCACAGCCGACGCTGGAAGCAAGGTCAAGGAGACTGCCGCAAAGGTTACGCAAGGTAACAAGGGTGTTGGAGCAAAGACCGAGGAGCTTAAGGGCGAAGCGAAGGCTACTGCTGCAAAGGTTGAAGGCAAAGCCAAGGCCACAGCGGAAGATATCAAGAACAAGCTTTAAATGATTGTATCAACAAAGTCCAGGATGGAAAATGCATTATTTACTAGACCAAGTTAATCTTAATCAAACCAGCTGCGTGCGCTATATAATCATCTCCACTACGTGATTCTCCAATCAAATCAACTCGAGCAATAGTATCATTAAGCTGCGGAAGTTGCAAACGTTACACAATGCATACCTAGACTTTGGATTTTTCTTCTTTAGTAGCGCCGGCAAAAGTACCCAGAGGGAATGAAATCATCGTCGTCGAAGGCATCATCAAACCTGCCGCTCCGGCATAAAACGCGGCCACTGCGGAGAATATCGCAAACACACCTCCTGCGCGAGTTACACGAGTTGCAGCAGTGGCGTGATGGACAGCAACAAAGCTGCCGATACTGAGGAAGAAGAAGGCCAGAGCCAAAAATCCAAGTACGATGAGTATGGCAATATTGGTTCGTAGCGCAGCAAGAATGAAGATACATGTGAGGACGAACCACAAAAACAGGAAAACTCCCATGTGCACCGTGTATGCATACTCATCATTGCCATATGCCTCTTTAAGTCCGAGCGATGGAACAAGGAACATGGCAAAAGCCAGCCAGAATGCCCCGTAGGAGCAATGGACGGTCGTGCCAAAGGTGTTGCCGACGAAAAATTCGAGAATGCCAGCAACGAACTGAGCGGCACCGCCAAAAAAGACTGCAAGACCAAATACGGCTTGATTTGGACCAACATTGCCCAAAGGATTAGCACCTGGAAGACTGCCATGTTGTCAGTGCGTGGATCTTTTGTTTGTATAATACAACTTACGCAGCACCAGCTTGGTATATGCCAAGGACCAATGTAGTCAAGGCAAAACTGATGAGTCCAAGGGGGCCAGGGTTTCCAACCTTGCCAACAGTTGGGTTGTAGACCTGAGATACCATAGACTGGTGAGCGGTAGCAGGAACGTGATGCCCATGACCGTGGCCGTGGTGGTCACTGGCGATGGGGGCAGCTCCAGCACCGTTCGTGTAGCCTCCGTTGGCGTAGCTGGGGTGTTGCGCTACGGGAGCTTCTGAAACTGGAGCAGACATATTGCCAAAAGTATTGCGGATTGTGGAAATAAAGGCTTGCTCTGAAAACGGCCCGTGCCCAAAAATATATGAACGCGGTGTAAGTGAAGCACACAAGATCAGGACAAGCAAAGGACGAAGGACAACGGCGCCTTCTTATACAACCAAGGGTTCAGCAGCCCAGCAAATAACAGAAATTCTCATATCAGCCTAATACATGATGTGGCAAAGCACACATCGGATACTGGCGATGGCAAGGTCATGACGATGTCACAAATCAGCAAATTCCCGAAGGGGTACCCTCCACCACGCAAGTTTACAAGGGTATGCAGCATGGCAAAAGCTTGCGCACCGCCAAATAATTAGCCTCGTGACCTGTGATGCAGTGACTCTCATTATCATCGCGATGCGGAGAAGGCAATTAAGTGGAAGGGATGGGAGGGCAAAGTGGTGGAGCGCAACTACCGACAGGGTGCCACGATGGCGATCATCATGGGGAAGAGGTCATAATGCGATCATATATATTGGTTGTTGCTTCTCGTGTATTTTGTACCTGGGACTCACTGTGGACTTTATTTGTATTCTTCAAATAGTTCTTCCATCGTGAAACTCTGTACTGTAAGCTGCAGTTGTTATTTTCTTGGGATGCAGTACTATGCATGTCGATACGAGCAGTCGTCGATGTGACGAGCAATCACAATCAATTGCGCCCTGCATTATCGTGATAGAATATCGTACGAATTACGCGGCGTACTAATTCTGTTCTCTAGATTCAGAGTCAAGCATCGTTTCATGACATCTCTCAGCTAGATATCATGGCGTTGCAGCAACAGAGCAACAGCACTTACACCCGTCAACTGCTCGCGCCCACTATAACCCCGCCGTACAGCACAACCTCTCCACCAGACCACCGAAGTCGCCGTTGCATGTCCGACGCCACTCTCGGCTTCGTTGCGACATGGCCACTCGTCCAACCCGCCGAAACCTGCTCAACCCATCACGCAAAACCTGCTCAATACAGCCTCGCATCGACTACACCGCTATACCACGCCAGTGTACAAAATCAAGCATCTTGCGCCGATTCATGCCATGCTTTATCAGCCATAAATATGCTGGCAACGAAGACATCCGCCATCGCCATGAGCTGCACGTGCGGTGGTCGCACGATGGCAGCCTCGTCGCCATTCTTCCCTCCTCCGTTACGAAAGGCCATATACCAATACAATAACCCATCCCAGCGTCATACGAGAACTTTTGCCACACCTGCAAAGGATGACGTCCCCTTGTGGCCGACCAAACCACATCCAACACCATACGAGATCTTCGATATCCAGAAAAGTGCCCCGTACACGAAACGCCGCTTCTACCAACTCGTCAAACTCTACCATCCCGATACCCACGACCCCAATACTCTAGCCTCTCAAGAACTGGCGCCTGCAGTGCTCTTGGAGCGATACCGGCTGGTTGTCGCTGCGAACAAGCTGCTCAGTGACCCGGCAAAACGTCGACTGTATGATACTCAAGGTATAGGCTGGTCGCTTAGGGGTCCTGATGCCGCACCAACGGTTAGAGAGAGGGATCACGCTTGGCGACATCAACCGAATAGCCCTGTTGGAAATGCGACTTGGGAAGACTGGCAGCGATGGCAGAAGGCACACGATCCAAATCAACCCAAGGCTGAGCCAGTGTACGCTTCGAACGGTACATTTGCTTTTTTGGTCATTGCGGTGTGCTTTGTTGGTGCCATGGCTCATGTAAACCGCGCGGAGATAATTGGTGCCCAGTACGTCGAATATAGCGCCCAACAAAACGCCGATATTGGAAACCAAGTAAGAAGAGCCACATTGGCATCAGCAGGGAAATCGAAAGATGAGAGAGTAAATAACTTCATGCGAGAAAGGGAAAACACGGCATATCAGTTTGCTCCCGCAAAATATGATGCTTCTGAGAAGGATTCATAGTGTACACTTGTATGTTTTCTTTTGTTGTTAGACAAACACAAAGCATTTTGGCATATTAGCGTTGTTTTGCAAATAATATAAAGTCAACTTTTTGAACTAAGACTACTATGCTGGCTAATTATGTTCTATGTGGTGTTATGCATCATCAACGTCGTTAAATCATTGGCGTCGTATATTCTGAATATGCAGTCCTCCCTCTGCATCCTCGTCCACTGCCGTTTCAACTCTGGAAGAAATCTCAATCCCATCCGTGCTTCGCGGCGATGTTATCTTGGCACTTTTCTCAACATGTGGCACGTAGCCATCCGCCTCCATGTCGTCGTCAGCACATGTGCCTTGTCTGTGATTGATTACATTGTCGATGCGTAGGCGAGGAGGACCGGCGTTAAGTCGCTCCCCGTTTTTGGGTGGTCCAGCTGTAAAATCGTTAGCATCTCAGTCCAAGATCGGGCTGTTCATCTTCTGACGTACAAAGAATCAAATCGAACAACTTGACAATAACAGGTCCCCAGACAGTCATGGCAATGATCTGTCCGTAAGACCATCTGTTTGCCTGGAAGCTCTTTGGCTTGATAATATTAACCAAAGAAACAAGATATAGCATGTTAACGAATAAGTACGTAAATTCCAGAACGTGCCAGAACCATCGGCTGAGCTTCAACCAGTGCGCCTTGAAGCGGCTGTCCGGGAACCGTCCGACGCGATATCTGCCAAACTGGATATGCTTTGTCCGGCGGTGCCTTCGCAGTGTCCATGAGAATTGATCAAGCACGAGCACAATGATAGCAGTACTGTCGAGAACAAGGAACACGAGTTTGTAGAATAGCGGATGCGGGAAGAATGTTAAATCTAGGCCATCCGCACCGGAGGTTGCAGCGCAATACGTCCTCGGACTGGGATTATTGCCGCAGCTTGGTATGGAAGCCTGGCTTTGAAAGATGTCGAATGAATCTTTGAAACTAATCTTCTGGGTAGTTGCAACGATTGCCAGAATATACTCCATGAAGAACCCTAGGAATGTGTGCCAGTTCCGAATACCTTCGTTGTGGAGGCAGATCTGGATGAGAAACATGGGCAAGACACCGTTCTGGCTGACATGAAATGCGAATGCTCCATTGATCACAATCTCCCCCCAAAACGTCCCCTCTTGGGAATTGACCGCAACGGCGAGAATCGAGGCAATTTGCAAAGCAAACACGAACCAGCACTGAGCCTCTTGAAACTCAACAAGCGTGGTTGCAATAGCAACGCTTGTCCTTGACAGTGCACCAGAGTCTTTCCATATCATTGACTCAATGCGGGTGAGGGAACGTTTGAGAGTAAACTGCCTTCCTGACTTTTGCTGTTTCTTCTTTTGCTTTTCTGTAAAGTTGACGTATAGTGTGAAGCCCTTCACTAAGAGGTAGAGCGTAGTTGAGAAGCAAACTTGTAACGCATATGAAATGAGAACCTGCACCTGGTTAGCAGTGGTTAAAGCAGCAGCAACGTCGACAGGCTTGAACCTACGCCTGGTCCGAAGATATCCGGGTTGATTTCTGCAGAAAGGCTCGGGCAGAAGTCGTCTATGGCGTTGAAAATCTCTTCACTGGGCGTGTCCGTGGTCAATCTTTGTACAGATTTGTCGCAGTTAAGACTCAGGTGGTCGTTGGCACAGCTATCTTGTGCACACGAAACAAAGGATTGCAGGACAGGTCGGCCATTGAATGCAGCTAGCGAGGCTGATCCCATGATGCTACTAGCATTGCGCTCCGCTTCCGGCTCAATATCATACTTGCCTTTCTCAGCCCAATATGCAATGGCTGAGAGGGCAGCACAGTTGTAAAAGGTGTCGAGGGAGCCGTATAAAATGGCCGGATCATGGCAAGCCTTGTTGCAGTCAGACACATCGTCGGAGATGCTGCAGCCAGATTGATAGAGATTAATTTCCGGCTTCCCCTCGATCCCCTTTTGGATCAGTTGGCTGAAGGTGATGTTATTTTGACGTTTCAATTTGGCGAGGTCGTGGAATGGAAAGAAGTCCTCAGTAGAATCCAACTTCTGAAGAAGCAGGATAGTGAGCGGCAGTTGTGAGGTGGTGGGACTCATAATTGTCGACACTGGCGAAATGGCTGAGAAATGCGGTCGAATGGTTGTCGACATTGTGAGATTTCAAAAGGATCAGACGAACCGAGGAGTCCGAAATCATGATCTTATGCTGATACTGTATTCCTCGACGTTGTTTTTACAAGGTTGGCTGTTGCCGCATGCTGATTTGTTGAGACTCGCCGATTTTTCACGCACCCGCAAGCCAGCGTGTCCCTGAAACTTTAAACTAGATGGCGGCAGTCGTACGACTAGAACGTGTAGATTAGATGAAGGATTGAGGTCATCGCCAGTGGGTGACGAAAGTGCAAAAGTGCAAAAAAAAAATTGACCCCAGCTTGCCTTCTCTTTTCTTTGACTAATTGATGGCTAAATGCTAAATCCGAGGCTGGCAGAACTCTTGGCGTCAGCTTGCCAATCGACTCAAGATAAGTTTTCCCTTCTCAGCTTTATGCATTGGCGAACTCGTTACTCGACTTTCCTTCTGCACATCAAACATGTTTGTCACGTGACTTCGGACTCTTCTTGATATGCTAGTTTTGGCGCTTATTTTCTTCTCTCCAAGTTCTAGGGCCGCCACCGAATGCAGCATGGCTATGACATTAAGTCAGCCTCATGAACCAATTCTTCCAAGCTCATAATTAGTTACTATAACATCTTATTTTTTTTGCATCTTGCAATTTTCATCTTCAAACGGGCTGCATCAAGCTCTAAATCCAAGTTAGAATCCTCCCGGGTAGCACACCCTATCTCCGGGTTGCATTGAACCGACACAAGCCGAAGACGTCATTTTGCCGCAACGGCAACATCCAAACCACCATACACCCGTTCAAACCATCTCACCTACTCCGCATTCAGTTTGTCTTTTTACACATCCCATACCCTCCAATTCATTTGTGCTCAGCACGCAACAGCTTCAAGATGCCTCCCAGACTCGCCACTGCTCCTCTGCGCCGCAACCTCGTGCTCCTCGTGCGCCAATCCCCACGCTTCTATTCAACCTCCAACGAACCATTGATCCGCGTCACAAATCTCCCCGCCGGTTCCACTGGCCACATCCGTATCCTCGAGCTTAACAGACCCAGCGCCCGTAACGCTATTTCTAAAGCTCTACTCAACTCTCTCCGCGAAGAAGTCGACGACGTTCAAGCGCAATATGGCCCCCAGGGCGAAGAGATCGCTAGCCCAACGAAGGCTGGTCCCACGAGAGCTCTCGTCATCGCCAGTGCTGTAGACACCTGCTTCTGCGCCGGCGCTGATCTCAAGGAGCGCAAGACCTTCTCCAAGCAAGAGTATGTGTTTATCGCGAGCTTCTAGTAGCAAACTGCTGCTTGGCCCAATCTAATTTTGCTAACATTAACTTTCACAGGACCGAAGAGTTCTTGACCAACCTCAACGGCACATTCACTGCTCTTGCCAGCCTTCCCATCCCCACCATCTCCGCCATCTCTTCCATCGCCCTCGGCGGTGGTCTCGAACTCGCTCTATCCACCCACTTCCGCGTCCTCTCCTCCAACGCCGTTATTGGCCTTCCCGAAACCCGCCTCGGTATCCTCCCCGGAGCCGGAGGCACCCACCGTCTTCCCGGCCTGATTGGCCTCGGCCGCGCTCGCGATCTTATTCTCACTGGTCGCCGCGTTGCTGCCCCCGAGGCTTACTTCCTTGGTATTGCCGACCGCCTTGTTGAGGTCGTGCCCGAGGATGAGCGTGATGCCTCTGACGTTTTGCCCGTAGCTCGTAAGACTGCACTTGCCGAGGCTGTTCGCCTTGCCCAGGAAATTAGTGAGGGTGGACCTATTGCTATCAGAGCTGCCCTTGAAGCAGTTGCATGGGCTCGCCCAGAGAAGGAAGCTGAGATGTACGAGCGCGTTGTTAACACCGAGGACCGCAACGAAGCCCTGAGGGCATTCCAAGAGAAGAGAAAGCCCGTGTTTAAGGGACGATAAATCAAGTTCAAAATGATTTGGAGACGCTGTTTGACTTAGATGTAGATGTACATAAAAGCTAATCCAAGTTTTGTTTCATGTTAAGATTCACAAAAAAGCGTTTCATAATGGGGGTATTGTTCTACTTTACGTATGTGACACTAATTGCTTGCAGACGTCTTCCTCTTGCGTCTAATTCGTACATTAATCTCCGGTGGGTATGATACATGAATATGCGTGTTTGTTATCCTCTTCCTAAAACCGAAAAACATCCAAGCACTCTCATCTTCTAAACAGGATGTACCTAGTATGTATGGCTTATTCTTTCATCACTGTGACATCGTCGCCGTTGGCTCCCACATGGGTCGCATCTTCGGCAGCGTTACCAACTACGTCGACATCGCCGTCTGCATCGACGCTCCCAGCTAGCTTAGCGCTGTCTGCTGTCGTCGTTGATTCTTCGACGGCTGCGGGTTGCTCAGCCATGCTGCTATCTGTCGTTGCCTCTGGTGGCGACGGTGGAGGTGGTGTAGGCGGACGCTCTCTCTTTGGAACGCTGACGTAGGTGTCCTTATCGTCGTCACGCACGTAGCACAAGAAGTACGGCTCGCCTCCAGTGCTCAGCGTTTGCAAGACTTCTCCAGTGTTCTTATTCTCCTTGACATCTGCATCATTGTACCATCGCCAAACATTTTCCTCGAAATCATGGATCCAAACCCAGTAATGACCGGACATCAGATGACCGCGATGGCAAATAACTGCGTGGAGACGATACGGTATCCGCCTCTGACTGTCAAAATGTTCTGTTAGAGTCTTCTCGTGCTCTTGAAGCTCGCGTTCCATCATGCTCCTGATCTCAGAGTGTGTTTGCACGATATCTCGGACAGGTTCCATCTTTTCAGCTGGCTTTGGTTCAGTGGTCTTGTCCGAGGACACAAGTACGAAGTCATCCTCGACAGGTCCATCAAAATCCCAGGTCTCTTCTGCCGATACCATGACGGGGGTATCTTCCCCCTGTGGATTCAAATTCGCTGTAGTTTCCGAGTCGGCTGTTTCCCTCCCATAATTCTCAAGGAACTTGAGATATGACGGGTTGCTATTCGATTTCGCCAACTGAGCTTTGAGATCCGCGACTCGATTCGTTGTCACCCAATCCTCGACTCTGCGTTGGAAATTCAGCGAGGACTGCGGTGTGTCCATATATCTGTCCACATAAAGCGTTTCTGGAATAATGACTGCGTTGCCGTTCTTGCTGCCATTCGATTGAGTGCGCTGGATGAGAATATGAAGGACCGGAGGCAAAGTTTTAATAGCCGTGTACCGTGACAATTTGCTCTCTTCTAAGATCTGCTGATCAAAGTTTCGACCAAGAGCATCATAGAGAGAACAAGGTCCATCTGTTGCCGGGAATGCTGTGATTGACCGGTCGAATGATACTTCTTGTTGATACTCCGTCTCATCGAACTTTTTCGTGTAATTGATAGTCGTGACGAAAAATGTTTCCATGATCTTCTCAAGCTGGATGCCGGTTTTCTCTTCTACCGAGGTTGGCCGAATTGCAGCCTGAAGGCGATTGATTATGCTGCCCATCACCTCTTCTACATCCTGTTGATCGGTTCCTGATGATCGTTTTTGATGCTCAAGGGCGTTGAGCACTTGTTGGTCCACAGTTTCTGGTTCTTTGATGTCTGACATAACAACATCTGGCGACGGCTTGTCTTCAACTGCGCCGGAGGCAATACCGATGGCTTGGCGAGGTATCTCGCCCGCTTCAACGACGGAGAGAGACTCTGAAGTTGGGTTCATAGCGACGTCTGTGCTAGCGTCGTCATCTTTGCGCTGCTTCTCGAATTGAGCAACAAGCTGTTGTACCTTGGGGGGCTCTGTCTCTGCGTCACCAGCATCCACTAGAGTTTCAGTGCTTGCTACGCTTGCGGTTTCCAGCTCTGGCTTATCACTACCCATGATGGTATCTGCTTGCTGTGTCTGTTCTGTAGGAGCCATCGTTTTTTCAACGGTAGGCGGCTCAGATGGCAAAACCGGCGGCAGAGGTATCTGTTCTGCTTTATCAGGCTGCTGCTTCGCACTATTAAGCAGGGTATGCGTTGAGAGAAGTACAGCGTTGGCGAGACGTTGTGATGGTCGGGTGGCTGTTTTATCCGAACTGTGCAAGTTGTCAAACAGCTTGGCAAGTTCTTGTGCAACTAAAGAAGATTAGCTCAATATTGGTACCACTTCTCTACTGAAAATTTAACTTACAAGCATTAGCAACAACGGCCTCACCACGATCCATCTGCATCTTGTTGCCTCCAATAAGTCGACGCTGAATATCATCGTCAGAGAGACCCAGCTCGACCTCGCCATAGTTCAAGACTACATCGCGGACGGGCTTCACGGTATAGAGATACTGCAAGAGACTGTTCAGATAGCATGTGTTGCCAATATTATCCAAGCCCACGGGGATCTCGTAGTTGACTTCGGTGGAGCTAGTTTGTGCCATGCCCCCAGAGCCATACTCTGAATGGGCATGCCGGAGCTCCATGACGGCCTGTTTCAGCGATAGTGATGCAGTATGCTCGGCAATAGAGTCGAGAGCATCTAAGTAAATGCCAGTGGCATCCTTGTTTGGACTTGCTTTCAACTATAGAAATTATTAGTGAGGGAGTTCTCTGAGGACATATATGTGACTTGCCTTTTCACGCGTTGTTTCGACTGTGGCAGAACCGATGTCATCAGCAGGTCCAACTCCAAGTACAGCTTTGGCCGTGTCGAGTGACATTTTGGTATCTGTCTCCATCAATAAACTGGCCTGATACATGTCATCATCGGAAGACTGTGCAATCCACATCAAGACATTACGCGCCGTGCTGGCGTCGCCAGGGTCGGCCGCGAGCTTTTTGCGGAAAGCATGGATAATGGCATCCGCAGTGTAATTGTTTGGTGGTCGTAGTCCAAGAAAGTCAAGCGACTGTGAGATCATGCCATCACCATCGCCTTGGGTTTGATGAAGCGGTTGGCTGTCGAAAACTGAGGACTGAGTGATTGCATAATCAGATAAAAGTTCGTCCTGGCTATCATTAGCGACCGCCATCAGAGCCTCCACCAGGTCCTTTCTCCGACTGGGCATCAAATCCCACTGTCTCTTATATGCATTGACAACAATTTCTCGAGACTGAGTGGGCAGAATTCCCAGCAATTTATAGCGCTCGGCATTCACTAGCGCATTCGAAGAAATATCCGGAACCTCAACGCTGCCCATGTCCGCATACAGACTCGATGCGCAGAAGGTAGGCTTTTCCATCGCCAGGCCGGCTTTGTGAATCAGAGACTGAATCTCAGCTCGAACATCCTCGATGAACGCACGATAAGTACCGAGTTCCGTGGTTCCGGACGGCCCCTCCGCTGGATCTGGGGCTGGTGGTGTGAATGACCCTTCATCTACCCCGTCACTATCGACAACTGTCTCCTCAAATTGCAGCCCGCGGAAGATAGGAAAGCATCGCGGACCAAACAGCACAGAGAATCGCTTATTTCGTTTCGATATGCTCCGGGTTGTTTGTAGGTTTGCCTCCAGTTGATTCTTCAAATAAGTATTCAGATTTAGCGGCCCTTGTCGAATCCAGTCCTCATTGGCACCCTCATACCGATCCGGGTCTTGCGCTTTGGCGAGCTCTAGTTGTTCCCGAATCGCGGCATGGTCTTGTAATAGCTGAATCCATGTCGACGGCATTCGTGGTTCCGATATCTCAAGCACCAAGTCAAATGTGCATGGGGGCGCCGAGCATACGAAATTCTCCCGAGCTAGCAGCGGATAGTGCTGGGTGCGATCCCTTGTGATGCCTTCATCAGAATCAGATCCAACCCAAACGAGATGGTGCCAAGGGAACGCATCATCGCGCAGTGGCCATCCAGATTTGGAAGCACTGCAGAGCGTTGAAGAGTGCTCCTCCTCCCAATGCATCTTGAAGACAAAGTGGAAATGGCAGTCCTGACAGACGGCCGAGAGAGTTTGTGTGGATGCCGCCTTGAAGCTCTGGTTACCATTGATAACCAGTCTATGAGGGTGCTCCCACGCCTGGGGAGTTTCGGGGTTTATTTGCCTCGCTCGGTCGAAGATATCGCATACGGTAAAGTTATTATTGAGTAGTTCGTGAATCCATCGACTCGGATGACAACCTGTAAGAACGGTGAGGTTAGCACTTGGTAGCAGCTATCGCGCGGGCCATGCATCGTACCAGCTACTTCTCGACCAGGCTCCAAGTGAGATTTCATTGGCGTCATGATGTGCTGCACAAACTCTACCCCAGAAGTGCCGGGGAGCGTTGCGTATGAACCAGGATCATCTTGCGGCGGAGCATAGTTTGCAGCCATGATGCTTTGATGGGCCAGCTGCCCTATTCTTTGCCTGTGGTGGTCGTTGTTTTCAGTCCACAGACCAAATTCGGGTATCTCTTGATGCCGCTATTTAAACCATTTGATGAGAAGATGGGAAAATGCGAAGAGTCGTTTGAAGCGTTCAAGATGCGACGTGGAGGGACCGCTTAGTGGGCAATGGTCGTCGTGGGATCAAGGACGGGAAGCTTTCTTGAAACAGTGACACTGTGGCATCAAATGGCGTAGAGACTATTAGGCGCCGTCGGAAATATAAAGCAGTTAGTGCTGCGAGACAATGTACTGTAGTCAAGCTTGCGTAGGCTCGCTAGTTGGTGGCGTGGCCTTGGTGTGTGGCGATTTGCTGCGTGGGCGACGAGCTGTTGCTGACGTATGATGGAAACGTTGACCCCAACTAGAGCTCGTGAAGGTTATTGAGATCCAGTTTGCGGCACTGACCCAATTAAGCACAGCGCCATGCGGCCGCTGGCTGCGGGAGGTGAGCCCGCTGCAAGGCGCTAAAACTTTAGCGTGTTCGGCGCCGGAGCGATACAGGGCTTTCAGGCTCTTGGTTCACTGGCCCAATGCTTCCATCGTTTGAATGTGGAAGAGGGAGACAGCGATCAGTTGGTCAAGACGATCAGGATCAATTACCACGAAAATACCTCTGCACGCAAAGTTCCATCACTATCTCTGAGCCTCATTACAAACCCGCTTAGAAGCGGCACATCTAATCATTATCACTGTGCCAAATTCCTAAAACGTCCCGAACTCGGGCGTCAGCTCGCTTTACCTCCACTGCGGGGAAGTCACTCAGCATCCCAAACTACAACCACAGGACTCAATTGGGTACGTCCGCCACTGTAATGGTTCGCGATGTAGTCGTCGGCGTACCGGCCACCGCCGGAGTTATCTGATCAGTCTTCTCCACACAACCTGTGCTTCAATCTTATCTAAAGCTAGAATGTCGTCCTCTTTCTCACATGGATGAGTTACATACAGTCACACCCTTCGGCTTGACAACACTGGTATTACCACCATGGCGACGACACACGACACACGACGCCTTAGAATCGGCGTAGATGTTGGCGGCACAAACACTGACGGGGTCATCTTAGATCCCACGTTATCATCGTCAGCAAGAAAAGGCATTTTAGCATGGCACAAGGCTCCAACTACGTCTAACCCTAGTATCGGTATTAGCGATACCATTACAGCGATGTTTAAGAGTGCTGCAGTTCAGCCAGAAGAGATTGCCAGCGTCACGATTGGGACCACGCACTTTGTGAATGCTGTCGTGGAGAGGGATGCAGCGCGTCTTTCCAAAGTCGCAGTCCTGCGTTTATGCGGCCCATTCTCGAAATTTTCTCCGCCATGCGTGGATTGGCCGGATGACATGCGGGAATTGATCTTGGGCCATTATGCATTACTTCAAGGTGGCCTCGAGATTGATGGCACGCTCATTTCAGACATTGATGCTCAGCAAATACGAGACCAGTGTGCCACAATCAAAGAAAAGGGCATCACAAGCGTGGTAGTGAACGGTGTTTTCAGTCCGATTGATACAGTTGAAAGACAAGAAGAACGAGCTGCTGAGATTATCAAAACGGAAATACCGGGGTGCAATGTTGTCTGCTCCAAGGAGATTGCCAACTTAGGGTTCATTGAAAGAGAGAACGCCTCAATTCTCAATGCTTCGATTCTTGCATTCGCCAGGCACACAATCCAGTCCTTCCAACAACCGGTCAAGAAACTCGGCCTTCAGTGTCCCGTTTTCATCACGCAGAACGATGGCACCGTTTTATCTGGTGAGATGGCAGCCCGCCTTCCCATCCGGACGTTCTCAAGTGGACCAACAAACAGTATGCGTGGCGCTGCCTTCTTAGCCCAAGGCTCAATTTCTGAAGCTGTCATGGTAGTTGACATTGGAGGTACGACTACTGACGTCGGACTGCTTCAGGCAAATGGCTTTCCGCGACAACAGGCAGCATACAGTGAGCTAGCAGGTGTACGCATGAACTTCTCATGTCCAGATATCAAAAGCATTGGTCTCGGAGGAGGGTCTATTGTTAGAGTCGGCTCTACATTGACCGTTGGCCCGGACAGTGTTGGATATAAACTGCCTCAGGAAGCTATCGCATTTGGTGGCAACTCTCTCACAGCCACAGATTGTACGCTCATGACGCATGCTGATTTACAAATTGGAGACCCATCATTGGTGAAAGGAAAGCTGAACGATACGCAAATGAAGGCATACCAAGAAGTTGTGAAGGCCAAGATTGAACAAGCAATAGACAAAATGAAAACATCGCCTGAGGATCTGCCCGTACTTCTTGTAGGCGGAGGAGCCGTTATATCACCTGATGAACTCAAAGGTGCTTCGAGGGTAATCAAACCGGAATGGTCTGGTGTTGCCAATGCTATTGGTGCAGCGATGGCGAGAGTTAGCGCGGTCATTGACGTTGTCAAATCTACCGAGTCGAAAACAAATTCTGAGATTCAGAGTGAAATCAGTCAAAACGCTAAAGAACGAGCCGTCGCTGGGGGAGCGCTGCCGAGTTCCGTGGAGATCGTCGAAATTGAAGTGTTGCCATTACAGGTAAGTGATGTTATAAGTATTTCAGGCTAAATCGCTAATGAAGTAAACTAGTATATTGACCATAAAACACGATTTATTGTGCGAGCTGCTGGCGACTTCGACTATTCGAAAGAAATTATCCCCGCGCTCGAGTCGGAGCCAGTACCAGAATCATCAGATATGTCACAATATGACGAAAAGCCACGAAAAGATGACCAAATGTCAAAGAAAGACTCGGAAGCTGATATTGATATCAAGTCATACAGACCAAAGGTACAGAATCGGGTCTGGTATATCTCAGAGACTGATCTCGACTGGATTAGTCTCGGGTGTTACATTCTAGGTACAGGAGGAGGTGGATCGCCATATTCTTCCATGATCCGACTTCGAACGGATCTTCGCCAAGGGGCTGTGGTCACCGTTATTAATCCAGAAGACTTGAACGATGACGACCAAGTTGGATGTGGAGGGGGGATTGGGAGCCCAACCGTTGGCATCGAAAAGCTTCCAGGGGATGAAATGCTTGAAGCACAGCACGAACTATCAAAGATCTGCGCCAAGAGAATCACCCACATGATTGCCGTTGAAATTGGTGGTGGTAATGGATTGCAGGGGATGATTCTGGGGTCCAGTACCAACATGAATCTGCCCACAGTCGACGGAGACTGGATGGGAAGGGCATATCCAACCAAGTGGCAGACGACACCAGTCGTGTTCAATGAAAGATCGCCTATCTGGTGCCCTATTGCCATGGCTGATGGAAATGGCAACGTCATAACAATGCCCAAGACGACATCGGATCTCAACGTGGAGCGCATTTTACGGGCAGCCCTGAGTCAGATGGGGTCACATGCAGCATGCGCTGAAGCACCTGTGACAGGTGCGGAGACGAAGCGCTGGCTTGTTGAGCACACAATTTCCCAAGCATGGCGCATAGGTCGTGGAGTCGCTCGAGCCAGGAAAGAGAATCGAGTTGACAACGTTGCTGAGGCCATCATCGACGAATGTGGTGGCGAGACTGCAGGCCGCGTATTGTGGAAAGGCAAGATTGTGAGCGTAGAACGAATGCTACGAGGTGGCTATGTCTACGGTGAATGCATTATCGAGGGTATTGATGTTCGGGCAGACGAACACGCTGTCGGGGATCGACCTTCTGAACAATTCCAAGGCAAAGTGAAAATCCCTTTCAAGAACGAGAACATTGCAGCGTTAAAAATTCGAGATGATGGTGCAGAAGAAAAACAGGAAGATTTACTCGCCATTGTTCCAGATCTCATCACCATAATAGACGCTCAAAGTGGTGAAGCGATTGGAACTCCGGAATACAGATATGGGCTGTTGGTGGTTGTGCTTGGCCTTTCTGCCAACGACAAATGGACAAAGAACTCACGGGGTATTAAACTGGGTGGCCCTGAGGGTTTTGGAATCAACCACTTAGATTATGAGCCACTAGGTACATTCGTCAAGCCAAGGAGTGTTATTGATGAGTTCAACGAGACCAAGTAGGCTCTTCTTTATTAGATTCAAGATCATAGAATTTACGTAGGAGAAAGTACCACATTGCGCACTTTGGATTTGTGCAAACGTGACATGCGTAAAATCTCAACGATATCATAAACGACAGCACTGTGAATGGTGTTAGGCACATCTGCTCATTCTTCTTCGCTGTGACTGTGATTCGTACAACTGCCACTGAGATCGAAATAATCACTGCCACAGCTGCACACTAAGCGCCTATAAAGCAGCCACCGGATATGAGATTTTGCGTTCAGTGCACAATTGATCCCTTCCTCAACAGCAAATCCGTGTCTTAGTTTTAAGAGTTGTGCCAAAAGCAAATTAACTAAAAGAACCCGCCCTTCTCATCAGCATTCTCCTACTGCTCGGACTTTGCATTTGGTGACAAGCATCGCAACCATGCCAGTTTCCAACGCATGGAAGAAATGCGACGGGGCAAACAGCTCAAGTGAGCTAACGAGTCTACCCATTGAGCTCAAATATATGATAATCCATCGTCTTCCTCGCTCTGGCACATCAGCGCTCGCAAAATGCTGTCGGGCATGGTACAGCATCGCGAACGCAGCTCTTTATAAGAACGATGCTAAGAATCACAACTCCTCTGCGATTTTCTGGGCAGCTGGGAAATGCAAGAATGAAGACATCGCAATGGGTATCATTGAATTAGCAGTAAGGTTCGGCGGCAACGTAAATGCCATTCTGCATCAGGGCAATGCTCACACGACATCGCTGCACCTTGCAACTGCTCGGGGTTGCAGCAAGGTTGTGAAATGTCTGATTCAAAAGGGAGGCAATGTCGCGTCCGCTTCCAAAGACATGAAATGTTTCACCAAAGCTGTTCTACAGTGCTTGAAAAAGTTGGCAGAATGCAAAACCGATTTAAAGCGACGGAGTGCGGCCAATGCACAATGTTTACCACTCTTTGTGCCAATGATGAGAGGAGACTGGGAAACAGTCAAAAGCCTGTTAGATGCAGGCGCGCCAGCACAAGTGATGGTTAATCCTAAGATTGACAGCCAGACTTCTCAATTCGACGAAACGATTGGGCTGACAGTGCTTCATCTCGCTGCTATATATCGCGAAGTGCCAGAATCTATCGTGCAGCTCTGCTTGCGCAACTTCAAATCCCACATCAACGACCAGCATCTTACGACAGGGGACACAGCACTGACGCTAGCACTACTTGCAAAGAATGAAACCATGACTTCAATGTTATTGCGTGCAGGAGCCGATGTGAACGTTCGAAGCTTTTCAGGGCGCAATGCGCTGTTCCTCACAATCGATGAGGTCTTCTTAGGCGAGGAGACCGCTGATAGAAAGTGGTACATTAATCTCATCGCCCAACTACTGAGAAAAGGCGCGCAAGCCTCGGCTTTTAATTCTATGGATGAGCTTTCAACTCCACTTATTGCAACCATGAGGCAAGCACTATCCGATGACTCGCGGGTGATGGCACAAAGAAGACAAATCATTGCTCAGCTGGTAGAGTATGGAGCAGCGGTAAATGCCCGAGCTGTTGGATCTGCCCAGACTGCTGTTCAAACATTGGTTCTAGAGGTTACCAAATTGAAGACTTTTCCCGGTTCATTCATGTCACTCCTTCGGGACATGGTTGAAACGTACGGTGCTGATCTAAACCTCCCGCTAAGCGATGAGAGCTCTATTCTTAGAACTGTACTGGAATGTGAGCTGCCCTTTAGACCCAAGTTGGTGAAGCTGCTGGTAGAACTAGGCGCCAAGGTATTTGCATCTGAAGCAGGCTGGGTTTTCAGAAAATGGATGTTTGACAAGAAATGGCGTATCGATGAATGCATTGTGTTGGAGCGCAAGCTCGCAGTGCCGCAAGAGGACATTGACGCAGCATATCTTCTTACGTTTGACGGAAAGGAAAACAAAGAATACATGTGGCTACGGGAACACTTTCCGGTCTGGAAAAATGGGAACCAGATTCTTGCCCAATGGATTCTTCACCAAGGCGCAAAATTGGGCATGATGCAGCTTGAACTTGGTTTCGACCCAAAATGGGTGGATGATGAAGGCCGAAGCATCCTTCATTTGATTGTCATTCGGCTATTAGAGACCAACTCGGGAGAAGGCAAGAGCAAATACACAGAAAAGCAAGCAGTGGAAGATACTAAGAAATTAATTAGTATGGGAATGTCGGTTTGTGTCAAGGACAGAGGACGCCGCACAGGGCTACATCGCCTACGAATGGGAGGCGAGGGCAACGGCAACCTGGAACTTCTCTTGTTGAGACAGAGAGACATTGAACGAGGCGAATACTTTGAGGATGCTTGTGATGCAGCTGCCAAGTAAACGTCCTAGTCGGCACGATGGCGCTGAAGATTAAAGGTCATGCACTTACAGAGTGAAGTTGATGGACAGCTGAGATATTTAGCGTTTTGTTACTTACATCTTGCCAGTAGAACGTCACGAATGAATTCTAAATTAATAAAATCACCCCAACAAGGTCATGTCGCGCATTAAATGACTATTGTGACATTTAAATTGTCATTAAATGAGGTGCGAAGAAAGTGTAGAAGCTGGAGCCATGCAGCCACGGGCTTGACAACTTTATTCTGAAAGAGATCAGCAGAGTGGTCTTCGGACCCGAACCAGGGATGGTCTGCGTGCATATTATTAACCCGAAGCTAAAACCCCATTCCACAAGCACGAACAATTCCCATTTGGGCGACCGAGAGTTTACAATGCTACTCTGACTTTTGCTGCGTGTCCAGCAACGATAGGGTCAGCCACACGGGTGGCCAGATGAGGAAGGTGAAGCGTTAGGATCGGCAGTTGTCGTTCATGTTTGCGGCGGTGGCTCTCGCATTTCATTCTACCGCAGAGGACCTTTTGTCTGGCATTGCAGTGCTAGCTTTGATATGGTGGTGGTGTCGCGACTGGGAATAAAGCGCATCCTTGAAGCGGGTGTACTTGGATCCTGGCGAACAGAAGTGACCCACATAGTGTGAGGTGAAGATTTATTCGCACTGGCTTTGGGGGGAAGCGCAGAAATATTCCAGACACCTGATGAGATGTGATTATCTGCGCCGTGCGACTTCGCAATTATTTGTGGTGATGTCTATGCAGGGCGAGTGGCGTATCGTCTCCGGCTTCGGTGCAAAATTCGCTGCTTTCTAAGCACCTTGAAAAGGGAGTTTGCGGGGTTTGGGCTAGAGAAAAGAATTGGAACCTGCAATGATTCAGTCGAGGAAAGCATCGTGAACTGTGAATTTTCAATCTCTGATTGTCAGTGACATTGACCAAGTTTTTAACCCATCGGTCCTGATATTAAACCCCTGTCACTAGTGGCAGCTCGTTTGCCATTCTCTGACACACTGATTAGAGTCACTACTGGAGCGAGTGGCCTGTCTACATTCACCATGACGGAAACTCAGTTGGAGCAGTCACAGACTGAACCCCAATCTATTGAGACCCCTCAAGAGTCTCGCGGCGATGGCTGGATCTCATCTGGTCCAGAATCATCGTACGATGTGCTCATGGGCCCTGCCTCTCCCATGCCTGATCGCACTTCCAAAGGCTCAGACGGCCCTCGACAGCTTCTCGAGCACGACAATGACCAACTCGGTGACCTTGCCAACCCACCAGACCCATTCTCAACCCCAGGCCTTGAGCTTCTCCGCATGAGGAGCAGACAGACTGAAACTGCCCCAGATATCTTCCGCCCGTCCCACGACGGACTGGATGGCGAACACGGCAGTCCCGCTCATCCCGTCTCCCAAGGCGTCCCGCCCGAACTACCCAATGCTCTTGCAGAAATCATCTTTGTACTGGTTTGTTCGGCAGGACAAGTCATTTTCGCTCTGACTCTGGGCCATGTCATTGTCAACCAGTTTGTGTTCCAAGCTGCGCTGGGCATTCAGCCCTCCCAACTACCCTGGTTACTCGGCTCCTCGACGCTAGCCAGCGGGCTGTCTGTCATTGTTTTTGGACCACTTGCTGATCTTGCACCTCCAAAGCCTCTCATGGTTAGTGCTTTCATCTGGGAGGCTATATGGAATGCAGTAGCGGCAGTATGCATCACACCCAAGCTCAAGGTGCTCTTCTTCATGGCACGAGCCATGCAAGGTCTGGCCGTTGGCGTTCTAGTGTCCACGTCGATGAGCATCTTGGGACGAGTGTACAATCCGGGACTGCGCAAAACTCGCGTTTTCTCCATGATGGCTGCTGGTGCGCCGTTTGGCTTTTGGGTTGGCTGCATTCAAGGCGGTGCCCTCAGCGCTCACCTGCCCTGGATATTCGGCAGTACATCGATATTCCTTGCACTATGCGCTGCTGGTGCGCACTTCACCATTCCTCCACTGCGCCCTGCCAAGGACAGTATAACTTCTGATGCCCCTTCGCTGCAGCAGTTTGATTATGTTGGAGCGGTCCTCGCTTCGCTTGGCAGCGGCTTGATTCTATTTGGTCTGACGCAAGGCTCCTCGGTTAATTGGAATCCTTATACTTATTCACTAATTATCGTGGGCATTCTCATGCTGGTCGGCTTCTTCTTTAATGAGCGCCGTGTGGCTCGACCTCTTGTTCCAAACGGTTTGTGGCGAACGCCTGGCTTCGCAGCTGTGCTGCTGTCGTACATATTTGGATTCGGTGCATATAGTAAGTTACTCCTTATCATTGTACTGTTGGACAACATTGCTAATCAGTCTCTCGTTAGCTGGCGCTTGGCAGTTTTATGCCATTCAATTCTGGATACGTTACCAGGGAGCCACTCCTCTCACCGTGGCCTTGTATCTTCTTCCAAACGCCATTGTTGGAGTTCTCGCGGCCTGGATAGTGTCTAGAATCCTGCACTTAGTTCCCGGCCACTGGATTCTAGTCGTCAGCATGGTGTGCTTCGGGCTAGGACCTGCATTTTTCCTCCCTCAAACACCTAGCTCGAATTATTGGGCACTCTCGATGCCTGGAGTTGCGTTGGCGACTTTTGGCCCTGACCTGAGCTTTGCAGCTGCAACCATCTTCATTACATCGAGCGTGCCCAGGTCGTATCAGGGTTCCGCTGGCAGCCTGCTCGTCACGGTGCAGAACTTGACGTTGGCAATCATGACAGCCGTTGCTGACTCTATCGGATTAAAGGTGGACCAGCTCCCTTCTGGAGAGATTGGGTTGGATGGTATCAGAGCCATTTGGTGGTTTGGACTAGCTGCTGCTCTCACTGGTGCCCTTATCACCATTACCATGGTTCGCATTCCCAAGGCGGTCGAAAAGGAGCACGTACAGTAAAGCGATAATGGGCGAGGTTGAAGCAAATTACATGAGATTTCGGCTTGGTCCTCCAATATTTTTTAATGCATTTTCTCTCTCTCTCTCTCTCTTTCGTCTTGAATATATTGCGAGATGGCACCATTTACGTACAGTATACCCCAAAGCCTAGCACTGTCTCGGCCCACCTCAGCTGTGTATCAGCATGTACCCTCCACCGACAAATGCGACGATCAGTGTCTAAATTCAGGGTTGCAGATTTGATCCAATGCTGAATTCAGGCGGACGGAAGAAAGCATCACCAAACCCCATGCCGCGCTTCTTAAGGCCGTACACGTAAAGTATAATAGGCGAAGCATCGTCATCACCGCCATTCAATACAACGTGGACATGCCTTGCATTTGCCATTGTTCGGCAGCGGATTTCTTCGACGCGTGACTGGTCAACTGGCTTTAAATTGTTCCTGGTGCCTTTGTGCAGATGCAGATCCAATCGAAGTGCAACGTGCATGGCCCTGGGTCCTGGTCATGCCGCCTTTGGACTCTAGCGCCGGCATACACTCCCCATCCCAGAGCCCAAACTAGGTCTTACAGCAGCCAGCCATTCATTATATGGTCCGCCAAGTGAAACCGATCGACTTCAGCTATGGTCGTACCGTGCCGGTGACCGCCGCGGCGGGGGAGGGAAGGAAGGGAAGACGACCCCAATGCGACTTTACTCAGGCTGTTTGTGTTATTTAAAGGGCGGGGATGGTCCGTTCGAAAAACTGAATCCCTAGTCTTCTGATTGCGAAAGGTTCAATTGCTCGTTGTTGTCTTGGCGTCTTGTGTAACTCACAGCCATCATGAAGTTTACCACCTTGTCGAGTGTGCTCGTCGCGGCCACTCTCACTGCTGCCCGACCACTTCCTGCTCCTGTGCCTACACCTGTATGTCAATGTTTGCAGCTTGGCGATGAAAACACCTCATAGCTAACATTGTGTCACAGCCCGGTATTCCCGGCACGTCTGATGCGCGCACTCAACTCAGCGGCCTCTCTGTTGGCACCCCAGGAAGCGGCGACGGGTACAGCCGCGACTTGTTCCCCCACTGGGAGCCCGTCAGCGGAAACTGTAACACACGGTAAGTTCCCGCTAGCTCGTGAAACCCTCCATCAGAGGGCGCACACATGTTCGAGTACTGACAACTTGGCAGTGAATACGTCTTGAAGCGCGACGGCGAAGACGTCCAAGTCAACAACGCTTGCGAGTCCACCAGTGGAACTTGGAAGAGCCCGTACGACGGCGCCACCTGGACCCAGGCTGGCGACCTCGACATTGATCACATGGTTCCTCTTAAGAATGCCTGGATTGTAAGTATCACCCTTTCCCACAGCACCGCATTTGGCTCACCATCGCTGCAGTCTGGTGCTTCTGCATGGACTACTCCCCAGCGCCAAGCCTTCGCCAACGATATCTCCCGCCCACAGCTCTGGGCCGTAACTAGCGGACCTAACCGCTCCAAGGGCGACAACAGCCCCGACGCGTGGAAGCCTCCTCTGAAGTCCTTCTACTGCACGTACGCCAAGAGCTGGATCAACGTCAAGAGCCACTACAAGCTCAAGGTTACGGATGCTGAGAAGACTGCTCTCGGAGACATGTTGGACACATGCTAACTTATTTTCACCCTCATCTGTTTCCCTTTCTTTGTATTTCATTTAACTCACAATGTATATATGTTTGCGTCTCGCAACAGGTCAAACAATTTCAAACTGTGCCACCACCTTTTCAATGCTGTAAATGCCTGGACACCCTCTCATTTAACTCTCACATTATTTCACCATATATCATGTCCTCCAGTCGTTCTCATCACAAAGTTTCAACCCATCAGCAATCTTGCCCATCATGTATCTCATCTCTATTCTCACATTCGCAATCCTAGCCGTTGCAGGTGTATCAGATCTCGCACACTGCAACCCCCTCACCAAAGACGAAAGTAACTCCTCTCATCTTCCCTTTGACGCTGTCCAAACTGCTCACTGACAAGAACTCGAAGAATGTCCTCCCGACCCAGCTTTCGTCTCCAAAGCCGTCTTCGACTTCAATAACGCCGGCTGGAACAATAACTTCACGTCTTTCTGGTCTATCGACGCTGACACCAAACATGACCGCAAAGAACTCGACTTTGTCCGCGACAACAACGGCCTCGCCATAAAAATGTATCGCGGCCACTCGTCCCCGACGCTCAGCAGCCACAAATATATCCTTTTCGGCCGAGTCACAGTTGAAGTCAAAGCTGCCAGGGGGCCCGGAATCATCACAGCCATAGTTTTGAAATCAGATTCAGGCGATGAAATCGATTGGGTAACCTCTTCTAGCCCCCTTCATCCCCACGCTCCAGCTAACAGACTTGGCAGGAATTGCTCGGTGCGTTCAAAAATCAAGCTCAGACCAACTACTTCTACGATGGCCAAGCCCTCTTCAACACTTACAATACAACCTATGCACTATCCAGCAACTCTTACGACGCCTTCCATCTCTATACCGTCGAATGGACAGACACTTTCCTCAAGTTCTCCATTGACAATGTCATCCTCAAAACATGGAACAAAGCAGACGGAAACGCACCAGATACTATCCCGGTGCACAAGTGGCCACAGACACCCATGCAGGTAAAAATTGGTCTTTGGGCTGTCAACGGCACTACAGACGACGCTGGCGAGATTGTATGGGCAGGCGGTGTTCCTGATTGGGATAAAGACCAGCCGTACACGGCATACTTCAACAAGGTAGAAGTGGATGATTACAAGGGGTGGTGTGAGGAGCTCAATCCGGGTGAAGTTGAATACCAGTACGATGAGAGGACAAAAGGCTGGCAGGATGTTAAGGTGCTTGGGTGCAAGAAGAGGCGTGCCCCTGGCGTGTTATCACCAGAGAATCCGAAGCCGCACCCGTCAAGTACGGATGGTAGCTGGCAGGGTTCAGAGAGTTCAGGGACGAGCGGAGAAGCACCGAAGCAGACTGATAAGAAAGATGATGCTCCATTGGCTGGCATCTCTGCACATTTGGCTGCTATTATTAGTTTGGGATGGCTGCTGTTCTAACTTCGAGGAGTGATGGCGATCACAAACATGATGGCTTAATTTTCTAAAACTCAACTTTGATCCAGCCCGGTATACTATTTGCAGAGCTCGCTTCAGTTTGCAATATATGGATATCCAATTTAGGGGTATATCGTACAGGTATATTTGTTATCGCTCATACTTATTAACGAAAAAAGCAATACGTCATTATCGTCATCCATCCCAAACCAAGCTCTTCATCAATGTACGCCATTCCATAGAAATAAATTAAACAAATAAAATAAACACGTCAAAAACGCCTCCCTATAGCTCCATCACTGCGGCTTCAGTGTCTCGTCTCCATCTTCTTCTCCGCTGACTTCCATGTCAGCATCAGACAGCTCGCCTCTAGCTGCACGCTGAGCTAAATCCCGCTCGCGATACACCTCTTTCTTGCGAGTTTCAGAGTGTTGCAAGCAGTCCACGTAGGTGCGGAACTTGACAATCTCTCGAAGTAGGTAGGAACTTTTGCGTTCCCAGTTAGCCATGGCCTTGCCAGCATTCTGCCCTCTAGGCGTAAACGCCAAAAGCATGGGGCTGCGAAGCTGGTTATGGGATTGCAGCTCATCCTCGATGTTCTTGACGTATGCGGTAAGTGATTCTAGTTGTTCAGCCTCGTTCAAGTTGCTGGGTCTGGGACTCTGCGTAGGAGGTGCCCATAATGTAACGTGCATGCGATCGCCAGGCAATTTACCACGGCCACTGTTGTTCGTGAATGCTCCAGCAACTTGGTCGAAGCTGGATCCTCTGAAGCTACCACTTGCGGCTGAAGATTTGCGTTGATGTGTAGCCCTGCTTCCTGGTCTAGATGACTTGGTAGATTCGGCGACATCGGTGTTTGGCTCATTGATAGCTGAAACTAAGGCATTGTTCACGATCGAGTCACTCCATCCATACTCGATGTTGCTTATGCCACCGACTAAGGGGTGTGTGCTGAGTCGAGCGCTCCAGTAGTTGGCAGTGTTCACAAACTCGCGAATAATCTCTGGGGTGCCGACTTGGAAAAGATGTACTGCACCGTTTGGCAAGCTCAAGGCCCAAACGTAAGGACGCGTGCGTGAGTAGCCGGGCGATGGAAGAGCAGAAGCCAGAGTCAGCCGAAGACTAAATGTTCCTACATTGAGAGCATTATCCTGCCAGTTACCACCGCCAACTGGTGCCGTAATCTTGCCTGTTCTTGGTCGGTTTTTTTGGCGCATAGATTTGCTAGAGTTGAACGAGAACAGGCTCATCTGCCCTTTCTGCATCACCGCGAATACTTCAGACCAGTTTCGGTCTTTGGCTTTTCGTCCAACGCCATCAAGGTGATGCTTGTGAATCACCATGCCTTCCTTGACCCAAGGGGGTCCAGCCAATTCCAAAGATTCATCTTCTAGCAATTGGGTTGACGAGATATCAGCGCTCAGGATTGACGGTGCAGTGTCATTACTATTGGCATCCTCTTCTCGGAAGATAGCCTGGCTCAAAGCGTTGGCAAAGCCGATAGACTGCTGATAATCGCCTCGCGGTATCGATGAACCAAACGAATCTTGAGACATTGTACCTTGTGTTCTTCCGAGTGAATATCGGCTCCACGTGGCAGATGACATCGCTGGGCTCCAAATTGAGCTGTCATCATCGAAGCTAGTCCGGCTAGATGTCATGCCGTTGCGACCGAGCCCAGGCCGAGAACGACTCTTTGAAGTCCAACGAGATGCGCTTCCGCGGCTACCATCAGCATTGCGGCCGCGAGAAGAGACACCTCCTTCAGAGGGCGCTTTGCTGAGAACGCTAGGGGTTCTTTTGAGCATTCCCATGACAGACAAGCTGCTTTGGGAAGGACCAGCGCCGACATTTCGCTCAGGTTCGGCGCCGAAAAGTGGAAGCTTGTCGTCACGAATGGAGCTGTATATGCTCTTCAGTACTAATTCAATCTGCTCCTCCCATGCCTTGATAGTCCCTGTGTGCGCACTCTGTACCAGTGGTCCGCTCTGGTCAGCAGGGTCGTTAGTTTCAGTACGTGGTGGGGGGCGGAAAGAGTTCCTAAACGATGCTTTGTCTGGGTCGTTAGGGGTTTGAGCAGCATCGGTGCCGAGGAGGAGACTTTTCTCGGGTAAAACAGTCGGTCGCTGGAAAGCCTCTGGATTCGACTCAAGAACAGCCTGTCGGATAGTTCCGAGGGTATTCTTGACGAATTGACTTCGGGTCATCTTTGATTCAATGTCGGCCAAATGGAGATCAGTATTCAGTAGCATGATGGAATAGCAAATGGTGTGAATAACATCTGTTGCCTTGAAGCCATGGTTAGGGTTGCATTCACACCACCGCTTGGAGAATGCCACCAAAATGCGATCAACCTGCTGCGTTTCGCCTCGCAAGATAAGGCGACTGCAGATACTTCTCAAAGCAGCCAAGATGCTTTGATCAGTAAAACTATACAATTCCATGTAAGCTTGCAGAGTTCTCTTTCGCACAGGCCCTTCTTCGCCCATCCAAGCAGCGGCCTTGTCTTTCTGGATATAATCTTCTGAGCCTTCGTAAATTTTCTTTGCTTTTTGGCGATCGTCTTCAGTAGGCTCTCCAACAATAAAACCTGGTTCGTCAAGACCCTTGGTTTGCATATCCTCCAAGGTTCCCAGCACCTTGGGGCTTGGCTCCTCAGCAGGCTCAACTCGCACGCTTGGTGCAACACTGGGTGCCGTTTTATATCCGGTATCCGTTGACGCCGCAGGGCTCCTCGGTCTCTTCGTTTCTGTGGGCAAGGTCAATGTAGATCGGCTTCGGTCTTCATCAACTTCTACTTGACCAAGAATTCGCTGGGCTTTCTTATTAGACCGAAGCTCGCCTTCACGGCCTCTGTCTCTAGTGCTCGCACTAAATGAGTCAGATCGTCCGCGCAGCCAAGCTTCCATGGATTGCTCTAGAGCTTCCTCATTATCGCTTGTGCCATCTAAATTAAGGAATGAGTTGCTTTTAGATTCGACAATAGTTGCTGGTGGTTGCAATGGTCCGTCGGCATACGTATTCTTTGTTGGCGTGTCGGCTTGGTCAAAGTCCTTTGGAACTGTACGAATTTTCGCTTTTGGGCTTGGCTCATAATCTGGAGAGAACTCCCTCTTGAACTCTCCTCGGCGGTCGTCTTTATCAGCAGCGGTGTTGGTGATATCGGCCAATGGGGCGCTCGCCGATGGCTTAATACCTCCACTGTGTCGCAAGTAAGGATTCATGACCTCGCGCAGACTACTAACTGGACTAGGCGGATCGTTTCCAGTCTGTTTGCCGTTCTTATTGTGTAGATCGAGGGATGGGAACGCGGGGACTGGTGGTACATCGTCTGGCAAAGGTGGCGCCTCATCAGCGACAGACTTCTTACGGCGTCGGAAGAAGGAAGACGTCTTCTTTTGTAGAGCGGGATGGTTTTGTGAATGGGCGGAACTAGTATCTCGTGAAGGTGGAGCGGAAACAGATTTGGAGGGTTGCCGTTGCAATCGATTGCTGGGCGGTCTCGATTCGGTGTTGCGCGAAGGCGAAGAAGTATATGACGATTGAGGTTCGGAGGTAGGCGCCGCAGTGGTAGTGCTAGTCTTGGAGGAACCAAAAACGCGTCTAAAGAATCCGGTCTTCTCCTTGGGCTGTGCTTGCGCTGAAGTTACTGGGTCTTCTTTCGCTTTATTATACCCAACGCTTGGCGCCGGGGCCGAATCGAAGTCGTCTGTAGGCATGGCGGAAGGGGGAGGAGGAGGAGGAGGAGGAGCAGTGGCGTGCGAACGCGAGGGTATCTGTTTGGTGCTCTTTCCCGACGAGCTCTTCACTGAGCGGCTGGTACTCTGTTTGCGCTGCAACTTGGAAGGAGTGACTGGTTCGGGAGGTGGTGGCGGAATGCTGCGTGAACCCGCGGGAGAGTGGCGCGGACCACTAGGGATCGTGGGAGTTGGGGCAGCGCCGTAATCTTCGTCACCTTGATATGCGATATCGTAGTCAATGCCACGAGGTGGTGTTCTTGTTTGGGCGTTGAGCTCCATGCTGGGAGAACGACCGAAGCTTCCACTTCCGCTACCACCCCAGCGATTGTTTCTGATATATGCCGTGTCTATGCTGGAATTGCCTTCTCCCTTGTGTGTGTGTCTACCGTTTCTCGAATGCAATGCACCCCCAGCAGATTGAGGTCCTCGAGGCGTGACAGGAGGAGCCGGCGCTGCTGAACCACCACGATTCTTGGAGTCGGTCGCAGTATTAGGATTAGAGGCGCTATTGCTTCGATAGCCTCTTGAACCAGGCGGACTCGAGAACTGGCTCGATCCCTCGAAATCTGAACTGTACGTGTCCTTGTTCCAAGGGGCGTTGTTGAAGAACTGGGCTGAGTCGCCGTGCTGCGTCGATGGTTGTGCTAATGAGAATTGGTCGAGGGACATTAGCATGTTATTCACCAAAGAATCGCGTGTGACATCTCGAGGCGATAGGGACAAGTCGTGCGAGTCTCGATGGGACGAGGACGGCGGCGTCGCGTGCTGATCAGGCATGATTGCAGTCGCCGTCGTCAAAGCCGATACCGACCCTTGCTTTTTTCTTCGTAGTGCAGTTCTTATTGCCCCCAGAAGCAGGTGTATGGGAAAAAAACGGGGGTTGGCTTGAATTAGGACGGATGCGATGGACAAGAACAGACAATCATTGGCTACTACAGCATCCTAGGCGCATCTGCGGCTGTGGTTCGTCCCCTCTGGGGCTTGCGAGACCAAGAAATCGAGCAAGCGAAAAATTCAAGGTAGGGGTCAGAGGCCTGCAGGTAGTGGATGTTTGCCACCAAATGCAAGGGGATGATAGCAGTGATGGGTGTGATATGCAACGCAAATAAAAGGAAGAGAAGTCAACCAAAAAAAAAAAAAGAAGGAAGTCAAGCAGAACCGAAAAAAAAGAGAGGAGAAAGAGAAAATAGTGTCTGACCAGAGCGTTTGATGAGCAGCTGTGGGGGATTGAAGCCCAATTGGTTCAGTGAGCGAAGAAGCTAGTGTCAGGTCCAGTTAGCGCGAGCACCGCACCTGCGCCAGTAGGCAGCCAAAGGAACAGTAGCGAGTTATGGTGCCTTGTTTAGTGGGATGCGCTAAGACAGTTTGAACAGGGTCCTGACCGTGGCGTCTTCAAACACCATTGAACAATGTAAAGCAGAAGCAGGAGCATCACGTCGTCGATTGGAAATGTTGTTGCATGGTCTAGCAGTTAAATTTATCATCAGCAAAAAGGCAATTTCTTGATCAAGGAAAATTAAATTATGCAGCGAAACGGCGCAGGACGAACAGGGTTGAAATTGCAGTTTCCCCCAGGGCCTTTAATTGGAATGCACCCCTAAAAGAGTAGCCTGTAGGTACTGAAGCACTGTCCACCACATGAAGCAAGCCAGATCCCAAGCATCCCCTTGGTTGGCCAATTCCAAGACAATGGTTCAGGAACACGCTCCCAGACAGTGCCAAAAATATAATTGCGCATTCCAGCAAACGAACGAAAATCGGCCAATCAATCCACTTTCCAGACTTAAAGACTTGCAAAAGCTATTCACGGCTGAATTTAAACACACTTGTCAACTGTCTAATGGACTCCATTTTCAGTCCCCTTGACAAGATGCTTCTCTTTTGGGAACCATCCCACCTAACAAATACCCCACACTATAGGCTAGCCACAGCACGCTACATGTTCAGGCACCTGGCGGTCAAGCTGCACTGTGTCAGGGGCTCGCAGTAGCGTCCGCCGCAAAAGTGGATTTCCCCTGTGCTCCCTTTCAACGGTTCCTGGTATTCTCTCCTCCCGTCTTTGCATGCCCTTCGCCTTATTAGTGGCTCAACCGCAAATCCTTCTAGACTCAAACGAGACATGACTCTCAATGGAAAAATTGTTGATGCAAACACCATCAACCACTAGGGGGGTTCCTGCAGGTCATGACTGTTTGCCCCGCCTCAGCAACCGCATTCAAACAACTCATTTTCCCCATGAGCCCTTTACCACCATCACTGCCCCATGTCTCCTCCGAAGTGTACAGTACATAATTACCATGCTCCCATGCTCCCTGCTAATCTTATCTCACTTAGCTCCTGTTCCCCCCAGTGAAATTATTCTCTGCCGAGCAGGACACCACTGTGACCCTGTCCATCAATGTCATCGCATCATGCCATGGCAAGCGAACCCAGCGCACAAAGTTTGAAGCATGCAGCACGCCTCGAATCTATCCTCCCACGATAGAGTTGAGTCATAACTAATTGATGTATCGTTCGAGACATGTTCTAGCGGCCTCCACGAAGCATTAGCTTGCAGCTATTAGCGCCATGGTTTAAGATCGTCGCCCGCATTGTCACACAGGTATTGCTTACCCTACGCCACTCTAATAACACTCAACTCTGTTTATTCAGGCATCAGGGGCCGTGCTCAAGCTATTGTCTGATACCTAGGAATGTTCATGACATCAATCCTCTGTTACCACAACTCCGTCGCGCACCTCACATGGTCGCCATTCTAACGACTCCCGCTTCAGAATGCAGCAGCGCAGGCGCATCTGGGGGGCTTTGACCATTTCGATATCTCCACAGCCTGCTCAGCTCCTTCACCTTGACCTCAAGCTTCTTAGTCTTTCGGCGGGGCATGCCGTGAACTTCGACTGGCGTGGAAATGTCTCCAGAGCCAAAACCATCCGTGCCTGCGTATGTGATATCAAATGCTTCTCTGGCATTGTCCATGGCGGTTCCTTCGTGGCCAAATTTGATGACCTCTTCCATAAATTCATTTTCTTCGTTAGCTCCCAGAAACTCACCTGTCTTAGCATCTCGCTTCAATGGGAACATGCCGTCGAGGTAATGTTGGTTGAATTGATGGCCACCTCGACATGTCGATCTATTGAATAGTCGCCCAAGGAATCTCGGGAGCTCAGGTGAGCCCATTTTGTTGGTCGAAAAGTGTAATACACCCCACATGGCAACAAAGTCCGTCGTGTGAGCGTAGTGCTCGATATGCCCAATCGCTCGATCCTGCGCCGCCGTGAAGCTACGGGATGATGCAAACGACGTTTGTGTTTTCAATGATGGAGACTTATTATCCTTTGTCTCGACTGGGCTACTGGCCGGAGTAGTGAGGCTTGTTTCTGTCATCAATGTCGCAATTGCATCTTTGGGGTGGACAAACGACAGGCTTTGTGACATGATATGTCGATGAGGATTGTTGAAGTGGTTTGCTGCGTTGCCGAAGGTGTAGACCTCAAGTTTTGATAGAAGATCTTGAGGCATCTCTTGTAAGAGCCAATCTAACACAAGTCCACCCTCTATGCCACCTTGCGAATGCAAAACGAAAATCACCTTGGATTTGGAAGGATCATAAAGGACTTTCTTGATGATCTTGTAGCAGGCTCGCACATCGTCTGTTGCGTAGCTAAAGTTTCGTTGGATCAAACATTCAATAACATCGAATATTATTCCAGAGGTTCGGTTGTGGACGCCTAGAATAGGTCTGCCAAACGTTATGGCAAGGCGATTCAAATTGTTCTTCATCCAGTGTTCGCTATCACATGTCTGGTTAGCGGCAACTCCCAGAGAACGCAACAGTATGAGAAATAGAAAACACGCACCCAACAGCTACACCATTCAAGAAAATCCACTGCTCATGCGCATGCTCCGGCTTTTGCTTGGCATACTTTGCATCCGAATGAAACGTAATGTCCTTGCCATTCAGAAGCAGACATAGCGTCCAGTTCAGTAACAGGAATCCTCCAACAAACAATGCATCCATCCATAGCGGAAAAAACACGCTCGCAACAATACCAACAATGAATGCCAACTGCAAAATGATCAAAACGAAGTGAACAGTGATACAAAACAAGTTCTTGGCGCTGGGATAGAGCTCGTCCAAATTACCCGAACCCCATGGCGACAGCGGCATTACAACCCAAGGCAAGGCCCAGCAATAGACGAAGAAATAGTAGACATCCTTGAGGAATAATTTCCAGGGAAAATCCGTGTAACCGTAGTTAATTACCGAAACATCGCCCAATTGCGAGCGATAAAATTCGGTCGCAGCGTTCATGATGTCGGACGATCGGGAAGTTGATGTTGAAATGGACTAGGCTGGTCCGTGGAAGGGCATCACGAATAAATAAAATACAAGAGGACGCAAAAAATGACAAAACAATGGGAAACTCGGAAACAAAGTGCAGCGACAAGCAAGGGTTATTTTAGAGGGCATGAGGAATCAAAAGCAAGAAAAGAGAAGAAACGCCAAGTCACAATGCGACTGGGACTGGGAAAACAGGGCAGGCAGCCAGACTCGGCTGCCACTTGCCTCATCAGCTGGAGGCGCAGTTGCAACACCAAACAGCACTAGAGGCATTCAGCCTGCGTTGGCGATCCATCATGGTGTGACGAAGACGCTATTTGGTTGGTCAAGTGCACCAATTAAGGCTGGAAAGGTGGTCAGCTTAGCTCGGCTGACCGATTGACGCTGTGGCTGTCATCAGACCAAAACGAGACAACCAGGGCAAACCACGCGCCGCTGATGATGACCATTTAGCCTCTGAGCTTGGCAAAGTGGCCAACTCTAAACTTCGTCTTGCAACGGTTCGACAGTCAAATAATAGCTCACTACTATATGCATCTCGGCTGCGCAATCCTCTCACTTGCCAACCTATGGCCCCTCCACGACGCCAGTAATCTCGGGTACCTGAATGATCACAAGGCGGTCACACAGCGCACTCCACCAGTGTCGCTAGGCTCGCATCCCAGTTGCATGAAAGATGCAAGCGCATGCCCGGGTTATTTCCAGCGTCGTCTTTGCATGTTTTTCTCAACTTCAGGTCATCTTTTCTCATATTTCACGTAGCAAATGTAGGCGGCCAAAAGTAAAGTGTTTGAAATGTCTTCATTGTAAAAATAAGAAATCAAGGCTATATGCAAATTCCAGGTCCATGGCACACTGCCGAAAAAAGACTATATATAAACGCCATATCCTCTATAACAATTTCTATCCGTGATTCCAGCGACGCTTTCGCCATCGTCTGGGAGAAGAGGTGGTATCGTATCCTAGAATCCCGTCTAGGATAATCCTCTTCAATGTATATCCTTTTTTTGTTCCTCTTAATTTCATCTGTATCATAAAAGAGTTGAGTGGCAGGACAGCATTTAGTCGGCAGACTTGTGCATGCTGCCAGTGACGTAGTTCTCAGAGCCGAGAGCGTTGATGGTCTCAATGTCCTCCTTGGCGAGCTCAAAGTCGAAAGATTCCAAGTTGCTCTGGATGCGGCTGGCAGTGAGAGACTTGGGGAGAACAACGTTGCCGCGGGCAGCGTTCCAGTTCAGCAGGACCTGAGCAGGAGTCTTGTTGTACTTCTGGGCAATAGCGCAGATGGTGGGATCCTCGAGCTTGTTGCCGCGAGCGAGGGGAGAGTAAGCCTCGATCTTGATGCCGTACTTGTCGCAAAGCGAGACGAGGGCCTCACGCTGGCAGAAGGGGTGGACCTCAACCTGGTTAACGGCAGGGACAACCTTGGAGTTGTCGATCAGGTTCTCGAGATGGGCGGCACCGAAGTTGGAGACACCGATGGAGCGAACCTTGCCCAGGCGCTGGGCGGTCTCAAGAGCGCGCCACGACTCAAGACGCTTCTCCTCGTCCTCAGCAGGAGAGTGGATCAAGTAAAGGTCGAGGTAGTCAAGACCAAACTTGTCGAGCGAAGAGCACAAAGCGTTGAAAGTAGCCTCGTAGCCGTGGTCGGCATCCCAAAGCTTGGAGCAGATGTAAACCTCCTCACGAGGGGTGTTGGTCTTCTCCAACCAGGCGCGGATGGCGCGTCCGCAGGCCTCCTCGTTGGCATAACGGGCGGCGGAGTCGATGTGGCGGTAGCCCGCGTCAAGAGCGGCAGTGACGGCATCCTCGGTCTCCTGGCCGTTGGGGGCCTTGTAGACACCGAGGGCAACTTGGGGGATGGTGGTGCCATCGTTCAGAGGAATCTCAGCAACATTGGACCTGGTGGAGGAGACGGAAGAGCTGTGGGATCGGCTGGCCTTGTTGTCGACAAGGGCCTTCTTGGCGAAAACCTGACGCTCGGGAGAGGTCTCAGGGGTAATAGCGACGGGAGCCATGGTGAATGTGGTGTAAGTTGAAAGTAAAGAAGAAATGGATATAGGGGGAAGAAATTGGTATAAGTGAAGATGTATTGAAGAGTCTTTGTAATTACCAACCAGTGGTGATGAGATGAATGGGAGGAATCAGACAAATGGGTTGAGGGAGATCTGGAGGCTTCTTATATGTTTGAAAGCACAATCTCTGCTGCGTTGCTCGCCTCGGCCTTGGCCGACTAATTCTCGATCATAGAATTTGCACCCAATCTTTCATTGTGTCCCTTTGACAGGCAAAGATTCCGGCATAAACGCCCATCTGGGCCAGCTCACCCGCCGTCGTCATTGTCGACCGTCCAGTGGAGCAAGGAGACCAGGTACATGAGCGTTTCGACGAGTCATCCTGAAGCATTTCGAAAAACATTGTATGATTTCTGGAGCTAGGTGGGAATGACGGTGGAGAGATACATGATAACGCAACTGCGGCATTTTATCGTGGGACAGATGCAAAGGTACATGCCTGGATGGCGGACGGGGACGGTGACAGCTCTGCAGCCAGCGTGTAGCGAAGGCGCCGAAGAGGCAGAAGGGCTCCAGTTTAGTCTTGACGGTTCCCTCATTGAGAATTTTCGGTTGAAAAGATGGAGACATGCAGAGCGTACGTGCAGCGTCGCAGGTGCAGGGAGAGCCAAAAAGTGAAAAGCACAATGACGCAGCGGGTGGGGGCTGGATCGCAATCGCGTGGCGGCGAGGCTCGGTGGTTGGTCAGAGATCCAACACCAAGATCCTTACAATATCCATACCGATCCAATTTTCCACTTTTCTGCTATGGGCCTGACTATCAGCAGAGTGCCGGAAAGCCTTGCGGGCCGGGCTTGGGCGGCCACGTTCACAGGCTTTTTTTCAGCGTCGTGGATTCAGAGTTTGAGCGCGGTGGAGATGCTTCGGCTTGGTGTTGTGGCTCTTTTGACCCAGAGTAAAAAACCGAGGCCTGAAAAAATTCTTCCGTTAAGAATTTTCGGTCTGCCGCGCGCAGTTTACTTCTTGCAGTAGCTGATACGGGATACACTGGAGCAAAACGATACGGTCTAGAATTTTTCAGGAGAATTTTTAATTAGATTATTCTCTATGCTTCTGTTGCCATTCGGACCTTCTCCGTCTAAAACCGTGGCGAAACGGGAACAACTAAGCGTTACCTCGCCCTATGTCACCATCTTCACTGTAATTGAGGGCAAAGTTTCAAAACAAAAACAGTATAATTTGACCGAGGGCAACAGAACAGGACCCTTGGGACGACGTGGCACTAACCGAGATACAGGCTGAGGAGGCTCTGTTGCTGCTGCCATTTTGGCTTCTTCCCTTGTCCATCAATAAGCCACGGTTATTCCTATCCAATGCCTACCACACCAAAAGACGACGCCCGTACACGAGCTGCTGTCCTATCACTTTGACAGGGACTGGGCGCTAATCCCCTCCAAGACGGCAACTACTCTTAATGTACAATTGCCCCATCTGCGGTGGAGATTACGGCACAAGACGGTCTGTTTACGGCGACGCTGTATGAGTTGCTGCAACGCCAATCCTTCCCTTCCTTGACTCTCAGTACTTTACTATGGCTCTGTTGTGCTTTGCTGTCGTTGTTCTTGACTGCTACCACCCTATCGTCACACCGTCAAAGTGACGGAAACTCCAAAAAAAAACCCATGATACCCACACCCACTACGCTCTTTTTGTCTGTCCGTAATCTCCTTGCTACATGGGCCAAGACTTTTGGTCTTCTCCACCACTTCATGCGTCTGTCGTTACATGTACGGTCCCCCGTCGATGCTTTATTGTTCTCTACAGTAACTGTTGAGCATAGCAGTGAGTGGAAGAACACAATTTTCCTTTTGTTTAGCCCAGTCTCAACTCACGCTATGACACGTGAATGGATCCAAGATGGACCGTATAGGTCCGTTATGGACCCATTGCTGGAGCCTTTCGTCGGTGATCTGACGTCAGTAACGACTCGAAATGCTGCCTGGTAAAGGAAAATTGCTCGCATGAGTTGTCCAGGATCAATCAATTCAGCTACAAGCGCTTAGTTGGTCGCAATCTAGCGGACGCCGAGACAAATGAAGCTAGCGATGATACAGTCAACTCGAGCCGCAATTTGCCAAGACCTCGATGTGCTCAATAATGATGATCCAGGACTTTGGTCTCTGTTTTTCGTTTTTCGTTTTTCGCCATTGTTGATCGATGCAAGGAATCTCATCCCTTGATGCCACTCGGCGGTTTCGATGGTGAAGATCCCACCATCCGTGTCACTAACCCATCTCACCTGTGTTTTCCATATCGGAACAAATTGAGAAGCTAAAATTTCCTATACACGGCATCCGTAAATAGATGCATGTACTCCTTCTCTTGGCACGGCCGTTCTGCGGCATCAAATCGCCTACTCTTCTTGTCAATTTTCCGTTACTAGGGTTGTGCAACTTCACGGTCGGGTATGCCTTCATCCACTGTAGCATCTACTGTAAACATCTATTTCCTAATAAAAATATCAATCCCCTACATAGTCGAGAGCATGGCTGGAGCATCCAAACGGCTCGTAGTTTCCCAAGCATTAATCATACTGCAACCCTCCTGACACAACGGCGACATACTAGTTCCGTGTTTTCTTCTTCCCCAACATCTCAGGAATGAGCCTTATCAGCACAACGACGTCACTGATAATTTCCAACCGCCATGTGGGGACACAAAACCAAATGGTATCCGTCTCCATGGTCTCTCAATGAACAAGAAAAGAGCGGGCGGACACGCAACAGGTTGCCCGAAGTACCTTCTTTTGCCAGAAGCTACTTTGCATCTCATGTAACATGTAAACGAAGCAATGTGGAACCATACAACCCCCCTTGTACGAGTATCAACGCGGGAGACAAAAGAGACAGCGTCAAAATCATTGATACCGAAGGCAACCGACACGAATTGGTTATCAACAGAGGCTCCACGTCGAGACTACGGAGATGAGACTTTTGTTTGCCTTTGTGAGATATCCACATGGACCAGTTGAGAAGACATATCTATGCAATGCTACACAGGCGGCAACAATGTGAGGTGGTATCATTTCTCACCAACCCATCGAGCGCCATTGCCTTGGTTTGTATACCATCAGAAACAAAAAAAAGTCCAAGTGATCACTGCTCGTGAGAAGGCGCTCGAATGCAGCACTACCCTCCACCATGTACGGAACAAACAACAACAACACAAAAGTATCAAAGCCCAATTACCCCGGCCGGTCATGTAGCGTTTAGAGCCGGCCTCAACTTGCGGTCGGCGACAAGATAATGATTTGCAATGCATGGCTGGCGCCGTGTGGAGTGTGCAAAGAACGGAACACTTGGGCAAGAAAAGCCGCCTCGCTGTCAACAGCATACCTCCTTTTTGCTCAATCCACATATTGTCCACATTTGAGGTATACATCGCCGAGGGTATTGGGTAAGAATGCAGACATGTACACCACAAGCTGATGGACAATCAAGAGAACGTCAAAGGGGCTGGGGGTTGTCGGACACCTTCCGCCGCCACGTAGATGGTCTCATCCGCTGCCTTCCTTAATGTGTAGTGTAAACTCGGTCTAGCCCACAGTTTCGCCCTTTTGGCATGTGGCTTTGGCAATAGTGAATGAGGAGAACCTCTACGAAAAACATCTACATCAATATCGCTTGATTGAAAGTGGCATTGGATAGTAGTTGCGCTCCTTGATCGCTCGTTCACGACACGACTGGAACGGCAGAAACTATCTTCGTCGAGAGGCAACGCTTCATCTCGTGCACTTATCCATAGCTGTCAGATCGGTGGACGACGGAACACGACACAACTAGAGAACCCCCATTGCTCTTTCACAGAATGATACATACATAAGGTTTGTAAACAGTTCACGAGGCTCAACGGCCGTGTCGTCGTCGTTTAGCGATTGACAGAAGAGGATCTCATGATCCACAAATCGACGCATGAGCAACCGTTGTAACCGCGCGTCTTTACCTACTGTTTTGTCTTTGTAGGCAAAAAGTCACGATGTTCCACGGGCGCTTAAGGAGTGGGCAGGTTCTGTGGAGTGGTAGAACTGGTCCCTATGCATAACGATGGGGAAAATCGCATTGCGTGCCTACTGATAGCGACGATAGGACGGCCATCATTCAGATTGCAGGAACTCCATATTCACTTCTGCTCCCAAATTTTACAAGACATTCTTTTCTTTCTAATATTAATGTAAGTTCCCAACAACAACTGTGACATTCCCAGCCCATAAAAGAAGCACCGCCATTCTGCGCCGGTCAAGGCTTGCTAAAAGATCTAAACGCCTCGCCAAAAACAAAGTTCCAATAAATCCTCCAAAATAACACGTAGCCTTTATCGTATCATATTCGTAACAGGTTAGTACCAGAGCATCTCTGCTATCGCAGTCTCAAAATCTGAGATCCCTCTTCCACATCTTGAAATACAAACAATGAAGGGCTATCCCGCCCAGCTGCAGCGTTCAACAGAGATCTCGGGATCGAAGTGACAGAAATGTCACTTCCACGACGAGGTGGTGTCGTGGAAGTGATCAAGCCTTGAGGTGATACCTGGTTCATTGTGTCAGTGAAAATGTCCAGTTGCAAAATGGTTTGCCTTGATAGACCTACGATGGAAGGGATTGAAGAGATACGCTCAGATATGGAAAAGCGTTCTTGGAGCTCATTGCACATCCTGGCAGCGATTTCGTTTTCTTCAACTTCCCATCGAACTGAAATCAGTGATGGTGCGTCGAGTACCCATTGACGAATGTCCGTTGATACGGCACGAAAGCCAGGAGCATTGGCACTGTCAAACTTGCACATCTGCGAATGAGTGGCTTCAACCCCGTAGTATGTCACGCCAGGGAGCTGTGGGCTAGCTGAGTTTGCATCGACAATGATGGTCCTGCATCGATTAGTAAGTCGCACTAATAGGCAATATATGGGCTATTGACTTACTTAGTGCCTTTGATGTCTGTCTTGTGGTTCTCGTGGACCATGTGAATTCGGAAGCGCTGATAGATATCGAGGAAATGATTATTGATGTTTGCCAGTGTTTCATTGTCCTTCTTGAGCGTCTTCAGCAATATGGACTCCGACTCGAAGAACTTCTTGGGAATAATGGCATCAGACATGCCTTGTAGCACGAGACCCCATGTCGCGGCATCGGAACCAGTATGTGGTGTGCCAAGAAATATCAAACCATACGTCGACACATAGATGGATCTGTAACTTTCATGGTGTGAAGCTCGTAGATCGTTTGAGTACAGCAGCGCTCGCTTGACGAGAATGCCACCCAGGCTGTGAGCAACCCAGATGATTGGGTTTTTGTATGTTCCTTCGCTGCGACGATAAAGTGTGAGGCTTGTGACCAGGGTTTGTGCGTGTTGGTGAATGAAGTTATCGCTGGCACTGCGATCGTTGCTGCGCGAATAGACATCCGCATTATAGCCGTAGACCAAAATATTGGCTTGAACGCCTCTCAAGGAGTCAGGAAGAAGGTCGAGTGGCCAGAAAGTACCGTTTTTAGCCTTCCACGTCTTGTCGGGGTTGCCGTTAAGACCGTGAACCAGAACGATATCGACTTTGGCGTCTGGGTGCGTGTATACCGCCGTTGTCTCATATCGAGATATGTTTCTGTTTTCAGTGGCCTGTATCATGTTAAATACCACTCATGAATATGCAAGTGGACACATGACGTACCATGCTGTTGGAACTAAAATGGTGTGTATGTAAGTGGCGTTGATTTATGTGCAAAGTTGAAGTTGTCCTTTGTGTAAAGTGTAGAGTATTTGACAGTGTACAATGTGGATGAAGAGATAGAAAGAAAATGAAACCACCATCGTGGAAGGAAGGTATAGGATTTATACAAAGAGCGGCCGCAACTCTCTTTCTCGTTATTGAAGCGCATGCACGGCGATATTCAACGCATCAGGCATTCCGTATTAAGCGAACTATAAAGAGTGGTACTATTGACTCAGAAAAACAAGATTCGGCAAGGAATATGCAGAACTTTGAAAGGGACAAAACAATTTGACTATTTCGGCCCAATGCCCATCACGAGGCGCCGACTGCCGTTGGTGAATACGTAGTAGCGGCGACCGCTGTCTTGTGCACGACCACACCTTCGGGCATGTGAAGAACCATTGGAGGGCTACTGCCAAAACTACAAACCCGTAAGTACGCAGTCGAAACAAAGTTTAGCGCATACATGTGAGCAAAGCATGTACCAAGGCGATGCAGACGTAAGCCGTTCTAGTTTCAAACAACCGGCAGGCTAGAAATGGACACTACGGGCGGAACTGGTCGTTACGTGTCGGACCGTCTTCTTCAATTCACAAAGCTGGTGGCCTGCCATCCAGCCTACAGCTAGGCCAAAAAAAAAAAAGAGCAATGTGCAGTTAGGACCGATTGTCAGTGCGGAATTAGATGTATCTTCTTCGTCTAGACGCTAGCTATGGTCATCGCCATTAACGGTACTGTAGAAACGGGAAATGACCAGACGGAATCTGGTATGATAGCACAGTAACATGCTCTAAATGATGTCTCCGGCAGCTCACTTTGGAGTTACGATCGTCCAGCAGAGTCATCCATGGTATCTATTCATGGCGAGTGACAGATATGTTTATGGCAAGCTGTCTCAGTCACGCATCACCATCCCATACGAAGAACACGCCACAAAGCAATGAGACCAAACTTATAAAAATGAACGCCTCGTGTGGTTGCCTTCATGGGTTCCCTGCTTGCTGTCATGTCGCTCCAGTATCGCGTCCCATGCAGCCAAAGCCAAATGAGGATAGTGGGGTCGGATGCCTCCCATGACCAATGACAGGTGGCTCAGCGACAGTGACACACACGCTGATTCGCCAGCGCAAACGTATGTACGAGACGCATTGTTGTAAAAGGTTCAGAGCTAAACTCAGTCTGTCCATTGCTGTCGTAGCGGTATGAACCTTGAATCCGTCGCCACTGCCGACCCTGTGGACTGCATGTCTGCGTTGCTGTCCTCGCGAACCTTCTGCCCAGGGATACGCAACGTCATTGGTCAACGGCGTCGTGCCTGGCCAGAGTTGCATCCAGGCAATGGCGCCGTGATGCCATGGTCATTCATCCTTTGTTTAAACTCAAGCTAAAGTAAGGGGTCCTGGGGCCCGTTACTGCTTAAAATTTTGACACAATGGTAACAAACCGCTCGACGTTAAATGACAGGCTGGAGCAGTTGGACTTTAGTCTTAATGGAACTGTTTGATGATGCGCTGCGTTACTCTCGAGGAGCTAGCATGACGACATACTCCCGCGTGCTATGTCCAAACTGGATCATATCCTTGTCCCTGAGTTCCAAGTACCGACTGTCCGGAACCTTGGAACCATTGAGTATAGTGCCGTTGGCACTCTCCAGGTCAATAAGATATGGTTTGACTTTACCAATTTTGTCACCATATTCATTGCGCTTCTCAGTGTAACGAAACTGGATCACGGCGTGTTGCTTGCTGAGACTGGGGTGGTCGGCCGGCAAATCGACGACAGCAGACTCTCGGCCCACCAACCAACAGCTACGAAGGCTCAGCTCGATCGTGTCCACAATGTCGGGCCCCTTGAAGACGAAAAGTTTCCACTGATCTCGCGGGGAAGCCTTGCGTGCCTCGGGTGGCTCATGATACTTGAGCGTGATGCTTGAACCATCAGCTTGGGTGACGGAGTTAGAGGCGGCGGCTAAGAAACCAGAGTTACTCAAGTTCGGCCTTTCTTTAGGTTGCTCAGCTTCTCCATCTGGTTTGGTCAGAGCGAATGAGGCTTCTTGTGAAGGCAGAGGGCCCTTGTGTTTGACGGAGCCTTCACCGTCCTCCTCTTTGCGTCCGTCTCGATGCCTATGACTCCGGTCTCGATCTCTTTCGGAGCGGCGGTGTCGTTCTCTGCTTCGGTGTCGGTCCCGACCGCGGGACTGTCGATTGGACTCGGGTGTACGCGAACGTCTCCTATCCCGCGAGCGCCTACGATCGCGGTCCCCTTCGCGCGGAGATCTCCGTCGTGACCTCCGTTCAGAATCGTCATGGGCCATCGTAGGTACCGGCAGGCACTTCACACACAAATTGCAGCCTCGATTCAAGCTTAGTTGAACAGATTCACCTGAAAAGTCCTGGTCTTCGGCTGTCGGGTTTCTTTTTGCGCGCAGCGACGTCCAGACTGCAGACGGCCGGCAGACGAGAGGCGTTGATGTTTGAATGAAGTAGGAGTGTAGCTCAAGGTATTGTGATTTTCGGTGGGGCTTCAACATCAGCGGCATCTCGTAAATCGAGAGCCAAGCTTAACCTGTACCATTACACAAGCCAGCTGTTTTATCACTAGCGACGTTCAAGTAGCATCATTAAATTTGTGGTTTGTTCTTTGCGAATTTGGTGTTGAATTTCTTTTTGATATTTGCAGTTATCCTTACGCGCTTTGCTTCAAGATAGCTGTAATAGCTTCGTCGACCCCGTTTGCAATAATGGTAGGATTGTGACCACTGCCAAGCGCTAATCCGTCAGTCCAAGGTGCTCCTCGCCCGACCCAGGCGCTCTTGAGCCCAGCTGCAACAGCTCCCGTGGCGTCAAAAGGATTTGATGATACCAACCAGACGTTTCCAAGATTTTCTGGCTGGCCAGCAACTTGAGCTAGGTATTCGTAGACTCGCGGGTCCGGTTTGAATACGCGAAGCGCCTCGACACTGATAATCTTGTTGCTTGGAAAGACATCGATAGCCTTTGAAAGAGAAGGCGACGACTCCATTGACGCTGTGAGCATTGCTACTGTTCCATTAGAGAAAATGTAAGGATCGGCATTGGGCGTTTGTGACAGCAGCTTTAACCCGGCGTCGGCATCCGGAAACGTGTCGAGGCCATTGTAGGCATTCATAATCCTTTCTTCATCAGTAGCAGAAAGTTTTATGCCAGCCTCAGCCGTGGCTTGGCGGAACGACCATCGAGTCAAGTCGGAGAAACTCTGATACACGCCAGCGTGCTGCGATGGCCCGAGCATGGAGTTGACGCGCCATGTGTACTCGAGTTGATAGGTTCTAGCCTGTGTCGCAACAATCCTTGCCTTTTCGGCGCCGTACAACTTCTCTAATTCCTGAGAAATCGATGCAGTGGACAGCAAAGTGCCGTAGAGGTCGAAGGCAATGATCGTTTTAGACATGGCGAGTGAGTCAGTCGGCGGTGCTTTCAGCTCGATATTAGTTAACAAAACAATAAACACAAGGCAGATTCAGTTTGTCACCCCGAAAGCAACAGCGTGGAGGCTATTTATCAAATCTCAAACTGTGTATCTGGCGCATTCTATGGTAAGAGAATCTACAGCCTACTATCGAGTTTAAAAAGGCTGTCTCATGGCCAGCGTCCCATTGACCCCGCCTCGGTAGACGCACCAAATGCCTACACCCCATTCAGCTTATAACGTCATAGCCCTCTCATTCCATTTATCCGTATAAGTTCTTGACGGCCGTTAAATTAATTCGCGGGATTTCCCATGGATCAAGACGCTAACTACGCTTTATTTCGGGATTGTTTGTCCACGGCGTTGCTTCGCCCGGATGCTGCTGATACGGAGCCGAGGCGCCGGAGACGCGCAAAGAAGAAACCCACCGATCCGGGGTTGCTTCCGGACTCGGGACGAGACGCTGAAGAGCTGGCAGATTTTATTGATTACCTCGCTGATGAGATTTTTGATACATTGCCAATTGAATTGCGAGAAATTGACCATCGATCATGGCGGGAATCAGATAAGCTCCGGGACAAGTTCTCACTGCCGCTGACTGCCGCGAGCCTGCAGCCCATCAGTTTTTCACCTGCAATATCAGAGACTTTGATAACGTATGACCTTGTCGCAGCTGACCCATCATTTCCATCGCATCTTCCGCCTACCACAGAATCCTTTCTAGCCCCGGTCGTTACTTCGTATCTGAGCACTCTCACAGCCCCCCCACCGGCGAGCAGAGTCACGAGAGCGTCGGAATGCGAAATTTGTGAAAGGCCTTGGATTCCATTATCATATCACCACCTGATCCCTCGGATGGTACATGATAAGGTTGTGAAACGAGGATGGCATTCAAAGGAGGATTTACAAAACGTTGCGTGGCTGTGCGGAGCATGCCATCGCTTTGTCCATACGTTTAAGAACCATGAAGAACTGGCCAGAGACTACTATACAGTGGAGCTGCTACTGGGTGCTGATGAAGTACAAAAATGGGCACAATGGGCAGGAAGGTTGCGTTGGAAGGGAGGAAATTCTAGGCGGGGGCAGTGAGATGTAGTAAATGGCAACTCGGCAGATAGCTGACCGATGATATTGACCTATTATTGAACGCCATTTGCAGGTAACTGTCACCCCTATGTTGATATACTGTAACCAAGATGGTGCTAATACCAAATTAACACATAAACTAGATGGTGGAATTGATGGTACTGGATGAGTCCCGGGATCTTACAAGGAACCTCGGCTACACCACAGAGCAACGACACAAGGAGTACCAAAAGGTTATCTCTATCAGCAGAACGTGTGCAGATCCAAGGCTGCTTGGCGCTACAGGGATGAACTTGCCTCAGAAGTGTCGCTTCGACGAACTCACGGCAAAAGAAGGTATTTGTGAAGTCTTCTCTGCATGTTGGTCAGCCATTACCGTCGCAAACATAGTCTCGTTCAGCAGAGGCCACCCAATGGCAACCTGGCAACATAATAGATGTAAGAATGCAACTCGAAACAAGAGCGAGTATTATTTATACATCTTTGTAATTTTTGCAATGTTGAAATGTCTAACTACGAGCATGATGGTAATTTTGCTCAAGATTGAACTTCCAAATGGGATGGCCCACGCTGTAAAGCAGTTGGTCTTGTGATTGCACTTCAATCACAGCGATAAGAATTGTCTAAAAGCAAATCTATGTATTCAAGATCTGGCTAATTGCCCTTGAAGAGTCTGACGGCAAACCTTGCGTGCAAAAGCGCATCACGCTACATGACCATACAGTGAGTGGTGTTCAATCAACAGCCGGTGACGTGATTCTGGTGATCCACCACCCCATCACGTCGACGTCCAGAGCAATTACGAATCAACAAGGAGTCTGCACTAGAGTTGTTCCCCATTGGCCAGTGACAATAACCACCTTGGCAACTATTCGCGTAAGTGTTGCAGATGGGCGCAAGATGCTGACCCCTCTCTCCCCACGGGAGCCGCTATGGCACCATTGTCTCTATACCCGAACTGTGGGAGTTGTATGTAGGACCGGCCTTGTACAAATACGACGCTGTTCATCCAAAAATGATGCAGATCTAGTAATATAACAATTTGTATAATATCTTTCGCTGTTCTTCAAGCCCCTGGGTTTGTACAAGTTGTTGTATCCCATCTAGTGCCGTGAAACATAGGTCTAGAAATATCAACTCGGATCAACATGTCGACGTCAAGTCTTGACAAGCCATTAGATGTCCAGACTGTGACACAGCCGTCGTCGAAAGCAACGACTTTTGCAAGCGGTGCTTCTATTAAGTTCAGTGAGCCCATCGCTGAATATGAAGGCCGCCACAGATACGACCCAAAAGCAACATGGACCGACGAGGAAGAAAAGAAACTTGTCCGCAAGGTACTATCTTTGCTATTTTGAAACAAAAATGTTTCGGTGCTAATACATTGTATGCAGTTGGACTGGAGAATCTGCTCCTGGATCTGCCTGATGTTCTTCGCTCTGCAACTTGACCGTGGTAACATCAGTCAAGCCCTTGCTGACAGCCTGCTCAACGACCTACACCTCACCACGAACCAATACAACCTTGGACAGACGCTATTCTACGTTTGCTTTCTTTGTGCCGAACTTCCATCTCAGGCCGTGTCCAAGAAACTCGGACCTGATGTGTGGGTTCCTATTCAGATGATTGCTTGGAGTGCCGTCGCCATGTCGCAGGCTGCCATCGGCGGCGCTAAAGGATTCTATGCCACGCGAGCCCTCCTTGGGGCTTTTGAAGGCGGTTTTATCCCTGACGCTATTCTGTATCTCTCATATTTCTATAATAGCAAGGAGCTCCCCATTCGCGTCAGCTACTTCTATACGGCGTCCAACGCCACTCCGGTGTTGGCTGCCTTCTTAGCGTACGGCATTCTTCACATGCGCGGTATTGGAGGCTGGGAAGGATGGAGATGGCTATTCATCCTTGAAGGGGGCCTTACATGTCTCATTGGCATCCTCTCATGGTTCTATCTGCCACCCAGCCCAACCCAGACAGCGAGCTTTTTCCGAGGCAGAGACGGATGGTTCAACGAGCGGGAAGAGATCATCATGGTCAACCGAATCATTCGCGATGACCCAAGTAAGGGTGGAATGCACAACCGCCAGGGCCTCAGTCTACCATTACTTTGGCAGGCACTCATGGATTGGGATTTGTGGCCCATTTATCTTTTGGGTTTCACGCTGCTCATGCCCACCCAGCCAATTCTCAATTACCTGACTCTAAATCTTCGAACTCTTGGATTTGACACCTTCCAGACCAATCTTTTGACAATTCCAGGATACGTCTTGTTCGTTATCCAGCTCTTATTCTGGACTCGAGTTTCGGAGAAAATAAACAACCGATTCTTGGTTGTCTGCTTCTGTTCTGTCTGGCTGTTCCCACTATTCCTGGGATTGCTTCTCCTCCCAGATCATGCCAGTTCATGGTCTCGATACGCACTCATTGTCATGATTGTTGGATATCCATATGTACATTCCATTGTTGGTATGTTTTAAACAGACGTTGGTAAAGAAACTACCTTGAAAGCCATTGCTAACCCGACATAGTGAGTCTCACATCTAGAAATGCCGGATCTGTTCAGACAAGAACAGTCGGCAGTGCTATTTACAACATGACTGTGCAGGCTAGCAGTATCATCGGGTCCAATGTAAGTGACTTTGCTGGCCGTTTATGAAACTGGCAACGTGTGCTGACTCGTCTATCCAGATCTACCGAGCAGATGATGCACCATACTATAGAAGAGGCAACACAGCCATTTTACCGATTGTTGTGTGGAACGGCCTATTTTCCTTGGCCATCAAAGCATATTACATGTGGAGGAACAAGACTCGCGACAAAAAGTGGAATTCCATGACGGAGGAAGAGAAGAATGACTATTTGGAAACGACCGAAGACAAAGGAAGTAAACGATTAGACTTCAGATTTGCACACTGAGCAAGAAATTGGGCTTGGAGTTTATTTAGATTTCAGCGTTGCATACACGGATAGAATAAAAGCAGCATTTGCATTTGACAACCTCCAACTGGCTGGACAAGCAGCCGCTCATATCTCCAAATACTCACTACTAAGCATACTCGTCGGGTGCAACCTTTGCCCTGGATTATGTCATGCATTGTACGCTAAATAGCGTAATTACTAGTCAAATCACAAAATGAACCGTTGATGTAATTTGTCCAGGGCAAGGAAGCATCATCTCTGCGGTACGGCCTAACATTCACCCAATCTTGTTGGTGATGCTACGCCCAGATTGCCTAGCGCATTGTCCTAAGTCTAGGATTTCATCTGAATGTCCTCCCGACCCTTTCGCGAAATTGAAAGTTTTGGCTCTCTATTTGTGTTTGGGGTTGAACAAACAGTCACGCGTCAACGGTCGCAACCGGATCGCAACCTCTCAATACCCACGGACACGATTCTAAGCTTGCGAAGGAATGCTTTCTCTGCTAACACCAACACTGTATAATAGAGCAGATCCGAAATCATTTCTGTTTACAATTTCGACCGGACTTGCAGATCACGCCAACGTTGGGCCGCTCGCCACGTCCCTCACATATCTATCGACCCCAGTGGCAGTGCAATGAGCAGCCACATGTCCAAGGAGCCAACTGCACAGCCAGAAATGAAGGCAACAGTATCCGCAGAGGAGAACTCAAGGCTTTCTCAGCTGAGGGCTGAAGGAGAATGAATAGCCCTGGTAAGTGAAGCTGAGCAGCAAGAGCGCTCGTCAAGGCTTTGATGTGGCCAAAGTTGGCTGGCATTGCACAAGGAACGGCTTTTAATAACACGGCGAAGGTTTTCTAGTTTCACATTCGTAATGTAATTATCAGCCGCTTGTCATTCTTATCTTAAATCTACACATTACAAATTTACGAATATTCTCTAGAATGGAAGATGGACGCTACGAAGTGCACACCAGCGGCGGCCTCCATTGATAAATTTGATACCCTGTTGAGCATAATTCAGCCCTCCCATTGGAATTACATGTAAGAGAAAGGAGTAGAATTCTGACTGAGCGGTTTTTTGGCAAGCTCAAACTCAGCTGGGCCATTCTAGCCAAGGCGTGGATTCAGCTCCAGTTCCGTATCTCGGATACCCAGGGCGGAGTCAATTACACCAACGTGGGGTTTCCCTCAAAAGAAGAGAAACGGTTTCCAGTCGGCGGTTTATTCTTGGAGTGTACAATGTGCCAAAAAAAAAAAAAAAAAAAAAAAAGACTCGTCTTAGGTGGAGTGGTTAATGTTGGCAAACTGCAGCAACGCATGGCCTCGCAGCGAATGACACGCCTGTATCGACAACAGAATGCAACCTCATCGGATGCGGCGTTTGGTTACAATTTCGAACTGGTTACCAATTTCGGATAGCGTGACTTTCCAGCAGGAGGAGTCTTCGGCGGCACTGACCCTAACTCGAGCTATACATAGCAATGGCAGGCAGAGAGCACCAGTCAAAAGTCAGCAACTTTCCCCCTTGAATTTAGGTTATGAGCTGAAGAACGCGGTTGTGGGAGGCTTTCTGCAAGTCAGCCACTGTGCCTGAGCTAGCGTCAGTCCTCTAACTGCAATGGGTTAGGGTGTATGTTGTCTGTCTGAACAGGGCTGGCGCCCACTCAAAAACCATTGCTTGTCTACACCATTACTGTCCCATGTGTGTCTACCCCTGTCCCACTGTGGTCCTTGTGCTTGGGAGTTGATGTCCACTTAGTTCTTCAGCTTTGGCAAGCCACCGCTGACCGTGAACGAGCTGCCCAGTTGCAGACTTCTCCAAACTTTGTTTGTTGACGAGCAGGTGTTCATTTATATTTACAGATGCAACACCTTGAAGAACTAGCGAGAAAAACATGAAACAATATACAATGAGGTAGAGTTGGGCGACTTACACGCCAACCCTATGCGAACACTGTAGACTACGGAAGACACAGTCACCGAATTATCAACCTGCAATTCAGCCAAACACAATTCAATCATCTCTTCGCTTTCCATGTGCAGATACGACAAACTGAAAGCCTGACGCTAGCCACCCTAATTTCCTCCATGTGGCAGCTGCATCCACGGTGCCTGGAGCTAAGCTGTCAACGGCCAAGGTGCTTACACCCCAACGTGGACTTCTCCACCAACGCCATCTTGGCTAAGCCATCGGGGAGACATAATAGCGTGAAAACCGCATGGTATGCCCTTTTAGACTTCGCCTTGTTGTGTAATTGTCGTAAGAATGGGCCAAAATTCAGCCCGAGCGACCCCCTGATGGAGCTTTGAGAACCGACTGTCTGGTCCATTGTATATAGAACCGCTCTAGTCCGCACTCTTGGCTTAGAAAATTTCTCTCAGTTATTCTGTATCAACTTCCATCCGAGTCTTTCCTTTTATACTCTCTTTACTGTTTGTTTTTACGCCTCGGCGTATATAGTCATTCGTTTACATACATAGCAGACCAAGGTTTACGTTCGAAACCTCGCCATGCGTTCCGCTCTTTTCTCTCTCGCCTTGCCTGCTGTGGCACAGGCTATTGATATTGCCCAAAACCTTGCCACTGTGAACGACAACCGTGCTGTCGAGCTTCCTGGTCTTCTCAAGTTCCCTGTTACGGGTATCCAAGAAAAGGGTCTTAGCAAGCGCCAGGACAGCACTGATGTCGTAGGCCAACAAAAGGGATTGTTCTATGTCATTGAGTTGACTTTGGGTACACCTGGAGATAAGGTCAAAGTTATCTTCGACACTGGTAGCGCCGAGCTTTGGGTCAACCCAGATTGCAGCCGCTCCACCGATCCAGAGAAGTGCAGCCAGTACCCCCGTTTCGAGAAGTCTTCCACCGCCCAGAACCTGGGACAATCAACCAACCTTACCTATGGTACCGGATTCGCTTATATCAACTACATCAACGACTTTGTCAGCGTCGGTGCCGCTCGAATCCCCCAACAAGTCTTTGGCGTTGCCAGTGAGAGTGAGTTCGTCCAAGTCGGCATCATGGGCGCTGGTCCCTCTCTGATGGGCTTTGAGAGCCCTTACGACTATGTTATCGACTCTCTTAAGAAGTATGAATTCATCAAGAGCAGAGCCTTCGGTGTCGATCTACAGGGCATCGACTCTCCTCGTGGTAGCGTAGTCTTTGGTGGCGTTGACACCAAGAAGTTTAAGGGCGTTCTCGAGGCTCGTCCTATTATCCCTGCCGCCTCATCCCCCGATGGCTACTCTCGGTAAGCAAACTCCACAGCTACGTGTCATCTCGCTTCTCTAATAATTTTATAGTTACTGGATCAATGTTGACGGCATCGCCGTAGGCAATGGAGAAAGCAGCAGCCCGTTTGCTGCTTTCGTCGACACTGGAGCTACCATCAGTGCCTTGCCCGCTGGCGTTGTTCAAACCCTTCTCAAGTCCTTCCCTGGAGCCAAGCAACTCGAGTCCGGCGAGTACCAGGTTGACTGCAGCATCAAGCAGAAGAAGGAATTTATCAACTTCCACTTCGGTGAGACAACCGTCAAGGTGTCTTACAACGACTTCATCTACAGCGTTCCCGACCAGGACTTCTGCATCCTCGGTTTCTCTGCTGGATCTGACAGTGAGTAACATACATACTCGGTGTTGTTCGAAAACTGACATGCTACAGACACATACACTTTGGGAGACTCCTTCCTCCGCGGTGCCTACGTTGTCTTCGACATGGATAACCTTTCTCTGCATATTGCCCAGGCTGCTGATTGCGGTACCAACCTTGTTTCCATTGGTCCTGAGCCTGTTGGTGCCCTCGAAGGTGAATGCGGCAAGCCCACTACCACCACCACTACCACTAGCGAGACTCCCATCAGCACCACAACTTCTGAAGGCGAGGGTACTACCACCACCACCACTTCTGAAGGCGAGGGTACTACTACTACCACCACTTCTGAAGGCGAGGGTACTGCCACTACCACCACTGGCCCCATCACTACCGGCACTGGTGGCCAGACCTCCAGCACTACTACTGGCAAATGGAACACCACCACCAGCGCTGAGCCAACTTACACGTCCACCTACACCACCACCAAGGTCTACACTGTGACCTCTTGCGCTCCCACCGTCACCCACTGCCCTGCTCGTGAGACCACCGAGACCATCATCAAGACCACCACCTGGTGCCCTGGAGACAGTGACCACCCCAAGACCACCGAGGCTCCCGTCACCACCACCAGCATCAACAACAACCCTCCCTGCCCTACTACCACCAGGATCTTCACCCTGCCTCCTGGCCACTGCCACGGCGAGAAGGGCTGCAACGGTGTGACCAGCACCAAGGTCATTACCATCCACCCTCCTCCTCAGACCAGCCAGCCCACCGTCCCCGTGTGCTTCAACTGCCCTGGCGGTAACCAGCCCACTGCTGGTATCACCACGATCAGCAAGCCTTGCGAGACCTGCGGCCCTGCCGTCCCCACTGGCACTGGAGTTCCCGTCTCTCCTCCTCCTCCTTGCGAGACTTGCACCCAATCTCCTCCCGTGACTGCTGGTGCTGCTGACAAGTTCCGCGGAGTTGGTATCGCTGCCGCCGTGGCCGCCATTGCCCTGCTGTAAAATGTACTGCCAGACGCTGTGAATGGGATGAAAACGGTTTTATTAATACATAATCTTATGGGACATGGAAGCTTTTCTTTTATATTCTTAGATTCTTTGGCGGAATAAAGATTATTTGAGTCTCTATTTCGTCTACTTTTGTGTAATTTACATTTTTCTTCACGTTCCCTAAGCCTAAATCTGCCGCAATTTGTCTATGCGTAGCAAGAGCACATCCATTAATCCCTTCTAGGACGTGGTATCATGAAATCTCAATCTATCATCTTTTGAAACCCTGTACCAAGATACCCCTGGTAATGATAGGTGCTGCGTCAAACAGCTTCTCTTCAGTAAGGGCTTTGAACAGGGCCTTGTAGTTTTGCGACGACTCGTGAAGCTTCATAGCTGCTTCTGATTCGTATCTGCCAATTCAAATTAGTCGAGAGGTTCAATACAGCCTTCTTTCTGCGTACCGTTCAAATAGTGAAAAATGAAGATCATTTTCTCCCGTATCCTCAAAAACCGAAATCTCAAGGGTGCCTGGCTCATTTGCCTGAATCCATGAAACAGTGTCACGGAATAGCTCTCGTACCTGAATAAAAATTAGGAAGGAATTTAATTGCGGCAGACGAAGTGATGCTCACCCGCTCCAGCTTACCAGCGGCAGGCTTAACGGTGGCAATGATGACAACTTCGGAAGACATTTCAATTTTTTTTTGGGATTGATCGAATAAGTCAAATTATTCAATTGCGCCTTGTTGAGACGATATCGCCATTTATATGAAAAATGATACTGTAACTGACTAGTCACTGTCCAAAGCGCCTCTTGCAGCTCAGCTTATTTGCCCAACACATAGACACAGGGCCGGCGACTTTCTAGGCAAGGTTGGCTCTCGGCCGGCACGGCCGGTAGACAAGGATATTGCCGCTCAACTTGCGGGACGCAGAGTTATCCTCGTTATGGAACATCCAGGATGCTGTTGAAATAGCGGCTTGGACGCCATCCTCTAATGTGGAATTATCGCGACGTCGCCTTTCTTGTGACCGACTCCACGGCAGTCATCGCGTTACAAATTTGAGTGCTAACCAATCTAAAAGAGCTCGTCAAGTTCCCGCTCTAAGCAAACAGCAGCCGAGTCGCATCGAGCATCAGATGGAGAAGAATTCGGCCCCAGTCATCACAAGGTACCGTGAGCGTCTGGCTTGTGTACAGTGCCGTCGCCGCAAGCTCAAATGCGATCGTACGTCGCCCTGCAGTTCTTGTCTCCGAAGAGGAGATGAGGCCCTGTGCTTATACCAGAGAGCCCCGCCTCATGGCCGAAATGTAGCTGAGCGTCAGGCGGACACTGAAGATAGGCTCCAGAGGCTAGAAAGGCTTGTGCGAGAACTGACCCAAGCTAAGAATACTTCTGTGAGTGACGCTTCAGAGCAATCCAGGTCACTGTCATCGAGAGAAGGGCGGGCTAGTACCCAGTTTGACGGTGTTCAAGCGGCATCTGCTCAGTGGTCAGACGGAATACATCGTGGGGATACTCATTGGAGTGTCATGCTAAATGATATACAAGACTTGTACCTGGACATCGAGTCGCAGAGCGATCTTGCAGGCACGGACTTCTCGGGTGGTTCAGTAGAAAACAACTCATCTGGCATAGACATTTTATTTGGAAACGCATACCCGACAACAGTTGGTGACATCTTAGCTCAGTCTCTGCCGCTTCGTTCTGAGACAGACAAGCTCGTTGCTTCATACTTCCGAGTCCGAACAATTACTGCGCCATTCATTCACCCAGCCCAATTTCGGGGACAGTATCGCGCATTTTGGGATGACCAGAACAGTACCTCTCCGCTGTGGATATCAATATTGTTCTCAATATTGTATATATCATCTAGCAGGCTGCGATTCCGTATGCATGAAAGCGAGACCCAACGGCGTTTTGAGTTTGCCGCAGCACAATGCCTTGTGTTGGGTCGGTACACTGTGCCACAGAAATTTTGTGTTGAGGCACTTACAATATATGGGCAATCGCATTGTTTAACGAATATGAATATGCCAGCCGAAATTGCCCCTGTATTCGCAGTGGCCGTCAGAGTTGCCTCGACAATGGGCTATCACCGAGACCCGGAGGGCCTGAAGATGAAGCCATTTGAGAAGGAAATGAGAAGACGGACTTGGTCTTTTATCATGCAACTTGATTTATTAACATCATTTCATTTGGGAATCCCATCCAACGTACAGTACCCGACATGGAACACCAAATCCCCAACTTGTCTACGAGACACAGACTTTGACGAAGACACAGCAGTGCTGCCGACACCGCGGCTAGAGGATGAGCCCATTGAAATTCAATTCTACGTTGCAAAACACAGAATGATGGCAACGTTTGAGAAGATTATGCGACACACAAATACTGCGATGCCAGTCAATGAGGCAAGGCTGGCGGAGGTAGATGAGCTGGACACCGAGTTGCAACGTCTGTGGAGTTCGTTACCAGATACTTTGCGATCGCGGTCGTTATCTGATTCGTTGGGCGATACTTCAACTCTGATTGTGACAAGACTTTGCGTGTCATTCCTCTTTCGGAAGTGTCTTTGCGTACTTCACCGACCGTACTTGGTCAAACATCGCCAAACCAGCACAATTGCTTGCAATGAAGCGTCATTCGGGTTGGTGTCGGATTTCCTGGACGTGTATGAGGAGTTTCTGCCCAGCGGCCAACTTGAAGCAGAATCGTTTTTCTTGTCAAGCCTCACATGGCACGATTTTCTCCTGGCGATAACGACTCTGTGCCTGGTCATATGTGAAGCCAGCAAGCAGGAGTCGCCAACAGTTGATATCCCAGCGTCTTTGGCTCTGCTTGAACGAGCTGGGGAGGTTTGCACGCATCACGGCAACGAGCGCGGAGGCGATACGAAAAGAGTTCACCTTCTCATTCAAGCCATTGTACGGAAGTTTAAAACGGGCTCAGAGACTCATGACGACTACGACTGGACCATGACGGGGGATTATTTTGACAGCCCGAGCGTTATGGACGCGTCCACTTGGGCTTTTCTGGGGAATTTTCTTTGAGCTGCGGTAGTATACGAGATGTAAAGGACATGTCTTTTTTTTTTCTATTTTTTTTTTCTTTTTCAAGGTGCGATACATTGGTTAAATACCCCGTGCTTTCCACATCAAATGGACTGATGGCCAGATTGTCGATGTGCTTGGCAGATTTGGTGGAGGAGGGGATCGCCAGGTACCACCTTAATGGGCCCCCCATCAGTGACAGTCAGTGCCCCAGTGGACGTTAAACTGGCACAACAATGGCTTAATTAGTGGAATCTGCGGCCCAGAACACGCTCAGGGTCCCTGGCGCTAAACCGTTTGCAGGTCCGTTGCGACCCTTTGTGTCTCCCTCGTCTCTTTTTCTTACTCGCTCCAATTTCCATCCCGCGATTCATGTAATCTTAAAATCGCAATTTTGCACTGTCCTTTACCAATTAGCCATGGTTACGCTTCTGCCGTAGGCCGGCCATCGCGTCCGATAAATAGATTCGCCCAAGGCCCATCGCCTGTCGCTCATTTTACTCTTTTGCCTTCAATCGTCCGCCACTGCTTTCGCGCTCGAAAAGCCTCAACCGATACACCCGTTCCTTGCACTGCTGACGAAACAATGCGTTTCCACACCATCTTGCTGGCCACGTCTGGTCTAGCTGCCACAACTGGCAAATCAATCTACGTAACACCTCACGATAGCTACTCGTCGTCTGTGGGCGTCTTGGGGTGCAAGATCGACACGAACCGCGTCGCATACTGGCCTGAGTCTGTAACGTGCGACAACATCTGCGTGTCGCTCAACTACCAAGACCGACAGGTGTACTTGCTCCGGGTAGACCAATCGGGCGGCGCGCACGATGTCAGCTACGATGCTTGGAATTATCTGTACACTGGATCGTCGGCAACGGACAAGCCTGTTGCTGGCGGAGGCGTGCAAATGACGTTCCAGCCGGTCGATGCCTCCAAGTGCAAGTCGCTTATTCAGACAAAGGGCCACAAGTTGCCCCTCAGCGCGTCGAATAGCATGAACTACCTATCGGATTGTCTCTCAAATCATCCGGATAGCTGGGTCGCGAACAACTATCAGTTGTACAATATCCTGGACCCGATTTGCACCATGGGCGAGGATGAGGCGTGTACCTTGGACTGGCCAGGGAAGAATCAGGCTACCTGCAAACACCAGCTTGGACTGCCTGAGAAACTCAAGGGCTCACCTGTATGGAATATTCAATACCCCAGTGGAAAGAAGGTGTTGGCTGGGTCCGCGCCAGGCGTTGCTGGTGCGAGTGATTCTGAGAGCGGCGCTTGGAGAATCGAAATGAGTTTGGCACTCGCCGTGGCAGTTGCTGCTGCCATTGTTTCGTGATTTACAAAAGAATCAACAGTATATATTTTTAATTTGATACCCATTTGTCGTTTGGATACCGATACTATGCTCGCTATATGGCGTATGTTGAAATTGGGTCATTAAACGTCTAAATCTAGTGATGTCATGCTGTGTAAAGTCTATCTTCTATAGCGTTGCGGCAACTTCGTCCAAGGCCTTGGCCAAACCTTCTACTGTACCCGGTAATGTCTGAACATTGACCACAACTCTCAAGAAACTGCCCTTCTCACCCGGCGCATAGTCAACCATGAATCCTCGCTGGATCAGCTGTTCAACAATGGTCCTCGTGCGGTGTGTATTCGTCTCTTTATCATCTGACAGCACCCCTCCTGGTGCATGGTAGAAGCAAATCTGCAGACAAGGCGTGGGGTTCTCTCCCAACATGGCGAAGTTGCCAGTCTTATGAACTAGTTCATACAAATAGCTCGCCATGTCGAAAGCATGATCGATCTGCTTCTCAAAGCCATTAGCTCCGTAGTACAACCAAGCTAGTGCAAGCTTCAAGCTGTCACCGCGTCTGCCGCACTGCAGTGTGAGATCTGCCAAGTCCCAAACTTCGCCATCCTCACTTCCGTGGAACAAATATCCCGCCGATGTGCTATTAGCAGCATTGAAGATGCGCATATCTGGACCGAGTAGGAATGAACACGTCGTGGGCACATTCATCATCTTGTGGGGGTTAACGGTCAGTGAATCAGCGAGATGAGAGCCCTTAAGCTTCCAGCGCTGTTGCGCAGAGAAAACCACAGGGCCACCCCAACTAGCATCAATGTGCATCCACATGTTAAACTCCTTGCAAATCTTGGAGATTTCCTCAAATGGCTCGAAAGATCCGCGCACAGTAGTTCCAGCTGTTGAGTTGACATAGAGAGGCACCTTGCCCTGCTCCTTGGCTTGTAAGATAAGACGGCGCAATTCGGATGGCTTCATGCAGCCGTCCTGATCTACAGGTACAGGGACAACGCTGTCGCTTCCCAGGCCACAGATCATGGCGCTCTTCTCAACGGAGTAGTGGCCATGAGCGCTAGTGAAGATTGCGAAGTCGTGCATGTTGCCGGATTTCTTGCTCTCGGGGTATAGAGTATTGCGAGCGACGACGAGGGAAGTCAGATTGGATGCGCTGCCGCCTTGGCAGGTGATGCCGCCGGCGAAGGTGTCTTTGAAGCCGAAGTAGCCGGCAAGAGTCTTGGCGGTAGTCTTTTCGATGACAGTGAGGGCGGGTGAGACTTGGTACACGTGAAGCTGAGATGTTAGCCATTGGGTCACATCGATGTGGCGAAGAGACTTACGTTGGTGTTTAATACGGATAGGATAATGTCTGAGATGACTCCAACCTAGCATGATATTAGAATAGAGTCATTGACAGCATTGAGAGGCGACAAACCGGAGTGTTGCTGGCGTATAATTTGTCCATGAACCCCTGGTCCCAGGTATTGACACTGTATTGCAAGATCTTGCCAACAACGTCCAACAGACCATCCTGGCCTTGTCCTTCGGCAGGGAGGTTCAATTTCAACCTAGACACCAAATCCGACGGCTTTTGCGTATCGACTAGTACATTGCGTGAGTTGGAGGCAATGTTGCCGGTTCGCTTCTCGACGGCGGCATCGTCGGCAGCTTTGATAAACGGAAGAATGACTTGCTTGACAGAGTCGAGGAGCTAGGAGACAAGTCAGTTTGGGGCCGGTCTCGGAATTGATCGTCTGAGGTGTTTTGCATGTGCATTGTCTCAGTTGGGGAACAGACTCAGCACTTACAGTGTTCAACTCTTGGGCTCTTTGGAGGGGTGCGCCACCATCAGCGTGGGCACCATTTGTACCGTTTGTTGTCGCCGTCATGATTGCGGATTGGGGATTCAAGGAATGGTGAGTCAAAGAAAAGGAAAAGAAGACGGAGAGAAAAAAAAAAGAGGGACAAATGATTTAGGCTCCGGCTATATTGATTGCAGCCAATCAATCGGGATTTCAAATCCGATGGACTAACAAGAGCACTCCGCAAAAACTGGCGTTAGCGGGAGTCATTTTTTCTCTGACTCTCTGCTGTATACGTTGAATCGCTCGCTTAGAAGAGCAAAGAGGGCTAAGTGTCGCATGTCACTTTTGGCGCTGTTTCTTTTACCTGCGGCAAAACTTTGTCGATTTTCTTTTTAACAAAATTGACTTGAATTGTAGCATATGATATGAATTACATGGTACATTACACATGGCCGTTGAATTTTCCATGTAGCCTTCAGCCAAGAATTGCGTGATGAGGCTCAACTGGCCTGATGCTGTGTTACCGAGCTGCACCTGTCAGATGCTGGTGTCCCCTAAGGAAATGCCCCGCGTGCTGGAGAATGTGCCCCGCCCTGTCGCCCAGTTGGTGTTCGTGCGGTAGCTTCACAGGGAGTCTCGGTGCTGCATAACATAGCGCCACCTGCAGCAAAGGCAGGTCACCACACCATTTTCGAACGGCCATATAAATGATGGTGCGAAAAGCCAAGAGAGCAAAGTCATCTTATGTTTCTGCGTTACGACATTTTCTATCCATAAATTGATATGATTGTGTAAAGATAGTATTCGAACTTGTCAAATGCCCTGAAAGACATGTCTGTTAATCCCCCCATCATCCAACCAACGGCTTGAAGTGCCATGCCGTGGCAGCGTGTTGCACAGCAAAATTGCAACATCGTTAGGTAACAGTAATTTCATGGGGTAAAGCAAAATAAACCAAAAGCGGCAACTACTCATGTAGAAGCCACTTCGCATGATTGGAGTTATTGTGTAACTCACAAGATCAGGTCAATGTGCAGCTTGAGGTGTGCTTTCTCAGAATCAAAGGTGGCTATTGTCGTACAGCTGCGAATTACTCACAATGTTTCAATTATGGTCGATATATAGATCCAAGTGGGTGAAACGTGCGTTCTGAGACTTGCATAGGACGACGCTGGCCAAAGCCGATGCGACACAGGCGCCACACGTAGTGCGTTGCTGGACCGTGCAGCCCTGCATATATTCACATCGCCAAGTTGCCCTTCTCGCCACAGCACGATTTGCAATTAATAGTAGTGCCGTGGCCTGAAGATTTCAAATACTTTCAACTCGGCATGCTTAATTTTGGAATCGTCCCAATTACAACCCACTTTCAGCTCTTAAATCCTGAGACAACGGTTCCCAATGCGACACCAAACAATGCGCCTTCTAGAATGGATGAGGAATAACCTACCGCTATAGAAAGTTGCAGGGCAGCTGTTGCTAGCCTGATGAGAAAACCAGAAGACGCATCTACTGCAGCATCCAAGTAGCGGCCAGCATGTTTCCGAGCTCAAGTTAACGCCTGGCAGGTTTATTAATAACGGGGACGGTGGACTTATCAAAGGCGTACGATGTAACTATGGAGCATAGGCCACCGTACCCTTGGGTACAGAGGATAGCAGCCATCCTCACCTGGACAGTTTAGCGATAGCCGAAGGGATGTTCACTCACCTTGTTGACACATGACGACAGCCTAAATTGAGGAGCAAACATAAGATCAACCGGTAGTGAAACTGCCGTGGCGCTATTCTTGTAGGTAATTGATTTAGCCAAAATAATTACATGCATTGCAATTCACTATAATACACTTGACATTGGTCGTTTTATCCAACCTTGTCATGTCTTGGCTCTCCTGAATGGTTGGGATGAACCGTAGCATTTACATGTGCCCTCCCCCCAACACGTCACGATCATTCCCCAAGTCGTTCGAGTTGCATTGCATTGGATTGCATCGTTCGGCAATTTCGTAAGCCCAACCATTTTGACACAAACTAGGCTGCTCAAGTCGCGTCTGATATAAGAAAGCAATTGCACACGAACGGGCCAGGAGTTCAGAAAAGAAGAAGAAAAAAAGGCCCGAAGACTGGGGTAATTATAGTGCATCATCCTTCATACTCGACTCGGGTAACATTGCTGTAGCCTGTATAGGCATACAGGGGCAAGGGGTGTTGAGACAAGACCTGAGTTCCAATGACATCCATGTCCATGGAGAGGACGTGTATACCAGCCGACGAGGGACGGAGAGTTAAAAAAAAAAAAAAAAAAAAAAAAAGGATACATTGGCCACAGTTTACTTGTCATTCATTCTTCAAAGTCCCCTACTCGAATAACCCGTGTAGCAGCAGGCAGCAACCTTTATGCGCTCAGCTTCTGGCTCGTTCCAGCTGTCCGTTGTGCTCAGAAAAGTCTTCATGTCCCGACACTGTGGTAAATTAAACAACCAGGTTAAGGTCTCGACTCACTCTGGCTATGGCGCCACCAACGTCTTCACTAAAACACTGACCGAACAAGCCGGCAAGGGCAACCCCTGAAGGACGAGAAAACATCAGTCCACACTTCGCCCTATAATTTAGTACTACATGGTACTTACACAAGGGCGCAGTGCAGAGGTGGAAAAAACAAAACAAGTACGTACAGCAGGTACTGTACATTACCACGTATGTACATGGTTGCAAGCCATATGCCTGCTGGAACGGGCAAACTGCCGAGACTCCCTTTTCTGAAGCTCTAAACCTTTTTGCGTCCCCCTAAAACGCGGCGCGCTCCTGCTTTGCCGGCAGTCCAAATTGATGGATGAAAGAGGGGCTCTCAGATACAAAGAAAACGCGGCCACTAAAAAAAAAGAGGGGAGCAGTCCTATAACACACGCTCGTCGTTGGGCGACTGCAACACCGTAAAACTAATATCAGAAGGGAGAGGCGCATATTGAGACACCACCGCGAGAGCAGCCCCAAACTTTACTTTTTTTCAACAGACAGTCCCTTTTCCTACCGCACATACAACACTGCACCAAATACTCTGTACTTTGTTTTCCTTTTTTGTCTAGCCCACACCCCTCGTGTTTGTGGTTTTCTTTTGTTTTCCTGGCTAATTGCCCTTGTTTCTCTTCCCACTTGCTGCCGCTCCTCTTTGCCCTTTGTTCTTTTTTTGGACACCATCAACATTGTACCTCTCTCCTTGCTCTTCAACATTACATGATCAGCATATTCGCGATATACCATCTTTCCACATACCAGACGATAGATACCCAAGACGAAATCAATCGAACACATACCATATCAACCCTTTGACGAAGCCGCAGATATGGCGTCTTACGCGCAAGACCATTACCAACAACACCCACAACAGCCTCCTCCCCAATATCAACAACAATATCAACCTCAGCATCAACCACAACAGTCTATTCCCGAGCGTCCTCCTGTCCCCATATCAATCACCATCTGTGGCGATGGCGGCTGCGGTAAATCTTCCATTACTTTGCGTTTGGTCCGCTCCCAATGGACCTCTGAATACGACCCCACGATCGAAGACAACTACAGCGTTACGCGCAAAATCGATGGCACCACCTACCACCTCTCATTAACCGATACTGCTGGGCAAGAAGAATACCGCGGCATGTGGGCATCTTCTAATCTCGGCGCAGATGCTTTCCTTCTTGTATACGACATTACCTCTCGCGATAGTCTCGAAGCTTTGCAATATTTTAACGATCTTATTGATATGGAGGCCGAGACCCGACTCGACAATGCTGAGCGCGCACACCGCGCAGGCCTCAAGAATGTGACTACGGACGGAAACGGCGGCAGAGTAATTCCTCCTGTGAAGCTTATTGCCGGAAATAAGTGCGATCTTCAAGAGAGTAGACAGGTGCCTGCTGCAATGGGTCTGGACTGGGCTCGCAAGCGTGGCTGTGGGTTTATGGAGACCAGTGCACGATTGGAAGTCAATATTGAAGAGACCTTTGCACTCATTGTGCGTCGTGTTATTGAGCGCAGGCAGCTAGCTGAGATGGGCGTGTTGGACAATACGGAGATGAACGCTAGAGGCATGACCAAGCCATTGACACCACTACCCAACGGTGTTGCTGGAAGTGACTACGATGAAAAGAGGGCACCTGGTCTACGTGGCCCAACATTGACTGGAGATAAGGTTGGTAGGGGCCAGGGTGGATTTTGGAAAAAGTTGAGGTGTTGGTAAGACGATGCGCTGTTCGTCTGCTGTTCAACATACATGATCTTTCAAATGTGGCTTTTGGATACGGCGTTATGAATTTATGGACTCGGAAGGGGCGGCTCTACTGTTTTCTTATTCCCCCATGTATGTGTGTATGTCGGTCATTTTGGATTTCCTTTTTATTGCATTTATCTTCTTTCCATACTCTTCATGCAGTCTTCGTTTACCTGGAAGCAGTTTCCGGGACCGAACATTAGCAAAGACAGACAAGCAGACAGCTTGTCAAATACGCAGCGCAAAGCTATTCTTACTAGAACGTCAAAACAAAGCTTCGAATTCCTCTGTATACAATCAGTCCTTTATCCGTAAAAAGGAATTAAACAAACTAAAGTAGGCATCAAAGCCGAATAGTGTCTCTATATCAATGATAACGTGTACTCTGGTTGCGCTATTGTCAATGCAACACGCAACCTGTCTAAAATGCTTATGCTCGTGAGTCTTTCCACTTCTTGTACTGTGCATAATTCATCGTCGCCTTCTTCCCCTGATACCTCGTCACCTTGAGCTCTAAATCTTTCCACTTTGATCGACTGCCCATCCAGCCAGCCTTTCTTATCAGGCTAAACAGCGTTTCATCCTGATCCCATTGCTGCTCCGCGGCGACATCTGGCAGATACGTCGAGCCATAGCGCCTTCCTTTATCATGAAACGATAGACGGATTCCATGCGTACCAATCTCCCAGTCATAAGGATCTTCAACTTCTTCAAAGTTAGTGAGTAGCGTCACGGCGACCTGTAGCGACGGTAGTTCTCGCTTAGATATGGGTGGGAAGCGGTGATCTTGCAGGGCGGAAATGAGTGCATATTCAGAGAGGCCCGTAGCTAGTGGCTGAGACTCGAATGTTCCGATGCATCCTCGTAATGAAACGTTTTCTTCTTCGTCTTCGCCATTATTGTAATCGTCATCGTCGAGGGTATTCCATGTTACGAAGAGGGGCGTGTCGGTGACGGCGGAAGATAGCGATGTAGCGGATGTGGCGGCTGTTGACGGCGAAAGGGATGTTGATGACGACGAGATGGAGGATGAAGAAGAGGAGGATGGAGGAACGTCAGCGGCGACGCGGGCAAGCCGGGCGTCTTTGAGGGTGGAAGAAGACGAGCTGGCGGAGAAGGTCGCCCAGGAAGTGGTGATGGCGTCGAGGGAGAGGGGCTTTCGACCATCGAGTTCAGCATCAAGCGCTTCGAAGCACATGAGGCAGTGCTCTGGAGACGCCATCGGATTTCCTGGGGTGAGGAAAGAGTGGGTGGAGGACAAATAGGTGAAACGAAGGTATGGGGATAGTGTACACCCCGGGGGAACGACAGATGAGGAGAGCAGAGATGGGTGATGGGGAGAGAGGGGATGGGATATGAAAAGGGAATGGACCGGAATTGGAGGGATGGGTTCCGATGAAAGGCGTGCGACTGCTCAGACCTGAAGGGTGTGCTGTAGCGCCATGGTATCAATAGCGGACAGTGAATGGTAGAGTTTAGGCGGGACCGTCTTAGTGGGTTGGTTAAGGCGGGCTTGGCGGGGTTGGATCTGTGAACTGTGCCGTTAGTGGGAAGGAGTGGATCTGCCTCATGCCTGTTGTGCTTCGTGTAAGTTTCCAAACGGACTGCCTAATTGGGGGCGCGTATGTTACGAACTGAGGCAGGACAAGCTCGTAGCGATGAAATTATTTGAGTGCGTTGTCAGTTATTTCTATTCACCATACGAATTGTGAAATAGCCGTAGCGATAAAAGAAATATAACAACAAAAATGTGGCCAGGCTTTCGTGAAGGAATAAGGTGTCAGTCATGCACTATCATTGTGATCATCTCAACATCGCGAACCACATGAAATACAAATACACCAATTTTGGGTTGATTGTCTCTTCGTGACCACAATAACAGGAATAATTCCATGTTCGCATGAATGTACGCTCCCGTAACTTCGCACTACACACAGGCATCCTACCTGACCTGCGACGAATGTCCCTGCCGCAACACCGAGCCCTGAAGCACCACCAGTTTCAGAACTGCTTCACACAACCACCACACCACGACTTGAAGCTGATACCAACAACATTCTACCAGCTACAGGGCTGCTTTCCAGATATCCACTTCTCACACGCCGGACGCCTGCCCTCCGAAGTCTCATATGCCTCCAAGCATCAACTTGTGTCAAGTCTGCCGCAATTGAGACGATTCTCGTACAAGGCTTTGGCCTTCAATGCCAACTACAAATACCTCCTTTGGTTCTCCAACTTGCTCACCCTCTTGCTTTCTCTCCTTTGTTTTCTTTTCTTTAATCGCAGTCATTTCAATTCTCTATTCTTTAATTTATTTCTTGTATTTTTGCTGGGCAAAAGTTCATTCCTTCTACACAATCATTCAAGATGCAATTCTCCGTTGTTACCCTCTTTGCTCTCATCACTGCCGTTGTGGCCCAACCCCAGGCCCGTGAGTGAACACCCATACTGTCGGGAAATTTTAATGAAAGGATAACATATTCGGTGGGCTAACTATATATTTCAGGCGCTGTCTACCCCCGTCAAGACTCTCGCGTCGACACTGAGGTCCCCTCCATGACCGACGGCAAGGGTAATGTCATTCCCTTCGACACCAAGGGTGTTACCAAGGCCAATTAAGCAATCACGCTGATTGACCTTGATGATTTTTTTTTTTGTTTTGTCTACAATATAGAGCATGGGTTATGGAGAAAATACCAACTGGGACCGCTGGAGCGGCATTTAGAAATTGCAATTAAAATGTTCTTTTGACACCAACAACATCCTCATCGTCATTGTATCTCTGTCTGTACCATGTTCCAAAGCTCTTGAGCAATTAAATCCGTAACTCGTCATTAAACGCGGGCCAAGACGGCCCAATCTCCCCTTCACAGCCCAGCCCAGCCGAATTTAGTAACAAATGTCAAAAAGATTTCACGTTGAACGAGCGATGTATCCAACCATGGGGAGTTGTTTGAAGTGATACATGATTTTTTAAAATGACGGTGTAAGCTAACTTTTGCCAGGCCTGGCATGGTAGTGCTGCGCCGCACCCAACGTGGCCTAGCCAGGACTGCAAGCTGCAGAGTGTGGCTCCAGCTTAAAAATAACAACAGACGCATATTAGCCCATTATTTATTATCACAGTGTGGATATGACGAGGCAGACTTTAGGTCAGTTGGTATGATTGAAGGCCAAGCCGTGTCACTGCCAAGTCGATCAACACGTTCAATGCACTGATTCTGCTAGCTAGATCTGTACTTCGCGGTGCTTCGCAGCATGTCCCCTAGCTATGAATAGCTTTGGTTTCACCAGCAAAGAAATCCCGCAAGTATACCTGTGTCTTAATGTAGGCGGGCTTGTTGGATCCTGCACTAATTTCAGGCCCAACATGGCGTATGGCGTGCACCCAAACGCCAGTCAGCTCCTCAGCCACCGCAGTCTCTGGTTCCGCTAAGCTGTCACCTCATGGTAGGCTCATGGCCAGCCTCTCGCACGTTTCCCACATCCGAGCTAAATTGATGCCCCTTTGGGACAAGTTCGAGGCAGAAACCCCAATTGGCTCTCCATCCGCGCCCCATGTTAGCACAGCGCCGTAGGTGTAAGAGAGTGACTGATGCCTCGCCGGCCCAATTCTTCCAGCTGAGATGATAAAGGTACCACAGCTCGCGCCTCCTTTTGTCTCTCGCTTCTCCTTTTCTTTCTGTAGATCGAAACAATTAGTCTCACTCGTATATAACTTGTTTCTGTTTCATATGCTCCTCTAGGAACCATCCACGATCATGGGCATTTTTGGTTCTCCCAGGGCTCAGGCCCAGTTCAGACGCGCACAATGGTCGCGGTGGCTGCTCTTTCCCATGTGGGCTTTACAATTGATTCTGTCTATTGGTATTCTTGGTCTTTTCTCTTGGAGAATCGGATACACTCTGCAGAATCATCGAATCCGAAATATTACGTCAACTATTGAATATGTGTAAGTGGTAGAGCTTATCCCGGCCTAGCACAATCTAACGCGTTCCAGCTGGCAAGGCACAAACGTAGGCATGTCCTTGATTGTGGCTATTTGCAACTTTGTCGAAATCGTCCGATACTTGAACGAATCCCTTACGCCCTGGACGATGCTTTTCACCCACGTCATCAAAACTGTTGGTGCTGCTGCTATCTTGGCGCTCGATATTATTGCGTACATCAAACTGGCAGAGCAGCATTACTCTATCATCAGTATTGTGATAGACGGTATCCTTTTGTAAGTGCATATCCATAGCGTAAGTTGAAAGCTTTTGTGCTAACTGTGACAGTCTCATCACCACAGGCATGACAGTCTACACTATCGTCGAGTATCGAAGACTTGTCTCGTTCAACGAATACTCTTACCCACCTAACGTAAAGTCATTCGGTTTCCTCGATCGTTCCAAATCTGGTCGCTCCATGCAAAAACGTGGCTCTGTCACGCCAACTCGCCTCAGCGTTGGCTCCATCAACGAGCCTCTCAATTTGGACTTCCTCGGTCGCACTACTAGCCAATACAACCATGAGCGAGACACACAATTCGAGGACTATATGGCGAAACGAACATCTTTGAGCCCCCGCTATGAACCATTCAGCGATTCAAGACAATCGGAGGCGATGGGTAGTCGAAGCCCCAATGATATGAGCCCAGAGACTCTCAGCCCCAAACGCTTGAGTCCGGGTCAACTAAGCCCACCACAGAGGGCCCAGATGCTCCGTGGCGAACCAGAAATCAGTGCCGGAACTGTTAATACACTACAGAGAGGGCCAGAAGTAGGCCGTGTCACGAGTTGGGCGAGCGACCATGTTCTGATGTCAGTGCCAGAGGAGGAGCATGACGTGACAGAAGCTGACCAAGTATCACTGCTCACTGCGGATCAAAAAGAGCCAACAGATGATGATGTGTGCTACGAGCTCAGGGTCACCCAGGAAGTAGATACGTCCAATGCTCGTTGGTCGAGAGCGTAGGAAGAGGGAAGGCTGTGCAGATGATGATACCCAATAAGACATGCATGAATGAAAACAGGCCAACGGTCAACAGTCCAGTTTGATGGATAAGAGCAACTCCGCATATGTTGCGTAAATAAAAGGGCTCCCTTTCATTGATTTCATCTCTTCCCTGAAACAAACAACTGTGTTTCACTAAGTGCGGTATGCTCGAAATGAATCGCAGCAGTTCCTCGTCTGATGGTCAAACCACGTGATTGCTGCAGCAACGAGGCATAGTGGGTTGTTCGGGCTAAATCGACGCCAACGCCCAGGAACAATAAACTATGTCCAAAAATAATACAACCACCCCGATTACCTTCGATTCCTATAAAATTCTTCTATGGCTCTCTAGCCTTTCAGATTACATTACTTCTTAATTCGGGGATATTGTCTATTGTTCCAACCGCTCCGCTCCAACCAAAGCGTTTGACCATTTTCACCTAGCTTCAGCAATCGCTATTGTTATAGCGTTCTTCCACTGCCCCTCCTTGACCGCTTCGTCTCTTCCCCTCCTCCCCCACATCAGCAACAACGAACGAAGCAAAAAATAGGAGTGAACCCCCCGTTCATGAAAAGTTTTGTGTGTGGCCTCTGGCAGGTCTCATAATCGGTGTGCGCGAGTTACATAACGGCCAGGGGTGCGCCTACCATCCATCGTCATGAGTCGAACGTTGCCTGCGCGGCAGGCTGAGGAGCTGTATGTTATCACTACAGGGAGCACATGGACCAATGAATTGGCCGCTATTTCATCACAAGATTGCTGACATTTGACAATTGCTCTTGTTTCCTTACAGACACAAATCTATAATTGCATACTTGTCCGCCAACAACTTACCGGATAGCGCAACTGCTCTTCGCCAAGAGCTATCCCTCGGCGAAGATGTATACGACACCAACACCGCAAAGAAGTACGAAACACTCTTGGAGAAGAAGTGGACCAGTATCGTACGACTACAGAAGAAAGTGAGTCACTGTTCACTATGGTTCATTGACGGTTTAAGCTAATGCCCTTGATACAGATTATGGAACTTGAGTCACGAAATGGCGAACTGCAGTCAGAACTAGATAACGCTACACCGACATCGCTTTCGAAACGAAATCAAGACCCCGGCTCTTGGCTTCCAAGAAGTCCGAGCCGGCATACTCTGGAAGGTCACCGTGACTCTGTCAACTGCGTCGCATTCCACCCCAAGTTTTCATCTCTAGCTTCTGGGTCTGAAGACTGTACGATTAGAATATATGATTGGGAGCTGGGTGAGTGGGAGCAAACTATCAAGGCCCATACAAGAGCCGTGCTAGACATCGACTACGGTGGCCCGAAATCCGCACTTTTGCTGGCATCCTGCAGTTCGGACCTGACAATCAAGCTCTGGGACCCTTCGGACGGATACAAAAACATTCGAACATTATCTGGCCACGACCATAGTGTCAGTGCTGTGCGGTTTATACCCTCGGGATCTGGTGCTTTCTCCTCAGGAAACATGCTTGTCAGTGCTAGCGGCGATAAGAGTCTCAAGATTTGGGACACAACCACTGGTTACTGTGTCAAGACGCTGCATGGCCACTCTGGTTGGGTGCGAGATGTCTGCCCTTCGCTGGATGGAAATTACCTTTTATCCACAGGAGCCGATCACACTGCAAGATTATGGGATCTTTCTGTTTCGAACCCTGAAACTAAAGTGACCATGATCGGCCATGAACACGTCGCACAATGCTGTGCTTTCGCTCCTCCATCCGCATACCAGTACCTAGCACCACTGGCGGGCCTGAAGAAGCCACCGCCATTGACAAGCACTGCAGAATTCATGGCTACCGGCTCACGCGACAAGACTATTAGACTCTGGGATGCTCGTGGAACATGTATCAAGGTGCTTATTGGACACGACAACTGGGTGAACGCATTGGTGTTCCACCCCAGCGGCAAATACCTGCTCTCGGCAGCAGACGATAAATCCATTCGATGCTGGGATCTAAGTCAAGAAGGTAAGTGCGTCAAGGTCCTGAACGACGCACACGGCCACTTTGTAAAATGCCTTCGATGGGCACCAAGCATCACCAAAGACGCACCAGCGACCAACGGTGGCTCCGTTGCCTCTGAAGTCGACGGCACCCCGAAGAAGGCCGTAGACAATGCAGCTGACGAAAAGATTCGCTGTGTCATTGCCACAGGCAGTGTTGACACGTTTGTCAAAGTCTGGGCTAATTAATGGAAGATCGTGACGGAAAAGAGTCTCATTTAATGAATGAGCCGGGACTACTCGCAGACCAATCTGGGCATCACGTCAACTGCAGACCTGGTGGCTTGTGTTTATAATGCTGGAATGACTTTTACGATTCGATATGCGAGCGGTGCAAAACGGGCAAGACAAAGGGAAGCGGGTGCACTCGAGGGCATCGGAGGACGGCTGGGAAAACTGCAAAGGCGCAGACACGATTTGGGTTTCATATTTGCCACAGTTGGCCGGTTAGACGAGTGGAATAGTTGACGGGTATAAGGACTTGCATGAATACAGCGACTAAATTATTACTTGGAGCATTCACTGCTAATTGCCTCATGGCGTTGCGGATAAGAGTGAATTTCTGAGCCCTTGCGAGACTGAGGCTTTTTCCGAGTTTTTTTGTTGAGTAAAAGTTGAGCTGCAATTGCTGATGGTGTTGATAGGCGAGGCCGTAAGAACAGGGGTCTTGCTGCCGCCACCACCGATCGACACGAGTCAGACGCACAGTTACAACATCGATGAGAGTTGGTGTATGCAGGCTATTTCCATAGGAGTACAGTGACGGACGTTATGAAGCCAGTAGACGGTGTCACTTGTGCTTTGTGTTACTGCTGGCGTGGGAGCGGAAGATGAGGGGCGATCACGAAAGCAGAGAAATGAAGAGGAAGCCATTGTTATCTAGTGTTTGGTCATGAAGGAATCCGGGCAGCCGGCCGATATACCGGTAGCAATTTATCAAAGAAGCCTAATTTAGCGTATGGTGAAGATGGGACTACGGAGACAGCGAAGTGAAAAGGTTTTCTTGCAGAAGGCACTTCCGTACTTCTCGGTCAAATGTTGCTAAGCGTGGCTGCGTTTTGTCTCTTTAGCGGGTTTTGGGGGGGAGCTACAGAAGCTCCAGGTGACCTTCATTGGTGGATGTAGTACGCTAATCCCCAGACCCACAGCTGCAAAGCTTGGAGGGGACTCCGCTAAACGGGGTGTTGCTGCTCCTACAGAAGGAGATTTGACAAGGGTAAGGCAAGCAGACCTGCGCCAGGAATAGCGCCCATCCCATCTACTGTCGTGCAGTGCGTTCGCTGTAGGTACGGCTGGCTTCATCAAATCTAGGCGCCTCGCTCTCTGTCAAAGCCCAGGCCAGCTCGACCCCTCATCTGACTTGGGTCGCTCCTCTTTCTCCTCTTCTTGATTACTTTTCTCCAAACCCTTGACCTCTTGCTCTTCTTTTTTTCTACATCCAAAACCAATAATTTGATCTGTTTGATTTGATCTTCCTTCGGGCTTTGGACGGATTTCGCTGGTGCAATTTTCGCTTCAAGTTGTTTTGCTCTGGTTGGTCCTCCCCAACTCTAAAACGGATCTTCCTTCCATTTTCGTCGTTAACAAGATTCTGCACAGTTTACCCGAACGTCACTGTTTCGATTTGAGGTCTTCTGGAAACCTAGGTTCTCAAGCTTTGTTTCTCCTGCGAAGCTTGATTGTCCTTTATTTCTTCAATTAGCTTTGCGCAAGCACCAAGGTCCATCTACGAACGAGCTTTTTTCCACGCCGCTACCACCAAGCTAAAGCTCTGACGCAATGGCTTCCGAAGGCGAAACGACAACCCGCGATGTCAAGAACCACCTTCTCTTCGAGATTGCTACCGAAGTAGCTCATAGAGGTAAAGCTAGACGCCTTGCCAAGAGCTAGATGGCATAGCTGCAAGGAGCTCGTTGCTAACTGGTTCCATAGTTGGTGGTATCTATTCCGTCATCAAGTCCAAGGCGCCAGTCACCACTGCTGAGTATGGCGACCGCTATACCCTCATTGGCCCTTGGAACAAGCAGTCCGTATGTCAATCAAAGCTTCTGCATCTCTTGGGACATCATGCTAACGCTTCACTTCTAGGCTGCGGTCGAGGTCGAAGAGATGGAGCCAAGCACCCCCGAGCTGGCTGCGACAATCCAATCCATGCGGGAACGTGGAATTGGTATATTGTATGGACGCTGGCTCATAGAGGGAGCTCCCCGTGTCTTACTTATGGACACCAAGACGGCTTATGGATACATGGACGAGTGGAAGGCCGATTTGTGGAACGTTGCCAGCATCCCAGCTCCTCCAGGAGATGAAGAGACCAACGAGACTATTGTCTTTGGTTATCTCGTAGCTTGGTTCCTTGGCGAGGTAAGCATATTTCCACCAGATACCGCTGAAAACAATCAAGACTGACAGCATACAGTTTGTCTGTCACGAGAAGGATAAGGCTGTTATTGCCCACTTCCACGAGTGGTTGGCTGGTGTCGCCCTGCCTTTGACGAAGAAGCGCCGCATCGATGTTACCACCATTTTCACAACCCACGCCACCCTTCTGGGACGTTACCTCTGCGCTGGTTCCGTGGACTTTTACAACAACCTCCAAAATTTTGATGTTGACGCTGAAGCCGGGAAGCGAGGCATCTATCACCGTTACTGCATTGAGCGAGCTGCCACCCATTCATGCGATGTTTTCACCACCGTTTCGCACATTACTGCTTTCGAGTCTGAGCATTTGCTGAAGCGCAAGCCTGATGGCGTCTTGCCCAACGGCCTCAATGTCACCAAGTTCTCTGCTGTACACGAGTTCCAAAACTTGCATCAAGTGTCCAAGGAGAAGATTCACGATTTCGTCCGCGGACACTTCTACGGACACTACGATTTCGATCCCGAGAACACTCTCTATGTCTTCACTGCTGGTCGTTACGAATTCCGTAACAAGGGTGTGGACATGTTCATTGAGTCCCTGGCACGTCTGAACCATCGTCTCAAGGCTGCAGGAAGCAAGACCACTGTGGTTGCATTCGTCATTATGCCCGCCAAGACTACGTCCCTTACGGTCGAATCTCTCAAGGGCCAGGCTGTCATCAAGTCGCTGCGTGATACTACGAATGTCATTGAGCAGGCTATTGGTCGCCGTATCTTTGAGCGATCTCTCAAGTGGAAGGATGGTGACCCCATGCCCGACGAGAAGGAGCTGATCTCTGGCCAGGATCGAGTCCTACTCCGTAGACGTCTGTTCGCCATGAAACGCCACGCTCTTCCTCCCATTGTTACCCACAACATGATCAATGACCACGAGGACCCTATTCTCAACCAGATCCGTCGCGTTCACCTTTTTAACGATCCTACCGACCGCGTCAAGATTGTCTTCCACCCTGAGTTCCTCAACTCTGCTAACCCCGTGTTGCCCCTCGACTACGACGATTTTGTTCGTGGTTGCCACTTGGGCGTATTCGCTTCTTACTACGAGCCATGGGGATACACCCCCGCGGAGTGTACTGTCATGGGCGTTCCCAGCATCACTACCAACTTGTCTGGTTTCGGTTGCTACATGGAGGAGCTTATCGAGAACTCTAGCGACTACGGTATCTACATTGTAGACCGTCGCACCAAGGGTGTTGATGATTCAGTCAACCAGCTGACTTCATACATGTACGATTTCTGCGGCAAGAGCCGTCGTCAACGTATCAACCAAAGAAACCGCACGGAACGACTTAGCGACCTGTTGGACTGGAAGCGCATGGGTATGGAGTATGTCAAGGCCCGACAGCTTGCTTTGCGTCGCGCCTATCCTCGATCCTTTGGTGCCGAGGAGGAGGATTACATCCCTGGGCCTGAGCAGAAGATCTCTCGACCCTTCTCTGTGCCTGGCTCACCCAAGGACCGCACTGGCATGATGACGCCAGGCGATTTCGGAAGCCTCCAGGAAACTCGTGAAGGTCTCAGCACCGAGGATTATGTCGCGTGGAAGTTGCCAGCAGAGGAGGACCCCGACGAATACCCCTTCCCTCTCACTCTTCGCCAGAAGGAGGCTATTGCCGTTTCTCCCGAGCCCCCTGCGCCTCTCAACGGAAACTAGGTCGTGGACTCGAGGTAAAGTGATGGCTCTAAGGGCCAACCCCTGTATTTGTCTTGAATTGGTTTTTATCTTATTTGTCTTGTTTTTTAAGTTTTAATCATTCTGCCCTTGTTATGGATTTCGCGAAGCAGACTTGAACGGGTTACTTGGGCTGCTACTAGGTAGCGCTGAAAGGAATTGGCATCGCATTTTTGTATCTGATAAACCATGTTTTGTTATAGTTAGCAATATCACACAAGTTATTGAGCTTCTATGTCGAGATGCACTTCTTATGTGGAAATCAAAGGGATTATATTGGGAGAGGTTGATGATGATAGTTTGCTTTAAAAGATCCCCAAACGCCTGGCTTCTATATGCACTTTGTCCTTATAAATATGACTTAATATCCTCTCCCGCTTGGCTTGACTGGTCGAAACCCAGTCAAGTTTTTAATCGTCAAATCCATTCCATGACTTTTCATCCTCTGACTTTCTGCGACCGTTTGTGCTAGGACGTAGACCCGTACGATCTGTGGCCTTGGCTGTGGCTTTTCGAGGAGACGATTGCTCATCAGCGGACGGCGGAGACCTCTTCCTCTTCTCAGATCTTGTAACGGGGCTATTTCTCTCAGATGTAAACTGGCTCTTGGTTTCTGTTGTTGCAGGACCGGGTTCCCAGTTGCCTTCTGGTTCACCATTCCAGCGAGCGAGCATGTTCGCCACTTGGGGGCCCCAGACATCCTCGCCTTTAAGGAGGTCGTCGTATTCAAGGCAGTTGATGCCCCCGACGGTGAAGTCACTCTGTCGTACACGACAGAGTTCAGCCATAAGGGCGGCGGAGTCGAGCTTTGCGCCAATGTCGTGGCAGAAGCTGCGGACGTAGAAGCCGGACGTGACCTTGAGGCGGATCTTGGCGGCAGGGGGGCCTTCGTCGCTCCAGGGTGGAGGTGTGTTTTCAGCGGGAGCTTCAGGGACGAGGTTGGAGCCCCGGTTGGAGTAGGTTGGTTGCGGGAGGGCGCCCAGCGCACCGGACATCATGGCGGGCTTGGTGCTGGAGGAGGAGTTGCCGTAGCCGCCGTGACGGCCACGGGGGCTGGGTACGGGAGAGTCGCGGATGAGCTGGTCCTGGCGCTCTTCGAACTTCTTCTTGAAAGATTCGTGGGCGGCTATGGCTTGGTCTTCCTCTTCTTTTTCTTCAGGTGTGAGCTTCTTGTTGGTTTCTTGGGCCTTCTTCACCCGCCAAACCTGTTCAGCGAGATTGCGCTCAGATGCCTCTGCTTCTTCGGTTGGCCAGCGATGGCTGTGTTTTCCGGGTTCATAGAATTCTAAAAGCTCGATTTCAAGCACGTCGACTTCGCGGCCTTCTATTTCACGCGGGATGGGTTTGCCTTCGCGGGCATACTCATAGAGTGGCTTGCCGTTCATCTTGAGCGCAGAGTATAGTGGTGGGATCTGGATTTGCTTTCCCTTGAAGGATTTGAGGGCCTCGCGGACTTTTTCCTCGGTGATGTGATCGTAGGGACGCTTGGCGAGGATGCGGCCGACTCGGTCGTAGGTGTCGGTGCTGGCGCCAAAGACGACAATGGTCTCGTAGGTCTTGGTGCAGTCGAGGAACTGCGGGAGGAGCTTGGTGCCGGAGCCGATACCTAGGATCAGCACGCCTGTCGCGAGGGGGTCAAGGGTTCCTCCATGGCCGATTTTCACTTGTGATGCTTTCTTCTCAGCTTTGCGACGGCGGAATTGGCCGCCTGATTGAGAGAGGATGCGGGATCGTTCGGCGTCGATCATGGGTTTGAAGAAGGCAGAGGGGTTGAAGCGCTGTTGACATTCGCGGATTACCTGGGCTGAGCTTTGGCCGCAGGGTTTATTGATGGCTGAGAATTGCGGTTAGTGTTAGCGATGCTACTTGTGAGGAATAAGAGAGCGTAGAATGCGTGTTGATTGGAAACTTACCAAAGACACCCTCGCGGACGACTTCTGAAGCCATCTTCAATGCTTTACCTGCTCGGCGCATACGAGCCGTCACCGACTATAAAAAGGTTGCAAAGCCTACTACGACGCTAAAAAGTCGAGGCCTAACGGATTTTCAACAGATTTACAAAGCCCAATTGCTCTTCATCTGAAGTGGATGATTTTAAAAATGACGGCAATGTCTTTTTTGAGCTTCGTCGACGGGGCGGCAAAAAAAAAGTTTGACCTTGGGAAGCTTTTTGCGCCTAGCGATTTCCCCCTGTGGAGAAGGGTTGCTCCCCCTGTAGGCGATGCCACTGGGCGAGCATCCCCAGTCTGTTATAATAGTCATGTCGAAGCTAATTTGGTAATCCAGCAGCAGTATGGTGATATCTGCAGGAAAATTTATCAATTACATTGCGTGCTTATTCTTGCATCTATCGTCTGAATTCCTTGCTACACAATTATGGTACATTTCATGATTGAACGTTCAAGGGGACAAACCACTCAAACGCTGGTTTGGTGGTGCTTGTAAGGAAGAGTAAGTTGGGCTGGGGCAGCCCCTCTCTCCCGTGTCCACTGCCTAACACCTGTAGGACGCGGAGCGGCAGGCGGCTGGCTGTCAACTGGGCGTGGCGGGACTTCCACCTTGGTTTCGTCTCTTTTCATTCTTTGGGTGCTCTCACATGAGTTGATTGACGTTGCATTGCCAGTACTAGCTCGACGATATATTATTCAGGCTTCTTGCACCTATTCGACCTCCATTATTGACAGCAATCCAAATCACGAGTGGAAGCGAATCCCGTCCTCAAGTTGCGCTGTGACATTTCGAATTCAAGCCCATGGCTGCACCTTGAACATACAGCATGGCTCGTCGTACCCGGCAAAGGTCACAGTCCGACTCCAGCGTCGAAACTATAGACCAGAGTGATGTTCATTGGAAGCAAGAGCGATCGGTGTTTAGAAATGTCGGCAAGGAAGTCAACCACAACAACTGGCCGACGTTTGAGATGATCGATGTTACTATATACGGAAGCGATGGAAGGACGATGAGGAGTGGCCTTGAAGCAATGTCGCACGGCCCATTGATTGTCCGCGGCATTGTACTCATTGAAGAGCCTGAGCAAAAAGCACGTCGTAAGTAGTCTGATGTCGAATCGTTCTTTTGCCGCTGAGCTGGCTGAATCTAACCCATAATTCGTCTATACCAGTCATCCAACGTGTCAAACGCTCGACTCCGATGGAAATTACTGCGTGCAAACTATATTCGATCGGCGAAACCGAAACGCGACGGCCCATTATCTGGATGGGAGGCGACGGCGGCTGGTACGAGATCAAACCGTCTGCTGCCTATCTACCAATCTTCGACACGATGTGCGAGGCTGTGACATTATATTATCACATGTTCGATATTCATCAAGAAATATATGGGCCTCAAAAGAAGAAGAAAACGGTACAAAGGGCTGAAATTCGAGAGGTCTTTCCAAAGGTATGTTGCATGCAATTCTTCAAAGAAATAGCGACGCCTCTGACTTTTGGTCAAGTATGCGCAAGCTGTCGGTGACGGCTCAACTTGGCAAGATGTATGCGATCGATGTTGTGAACATGGTGCATTTCTCCTTGAGCGGTTTGAAGCGGACACGAAGCTCGGCGAAAGTCCAGGGCTTCCTTGGAGCAAGTCGGTCATCTACAGCTGGCTGACATCCCAGAAAGCGGTATGTTGTCTCTCACACATGCATATTCAACCCTCATGGGCTGATATTGAAACAGAACTTTCCAAAAATTCCAGCAATTCGCTCGGCATCGAGCGAAGAATCTGGAAAAGAGGCGTCAAGAAGTCCTCCAACCGCCCGCCACGCCAGGCGCTCGTCACCAGTACTGCAGAGCATTGAAGCAAAGCCAGCAAAGAAAGCTACTCCAGCTGTTGTTGCAGGGCCAAGCCAAACTACTTCTGCCATCGATTCAAGGCCGATCTTGCAAATTGAACCATTAGCAGATCCGTTTAATGACCCTCCGCTGCGGACATTACTGGCAGCGTTAGAGGCTTCCTTTGGCGAACTTATGAATGAGAAGACGTCAATTACACCTAAGAAGCTTTTAAACAACTTCTATTTCAAGTATAAGTTCCCGACATACAAGCCTGAGACGAAATCTGCTAGAGGCGAAGGCGTCCATCGACGGCCTGTAGAAGAGGTTTTCCATCGCAACGCGAAAGATCTATTAAAGCTTCTGGACAGAGATAAATACGGCTCTATCTATGACTGGCTCACTGAACTATCCACAACTCCCCTACGCCTTTTAGCTTTAAAGCCATCCGACTTCCCCTATCGCATCATACCTAGAGACACTACTGCAAGAAAACCCCAAGCGGGTCAGCCGGGGGCGACGGCGGCTTTGTTGGCGCTCAGGAGACGAAGCAGCACCCGGCCACAGACTCCCCCTAGAGCTGGTAAGAGCACGAAGACACCAGGCCGCAGTTCCAAATCTGTATTGCGGCCAATCAAATCGACTAAGAAGCGAGTACGGGGTAGCAGCGGTGACGATGATAGCGACGAGTCTGAGAACTCGCCATCTAAGAAGCCCCAATATCTCAGTGACGAGATGGATAGCAGTATGGATCTTGACATGCCTGACGTCGAAGTAGATAGTGACTCCTCCGACGCAGATGTGGCTTCTGATGGGCATACGCCAACATCAAAACCTGCGCCGATGATGAAATTGTTCTCAGAAAGGGTCTCAACAGTCATTCCTCGCGGTAACGCCAAGTCGTGGCTTTGCACAGAAAGCGACTGCGGCTTTGCTGTACGCTCTGGCGATGACCTCGCAGACAGGGCGACAATGAAAGAACACATGGATGAGCATCGTCGTGCCAGCCGCATGGATATCATCATGTCAGAGCAGCGCGCCCACCTTCCCATCAGGTACGCTACACACAACACATTTCTTTACTCTATCCCTCCATTTCCAGGAACCCCGGTGGAAGAAGCCGCTTCAACTCTCGAATCTGCCCCTTCACAAGACCACACCATTTCATCAGGACCCCCCACACAGTTCACAGACGAACCCTCCGTGCTCCCCACGCTCCACCCTGTAGTTCAAGCGAACCTACAAGCTTCCATGGTTGAAAAGATCTCATTTCACAACCTCGTGCACAGCTTCAAGCGACAGCCGCACCCAGTCTCTGATAAGCTCCATTCTCTAACTCGCATATAGCAACCTCCTCGAAAGGGTTCAAGCAATGGGTCAAGCAGCCATAGAGAGGGAAACGAAAGTAGTGAATGGCCAAATTGCCAAGGAGCCCATCAAGAAGAAGCTGCTTGTATGAGAGTATATTTTTACGGCGTTTTGGTCTTTTTGTCTACGAAAGCGATTGATACCGGTATGAACGGCACTGATAAAGAGTCTTAAATAAAGGCATATCAGAATTCAGAATGTCATTTGACGATGTAACTTCGCATCATCTACGAAATACGGTGTATCGTTTACGTTTGCAGGTAATTAAGTAAAGTCTTGTAATATTCAATGTATTTTTGTGCCTATCTAGAATCCCCTTTTCCAGCGAAATACAACATAAAGCAGTGAAACGAAACCATTACCCCATCCTTGTTTTGCTATTCAATCGTACATAAAACAACATCATCTGTGCCCCTTACGCAGCATCACCATTCGACGCCATGACCTCGGTCTGTCCAGCGGCAGCAGCAGCAGCTACGCTATCCTGCGCAAACGCCTCCTCAATTGCCCCCTGGCGCTTAAACACTCTCAACCACCTTTGGCCCCATCTGCGAATCATGGCCTCGCTATTTGTCGACCCGTCACCCGTCTCCATGAGCTCGTCCTTGTTCCCAGCAGCCCAGGATTCGAGAGTGTCGTTGATGGCGCGGAATAGGTTCTTGGAAGACTCAATCTCCGCCGAGCGGGTTTCAGTGTCCGTTTCGGGCGAAGAGAGTACCTGGCGCGTGCGCGCAGATACCTTTGTGACGGTATTGCAAACCATTTCGAAGATGTGCGGCTCGCTGAGGGAAGAGCCGCCGTTAGCGCCGTTGGAGGGGCTACTGGCGACGAGGGCCCAGTCTACAACGGAGAAAGGGGTGAGGATGGAGTAGTTGAGGAGTTTCTCGATGATGGAGAGGGCGATGCCTGGGTGGGCAGACCAGTAGTTCATGACTGCGGCGACGATTTGGGCGCGTGCTGCGGCAGATGCATTAGCCGTATCAAGGAGTCGAGACTTGGTACGATCGATGCAGGCAAGGACGTGGCTGAGTGACTTGGAGCCGACCCAGCATACGGCAGTGACGAAGACGTCCATGCAGGTTACCAGGGGATCGAGGCCATGCTCAGCTGCTTGTTTGGCAATTGCTTCGATAGTGGGCTGCATCTCTTCGTCGCCGGCCTTGCGGCGGAGGAGATTGGCGATTTCGAGACCCTCTGCAGAGAAGGGCGTGTTGGGGTCCTTGTACTTGAAGTCGGGTACATCCTTCTCCTTTTCGGGACCGACAAGATGCAGGTATTCTTCGGGAAGTGTCTTCTGAATACGCTGGGCGAAACTGAGACGAACCTCTTTGTCGAGAGCCCCCTTGAGGAACCACTTGCGAGGATCGAGGTTGGGCAGGCCTGCGTCATCAACCCACTCCGACCACTTCCATGTGAAACCAAAGTTGCTGAGATGGTGCGAGAACCAGTCGACGAAGCGATAGCTCAGTTCGAGGTCCATACGTGGGCTGTTGCGGTAGAGATAGCGTATAGCCCTGCCAAGACTGGGCGCAATGGCTGCAGGAGCAAGCTTGCATGCTTCAATAAGCACCGCGTGGTAGTAAACCACCTTGCAGTCAGGTGTTGGGAGTTGGAAGAGCTGTGAGAAGACAGTATCGACGGCAACATCTTCGGGTTTCCATGTTGAACGCCCGTCAGGCTGGTTGCGAAGCTCGTCAAAGGGTGTGGCTCGCTTGACAAAAGTACCATCAGCAAAGTAACAGTCAATGTCCATCAGAAAGCGCGCCGTGGCATTTCTATTAACGTTGAGACCATTGACAGTGTCGACCATGGCGTCTCGGATGATGGAAGCAGCGAGGTTCGTTTCGCTGGGGACTGATTCCACTTCTTGGCCTCCATAAACTGAGAAATACACCTCTGGGAAGAGCGCCCGAGGGCCAGTCACAACTTTTTGTGGGATGGTGATGTTAGGAAGAGGGTGCTTGGATGCATTGGCGAGCTTATCTTGGGCCTCTACATGCTCAAGCGGCATCTGCCAAGGTCGAGGTAAGAAGGAGAGCTCCCAGTTCTTGTTGGATTCGGTCTGCAGCTGCTTCTGCAGCAGCATGCACAGGTTTGAGGATGAAGGTAGGTTGCCTTCGTCTCCTTCTGGGTGGTAAGGGTCCACCAACGCTTGCAGCGCATGTGGTTCGGAAGCAATTATGTCTGTCTTCTCCATAAGGTCGGCCGCCTTTTGTTTGAACTGCTCTGGAGCTGTCGACATGATGTACGGGAGCGTCAATAGGATGATCTTGACGATTTCGGTACCGACGGTCTGCATCCAGTCGTATTAGCACGGTGGTTAATACGCAATGTCACCCAATTGAATACTTACATCCTCCGAGCTAGCTGTTTGCAAGTCCGCCGCTCGGTTGAACAGCTCGTCCAACACTGGGAAAATTCCATCTCCTTCGAGGCAGCCTTGAATGCATGCGAGAAACTTCAGGTAAAGCTTCACATCCTTCCACTCGCCTTTCTCGATGCTACTCTCCAACTCCTTGGCAAACTTCTGCAAGACAGTGGGCGTAGCTTCAGGCTTCTGAGCGTTGACCATGAGCACAACAGCTGCAGTGAATGGTGTCTTCAACGGCTGTTCAATGGCGAGCTGCAAAACAAGGTCGAGGAAAATGTTTCGCAAATGCTCGTCTTCGTAGTGGTCCGTCACCAAGCTCGCGAGGGATTGCACTTCCTCTGCCCATCGTCGCAATGGGGAATCGGCCAACCCTATGAGCTGTCGTCTAAGGCGAACAGGCACAGGCGCGTCCGTTCGTCGACGTTGCTGGCGGCGGTCGAAATGGTCATCGTCATCTACGTTGACATCAAATGTTAACAAAAGACTTTGAGGTTTACCCCTTCACGAACAAGCGATTCGATACTTCAGCAGCTTTACTTACCTCTATATCTGCGTTTGCGAGGGTTATATCCTCCGCCTTGCCTTCTGTCGTAATCAGCCATATTTGCAAATAGCTACAATGAATGTCGGACTGTAAGTATTCCGTAATTGACACGTTCGCGGCTGATTTATGTTAGCAGTGCGCCGTGTAGTGATAGCTCGACAAGGATCATTGGCCAATCTAGAAAACCAAGCTGCATCACTCGCGTTAGCGCGGCCGCAAGCACAGTGTCTATGTTGGTGCCTGAGGTATCCACACCATGCAGCATCACATACAACACCACTAAACACCTACCGGACACCAACTTGCTCGGCCTATACTCCAATTGACGCTGCCCACCAGCGGCCCTTTACTTCAAATCTACCTATCTTATCACTGTACACTTTGATTGTGCATTGCCTTTTTAAGTCATGAAAATATTCGTTACTCTTTTTTAATAGTTCTCTTTCTGTGAGCCACTCTAATTGAGCAGCTATATATTTCCCGTCACACCATCATAAGAAACAAAAGACAGTCTCGGTACACTTTGCTCTCCTTGTTCAAATTATCCACGCTTCATCGCCGTCAAATCATTCCATTCAGCGTTCCTGGGTAGATATCGTATTGCTGCGATATCCCTCTCGGCTTCTGTACATAATTCATTCTCCATTCCACTGATCCAACTTGTTGTGGTATATTTCTAGTTCACAACATTGTAGTCATTATGGTATCTACCGGCGTGAGCCAGCATGCAGCTTCGGGAAAAGAGCCAGAATTCAGGTACAAGACACAGTCTGAATGCTCTGAATACTCTCGGTTCCCCCGCTGCTATCCAGGATCTCGCGACAATCGACAAAAAAAGGTAAACGTAACAACCTGCCGCATCAGTCTCAAAACTTGCAGGTATCTACCAGAGGCCTAGAAACCTTTCCAGATTCATAGAACAATGGCCACACACAAGTTAATCGAGTGACAACTACTTGAGGAATTGTCCCGAGTCCGGAGAGAAGCGGTACATAACCAAATCCTAGCATTTAAAACGAATGTGACTGACCGAAAAGGCGACGAAAGAAAGGCTCGCTCCTGAAAGTTCCCGGCAGCGTGAGATGAGCAGTTTCATGTGCCTTGTCTCCTCTCAAGATTTTGAGGCAAGTTTCAATGATAAGGAGCGGTCGACTTTCCCCCAATCATCAGAATATGCAAATATGACTGGCAAGATTGCTAATGCCCCACGTTGTACCTCAGTTCGCACCCAGGCAAGCGGTCGGCAGCAACAATCTTATCGCAGCCCATCACACAAAACTGGGTCTCATCAATCAAGTTTAGCCATCATTTCTTGTTTCGTCAATGGCGTAAAGTTATCAATGTCAAGGCCTTGAGCAGCCAGGACAGGGCGAATATGACCAGGAACCAGCTTGTGGTTCAAATCAGGAGAAATGGACATTTCTGGGCACGCCTATTAGCATGGGTTGCATAACTGCTGAAAAGTAGTATAAAGTCACTTACCGTGTCGAGTGAAATCAAACAGAGCTGGGAGATCACGGACTTGACCAGAGCCATGTCTGGAGTCAGGCAGCTTAGTGTTGGGGTCTCGGAGCTCATCGAAGAACGGATGAACCATGGCGTCAACGGCAGCCTCTCTTTCAGTAGGCGTATATTCGAGCAATCGAGAGATAAGGTCAATGGCGTTAGCGTCAGCCTTGCGGAAAACTTTGCTGAAAGGGTGAGGCTTGATCTGAGGGAACTTGTGTTCCATGTAGTTGGGGTTCATGGTGCGGATTTGCTCTCGTGTTGGAGTTCCAAGGACCTTGATAATTTCAACGAGCTGATCAATACCTGACTCGCCAGGGAACAGGGGCTGGCCAAGCATGAGCTCGGCCATGACACATCCGGTTGACCAAACATCTATTCAGGTTAGGGCTGAAATACTTGAAGAGTAGCTATACGCATCGGGATGCCTTACCAATCTTGGTGGTGTAGTTTGTAGCGCCAAAGATCAGCTCCGGTGCACGGTAGTACCGAGAACAGATATAAGAGACATTGGGTTCGTTTTCAACCAAGATCTTGGCGCTTCCAAAGTCACAGAGTTTGAGAATACCGCTGGTAGGATCAAGGAGGAGGTTTTGGGGCTTGATATCACGATGGCAAATGCCTTGAGAGTGGATATAGGCAAGAGCACGGAAGAGCTGATAGATATACAGCTTTACCTCCAGGATTGGCATAGTCGTCTTCATCTTGTTGAAAAATCGAGACGCGCGGTATACGGTTTCGGGGACAAATTCCTGCACAAGGTTCAGGTAGACCTCATCTTTCTGTTGTCTCTGGTCAGCCATGTATAACTAAGACAGTCCATAACCAGCTATTCCTGACTTACGCGTTCACCGTTCGAGTAGTAAAAGGCCTTCAATTGAACAATGTTAGGGTGTCTAACAATGCGCATGATTTGGAGTTCACGGTTCTGTTAACAGTCAGCAATTAGATCTAAGCCCAACACTTTGAAAAGTTCACATACCTTGAATCGCTTGTCCTGCAGAACTCGCTTGATGGCAGCATCTTCGCCCGAGGGAGACAGCTTGGTCTGGAAGACAACACCAAAAGAGCCATTGCCAACGATTTTGCATTGAGTGTACTGCAGATCTCTGGTTTCACCAGTTATTCCATCTTGTACTCTTTCGCGGATGACCTCTGCAAAAGAATTAGAATTTCTAGACGGAAAGAGACGCCGGGGGTTACACAGTGGCACATACCGCCCATCCGCAGGCTATTGAAGGCATTAGAGCGCTGCGATGACATGCTTCACTATTTGGCCAATTTCTTCAAGATGGTGCTACCGATACTGAACAGGGATGAGTCCTGGTAAATAGTCTGGGGAGACGAACGCGAGGGCCGTTCTGCGAGCCGTGGTGGGCAACTGTTAACAGTGACGTTTGGGAATTGGTCAGTACGTCGCGTATTACGGCGACGGTTCTCCTTGAAAACTAGGTGTCGAAAGACCTAATTCTGCTCCGCTTGTCAAACCGATACTATATGAGGAGTAGTCGAAAATAGTTTCGATTCACAGTCTGAAGCAAAAACAGCTGTTAGTACGGACGATTCAATAGGACAAAAGGAGTTGTTGGAAAAGTGTTTGATGCTTGGAGACACAAGACGAGAGGGTTGACAGGCAGGCAATGGATATCGCTGCTTGTTGGATACAGCCAATATGCCTTGGTGGTTCGCGTGATCAAGTAGAACTTGCATGCAGTGACTGGCCAATACCACCCGCATCGGAGCCACAAGGGCAACAGACCGCACAGCAGCAGGTGCGCTTGGCGACCACTGTGCTCTCGCAACAGCGATCAAAGCACACAGCGAATTCAAGATTCTCCAATATCAAGAGTCCCCTCCTTTTATATCCCATACATCCATCAACGTAACAGTGGGTATAGGTGTTCGCTGCTTACAGCGGACTGTCCATGATGCGAGGCACTTACTGTGACTGGAAGAATGGCAAATTGCGCGGGGAGCGAGTGGATGTTGCGTCGAATCTGGCGGAGTTCTACTATCGTTAGCTATGTTGCTTTTGAGTCATTGATGCTTCGCAAATGATGCAGCTTTGCAGGATGCCTCAGGGCGTGCAATGATTGGTAATGTGCAAGCAGTCGTTGGAGGGGGGAATTGGCATGGGATGAAGACCGAACTGCTCTTGCAACGCCTCACAGCGCATGACAGCGCATGGTACGCGGCAGCATTCAACGCAAATTCAAGCAGAGTTTCCGGTAAACAGATCATACGATTCCAGCACCAACGAAGAGCTGAACTGAAAGGAGTATTTGGACGTAGTTGCAGTGTGACGCAAGGGAAGCCATGGTGATAGCAGGTGGGTGTTGTGGTGAGGCTAAAAGAGGGGCTGCTAAGGGGAGGGACAAACTGACAATAACTAGTAGAAGAAAGCTAGACGAAGCGATAGAAGTGAGGTTTAGGATATGCAGTGGAGAGTATGCCTGAAGGGTGTTGAAGAGGATCACAAAGAAGAGGGAAAAGGTTGGAGATTTGGTGTGTCGAGGCGCAGATTGGAGGAGAACCGGAACGGAGGGTGTGGGAGGGGGTGGGCTGGGCAGGCGGCGCGTGAGGTGAGTGGATTTGCTAGGATGTCTTTCTCTCAACAGTGATAATGTGGGAGGGTTTTTTGGGCTGTGTGTGGTGGGAAACAGAGTAGAGGAGGGGGTGGTGTGTGACCCAGAACAGCCAGGGGAGCTAAAAAGTGCCCAGCGGACCAGACACACCTTGACTGGGAGGCTGTAGTGCTGCTGGTACAGTTTTTGGGGGGTTGATGCGGGGCATTTTTGGGTACATGGACTGGGTGGGTGGATGCTGAAAGTGACAGGGTTGGATTAGTGGGCGGTGGTGGTGATGTACAGCAAAAGCTGCTGCGCTTGTAGCAAAGCTGTGGGAAGAGAGAGCCTGCAGCGGTAGAGAAAAAGGAAAAACACACTGCATAGGCTGAAAGCAGAAATTGAATCCAGGTGAAGAGGGCAGATAAACAGGGCAAATCAAATTCAACATACCCAATTCTATCCAAATCTGCGATACAATTGAGCTGTGTTTCAAGCTTCAATCCGTCGTGGGCGTTTGGTAGCAGAGGAGGCGGCAGTAGTGCTTTGCGGACAGCTTCGACGAGGGGTTAACAAGCAACGATGGTTTGGGTTGTCGACAGGCCAAAAATTCAATTGTACTGATCGAACAAATATGCCGCACCAGTCAAAGTGGCTCAGCGAGTGAAACAAAGAGCAGGGACACCAAAAAATATATATAGCAGGCTTTCTCTTTTTCTTTTTCCGGGTATATCGTCGTTTCGTACGTTGTCGAAATTCGACTTGAGATTCTGTTCGTTGAATAGTCTTCGTTCTTGATTCTCTTCGTACCGTCTGCCTGTCTTTCTTCTTTGGACACTACTGGCGAGCTGGCAAAAAAATAAAAATAGCCAGGCGAGCAAACAAAAGAGGGGGGAGTAAAAACAAGGGGGTGAGAAATTGCAAGGCTCGCTGGAGGAGCAGATCAGACTGTTTTATTTTGATTTTTTAGGTATTTGCTTTCCGATGCACGGCACTAGACCACTGGGCATTGGACTACTGGGTACTTGTTGCTGGGTACCCTGGCTGAGGCTTTGGGTACGCAGATGAGATAGATGTGCCAGGGATTGTCAAGGCAATGAGGTACCTACAGCAGCTGAAGCAGATGAAATTACGCTGTAATTTACGATTGTTGACGTACGGTGCGGTGCGGTGCGGTGCGGTACAGTTGAGGCACTGGGCCTTGGGTCCTCTTTTGGCCCTCCAAAAATGCTCATGTGCTCAACTTTTGAGACGACCCAGTTGGCGCTAAAACTCGGCAAGCGGAAGTCAATGTTCTGCTCCACTCGCTGTACTCAGATGCCCTGTGCAGGTCCATGCATCTTGATCTCGACAAATGAATTATTTATTCAATAAATATATATGGAAATTAGCGAAATTAAATGATTCAAATAATTAAATTGAATATACGAAACGGCAAGTAGGATATAAATATCTTCGTGGAGAGGCCCATTCTAAACGTCAGCAGTAGTTGTCGCAGTCAGTCTCCTCTTCACCATCTACCAGCAAGAGAGACGGTGGCTTGTCTACAATGACGCCCTTGGAGCTGAGCTCTCGAATGCCACAAAGCCTCACTGTAGCTTCAGTGCTTTGCGAACCGCCTTCTGTGATGACTCCTTTCATTTGGAATTCCGCTGTTCAGAGTGTGGTCGTGTCTGAATTCGGCACTAAAAGCAGCTTGCACGTATTGATCACATCAATGACTCCAAAGTAAGCAGTCCCCAATGGTAACTAGCCAAGCAAATAGCCCGTGTTATTCTCGACAGCCATCATTTCGTTCTCGGACATGATTTGCCACACCCGGTCAAGCGAGCTACATACGTGGTGTATGGTACTCAATGTATTGCAGTGCACCTTGTGACGGAAAGACTGTAGAGCTACTCCATTAACGGCAGCTCACGATGCCTCCTTTCCCGCCCTGTGGTTCACGGGTAATCATCCCTTCATTAACGTCTCCAGCTCTAAGCGTAAATTTCAACAATCGCATTCTCAGCGAAGGAGAGTTATCCTTCAATTTGCGTCATTATTGTTGCCTTGCCATGTTCCTGACCTCTTCGTGACTGGGTTCCTGTCAAAGCTTCAGCCACCTACCAGCCCTCATCAATCAGTGGCAAATCATTGGCACTAGTTTCTGTGTTGCTGGACCCAAGTCTCTTAATCAAGAGAAACCCTGGTGAACAAAGCAGTGAAAAGAGACAAGAACAGATTACTATAATTTAACCTAGCAAGCCTAGTGTCCGGCAAAATAGGTTACCTAAAGAACGCAACCCTTCCCTGTCCTGCAGGTGCTGCAGCAGCGTTGGCTCCGTTCGTTTGAGCGACCAGGGTGTCAACTCAATGGCCCTGCGCCAGTGTGGGACTTGTCCCAGCAGAAAATGCACCTAAGCCCAGGTCAACGAGGTCGCTGGAGGCTCCATTTAGCGGCCCACTACAGCTCATCTTTGCCAATGGCAGTTGATGCTGACAGCAGTCAAGCAAAGCTTTCCTCAGCATGTATTGCCCACGCCTGACCTTGCAGAAATTTACAAGGATTAGCAGTTGACACGAGTCGGCCGTTGTCGAATAATTATGTGCTAAATCTTCAGCTCAAGCATTAGTTCAAGGGCCGTCGATCATTGATTTTCCAGATCTGCTGGTGCTGTACTCGGGGCTACTTCCTTGTTTTTAGCAGCTGCTGCTGTACCGAAGTCTGGGTTAATTACCTGCTGCATGTCCTCTACAGCGAGTAGGAAGTCAAGGTATCAACGTCAAGTAGGTATCAGGTAAACAAACTAGGCTTGATGAATGTGCCGCAACACCATACCGTATTCACGCATGTTGCTATCGGTGAAAATGAAGCTAATTGATGCACAATTGGTCGACAGCTTTGTCTCGAACCTGTTCGACCAATCTAGATGCTGCTCCTGACTAAAGCCGCGCCTAGCTTTGTTTGTCTCTACTTCGACCTAAAAGCCCAATGAGGGGCCCGTTGTCATCATGATTCTATCACCGATGAAGTCAGGCTGTCATTGGTTACGCTGCTCTGGGTGACGATGCTGCACGACACGCGGCAGACTTATTCAATTCATTATTGTCTCTGCTCCTCCGCTTACGAGCACTACTGGTTTTTTCTGATCAGATGGGCATCCAGAAAGCGGACCTTGGTTGGTCCAGGAGCCTAAAAAAATCGAGCGTTAGCGCCGCATGATGGGTCATGGGACCACGACACATTCCACTGCTCTCCCCTCGACATCCGTTTTGGACTGGTATTGATTGAAGGAACATGTTGCTATTTCCTCGCTCGTTTCGTTGCTCGTGCCAATGCAATTCAATGCAGCCTGCACAGAGCCGCCGTGCTTCCCAAACAAGCATGCGCCGCTATTGGGTCTAATCCATGGCGTGACCTTGGTGGTATGGTCGCCTTTTCTACGACCAGCTGCTGCAGGGTTGCAAATCGATCATTTTCGTCATTTTCTTTCCCTCTACGTCTCGTTTCGATCAAGACTATTCTTTAGCGGCCCTGCAGGGCCATGACGTCGACTCCCAATGTGACCTAAGGACAGGGTTTGGCTTTGGGGGGATGGCTAGCCGGACGCCGTTGCACCCACCAATCCAACGCCATGCGCGCGCCCAGTGCTGTTCTGTACATTGCCAATAGATGACAAGCACTGACGCTTGTACTGAGCCTCCAAATATTCTACCACGTACTGTGCTGCCCGAACAGCATGCTCTGCTATTGTTGCTGCTATTGCTTCTGGACAGCATTCTTTGTTCAATGACGGCCTTAGCATGGGCTGTTTTCTGCCATTGGGTCAGATGGATCTAATCAATGGCAGCCAATGATGATTACGAATGCAATTGGCTACTCCGGCTTTTAATCTTGAGATGGCATGCAACAGTGTTGGGCTTGTTCGGCAAATCGATCATGCTACTGGACTGTTCATGCTCAGGTCGTATCGTTACTTTTTTGCTCCCGTCTCCTCTGTCGCACCGTATATTACAGCTTGATGCAGGCAGGGTTCTGGTGGCTCCAGCACAACACCCATCCCATGCAATCCAACTCCACTTGGTATTCCCATCAGCGCAACGAATTGGGACTTGGGTGTGGATATCAGCAGCTTAGGGCACAAAGCCTGGTGTCCTCAAGATATTACCATGGAACAGGAATAACGCTGGTCAATGCAGCTGGTGGCCTCGTTAACTCACTTGTCCATGCCCCACGGTATGTTGATGACTCTCCTCAGATTGGATTTACCTTCAATGTGTTTCGCTGGCAGAAGTGGGTTTGACATTGGGCAATCTCTGAGGAATTACACGTTAAGTATTGTTGGAGCGAGTCAAGGTATACTGGTGAGCTAAGCACTGGAATTTTTTTAGATTTTTATTTCTTTGCAATAGTGAACCATAAGAAGAATCCCCTGTCACGGACTCCAGCTCCTCTCCTTTCCAGGGATCGGGATGATCCCACCGAGACATTTACCAATTCACAAGTAGAGTGCATGCGTTTTTAGCACACCCGTCTTCAACGTGTCTCCGTCGCCAAAGCCTTGACGCCACGCCCCACCGCTCCGGTCCATGGTGAGCGGTTCGTTAATAACCACTGGCCTGGCGTTGAGCCCAGTTTATCTGGCTTGTAGCAAGCCACCATATTCCCAGAGCAAAGGTTGATAGGCATTTGATACTTGCATGCACACGCACACATGCTGTTCCCATCCCAGGCCACGAAGTGTCAATCAGTCGCCGATCTCTTCCACTGTTCTCTGAGATGCAGACCCAGACCTACAGCGTGCTTTTGAAACACAAATCGACAAATCAGATAGTCACCGTAGTTACAATATGCAACAGCGTCATGGGAAGCCATGGCAGTTTGACAACCAGCTCCCATGCGACAAAATGCACCATCCCATTGCTTATTTTCAGCTCGCAAGCCTTCTCCAAAATCTCCAATGGCAGCAAAGCTTGAGATACTGAAAACAAACCCCATCAGTAAATAACACTGTGCCTGGGTCATCTTCATCGAAGACACTAAATTCGAACCGTCCAGGAACCTCCCAGTTTGCCTCGCCAATCGCCTCACTTACTCAAAAGTCGCGCGCGCCATTTTCCTTTTTTTAGCCCTCTTATGCCTTGTAATTCATGCCCCTTCTGCTTATTTCATGTTTATTGCCTCATTATTAAACTTCGAGACCTCGTTATTTCCCAATGTGCATGAAAATCTCCAACCCCTGTCAACCTTGGCGGTCACAACACCACATAGGCCAGAAAAACAAAACATAAATAGTAAGCCACCCATAAACGAGGCTGGTACCTAAGTATCCGGTGATCTGGGTAAGTGTACAGCACATGCGACAATGTATTACATACATGACCTGATGTACCTTGAACCCTGGTCTGCCTGCCTGCAGCGTGGCTTGTGTCACAATCGCTCTTCTCAAAATAAATAAAAACGCATTTTTGGTTTCTGATGTATGGGGGTGCTCACATGGTTCGATGCAGCTGTCGTGTCATTGATACTGTAGGTGTGTAAATCCGGCAACGGATAGTATGCCCTGGACCAAGAGATGTGAATTGATACGACCTAACCGCCGTCACTTTCACACATCCACAACGCAGGTCGCCTTTCACGTACAAAACGCCTGTTGGGAATACAGACTAAAATCATCATATTGAAAGCAAAATAGCTAATATATAGCGTCTCCCACCCTCTTAATCCTCATCGTCAACCTTGTCAGCAATAATGTCCTTTGCCATATTCACTACCCTCTCAGGCGGCCGCTCAATCGGATCCGTAGGACTAATCACGGCACCAGGCAGCGGCGTCATCTGTCCGCTTGCAGGCAAGCTCTCGGGTCTGCTAGCCGGTCCGCTGGGTGGCACGCTTCCGCCTGCAGCGAGCAACTTCATACCGTCCGGTGAGTTGGGGAGCTGCTCGGGATCCAAGCCTGGAATGTGAACCCTTTTAGCTTCGTTTTGGTAAGCTGCTGGGATGATTTCAATGATTTCGTCGCGGGGAAACTTGAGCGCGGGGATCTCGGTGGTGGAACAGTGCATGAGGTAGGCGTAGAGAACTCGGAGGACAGATTCGTGGGCAATAATGAGGAGGTCGTTTTGTTCACGCTCTAGTTCAAGAATGATGGGTTCAAGACGAACTGCCAGATCGTGGTAGGACTGTAATACAGTGTTAGTGTGTGAAAATGTGGTATATGTGATGATGGAAAATGCTTGCCTCCGCCCGGGGGTATCTGTGATGGTAAGGGTCGAGTTCATGTTTCTCAACTTCCTCTGGGTAAACTTGACGAATGACTCGCTCAGACATCCTCTCGCAAATTCCAGGATTAAGTTGGCTCATTTGTGATCGTTGACGGACCTTATAGCCCTTGTCTTTAAAAACCTCCGCAGTCTGGACGGTTCTTAGTCTGGTTGATGTCCACACAGATAGTGGGCGAAGAGGTCCATGGATGCCACCCTTTTCGGCCTGTTCTGCATGTTCTTGGCCTCGATGTTTGATCAACGTTTCGGCCATCTTCTGGGAATAGAGGATTCCACCCTCTGAAAGTGGTGCATCAGCCCGGAAAGAGTCTTCATCGGTAGTGACTCCTGCGCGGACAAAGTATGTGGTGCGAGATTTGATGTGGAGGTTGGTGAGATAGAATACGATTCGATGCGACAGGTAATTAAAGCTGACATTGTTATAGAAGAACTTCTCGCCAGCGTTGATCATCTTGATGTAGTTGAGCTCGGCCTCTTCCATGGTTTCAAACATAGGGATACGAGCGTCAATACGCTTGAGATAGAGTTTGGCAGCCTCGTCAGGATCCATGCCAGAGAACTAGCGGTCGTTTAGTGGTGATATTTATTGAAAGGATCATTGAAATAGTGCTTACATCTGGTGATCCAATCTTGACATTGCGCGCATTCTCCCGGAGGATACGCTCGTCATCAACAAACGATTCAATGAATAAAGTCTAGCTCTGGATGTTAGCTATTGAAAGGCTAACTGGGAATCGATAAGTTGTTACCTGGACATCGTGCTTTGCAAATTCCTTGGCTAACGAACGTCTTCCGCTGGCCGTTGGGTTCACAGCGTCGTAGATGGCAACCTGTCCGTTTTCGTGGTTCAACCATGCATAGATGTCCTCACGGCACTTTTTCAAAATCTTTTGCCGAAGGATGACCGAGGATGGCGAAGCATCAGGGAAGAAATAATCTTCTGGGACCGAACCCCCTGGGCCAATAGTTGCACGGCGGTAGTCGCCCAAGTGAAAGATACGAGTCTTCACTCCTAGCCACTGCAGGTAACGAGCGAGAGAAACGCAAATGTGCCTGCTCTGGGATTAGAACTGAGAATCACCATGCTATCACAGGCCAACTTACGTTTTTCCGCGAGCGGGGGGGCCAACCATGACGATGGCGATGCGGCCTGAGTGGAAGAGGCGGCCGGACATTGTGCTGTACAGCTGGGCCGGTGCCATGTCTTGGCCTTGAGTAATGTCATGGATACCATCGATAAAGGTTGAGCTCTTGCGGCGGTATCGCGGTGCGTTGGCCGCAATCTCGGCAGTCCTTATTTCGTCAGTTACAATAGTCCCAGTAACATTGAGCATAACAGCAGTGCCGTGATCTTTTGCAGTCTAATCGAGGCGACTTTTCAGAAGATATAGCAAATGCTAAACGAAGTCAACTTACAAAAGCGTGTCCATCTTGAGAATCTGGGCGCAGAATTGATACAATTGCCTCTGTCACGATATGTTTCACCAAGCGTTGATGTTGAAGCGGACGAAATACGTCTGAGCTTGCTCTGCCTCTACTGATCTTTCTTTTCCTGTGTTCTGCTGGAATATAGCCCCGTCTGTAGCCTCAGACCGTATCACCTTGGTATGATATTGTGAGATTGCTGATAACGGTGCGGAGTCTAGCTATGGAGACCGCCCAGTGACTGCCTGAGTTAGGTTGAGAGTGATCTTGCGCAGTAGCTCTTAGAGCGGGTACTATCGGGGAAGAAGATTGTAATCACTAAATATCGCTTTTCAAAGAAATTCCTCAGTGCCTAGAGGAGATAAAAGGTACAAGAGATTAAAATAAAAGGAAATGTTAGCATTACGCAAGTTGATGTTGTCACGATGTAGGGTAAGACAGTGTCGGGTTGGTGGAAGGAAGGTTGAGAGGCGATTGGGCGACAGGAATGTCCCGAGTACATCTACAGTTGCTGGGTTGTTTGCATTATACCGGGGTCACGGATACCTTGTCCCGAAGTCGCCCGTTCATCTCCCAAGACGGACCGGAACATTATGGGCTCCGACGAAAAATGTTGGCTCCACCATGCCAACTCGTCCACCGTGGCTCGTGCAGCGACTGCTGTGTGTACCTGTCGGGGCCGATGAAAATTGTTCTCCTGCTCCATCCCATCCTATTCAAGCTTGCCATAGCGTCCCTGGCGTCACAGCATCGAATCCCTTCGCCAATTAGGACTCCTTTGTCGTCTTGTGGTTCATCTACAGTAATTCGCAAGCGTGCATAGACTGTTGTTGGGATTTTCCTTTCCCAAACTTTTCCCATATTTCCTTTCTTTCTCTCTTTTAGAATCAACCCCTTCAACGGGATCACTCAGACACCATGGCTTCAGCCGTCGAATCTTTGCGCTCGTTGCTCTTCACCAACCCGATCGCTACCACCTTCGGAGATGCGCTCAACTCTTTTTCAGACCGTAGAGCCAAGCTCGGGCTCTCCAACCCCGGAACGATAGAGACGCTCGCCAGGGAGGTCCAGCGCGATGTGTTCCTTACCAACTTCATGTTCACTGGAATCCGCGCCGATTTGACCAAGATCTTCAGCATGGGACCTCTCTTCCAGGTTTCTCACCAGTTTGCCATGGGCGACCGTCTCAACCCCTATACTTTTGCCGCCATGTACGGTACCTCTAATGTAAGAAACGATCATCCCCCTTATTGAAGGCGAATGTGAACTGCAATTAACGCGCTTGTTAGGTGTTCTGCCAAGGCAATCTTGACAACGAGGGTTCTTTGTCAGGCCGCTTTAACTTCCGATGGACCGATAAGTTTGTCTCCAAGTCTCAACTTTCGATCGCCCCTGGTGGCCAGGATATGGCGCAGTTCGAGCACGAATACACTGGCAACGATTTCAGCGCCTCCCTCAAGATGCTAAACCCTTCTTTCCTCGAGGGTGGCATGACCGGTATTTACATTGGAAGCTACCTGCAATCTGTCACTCCTAAGCTCGCTCTGGGAATGGAGACTCTCTGGCAGCGACCCTCTCTGTCCCAAGGACCCGAATGCGCCGTTTCCTACTGCGCCAGATACAAGTCTAGCGACTGGGTCGCTACCGCTCAATTGCAAGCTGCCATGGGAACCTTGAACACGACTTTCTGGCGCCGCCTGTCTGACAAGGTCCAGGCTGGTGTTGACATGAGCCTTGGCCTCGTCCCCTCTGCTGGTGGCATGATGGGTGGTGGCCTCCAGAAGGAGGGTGTCACCGCCATTGGTGCCAAGTACGACTTTCGCATGTCCACCTTCCGTGCCCAGGTTGACTCTAAGGGCAAGCTCAGCTGTCTGTTGGAGAAGCGTGTTGCTCCTCCTGTCATGATGACCTTCGCCGCCGACATCGACCACTTCTCCGTTAGTCCACACTGATACATAAATTATCTGACATTGCACAATTCTAACTAATCGGTTATAGCAACAAGCCAAGATTGGACTCGGTGTGTCCATTGAGGCTGCCCCTGAAGAGCTCCAAGACCAACAGGACACCATTGCGCAGACTCCTCCCAACATCCCCTTCTAAGCCCAGAATGCAACCATGATTGTAGAATCCAGGCTCGAACGGTCAAAAACTCCCTACTCATGCACTGAACGAAACAAAACAGTCGTGCTTTAATGAAGTTTCAGCAATCTTACGCGGACGGGATCATCGCCATCATCACCTTCTCCCCATGTCTTATTATTCCCTCCTGTTTCTTGTATTTTGATGACGGCGAAACCGATTTTGCTTATCTGCTGCTGGTAATTCTGCATACCCGATTTCCTTCTCGCTTCTTGATTAACGAGACTTGGTAAATTCTACGCCTCAGAAAATAACGCTCAATTATTCTCTGTGTAATCATGTTTTTGGGGTTTGGGCAAACATGTTAATGTTTTTCTTTTTTCAAGACAAAAAAGCAAAGGCGGCAATTGACGGATAGTCGCAAGTAGCGTACTAGCCGACCAATTTTGCCTGACCTGTGTATATTACTATCCTCCTATGCTTGTTATTTCGGTGGGAAGGCATGTGTGGAATGTCGGCATATCTAGGTTTCCCAAGAATGTGGACTGGTCTGGTTATGTGTATGGCAATGAATTTGGCAACAATACCCCCAAGGGAGGGGGGATTTGAACAAATGCATTGGCTAGCGGACTTGAACTGTCTAGTTTCATGTACAAGAAAAGGTTTTATGTTGTGGCAATCCAGTTGTATTACGAAAGGAAGAAGCAAAGAGAGAGCAAAAGAAGATACAAGGATAGGAGTAATATAGAGATTTCATGATCTTTTTTCACAGAAACCCTACTCTATAATCTCGTCGTGATTTGTATGTCATTGATAAACGCTATGAATAATGTTCATGGTATGCAAAACGGCGTAAACTATATTCCATCGATGAGACGCCTGGGGTATCGTGAAGGAAAACAACCAAAGACTTGGGCCCCGTCTTGTCCCAGCACAGTCAGTCACCTTTGTACGTCTTGTCTATCTATGTATATATGTATACCGGCATGTACTTTACCCCCATCCCTGAAAAAAAAAACTAAAAACTGCATCATTCCATATCATCTACATCAATACGCATTCTCGTTCAGGTTGGCTTCCTTGATGCTTTTGCTTGCCTGCTGCCTTGTCTTTGGACTTTGAAGATTTCTGGCTGTGCTTACTGTGGCTCGTCTGAGGCGCCTTCTCCGCATCAGCGTCATTTTCTTCGTTCTGGTTGCTGCCATCCGGTCTGGTGGGCAGTGGTGGTATATCTCCCGCAGCATTGATGTCAATAGGTACAGGGTCCTTGCTAGTCTTGCGCAAGCCACCAAGGCGACCCATAGTCAAGCTCCGGCGGTTTTCACCCGACTGACTGGTTGGGCGACTTTGTCGACCAAGAGCAAATCGTGTGGCGGCGCGAGATAGACGTGATGCTGTGGATTCATCTGCTGGCGCAATGACGGGTGACTGACCTTCTGGAGTTCTGGCAGGGGTGATTGAGGGTGTTGCTGCCAACGAGTCTGGGTTGACGCTTTCTCGGCGTGAGCCACCAGGTGTAGAGGTTCCTACGGATGGACGGCTGGCAAAGTCGAATGTTGGCCGAGATGGAGCATCGTTCTCAAACGAGAGACGAATACTGGGTGGTTTGCTTTGGATGGACTGACTGCCGTCGGTGGGTGCTCGAGACGTTTGTAGTTCCAGACTTCCCTTGGATTCCTGATATGAAGGTGGACCGGTGGCAGTGCCATCAACAGAAGGACATGCTAGTTCGACCATCGGTACAATTTGGTAGAAGACAAGATACGGCATCTCGTCTTTGAGGGATTGTTTGATGTCATCGACATAACTGATTCGAGGCTCTTCTAAGTCGTCAAATTTGACCCATTGAGCCTCTTCATAGTCAGGAGGGGGATCGAAATTATGTCGTCTGTTGTCGATGAGAAGCTTAGGAGCAACCCTGGCGAATGTAATGTAGTGTCCGCTCTGTAATGAGTCTCCACGATGGCAGATGACTGATTGTAGAACAAGTTTATATTCGGTGCTCAATCCCTTGATGTCCTCTTCATCTTTACCAGCGTCAGCCAGCATGAAGTGTGGCAGTCGCAAGCTGTCGGGGATATCAATAAAGGTATTGTGTCTCTGAGGCTCACCAGACTCAGTCATCAAATACCGCTTGAGACAAATACCAACAACAGGTCGCTGCTCAAAGTTCATGGCAACTTCTGAGTCGTTGGTGGGTTCTGTGCTGGTTACGGCATGCCAAGCTAAATAACGTTGTCAGTTTGACCGTGAAGTTAGAGTTGATGTATAATATAATAACTTACGGATGAGTCTGAAGAACTGCCAGGCTGGAATCGTGACAGCCTTGACTACGACAGACCCCTTGCGTCGAGACCGAGGCAACGTGGTTGAATCATCATCTGTGGGCTTGCCGCTTTCGTCTATTACGACCCGTTGAATGACGCTGCCGGATCTGTTGCGGTCGAAATGCTTCTTTATAGGAGTTGGAGTTGAAGAATCACCGACTTCTTCACCTGGTGGTTGGGAAGGCTGCTCAGTATCTAGGGTGCCCAGAGTTGGATCGCTCGTGGAGGCACTGGCCACAGACGATTGTGTTGGGAAGGGATGTAACGGTGCAAGGTCAGTCGGTGACGCGGATATTATAGCGCCTTCTTCACGCAATAGTCTGATCGTGTTACTCCGCCGGACAAGGGTTGCAATATCGTCTGTGGTGCCACCATCTTCAGTCATTGACTTTTTAGCCTCCTCGTGGTCTCTTGATACATCCACTCTGGCATTGAAATACTCCTCTAGGCAGTCCTCGAGTCGAATACCTTTACCTTGCGGGTCTGGAGGTACAGCCAGATTGAGCAGTCGCTCGTAGACGACCTTATGGTCGTCATCATCTCTCTTGCCTTGATGAAATAGATCTACCTGAAGAGACAACAGCGGCAACTGAAGTGTTTCTGTTAAGAAAGCAAATGCCTCTGATGTGTCTTGTTGTTCCAAGATTCGTGCATCTGGCCAACCGCAGTCACCCAGGGCGTCTTGTATGAGTTTCGTCTGTTGCGCATCAGCACATTGCTTCACTGTGTAACATGCAACACAATGCAAGCACTTACAAGATCGGTCCGGATGAGCTTGCCAGTTCTCAGCAGGTTCACCCACACTCGTAACAGATTGGCGAGCTTCGATTTAGGGTCGCCTTCAGGAAATTTATTCTTCAACATGCATTCGAAAGCATCCAACTTGCAGAACATGGCAAACAGCAGCGCATCAAGGTAGCATGTCACGCCGCCTCTGTTTTCGGCCCCAAGGAGATGAATGCTGGGGTCATATGGCGCAAGAATACCAGCAGCAGATTTTTGCTCGATGTCAATAAACTGAGCTGCCAGCTTCGGGTCCCCATCAGTGACGTTCGTTGCGAGAAGCTCGCGGATGTGGTCATCGGTGACGGTTGTAATATTGAGTTGGTCGAGGCTTTGTCGAATCTCTTGAACCTATTGGGAATTAGTACAATCTCAGTTGTAAATCTAGTACTTCTACCATACCTTCTCTTCTGTGTTAGGTTGGTCTTGTTCGGCCTTGTTTTTCGAATCGCCTTTTAAGAAAGAAATGAACGTTTCAGTGGTGAGCGGGCGGCTCTGTTATCGCGCCTGTTAGTTTGTCTCCTAAGTGCAAGACATACCGACCATCCGAATAGTAATTGCTAGAACGGGAGCCTTTAGGAGATTCATACCTTAGATGGAGGAGCTGATTTGCTTCGACCATGAGCACCACTCTTGTCGCGAATACTGAGGAACTTGCGCGGAAACTCCTTCATTTTGGCGAATTATTGGGGGGTATTAATGGTATACGATAAGTCGAAGCAAAGCCTCGCAGCATTCAGCGAGGGAGAAGCAAGCTATCTGTCTTCATTATACGATTAGGGTCGATATGAGGCGTCTCGAAGTTGAAGGATCGCAAAATTGGTTCGGACCGAGAAGAGGGGAATACCAGGCGGCGTCGCAAGCAAGGTAGTTGGAAGAATTGCAGAGGCTTTCGAGTGCAAAGTCTTATTATGTGGCGGGCATAAAAAGTTCAAGCCTCAGTGGAAAAGGTTATAGGATAAATACTCGTCTTGACTTTGAGTAATAATTGAGGAGAGTTTGTTGAGCTTGGCTGGATCTAAGGGTTGTGGTGGTGTCCAGCTGCGTAACAGTGGGGGTAGTGATGCTACAGCGGGCGGCGGGCAAGGCGTTGGTGTTGAAGGCGCCTAGCACCAAAACAGAAGTGCCCTGAGAGGGCCTCGTAGCGCTAACGTAATAGCCCCAACCGCAGTCAACCTCGCTGCCTTGTGCTGATGACGGCATGGGCTTGCGTTGCCAATGATCACAGGGTTCGAAGTATAAAAAAAAAAAAAAAAAAAAACCGACTGGAGCAATGCATACACCAGGTGACATTTGTTTATTCATTCATTACACAATTTTCTTTTGAACTTCTATTGGCCCATCTGTCCGAGCCTTTTTACTACCGACTGTTGTTGGTTGGCTGAGCACATGTACAAGCGATAGCTGGCCAGGTGCACCGCCACAGCCAGCCTGTGGCTTGACTCCTCACTGAGCCACGCTAAAATACTAAATTCCATTTCTCGCCCAACCAGCTTCACTCTAGTCATTTCCAAATCGCATCAACCGTTCTCGCCATGGTCTGGGCACGCGAAGGCAGCCGCGTTGTAAACGTCCTCGGACGCACAAATTTGACTGCGCAGACAAATTCTTGTGCCAGGAGATATGCTTCAGCGAAGGCGACGAAGCCCGTCGCTGCTAAAAGGATCGCCGTAGACGACATTGAGGCTACATCCTCATTTTCTACGCCTGCGCCAGACGCCAAAGCTCTTGCAGAATTTGAAAGAGGCCAAAAGGAGAGGACATTAGACTCTCAGTTGCCAGGAAACAGGTCAGTGGACGAACCAATGGCACCAGGGGCAGCAGCTAACTCGCCACCGCAGATACCAATACCACCCCCCTAAATACTACCGAGGCCCTCTGCATCCCGTTCAGATGCCCGAATCTTCTGATCCGACCGCTCGAGACTTCGTTCCAGGTCCATTCAACTTCCCTCGACTCAAGCACACCTACGATAGCACAATTGCCCCCGACCTTTTGGCTCTGACATATCAACACCACCCGGCGGGAGAGAAAGTTGTCGAGTCGCAAAAGGGCCAGCTTAGAGGGTGGGATGGTTCGTCACCATATCACAAGAACAGGCCTCGTAGAGGACCCCGTGGTGGTAGCTCATCGCGATTGGGGTTGCTTGAGCGTGATATTACATGGAACAACATTCCCGAGATCGAGGCTGTTACCATCAACGCCTATGCGCCACAATCATCATCGAGCAAGGAATACCTCCATGTCGCTCGCGCTGTTGTACAGGCCATCAGTGGCACCTTCCCTGAAGTCACAACTGTCAAGAAGAATGTCATCCAATGGGGGGTACGCAAAGGTGACAAAGCTGGCGCAAAAACGACCCTTCGCGGCGCCGCAGCTTATGAGTTTATTGATAAAGTAGTGACGTTGGTATTACCCAAGATCAAGGACTGGCCTGGCATCGAGGCTACCACAGGAGATCGCGCAGGAAACCTCGCATTCGGTTTGAAACCTGAGTGGATGGCTCTCTTCCCTGAGATTGAGTTCAACTACGATGTAAGTTGTCATTGCGTTATCAATTCGACATGGACCGTTCGCTGATCATCATACTAGATGTATCCTGCAAGACTAGTACCTGGATGTAACATTTTCATCCAGACGACAGGCACATCCGACAGACAGGGGCGACTGTTGTTGGAGGCGCTGGGTTTCCCATTCTACGGCAAGATTTCTTACTAAAGGCATTACTAGGCAGACGGGAAACATGTAACATGTACAATAATTTGTAGAAAAATTACACATAACTCAACCTTGGAAAGGCAGACAATTATTTCATTTTATATCTCAGAACCTATAAAAACTAAAGATTCAGCTTCGATCGTGCGTCATAAGACGAGGATCAAGCAACGCCTCAACTCCGCCCAATGCAATTTCCATCATGAATTCCTTTGTAATTCCCTTTTCTCCTTTTAGTGCCCGTTTTGGATGACCTTGGCCTTCTCTCTCAGGTTATGAATAATCTTGTCAACCGACTCCATGTCTGTGGCATCGGCCGCTTCGTATTCATGACCTTTCTTCTTGAGCTCTTCGATCGCAAGGTCTAGTGATTGCTGGTAGTTCCTGCATCCGGAGCTCAAAGCATAAATTGCCTTGCGTCTAACATCTTCTTGTTCGCTAGGCTTAGTAGAAAGGTCCACCAGTGGAGGAATTCCGCCAACAGCGAAAAGTCTCTCTTGTGTCTTCTCATTGTTCTGAACTGCTGTTCCAATGCACCAGGCAGCCATCTTGCGACATTCAGGTTGTTCGCTCTTCAGCTGCCCCAGTAAAGGAGTCCACAGACCCAGGCTCTCGATGTTATTGGCGTTGTCAAGACTCTCGATGAGCTGCTCGAAGTTGTCAAAGGCGATGAGCTTGTCATCGAGGGTGATTTCCGCCTCGTCGCTAGTGATGACCTGCATGGCGGCCTTCATGAGATCGGCCTCGGAAGGACCGCCCATGAGAGCGGCCATAACTTCGGGAGTGAGGTTTGTGTGAGGGGGAGCAGCGGTCGCGTCGTTGCGGCTCTCCTCTGAGTTTTCAATGCTCCAGCGGAGCAATTCGTTTAAGCGAGGGTCGGCCATATTAAGTTTGTGGGATTTAGGACGAAGTGGTATGATGTATGGAGAGCAAATGATAAAGGAGCGCAAGGGGTATATGTGGGAAAATGTGAGAATATTGAGAGAAGTAAGGTTGAAAATGAATAAAGTATTCGAGAGTGGTTGACTTTTTTTTTGATGGATTTCATCATTGGTGGAGCGACTTCTGGAAGCTTCACGAATGGGCTGGCTTGCGCCGGCCAAAACAGGAATAGCGCCATCTGAGCACATCTACAGGCCTGTGAACCACGTTGTTGCTGTCAGTGCGGAGGACTGGAATAATAATGAATTAATTGTAGAAAATGTCAACTGGCTGTGGTTTTCATGATAGATTTGACAGGGTGGCGCTCGATCCATTGGATTCATCTTGGTGCGGAACACTGTTAGCCTCAATGATATCATTATCTCCAGCCAGATTACAGAGCGTATCATAGCCAAGTGAGGCTAGATGAGCCGCCTAAAGAGCTATTGGGAAGGGCGGTTTCATCAAGTCTCGTGGTAAGCCTCCAGCTCTCGTTGTGTAGAACTTGTAAAGCAATATTGCCAGTGAGGTGTTGCTACATGTACTCAGGCTAGTTCAGAGGACTAGCGAGTGTCTGCTATACATATTGCCCGCCGTTCCAGGGGAGAAGAGATGAATACGAATGGTTTCTGACTGTTTCTAATTTCTGAAATTCCGGTCCAGAAGCGAGATGGATCAAATAGCACGCCATGTGAACACAGTCCCGCGTTGACCTTCCAAGCGGTGCGAACGCTTGACACATGGGTATCAACACAAGCACTCAGTGACAATGACTTACATATTTTTCTCTCATTACCATAACGGTATAATGAATGGGTATTTGCCAAGTTAAATAATATCGAAGCTACTTGGTTAAATGCAGACGTGGACAGAGTACAGCTGACGAAACCCGCCACTCCGCGGTGATAAGGTTTGGACAAAAAGTGGACAGGTACCTTTGTGGGCCAAATGTGCGCGGTCAGGTACTTTTGTTTCAACGCCCTGCATGCTGTCGTCTCAGCGCTCTGCCAGTGGGAAGCTTGTGCTCTGGTAGTGGGTGGATGCACTAATAATAGCGCTGAAGGGAGCCCAGCCGCCGCCAGCCATTCTCAGGAATTCTGGGCCTAAATATATCGCCAGTCGGCTGAAGGTATTACGCGGACGATAATCAACGAGGCAGTAAAGTTTTAGAATTGAGACAGTGTCCAGAAACTAGTATGGAAAGTTCTGTCAACTGTAATGTAGTGTGACGAAAAAAAAAAAATGTGCTGCTGGAGACACCGTAGAACACGCAGAAGTAAAAATAGGCGTTGCAGAGCCTCCTCTGCCGACTGGCAGTCAATACAGGCTGGGACAAATGATGACGACGGTGGGATTTTCGTTGTTGTGGCGCACACACAGCGAACAGTTCACTAACAATCTGGCGGCGCAGCACAGGCTACCATTAGGTTACAGGTAACCACAGCGCAGAGCACCTCACAAAAATGACGGAACGAAAAATACAGGGCGTCTGGGTGAGAACTGGGGCTCTCAGACCAAAAGTAAGCCAATCATCTTCAGCCCCGCCCGGTGAAGAGCCCCGCCATTGCCCCCTGTTAGTGGTGGGAGCCCTGGATTGGCACTGGAGGGACCAACAAAATAGCAGCATTATTGGTGGGCTTAAAAATGAGAGGTGCTGTTGAATGGGCGACTTTGCAAGTCGAAGCTGGGCTGGGCTGGGATGGATGCACCAGTAGTTTTTCTTTGCCCCGCCTGCTCGAGCACACGCGGATGAGGTGAGGAGACGAGACACGCCAGCACCTTGAACATGGTGGCACTAGAGCATGGGCTACCTACTTGACTCCTTTCTCGCCCGCCCCCTCCACATCTTCCTCTTCCTTCCCATCATTCTTCAAAAAACAATCTAACCCACTCTCGGTGTATTTCTCTTCCCCCCCTTTTGAGTCTTAACTCTTTTTTGTTCAAGGCTTTTCTTCCTTTCTTCTTTTCCATCAACAATCAAACTTCTTGAGATCTTCTTCGTCTCAAGAGTTTTCTTCTTTCATCTCCCACAAAAACTTAACTCCCACCCCTTTCCGCTTTTTCACCAGTAACCATGGAGGGTACGTTTGGCCACATCATCCCACTCCCCTCGCAACCGCCGCAGCCTCGTCGAGATGCTGGCCATCGATGATGATTTTTACAATTCTTGTCGAATCTCGTGTATGCTAATTGTCCTTTGCCTTTACAGAGGAAGTCGCTGCTCTCGTTATCGACAATGGGTAAGCTTTTGTTGTTTTGCTCTCGCTTCACCGACAAGTTCTCCCCGCCACTCCCCCCAAGGTTCTGCGCGACGATATGCTGGCGTCACCGATCTGTCAACGCTCCCTCCGTGACGCGGGCGCCCAATGAAATGGCTCCTCTAACTGCTGCTTGACCTTGGGGATCTGTCGGTGCTGTTTTTATTTCGAACTCAGTTGTAGCTAACGTACTGGTAGTTCGGGTATGTGCAAGGCCGGCTTCGCCGGTGACGATGCGCCCCGAGCTGTTTTCCGTGAGTTAACCCCACTTTGCTGGCGTTTGCCCCTACCTACGCAATCTGTCCTGGATTCGCTGGGTTTGCGCATGCGCGGCAAAAATGCCTGGTCTCTGCGAAAGCAATTGCTGACTTTTTTGGGCCACAGCTTCCATTGTCGGTCGCCCCCGTCATCATGGGTAAGTCTCTAGAATTGGAATCGCACAGCAGCTTGTGAGGAGGGGAACCAGGCGGGGATATCGCCTCAACCTCTTCCCCTCACTCTGTAACGGCTGGCGGAATCCTAAAATATGCCCGCAACGGTTATCACTAACGATGCCTGCGATTATAGTATCATGATTGGTATGGGCCAGAAGGACTCCTACGTCGGTGACGAGGCTCAATCCAAGCGTGGTATCCTTACCCTCCGCTACCCCATTGAGCATGGTGTTGTCACCAACTGGGACGACATGGAGAAGATTTGGCACCACACCTTCTACAACGAGTTGCGTGTTGCCCCCGAGGAGCACCCCGTCCTGCTCACCGAGGCTCCCATCAACCCCAAGTCCAACCGTGAGAAGATGACCCAGATCGTCTTCGAGACCTTCAACGCCCCCGCCTTCTACGTCTCCATCCAGGCCGTCCTTTCCCTCTACGCCTCTGGTCGTACCACTGGTATCGTTCTGGACTCTGGTGATGGTGTCACTCACGTTGTCCCCATCTACGAGGGTTTCGCTCTCCCCCACGCCATTGCCCGTGTCGACATGGCTGGTCGCGATCTTACTGACTACCTCATGAAGATCCTTACTGAGCGTGGTTACGCTTTCTCCACCACCGCCGAACGTGAAATCGTCCGTGATATCAAGGAGAAGCTCTGCTACGTCGCTCTTGACTTCGAGCAGGAGATCCAGACCGCCGCCCAGAGCTCCAGCCTCGAGAAGTCCTACGAACTTCCCGACGGCCAGGTCATCACCATCGGCAACGAGCGTTTCCGTGCCCCCGAAGCTCTCTTCCAGCCCTCCGTCCTTGGTCTCGAATCTGGCGGTATCCATGTCACCACTTTCAGCTCCATCATCAAGTGCGACGTCGACGTCCGCAAGGATCTCTACGGCAACATTGTCATGGTAAGTTGATGCATCACTTGCAGCAATCGCAATCACTCAAACTAACTTGTACAGTCTGGTGGTACTACTATGTACCCAGGTCTTTCCGACCGTATGCAGAAGGAGATCACCACTCTTGCTCCTTCTTCCATGAAGGTCAAGATCATTGCCCCTCCCGAGCGCAAGTACTCCGTCTGGATCGGTGGTTCCATTCTTGCTTCTCTGTCCACCTTCCAGCAAATGTGGATCTCCAAGCAGGAATACGACGAGAGCGGTCCCTCAATCGTTCACCGCAAGTGCTTCTAAGGTTTGTACCTTCCTGTGCCTGTCGCCATTTTTGGAACTGGAGCTAACATGACACAGCTGTGCCGCGTCAAAGACGAACTACCGACGCCCGGAACGAAATTGGCCGAGACTGCGGACGCGGCGACAGAAGCGAAGTCTCCTGTGCTTCACGACGGCCGCGAACGAGTCTCATATCTATGGAAAGTTTTTGCAAGGGTTAAGGGGGTTTGTATCGGCTATACTCGTGAAAGATGTAATAGCTCGTGTGTTTTAGCCAAATGATAGGTCTTGTGCAAAGGCAAGGTATTAGAGAGCTGAAGTTGACATGAAAAGAATTTCCTTTTTTTAAAACTTTGCTTATCGGAGTCTATAGGTGTGGAAATTGAAAAGACCAAGATTGTGATGACTTATAATATTTGGGCTCCTCTCCTGTGACGCTGCTGAGAAGAAGACATGTGTGAGACGTGCGATTTGAAAGATTGTTCTACAATGTATCATTGTTCTTTACATCTGTTTCCGCTATTGATGATGACTGGGCTGGGTTATCGGCTGTGAGTTCTGACTGAGGATCTTCTTCTTTCGCTTCCTTTCCTTTCTGTTCCTCCAGTAATCTATATTTCCTGCGACTCTTCTTTGACGCACTAGCCGTTCGCTTTCTTTTTATCTCACCGACAATTGCCGAGCGACTCGTGTCTCCATTTCTTAAATCATCAATTTTCTGGGCTAGGAGCTCGCGCGCGTGTTTGCGATTCTGCTCTCTTGATCGTGTGGCTTGGGATTTGACGACGATGCCGGTGGGAATGTGCTTTAATTGAACGGCAGAGTTCGTCTTGTTCTAAGCGAGAGTAACGATTAGAATGCGAGCGAGTTGGAAACTTTGGAATCAGCTGGGTTTACAATCTTTTGACCTCCTGGGCCACTGCCCTTGAGGTACGACTCTTCGATCTCGGAATCTGGCGGGTGTTTGGGCCTAGGCGGCATGGACTTTTGGAGGCTACATGATGTGGAGGAAATGTATCGCAGTGCTTGAGGGTATGATATTCGACTTGAGAGTGTCGTGGGAAGCAGGCGCTGCATTTTTAGATTGAATGGATGCGAATGGTTCAAGTTGAGGCTGTTGGGTGGTGTGTGGTGGGTGGTGGTGTGTGGTTTGAATGTCACGGCTGGTCGGCCCAATCGGGGGTTCCACAACAGCCTTTACGGCCAGCTCTGTCCCACATTGGGAAAACCCCTGGGAAAGTTTAGTTCCGTAAATGCCGTTCAGCGTTTGATTCGATCAACCCTTTTACTTTTTAAAGCCTGCATCTCAAGCCTCGACGAACTTTTATGCCGCCCGTTTAATACGTTGACACGAGACTCAATCTCTGAATACATTATTGGCGCATCTATTCCAGCATCAATCGCAGCAGCCTTTCGAACGAGCGAATCACTCACAATGAACACCACCAACATCACCGTTAAGCATAATAAGCCCGAGCAGAGGACATGGCTGCAAAAGAAGCAGCTGCAGATTGAGGCGACATTCGCAGTGTACATGTTTACGCCCTATGAGAAGTTTGCCTTCTGTACGTATTCGCCCTCTACTCGAGTAGCGGCGTGGCAAAGTGACTAATCGCGAGACAGATTCCATCGTCTTCCTCCTGTTCAGCCTGACCTTCATCGCTGCCGTCCTCTACCTTCCCCACCACGTGTCCATCCTGGTCGGCCGAGCATGGTATTACATCAACGGAGAGAACATTGACGTGGCGGCTTCGGCACGAGAGGCTGTTCGCGACATGATTCCCTCGGGAGTGTTGGGTGATGTGGCTGGACCGGATTTGCCAGAGGTTACAAAGAAGGTTATCGATACGGTTGTTAAGAGCGAGCTATGAGCAGCGTGCAGAATTATATAAGGGGATGTGCATTGAGCTTGCAGGTTTTTGGCGTTTGGGATATTCTCGGGGCTTGCATACATAATACTACAGCCAAGGTAGAGCACTGCTCGCTAACTTAATGATAATACATATATTACATATAAGATTCGAAGAAAATTTGTGAGTCGTCAATGATATTAATTTTTAATCTATGAGCTTGATTGGAGGCTCTGTTCGCCGAAAGCGTACAGCCGCAGTGAGCTGTCGTCTCCAGCGACGGCGAGTGTATACTCTGAACTTGTCGATGGCCGCCAGGATAGTTGAAGTACCGTCTTGGGAAGGCTGAGTCTACTCGCCGTTAGCATTATGTAACTTGCAAGATCGCCATGGGTACTTACTCTTCTGATGCCGCAATTTCTGTTGCAACTGATCCATCCTCAGACACAGCATACAAACTGACTTTGCCAACTTCTGTGCCAATGGCCAAGACCGACTTGCCTCCCACTGTCTTCTTTAAGAAATCCACCGCCGTGACCGGCACAGCCGTAGGGATTACTGCACTCTGCGCAAATGTCGTCTTTCCATCCGTCATGGTTGCCGCCCATATTCTGACTTGCTTGTCTCTGCCGGCCGTGGCGAAGATAGCTTTGTCTTGCACAGGCGCCCACGCACAGTCTAGAATCATTCTCGTATGCCCCTTTGGATTTGCCTGCAGTAACTTATACGGCTCTTCGTTACCTTGCTCGTCCGCATTGGGCTGTCGCTCAAATACGGCCCATTGGCGATCTCTACCTACACTGAGGATGTACTTATCATCTAGTGAGAAGCGTATTCTCGTAGCTGTGAGGGTATGTGCTTGGAGAGGAGGTCGCAGTTCTGTCCAATTGTCTGTTTCGAAGAGACGAATGACGGCGTGATTGAGTGAACTGGCTTTGCAGGCACTGGCGACGAGTTTGCCATCGTGGCTGGTTGCAAGGCAAGAGATTTCGTATCCGTGGCCATAGAGCTTTTCGGTCTCTGGCCAGAGAGTGTGTCGTGAGAGAGTCTCTTCGTACGGTGGGTGGTTGATGTCTAGGAAAGACTTCTTCACGACCGAGGCAGGGTCCATTGCATCCCGATCACGATCGTCGACTGGTTGAATTTCCACGTCTTCATCCACGGCGTCAATAGCCTTGTTGGACAGACCCAAAACAGGCATGTTAGCTGCGTCGGGCATGCTTGCTACATCAGCTTCGCTCCCAATACCTGCTAGACGATTCAGCATAGCAGCAACGGCCTTGGGTTCAGAGAATACTCGCATGAGCTTCTCATCGGCACCCGAGACGAATTGGGCGGCTCCGAGTGAGTCAATGCAGTTAAGGTCGTAGCCATGGATTTGGGGACGGGACATTTCGTGCCATGTTTTGCCGGATGTCCACTGTGTGTGAAGGCGTGTTGTTTGATCGGAACTGGTGGATAGTAGATATTCGCCATTGTTGGACCAGGAGATGCCCGTGACTGCTTTGGTATGTCCTGAAATTGCCACACAAGGCTGCCACCTATCATCAGAAGCATCATACTGCCATCTTCTCCAGCTGCCTGTTCTTCCCAGACATGCTACTGAGTTGCCATCCGGAGACCACAAACCCGTCCAGAACCCGCCTGTGCTGCCAGTCGCGGTCGTAGCACCCTTTTCGCGACTGATCTCTCCTAATCGCACCATACTAACCCAAATACCCGATGTTGGATCAGACTCCCAGATAGCAAGCGAGTTATCGGCCGAAGTAGACAGAAGCTGCAACTTGCCGTCGGCTTGGGTGTGCCACTTGGCGCTATATATCCAATCCTCGTGTCCGAGAAGCAGAGCTTCGAATGTGACCGAGAAGTCTTTGCCGTTTGCTTTGAGCCAATGGGCCTTGTTTGAGGGTGACTTGCCTGGGAGGTATGCGTCACTGGCGGGATCTGCTCCGGAAGCTGCAGCGGCGGGTAGCTCTTCACCTTGGTGTATTCTCCAGATACGTACGTATTTATCTTGGCTGGCAGAAGCAAGGAGAATATCACTACCTGGCTGTGGCGACTCTTTTGTGAAGCTCAGAGATCTGATCCATCCTTCATGACCGCGAAGAGTAGCCTGTAGTGAGAATTGCAGTGACTCGCTTGTGACATCGGCTGTGAGAATCTGAATCGTATCTCTAGTCCCTGCAGCAGCCAAGATAATGCTTTGACCTTGCTCGTCTAAGTAATTGATGGAAAGACACAGAGGAAAGAACTTGGGCGTCGTTTTTATCGATTGGATGAGTTGCAGGGTATCGTTTTCGAAGCTCCAGATCTTAATGGTGGCATCTGCGCCACCAGTCGCGATGAGCCATTTGGCGGACGAGTTAGCCACTCTCAGTGCCGTGATGCAGTTAATAGGTGCCGTGTGTTCAGATGATGTCTGAATAGCTTGAAAGCTCGTTCCATCACTGGTCGATTTCCAAACAATGAGTGTCTTATCGTCACCTCCACTAATGAAATACTCGGCGGCATCAACGTCAACCTCTGGGAGAAACGTGATGGCTTTTACAGTTTCCTTATGACCCTTCAGCAGCTTCGACACTCCAGAAGGGGGGTTCAACTATGGTTTGTTGAAAACAAAGAGTTAGTTTCTCGATCTATCTCAAATGTAAAAGACTGCTCACTCACCTTTGGAGACCACAATGCAATATTGATATCCGTCCCAAAAGCCATGATATCTCGCTTACCCCAGTCGGCCACGGCAGTCTGCCGATTTGCACCGGCGGAAAGATATTGAACAGACATGCCCAAGACGGTAATTATTTTATATCCCCAAATCTATTGTTCGAGTCCGAATTGTTAGGCAACGTCAAAGGCTTGAAAATTGTATTCTTGCTGCGATGTGATTGGTCGAGGCGGATCGAGTTGATGGTTTTTGCTGCTGAGTCATCGAAACCACCACAAGCAGAGTCGTTGCGATGTTTACCACTTTTACTTTTGCGACAACAACGGGCTCTTTTTTTTTATTGGTCAAAGAAATTAACAATATCCATGCTATATTGCAACTGATAAAATGGCAGAAAAGGGAGATAGTATCAAGATTGAGGTTGAGTTCTCGTAAGTCACAGTCAAGCACCGGCACACATATCAGTGAGTCGCTTGTCAAGCTCTCGGAGACTCCATCATATGCTTTCCAGTCCTCTGCTAACTCCTCTAGTGGTGGCCTAGAAATGATCTTCTCAGACCAGCGCAAGCACTCGCTCACTCTGCCGTCGGTGGACCAAACAGGCCAGCCATCCACCATCGCATTTCTCATCGACCACCTCTGCAAGAACGTCATGGCAGACACTCGACAAGAACTCTTCATCCTAGACGACCATCTGTAAGCATTTACCTGACGCGGTCAGAAATACACACCCCCTCACACACTGCCGTCCGCCCTTACGTTGGGGTCAAAGGTCCCTGTCGACATCATCGTCACACCACCTGCCTCCCTTGCCCACTCACCTCGACGTACCAGCCCACCATCTTCATCGTCTCCAAGACCAGCCTAGCTAACCCCATCATTCTCGCTCTAGCCGTCCTGGGATTCTGGTTCTGATAAATGATGCAGACTGGGAGCTGGAAGGCGAAGAAGCCTACGAGCTGAACAACGGCGACCACATTCTATTCGTCTCTACTCTTCATGGAGGCTAGAACGGCGATCTGTTTCCTCCTCCTGCTAAAACAGTCGTATTTCACTTTTTCTACCGCCGTCATCGTCTCCATCGTCACTAATCAGGAGAGCCATCCGCCTTTACACCGTCACTGACGTAGGCAAACCGTGTCTCACTGATTCAGACTGGGGATACTTTTTTCTCTGCCTATGTCTCAGATCTTCCTGAAGACCTCAGCTGAACAAGGGCCAACCCCGCCATAGTCGGCCTTTCGTACTCTTCTCTTTTCTCTTTTGCTGGTCCTCAATGGTCCCACCACCTCTTCAAGACGCTGCGGTGGTGCCGCTTCGGCTGGAATGCTTCTCAAATATTTACGCTGCCCGCCACCCCCAGCCAAGGAACCGAGTTACTGGAACAAGGCCGAGCAAACTGCAAAACCTCATACTGGAGCTGTCTCTCCCATCACCACCACTCCGCCCTCCTTCCCCTCCAAACAGCCGAGGCGGCACTAACTGACATGTTTGACTCGGAACTTTGTCTCTCGCCCCTCCATTGTACGGCCGAGACGTGGGTTCTCAGTTTCCTTTCATTGATTCAACGCCCAACCCAACAAATCGGTTAATCCACGACCCCGTGGACAGCACCCACCTACAGAGGTCTCAGGTCTATCGAAGACACCAAGGTACAAAGGTACACCAAAGGCTGTTTTAGGACTAAAATGGGCGTGTGTATATGTCATCTTCACGGCTTACACTCATCATAGCTCTGTTCTTGCTTTTACTCTAGCCTGTCCATTATCTGCTAGTTTATCTCAAATACCCAAGCTGTCATCTTCTGCACATACTTCCTTTTTTTGCAAGCCATCTGCAATCGTGATGACTACCCGCTCCTATTTTTATCCCATCTGTGTCACCCGATCATCTCTTTTTCCTTTTCACACGATCGTGAGACTGTTCGTTGCATCTAGATTGAAAAGAAGGGGAAAACTCAGACACCAGACAATGTTCTGTATGCGTGCCGCGTTTTGCCCCCCCTTTGTTCAAGACCCGGTTTGTCTTGCCATGATTCACCAGTTGCCACACCACACCACCAGCGGTGCAAAGTCGGACCGCTAGCCCTTGCTTTAGTGTGCTGCGACTAAGAAGAGAAAGCTGTCTAGACGCCCTAGGGCAGTTCTCGATTTCTCAATCATACCCCCCACGGCACCACTATCTTGCAGCCAAGAAAAGGTACGGGTCGTCACATCAATGACAAAAGTGGCTCGAGAACGGTCCGGGAAAGGCAACTATGTCTCTGGCAGTACAACCCCTCACTTGGCGCACTCACACCTCACTAAGCTCTCCCCTCCAAAGGCAACTTGGGTTTGATGTCTTGGACAAAGGATGTTTCGAGTAGTTTCCCACGGCAGTTTTTGGACAATTAACCCGTCAAAGGTGGAAAAGTCAACGATGCTGTTTGCCCAGAGAATGGCTTGAATTGCTCTCAAGTTGGGCACTCAGGAGTCACTCGTATGTTGCAAAGGGAAATTTGACTTGTTTGTGTAAAAAATGCTTATTGAGAAACTAACTAGTAAATTATCCTCCAAGCTCCATTGTGCTCCAGGTCCCCGACCATGACAGTGCTGTCAAATCCTGTATGTCAAGGTGGTATCTGTTAAATCACGCTCATCCACCCATTTCTCGTGATAATCATATTCTCGTAAATCCAATAGTACTTTGCAATGAAACCAATTAAGCAAACAACAACAGAAATATGGGTATGCCGTAATGCGAAAGCAAATAAACCGCCAGCCTTTCCTTGCCAATTCGACCAACTGTTTGTCGTGACTCACAGTAGACGATACAAAAGAACAGCAAGGATGGATGCATATAAATGAGAGACTGCTTTGCCACCCACAGTAGAACAGATACAAACAGTGCAAAAAAGAGAGCTTTTGTTAAAAAAGAAACCCACAAATTAGAAGCGAAAACAGCAACAAAAAAAAAACTTGAGTAATGCGGTCCATACTAGTGTGTACAGAGGGAACTTGCCAATCGTAGATGGCAAGACTCCTTTTTTTGGTGAGACACGATAAGTCATAATGGCGTAGTAATATTTCGTCTCGAAATCATATGCAGTCGTTAATGATAATCATAAAAATGTTCGTGTTAATACAAGCGGTCGGCAAATGCCATCTGACGAGCGTGCTCATCGTCGTAAAGTATGGCGCCACTGCCATCTTGAGAGGGCTCAAACATGGCATATCCAGAAGACTGGCTCATGTCATAAGACATAGCAGGATGAGGAGGGAGGGGCTGTTGAGGAACCTGGGGCAGGATGGTGTTGGCAGCAGCCTGAGAACGAGTCTTTGACTTAGGCTTTCGTTCAGCGACAGTACGGGCCTTGCCGCGTCCCTTGACTCCCTTGTTGCTGTTCTTGTAGTGCTCCTTGAAATATTCAAAGAGTTCACGGTGCTCATCAGGAATCTCACCTTCCTGGACAAGCTTGACAAAGAGAGAAGTGAGGCCCTTCAGAGTCTCCCTGTGGAAGTTGTTCTGATGAGTCTTCATGTTGCCAAGTTGAGAGAAGGTCTTGCCACAGTCATCAAGTCTGCAAACAAAAGGCTTCAGACCCTTGTGAGTTTCCTCATGAGATCGAACATTGCCGCGCTGGGCAAAGAGCTTACCACACAGGCGGCAAGCGAATGGCTTCTCTCCAGTGTGGCGGCGCATGTGAGTCTTCAAATTTCCGCGCTGGGAAAATGTAAGGCCACAGTTGGGCTTTGAGCAAACCTGTTTGGTTCCATGTCAGTCAATGATACTTATTACTAAATCATGTAATACATACGTAGGGCTTGGCTCCGTTGTGTGTGCGGCGGTGGATATCCAAGTGAGTCTTCTGCACGAAGCTCTTGTTGCAGTTAGGACCATCGCATACCCATTTCTTCTTGGGCTTGTTGTCGGCAGATCCAGTAGTTGAAGCCTGGCAAGAGCTAGCCGGACTGGAAGGACCGACAGAGACATCAGCTTGAGGGGTAGCGACTGGGGTAGGACCCTGGGCAACCTCCTGCTTCTCCTCACTGCTCTGCTGAATTGCCTTCATGAGTTCGTCGACGTCTGTCTCAAAGTTGACTCTGTCGGCAGGATCAATGGTCTCGTTGAAAGTAATTGTCTTGGCATTAGCGTTGGGGTTGGTGGAGGTAGAGACCGCAGAGGCGACAGACTGGCGCCTAGTGGAGGGCGACGAGTGCGAGAGGTCGTGAATGTGCTTGGAGTCCCGGCGGAACATGGCGATGCGGTTATGGTCACTCTGTGGCAGAGTACGTTCCTGGTATTCTGTTCTGAAAGGAGAGCCAACAGGCGTAGTTGGAGGGGGGCTCTGGTATGGGACGTAGGCGAAAGCATTATGCTGCTGGTAGTGAGGAGCAGGCATGGCTTGCATGGGAGCAGTTGTGTATGGGGTTCCGACCACATATTGGGGAGCTGGTGCCATTTGTCGTTGCTGAACCTGAGGAGGAGGTGGGTGGCCGTTCCTGGAGTCGTATGGCATGAAGCCAGGAGCATCCATCATGTTAAAGTCGTTGGCCATCTGTTGTGGCCAGCGTCCCCAGTTGGGGTGAGCTGGTTGTTGAGCCGTGAGAGCCAGTTTGACGGTGATATACTTAAGTTAATCTTGCCACAGAATAGCAAGATCAACTTACACGAAGTAGTGGAAGGTTGATTGGTGGGATGATATAAAGGATAGAGTAAAGTAGAAGAAGAAAATAGTGAGGAAGTAAACAGAAGCAATGAAGAGAAGATTATGTCGTGCGTCTGAATATGAAACCGCTACGCAAGGAAGCGATGGTGATGAAGAGAAAAGGAAGACTATATATGTGTGAAAAGAAAACAAGACATGGAAGGGTCTGAGAGTGAGGGTGGGTGAGGGGGGTTATGTATTCGGAGATGGAGTATAGCGAACGAGAGTCAAGTCTATGGACAAGATATCAAAAGCTTAGAGCAACGGAAAGAAAAGTGGTGGTATGTTTTGTGGACCAAGTCCGGGAGAGCGGGACAGATCTTGGCTTAAGAGCTGGCCTGCATTAGACAACCGGGCTGCAAAGTCTAGTCTAAGGTAACTCAGGTAGGGTAGATGTGCAATGCGTATGCATGCGAGGCCACCTCCCCTCCCCTCCCCTCCCACGGCGCAGCCAGCGAGGCGTATCCGAACACACGGATGGGACCAATACTACACAGTTTTCACGATGAACTGAGCTGAGGGAACGAACAATCCCAAAAGATGGGTGGGATGGGGTGTGAGGGGGGTCGAGGCCGAAAGGGGTGTGTGTTGAGAGTTGCCTCCACGGTTCGACCAAGAGGGTGAGGGGCATGCTGGGCACGGGCAAGGTACGAGGCTTTGGCAGAAGCAAAACAATGCTGTTTTACCAAGGGTAGTGGGTTTTGAGGCTTAACATTGACGTTTGCTATCCTCTCTGTGGTCTGGTAGGGATTTGTCCCCTCCTCCAAGGCTTGAGGAGGGGAACTGGTCCATACATACAGCCAGAGCATGAGGTATGAACAATTCAGAGCCGTCCATTTGGACCATCAGAAGACAGAGAGACAATTGGCGGATGGTGGCGTTCAGTAAACAATAAACAAATGTGTTGGTTGAAGCTGATGGGGACCACACGGCTATTGCTACGGCCGAGGTCAAGACGAACGAGATAACGCCTTTGACTGGCACCATAGGCACCAGATAGCACCTGTGCGATACAGGGAGGGCCATGGGTGTCTGGTGGTGCGCCAGGCTCCCCAGAGGCGGCAACAAGAAACATCAGACTGCGACATGTCATCTGCGGTTCATAATCGCGCGACTGAGCGCAGGCCCGAAAAATGTCTTGATGGCCACACAAGCCTCACCACAGTGGCTGATTTTGTGCTAGAATTATCCCTGTGGATCAAGACATTTTGATGGCCCAGCTTGCACTGGGGCAGCTGGACCCTACAGGGACGAGTCAAGGTCCCAAAACGAGCTGCAATTGCGTATGGACGGTTGAGACGTCGGGGTTTTTTTTTTCTCACGTCGTTTGTTCCCTTGTTAAATGTGGACGAAACAATTTAGCGTAGAGAGCTGTAGCGAGTGGCATAATAATAGAATTGTCCATCACCAAGCTAGGGGTTTTTCGCTGCCGTTGAGGCTCCCACAATTAGCTACTGTTGAACGGGCACGGCTTGAAGAGACAACAGTAGGGCACGGGATCTTTCTTCTAGACCTCACCAATTTTAGCTGTCTTTGGTTAACATAACAAATTTTTTTTTTTTGAGCTGCATTTGTCGTCCTCTGGTGCTCCAAATCCTGTAATGGCTGCCCAACGGCTGCAATTTGATGCGCAGCTTGTAGCGAGCTCTAGCATCAACCCATGTTACCCCAGGTGTACATTTGTTGCCGTTATGGAGGGGCACAGGGGCTCTTAGTTGAGTTAGTTGGTGGCTTGGACTCCATTTCGTAGTGGACAGGCGCTGTATAGTTGAATGATGATGGCTTGCTGAGACCGTCTGGAGGCGAGGGACGGGCTCTAGTAGGAAATACAGAGCGACGGAGAGAAAGCCCGACCCAGATAGAGTGAGTGAGACTGGAGAAGCACAGAGAAGCTCATTGCAGCTCAAAGGTGGATACAGGCTTGACTTGGCTTGGGGTGTGCAGTGGGGTGGGGAAAGTGGGTGCTGATCTAAAGGGCCCATCGATCAGGGGAGTGCGCGTCATAAAGGACAGAATTTAGCAGATACAGGGGTGTCTAGCTACAGGGGACCTATTACTCCGTACGGCAGCCAATGCTACTGTATGTACATGTACGCCCCAGATAGCCACAGGCGCGGTTCAGATTGGTCCAATAGGGCCCGACTTCAGAGTTGCACCTGCCTCACCTTAATCCTTCCCGTTGATGTGAGTTGCTGTACCTAGCGCAACAGCCACCGACGGCTGTCCGTCAATATGATTGTTTATCGTCTTTTGCTTGGCTCTTCTCACAAAAACGGAAGCCACGAGTGACCAAGCGGGTATAACTGATCGCTTTTGCAAAGATGGACAAGAACGAGTCCCCGTATAACCTTCCTTGGTTTGGGCAAAGGGCTAGAACTGCCATTGTATTTCACTGATACAGCATTGCGTAGGCACCGTTCAAGCTGTGTGAATCATTGTAGGTAGGCATGGGCTCCCCCGCTCCCCAGAAATGGTCCTTTCTCGCCTCTACAGTTCCAGAATCCCGAAATGATCAAATCTAACGTCTACGGCCTAATTTGAAATGAATCATTCAACATGTCTCTACTCCGGGGAAGGAATTACCCGCCATCCAATGATTTTCACGGTTCTAGTACCTCAGCCGCCAAGCCACTTGAATCTCTGGGTTCTTTTCTTGCTCGCGACATCATCTTATGACACCAAGATCCCGACACCACACCACTTGTCCCCTTGATCGACCATGCTAGTCGCAGGCCCAGATGGGCAGATAGCCTGCTAAACCACAGGTTTTTTTTGTCATATTTTATTCTTCCTCCCGCCACTGTCGCACTGACCAACACGTATCGTACAGCCCTTGCCTTATCGGGTCGCCTGCTTGCAGCCATCTTGCCTACTAGCATACGTATGTATGTACGCTCAAGCACGTCTGTGGGTGCAGCGCACATCGATTTGATGGATCTATCGGTTTCAATGCTAAGAAAACACACCCATGCATGGTCCCTTTTGTCCATTTTTTTTGTTTCTAGGCTTCACTCGATAATATGCACCCTGAAAATTTCTTCCTCGCGACTTTAGTTGGTAGTTCAAGTGCCCCCCCAAATGTGGTACCTTTCCCGTTGACAAGTCAAAGCGCGAGAGCGGCTCGGTAACTCAACCTGTACGCCTTCGGACAAGAGCAAAGGGGAGTACAACTTGTTCAACGTCGTTGTACAACGTGAAGACTTTCCGAAAGATAAAAAAAAATCAATATTTCGTGCATTGGACAGGCTCTGCGTTGTCTGTTCCCATGACCGCTGGCCAATCCTTGGAAGAAATCAATTAGCCAGAACTCAAAGTCAGCTCTCTTCACCCCAGACTTTTCCAAGCGAATAATTAAACACTTGAATGAAGTGCATAAAAAAACACCAAATTGGGTGCTTGGTTTCCAGCTGCGCCATTAGCCAAACTTCCAAATCCAGTATAGCCTTCTTTTCTCACCTGTTCGGGGAGATTTGCCCACCTACAGGCCCCTCCAAGGGCGGCGCCTATCGGGCCATGGGCTTTAACGCTCGTTTGCCGCGCCACAGCTGGACTCTGGCGTGTGATGTGACCAATCTGACTCCATTGTTCACATAAAGCTCGCACTGGATGTGCTAGACTTGGTCACAAATACTCTACAGACGCTGTCAAGTCCGGCAGTCCAATCTTGGCTTTGCTTCTGCCGTGTCTTTGTTGGCGTCTTGTTGAGAGATGCCGTCCAAACAATCCTCGCCTGCATTATGAACAAGCTCGGCCGAGAACCCCGGCCGCGTAATTGTTAGATTCTGGTCGACGTCGTCTCTGCCAGACCAAATTCAGTTAGCAAAGCTTTTGCAAATATTCCCTGTCATATCCTGCTCACTTATGACAAAAATCTCACCGAGGGAGAATGCTAGAAAGCTGAGTGGATTTTGAGCTATGCCGGCAAGGGTTCCATGACGCCCCAGAGAGAGGGTCCTGCAGTTTGTGACCGGTCCCAGCAAAACCCAATACTTACCCTCGGGTGCAGTAAGATGCAGCGCCAGCCACAGTTTACTCAATATGCAGCTGCAGCTAGGTTCGCAGCGTTGATTGGGTGCGGCGCAATCCACTGTCCCAGCTTCTTGGGATTGATGTGGCCAGCATGCCGGTCCAATAGAATGTGACATATTGCGTCTTCCCAATTATCCCACTCGGTTTTTAAACCGCAAGCCTAAACCGAACAGAGGAGACCTAGGCGGTTCTCTAGCCTAGTATCTGGGAGACTTCGCTTAAAGTGTTGTACAGAGGTAGAGAGGCTCGTGAATATGGGCTTTTGCACGAGTTGGGAAAGCCAATTGTAATTATCTCAAATCCACTTTTAGAGAAAGCCTACTATGTATCCGCATGTGTCCATGCATTTACCTTCTTCCCCGTCGCATCGGCCCGGAATGCGATTTCCGCCCTCACTGTGGTCTTTGCTCCAGTTTAGGCAGCCTTTTCCTATTTCCTAATACTAGAGCGAGCCCACCATGTAACATGGGACCAGACTTTCCTAATTCTCTCAACCAAGAACTTTTGCTGCAGCTGTCTTGGGGCTGCAGAGAACGCGGATACTGCTTCTGGGTTTCATTAGTACAACGTTGCTTAGTCTGTACAGCTTGCATGCACCGCTGGCAGCGAAAGCGGAAGTACATGGGCAGTGAACCACAATGCCTGCATCTATCATACTATGTTACTTTGGTTTGTAATAGATAACTCGCTGCATGAGAAGTGGCGCGCTACCACTGGGCCGTCTTCATTTCTCGTCCCGAGTCAACTTAACCTGTTGCACGTACTTATGTGGCGGCCAGCTATTTCTGTTCCAAAGAAAAACACCTATTCACCAGTTGTTGCGAGACAAATGAGAGCATGCCCTTGGTTGTCTATTGACTGGAAGGGATGATCTTTGAAACCGCTTGTTGAAAGCGAACCGTTGACCGAATTTCATCGGGAAGCACTTCGATTCCCGGAGGCAACGGCAAGGACACTTGCTAAGCGTCGCAGCTCCATTTTCAGCGAAATACAGTAGGCCTTTGCTGTAGGCTCCGTACCTGGAGTGCAGCTCAGCCAATTGCACCAGGAAGAGCTACTATGTACATATACACCAAAATTACGATACGATTGGCACTGTTCTGCACTAGGAAATGCCCCGAGCCTTGACCATGGTCTAAATCCTTTGGGCCAAAACAGCTCAGGTGTGGGATTCCCCTGTGCGTGGGACTGCACAACATCATTGTGATGTCAAGCTGCGACAAAGATCCAACACAGGCGCTGAAAACAATGATTTACTGTTGCATCGCCATGAAACCAAATGCATTTTAGAGATTTCATGGTCTCTCCTCTTTCGATCTGTGTGTGTGTGTGTGTGGCATCTCCCTCTCACATGCTGGTTGTGCTTTCTCCAGACATGATTGGCTGATGCGCCACGCAATCCCACCTTGAAAAATATGATATATCGCCTACAGGGGTTCTTGCTTCCCGTTCTGAGTGTTGCATTGCCTCCACCACATCAGCTAGCAAGAGAAAAGTAGATGCTGCAGTAGTTTGACCGGAAAGGCGAGGGCGACAAGCAGCACTGCCCAGCGACCTGTGTCGTTATGACACGAGCAGTGGTTTATACTGTGGCAATTTTCCTTCGAGTTTCCGAAATATTACGATTCCAAATACATGAATGTCTCTTTTTGCCGCATTGGTGCAATCTTGACAAGGTAAGAAGAGCCTTAGATTTGGTGGCGTCTTGGTTTGATGCAACAGCGGTTGGTAAATGCCTTGGAGCTGGTGCGTGCATTAGACATAATTAAAACATATTGGCAACCCAATTTGTGAAACACCTCACATCAACAATTGGCAACTACAACGCGACAAAGGTATTGTTTGGGGCACAAATAAAGATAGCCGAATGGTGGAGGTAATGGAGTATTGGTCACTACGACTTTGACGGTGCGACAAGAAGTTAAAGTGAGACGACAGATGAGGAGAAAGGAATGAAGCTGAATTTCCTGCTGTTTTTCATCGTATTGACAGATCGAACTTGTTTGCTCTCCATGCACGCTATTAATGACTGCCAACGCACCGTCACAATAGTTTGTTGATGCAATTATGCACGACTGGGGGAGTGTGTGTGGGTGTGGGATGTAAACCCGAATCCCTGGGACCATCGACCAAAAGGCGACAGCGATCATAAAGCCAACCAGGACAAGGGACGAAGAAGAAAGGCCTCGAGTTTACACAACAACAAGCCACACCACACCCATCGTCTCTGGAAAACCGGGCTCACAGCACCAGTTCCATGTCAGGTGATCAAATGTGACCCTTGCATCTGCTCACATTTGTGAAGTTTCTCACTGTGGAGGACCAGGGATAATGTTGGGTCCGCGGACGTGGGCTCTAGCATCCGGTCGGTGGTATCCGGTGGCTACTGCGGCCAGCGAGTAAGCACAACGAAAGGCCGAAGAAGCCAGAGCGATTGTCCAGGCTTTTGCTGGGATGGTCGCCACAAGCTGTGGTGTGGTACTAGGCGAGTCATCCAGTCTCCCAATCAAGGTGGTGGCTATTTGAAAGCCAGGAAGTTATCTCATGTCAACGGGCTGATCACTGAGATGACCAGACGTTGTTTTGTAAACTGACAACACCCTATATTCTTTCAAAACAAATTTTGTCTTCGCCGCCCTTCCATTGTTGAGAAGCCTCGGTCAGCACGCCCTGGACTGATTACTGGTTGCATTGCATTGCATCTGTTTCTTCAGTGTGCCCCCCACTGCAAGAGGTCTGCCTACAGTCGTGTTACGTTTTATTACTGTCGCAAGTGATATGCTATGTTACTTCTGATGGGCTATGCCCGAACCACTGACATCCGACGTCTCTCAATGCCTGGCCAGCAACAAGGGCCTAAAGGTCCCAGGCATGCATGCTACGCTTGGAGATCAATCGTGCGTTTTGAGAGTTACCCCTCACTTCATATCTACAAAGATTAACTGAGGAGAACACAATAACGTCGCTAAATGCGGCTGTTGTGTATATGTCCTGTCACTGAAATGTAGTTGCGGCTGTAACTGCGAGCGCGCCGAGCTGTCGCTGAGGCTCTCAATACGTAGCATTGCTCCCGCTCGCCTGCACTAATAGCAGGCAGGACAGGGATCCAGGAACCCGGGTGGTGTGGCTCGCAGCATTTTTTCTATGCCCTCCCCCCCCTCGATTGATCACTCTTCGAAGTGGTGCTTATGGTTCTTGGTCCGGTTTGAACATGTATTGCGCCTCTATGCAAGCCCAAATACCAGTTTTTCGGGAAGCTTGACCAGATGCATGACGTGTGCTAATGGGGTACCCCTCCTGCGCTGTAGATGCCTTCCCCTCCGGACAGCCGGCGATGAGCTTGGATTTGCAAATGTCAGTTAAGCCCATAAAATCTAATATATCGGGTCCGACCAACACGTTGTATCTTTACACTGAGACAACATGGCATGGCGCCATCTCTGAAATCCGTGGCTGCCTGGCACACCACCCTGCCGATTGATCCCAGGACGATCTGCTCGAAGGCCCGGCACCAACCCCGAGAAATAGCGGATATGAGAAGAAAACTTCAACTGAGCTGATTATAGAATTTGACGTTGAACCAATTGCCGCAGATCGGCCAAGTTGAGCCGTTTGCCGCTAGTTTTTGTGCGACGATTAAGCCTGAGGAGTGTGGCAAGCCTGACGGGACACCAACGAAACTGGTCCGACTGGAGTGTGCAAAGCTTGGACTCACACTTTACAAGCTACATCCATTTACCAATGTATGATCATTAGCATGTCCTTGATTCCTCGGGAATAATTCGGTTTTAATGGCTGCCACACCTGCGAACATGTCACACTATCTACTGTGTGTAGAGTGGACCACTGAGCTGCCCAAGACAGCCATGTAAGAGCTCAGGCACACGCACACACACGCAGAGTCCACAATTTAAAACAAAACAGTAAAAAAAGAAACCATTTACCCTGAGAAGGTCAAAGAAGCACATAAAAAGAAAGTCTTGCTCCAGTTTACAAGACACAAGTCTGCAGGGTCAAGTTCAGTCATAACTAAGCCCATGCGGCTACCCAAGCTGGAATAATGTCCTTGTAATCGGCAAGGTACCTCAACCTGGGGGCGGATATTGTCTCTCGGAGAATTGCCTCCGTCGAAAATATGGTTTTTTTTTCGAAGCCCATTGTTGGGGAGTAACCGTCGTGAGATTGTAACCTCGGCAGTCGAGGTTACAGCATCTCGCCAAAAAACGCTACTGTGCAGCAGATCGAGATGTACATCTCAAGTTGTTGCCTTGGGTCTTCAGACTGGACGATAATGAACGTTGGTATTATATATGTTTCCCTCAATAGACACATTGAATGTTAACCTCCAAAAAAGTACGAGAAATTTGACTTGGGACTGTTTCAAATATTTTAACTTGTGATAAATCAAGAATTGTCGACCAGGGACTTGGACCATAGGGATTGTAAACAACGCCAAGAAGAATGCCGTTGGATGAAATAGCGATGAGTGACTGGTGTTTTCTCGATGACGCATGGGATTTTCGATTCAGACCACCATTAGATCACTACGCCAGGTTGTTCAAGAGCCAGCCAGTTTCATGAAAGCCTCATGTGGTGGATGTGCCTAGCACAGCACTGTGTAAAGGTCAAGCTCCCCAATACATTTACCAAACTGCAATGGCAGGCTAATTCTGTATGTGTAAGCTAAATAAAGTATCTAGGGGTATGGTTAATAAGCCTCGCGTATGGCGTCGACAGTTTCGCCATCGAACCGTTGGCCGCATTTGCCCTAATTTGGCTCAGCAACTCACCAATGACCCATAACAGTTGTCAGCCCAACGGTTTTGGGGAATATTCGTTCTGTCGGAGACGCAGAGAAACTTTCACAAAACCGAAGCGTGCCACCAAAGTCATTCGGCGACCTGCGAAGTGGATTGCTCTTCTTACGCCAGTACACCAAAAGCTGAGAAAGGGTGCCTTTAAGATTCGCAACCCCAACTTAGCCTACAACTTGGAACAATAATATCTGACCAATGTCACTTCCATTTAGCCGTTGCTAGATCTGGTCGATGTCGACCGAACATGGCAATCATGGCGAGTCCCGTTTCTCTTCTGCTCTGTTACATCGGCTCAGCCAGTGGATAACTAAAGTTCTAAATGGGATTGGGGTCAGATATAAGCGTGTAAGGAATAAGACAAATTTGGAACTAATCGAGTCTGGTGACTCTGGGTCCCCCAACCTCACGCCAAGAGCAGAAGCATGCATGTACTTGCAACCATATTTACAACACCTAGCCACCCATTAACTGTATTGCGCCAAAATTGTAGTCTCCATAGCGGGTAGTATATGCGCTAACGTATGGACTACGCATTCGCAGAATACGGATCTGAATTTTGTGGCCAAGGAGGGAATAATAGCGGCCGCTAGCACCTGCAAAGCATAGCAAGAGCTATGTTTAGGGCTCTAAAACTCACTAACCACAATGTGGTCCGTGGCCACTGCAACGGCAGGAATACGATCATCGGTTGCTTTCGCAGATGGTATTTTGACTTCCTCGTCCATTGGTAGTGGATTCAGTGTCTGTTCTTTAGGTTCAGTCCTCGCTATTGTTACTCAGCTAGGTTAACTCGGCCTGCACGGACCTCAGTGTGGACAAAGTAACAAACAACCCACAATGGGAGCTTGTTTATTAGCCGCTAGAGCATTGATTCGATCCGGGCCGGTAACCTTAAGAAATGATTGAGAGGGCCCAGCCGAAACTTCTCCGGAGTCCGAACTTTAGTCACTGGCAATCATAAACTGCTTCGTTATGCAACCTAGCCGAAAGAAGCCCTCGAGGATAAGCGACTACCATTATTAACAGATGGATATCGTGTGACTTGGAGGCGAACAAGTCGTTTGGCCCCCTCATCGCTGTTGATCCAATGCGTTGTAATATTAATGTACCAGCCTTTGCTGATTAGAAAATATTCGCCCAGGGGAGCACAGTTTGGGGTAGCCCGGTTAGGATGTGATCATTTCTCATATTAGCACGGTTTTGGAACCGCTGCAAGCTCCAACACACTATAAACGCCTTGCTAGTGGTTGGCCACAGCAAGCCTGCAAGGGCTGGTGGCTTGTTCTCTCCCACTAGATCCACGAACCTGGAAAGTCGACTGTCCGGATAGGGAGACTTTGGTTTGGCTCCTCCAACTCAATAGTATTTCCTTTCGCTTGAAAAAAAAAATGAAAAAATTCAACGGCCTCGTATAGTGCCACAGCTGAGGCCAGTCTGAGGATGAGAATAGGTAGTGACTGGCCGTGGGCGTCTAATAGCGGCGACGTTGTGGACTGGGCCGTTGAGGTTCCGTGGCCACCTTGTGGTTAGTTTGCTCTCACGAGAGTCAGTCACCCACAGCCAGCTGCATAGTTGTCTCGTCTGCGCAGCACCCTAATCAGCGGATAATGGGGGGGGATTAATCCGGAGTGTGGCAGGTTCCTTCCTCCTGCATATACTCCTGCTCCTGCCCCGAATACCTGGGTAAAGTACCAGCCACCACCGTACGCCACGGCTCCTCTAGCCCTTACAGACCACACCCCTCCTCCACCCGCCACAACCCCGCTCTGGCAACCACATCCCACCTTTCCACAAAGCCAGGTCCAGGTCGGCGGGGCGGGCCAAAATAGCTTGAGTGACAGATCGTCCGAAAAAAACGACAGCTCTTCTGTCCGTTTTTGTGCATTTTGAGAGAGATTACGGGCTTGGCTTCGGTTGGGTGCTTTGTTATTGTTATTGCTGTTGCAATGGTTGTTTTGCACGCGTCCCCGAGATCGACGGAGTTTCCTCTTAGTCAAGCTCGTTACAGCACGCAGCACTGCGTGTCTCAATGTCGAGCAAGGAACAAGAGCTACAGATTTAATGCAAGCTATATAACATGGTATTATGAGTTGGGTCCCTCACTAACACTTCACAGCCCATCAGCTGTCCCTTCAATGTTGCCCATGATTCGTCACGAGTACCTTACAGTAGCAGTTGCACAAGATCCACGCCACTGAGGGCTCCCTGCTTAACTTGGGCGGCTTTTCTCAGTATTTTTGCTTTGTCTGCCGCAGGAACAGCCCTTTGAAGCTTCCACTTTGTTTCCACTGCGCGACAGAAACGTGTCTAGCCATGCCTTTTTTCCTTGTTTTGCAACGACAATGTTTCACGCGCGTATGAATAGGACAAAGGCAGCAATATGACCATGGTCCAGAAATGGAACAACAAAATGTGCATTACGCAGGAATATGGAGCTGAAAGCCGTCCCAGATTTCTGGGTTGATGCTCCTCCATTTACGGTGCAACACCACACACACCTCTTCTGTACTCTCCGCTGTAACTTTGCAAAGTGGCCGCACCCAACTTGGCATTGTCACATCTGATCCGATGCAGCTGGGCCTTCCATCCCTGCCGTTGATCACACACTGTTTATCCAAGGATTTGGATCTACCAGCCACTTTTCTCCCTCTTGCATGTCGCTCACCAGAGCTTGTATATCTGGAGGCTGCGAAGCTCATCGGCTTTCTTACTCACCTGGCTCGGTTGCAAATAATATGATAGAAGGACCCAAGTACTCGCCCACTGATTTTGTCAGCTTGCGCAATACGGCTAATTCTGGGCCATCAACCCTTGCCTCTGCACTGCCCGTGCCGAATGCTCTCCCGAGCTACGGCCCGTTCTGGAGTCTGAGAGCATCAATTACAGCAGGCAGTAGTTGGCTCTCCACCAACTACATCTTGCTCACAGCATCGGCTCCGAAGCTGCGCCGGCCGCGGCTACAATGCACCGGGCACTAATAAGGAAGAGAGGAGAGTGATAGTCAGAGGGCCTAAAAAAATTATCTCTGTCCATTGTTGCATCGCATATACTCTGCACAGCCTGCATGACCCGGCTCTGCAGAAATGCCTCAAGTTTAGGCTCCGGAGAAGAGCAGCCATGGTCGCCGACCAACCTGCATTCCACCAGCTTTCGCCAGACCCTCTATTGTTGTAGGTCCCCGATCGCATACCCGGCTTCGGTGGCCTCCAGTACACATGCGCACCAGTTATGACAAACAGTGCTCATAATAGCCGGGCCAGCACCAAGTAGGTGGTTGCTTGTGGCTTGCATAGTCCGAGCGCGCAGTGCTGGACACAGTCGCAAGAATTCCCCAGTTAAGCCTATCAAATGCATCAATGGCTTGGGTCCGAGAAGTTGGGAGATAGACAGAGCTGAATCTCGGCATCATACATGAAAAGATCTCATTCAAGGGCTCATAGAATCCAAATTCAGGTACGATGTTCGCTATAACACGATTCCAATCCAAGCTTTGAACCGATGCTCCACACACCTATCACATCTCAGGTTCGTCCCTTTTCCGACCTTGCTGGGCCAACCCATTATTCTTTCACCACTGATTAGCCTTACTTGATTTGCCTTCCTGCAAGTTGTTGTCTCGATTGATGCATGAATCGCTTGGCCTCGCCTGCAAGCGGCCACTCATATTGACGTGTCACTGCGAGCATCAGCTTCCACGTACGAGGGTATATGCCACCATCGTTCCTTAGGATACACGTCCCTGTCACATTAAACGTAGCCGAGCTTTTTTTTTTACCTTCCCCGCAATAATTTCTTTCCGAATTCTCGGGCCTGGTGCAGTGGCGTTCCTAACAGTAGATCAGACCTTTTGCTTTCTTTGTTGAGGCCCTGGGCCTCACAGTGCAATGCATCTTCACTTAGCCAAACCGCAATGGCGTCGCCGGCACATGCTCGCACATCACTTGCCGTACAATGTACAGCCGATACGTGTGTCTAATCAAGCGACTCTTGGCAGGTGACCCCTGAAAGACTGTAGAGGCACCAGAGACAATGTGTTAGCCTGTGGCATGGGTGGTGTGCGTGGCAAAGACGTCTGCAAGTGTTAGAGGCGTGTTTTCCCAATTGGATCAGTAATCCCAGAGGGATGTATCATATGCAGTTAATGCAACCAAAATTGTGAAGCGAGACAATGGATTGTGTGAAATCGGCCACACAATGCCTCCTGGCTAGGTGGTCAGGCCCATGGATTGTGCACATATGCTTCTGAACGAGACGTAACCAACTGAGCACATTCAATTGATGCGTTTCCAAACAACATCATAGCACTATGTATACATCTGAAGACGAAAATTCTTCCTGTCTCGGGGCAATGTTCCTTGAAGACAAGTTGCCCGCTGTCCTTACGTTGTGTAACCACAGGCCACTTGGTCCGGTTCCGTGGAGAGCTTTGTTCATGTCTTGGGCACCGATAGACACCAAACAAGCAGGTAACGGCCAAATTCTCTTCGGCAGGTATACTGATGTTCAAGTATTTTCGGTAATGAGTGTGTTTGAGGCTGCCTGCAGGCGTGAGTCTGCGTGATTTACCTCGTCTATTCGCGTAAAGACCAAGAGTCTCCTGGTCGGCGTCGCCGTGTTCAACCGCCAAATGTACGCTTTCTAATTATTCCGTCGGAAATTTGTATTGAAATCGCCAATGCTACACTGGAAAATATCTCAGTAAAAATTTGCACCGCATGTCATGACGCATAAGTGAGTGATGTTGCAGGCGCTCCTACCACCACGACCCTCAAGGCTGGTATAATCCAGAAAAGCGTCCAGTGTAGCTATGAAACTTCAATACGTACTGTAGAGGCGTATGGTACCGGTGATTTGGGTATCATTTGTATATTAATTGTGTTGGAAGAGTCGTCACAAAATCCATGCTTGCTCTTCTGCTGCCAAATCGTGTCTGGTCATGCCATGTGTCCACCGCAAGTATTATATCTTACAAACCATTTAGCAACCGTATTCTAAGATTCTATCCATCGTGGCAGATGAAATTTGACATTCTCATAAACCAAAAATGTCACCCATGTCGCAGGCATCACTCTCACTACTCCTGGCACAACCCCGCGATAGAATCCTCTGACACCTTCTTCGTACCATATCCGTTTAACAACGCCAGTTAACCCTTTTCCAAACTGTTCATCTGCTCTATAGCTTTGCAGTCTGCTGCGTACCACTTGATATGGGTATGTCACGGCTCCGGCCACCAGTTTCGCGCAGCTAGAAATAGCCACAGTTGCCTCTGATGATATGGGTGTCCTGCTGTCGACACCTTTCCGATCGAGTCTATCCGCATAGTACGCCCGCTTCATAGTTTCATATACAGCAAATTGTACAGCTCCATGAGACACGCCAATTAAGGAAATGCCCAATCCTCGATAAAATCCGCGAAATCCTTCCGTTCGCCATATTGTCTTCACTCCTGACAACATGGACGGATAGGCACCACGCGTGCCTCTGTCAGATGAGAGCATCCGAGTCTTCAACACCCATATCGGATTTGTCAACGTCGATGTCGTTGCACCAGCTAGTCCACTGGCAATGAAGTACTCCGCTGCATTCGGTCTTTGGTTGGGTCCACGGCGTCCCGCTAGCATCCGTTCGAAGCGCGATTTGAAGAAGAAGAACGACGCCCAGCTCGTGGCATTTCCAACAAGATTCGGTGTAAGACCTCGATAGAGAGAAGCAATTGGTCTGGGATTGGCAGTCAAGGAGCGTAACAGTGTAACTGTAGTCGGAGGGGCTGATTGAGATGCTTCGCCAACACTTCGATAGACTGTAGAGCACAAAATTGTTAGCATTTTCTGTCACTTCCAAGGCTATTCTAACAAGAACTGCACGCACTCTGCATCCGTGTCTTCACAATATCGAGGGGATGCACAACTAGCGTTGCGATGATGCCGGCGCTGAGGCCCGCGATGGACTCGACTACTGCGGGAGGAAGGCCCGCATGGCTGGTTTCTGACATGTAAAATTCGCCCCTAATGATCGCGAGTAACGGCGAAAGTTACATGTCACCTCATTGCGGAATAAACAATTTGAAAGGGGGATTTATCGTTGACGATGTATTGTGGATTGTCGTTACGAATTAATTTTGGAGGGCCGAAGTGGCCGGCTTAAAGCGGAGCTGGTTTTTTTTCTCGTCCATATTAATCCTCAGGCACGTCATGTTCCGGCATCGCGCGAACTTGCTATGGAATCCCATTAAATGTTGGAAATACAATTATTATTCTTGGTTCGTTGCGGCATTTGATTGAAACGAAGTTGTTGTTTGAGTGGGTCATTGAAATAAAATATCTATCATGGTACAAAAAGCTTTCTGTCGCAGCCCATACATAGCATTATCGAAGCAACATTGTCCTTTGCCCGATATGCTCATTATCTCTTCTGATTCGGTTTTTCGCTATTCCATCCTTATCTTGTGATGCTCTTTTCCAAGTTTTGATTATATTGTACACGGGCTTTGGGGTTGGTTTGCTGGTCGTTCAGCATCTAAGAGAGAGGAGACAAAAGGCTGAAGTCATGTATGTCAGCGACGGCGCCATTCAATAGGTCAGAGACTATAATATCTTACCGGATGATAGTAGGACGAGGGTCGCTGCGGGTGTAGCCTATATTTGTTAGTTTCGTCGTGTTGAATCAATGGTTCGCGCAGGTCGTACCGAGATAGAGGATCAAAGGGAGGTAACCACTGCGATCTGTTAGCAAGCCTGAAGTGACGAAGTTTTTGAGGGAGCTAAAACATACTAGTGAATGGCAACACGAGAGACGTCAATAAGTCTAGAGATGCGCTCCTGTAGTCGGTAGCAGTTAGCTTCCTTTGTCTCCTTCCATGCAGGGTGCCGATGCGCGAACCTTAGATTCTTCCGAGAGGGCGAACATCGTGACGGTGGGAGACAACTAAAAGTCTCGTCGACTCCGTTTCAAATAAACAAAATAATTCAATTCGAACAGCGTCCAACTTTGTGGTTCGATGACTGTTCAATCGATGGTTGCCGTCGAGAAATTTGAAGTGGAAGAAGATCATGGGCCAGTAGCGCTTGCCTCCTGGCAGAAAAGATTCCGCACGTCGGATGAACTCCGGCCTGGCGCAACTCCAACGCCAAAATTTCCCGAAGCTCCAACACCAATGTTCTGCATTGACGCGACAAACACCCAGCTTTCCTTTTTTTTTTGGTTGCTCTGCAAATTGTATTACTTGACTCTATACCTGATTCCTTTGAGTAAAGTAATAGTCTTCTGAGAAGGTGCCCCTTCTCCCTTAACCAGCTACCATGGCGCAAAACAGGCACTGGTACGTTCTTCGCCTACCTACACATTGAATGCTTCAAGCTAAAATTACGGTCATAGGGAGCAAGACAAGGATGCCACAGTCTACATAGGCAATATCGACGAACGAGCTACTCCTACCATGATATATGAGATTATGCTTCAAATGGGGCCCATCCACAACATTCACATGCCCCGCGATCGCGTCACTCAAGTTCACCAAGGTTTCGGATTTGTCGAGTTCCGCTCTCCCATGGACGCCGAATACGCTTCTAACGTTATGAACGGTATCAAACTGTACGGCAAATCGCTACGAGTTAACAAGGCTTCTGCAGACAAGCAAAAGTCGGCAGAAGTCGGTGCAGAGCTGTTCATCGGAAACCTCGATCCTATGGTCGACGAAAAGATTCTTTATGATACCTTCAGCCGCTTTGGACCGCTTCTTTCATTACCCAAGGTTGCGCGTGAGGATAGTGGCGCAAGCAAATGCTTCGGGTTTATTAGCTTTGGCGACTTCGAAAGCGCTGACGCTGCCATTGCCAACCTCAACAGCCAATACATCCTCAGCAAAGAGGTGTCGGTTCAATACGCTTTCAAGAAGGACGGCAAGGGCGAAAGACATGGAGACGAGGCCGAGAGATCTTTGGCCGCTGAAGCAAAGAAGCGCAACATTGTACCAGAAGCCCAGGCAATCCCACAAGCGTTCTTACAACCAACAACTCCCGCATCTGCAGCTCCTCCAGCCGGCTTCGGTCAACCGCCTGGTATGGCGGCTCCTCCTATGCACGCGGGTGGCCCTCCTATTCATGCTCCTCCTCCTGGATTCGCGCCCCCCGTTCGCAACGCATCGCCATACAACTCTGCTGGACGAGGAGCTCCCCCTCCAGGTGCAGGTCGTGGATCTGCTCCTCTTCCCCCACCACCAACTGGCTTGCCTGCTCGACCTCCCCAGAATCAAGGCGGTTACAACAACCCCGCTGACTTCCACCCCGGATACCGTCCTCCATCCGGTTCTCCTGCACAAGGAGGCTTCCCGGCCGTTGCGCCTCCTCCTGGTTTCCCAGCTCCTCCAGGGGGTCAGGGATATATGCCTCCTCCACCGGGGTTTCAACCACCTCCTGGCTTTGGTCAACGGTGAACTGGGCTTGGGAGCGAGACCAGTCCAACCATAAACTTGTACATAAAAATCTACCGGCGTTATATCCAGAAAGCATTTACAGGCGTTCATTATATTTCAGGTCTATGATTCAGAGAGCGTGGGCAATGTCACAGCAGGGCAGTTAATGTTCATTAGAGCACAGAATCTCATTTTAATTTGTAAATAAAAGTTCACATGATATCTAGCCAACCCTCTTTCTTTTTCGTCTCAACAGTGACACAATAAAACAGACTCCACATGAAGGAAAACACCAAGTCTCTACACGAAAAAAAAAGGGGGGGGGAACAAGCCCAATCCAACACTGGATACTAAATAAAAGACAAGTTGTTGTGCGAGACTAACCGTCATGAGAGAAAGCCCGTTTGGCTTCAGCAGTCGCCTTGTCCCATTCTTGCCGCGACTCATCTCGCTGGCTCTGCACCTCATAAGAATGAGCCAACATGCCATCTGCCACGCTCTGCCAGAGCATATTACCACTCCTCTGCGCTTGTTTAGAAGCTGCCCTTGCACTCTTAAGGGCTTGGTCGCCAATGACATTCTCAAAGAACCGACTGCGCATAATGCATAGGGTAATGGCCGCACCAAGAACGTTGCTCGTTTCTCGCGAACCGCCCATAGCGGTGTGGATGTGCACTTTTTGCTGGTTGAGTTGCTGCGGGGGGTCTGTGACGACGGCAGCTACTACATTGTGCCAAGCGGTGCGTAGGTCTTTGTTCCAGTGATTGTTGCAGTGAGATGACAACTCCTCAATCAACTCTGTCGTCTCGTAGTCATTGCGGCAAGATTGGTGCTGCATGATCCACAGTCTGTTCAGGCCCGCAAGCAGGGCTAGCTCGCCGTAACCTGCTTGAAAGCAAGCGCCCGTGGTTGAGTCCACCGAGAAGCATTTGGATTGGAAGATTTCCATAGCATCGGGGAGTTGACCCGTACCTTGTAAATAGGCACCAGCCAGATAGTATGAAAGTAGTCTGAGACCAGGCGGCGTTTCTGTCGAAATTAACTCTTGTATCTTGTCCATGTACTCCTTCGTCGTTTTCCAATGACAGTGGCTAGCGGCCAGCAGGGCCAGAACAGAACATAGATAAATCTGGCCATCGTTTCGCCAGGATCGCTGCTTCATAGCCAATGCCAGTGGTATAGGCGGGCCGTAGGAGATTCCTTGTGTGGTTGCGTCCCAAGTCTCCAAGATCTTGAGGCCTTCTTTGAGAAACTCTGAACTCTTTGTTCCCTGAGATGGCTTATGCATCGCAGCCAAGCCACTGAAAGTGAATACAAGCGCTCTCAGCTCCATCTTGGTCATAAAAGTCATTATCACGAAGTCGTTTGGACTCGGCTCCCCGCCTGCAACAATAATTCCAGCCGTGTCTGCGCTGATAGTTTTGCTGCTGGACGACTGCTTCTTGACAGGAACCAAGAAATCAGCCTTGACGTTACCCCAATCGCCACAATCATCGATTGCTTTCTGCAGCTTACGTAGCTTTTGTGCAGTACCGTCAGGTGTGTCGATGTTGAGGCTTGACGCAAAATCAAGCACCAGATACAAGATCTGCAGCTGGACAATTTGCACAGACTCATCGAGTTGAAATTTGGCAACTTGTGCGAGGCAGCTTTGGACCCTTTCAGGCTGTTTTTCATCCTTGTCAGATTTGAGAAGGATGAGGCCCTCGAGAAGAGACGCCAGGATCGTCATGGCGTGATCACCTCGCACTTCAGCAATCTTCTGAATAGCTCGAAGATTCTCAAGCGCTCCTCGGTCTGAGCCGTGAGTATCTGACTCGCTGCTCATTTCGATGTAGAATTCCGCTTTCAAGAGACGGAAGGCGTAGTACCAGTGAACGTGCCGATACCTGTAAAATTATTTAATGGGAATACAAACAGCTTTAATTTTCCAAGAAACTTACGCTTCGCAGTCAGAGATATGGCCGTCGGCTGCTTTGAGGGCGGCTTTGTGATTGCGCTGAAAGAGTACTTTGAGCATGGCATACTGCATGCAGTATTTGAGATCCAGTAGGCGATGCTATCTGGTGTTAGTATACATACATTGTAGCGAATGAAGTAAAGGTAAATCAACTTACCTTATCGCAAAGCGTGACTCCTTTTGTCAATGCCGTCTCAGCTTCCATCCAATTCTCTGTTTCTTCTTGCACCACTGCGGAATATCGAAGTCGCGTGAGAGCCTCTTCTCGAGGAGAAAGAGTCTTTTCTCTCAGAATTGCCTCATAACACGACAGACTCGTTGTGATGAGTGCCTGATACTCATCGAGAGCCGCTTCATCTGAGGACATAGCAACATCGTGTGCTGCTCCTCGAGCTTTTTGCAAGCACTCCTCTGCAATAGCAGCCATGATAGGAACTGTGTTAACGGGTCGAGGTTTGGGAGTCATTGACGGTGATCTCTTGGTCATGCTGGATATACTCGGGGATCGCGCCGTTATTGATGGTGACTTCATAAAGGATGCATTTTGCTGCTCTGTCTTGATACGCTGAGTATCAGATTTAGGAGCTGCCATCTGCGTATGGTTGGGAGCAGGCGGTGCATTCATCATGCCAATATCTGGCTCTTCCTTCATAGGTTTAATATCCAAAGCCGGTTGGAGCTCTGTGCTGGTACTCGGCAAGCTGAGGTCTCTGGGATCAATGCTAAAGGAATTGTCCATCGATAGAGAAGGCCGCGGCGGTAAGCTCTGAATATCTTGCAAGTTTACAAAGCTGAATTGTTCTTGCTGCAGCTGATCTTGTAGCAGCCTATCATCGTTGTCTTCAGATTGATGTCGCAGTTGGCTCGGGTCGATATGAGTGGGAGTAGGTATTTGAGGTGGTGGCGGCGGAGGTAGCTCCTCATGCTGCTGGGGAGGCTGTGGTTGCTGCATCTGGGGCTGGGGTTTAGACTCGGCTTGGGACTGATAATGGGCCTGTGGTGATGGTTGCGACTGTTGTTGAGTCTGTGGTGATGGTTGTGGCTGTTGCTTGGGTTGCGACGGCCGCCGTTTGGGCGGCTGCGGTAACTTCGGCTTCGGTCGCTGTTGAGGTGACGGTTGAGGTTCGAGCTTCACTTGCGGCTGCGATGGGCGCCGGACTATTTGCTGGGGCTGTGGTGATTGGTGAATTGCGCGGGCTTGCGGTTGAGGAGGTGAAGGGGCGTGTGGTCGGGCGTGCTGCAGTTGTTGCAAGCTGGTAAGTGATGGTGTTCGCGGCGCTGGTGAGTGAGATTGACGCTGCTGTAATTGCGGCGATGGGGAGGCGCTCTGGTAGAAGATACGCTGCGCTTGCTGCTGCTGAAGGTGTGGTTGGTGATGTTGCAGTTGCTGATGCGTGGGGGGAGGTGGCGTTGGCGAGGGTTGGTGTTGGTTCTGATGATGGTGCTGTTGCTGGATCGAATGATTTTGCATCTGATGTAGCTGCTGCGATGGCATCGGATGCATTTGCTGCTGTACCTGTTGCTGCCAGACATTGGAGGGGGGGGTATACTGGTTCGCAGCTGGCTGCATCGGCTGCCCATAGCCCTGAGGTTCATATTGCTGGTACGACTGCATGCCATTGAACTGCATTTGACTATGTTGATGTTGCGGCTGTTGCTGAACCTGCGGCGACTGTCGTTGCTGCGGAATTTGCTGATGCTCCTGATACGGCGACGGCTGCTGCTGTTGGTGTTGGTGCTGGCTATACTGTTGAGGCTGGCCGTACTGCCCTTGGTATGCCGGCTGGTTCTGGTAAAACTGCGCCTGGTTCATACCACCACCAAACGAGCCGCGATGTTGTGCTTGCTGCATTCCCATCGACGGCGATGGCTGTTGCTGTTGCTGGAACTGCTGCTGCTGATGGTACTGCTGAAATCCAGACTGGTCTCCGTACATCTGCTCGCCATTCTGGCCGGGATAACCAAACGCCTGCCCAGTAGGGCCTGCGCCGCTATAGCTCATTGTATATGTCGCATACGACGTTGGCCCAGGGAGGGTAGACAACAGCGACTTATTAACAGGGCTCGAGACACGCGACGAGGTCTCATAACTCCATCATTAGCCCCTTCGATTATCAATTTATCGGTCAGCCCGCCGTATCGCGACAACTATACTATGCGATACGTCTCGTCGCGATTCGTTTCCGGCCGCGGCTTCGTCTAAAGCGAATCGAGGGTTGGCAGGATTGGGCGGTTGTCGGGTAGAGAAGGCTCGATGTGCTGGTTCAAGGATGGTTTGACGTTGGGAATGCTGGTCGCTGATTGGCCATAAACTTTATTAGGTGGTTTCTGGCCACGCGCCGAAACACTCACGGCTAGCGGCTACTACCCTGCAACACAGGTGCTTATTGGACAGTGTTACGCAGGAAATTGCTAAATAAATCATGTCGCAAAACATGATAAGTCCGATAAATATATATAATCATCCTTCTTCGCTCCAGTAAAAATGTATGAAATGAAATGTCATTAAATTAAACAAATAAGTTATCAAAGCCAAACTGTCTATCCTTAACCGACATCTGTTGTACAAGATTCATTCAGGACGTAGAAGCATAAAACCTAAACTGAAAACATCGCAAATGTAAATATTTTCGAAAAAGAAAGAGAACAAAACTGGTGGGCACAAAGGTTCAAAAGTCATATTGACACCAAAAACTCCAGCATATGCTTGCATCTCACTGTCGGCCCTCCCTTCTCTTGGTCTTGTGTTATTGGTGCTCTCGACTCACCCGACACAGATCCATTCTGCGAATACGCACCATCGTGCGGTTCGGTCGGCCAGGACGAGTCCTCGCCATACTCCTCTTTCGGAGCATTTAATAATAGTCTCCCACGTGCCTCCGTCGCTAATGTCTTCATCATCAGTTGGTCGGCCAGTAACGCTAATGCCCTTGCGATCCTCCTTCCTAGTAAGACGAAGGATCTTTCCGCCAGGAGTCTGGATGGCCAGTTTGGCAGGTTTCTTGCCGTTAACCGTGCCGCTTGCTGAGCTTGGATTCGAGCCGCTGACGCTTGATCCGTTCATGCTCATAGCAGATCCCGGACGCGTAAAAGGCACCGGGCTAGTCGCTCCAGGGTTTGAAGATGGAGTGAGTACAGACGACGCCCCATTGCCCGAGGCACTAGGATGTTGCCGAATTGCGAACACAAAGGTATTGTTGAGTGCCAGTCTCTGGCACTGTGGCTGCACAACGTAAATATCGTTGCGCTGAGCGTGTGGAGTGGGATGCCGTGTGACAAAGTCGTACGGAGGATTCTCGCCCGTGTGAACGAGAGGAATGGCAAAAGCCAGAGGATGGGGTATATCTTTAATGCTATGCATCAAACCGCGTGCCCCTGCATAAATCTTCAAAGTGCCTTGACCTTCGTCGCCAGGCAGTAACGCCTTGATCGTGAAGCGTTTGACTCCTCCATACCACTCCGCTTGCGCCAGTGCACGTTTCTTAACGACTTCGCCACTTTCGAATACATCGCCATCGCAATCGCGATCATAAGCGCGTGATTCCACCTCCGCGACTAGTTCAATATCACCAGGCACGTTGACCTTGATGTGAGCCATCTCCAAGTCCTCAATCCGCGTTTGCGAAGTGTTGTAGTCGACCATCTCCAGGCCAGCGCGGAAAAAGTTTGGGCAGGCACAGGGAAGGTTAAGCAAAACTTCATGCGCCACTGGAGGTACAATGTGCTGTTGACCATGATGCTCCGGTACGTGTGTCCAGCAGACCTCCGAGGGACGGGTCAAGAACCACCAGAAGTCTGCAACATTATTTACTGCGCTGGAATAAAGTCCTCTTTTTGGGTTTGACGGACTCGCCAAACAACAGTCCATAATGCGCCACTCATTATCAACAACAACTGCATTCCACCAATGATTGGACTTGGGCATGATGTTGAGGTCGACAATCTCGCCAGGGGCTTTGAGATAACCCCGAACAACTTCACACTCGATGCCGATAGCGTTGCACATTTCCATCACCAAAACAGCATACTCTTCAGAACACCCACGTTTCGACTGGATGACATCACGGGTATTGATCTCACCCTCAAAGTCCTCTTCCCAGCAAATCTTTTCACTAACCCACGTAAAGATGGCTCGAAGCCTTTGCACATCACTGCGATAAGGCCGGCATACGTAAGTGGTTGCCAGTGAGATTGCTGTGGTCATTGGAGGGGGGTCGCTGATGAACCGTGAGTTCTTGTCCACCTGACTCAAGTTGATGGACAAGTAGTTCAATGGATCCATGACTGGATTGCCATCCACGCCTTCGTCGCCTTCAATGCTTTCGTAAAGCTCATCGACGGGGTTGAGGGCCGGATGGTCCTGAATCTGGCAGCGGTCTCGGCGTTCAGCTCTCTCAATCTTGCTCAAGGAATTGGATCGGTTGACATCACGTCTCACTTGGACCCAATCCACAGCGCCGCTTGTAAGACCCATTTCCCGAGCTGCATCAGCTGGAATAGGGTTGTTGCCGATTCCAGTAGAGGGGGCACCTGGTCGGTTGAAGGGTGATGGCCGTACACTCTCTTGGCCAGATATGCTTCCAGCAGCAATGCTTCCACGGTTGCTCGCAACACCAGTTTTGGCAGACTCAAAAATCTTCTTGAAAATATTGCGCTTTGGTGCCTTCGGGTGAACCAATCCACCAAGGCCGCCAGCAGAATCACCATATACAGCTTGTGACATTGGTCGGACAGCACCACTGGAGTCACTCGCATGGCTACTGTGATATGTTACTCCGGTGAATGGCGTTTCAGGTCTCTCCATTTCAGCTTCACGCATTCCAAGTGCGCTATGCGCCCGCACATGGTGGTTATTTCTTGCCATGCTTCCGGCACTCGTCGAGCTAAAGCCACCAGCCGATACTCCGCTCCAAAGGGTGTGGCCACTACTCTGCGTTGAGGAGCTAGTGTGGCTTTGGTTACCCGACGAAGCGTTTGTGACCGTTGTCTTCGTGGTACCAGACCTTCCTATGACTCGGCTACCCATTTCGTAAGCTGATTTTTGATGTCGCAGGGCTCTTCCCGAATGCGGAGGGCCCCCAGCAGATGACTGTGGCCGTGAATAGAACTGGTTCTTGGGTGGCGGAGGGGGAGGCATATCTATGGTATTTGATGGTAGGCTTGCAGTATGTCCATGCATTTTCTGAAACCTCTGTTCCATGCGAGCGACGTAGTTGCTGAGCTGCGGCAGTTCTTGGGTTGTTTCCTTTCTAGTTCTTTGATATGAAGGTGTCTGGGAAGACTCCCCACTCCAGGTCTCATAGCCTTCATCAGAGTTTGCTATTCCCATTGAAGTTTTCGGTCTTGAGTCCTCATATTCGTACCTCGATGACTTATGTGGTACCATATCAAAGGATTCAGGCGCCCAAGGGTCTAATTCCTCTTCAGGCGATTCTTGATGACGTGAAGCACTCATGATTTCCAGCTCATCCAATGATTCCATCACGCCATCCATAGCTTCTCTCAACGGAGAAGGGGTCATTTGGTTAGCCATCGAAGAGTACTCGTATGAATCTGATTTGCGGGGCGTTTGGTACTGGGTATGTGTGCTGTCATAAGAACCTTCTCGATACGAGGCATACGACGGCCGCCTAGATCCATCATACTGCTCATCATAAACCGTATTGGAAGCATGCTGAGGTGGGGTTTGTTGACGGTATGACGCATGGGATCCTTGACGAGAGAGCTCACCGCCGGTATTGTATCCATCATTGACTGCTGCTCGCTGGACATGCTTATGAGGTGGTGGTGCTGGGGGTGGTGAAGAGTGTGCCTGATCAAAGCTCTCTCTGCGGAAAGACGGTGCCGGTGAAGGAGCTCTTGATCCATAGTTCAAAGCTGGTGGAGGTGGCGAGGGCGAGTGTTGGGCCGTGCTGTTGACAGTTCTGGTGCGGTTTATAGCTGCATTCTGGATCGGCCTTGGCGTGGGCTTCAGCTCTTCCTTATAGGTGACTGGGGTTTTTGCACTAGTATAGTGAGGTGCCTTCGCGTAAGCCTCAAAAGGACGGCGAAAGGGTTTCGATTTCGATGGTACATTCTTCGGACTGGGTGTGTTGCTCGGTGGCAGCGGGCTGACTGATCTCGTCGACGGTCGAAACTCGGGAGGAAGAAGCTTTACAAAGTTGGATGGGAAAGACCCTACGGTTCGTCTATCGCGATATAGTCGACCAACCCACCAGGAGCCATCGCCAGCATTGAGGCACTCAATGAGATCTCCTTCAATAAAGCCCAGGTCGCGTTTAGACTATTGCACGAGGTCAGTTTATGATGCAATAAGCCAGTATGTCAGAGCGACCTACCTCTCCTCCCCAGGAATAAACAGCCCTACACCAACAGGGGAACCGGTCGGGTAAAGGCGCCGGTGTTGGCACCATAGTGAGTGATGTGATGATGTGAAGCAGTAGCGTATAGTAATAAAAAGTACCAATCGGAGAGTAGCTAGCCCTCGACCAGCCAGAAAGATGAAAAGAAATCAAAGATCCAAATTGCAATGGTATAATGATTTGTTCCTCAGCAGGGTACAAATTTTTGGGCGGAGTTCGAAATAGCAGTCACTGTTCGTATCTGGTCTCAAAAGATCGCACAATCCAAAAACCAACGAAACTCGCCAAAAGTGTTCACTCAACCGCTCATTGTTGATGCTAGCCGTTGAATCGACGAAAGAGCCCAAGCCAATGCAGTCAAGCAAGCCAGGGATGATGTAAAGATGCCAGAGACAGGAATGCAGGATTAAAGAAAAACACCACAGGACTCGATGTAGTCGGTGTGCATTTGACAAGGTGTGTTTGCGTGGGTTGTCACCTTGCACCAGCTGTCTTGCACTGCCTAACAAGAAACACACACAGCTGGCAGGGTCTCTCAGTACCAGGCCGTCTCTGTGTCGTGTCGGGCATCAAACAACAGAGGGGCAACCAGCAATCCCCAAGTGCAGCTCAGTTGCCGGGGCGACGGCCATCCCTCGTAGCCCACAGCCCACTGTGCCTTGCAAGGTTAGCCTGCTAGCCCAAAAAACAGGGTGGCGCTGTCGGCGCTAGAAACATTCTCCCACGCTGAGGCCTATAGCGGATTAGCGGCCGTCTCAGCGGGCACACCAATGCAGGGACCTGGTGACGCTGCCACCATAGCGACGGCCAAATATGCATCTCATAGAGTTCCAATACCCGCCACGGTCTGCACCTACATTCAGGGCCCAGGTATGCAGTCATACACCACCGGTTAGATAGAAATAAAATACCAAAATGCATTCAATTGCCCAATGATTCCCATGATGGTTTTTCCAAGCTTCATTTTTCCAGAGTGATGCTTTAAAAAAAAACCTTCATAAAATCCTATTCCAAAATCTAAGTGGTACTTTTCCCTTTCTAATTGGAGCCCCGCTGACGGACGTCACAGTTGTCCAAAAGTGTAAACAAAGACGCAGGCCCAAGCTTGACCCTGGTTATTCTTCCCAGCAACCGTCCTACGACTAATTAGAGCTACAAGGCAAGCAAGGGCTAAATACTACGCCTGCGCGCAGCTCCCTTGGACGGACGCTTTATCGATCCCTTCCAGGACCCTTCATCAGCTTCTTTTTATTCTCTACGCTTGTTGGTGTGACTTCTGTTTACTTTCTTGTTGCTCGACCGCATCAAGCTCAACCTGTGTTGATTTGCTGCGACTCAACGTGCAATCCCTCGCCAAAGAAGCAATCATAAAGCAGATACAGACGTACAAGAGAGCAAAAATGGCCGACGAAGGACTCGCAGAGCATTACCAGGTCCTGGAGGAGTTAGGTCGTAAGTTCCCCATTTCCAGCCCCTTTCCAGCTTCTTTTGTTTGCGCCATCGCAAAAACTAACACACAATCGTTTAGGGGGAAGCTTCGGAGTAGTTTATAAGGGTATCGAAAAGGCCACGGGCGAGACTGTTGCGATCAAACATGTACGAGAATAAACTTTTGACTAGCACTTGCTCCTCCCCCAAATACTAACGGCGCATTTAGATCGATCTCGAGTCAAACGATGATGATATTCAAGACATCCAAGCAGAAATCGCAGTTCTTAGCACTTGTGCCAGTCCGTTTGTGACGCAATACAAAGGCTGTTTCCTACGAGGTCACAAGCTATGGATTATTATGGAATATCTTGGTGGCGGTTCATGTTTGGATTTGGTACACACGATTGGTTTCCCCCTTCCTGACCAGGTAGGCTAACTGTTTACAGCTCAAACCCGCCAACTTTAGCGAAGCTCATATTGCCGTCATTTGCCGCGAACTATTGCTGGGAATACAATACTTGCACGACGAAGGCAAGATCCACAGAGATATCAAGGCTGCTAATGTGCTACTTTCAGAGGCTGGCAAGGTCAAGCTGGCTGACTTTGGTGTCGCTGCACAGCTCACAAATATTAAGTCGCAGCGGAATACTTTCGTCGGAACGCCTTTCTGGATGGCTCCCGAGGTTATTCAGCAGGATGGCTATAGTTTCAAAGCTGACGTGTGGTCTCTCGGTATCACGGCCATGGAGATGGCCAACGGAGAGCCTCCCCTGTGTCATATTCACCCCATGAAAGTCCTTTTTCATATCCCTAAGAACCCACCTCCAAAGCTAGAGGGTAACTTCAGCCGAGACTTCAAGGATTTTATTGCCCAATGTCTTACCAAGGACTACGAGCGCCGACCCTCAGCAAAGGAGCTTCTGCGACATCGCTTCATTCGAACAGCCGGCAAAATCGAGTCTCTGCAGGAGCTCATCGCGCAAAGGCAAATGTTTGATGCCAACCAGAACCGCCAAAAACACCCAATTTACTATCAAGAAACTCTTCAAACCATGTCCACCAGAGATGAAGATGACTGGGTCTTTGACACTGTCAAGTCTATCGCTCCACCAAAGCGACCAACAGTCAAGAGCCGGAAACCGTCTGCTTTGCTCATGGCTGAGGAAAGCATGCACAAGTTGGATTTGAGCGAAGGTCCCTTGGGTGCTTCGTCCCCTGCAGTGGGAACTGTCCGCAAAGCCACTGCTCGTCGCGTTCCATCCTTGGCGCAGGTTTCTGCCATGCACTCGATGGGCTCACCAAAGAGGACGGTATCTTCAAAGAAGCCATTGCAAACTGACATGTCTTTTGGAAATTCCGGATCGACCATGCGCTTGTTCCGTCGAGTCCCATCTGATAGTTCCACCTCTGGTCAGCTCGGTCGTCCTGAGTCGCCGGATGATGTGTTTTGCGACGAGAATCTCCCACCTGCAATTGCGTCTCCCATCGCCCCTTACGGGAAGGAAGCGGTGCTTGGCCGTCGCCTATACAACAAAGCCATCGAGCCTAGCATGGCAGAACTACACGCACAAACCTCTGGTAATCAGAAGCGTGAGGCATTGGCTAAGTTGTCGGATGCATTTGCTGCTCTTGATGCTGTTGATCCCGAGGGTGCCTATCATCTCATGAGTAACCTGATCACTGGAATGGCACGAGACAATAAGCTGAACGCTACCTTCTTGAAGACCAGCAAAACTCCAGATGATGGCACTCCTCAAGGTACAGTGGTTATTAAGACTTCCGCCCCTTCGACTCCAGCCCCCATGAGCCCAAGTCCCACCAAGCTTATCCTTAGCTCCAACAATCCTCACCTCAAAAGCCACCGCAGAAGACTGACTGGGTCCCCAGTTCCAAGCCTCAACGAGAAGGAGTTGGACAAGGAGAAGCTTTCTGCCGTGGACGAGAAGTACCCTGGCCGCGACGCTGCTCCTGGCATGGAGCACTGCAAGCAGCTTTCTGATGTTCTCTACAAGCGATGGGCTGATGGGCTTCGCATCCGCTGGCCAGCGGTCTGAACGAATTGACCTCGACCTCGGCGATCCGTTTTTCAACCTCCATATACTACGGCCGCATCTCCCTTAACGTGCTAAAAACAGCATGGCTGGTGATGACTGCGGCCACATCCCCTTTTCATAATTACGACACTCTGTATCTGTTCTTGGAAATGTACGAATTGATGTACGACCTTATTTGCATATTGAATTTCGGCAAGATATTACAAAAGCGAAGCGAATCTGCTTTTTCTTGCTGGCACGAAACAATCGCAGCCGCTTCTACAGAAAACTCGTTCTCGAGTGATCCTGTCACGACCACGGTGTCAGATTCAATCCTCTTTTACGGGAGAAGAGCCTCAGTTTATTTCGTGCCGCAATGTACAACATGGCTGGATATGTTTTATAACCAGTGTTGCTTGCTTTAGAACGCCTACGCCGGGCGTGGCGTTTTTGGAGCCAACTTTGTTTTTTATCTTTTTTCTTTCACGGCCACATATTTGGTTTCACCCCCATCTAGATAGATGCTCACACGTCTCACGATGTGTGTAATAATAGACAACATATCTTACGACTTTGACAATGTGCATAGATGATTTAATATTTTGCCAGTGCTAAGACTCTGGGCTTGGGCCAAGTGCCAGTTTTATCCTCCAGTCTTTAAATTCGTCTGACAAGATGTCTCCATGTCCAGTGTCTTCGACTTTGAATACCTCGATGGTGGGTGACTGAGGGCGACGCTGTATTCTCCATACTCCTTCGTCATTGACAGTCTGTCTCAGCCCTGGCATCTTGTTAGCAATTGGTTGCGGTAGGTTGCGATGGGCCAAGTGAAGCTCACAATCTAGAAATTCTGCCGCAAAGTTGACACACATGTCTGCATTCCATTTTGGATCTGGCTGCGAGTTCACCGTCTCGGGGATACTATGGGTTTCAATCTCCTTGACATCAACGAGTATCCCATCACGTGTGCGAAAGCCAACAATGATTTTGGGTACGCCCAGTAGAAATGACTGGATCCAAAACTTCATGAGCTTGCGGTTAAAGTTTTCTAGGTCGCCTGGATGTCTGATCTCGGCAGATGTCTTGAGTTCTACCCAATTGATTGGGCTGCCTGGAACCTTTGGCTTTGAATCCCAGACTGAGATAGATTCGAACGAGTTAGACTAGTTGAGTACAAATAGTAAAGCGTTACTCACTTGCGTCTACCTCTCCACCAAGGCATAAGGTCGTCTTGCCGACGCCTGTGCGTACAACAGAGCAGTACTGCTCCTTGTTGTTTACGACGTGATTTTCGCGATCTTCAATAAATTCCCGTGAGGTCTCTGGCCATGAATTTGGCAATGTAGCCAACGCCTCAAATTTGTACCCTGGCTATGGTTAAAACAGTCGAGTAGAAGTTCGGCGGATGTCATACCCCAGAACTGCATCACTTCAAGCGGCGGCCCTCGCCTTGGTCTGCCATGGCCTTCATTCTTTCTCGAAGCAACCTTGAACTCGTGGTTTTCCTCGAGGAATCTATAAGCATTAGATGAGGAGAGAAGGTAGAGCTGGTATCACTCACAAGCATTCCTGTGCGGTCAGTCAGCATTGTCATGTACAGAACATTTACTTTGCGTATGTTGCGTACCTGGTATAACGTGACATTCATTTCGAAACTACAATCAGAGGTTATAAACTGAAAATTTTCTAGCAAAGATAAATGCATACCCATCTTGCTGTTCGAACGGAGCCGCCATGATCTGACACTTGTTAGCTTGAAATAGCCGCCATCTGTAATTTCCTCACCTTGGTCATCATGCCTCGCCATGTAACAAGGTTGGCATCTATCCTCTTTCCAATTTCTTTTTCATGTGAAATAATTGTCTTCAGCAAGCTATCCAGATGCTCTGCCTTGGAATCATCCAATTTCTGAAAAGTGTCAAAACCCTTGGACAAGTCCGCACCAAGCTGAGGCGTATAATAATACTTCATTGATGAGTCATTTTGATGATATTGGTGATTCTCATCATATGAAAAGCACGCAAACTCCTAGGGACGGTGAATATACTGTTTGCGCCACGAATAAAGGCTGCTTGCAGCTCCGTTCACTTACTTTGGGCCGTTTGACCGGTTGGCTTGCGCCGACAAAGCGGCCAATCGGCTGTATTTGGAAGGTGGCCGACATTATTACTCTATTTGAGTGCTTTGCATTCGCGTTATTTGCTCAAATTTTCATGTGCGCTTTGTAAACCGGTTGTGATGGAAGAGCAGCAAAGTTGGTTGGAGCTCTTTGGGTCGTCGCGGTCGGGTGGTGGCTACCCTGAATAACAGCAAGCGTGGCTGTGCTTATGATATCGCATAGAATTACATTTAATTGAATTATTCCAATTGAATTTATGAATAATATCAGTGGCATATTTGTTTCCCTTGCATGTTTATTTGATTTTACCTATTCATGGACACGTTCTGCTAAGTTCTCCATGTAGCACTGCAAAATACTGACATACATGCACATGCATGGCTGTATGTCGTTTGCACCTTCCTTCTTGTAGCCACAAGCCTCCTTTCGTTTTGCATTTCACAAACTCAGAATCATCTAAATCAAACATTCAACTTTCTATCAAGATAACCCATTCCCGTCATCCAAAATCAATCACCAGCTCTTTGCCTCTACTTTGCGGTGGCCTTGAACCATAGTCCAGTCAAACCACGTGATTCCCGTGGAGCTCCCTTGCCCGCCTACGCTGCGAAAACCAACTACTGTAGCCTTTGGCGCCTGCTAGTCTGCTTTCAGTCTCCGCAGCCTACGTGATTCGACACGGGCAAGGACCTCGACTTACATCCAGCGTTGATCGCTGAACGAAGTCCTTCGTCTTCCTCCGCTGCATTGTAGCGGTGGCTAATCGCACTAATCAGCTCCGTTTCATAGCCGTATTCGAAACGACTTAATACAACAAATGCCTACTTCACGCGCCAGCAACAAGAAACGAAGAAGCACACAGCGCAAACGTAGACCCTCCGCCCAGCCAGAAGACGAATGGTATAGCATTCGAGAGATACAAGAAGAAAAGACCGTCAACGGTATTATACAGTATCTGGTGGACTGGGAAGATAATAGCCAAACCGGCGAGCAATATTCACCGACTTGGGTGCGTATACTTGGCGCAATCGCCTCAGTTACGGCGCGTACTGATGTAAAATTACAAATAGAGCTGCGAAGTTACCGAAGCTGCCCTAGCTGAATGGGAGAAGCGGAAACGTGATACTAAGGCACCGAGCCAAGCTTCAGTCGACGATTCATTCGATAGTCAACCTCCGCGATCTATCGCTGCCCCTCGCTGTCGCCGACCAAAGGCTGGCGAACAGTCGCGTCCAAACACAGCTTCGTCGCTGGAGTCTGGCATACTCTCTATTGAACCGCTAGGTCAACGCTGTAGCGAGACACCGTCCGAAGAGCCTTCTTTGCTGCCTCCTGACACCCCACCTGCGTCAGTCTCTCCTTTAGACGATAGGCCTACTCGACAAACACTTCGATTTGCGATA